>CM024607.1:3644551-5127210 GCA_014182555.1 Eucalyptus erythrocorys
CTCGTCTCGACGAGTACTTTCATCCTGTATATTGAAAATTTGATTTTGGCCAAAAATTTTTTCGAAAATTGGCCAAAACCGTACGGATGCGCGCGACCCCGAACCCGTTCTTCGCTCCGGTTCAATTTCGAGTTTTTCATATGGCAATTCCGACCATCAGAGATCCAAACAGTGTAGATTTTATACTCTTGATCTCAATATCAAATGGTAAACGAGAAAATTCAACGAAAAACAAGGCAGAAAACACGACCGTGCTCTGATACCAATGAAGGAATTCGAGTCGGCGGAAGACGACTTACCTGATTCCGATGCGCAAACTTCAAATGGCCCCGAAACGAACGTTGAATTGCCGATGAAACACAAACAACACTTCCTCATGTTAGTTTGGATGTGTTGACACCTAAATTTTGAAGACCCGATTAGTCATTTACCGCATTAAAAAAATCAAGGATTAATTTTTAAGCCCTAAAAAAAAACAAAAACTAATATTAATTGCATAGCATATAATTTTAGGTGCATTCATTTTATTTATTTATTTATGGCATTCGCATTGGATCAACAATGGTGAACGGATTCAAACGAATGGTTTTAAGCTTAATAGATACGAAGGTATATATCTTCGTCAAATATTTTGTGGAAAAATCACAATTGGAGCAAGACCAAAAGAGATATTGTGTCAATATTCATTCAAAAATATAAAAGGAAAATCAAGAAAGGAGATTGGTGCATGTGTGAAAGAAAAAAGCGAATCAATGGGATTTTCCCATTATTCGAGGGAAATATTCAGCAATGACTCAAAGGGGAAGTGGGAGATTCAGAAAGCATAATATTGAGAATATCAATCGGTGGATTTCATTCACACTAGCCCAAGATATCTCTTGCCCTTTTGCAAATAGGATTGGCACATAAATAAGAAGCAAGAGAAGATCGCAAGAGAAGAGGACCCATACTGACATACACGGCCAAAATTCCAAGAGAAAAAGGAGAGAACGTGAGGTCGAAGGTTTTTTCTTCTTCTCCCTTGTGAGTTTGATACACGCAAAGAAAGAAATCACATGAGAAAGAGAGAAAGAGGGTGGTTGGTCATCTTTTTCTGTCATCTTTGACTGAGTACCCCCATTCCCAACGCCGCTACTTCCCATCGTCTCGACAAGCCGCCGCACGGCGCCCGCTGCTCCTCAATGACGATCGGCTGCTGTTTCTCACCATCATGAAGTCCTCGCCCCCGTGTCCGAAACTGATGACGTGCTGTTGCTTCACTTCCGTTTGTTGCCCGTGACGAGTTGTTGGCCGTGAATCTCACGGTCCTGTTGATTCACCACCAATCAGCCCATGCACGTGCGTGGTCACCACCTCCACCGAGAAGTCTCCAGTGAGTTGCTACTTCCTTGGCTGAGAATTATTGAACCGGCAGGCTTCGCCAAACAGCCCGTACTGAGAGTCCTACCGTCGGTCCATACGTGACATCACCACCACGGATTCCCCATGGACGAAGCTGTTGCCGAGCTGTGATCACCTAGTCTCTAACCTCGCTGAGTTCCGGAGTTCAAGTCCCCAACATTTCGTTCTTTCCTTCACGCATAATCCTGAAGGAGACCAACACCAGGCGCAAACTGAGAAAATCATCTAGCTGTCAAGGGAGCTATCGATTCTCCATGAAAATTTCACTTTTTCTTTCCCTATAGTCACGTACAAGGGAAACTTATCACGTCCACGTGAACAGCTGAAAATAAGAAAAGAAAAAGACAGGAATTTTTTGGTTTTCTCATGGCTTCACTTTCAAGACACCACCCAGCGCAAGTCCAGCCCACTCCGTTGAGTTTCCCAGGTTTGCTTAGCAGTTCGTTGCAATGATTTCAGTCCAATTCGGCGAGCTTCAACAGCCACCACGGTCTGCACCGACTTGCGACGATTCTTGCTTTAGCCATGACTTCTTCACCTACATCACGAGCCTTGCCGAAGCACCACCACATCGAGTCGCGAGGGTTCAAATTTGGAAGCCAATATTCGAATTAGGTGAAAATCTTATCTATTTTGATTTTCGAAAATTTTGTTTCCTTATTTGATATATTCATTGGTGCCCATGATGGAAATTTCCGATATGCTAAGATATCTGAAATCTCGAGTAGCCTTCTAAATTGGGAAATCTTCCTAATTTCGCAACGTACATATGATTGACGGTCCGATTTCACGCTTGAAATACGACCCGCAATCGTACGGAAAAATCATCAATCCGCTCTCACGCTCGAGAGACGATTCGTGATTCTATTTAAAATTGGCCAATCAGATCTCATGCGCAAGATACGATTCGTCAATTTATTTCTCAAAATTAATTGGACGTGGATGATGTCTTGCTTGATTTGGTGCCATGTTGTTCTTGATGCCTTATTTGTTTGCTCCTAATTAGATGCATGTTAGGATATTTCTTGTTTTAGGGTTATCTTGCATATTTAGAATAGAGATTTTATTTTGAATTTTTTAAAAGTAAAAATCCAAAAAATGCATTCATTTAGGATGTTAGTTTTAAATTTGAATTACACGTTTAATTATTTGGCAATTTTAATTTCGAATTTCATAAAAAAAAAAATAAGAATTAGAGCATTCTTTGCACGTCATTGCATATTATGATAGATTGCATGCTTATTAGGAAAATAAAAATCATGTGTATGTCATATAGAATTAGGTTCATACAATGCACGTCATTTACTGATTTTTGTTAGGTTCACTTAATTAGAAATTGCCCGTCATTAAAATTAGGTCATTAGATTAATTCAGATTGCATATTTAAGTGTTGCATTTCTTTAATTTCGAATCTCATGGAAAAGACAAGAAATTATTTTTTAGAATGAATCCATCTCATGCTTAGGATAGACTACATGCTTATTTATGTCATATTGCTTAGGTCATATGGCCAAGTCATGTTGCCATGTCATATCATTTTATGTTAAATTAGTGGCATGCATTGCATAAAGCATGATTCCCATTAAATAAAGTGAAAACAAAAAAAGAGAAATTGCGTGTTAATTAGAAATTACATCTAGGATTGATGATGTGAATTCTGATCTAACAACGCATATGCTTTCGTTGCTATAAGGTAAGTCTCGTAATTTTATTCATTACTTTATTGGATGTTAAATTGGTAGTTTGCGCACCCGCATGATCACCTCACATGTTAGGGAGATAATTAAAATCAATTCAAGCTGCTTGCCAAACATTTTTCAAAAATAAAAAGAAAGGTACCGAAAGGGCGTTAGAGGAATCTAGCATAACCAAGTCCCCGTATCTAGAATCTCTGGTTTGCAGGAGTAAAGTAAATCTCCCATTACTTTACTTGGGTTTCTAATCGACCCACCAAAAATAGATTAGTGGCGACTCCTAATTGAAAATCAATTACATGCTAAGAACTCGAACTTAAGTCGCGAATTGGTATGGGCTTGGGAGAGCCCGAGCTAAGCTTAGGCTTAGTAATCCATTAGCCAAACCCTAAGTGATTCACACCCCGAAAATTTGGTTGCGACAGGATGCAATCACTAGGAAAACACCCAATTTCCACGGCGTAAATACCGATTGTTCTTGCAAAATTAAAATGGAATGCCTTCTTCTTTTGATGGAAAAATGGGAGAGAAACTTTTGGTGTGTGTATGAAAGATGATCTGCCAACAACAACCACAAACGGTTGTCTTCTAAGAGGTTTTTATACCTCTCACTTCATACCCTTTCAATAATAACTCGTAGCCCATCATGGACGCACCCATTCAATTACAACAATATCAATATTCAGATCGAACATAGATTTCTGATATCTTTATTATTTTTTATTTATTTTCCTGATATTTCAACATTGACTTAATTTATAAGGACATTTTTGCATTTATATTACAACAAAACACTTCTCTTTTTCTTTTTCTTTTTTCCTTCCTCTTAATCCTTCCTCTTCTTCTTTCTTTTCCCTTCTTCCTCTCTTTCTTCTTTTCCTTATCCAAAGCAGTTGCTACTTTTTGACTTTTCAACTTTTCATTTTTGCCTTTCTTCTTCTTCTTTGACTTTTTGACTTCAAAAAAACCCATATTTTACATTTGACGGGCGAGTGGCTCTCCTGCACCTTCAGCTTCCGCGAGAACCGTCTTCGATCTCTCTTTTGCCAGCTTTCCTTTCGAGGATGAAGTCATGGGCATTTCTACCAAGGGATGTTCAAGTTTACGGTGAAGTAGCCAAGGCTGATCAAGTAATCAATCAAAATGACGATCTAAGGGTGCGTTTATTTTATGAAAAATAATTTCCAGGAAAACGTTTTCCTCATTTTTCAGCGTTTGGTTTATTTAGGAAAATGAGTCAACGGAAAATGTTTTCCTTTCAAAGCTTAAATTTAGGAAAACGATTTCCCTTTTGAAAGAACCGAAAAACGTTTTCCAAAATGTTTTAAAGTCCTTGCTAAATGAAAATTTTATTATTAAAAAGAATTTATATTTTTTTGTCGATAAAAAAAGAATTTCTAATTAAAAATTTTGAATTTATTATTATTATATCTTTTCTTTTCTTTCTTCTTTCTTTTTTTTTTTATTTTTTATTGTTTTCTCTTTTCTTTCTTTGCTCGTGAATATAAGCCCTAACTTCTCCTCCCTCTCTCCTTCGTCACCACCGCCTCCCTTTCGTCACCGCCGCCTCCTCCAACCCTAGCCCCTCCTACTCTCCCGTTAGCTTCGCTCCCTCCTCTTCCTCTTTGCCGGCGTCTTCTACACTTTCAATTATTTTTCAAATGCAATCCAAACACCAGAAAATATTTTCACTTATGTATCACTAAACAAAGGAAAACTAACCGTTTTCCTAGAAAATGGTTTCCCGGAAAATATTTTCCAAAAACGTTATGTTTTCCGTGAAACAAACACACCCTAACTTGTTACAATAACAATTATTCAATGCCTAATAATCATCTTCACTGAAGTCAAATAACTTTAGAAACAACTTTACCCATTCAAAAGATTGGAAAATTAGGATCATTTTGTCAATTATTGGACAAACCCCCATCTTTGTTTGACACACACCTGCAAAATTCTATTGGGCAAAAATTCAAAATAAAAAATATTGTTGGTAAATTTCTAGCAAGATTAGTAAATTTTACATAATGCTGATAAAAAAAAAAAAGGGATTTGTCTAGTGAATTATCAACTCACTCACATTTATTCGAAGTATTTCGAAATTATCAACTATTCCAACAAATTACGAACTCCTTATATAGCTTACTGACTTTAGTATGGGGTCTACGTGAAATTAGATAGGCCTCAGTGTACTCAACTTTCTTGGGTAGTAAAGCTACCAAAAAAACAACCTAATTTTTTTTAACCACTTTGAAGAAAAATTGGCTTTGGTCAAGTTAAAACCCCCGTCTTGACTATCAACATTTTGGAAATGCAACTTCCCAGGCTAATGAACTTTTATATTCATCCTAAATTGCTCCCGCTATTTTTTTTTACAAAATCAAATTCTGGTCCTGCCCTCACTCGGCCCTGTTCAACTTCCATGACTACTGAAGTTCTAGGGTCGCTCGCTGCGGGTCTCCGCCATTAGCCGCCTCCTTGACTTCTATTCCTTGATTGAGTCGCGCCCCTACGGCTGGTGCTGGTGCTGGTGCTGGTGCTGGTGCTAATGGTGAGCAAATCCTCCTCAGCGGCGATGGACGAAAAGGTTGTGGATGGAGGAGCGGACGGTCGGGGACGAACGAAGGAGCAATGACTTCGACGTGGTGAGCATGGCCAACAATGGGCCGTTCTATCCCGCCATTAGAGAAAGAGAGAGAGAGAGATGGTTTCCAATTCAGTCGCAAACCTTCGTCCCTTCCTTTGGTCTCTCATCTCCAGGGATTCCGTGGGAAGTTATTTCTTTGTTTTCAATTGAAAAGATTCCCACAATGAACTTCGGGATTTCGCTGATTTCTGGATCCTGGCTTGCTCTGCTTCGGTTTGTTCGTTTGGGAAAATTTTGGCCATGTACAGTGAAGAAGAAAGAAGGAAAGGACAAGCTTAAAAGGGATAGGAGTTCTTTCTTCTTCCTTTTTCCGGTCGGAGTATAAAAGGGATAGAATCTACTTCACAGGATTTCAGGACTTTGGACGGAGGTCGCACTGCCTGGAGATTGCATTTATTGGGACTTTCGGAGAAAAGTTTAAAGAAAATCAAGGATTTTATAACTCCATTTATTTCATTAAAAAATAAATTATTTATAAAAAAATTCGTAAATTAATGCTTTTGTTACTTAAAATAATTAGTTAATTGATAATATTTTCATTATCTATGACAATTCATATGTAAAAATTTTCATACTTCGTAAATGATATAAGTACTCGTCTTCAGAAAATAATTTTCAAATCATTCATTTTTTGTGAAATAAACGAAGTCTAAATTAAAGTAGTTTTTCTTAAATGTAAATTATAAGTTAAAAATCCATTATAAATCGGAAAAAACATTCTTGCAATTGGCTTTTCTTTCTTCTATTAAAAAGAGAAAAAAATTCAAATCCTCTAATAAAGCCGGCCATCGAGATTTGGCATCGACAACTATTGTTTGAAATCACACGACTTCAAGTGGCCCCGCGCAATACAAGGGCTGTCTGAGGTCATGCAACCCCAAGTGATAATCTCTTAGTTTGCGCATCCTCACTAACTACTCACAACTAGATCTAGCCTCATCGGTCCACTTCACGAAGAGAAGATGACGAACAATTATAAATTTGGGTAAAGTCGAAAAATTTGAAAAATTAGTGAGGGTAATGTTGGAAAAAAAAATTGCTGAACTTGAATGACGAGATAGACGGACACTTTCGGCCTCCCTCGAGGTGGTTTCTGAAAAATCCTTTCCCAGACGTACAAAATTTGGCCAGTGGGCGTTGGGCCAAACGGCGGGACGGTCCCTTCGTCAACGGTGGTGGGCGCCGCCAGGAGGTCAGCGGTGGCCGCCCGGGGTCGCTGCGATTGAGGGTCAGGATTCGCCATATTCACTAGCGGACGTGCGAAACTGAGTGCGCGTAAAGCCCCCCACAATTTGAAAATTAAGCGCATAACCTCTCCGAATCCAAAGGAAAAACGTGTCCTTTCAAACTAAAGGGGCGTCCTTATTTTTTCATTCGGGGCTTTCCGTCGTTTGGACGCTCCCATGGCCAACATATCCAACTCCGGATTTTTTTGTTTTTCCTTTGGCAAAATCGAACTCTAGATCAAAATGCCATTTTAAAATCGCAAGAGCTACCATCATCGTCATCCTCCTCCATCGACCGAAAAAAAAAAAAAAAAAAAAAAAAGGGAGGACGTGAAGCTTTGATACCAATTGTTTATATATAATATACAGAAACAACAAAATCTTACAATTTACGTTAACGTATAAATTTCAGAAAAATAAACTAGAAATAATGAGTATACCAGAAATTTACGTGGTTCGGTTAAAGAGTATCGGTACCTACATCCACGAGAAAAGTCGGCAACAAATAATCCATTATAATCGGAGAATCAAAGTTTACAATTACTTACACGCTCGAGTGTTTCTCACACCTAGATTTAATCCCCCAAACTCAAAATATTTATAAATAAATAAGTAAATTCACTACACAAAAATCATTGCGTTCAAGCTCAAAACAAAATGCTGAAAACAAGAACTCATTTTCTTAATCACGTGGTTTCTCGTAGGGCTTCAGCGGCTCCTCATAGTGTTTCAGCAGCACGCAGCACACCTCATGGAGAGATCTATATGTGCCCAAGGTCAAAAGTTTGACCTGGGCCGCCAACATTTTGGCTCTATGTGCAAAGACTCCTTTCTTTTATTTCCATCAGCTAAAAAAAAAACCAGGCATGGAATATTATGGAAGCAAGTGACGTCATCCTGGGGTCATGACTATGACGAAATAGTTTTAGCCTACCAAGACCATGGCATTGACTTCACTCCAGCCGCCAGCCGCCAGGAGACATTAGATACTTTGCCCTCTTGAGATAAAACAAAACACCAGACCCCAAGAAAAGAAGATAAGATAAGACAAAACGACATAGAAAGGTGCTTCGAAAGGTGCCGTTTCATTTCACAACCCTAGGACAATAAAATTGCCCTTCATTAAAAATGAAGTACTAAAGTCCCTATTCTGTATATTTCTCCGTTCGGTGTTAGCCTGAAATTAATCTCCATAATTTGGTGATTTCGTCTCAATTGAACGACCCAAATCTTGCTGGCGACACAGATGTTCGCCGGATGACGACTACTTGTGTCTCACATGCCATTGTCCACCCCATGGACAGGGGCATTTTTTGTCCGAAAGAAATTACCTCTAGGCCTCCCTTTCCGCTTGCTCTTCCGTCCCCACCACTCTCCGTGCCAGCTAAATAACAGAAAATTCAGTAGAAGAAATTTCTCATCACGACTGGTAGAGTGGAACTTTGCTGTTGCTAGTCTTATTTCATCATTTAACAATGAGCTTCTTGATGCTCAGAAAACTCTATAAAATGGGTCGATGTAATTTAACAGATATCCAAGTCCAAAGGTGTCCCAGAAAGAGAGAGAGAGAGGCCATTATTAGTTCCGATCAAATGGAGCGAAGGGTGTTAGAAGCAGCTCGGAAGGGCAATGTCCATGAGCTGGAAGACTTGATCGGCAGCAATGAGCTCATCCTCGAGGAGATGGATCTCGAGGGAGCTGGTCACACGCCGCTGCATGTCGCCCGTGTGGCTGGCCATTTGGATTTCGTCCGAGAGCTCTGAAGCGTATGCCAAAGCTTGCGGAAAAGGTGAACGTGGATGGTTTCAGCCCGCTGCACATTGCAGCTGCTCGAGGTGATGTCGAGATCACGAGGGAGCTCTTGACAGTGGGTCCACACCTGTGCTCCGTGAAAGGACGGGAGAGAAGAATCCCTTTGCATTATGCCGCTGCAAATGGGAAGGTCGATGTCATGAAGGTATTGCTCACCGCTTTGCCTGAGTCTGTTGAAGAGACGACCGCTCGAGAGGAGACTGTGCTTCACCTCGCCGTGAAGAACAACCGTTTCGACGTGGTGGTTGTGTTGGTGGACCATCTGAAGCAGCACAAGAAGGAGCAGGTGATCAATTGGAAGGACCACAAAGGCAACACCGCCTTGCATCTTGCTGCCGCTGGCAAAATTTCGAGGCAAGTCTCGCGATTCCCTAATTTTATCACACTTTTCTCTGTGCATTACTTCAGTGAAGGCATTGATTTGGTGTCCCTACCACATGCAAAGATCTTCTAGGCAAAGGAATTTATCGAATCGGGTTTGTTTTGATCATTACTGGAATAAATGATGTCTCGTCTATGCCTGAAGTCTTTCTGTATTATCTTAACGCTTGGAAAATGGAAAATAATTGCAGGTAGTGAACTTCCTGCTTTGTAAGCATGCTGTGGAGTTTGAGGTCGTGGAGGTGAACGCCGTGAACGACAGTGGGTCGACGCCTCTAGACGTCTCAACTCCCTCGCGAAGGGAAGCAGGAGATAGAGAGATCAGAGAAATCCTCATTCGAGCGGGAGCCAAATACGGAAGAGGAAGATCAAACTCACCCGCATCAAGCCCAGTCCCGGCGGACGACAACGATTTCGGGGGAGGTAACAGTCATCAAGCAGCTGGGGAGGAACCAGTCAAAGATGCTCCTCAGTCATCACCACGTTCGCAATCGAAGAATTCAAATGCGGAAACGGAGTCGTTTGGCGACATCCGCAACGCACTGTTGGTCGTTGCTGCGCTCATCGCGAGTGCAACCTACCAATCTGTGCTTCAGCCTCCAAAGATAATAGAAGTCGACGACAGCGAACCAAACGATCCTCTCATGACTAAATATTATGGTGCGGGCTGGGTGTACGGTTTCTTCCTGGGCGGCAACACGTTAGGATTCATGGTGTCGGTCCAGATGATCATTTGCCTCACCAGATTTGTCCCCAACCACGCCATGCTGCCGCTTAAGCTGCCGATTAGGCTATCCCTGGTCGCCATGATTTTAACTTATTTTTGCTTCACGTTATCCCTGCTGCTCACGACAATGGATAAAACGAGTTCAGGCAAGAAAGCTCTGCGCATGATGCCGCTAATGATAGCATTCGTTCTTCTGCTAATGCAACAGTGGCTGGCACGCATTACAGATTATTTCTTGGAACGGCTTGTTGGATTGCACCTTCTAGGTGATATGTACCGGCTAGAGGACAAGGACTCAGAGAATAAGGACATAGAGAAGAAGGGCAAAAGTAAGGGTTGTAAATGATGATGGTATCTCTCTTTCCTTGAGGTTGAGCTGAGGCATGCAAGCCTTTAGCAGTATGTTATTGTAGTTTGTTCTTCGAGGTCGGGCATCAGACTGATGTCCTTAGATTCTCTGCAGTTGATTGTGTGATGTTTGCAAGTGATCTGCTGTATCGTACTCCCTAATAAAGCGTGTTGGGGGCTTATACCCAGTTTTGTAAACTCGTGGATAGCGGTCGAGATTTTGAGATGTGGTCACACGAGTTTCGTCCTAAGTACTAAAGTCCCTATAATCGTCCTACTGATTTCAAAAAAAAAATGAGAAATTTCTTCTATTGAATGATCTATTACTAGTACGTGATAAAATTAGGATTGGCAACTTTATAAGGTCAAGATCAATGACACCATAGGACGAAAAGATAAATGGTGACCTATTTGATGCGATAGAAGAAAAATATTATCAAGGACAATAATTCTGCCTAGCTAATATTTAAGATTCGGAGTTAGAAATTATCGCAAAAAGCCTAATGTCGTTTTCTTCTCGTGCTCCAAATGAAATTTCATTTTTTTTTTCCCTATTTTCAGTACTTTGTTGTATCTTCTTCATCCGATTTCCATGCGTGAGCGGTTTTTAAGTTATCTAATACAATCTACCATTGAGGCATTTGGCCTATCGATAAATAGGTTAGTTGTTTTTCCCTAAATCATGGGTTCGACTATGAATTAAATTTTTATTAGCTTGTGATGCGCGATTGTAGCATATGTTGTGCGGAAAGACTTTAATCGTTAGCATCTTGCTGGGGTTTAGGTCACAGCCGGGATAGAATAATTTTTGATCAATGCGAACGTTAAATAAGCCACAAAGGGTGATCATCCGAAGAGGTCACAGAGGCAATTGGCCAGGGCATTGACTTTATTTCCACGGAAAATAGTAAAAGAGAAAAAACATTGCCATTTTAACATATGAGGTCAGCCAACGAGAAACGCGAGCGTATATTACAAAATAATGGTCCAATTCCTTCAAAAAGCATTCCTTTAAAAGCACAAACTTTAAGTGGGATCTTACCCTCTTAGAGTTTTCATCCAATATTGCCGCTAAAGGTCCGCGCATCAATTTCATGTGTGCATGTCTCTCTCCCTTCATATGTCAACGGCAATGTGAAATTTCAATTCAATTCAATATTTCCTTGATAATGAAAGAACCTGATTTTTTTAAATTTTTATATTTCCTTATTTTCTTTTCCTCGTCCGACGTTCCTTGCAACATCCGTTAATGGAGGTGGAGCTGCTCATGCTCAAATTTGTGAGTCTTAACTCTCTGTTTTGCCTTCCATCTCAACTCCCATTTAATCTCACCAGCTGATTTCTTAGTTTCACATGGCAGAAGATTATGGATATTTGTCCAAAAATCCTAAACTTGCGGTACGACAATCAGTTCAGGCCTAAACCTTTTAATTATGTCAATTTAATCTTAAATCTTTTGAATATTTTCCATTTTATTCTTAAATCTATTATTTGGATAATTGGCCGGAAAGATTGCAATGACAAATCGTCAAAAGTTTAGGATTAAATTAACAAATCGTCAAATGGTATAAGACTATATTGACACAATTAAAAAGTTTATAACTAAATTGACAAATTGTTAAAAGGTTTGAAATTAAATCGGTACAATTGAAAGGTTTATGACTGAATTGGTCATCGTGTAATAAGTTTAGGATTTTTGGACAATTTTTCCTAGGACAATGAGACACAATGATAAGCGATCTAAACGTGGCTTTTGTGAATAGAAAGGTCAAAAGCCATAGCGTTAAGTTACATTTTCCCTCTACTCATCGACAACTAAAGTGAGTTTAGCTTCACTTACCACATCTATTCCACATCTCTCCAACGGGTTCCTACGGTCCCTATAATCATAATGCGGATGCATATGTGCGCGCTCTTAATCATGAAAGGGAAAGATCAAATGTTTGATGGGGCAGTACTGAACTTCAAACTTTGAGCAAGAACGGCAGCACGGATGACCTTGTATCACATGGACCACTTGACTCTCTTAAAGATGTATCTAGTAGATCCTATATCTCTCTTGATTATGCAAATCTCACTTAATTCTCCATATTTCTTAAGATTGTGTATATATTGCATCGATTACTCATATCCTTAATTGATTGTAGATAAATATTGCGATATCTTGTTAACTTGGTTAGTCATCTTCTATAGCCTATAAATAGACTAACATAGGCCGTTTGTTTAGTTGGGCATTTGGAAAGCCCTTTGGGACTCTAAAGTCCCTTAGCCAAATGCAAAGGTGTTTGGTTCGTTTTTTGGGGCAGCTTTGGCGAGATGCAATTGTATCTCCAAGTGGCTCTAAGGGCCTTTAGCCCAATGCAGCTCCGAAGGTACTTTGAGAAGTTGCATCTCCGGAATATAAGTCCCGATACTGTTCATCTTCTCCAAAACCACCGCACACCACTGGAAGAAGCTGACCGGAGGCCGACGACGGCTAGGCAAGGGGTCGCGTGCATCGGCGAGGCACCGGCAACCGTCGCTTGAGGGTCACCCTACCTCAGCAACCGTGGCCGGACCTCAGGCGACGCCTGGGTCATGCGACCGAGGCGACTGATGGCCTAGGTCACGCAACCCAAGTGGCCACCTGAGGTGGCGCGACCTCAGGTGGCGGTCGCCGAGGTCGCACGGCCGCGACAATCGCCTAGGTCGCGCGGCCCCGGCACAACGGTTGCCTAGGTCATGCAACCTCAAGCGACGGTCACACGAGGTCACGCGACCTCAAGCGACTGATGGCCTGGGTCGTGCGACCTCAGGCGACGGGTCGCTAGGGTCGAACCACCGAGATCCGGCGGTCCGGTGGTCGGACTTAAAAAAAAAAAAACAAATATTTTTTTTTTTTAATTTAGTAAAAGTCATTTACTGAGATGCAAATTTTACCAAACGGTATTTTGGCCAAAGTTGCATCTCAATGCAAATTTTACCAAACGATATTTGTATTTCGAAAAACCCCATTCACCCAAAGGTGTTTGCCTTTTGGCAAATGCATTCCCCCAAAAGCTGAGCCAAACGGGCCCATAGTCTTCATTATTGAACATGCAGAAATAACATATTTCTTTCCTCCGCATTTTCTTAATGTGGTATTAGAGCTAACTCATGCTTTAAATTTATTTCACATGAATGGCTTCACGTGCCATTCTTAATCCAACTTTTCACGTGCCATTCTTAATCCAGCTTGCACATGAGAGAGGATACTAAAGTATTTTACAATACTAATTTATGAGTTTTATACTCTCTTCATATACATGTGATCTCCCACCATGTATTGATTTAGGCTTTTGGGCAAGAAAGTTTGTTCTATGGTATCAAAGCAAATGGATCATTGTGGGAAAAGATTGTTCATATAGGTCATATTTCATGCGGACCCAAATTGATCATCAAGCTCATGCCCTTACTCATCGATGTTCATCATCTTCTTCACATTGCTTCTCTCAACCACAGCTTCATCGAGCCTCATCCATCGCCCGCCACCAAGACCTCCGATGCCGCGCCACGACCTCCAGCAATCCTCCATGATGGTTGGCAGTTGTTAAAAAAATCTCCTGCAAGTTTGGCAAAGACCTTATCTCTTGTTCCAATTTTTCAAGCTTCAAGAAGGCAACATCATCAGCCACCACCTTCACTCAGCTATCCTCGAAGCTTTATAGACCAAATCCGCTTGAAGTAATGACAAAACAAGCACAAGCTTTCTATAGAACCACCGTTGCTAAGAAGGTTCCTTCTACTATGTGCCCTATGGTCCACCTCCATTAATGGAGGTTGCCACCCGCGATTGAGGTCGACAACCTTAAATTTGGGGTCATGCAACTCAAATTGGAGGTCACGCGATTCCACTCCGAGCTTGTGCAAATCTAATTTGAGCTCGATCTCCTCTATTAATGGAGTTCGCAAGGAACTAAGAAGGAGAAAAAAAGAAAAGGGAAAAATGAGATGGGAAAATTTATCGTTGACCAAGCTGAATGCTACACGTACTAAGAAATTTTTATCAAATGATCTGGCAATTTGTGGCATATCTGTGTCATCAATTATTTGTACAATAAGCTAGAATGATACTGATAGAATAGAAAGGAAAAATGAATTTTTGTATATTGCAGTGTGTGTAATACTAATAATACAAGAGCTTATTTATAGGTTGTTCTAGGCAACTATCTAAAGTAATAAAATATTACAATATCAAAATGAAATAAATTATAATCAATATGAAATCAATTATAATCAACATGAAATCAATTATAATCAATCAAGAAAATAAATATCTCTAACATCCTAAGATAAATATCTCTAACATCCCTCCTCAAACTCAAGGTGAGATACAAGAGGTCAACTGGAGTTTGGAGAAAAGATCTTTAAAACACCCAGGTGGATGTGCCTTGGTGAAAACATCAGTCATCTAATCAATTGAGGAGGTGGGAACAAGATGAACATCGCCACGAAGCACATGAAAGCGTATGAAATGACAATCTATTTCAATATGTTTGGCACGCTCATGAAAAACATCATTATGAGCTATTTGGATGGTACTTTGGTTATCACAATGAATGATCGTTCCACCATTATGACGAACTCCCATGTCTTCTAGTAACCACCTTAACCATAATAATTCCAAAGTTGTATCGGCAAGGGCACGATATTCTGCTTCCGTACTCGATCGAGCGATAGTAGTCTGTTTCTTACTCCACCAGGAAATAAGGGACTTCCCTAAGAAAAAAAATAGCTTCTAGTAGAGAGATGATCAAGAGGATAACCGGCCCAATCAGCATCAGAATAAGCTATTAACTCCAAGGATGAGTTAGCAGAAAAGTGAAGACCACGAAATAAGGTACCCTTGATATAGCGAAAAATCCGAAGAACAGCAGCAAAGTGAGTCGTCCGCGGCATAGTCATGAATTGATTCACAACGTGAATAGCATAAGTGATGTTAGGGCGGGTAATAATGAGATAAACCAGACTGCCAACTAACTGTCAATAAAGTGTAGGGTTTGGAAGAGGAGTCCCATCTTTTTCATCAAATTTGGCATTATTCTCAATGAGAGTGGTAGCAATCTTGTTATCAGTAAGTCCAACTTGAGAAAGAAGATTCATGGCATATTTTGCTTGAAAAAGATAATTGCTAGAGGAATCTGAAGCAACCTCCGATCCTTAAAAAATAACTAAGCCATCCAAGATCCTTCATTTCAAACTATTAACTCAAATATAGTTGTAGTATTTTGAAAATCCAAGACCCATTGTTTTGTGTTGATTTGGCACCTTCCACCGAGTATTTCAAAAATCCAAGACCCACCCACAAACCATCATTTTTCTGCGAGTTTGACCTAAAACTATTAAGAACGAAGATTGGATGTTGTAGCACACGCCACTACCCCGGCGAACCACCAAGCCCAAGCCTTTGGGAGTTATTTCATCCATTTTCATTGCTCATATTCACCAACAACCACCACCATCAGCCTCTTGAAGCTTTGGTGAGTCGACTCAACTCAACCACATCGCCTTCAAATGCAAAGCGTGCCTTGACATGCCACATTTGCTCTCTACGCGTGAAATCCATGCACCTGCTGTCACCTAGACGCTCCCATCCAGCTGACGTAATTTGTAACATCAATTTGCTAATCCGACCCATTTAACTTCATTAACCGGATAGGTTCAATCAAATTTTAAACCTCTTCGTCCCTTTTTAGATCAGTTTGGATCTATTTAGGCCAGTTCATACTGGTTTGTCTATATTCCAACCGGTTCAATGTTATTTCCAACTAGTTCAATCCTATTCCCAACCGATTTGACGTTATTTCTGATCGATTCAATGCTATACTGATCAACTCATGCACTTTTAGGCCAGTTCTTGGCCATCTCAAATCAATTCCTTGGGGGAGTTTGAAATTATGAGTTCATTTTTGGCCTTATATGCTCTAGATCAGTTCTTGAGGTACTAGTTTCTTCACTTTATTTTGTTTAATCTGCTGTGTTGAAATTGGTATAGTGCTTATTATGGACATATTAGAAGTTTTGATGCCCAATTATTATCTAGTATGACCTAAACAACTTACGAGGATTGCTAATCAACCCCAAAATTGAGGTCTACTTGTAAGTTCATCTGCCACTATAGCTAGTGTAAAGACTTCTCCTAATGGATTTTTTGTCACTCTTTCATTAGAGGATCTTCATTTCAATCTTAGAGAGTTTGGTACTTCTAGCTTCTCTGTTCCTTCTGTTATGTGTCTCTTCAAGTACTTCTAATTCGTGGTATTTTGACTCTGTCTACTACAATCATATGACTTCAAATTTTGATTTTATTAGGACAATTATGTGAACTTGGCTTTGATGTCTACTTCTCTTCTCATGATTTTTATGTATAGGATCCATAGATGGAATAGACTATTGGGACAGGCCATAGAGTAAGATGCCTATTTAAGCTTGTTTCCTTGAATATTCTCAACTCATTTGCTGGTTGTGCAGCCACAATGTCATATGAAACTTGGCATTCTCGATTTGGTCATGCTTTCTCCTCTAGATCAAAATCATTAATTTCAAATGGTCATTTAGCTTATATTGATAATAATCATTTTGATTTTCTACCTTGCCAATTGGGAAAACGTCATGCCTTGCCTTTGATTTTAGTGAATTTGTCTGTCTTACTCCTTTTGATCTTATTTATTTTGATATTTGGGGCCATCTCCAACTTTCACTATGGTTTTATCTTATGAAAAATTGCTCAGAATTCACTCATATCACCATGACTTTATTGCCATGATAAAACGCAATTTTCTCAAGATATCAAGATTTTTCGTCATGATAATACCATGAAATTTAGAGACATGAAATTTCTAAGAATTCTCTCCCAAAATGGTACTATTGTTCATCATTCTTGTCCATGAACTTCTCAAGAAAATGGCCGAGCAAACGTAAACATAAGCATATTTTAGATATTACACATACTCTTCTATTCTCTACTTCTTGTCCGAAGTATTTTAGAGGAGAGGCTTGTCTTACTATTGTATACATTATTAACTTATTCCATCACCTATAATAGGTAGGTTCTTCTTATGAGCGCTTCTTTGGTAGTGTCCCTAATTACAGTTTTATTCAAGTCTTTGGTAGTGCTTGTTTTGTACTTCTCTCACATGAACGAGCAAAGTTAGAGCCCCATGCTAATTTATGTTGCTTCCTTGGGTATGACATTGAGCACAAAGTTTATAGATGTTGGGATCCTATATCTAATTGTCTTTGTGTGTATCGTCACGATATCTTTTGGGAACATAAGATGTTCCTTCTCTTCATCCCTTCAAGTCATCATCTCATGTTCTTTTCTTCACTAATATTTCAGCAGGTTTATTTCCTAAAGATCCCACAGCTCCCTCCACTTGTGAATCCTCCTCTCTAGAACTGTCTCCTCCTGCTTGTTATTATATCTTGATGCAAGTTCTACTAGTGAGACCACCTTGGCAACTTCTTACATGTCTGCTCCATCCATGAATTCTCCAACAGTTGAAATTATGTCATCCTTTGTCTATTGTTCCAGCAGAGTAAGTCAACCTTCTACTCGACTTTATAATTACAATTGTTACTCTACTATTACTCCCCTTTCTAAACCTCGCACATATAGAAAAGCTAGCACTAATCCTCTTGGCAGTAAGTAATGACAAATGAGTTATAGGCCTTAGACAAAGCTCAAACATGGGATTTGGTTAATTTGCATCCCGATAAGTCTGTTATAGGTTGTAAATGGGTATGTAAGATTAAAATAAAGGCAGATGGTACTGTGGATCATTAAAAAGCTTGACTAGTGATGAATGGCTTTACTCAAGAATACAAAGTTGACTATAAAGAGACTTTTGCTCCTATTGCATACCTTACTTCTATTTGTGGTCTTCTCGCTGTTACTGCAGTTAAGTGTTGTCTCTGTTCCATATGGACATTCAAAATATATTCTTGAATGGTGATCTTACAAAAGAAATTTATATTGTGCTTTCTCTTGGATATACTCATTGTTCCAACAAAATGCGTCAGTTGCGCAAAACATTATATGGCTTGAAACAGGCTTCCCATGCATGGTATCACAAATTTAGCTCTATTGTGTAATCTCTCTCTTCAAATCTGGTCCTATAATAATTCTCTCTTTGTTCAATGCACATTTCGTGGACATATTATGCTATTCTCATATGTAGATCACATGGTTATTATTGGCAATGATCATATTGACACTTCAAGCAATATCTCAGTTAACAATTTGAAATGAAAGATCTAGGATGACTTAGCTACTTTTAGCTACTTTTCAGGCTTGAAGTTTCATTCAAATTCGTCTGATCGTTGTCTTTTACAAGCCAAATATGTCACTAATCCTATTAGTCGAGTCAAAACTCATTGACAACAAGATCGCTATAGCTCCTGTTAAGACCATTGCTAAAGATAGGGCTCCTCTTTTGAATCCTTCATTCTTCGGACAGCTTGTCAACCGTTTTATATATCTTACTGTTACTCAACTTGACATTGCCCATGTTGTCTATATTGTTAGTCAGTACATAACCGCGCACCACATGACGCATTTTGCTGTAGTGCTTCAAATTCTTCGCAACATCAAGGGTACGTTATTTCTTGGCCTTCACTATTCTTCGCAATCTACGTTGGATTTGACAACTTATTCTAATGCGACTAAGTTAGGGACCGTCAAGATTGTCACACCACTACATGCTAGTATTTCTTTTTGGGCACCTCACTTATCTCACGTGTTGCAAGAAGCAAACTATTGCTGCTTGATCTAGTACAAGAAACTCAATATTGAGCTCTTGTTAATACAACATCAGAGTTACTATGGTTGCGATTAGAAGACATGAGAATATGTCAACACAGTGGAACAGTCATTCATTGCGACAACCAAATTGCTATTTCAAATAGCACATAGTGATGTTTTCCACGAATGAACCAAGCACATTGAAATAGATTGTCATTTTATTCAATCTCATGTTCTTTGTGGCATTGTTTGACTCATCTCTACTTCATCCACTGAACAAACTGCTAATATCTTTAGCAAGACACATTTGCCTAGGTGTTTTCTAGATCTTTTCTCCAAACTCAAGTTGACATTTTTCAAATTATCTTGAGTTTGAGGGGGGATGTTAGAGATATAGATATATTTGGGAGATTTCTCTTGATTGATTCTAATTTGATACAATTGATATTTTGCTACTTTAGATATTTAACCTCTAAAGCCTATAAATAGGCTAATGTATTCTTCATTAGTAATGTCCAAAATATTACATTTTACTTCACTACAATTCTCAAATTTTCAATGAGAAAAATGGTATAGATCCAATGCAAAAGCAAAACAAGGATATGAAGTTTACACATTTGGTCAACCGGTGATTTTGGGCAAGGACAGCCTCATGGGGCATCGTCTGTGTGAGGGTTGGCGCCTACAAGGCTAGGCGTCAGCCACCCTCATAGGCCATCAGAAAGAGGAGGAAAAAAAAAAAGAGAGGAAAAAAATATAAAAACATAAAAATTAGGAAATTATATATATTATTGAAAATATCCACGTCAATGTCGACCATGCTAAGTAAGCCGGTTGGCATCCACACTAGTAATATCCAGTCCAAATTAGTAGAAAAGACTGAATTGGCTTTATGTCAAAAGATTTAGGACTACATTGACATAATTAAAATATTTATAACTAAATTTGGTCTAAGGAATAAGCTTAGAACTTTTATAACTGTTATTTAAGCTACCCTCTAAGTTGCTTGGAGTTCCTACAATGTTGAAGTTCACTTGTGCTAACACATCGAGCTTCCTTTAAGCTCCAAGAATGTTGGGAGCTTGCGTTTATGTTCATCTCTCATGCTAAACTCAAGCTTAAGCTCCAAAAAGTTTGAAACTTCAATTTCGAGCTTATCTCTCTTGTCAAACTTAGGTTTAGGCTCATTTCACAAACTAAATGAGTTAGTATTATGTGCTAATATTATCTAAATGTGACGTAATGCAATGTAGAGGAAAAAAAATAGAAATGTGCAAAGCTGATATTTTTGTTTGGGATTGTTGACACCTAAATTTTAACTATCTATTTAAGCTTTATTTATATAGAAAATTAGGGATTGATTTTTAACCCCTAAATAAAAATAATTTTAATTTAATTGCGTAACATATAGATTTTAAAAGCGTTTGCATTAATAGTGATAGCATTAATTAAAATTTCTTAAATTAAAAATTTTAAAAAGAAAAATAAATTTTTTTAAAAAAATCAAAATATTATTATTATTATTTGAAAATGGGGCAACTGGACTGGGTCGAACGGCCTAGCCTTTTTTCTTTTCCCTCCTTTTACCGCTTGAGCAAGCCCAATTTCTCTTTTTCCCGGCTCAGCACACGCGCCCTTATCGTCCTCCCTCTCGGGGTGTGCGGACAAGGGAAGGACATACGCCGCGAGCATAGGGAACAGGACAGAGGATAGAGCGTCGGCCGGGAGTTGGCGGTCGGGGCTACGTTGGCAGCAGCTGCTGGGATCGCAGAAGTCATGCGCGCCTGCCGGTGCCCTTCAAAAGAGGAAGAGAACATTGGCTTGAAAAAAAAAAAAAAAAAAAAAAGGGCCGTTCTTTGTTTCTCTCTAAGAAGGGACCAACCCACCATTCGTTCGCCGTTGTTCATTGGTGGTCGCCGTTCCTGACCTCGGTGGAGTCAACTGAAACCAAGTAATCTCTGCTCTATGTTGCTCGATTTTGCTAAGGTTTAGAGTACTCAACTTAGCCAATGAACTGTCTAAGCAATAATACAGACGGTTTGTGCCGATCACTGTTTAGACTGAGCATAGCACCAAATCCGATTCTGAAACCCGTATTCGAAAACGCACGCTACCTGTTCGATGATTTGTGCATTAGACGTCTTGAATCTGGCTTCGCATAATCTCAGATGCTCGAAGGTGTTTTGATCTGTAGTGATTTATGCTTGTTGCACCCATTGCTGTGTCGGATATTAACTCCATGTTTTCCCCTTTCGTTTTATGCCACGCTTTTTGCGATTTTCGGCACCAGTTGTCCACGGGCACACGAGTTTGGAGCCACTATTCTCAACCTCCGTCGCTGGCAATACCCACGGCATGAAGAGGACGACGTGAAGAATATAGGAAGAAATAAAAGAATAAAAAAGGAAATTAGAAAAAATCAGAAAAAAAAATTGGGATTAAGTGGCTGGGTTAAAGTGTTGTGGGTAATGAATAGAGTGGACCATTTTGAGCTTGTGGGCTGGATGAAGTTTAGGTCTAAATGGGCTTGATCGTTGACGTGGGCTCAGTGGGTCTAATGAGGCTTTGGAGTAGGCTTATTTCATTGCGGGCTGGGCTCAGTTTTCGCATTTATTTTATTTTGGGTTTCACCGGACTGGGCTCAGCGATTGAGCCCCGTCCATTATATTATGTTATACCTTTTAAAAAAATTATAAAAACATAAAAAAAAATAAATAATAAAAATAAATAAATATAGAAAAATATAGAAAAATAGAAAATGCCTGGGAAAAGGTCTTCACGACATTTTTTGTTTTAGCATTAGATTTATTTTAGTTTCATTTAATTAATATACATGTAGCTTAGCCCTAGTGGAATATCCTTTTGAAAAACATTAAACTTGATTTGAACCTAACTCATGGGGATGGTGTCCTGGGGCATGGCCATATATATTCTCTGCTCGAATTGTATCGGGTTTTCTTTTTCGCATTTACTTTAAGGTCATTTCAATACTTTGGTGTTTTTTTTTTTTTTTTTTTTTTTTTGGTAACGTATACTTTGGTTGTATATCACTTTCCTAGAATAGATTAGGATTAGTTTAGACTTTGATGAAAATAAACCTTGCAAGAACATTTGTATGATCATTTAGCAACTTTGATGTCCTTAGGTCTATAATTGATAATTAAGACCATGTGATTGTTTAGATAATGATCTTCCAAGTTAGAGGTATTGAAAGGGCGCTAATAGATATTAGCATAATCAAGTTTTCGACCCTAAAATCTTTGGTTGCGTAAGAATTGAGACAATACTCACGCGTCTCGATTGGTTTTTAGCCAACTCTAATAGGCTAGTGATGACTTCTTGAAATATTTTGATTGTTAAGAACTAAAAAAGATGAAATCCTGTTTACCGGGAAAAAAAAAAAAAAAAAGATGATGAAATCCAATGTCATGCGAGGCATGGACATAAGAGAGCCTATGGCTAATCATGGGCCATCGGCCCAAATTAGACAATACCAACAAACTTATATTTCTTTTCCCCTTCGGACGGAAAAGATAAGTCACAACATGGGTCAACTTTGAATACTAGTTATGCAAGGAATGACAAGTTTATGAACTAAAATTTAGGTGTCAATTATACGTGGAAGAGAGAATTGTGTGATCTTGGTATAAACAAGTTTGACCGAGGCCTGCATGGTTGGCAAGGATCGCCGATGACCCTCATCGGCACTGAAAAGAGACACCAAAATAAAAAATAAAAAAATCAAAATAGATATCAAAATCGTATTAAAAATTACCTATGCGTACGTCGCCCATGCCACATATGACAACTAGCGTTCACGTTAGTAATTTCCAATCAAAATTGGCCGTGTAAACTCAATTGGCAAAATATGAAGATATTTATGACTTAATTGGTAAAATTGAAAGGTTAAAACTAAATTGTCAAAAAAACAGATAGGTTTAAAATTTTTGGACAATTTTCTCTTAACATGTAACCTTTTTAAAGAGCTTTATAAATTATTAACAAGATAATCAATTAGGATCAATCAATAATATGCACAATTACTAGAAGATATAAAGAATCTTTTAAATATATGCACAGTTATGAGAGATATAGAAAATCAAGATTAATATACTTATTATCTTTAACATAGATGTTGATTGCTTGTGTACTCTTCTATGTACCACAAACAGATTTATGTACTCTCCTCTCCCTTTTTTTCTTCTCCAAGAAATTCTCTCTCATTGATACCGATAAATGTAGGACACTGCAGATAAATTTGGCATACGTTGTGGCATTGATATACTCAACACTTGAAATGCCATTTCTCTTCTAAATCATCATATCTTCCTTCACCCTCTTTCATATCTCCCCACTAGGAAGATGGCATGAATATATTTTTTCGTACAAGTGTGAATAGAACAACTAGAGTACGTAGTTTTCCCATGGAAATATTGACTGGCGACAAAAAGAAGTGTTAAGAATGAGAGGACAAATGAAGCCATGTCGCAATCAGTAACTAGAATTCTTGCGAACTATAGTTGATTTTGATGTTTGATATAGACTATCGAATAATAATAGAGTCTCCACGCTTTATTAATTCATATTTGGCTGCCCGACAAAACAGAAGTAGTTCGCCTTTGAAGAAAGCAAAAAGAAAATCGGAATGTAAAGAAGAATTATCATATCAAACATGGCAATTAGTTCCTCTAGGACGAACAACAATAATGATAAACTTGCGGAAGTCGTAGCTAAGTCCTCGTTTTATGGTTTATTATAAGTTTCTCACCTTGAAACACGAGGGTTGACTCCATGCAGGTTTGAATGGACGAGTTCTTGTCGCAACCTCATTATCAGGCGCCCTCTTCTTTCACACGAACGCATGTGGAGGCTAATGGTTCACTAAGTATTAGGCTTAACTTGAGCTCTCCCAAGCTCACCAATTCATAACTTATGGTCCAAGATTTTAACCTGCAAGTCAATTTCAACTAGGAGTCTTCACTAATCAATTTGGAATGGGTCGATTACAAACTCAAGCAAAATATTTGAAAAAATATTTCACTTCAGCGTAACCAGAAAAATTAGGATCGGAAACTTGATTATACTAGTTAATCACTAATGCCTTTCGATACTTAATCTTATTTAAATCCTGAGGCTTTTAGATTTTCAAGGATTTTCCATGCATTTGTGAAGAAAACTAATTTAAAAAAAAAAAAACCCATATTTCTTGGTCTTTTTCTTTTTTTGGAAAATGAAAAAAAAGTATTTTCGGATTTTTCTGATTTTTTTCAAAATATATATTTTCTTTTTTGGATTTTTTTCTATTTTTGAAGAATAAAAACTATTTTTTTTACCTTTTCTGATTTTTATTTTTATTATTTTAATATTTTAATATTAAAATAATAGTATAATGTAAACAACCAAGGTCGGATTCTCGAGTTGGGATCGACTCGGTTCATTAGTGACCAGCCCAATTGAATGGGCTTGAAAACGAGCCCAACCAGGAAGCTTTTTTAAAAAAAAAAAAAAAAAACCATTCCAAGCCCATAGATTTAAAAAAATAAGCCCACAATTTTTCAAAGCCCACATGTTTTTGGCCCAAATTAGTCGAAACCCTACTTGACCGAAACTTGCGCTCGACTTGGCTTGCAGCTGTTGACCGGAATCTCTCCTTTGTCTCTCTCTTCCTCTCACTCGACAAAGATGGCCGTGGCGTGCGACGGCGACAAGCCCAAAAATTTTGCATACAAAGGCATCGCAAGCGGCTAGGCAAGCCCGGGTTCCTTAGTCTCGACTATGGGCATGCTCGAGCTAAAACGTGAGATGGGTAATGATGACAAGCAATGGTACAGGTCAGCTCGGCACAAGGACGACGATAGATCGGCGAAGCGGCAAGCTTCGAGCCAGCGAGCGTCGGGCCACCAAGGCTTGTGGCGGGTCGTCGAGGCAATGATGGGGGAAGCCGCAATGGCAATTGGTGGCCGAGATGAGTTACACGTCTCTCGCAAACTCAAATCTCTCTCCTCGCCATGGTTTCTCTCTCCCAGACCTCCCTTTCTTAGATTTGGCGTTCCTCAAATCTCCTTCCCCTTTTCCTTTCCCCTCTAGATCTCGGATTTGCTCACTCTTAAACCTCCCCAGATGTCTCTTAGGGTAAGTTGTCTAGCTCGCTCCAATCTCTCTCTCTTCATGTGTCTCCCACTTGGCCTTCGTCGGAAGCCCTATTTATAGGCCGAGGGGGTCGATCGACGAAGGCTTCGGCCACCAGTCCTTGGCATACCAACCGGACTCCCCCTTGGCTGAATCGGTGTCCCTCTAGTCGAGGCAGCTCTAGCTAGGCCACCTCCTCTATCGCATTAAAGACGGGTGCTCAATCACCCCTTGGTTATCAATCTACCCTCGCTCCTCCACCTAGGTCTTTTGCATGTGGGTTGCAAAGGAATGAGGGAGGAAAAAGGAAGGAGAGAGGCGCACATGTTGGGCTAAGGAAAGAAAAGCTAAGCCCTAGGCCTTTGTGGAGAGGGGAAAAAGAATCACGCCCAACCCTCATGGGCCCCTTTTTTCTCTTTTTTTAATAAAATAATACAATTAATTTATTTGAAAATAGGGTTAAAAATGAAAAAAATAGAATAATAAAACTTAGTAAAAGAAAACGATGTGAATACCCAGGTGAAGGGTCTAATTGGTCTCTAATTTTCTATGCAATTTATATTATATACTTAACTAAAATTTTGGTGTCAATGGCCACCTCTCTTTGAAGGTGAACTTGCAAATGTTGTATCCAAAAATGAACTGATACCTAAATTTTGTCAATGCATATGCAGTAGATAATAATAGCTTATGTTGGGACCATGTGTCTTATACAAAAATGGCAATGAAATATAATACATACTAAGAAGGATAAGAAGATACCTTACTTACTTATTGGGAATGAGTGATATAGGATGCGAATCCTGAGTTTAGCAAGTATCAATGTATCATCTTACCTGATAACGTGAGGAAACTGCTTTTCCAAGACCCAAACCTTTCTTCGGTCGCCTTAATGGGAAGTTGCTTTTTCAGGACCCGAATCATTCTTCGATCACCTCTTAAAACAACAATTTGTTTACTTAACTTTGGGCTACAGAAGTATGCCGTGTCGGTAAAGAGGGACTCTAGGTTATAAAAGCATCCCGAATCAATGTAGGAGGACTCCGAGTTATCAAAGCATGCTGAGTCAATGAAGATGAGATTTCAGGCTACAGAAGCACGTTGGGTCGAGGAAGGGACTCCGAGTTACGGAAGCATGCCAAGTCAATGTAGGTGGACATCAGCTTACAGAAGCACGCTGGGTAAATATAAGGGCACTCCAGGTTATGGAAGCACGTCGAGTCAATGTAGGTGGACTCCAAACTATAGAAGCATACAAGGTCGATGTAAGGAGACATCGGGCTATGGAAGCACATTGTGTCGATGAAAGTGCACTTCGGGTTATGAAAGCATACCAAGTTGACGAAGGAGGACTCAGGCTACGGAAGCACACTGTGTTTATGTAAGGGGATTCCAAGCTACAAAAGCACGCAAGATCGATGTCGAGGGTCATTAGGTTACAGAAGCATGCCATGTTAATGAAGAAAGACAGAAGTTCGCTGTGTTGATGTAAGTGACTCCGGACTATAGAAGCACGCTGAGTTGATGTAGGTGGACTCCGGGCTACGGAAGTACGTCAGGTCAATGAAGAAGGACTCCAAACTACGGGAAGCACGCCACATCAATGAAGGAGGGCTACCGAAGTAAGCCAAGTCGATAAAGGAGGACTCTAGGCTATGGAAGCATGCTGTGTCGATATAGGTGGACTCCGGGTTATGAAAACATGCTCGGTCAATGAAGGAGGACTCTGGGTTACAGAAGCACGCTATATCGATGTAGGTGGACTCCAAGTCACGGAAGCATGCCGAGTCATTATAAGTAGACTTCGAGTTACAGAAACACACCAGGTCAATGTGGAGGGACATCAAGATATGGAAGCGCGTTGAGTTAATGTAGCTGGACTCTACGCTACAGAAGCACATCAGGTTGATGAAGGAGGACTCTGTGCTACGGAAGCATACTGTGTCAATATATGAAGACTTCGGGTTATAAAAGCACACCGAGTTAATGTATGTAGACTTCGGGTTACGGAAACACGCCGAATCAATGTAAGGGGACATTGAGTTACAGAAGTATGCCTATTGATATAGGTGAACTCCAGGCTACGGAAACATATCGGGTCAATAAAAAAAGACTCTGAACTACGAAAACACACTATGTCTATGTAAGAGGATTCCAGGCTACGAAAGCATATTAGGTCAATGTAAGGGAACTTCAGGCTACAAAAGTACATCAAGTCGATATAGGTGAACTTTGAGCTACGGAAGCATGCCGGGTTAATGAAGGAGGACTCTGAACTACGGAAGCACGCTATGTCCATATAAAGGGATTCCGGTCTACAAAAGTACGTCGAGTCCATGTAGGTGGACTTCAGGCTACGAAAGAATACTAAGTCAATGTAAGGGGCTTCAAGCTACCAAAGCACGCTGAGTCGGTGAATGAGGGCTTTGAGCTACTGAAGCACGCTGATCGATATAGGTGGACTCCAAGCTACAGTAGCACACTATGTCGTTTTCCTAGTGATATTTCTTAAAAAAATATCTTGACAGATACCTAGACATTTGCAGGCATTGAAAGAGTGCTTATAACTACTTACCTTAAGTAGTTGGGAAGGTCTCTCACATTCTTTGATATTTGTGATGGTTTCCCATCTCCTCAAGCATTTGTGAAGGTCTTCAACTTTTTAGTAAATGGAATATTGAGGACACATCTCGGGTATTCATGAAGAGGCTTCATAAAAGTCTCCCACCTCCTAATGATTGAAATATCAAGTACGTACTTCAGATATTTGTGAAGGTCTCTCACCTCCTGGATGACCACAGGCACTCAAAAGGGTTGGAATACCTTGGTAGCTGCATGTACACAAAGCATTGGAATACTTGGACAATCGCAAGTATTTAATAATATGATCCGGAGACAACTCAGACAGACTAAGTGTCATGGTGATAAGAGACCATACTTGGGTAACTGCAAGCACACAAAGTAGTGAAATAATTGAACAGCTACTAGTATTCAATGGTACAATTTTAGGACAACTCGGACAAGTCGAGTGTCATGGTAGTAAAAGAGCATACCTAGGTAGTCATAGGCACAAAAGTAGTGGAATACTTGGACAGTTACAAGTATCCCAAGATGCAATGCAGGAGAACTTAGGCAACTTGAGTGTCATTGAAAGGGAGTATGTGGACAGTAGCAAGTACTTGAAGATAATGGGATACTTAAGTAGTCACTAATATCCATACTGTAAGGACAACTAGAATAGGTTGAACATCGACAAAAAAGAGTACCTAAACAATGTTAAGTACTCGAAGACAATAGGATTCATGAGCAGTCGCAAGTATTTATATCCTAAGGACAACTCGAACAAGTCAAGTGTCGATAAAAAGGGTACCGAACAGGTGTCAGATACTCGAAGACGATGGGATACCTGAACAGTCATAAGTATTCATATCCTGAGGACAATTCGAATAGGTCGAGTATCGATAAGAAAGAGTACCTAAACAGTATCAAGTACTCGAAGATAATGGGATACGGAACAATCGCAAGTATTCATATCATGAGGACAATTCGCAACAGTCGAGTGTCGATAAGAGAGAATACCTAGACAAGTGGGAGGTACACAAGAATAATGAGATACTTGGCAAGTCACCGATATCCATACTTGAGCACAACTCGAACAGGTTGAGCGTCGATAAGGGAGTACTTGGACTATGGCAGGTACTCAAAGATAATAGGATACCTGAACAATTACAAGTATCCAAACTCTGAAGACAACTCGAATAGGTCAAGTGTTAATAAGACAGAGTACTCGAACAGTGGCAGGTACTCAGAAGCAATGAAACACTTAGTCAGACATAAGGTTTTTTGCATGTAGCGTGGTCTCAAAAGTAATACAAAAGAATGTCTCATTAGTTGTCACATATATAGTAATGATGACCTGTTTATAAGTGTTGTAGCAAATCATAATCTTTTCTAAAAAAGAATGAAATGCATGTAAAATTGGTCTTTCCAACAATGAATTTATAATGCCTCGAGTTCTTATGTCAAAAGTAAAATTCAGAAGAGATTGTAGGTGCCAAATCAAAGACATTATTCAAATATTTTCGCACTTGATTCATTTTTCTAACATGCGGTATGAAGAACGGATGTAGAACTTGGTAAGCAATGGCTAACCTCGATCTGAAGCTCTCAAAATTGTAAATCAATCGAGTTCGCATCGTTCCTCAAGGTCCTCTAGTATCACTTTTAACTTTTCGGATAATCTTGTGTGTCCCCAAAACCTTGCAAATCTAACCTCAGTTTGTTCTTTGCTCTGCATGCACGATTTTAGAGAACGTCTATTTTCGATGATTGTTGCATTCATTGTCTACTCCTCGTATTCATTACCTGCATGTAGAGTTCTCAACATTCAATCCGCGTACGTTCTCCCTACCATTTTGTTGAATTGAAGCTAGCAACCAAACGGTAAATTGTTCTGAAGTTATCGAGACTGGAAACAATATGTGCTGCTAAAATGTTGTATTTCCTCCAACTAAAAATCAAGATTTAGGTTTGCAGATTTGGTTGTTATTTACATCTTCTCATGCTGTTCCTCATCTGCGTTTCCTTCCCCCCCCCCTCTTCGTCTTGTTCGTCCATTATTCTCTCTCAAATCAATGGTCAGCCTCCATGGCCATGGCTCACCACCATGCCCACCCGCCGTAAACTATAGTAGGGGTTCGGCGACTGGGACAAGTGTAGCAAGGCAGGGTTGCAGTTGGCACCGGCGAAGTTGCATTTTGGCGGTGAGACGGACCATGGTGTGGCTGGGCAGCCATGGCTTTGGGAAACGAAGAGAGAAGACAGAGTGGAGAGAGAGGAGAAGAGAAAAGAAAAAGAATTGAGTTTGTTTATGTAAACCTTTTCTTTTCTTTTGGGAACATTCCAAATTACACCTCTATTAAACGCACTTTGTCAAAAGAACCTCCAAATTGACACTTTCCTCAAATGAGCCCGAAATCAAATCACCGTGTTTCAAATGACCCCCTTCATTGCCGGCGATTAAAAGCACCTCCTGCAACTACATGTCGACCACATGCTCATTAATTCAAGCAAATCCCCATAATTTATGCCCTAACCTCAAATATTACTCTGATTAGATTAATGAAAGACATAATTACCTATCGAGTTCTGATATGTAGAAAATCCAACTTATCAAGATCTACGTGGCACAAAACCTATTAGATCATATCTCCAGTTTGAGGCATAACGCGCTTAGATAAGTTCTAATATTTGATCATGAAAAAAAATTTTTCCCTGTTGAAGATAATATTGAAGACTGCGCTCAAAAGAAATCCTCTTTAGCTCCATACAGCGAACGTCTCCTTCATGCTCTGTGATTGGTCGGTCAACAAAGGGACAATTCGTTTGACTCCTTGAAACTGCACAAAAGAAGAAAAAATAAAATAAAATAAAATCCAGGGCTTGCTCAGTGAACAGCGCCGCACAAGAAAAAGCCAGTAGGTTCCTTGAGGAAGTGAGCCGCCGCCCCAAGGCGGAGTTCTCTATTTGGGAACACTTTTGGTTCAAGCTAAAATTTAAGCGTGAAAATCATTCCGACACAAGAGTAAATGTAATTCTAATTTTTTAATATCAATATTCGGATCGAATAACGTAAATTTTTAATATCTTTATTAATTTTTATTTATTTTTCTGATATTTTCAACATTGACTTCATTTATAAGGGCATTTTCGCATTAATATTACAACAAAACCCCTCTTTTTTTTTTTCTTTTTCCTTTCTCTCAATCCTTCCTTTTCTTCTTTCTTTTCCCTTCTTCCTCTCTTTCTTCTTTTCCTTATCCAGAGCAGTTGCTACTTTTTGACTTTTCAACTTTTCATTTTTGCCTTTCTTTTTACTTTTTTTGTCAGATTTTTTTTTTTTTACTTCAAAAAAACCCATATTTTACATTCAACGGGTGAGTGGCTCTCCTGCACTTTCGGCTTCCGCGAGAACCGTCTTCGATCTCTCTTTGCCAGCTTTCCTTTCTAGGATGAAATCGTGGGCATTTCTACCAAGGGACGTTCGAGTTCATGGTGAAGTAGCCAAGGCCGATCAAGAAATCAATCAAAATGGCAATCTAACTTGTTGCAATAACAATCATTCAGTGCCTAATAATCATCTTCACTGAAGTTGAATAACTTTTGAAAATAACTTTACCCATTTGAAAGATTGGAAAATTAGGATCATTTTGTTAATTATTGGACAAACCCTCATCTTTGTTCGACATACACTTGCAAAATTCTATTGGGAAAAAATTCAAAATCAAAAATAATGTTGGTAAATTTCTAGCAAGATTAGTAAATTTTACATAATGCTGATAAAAAAAAAAAAAAAAAAAAAAAAGGGATTTGTCTAGTGAATTATCAACTCACTCGCATTTATTCAAAATATTTTGAAATTATCAACTATTCCAATAAATTACGAACTCCTTATATAGCTTACTGACTTTAGTATGGGATCTACGTGAAATTAGATAGACCTCGGTGTACTTAACTTTCTTGGGTAGTAAAGCTACCAAAAAAACAACCTAATTTTTTTTTTTTTTATCACTTTGAAGAAAAATTGGCTTTGGTCAAGTTTAAACCCCGTCTTGACTATCAACATTTTGGAAATGCAACTTCCCAGGCTAATGAACTTTTATATTCTTCCTAAATTGCTCCCGCTATTTTTTTTTTTTTTAAATCAAATTCTGGTCCTGCCCTCACTCGGCCCCGTTCATCTTCCATGACTGCTGAAGTTCTAGGGTCGCTCGCTGCGGGTCTCCGCCATTAGCCGCCTCCTTGACTTCTATTCCTTGATTGAGTCGCGCTCCGCAGCCGCGGCTGCGGCTGCAGCTGGTGCTGGTGCTGGTGCTAATGGTGAGCAAATCGTCCTCAGCGGCGGCGGACGAAAAGGTTGTGGATGGAGGACGAGCCGGTCGGGGACGAATGAAGGAGCAATGACTTCGATGTGGCGAGCATGGCCAACAATGGGCCGTTCTATCCCGCCATTAGAGAAAGAGAGAGAGAGAGAGAGAGAGAGAGAGAGAGAGATGGTTTCCAATTCAGTCGCAAACGTTCGTCCCTTCCTTTGGTCTCTCATCTCCAAGGATTCTGTGGGAAGTTATTTCTTTGTTTTCAATTGAAAAGATTCCAACAATGAACTTCGGGTTTCGCGGATTCTGGATCCTGGCTTGCTCTGCTTCAGTTTGTTCGTTTGGGAAAATTTTGGCTATGTGCAGTGAAGAAGAAAGAAGGAAAGGACAAGCTTCAAAGAGATAAAGAGTTTTCCGGCCGAAATAGAAGGGATAGAATCTACTTCACAAGATTTCATGACTTTGGACGGAGGTTGCACCGCCTGGAGATTGCATTTGTTTGGGACTTTCAGAGAAAGTTTAAAGAAAACCACGAAGGATTTTATGACTCCATTTATTTCATTAAAAAATAAATTATTTATAAAAATTTCGCAAATTAATGCTTTTATTACTTAAAATAATTAGTTAATTGATAATATTTTCATTATATGTGACAATTCATATGTAAAAATTTTCATACTTCGTACACGATACAAGTACTCGTCTTTTAGAAAATAATTTTCAAATAATTCATTTTTTGTGAAATAAATGAATTCTATATTAAAGTAGTTATTTTCTTAAATGTAAATTATAAGTTAAAAATCCATTATAAAGCTACGGATTAAATCGAATTTGGAAAAAACATTCTTACAATTGGTTTTTCTTTCTTCTATTAAAAGAGAAAAAAAAATTCAAATCCTCTAATAAAGCCAGCCATCAGATTTGGCATCGACAACTATTGTTTGAAATCACATGACTTCAAGTGGCTCTAGCAACCCCCAACGAGGATTGTCTAGGGTCGCGCAATACAAGGACTGTCTGAAGTCATACAAGCCCAAGTGATAATCTCTTAGTTTGCGCATCATCACTAATTACTCACAACTAGATCTAGCCTCATCGGTCCACTGCACGAAGGGAAGATGACGAACAATTATAAATTGGGTAAAGTCGAAAAATTAGTTAGGGTAATGTTGGAAAAAAAAAATTGCTGAATTTGAATGACGAGAAAGACGAACGCTTTCGGCCTCCTTCGAGGCGGTTTCTGAAAAATCCTTTCCCACACGTATAAAATTTGGCCAATGGGCGTTGGGCCAAATGGTGGGACGGTCCCTTCGTCAACGGTGGTGGGCCCCGCCAGGAGGTCAGCGGTGGCCGCCCGGGGTCGCTGCGATTGAGGGTCAGGATTCGCCATATTCACTAGCGGACGTGCGAAACGGAGTGCGCGTAAAGCCCCCACAATTTGAAAATTAAGCGCATAACCTCACCGAATCCAAAGGAAAACGTGTCCTTTCAAACTAAGGGGCGTCCTTAATTTTTTCATTCTGGGCTTTCCGTCGTTTGGACGCTCCCATGGCCAACATATCCAACTCCGGATTTTTTTGTTTTTTCCTTTGGCAAAATCCAACTCCAGATCTTTACCAAAAAAAAAAAAAAATCCAACTCCAGATCAAAATGCCGTTTTAAAATCGCAAGAAACACCATCATCATCATCATCATCATCAACATCATCATCCTCCATCGAAAAAAAAAAAAAAAAAAAAAAGGAGGGAAGCTTTTATACCAATTGTTTATATATAATATGCAGAAACAATGAAGAATCTTATAATTTCGTCAACGCACAAATTTAGGAAAAATAAACTAGAAATAATAAGGATCCGAAATTTACGTGGTTACGTCAGGTATTAGTCACTAACATCCATGGGGAAAGTCAACAAATAATCCATTATAATCGAATCAAAGTTCTGATCGCTACAGCTCGAAAGTTTCTCACACCTTTTTAGATTTAACCCTAAACTCAAAATATTTATAAATAAATAAGTAAATTCATTATACAAAAATCATTGCACGTTCAAGCTCAAAACAAAATGCTGAAAACAAGAACTCATTTTCTTGATCACGTGGATGGCTTCTCTTCCACTTGACGTTGTGTGGCTCCTATTTTCTCGTAGGGCTTCAGCGGCTGCTCGTAGGGTTTCAGCAGCACGCAGCACACCTCATGGAGAGATCCATATGTGCCCAAGGTCAATTTTGACCTTGGGCCGCTAACTTTTTGGCTCTATGTAAAAGACTCCTTTCTTTTATTTCCATCAGCTAAAAAAAAAAAAATCAGGCGCAGAATATTGTGGAGGCAAGTGGCGTCATCCTAAGGTCATGACTATGACGAAATAGTTTTAGCCTACCATGGTTGACCTTGGGCCGCCAACTTTTTGGCTCTATGTAAAAGACTTCTTTCTTTTTATTTTCATCGGCTAAAAAAAAAAAAAACCAGGCGCGGAATATTATGGAGGCAAGTGACGTCATCTAGGGTCATGACTATGATGAAATAGTTTTAGCCTACCAAGACCATGGCATTGAGCCGCCAGGAGACATTAGATGGCATTGACTGCGCTCCAGCTGCCGGGAGACATTAGATACTTTGCCCTCTTGAGATAAAACAAAACACCAGACCCCAAGAAAAGAAAACAAGATAAGACAAAACGACGTAGAAAGGAGCTTCGAAAGGTGCCGTTTCATTTCACAACCCTAGGACAATAAAATTGCCCTTCATAAAAAATGAAGTACTAAAGTCCCTATTCGTATATTTCTACGTTCGGTGTTAGCCTGAAATTAATCTCCATAATTTGGTGATTTCGTCTCAATAACGACCCGAATCTTGCTGGCGACACAGATGTTCCGGATGACGACTACTTGTGTCTCACATGCCATTGTCCACGCCATGGACAGGGGCATTTTGTCCGAAAGAAATTACCTCTACGCCTCCCTTTCCGCTTGCTCTTCCGTCCCCACCACTCTCCGTGCCAGCTAAATAACAGAAAATTCAGTAGAAGAAATTTCTCATCACGACTGGTAGAGTGGAACTTTGCTGTTGCTAGTCTTATTTCATCATTTAACAATGAGCTTCTTGATGCTCAGAAAACTCTATAAAATGGGTCGATGTAATTTATGAGATATCCAAGTCCAAAGGTGTCCCGAAAAGAGAGAGAGGCCATTATTAGTTCCGATCAAATGGAGCGAAGGGGTGTTAGAAGCAGCTCGGAAGGGCAATGTCCATGAGCTGGAAGACTTGATCAGCAGCAATGAGCTCATCCTCGAGGAGATGGATCTCGAGGAGCTGGTCACGCCGCTGCATGTCGCCCGTGTGGCTGGCCATTTGGATTTCGTCCTGAGAGCTCCTGAAGCGTATGCCAAAGCTTGCGGAAAAGGTGAACGTGGATGGTTTCAGCCCGCTGCACATTGCAGCTGCTCGAGGTGATGTCGAGATCGTGAGGGAGCTCTTGACAGTGGGTCCACACCGTGCTCCGTGAAAGGACGGGAGAGAAGAATTCCTTTGCATTATGCCGCTGTGAACGGGAAGGTCGATGTCATGAAGGTATTGCTCACCGCTTCGCTCGAGTCTGTTGAAGAGACAACTGCTCGAGAGGAGACCGTGCTTCACCTCGCCGTGAAGAACAACCGGTTCGACGTGGTGGTTGTGTTGACGTGGTGGTTGTGTTGGTGGACCATCTGAAGCAGCACAAGAAGGAGCAGGTGATCAATTGGAAGGACCACAAAGGCAACACCGCCTTGCATCTTGCTGCCGCTGGCAAAAATTTCGAGGCAAGTCTCGCGATTCCCTAATTTTATCACACTTTTCTTTGTGCATTACTTCAGTGAAGGCGTTGATTTGGTGTCCCTACCACATGCAAAGATCTTCTTGGCAAAGGAATTTATCGAATCGAGTTTGTTTTGATCCTTACTGGAATAAAGGATGTCTCGTCTATGCCTGAAGTCTTTATGTATTATCTTAACGCTTGGAAAATGGAAAATAATTGCAGGTGGTGAACTTCCTGCTTTGTAAGCATGCTGTGGAGTCTGAGGTCGTGGAGGTGAATGCCGTGAACGACAGTGGGTCGACGCCTCTAGACGTCTCAACTCCCTCGCGAAGGGAAGCAGGAGATAGAGAGATCAGAGAAATCCTCATTCGAGCGGGAGCCAAACACGGAAGAGGAAGATCAAACTCACCCGCATCAAGCCCAGTCCTGGCGGACGACAACGATTTCGGGGAGGTAAGCAGTCATCAAGCAGCTGGGGAGGAACCAGTCAAAGATGCTCCTCAGTCATCACCACGTTCGCAATCGAAGAATTCCAATGCGGAAAAGGAGTCGTTTGGCGACATCCGCAACGCACTGTTGGTCGTTGCCGCACTCATCGCGAGTGCGACCTACCAATCTGTGCTTCAGCCTCCAAAGATAATAGAAGTCGACGACAAGGAACCAAACGATCCTCTCATGACTAAATATTATGGTGCGGGCTGGGTGTACGGTTTCTTCCTGGGCGGCAACACGTTAGGATTCATGGTGTCGGTCAGATGATCATTGCCTCACCAGATTTGTCCCCAACCACGCCAGGCTGCCTTTTAAGCTGCCGCTTGAGGCTATCCCCTGGTCGCCATGATTTTAACTTATTTTTGCTTCACGTTATCCCTGCTGCTCACGACAATGGGTAAAACGAGTTCAGACAAGAAAGCTCTGCGCATGATGCCGCTAATGATAGCATTCGTTCTTCTGCTAATGCAGCAGTGGCTGGCACGCATTACAGATTATATCTTGGAACGGCTTGTTGGATTGCACCTTCTAGGTGATATGTACCGGCTAGAGGACAAGGACTCAGAGAATAAGGACTTAGAGAAGAAGGGCAAAAGTAAGGGTTGTAAATGATGATGGTATCTCTCTTTCCTTGAGGTTGAGCTGAGGCATGCAAGCCTTTAGCAGTATGTTATTGTAGTTTGTTCGTCGAGGTCGGGCATCAGACCGATGTCCTTGGAATTCTTTGCAGTTAATTGTGTGATGTCTGCAAGTGATCTGCTGTATCGTACTCCCTAATAAAGCGTGTTGGGGGCTTAAACCCAGTTTTGTGAATTCGTGGATAGCGGTCGAGATTTTGAGACGTGGTCACGCGAGTTCCGTCCTAAGTACTCATTTGGTCTTTGCTTCTTCAGATGGATCGGCCGTGAAGTTGAACATCTTTGTGAGGTTGAGAATGAATTTCTATGCTAGAGCAAGGAAATAGAAAAAGAACATAACGGAGGAGGCAAAGAAGGAAGAAGAAGAAAAGAACAAAAGCAAAAAGAAAGTACAAAGGTTTTCTTTTTAAAAATATCTAATTGAGCTGAAATTTCACGTCATCGATGACGGTTTGAGGGAGAGAAGTGCATATGGAATTGGCACAATGAACTTAACGGCAACATTGGACAGAGAATAACGGGGGCTGGATTTTAATAAAAGTGAAAGCTGATAATTTTTTTATATAAAAAAAAAAAGAAAAAAAAAAAAAAGAAACTCAAGATAGAATTAGGATCCAATTAAAAGTCGGTGCTTTTTAAGTGAATTGGAGCATTAGAATAAGGAGACTAATAAACTTATAAACAAATGCATTCAATCACTCCGCAAGTTTTCGGACATCAAAAGAAATAAACACTCTGTCTCTATAATATAAAATTAAAAATAATCTCACGTCACGATAGCATATGAACTTTCTTTTGTAATGATTTTTTTTTCCTCACTAAAAAATGAATTACTAAAGTCCCTATAATACGTCCTACTGATTTAAAAAAAAAAATGAGCAATTTCTTCTATTGAATTATCTATTACTAGAATGTGATAAAATTAGGATTGGCAACTTTATAAGGTCAAGATCAACGACACCATAGGACGAAAAAAAAATATGGTGTCCCAAGACCTATTTGATGCGATAGAAGGAAAATATTATAAAGGACAATAATTCTGCCTAGCTAATATTTAAGATTCGGAGTTAGAAATTATCGCAAAAAGCCTCAAAAAAGCCTAACGTCGTTTTCTTCTCGTGCTCCATATGAAATTTCACTTTTTTTTTCCCTATTTTCAGTACTTTGCTGTATCTTCTTCATCCGATTTTCCATGCGTGGGGTTTTAAGTTATCTAATACAATCTACCATCGAGGCATTTTGGCCTAGCGATAAATAGGTTAGTTGTTTTCCCTAAATCATGGGTTCAGTATGAATAAAAATTTTATTAGCTTGTGATGCGTGATTGTAGTATATGTTGTGCGGAAAGACTTTTTTTAATCGTTAGCATCTTGGTGGGGTTTAGGTCACAGCCGGGATAGAATAATTATTGATCAATGCGAACGTTAAATAAGCCACAAAGGGTGATCATCTGAAGAGGTCATAGAGGCAATTGGCCCAGGGCGTCGACTTTATTTCCACGGAAAGAGTAAAGAGAAAAAAACATGGCCTTTTATAACATATGAGGTCAGCCAACGAGAAACGCAAGCGTATGTTACAAAATAATGGTCCAGTTCCTTCAAAAAGCATTCCTTTAAAAGCACAAACTTTAAAGTGGGATCTTACCCTCTTTAGAGTTTTCGTCCCAATATTGCTGCTAAAGGTCCGCGCATCAATTTCATGTGTGCATGTCTCTCTCCCTTGATATGTCATTGGCATTGTGAAATTTCAATTCAATTCAATATTTCCTTGTTAATGAAAGAACCTGATTTTTTTAATTTTTTATATTTCCTTATTTTCTTTTCCTCGTCCGACGTTCCTTGCAACTTCCATTAATGGAGCTGCTCATGCTCAAATTTGTAAGTCTTAACTCTGCTTTGCCTTCTATCTCAACTCCTATTTAATCTCGCCAGCTGATTTCTTAGTTTCAAGTCAGATGAGTGAGAAGAAGGAGATAAAGGGTTTGAAGAAATTGAGTCTAGTGGTGAAAGACCGAGGAGGTGGGACGGTGATCCCGAGCATAGTCTATCCTCTTTTGTAAACCATTGTACATGTGTAGTCGTGAATTTCAATAAGTAAATTTGTGGCCTGCTTTCTATCCCATTGTTTTATTATCTAGGGATTTTTAACTACTTCCGCATGTGCATGTAAATAAAATGAAAAGGGTCGGCGATACTTATCTTTGGGATATCGCATTTTAAATCGACCAAAGGTGAGGATGCGCGTGCTTGAGGATCGGCGTGACACCTATTTTGGCGATAGGGCCCTTCTCGGCGAGGCCACGGAACAGCTTATTTGGAGCGAGATGGGCGCGAGGAAAAGTCGATGGCGAAACCGGTGGGCCGTGAGGAATTCAGCCCATCGGACCGAGAACCATATGGGCCTACTTTGGCCCAAATCTTCCAGACCCGACAACGAGATTTCCTTCAAGCGCAAAAAATAGCCAAGAGGAAAAGGTAAATTATAATGCGATTATTGTAAACGTCCGCACCATACAATTGAGAATTGTTGGAAATTACATGGGAGACACGGAGAAAAAGAAAAAGGAAATCTTCACAAGTTTTTCAGTCTTGGATCAGCCAACGGATAAATCAATTACCTATGAGCGGTATTAGGAATTGATGGAGGCTTTAAAAGGTTGGATGCATCGATAAGGCTGGGACCTTCACGAGTACATCTTATTGCTTGATGAATTCAATCTTGAGGAATGCATGGATTATAGATTCAGGTGCTAGTGATCACATAGTACGTGATAAGGGCTTCTTTTCCAAAATCAAAAAAAAAAAAATAATCTTTCTCTATATTAGTAAAACTTCCAAATGAAAATTCCACACAAGTTGTCATGATCGGCATTATGAATCTTAGTCCCCTAATTACACTTCAAAATGTACTTTATGTGCCTGACTTCCAATTCAACCTCATATCAGTTAATTGAGCTTTTGAAGAAAATTCATGTCATGTCTTGTTCACTCCCGGATAATTGTTTCTTTTAGGCCCTTTCAGGCGCAGAAGCTGATGGGTTTGGGTAAAGCTTATCAAAGGCTCTATTTCTGGATGGATTTCCTAACGGTTTTAAATTATCGTCTGTTGAATTCAATAACTCATTATGTAACTATGTTATCAATGACAAAAATTCCCTTTTATCACAAAGATTGGGACATAGTGCCTCATTCCCTTGTCCCTAGTGTCCTATCTACCCTTTGGCAAAACAAACACGTGCTCCTTTTCCAAATAGTAATTCCCGAGAGCGGATAGCATTTTTCATTAATCCATGCGGATGTTTGGGGACCCTACCTCTGAGCATCACGATGGGTCACGATATTTCCTCACAATTGTTGATGATTTCTCTCGTGCGACATGGATATTCCTCATGCAGTCCAAGAATCAGGTCTTTTCTCACCTAAGAACATTCCTTACCTTGTCAAAACTCAATTTGGAAAAACAGTCCGCCGCATTGGAACCGATAATGGAAGAGAGTTTTTCAATAGTGAGTGTGCTTCTTTATTTTCACTAAATGAAATCTTGCATGAGAGTTCTTGCACTTATACAACCACAACAAAATGGTGTTGTTGAAAGGAAACATCATCACCTCTTAGAAGTAGCACGTGCCCTCAAGTTTCAAGCATCCATTCTTGAGAATTTTGGGGAGATTGTGTGGTTACAGCAGCATATTTAATTAATTGCATGCCATCACGCATCCCGAAAGGGAAAGACGTCATTTGAGATGCTATATGGAAAGAGACCAAATCGAGTCATCTCGGGGTTTTGGATGTCTTTGTTATGTCACTACGATCGGACACAAGGATAAGATGGCACCACGTGCTAGTGAGTGTATTCATGGGATATCCCACCTTAAAGGGGTATCGGATTTATGCACCGTCCACAAAGAGAATTCTTTGTAAGCAGAGATGTTGTCTTTCATGAGAATAATTTTCCTTTCCAAACTCTTACTTCTTCACATGAAGATGAGAAGACAAGGAATTCAGCATTCCTATTGGAAGAAGTACTTTCGGGAGGCACATTTATTGTCACTCCTCTACCAAGACCAACCGGTGAATCACCCGCATTGCCTATTGAGATGTCTACAAGTCACTCTATTGAAAAGAGTCCCATATAGAAGAATCAGCACGCTTAATTGAACTTCCAATCAAGCCCCCGCTGTGGAAGAGTCTTCCTCAACGCCACAAGAACCTCCACGACGTTTCTAGATGAGTAGCTTGCCCACTAGCTTGGACAAAGGATTACATATGTGGTTCTTTGAGATCGTCAGTGCCTCGTTATCCCCATATCATCTTTACATCTCATTTGATAGGCTATCACGAGAACACTTATGTTGCATGAGCCGTGCCCAGAAGAACGAGAACCCTCTAGTTATAATGAGGCCAAAGATGATCCTCGTTGGCAAAAGGCCATGGAGGCGGTACATGCTTTAACCGAAAATCATACTTGGGATGTGGTGTGACAATGCACTCATCGCAAACCCATTGGCCGTAAGTGGGTTTACAAGATCAAATACGGGCGATGGTTCTGTGGAAGGTATAAAGGCTCGGTTGGTGGCCAAAGGCTTCACACGGTGAGAAGGTTTTGACTACCATAAAACCTTTCGCCCTGTTGCAAAGGATGTCACGGTTGATATTTCTTATCCGTTGCTACTTTTCGATTTAGCCCATTACACCGGATGGACGTGCTAACGCCTTTTTACATGGTGATCCGGATGAAGAAATCTACATGGATCTTCCCTGGATTATAGAAACAGGGGAGTCCAAGGTGTGTTGTCTTCGTAAATCTCTTTATGGATCAGAAGCAAGCCTCGCAATGGTACACCAAGTTCACTAATGGTCGCTGGTTAACGGTCAAATATGACTATGCCCTATTCTGGACAAAAAGGTATGTCATCTATTTACTTGATGATTTATGTTGATGACATACTTATCATGAGAAATGATGATCTCTCTTTGTGAAGAAGCTTTTAAAGAGTATTTGCATTCCACCTTCCATATCAAAGATCTAGGGCCACCTAAGTACTTTCTTGGAATTGAGATAGCTGTTCGAATTAGAGAATCTCTCTCGATCGAGAGGAAATTCGTAATGGAGTTCATATGAAATAGGATTATCGGGGCGTAGACTAACCATTATTCCTATTGAGCAAAATGCTAAACTAACATCTATCGAGCTATGATACTGCATATCCTCTCCTTCGATGTAGATTATGCCACATGCCCTATGAGTAGAGATCCATTTCACCGGATTTTGCATCAAATTTGGGAATCATTACTTTCATGGAAGACAAAGAAGCGATCTTGTGTATCTTTATCTTCAGCCGAAGTCGAAAAGTATCGATCCATGGCCAAGACCGTTGCGTGAAATAGTTTGGCTAAGGAGTTTACTTCAGGATCTCCTAGCACGAGTTGAAGGACCAACTACACTCTTTGTGACAATGATTCAGCACTCAAACTTGCAGCAAATCCTATATTGCATGAGAGGACAAAACACATAGAAGTTGATTTGCCACTTTACTCGAGAAAATTCAAGAAGGAGTAATCGAGACAAGAGGAATCGGGACTTGAGCAATCGGCAGACATATTTACTAAGCCTCTTTGCCAAAGACAACATGCATATCTTCTAAACGCTTTGAGTCTTGGATATCTACAAGCCACCGGCTTGAAAGTGTTGGAAGATATGATTCGTCAAAATCGTATATAATTGTTGATAGATGAAAATCGTATTTATTTTAGGATTGAAAGATAGGGGAATATTTCTTTTTCTTTATTATTTTCTTACTCGTAATTAAATACACTTTTTCAATAAAATACAGAGAATACGAGAATATACAAAAAACTTTCCTCTTGACATTTCTCTTTGGTCTTGACACTATTTTTCCCTACACTTTTCAGAATGTTTGGCATGTTTGAGAACAACTCACGAGCACTCTCTCGAAGTTAATGTCAACGCTATCTCAATTAACAATTTCTCTCTCATCTCTCACACACATATACACACATAAAAAGGGACACAAAATCCTCTCTATCCTGGATCATCTTCAGGCTCAAGCCGATCGTCCCAGAAGTTCCTACAGCCGGGGAGCCTCCTCAATCGTCCATAACCACTTCTGGATCTTCCTCATTACCAGCCAAGCTTTGATTTCTCGGAATCTAACTTCAATTTTCCGTACTTTGGTACCCTAACGTATATGTCTTTCTCTGCTTTTTTCCCTCTTAACTTTGAAAATGGCCAATCACTTCTAAGTTCTCTTTGCATGTTCGGTCTTCAGAAATTGCCAATTCAGCGAGCCAATGCTTGCATGTACTCTCATCCGAAACAGATGGAAATTCTATCAAACATGAGATTGTTGCGAAATGCACCTTCCTTTAGTTCGAATCCTTACACCTCATGATTGCTTATTAAGTACATGGAAGGTAGTGAATGCTCATACAACAATTAAAATGGGAAGAAATGCATAAAAACAAAAATAAATCCTCAATTTGTGCGTAATGTCCAATTGAATCATAAATCTTTTAATTATGCCAAATTAATTTTAAACCATTTTGACAATTATTTAATGTAGTCCATCTAGTCAATTTTTACCGGAAATCCTTGAGCATAAATCAATTCACCCACATAGCACTATTGTTGATGTGAATAATTTTTTAATTTTTTACTTTTTTTGTACTTTCTTTTTTTCCCCAACTATGGGCTGCCCAATGTCGTTAGTTGGAACCTCGCCAACCATAGGCAAGTCTAGATGAGGACTCATTCTTTCTTTCTTATTTTCCCAACAATGGGCCAATGGGGTTCTTTGTCGACCATAAGCACCACGGGTGAGGTTTGGGTAAGGGCCTCCATGCCCCTCGGCTAGACCAAGTGTGGCTGACAACCTTACCGGCCCAAAGTTGAAATAAAAAAGAAAAAATAATAAAAATACAAACATGTAAAAAATATTCTTTAATTTGTCAACATTAATGTTAGTCGGTGTCACATAGAGTTAACATATATTATCAACGATTTTCTATCAAAATTGGTTCGGATAGATTACGTTGGCAAATTGGCAAATTGTCAAAAATTTAAGAGTCAATTAGTATAATTGAAGATTTATACTGATTGATAAATGGAATGAGCGTAGAATAACTTTATACTTTTCCAGAGATGGGCCATCAAAGAACCATTGGATTGGTATAACCCGACCGTATGTGAGGAATCAAATGGAAGGGAAAAGACCAGGGGAATGAATGGAACAGCACATTAAAGAAAACACACTTTCAGTATGCCATTCCGGCTTTTAATTGTCCCTCTAGATTTCCAAGCTCTTTTCTTTAGGAACAAAAAATAGATTAATAAATAAAGAAATGAATCGGGTCCTGGTTTCTTGTGCTGGAATGTGTTTATTTAATGGTTTCTTTTTTCTGCTCCGTGTCCCCCTAATATACAGATTCTATGTTGTTTTCAGATAAGAAAGCGGCCAATTCCGACTCTTTATCACCTGTAATTGTTTCTTGTGCTGGTTTCCTTTCATGCCGTTATGTTAGTGCACATCACATGTAGGAACATTCTGCCAGAGGGAATATATTCCTCAAGCTTTTGTATGGCAGATGGTGGCTTGAGACTGAGGTGAAAGGTAACTCGAGTCATGGTCGGAACAAGCCTGACTCCCAGCTTGAACATGATACCGATGTGCTGATTCTCGTACCATATTTCGTCGACCTAGTAAAAGGGTATGCAATCCTCCTAATACTTTCCTCTTTTGCATACACACAAGTTCAAAACATTTCAAGAGAATGCTTGTGAAGGTGTGCAATCCGCCAACGTATATTAAGTGTTGGTGTTTTTATAATAGAATGGATGTTCAAAAAAAGTGAAATGAAGTTGTGTTGAATGTCATGAAGATCTCAAGCAAAAAAGACCTGAGACTGATTTAAAAGGAACTTTAAAAAGTGAGAAAAGCCATTAATATAATATAATTGACTTCAATATATAAATTAGTTCACAAGCACCGTGCGTAACTCACGATTAAAGGCTAGTTAATAGAATGAGAAATCAAGAAGATGGTTATACAGTTAAAGAAGGTGATAATTTCTTTAGTCAGGACCAAAGTGGATTGAGAACACTGAAGATGGATTTTCAGAGAGATTCTTCAGTGTCTTCAGGTCCTCACCCTTTTTTTCTGAGAGATCCCACAATTTTAGTTTCTAGTCAGAATGACAATTGACTAGCACATAGCATGCATAAACAATGCAGAAACTTAGATCTGCATCAACCCTTGTAAATATGACTAGCCGAATCTACATTTGTGTCATGAAGCTTTTGTCCACAAACCACATCATCGCAAACCAAAATCCATATATAATGGAGAATCATGGTTTCCTTGAGAAAATTTTCAAAAACCATGTCTGGATTTCAAAAGTAAGCCCTTCAATTCACATTGCAGCTACTTGACTGTCAGAATTAGCGACTGAATAACAATACAAGAGCTATACATCAGTGGTGACTTTAATTTCTCTAGATAGTTCTATTCAAAATGCTAGAGGAATTTGCTCGACTAATAAGAGAAACATTTGTTAATGTTTGATCTGTGCAGCTGAAGTTGCCAGCCTGGTCTGACATTTTCGGCCATAAGCCCAGTCTGACTTAATAGAGGAAATAAATCCAAATGGAAATCACCTATAAGAGCATAGTTTCTTGATGAAATATCCCCCTGGGAAATCCCATAAAGTTTTTCTTGTTTCTTCAGTTATAGAAAAATTATGTAAAAATTAGATATGATCCAAGGAATCCAGTTAACTCGCCATCTTCACAAAAGTGAGGCTATCTTGTAAAGAGAGAGATTGCTCATCTCTAACTCTCTATCCTTTGATCAGCTCAAGAAGCACATTGTTCAGTTGTCGTCAATTCTGGCTTTATCACCCCAAACCAGCTTAGTCTGGCTCTCAGCATCATTTGTCACAAAGGAAAGTTTCTGCACTAAAATGAGCTATTTATTTGAAATTTTGGTAAAAGCACTGGAAAGATCAATAGGGAATTCGGACAAACCTGTCTTGCTCTTTTATCCACGGGAGTCCATGAAGGACCAGAGATGCTACCGCTTTTCCATTCTTGAACGAAACCAAATGATTGTGTGGATCTCTTCCGCTCTTCTCTTCAGGTGTTTTTCTAACGGTGCTACCTCCCTTCATACTTAAAATGTTCGAGAATCGATGGACGACTTCTCTTTGTTGTATTTGATTTGGTCCGTGTATTGCCATAACAAGGAGATGCACTTTGGATGGAAGGGGATTACAGCCACAACTTGCTCTTTTCCTGGATTCTATTTAGAAATGTTAGGAAACAATAATAAGGGTAAATAGTCATAAGAGGGTTACTAGGGTTACTCATATATATATTCTTGTAATCTTTTTTTTTTTTTTTTTTATGATTAAGTGAATACAATACGTAGAATACTCTCTCCTTCCAACATGGTATCGCAGCGCGGTTAAAACTTCAGAGTGATCCCACCACCACCACAGCCAGCCTAGCGGGTGAGGCCGTCGCTAGATCTAGACCCTCCGCCGCCGCTGTAGCGCGCTTCTCTTCTAGACAGCGGAGGGGAAAGAACACCCACACCATCGTTCGGTCATCATCTCCAAATCCAGATCTATCTACTGGTTTTCTAAGAGCTGGACAGAACCACAGAGTCAATCATAAATCGGTTTTGTGTTCAGCCTTCTTTCTTGATGCGGGATTGAAAACCGATACCGCGATTTGGTCTTTGTTTGTCTTGCGATCTAAATTAGTGTTTTTCATATATCCTGAGGATTTCAAAAGCCTTCTCTGAACAAGGGTTTCACCCCTGAAAAAAAAAAAATCGAAAAAAAACGACCCGAACTTAGGCGAGGGCATCGGCGGTTGTTTTCCGAGTATACTTATATGGATTCTCATTGAAATATATTAAGTCTTTGCCCAGTATGCGCTTAGTAATCTTTCCGGTGTTGGATGGTTTCAGGTCATCTTTGAAGTGCTGGTTAGCATGATTTTTCTGGACTCTACGTGAAGTATATTGACTTAGTGGTGGATCGATTGGACCTTACTACGTTGGGTTGTGTGGCTGATTTGCTGTTTGGGTTAAGTGCTTGATTATTGTGTCATTCTTATTGGGTTCGGTCGATTCTTGTGTTCAACCTGTCGGCTACTTGCATTATTGGAGTTCGGTAGAGTCAATGCGTGGCTTCTACATCATCTTTTGGTTTGACGCATTTCAATTGACATCTATTAAGTTGGATGGCACTAACTATCCATCATGGTCTAAAGCTGTACAAGTTTATCTTATTGCAACTAGTAGATGATGGATAGTTAGATGCCCATCAATAGATAGTTGTGGAAATGCGTCAAACCAAGTAGATGATGTAGAACCATCGATATTGACTCTCGAAACTCCAATAATGCAAGTAGCCGAGCAGGTTGAACCAAGAATCGACAAACAATAAGAATGACACAATAATCAAGCACCCACCCACTCCGGTGTGCACCTCAGCTGTAACAATTAATGAATAAGGGTTCAATCGATCCACCACTAAGTCCATACTCTGTCGAGTCTGGTGAAAAAATCATGCTAACCAAGACTTCAAAGATGACTCGGAAACCATCCAAATTGAAAGATTACTATGCGCATACCAAGTAGCACTTCAGAAGACAAGCAGATGCTTATCTTCCCGCTTCAAATGATCCGGATGTATTAGTCAAACGCCGGGAGGATCTTCGCGTGATACTATTTCTTAAAGCACTAGGGCCTGAATATTCCTCCTTCGTGGATTACGTTAGAAAGCTCCCTTCCTACAGTTGATGAGGTTTCTCCGAGCCTTACGCTCGACACCTACCGACAAGATCTCTACTACAACTCTAGAGACAAGTGCCATGATTTCTCATGGCTCTAGTGGACGTGGAGCTCGTGGTCATGGTTATCGGGGTCATGGACGTGGGCATATTCAGAGTGGAAGTCGTGGTGGTCGTGATAGAATTCTTGGTAGCCGTGGCACTCGATATTGTAACCATTGTCGGAGGGCTGGACATGCGGACTGCGCTTTCACGCTTCATCAGTTTTCGACCCACGGTTGCTGCATTTGCTAAAGTCGAAGATTCTTCACCGGTTTCAATCCGATCCTATTAATGTGCAGGATACAAAGGTCGGTTACATTGACACGTACGGAATATGAGGCTCAAAGGTAGTTCATCCTGTTTACTTTCTACGGTTCGACTCTTGGGTTATAGATTACGGAGCTACTCATCATATATTTGGTAACTCTAAATTGTTGTCTTCGTTAAATTCCACACCTCTTAGGGTGTTCAACTCTGTTACATTAGGCTGATGGTTCAATTTCCCAGGTTAATGGCACTTTGGAGATGCCCATTTAAGTTTCTCTCTTTCTTTATCATCCGTCCTTCATCTTAAATCTCCATATAATTTGATTTCGGTTAGTTCATTAACTAAAAGAGCTAAATTGTTCTCGTAACATTTTTGCTTCTCGTTGTGTTTTTAGGATTTGAGGACTCAGACAGATGATTGGTGGGACATGAATCAAATGGCCTATACTATCTGCGACAAGAAGGTGATAGCTGCAGCAACTCTAAAGCACACATCCACCGATGTCTATCGAATGCATTGTCGTGTTGGTCATCCACGCCACATTCTTCGACGATTGTTTTAGTCGAGTACCGAGTACTTTTGAGTGTGAAGCTTGTCGGTTTGGAAAACATCATAGAGTCTCTTTTTCCTTCTCGCTTTTGCCGAGTCGTGTGTCTAGTCCTTTGAGTTAGTTCATTAAGATATATGGGGTCCGTGTCGTGTTTTACATACATACGGTTTCCGATACTTAGTTACATTTGTGGATGATTTTTCCCGAATGACTTGGTTGTTTCTAATAAAAGATCGTACTGAGATTTTCATTGCTTTCGTCAATTCTATTTTGAAGTGCCGAATCAATATAATACTTCGTGAAAACTCTCAAATCCGATAATGCCAAAAGAGTATCTTGCCGTTGCCTCCGGTTTCCAACCTTCTTGCTTCTCATGGCATTATTCATCAAACTTCTTGTTCGTATACACCACAACAAAATGGTGTTGCTGAACATAAAAATCGTCATCTTCTTGACGCTGCTCGTTGTCTTATGTTTCACATGCATCTTCCGAAAACATTTTGGGGCCATCTTTGTTCTTACGCCTTCTTAAGTGTCGCTTCCAACTTCTATTCTTCGGGGAGAGACACCTTTCTCTATTTTACATCCAAATCGTCCTCCCTTTGCATTACTCTGCGTGTATTTGGATGTGTTTGTTTCGTCCATTCTTTGACACCGAGGTCTTGATAAGTTGGCTTCGTGCTGATAAATGTGTCTTTGTTGGGTACTCTCGAACTCGGAAAGGGCTATAAATGTTACAATCCTACTAGTCGCTGAGTGCTTGTATCGGCGAGATGTGACATTTTTTGAGGACCAGCCATACTATAGTACTCAAACGGTCTCTACTGGTGTCCCTTGACACTAACGGAGGTGTGTCTTACCAATTCCTCCACCAATCTCACTTCCTCTAGTATCGTCAACGGGATTTCGATTTGCTAAACAAACTTACCATAGATGAGGAACAGCTCCCACTACAGTAGGGCCATCACTTGATTCATCGATTCCTCATCGGTTCTTTGTGCCATCCCTTGATCTGATTCCAATCAACCCATTTCTACTCGAAAAGGTACACGATCTTGTGTTGGGCCCCTGTGGATCGATATACACTTTATTCTAGTTTGTCGGTGTCTTCGTACTCGTTATCCTAGCCAGCAACTTTCTATCTTATGATCGTTTATCTCCCTACCTTCTCTATTTTTGTCTCGCCCTTGTCCTCTATTTCTGCCTAGCAATATTCTTGAAGCTCTTGCTCATCCCAGTTGGAGACAAGCCATGGAGGATGAAATGAAAAAAAGCACTCATTGAGAATCGCACTTGGAAGCTTACTACCCTTCTGTGGGGAAGCAACTTTGTTGGTTGTCGCTGGGTTTTTCACGATTAAGGTCCACCTTGATGGCACCGTAGATCGATTAAAGGCACGGTTAGTTGCTAAAGGATATACTCAAACATATGGTGTTGATTATGATGACACTTTTTCTCCCGTAGCCAAAATTCCATCTGTTCGTCTCTTTTTATTTCTCTAGCAGCGCATTTTGGATGGTTTTCATCAATTAGACATCAAAAATGCGTTCCCTACATGGTGATTTGGCTGAAGAGGTGTATATGGAGCAACCACGTAGATTTGTTGCTTAGGGGGAGAATCACGGTATGTCATTTTAGAAGGCCTTGTATGGACTCAAGCAATCTCTCGTGCTTGGTTTGGTAAGTTTAGTGATCTTGTTATCAAGTTTGGATTAAGCGTTGTCAAGTAGACCATTTAGTCTTCCAGTTCTTTGTCTCCTCGGCTAGTTTTGTATTCTTCTGGTGGTATGTGGATGATATTATCATTACTAGTAGTGATTCAGATGGTATTTCAGCGACTCAAACAATTTCTGCATACACAGTTTAAAACTAAGGATATGGGGACGTTTTACGGTATTTCCTAGGTATTGAGGTTGCCTACTCGCATACAAGAGTATAAATTTAACTCGGAAAATATGTTCTTGACATTCTTGATGAGGGTTGGACTTGTTGGAGCAAAACCGATTGATACTCCTATGAACCCAATGTGAAACTTGATGCGAAGATGGAGGTATTACATGACCCAATGAAATATCGGAGAGTAGTTGGTAAGTTGAATTATCTTACCGTCACGAGACCCTGATATATCTTTTTGCCGTTAGTGTTGTAAGCCAATTCATGGGTTCTCCTCCCACCACTCATTGGGATGCGGTGCGAATTATCAAATACTTGAAGAATAGGGTAAAGGTCTAATTTTCAAGAATTATGGCCACAGAATACCACGGGGCTTTTACGAGGTGCGGATTGGGCTGGATGTTCTACTAGTAGAAGATCTACATCGGGTTATTGTGTATTTCTTGGAGGTAATTTAGTTGCTGGAAGAGTAAAAGAAACTTGACATGTGGTTTCTCGATCAAGTGCGAGCGGAATATGAGCAAATGGCACATGTGACTAGTGAATTGCTCGGTTTGAGGATGTTATTATCGAAATTGGAATGTCAACATCGGAGCCATCGATGTTATATTGTGACAATCAATCAGCTATTCATATTGCAAACAATCCGTCTTCCATGAGCGAACCAAACACATTGAGGTTGAGTGTCACTTTATACGAAAAAGTTCAGAAAGGAGAGATCACTCTTCAACATACAGAACGGAGGATCAGCTTGCAGATATTTTACCAAGTCTTTCTGAGGAAATAGAGTGAATTTTTATATAACAAGTTGGGATTGTTTGATACCTACATCCCAACTCTTGAGGGGGAGTGTTAGGAAACAATAATAAAGGGTAAAATAGTCATAAGAGGGTTACTAGGGTTACTCATATATATATTCTTGTAATCCTTTTTTTATGATTAAGTGAATACAATACGTAGAATACTCTCCTTCAACAAGAAACTCAATTGTCTAGGGTTGACATTTTTGTAAAGTGGGGCATGTGAATGGAATTTCTAAGTGGTGTTCCATTATACCTTGCCCTGTTCTCCGTCTTGGTATACCATGTAAGTTCTCCATAGATCTCCCATCCAAAACCCCTTAAAGAGTTTGTCCTGATTGTCGGTAGGCATTATGTCATTTAGTAGCTCCGTGGATAAAAAAGCAATCAGTTTCTTCCTGTAAACTTTGCCTTTGATGATTCCCAGGACTATGAATGAATGAAGTAGAATTGCTCTCAGCAACTGTTGGGAAAGTCAAATAATTGTGTCGATCGAAGGAAAATCTACTTGCATGATTGGATCCACCCTGGCATTTTTTCCAGATCTGGCAATGAAAATGAAACTTCGAAAGGATTAGCAATTGATGGATGGGTAAGGTTGATAGCTTCACCCTTAGTGTCCTCATGAACAATATCAGAGTTCTTGATATCCGCCCAATCGAAGGTGTCTGTTGTAGCTAGGTGTGCTCCTGTGTACCAATAAAGGAAATCATCATCAGGAGCTAGGCTTTGAGGTGCTATGTTACATTAGAGGGAGAAAAACACCTTTCTTGATCCCAGAATCAAATCGATTGCCGACTCTAGAAGGATATGTGGTAGTTGACTCATCCAACCCTCTTTTTTGACCTAGGAAATGATGAACACATGAATTGGGCTCTTCAAACTTGTTGTGTATCTCCTGATCTTTGAGTATTGTCGAATCATATAGATTTGTAAACCCAGGAAGTTTTGAGGAGCTGCTGTTACATAGTTTTGAAGGCTGAAAATGCAGCAGGTCGTCCACAGGTACATCACCTTGTCAGGGTGCTTCTTGTACTTACATCTTTTCCCTTCAGAATCCAGCTTACTATGGCAGTGTTTAGAGTCAGGGCCTGATGACACTGAAGAAGAGCAGTCTGTCATTATAGACTGAGAATCCTCACGTTCCCCAAATTGGCATAAAGCACTAAAAAGAGAAACACTTTCGTCAGGAACTTGATATTTTTGGACCATGGTGACTCATTCATGAGATAATTCAAAAAAAGTCGCTGAGCATCCCTTCAGAAGATAGTATTGCATGAGCTGATAGTGGATTGACAGAAGGAAATTTGGTCAGGAAAGATTCTGCCAGTGTCTCTGATTCAGGAAGTTCAGTATAAAGACCCCTAATTATCCTAGTTTCCTTAGCAATAGATTTCAATATGATCTCATCAGTTGACTCAGGTGAAAAGGAGCAAAGGAGTCGTAAATCAATTCCCAGACTCGCTGCCGCAGCATAAAGACCATCTGAAGATTCCATTACTGAAGCAAGAAAGCCAGATTCCCCCTCAAATATCTGGTAGAAATAATCAAGCATAAGATAACGAGAAAATCATAAAAATCACAGACCTGCACTAACTTCTTGTAAGGAATGACATAAGTTGCATGCTTTTGCCAACTTGGCTAAGCGAACGTTACAGAAGAAGAAAAGTAATAGTATGAAAAGGGAGGAGCCCAATGCAGAAACCCATTAATAGTAACAATTATTTTTATGCTTTCTATTGGCTTCATAACAATATGCACAGGGCACAGTATATAATAGCAAATCATCATTACACTGTGCTTGCATGTGGAAACAATTTAAGTTCATCTTCAGATGACACAGAAAATCTCAAGTAAAAGCATGAGATGGAGCTGAAACAACAGTTATTTACTGAAATATAAATGTAATCACTGCACATGTTTCTTTATAACTGCTAGACTTTTTCCTACTTCAATTATCACAAAAATACAGAAATGAAAATTTTTTTCTCTAGAGGAAATCTTTCCTTGTCTTCAGTTGAGAAAGGTCTAACAACAAGGAATAATGAATGCTATTTACCAGAATGCATGCCCCTAAAGCGAAGCTCAAGTTTGTAAGAATATTTGCTGCTATATTCTCAATATGACAAGCTAACACTGAAGATCCTTCACTGAAACCAGAGGCTTTTCTGCCAATGTTCTTGCGAATATACCACACCAGGCAAACTGCAGGACTGATTATAATATCAACTGGCAGGGTTGTATAATGCTCAATTACTCAAATTCCTTCTTTCTCCATAGCCAGAATCTTTTGATATGTACTTCTTTCTGGACACCAACATTACTTCACTTGAATTTTGTGTGTTCACAAAAACCGCATCAGGAAAAGAAACAAGCCCTAACTCAATATGGTCCGATCCTACAACAGGTGCCTAAGATGGATTTCCTGCCCCGGGGCTACTAATTGAAACCTTGCAAGTAATATCACCAGGAACCTGATGGCATGGATATTGTTCATTTCACCAAGAATCTTGCCTGCAGGTACACTACTTTCTTCAGCTCTATCTTTTGAAGGATTCAAGAAGTCCAGGTCATGAAATGGTGACATGGATTTAAATAGTGACGAAGCCCTCTCATAATCATACTCAGAAACCAGTGTTTGACTTGCTGGCGTTTGGTATTCAGTATCAGTAGACGTCTGGGAAGTAGCCCAGTCAAATCCTCCCTCAGCAAAGAGACCCTGTCAGAAAGCATGTCCAATGGCCCACTGCCTTCTTCAAATTTAGGCCTGCTAGGATTGTGATCCAAGAAGGATGAAGTCAAGAATGACTTTCCCATAATTGGCAATACTTAATTCGAAGTCAAAACTCCTGTTCAGCTCCCCTACCATATTGTGATAAAAGGGAATTGATCGCAGAGCTGCAGTTGTCTGCCTCCAACAGATGCCAATTTAAATAGATCCCATCGGATGCCAATGGAGGCTGTGGCTTCAAATCAATCAGGGCTTCTGCAACAATTGCAAACAATGTTCCTAATACTCCTGAGTCAGGGAGAACTGGCATGGGTAGTGATTTGAACCTCTCATCTACAAGAGCCAGTTCCCAACTGATTACCAATTCCTCATAATTCTTGAACTTCACCTTTTCCTGCAGCTTTTTATTGCAGAACTCAGGCTCATGGACTTCTTGTAAGATGAAGACCTCACTAAATAGAGCTGTCCCAATGTTAAGTATATGAAAGTCCTCGAGGACAACTGGGCTAATTGACAAAAAATAATCTGTGTCTGATGGTCTGACAATGTGAGCTGCCCCTCATAGACAAGGTCTATCCAAAATGCTCACAAAATCCATTTCAGAAAAGTGGTTCCTTGGCTACAGAGTCAGATTCAAGGTAATCCTTAAACAGACAATGGTGTGAAGGAAATTCATAAAGGTCCTTCTCAAGCAGTTCAAAATTTCTTTGGTGTCAAATGGAGAATCATCATGTTGACTTAGATCATAGTGGTTTGACTTTGTCAAGAAGCTGTACAGCTCATATTGCACAGATGTGCTTGTCGTAACTTCCAAACTAATCTCTTCCCCTTCCAAAGGGAAATTGGATACATGGGAAGTCCGACTGGCCCACAGCATAAGCATCATCTTCCCAAAAGACAGCCTTCGGCTCTATGAGATATTATACTTGTGTCTCCAAATTTAGTGACCACTTCTTTGAGCTCCAAAATATAGTTCACTGAAAGCCTTGGCTTTGGGTGCATCCTGTCAGTAAAAATATAGCGATAAGTATCTGAGGTGGCTTGTCATCAAGATCCATCTGCTAGCAAACCACCAAATGCCTTACAGTCTTGGACCAGAATCTTGTTAAATTCTGACAACCATTTGGGGAAAACAACTGAAAAAGCAACCAGCTGTTGTGGGTTGTGGCTGATGGTTGTCCTGGCAAATGTCTGAATACAGACTTGGATGATAGTATTAGTGACTCTCTGCCTTCTTAAAGACAAGCAAATGCTCAATCATCAATTAAGGGATGGACTATGATCATTTGGGAGGGTCTAACATTCATGAATTGTGTTGGCAACTTTAAATTTTGGCGGCCGGTCATTTATTTATTACATAGAAAAATTTATTATGGCTAATTTTATTCCCGAAAAAATATTAAGTACATAGCATATAAATTTAGGGTGCATTTATTTTTAATTTGCATTTTTTCATTTATTTATTGACGTGGCGGATAGGTTCGAATTAATAGCTCTAAGCTTTAACTTGGCAAGTCAGGTTCAGCTCCTTATTAAACGAAGCAAATTAGCCCAAGACTGTTTTTAATGATAAAAATTTACCTTGAAAAATAGAGATTTGAAATTTTCGGGATATGATGGATTTTTTTGATATAGCAGCATTGACAAAAAATATTGCATTGAAAAGTAAATATTGCGTTTGGAAAAAAATCTTTGTGGATGTGAATTTAGAAAATTAAAACCTAATCATTGGCCTATAAAGATTGTTCACGTAGGATTTAGGAGCCACGCACATTGAATATACGGCCGTTGAAGAAAAACGTCGATTGGGGGCTCTCTTTTTATCCCTTGGTAGAGAAAAAAATTCCTTGTAGGGTTTTCTTCTTTTTAGGAGACTCTTCTACGGTTTTCTTAGGGGTAAAAGAGGGTGACGTGGTGAGAAGGTGCAGGCAGTACAAACAGGGAAAAACAGAGATAGAAGACATTGAGAGACAGGTGAGTGACGGAGAGAGAGAGAAGGAAAAAAAAAAAAGAAGAAGGAAAAATAGCTACTGTTCGTCTTCTCTAGAGCTTCCCCCGCCGCTGCTGCTCCATCACCTCCGCGCCGTAGCACTCGATCCTTCGCCAGAATCGCCATAGCCGCCGCTCGTTCCCTTTGCGACGCTCGCACCGCCATCTCGCCTGTTGCCGGAGCCCTCCATTGCCCGCGAGCGCCGCTGCTCCGCCAGCAAGTCCCGAACAGAACCCGCGACACCCCTGCTCGACTCCAGACGTCGCTCCTGCCGCGACTCGCCTCTGCCAGCCCTTGCCGCCGTGTGCTGACCCGCGAGTCGCCTTCGACCTGTAGCACCCATCGCCGCAGTCGCTGCCCTTGAGCCGTTCAATGTCGCGCCCATCGTTGGATCTCGATTGGATTTTTTAAAAATATCAAATTTAGGTATAGGTTTGTTTTATTAATTAGATTTAATTTATTAGGAAGATTTATTTTATCTTGTTTTAGTTTTTTTGATATATATTTTTTATATATTTCTTGATACAACATCCAATTCACAACCGCACGAATTTTTATTTTATTTATAAGGCTTTGATGGAATAATTAATCACGAGTAATCGGGATATTACGATCTTTGCTTAAGATCAATTTTATCGATTTATTAGTGAAATAATCAAGTTTGGATTTTCAATTGAATGATGGATAACATTTTATAATAGTGGATGATTTAGTGTTATCTCTTAATTGTTTTGTTTATCCTGAAAATTCAAAAAAATTGCATTTGCATTTCATATAGATTAAAATTGATTACATGATAGGTTAGTTAATTTTTTTTTTTTTTAAAATGCATGTTTAGAAAGCATTTAGAATAGATAGCATTTCACTTTAGTTCTCACATTTAGTTAGATTTTTATTTAGTGATTTTTATAAAAAAAAAAAAAAAAAAAAATCATGCCCATGTCATGTAGGATTAGATTCATGAAATGATATCATTTAGTGATTGTTGCTAGATTCATTTAATTAAAATTGCTTGCCATTAGAATTATGTTATTTAGTTAATTTAGATTGTGCATATTTAATTGTTACATTTCTTAATTTCGAATTTAATGGAAAATACAAATTTTTTAGAATAAATTCATTTCATGCTTTAGACTCCGCATACTTATTTATGTCATATAACTTAGATCATATTGTTATGCCATACCATTTCATGTTAGATCGATACAATGCATGATTCTCATTGAATAAGGGAAAACAAAAAATTGAGTGATTGCTTGTTAATAGAAATCATATCTAAGACAGTTGATGTGAATTCGATCTAACGAATACGCATATGCTTTAGTTGGTATGAGGTAAGTCTTGTATTTTTTTTTATTTATTTTCTTTCTTGAGTGTTAAATTGGTGGTTTGTGCACCTGCATGAACACCTCACATGTTAAGGAAATAAATTAAAATCAATTCAAACTCGCTTTTGCCAAACATTTTTTTGAAATAAAACATTTTTTTTTGAAATAAAAGAAATGGTATCGAAAGTGATTAGAGAAGCCAACAGTGTAACCAAATCCCCACACCCAAAGTCTCTAGTTCGTAGGAGTAAGTAATAACGTTACTTTTACTTAGGTGTCTAATCGATTTACCCTAAAAACCGATTAGTGGCATTTTGCATGCTAGATATTTGAACCTAAGTCGTGAATTGGTATGGGCTTGGGAGAGCTAACGGACAAGTTTAGACTTAGTAATCCATTAGCCAAACCCTAGGTGGTTCACCCAAAATTTTGATGCGATAGTTTGGCGACTCCGTTGGGAAATTGAGTTAATACTCTTAGTGGGACTTCAACGATGTTCTCTTTTTATTTAAAAAAAAATATGTTTGTTTGGCAGCGAGAATTCTAGGTGCGTCCCTAACATTAATGTGTTAAATGTTTTTGCAAGATAGAGATATAAAAGGAAGTGTTTGCTAACTTTTGTTTTATAGGAAGGTGTAGGAATGTATGATTTACTTTAATGCTGAAGTGTTGCGATTATAATCCTCCTCCGCCGTCGGACTTGGGCCACATAGGATCATCCGGGGATGGTTAAGATGCATATCACTCTTACCACATGCCCACTGTATAAGTCGCCCATCTCAATCTCGAAGTTTCTCTTTTGGTGTCAAAGAGTATACACCTCGGGTCCGCATGCCCACGACCCAAAGTCGGCTCTTTGACCAAGCCGAAATCATGAGGACCCGACTTAGTCCGCATGCCCGCGGCTAGTCCGATCATCCTTGTGGCTTCACATTGCTAAGCCTATCTAGAGTAGAAATCGAGCCCCACATCTCATTTGCATGTCTATGTGATTGCCATTGATTTTCTTTGATGAAGTAAGTCTTCTATCCCTATACCATGCAATTTATTTTATCGTGCTTTTGGTCGGTCCATGACAATTTAGGTCGATCATTGATTTAACTCTTTTGTCAATTAGAGATGAAATGAGAAAATTGTCATGTGATGAATCATTTGGGAAAAACTTTGAGAATTTGTTTTTAATTCATCTCCGAAAATTTGGTCCTTACCCGGGGTGTCTATTTTTATTCCTTTTTGTACGAACTTTTCATGAATAAATGAAAAAAACATGAAAAAAATGATTAAATCATTGTTATAGATTGACTCTCTATTTACACCCTCATGTTTACATGTTCGTTCATTTGAATTAGGTGATTATGGAGCGATCCCGCTCACCCATTTGTACACGGTCAAGAGCTAAAAGGGCGGGATCAAAACAAGCGAGAAATTGCGACTTGAAGAAGAAAGCCAAGAGACTTTTGAACCATCTCATTTTCCTGAGGTAATGGAATTTGATGCCACCATGAAAATACTAGTGACATGTCTAGAAGGAAGCATATCTGACCTAGAGTGTTACATCACAAGACCAATATGACAAATGGGGGCACTACAGATTCTAGTAGTGACATGTCGAGACAAAATTTCGATCCGAGCCAAAATTGATGTGCAATTTGAATTTACTTTGATGTTGCATAGTATCATATTCATGCACGTTGTGCAGGGGCAAAAGTAAGAATTCATCATATCAAAGATTGGATTTTCAACCTTAATTGATCAATTGTGTATTTGTTCCCTTTTGATAGGAGCAATCCAACGACACCTATTGCTGAGATAGTCCATTCGTGGGACAATTACTTGAATGAATGCTTGAAATCATATTTTTCATACTTATGAGAGTATTTTTGAGTATAGTAAATTGTCTGTTTGAAGTCACAAAAATTTTTCATGCTTAAGGTTGCTGGACTTTTTTGAAAAGAGAATTTCCATAGTGATTTTACATATTTAACTCACTAATTTCATGTGGAGATTTATCAAAATGGACAATTCAATGGATTGAGCATGCTAAATGAGATGTCTCGGGATGATGAAAGGCAAGCCTTATCCTATACACAGTCCTCTACCTATACACTTGTAAGATGAGTGTAAAAGTTTCGTATCGTGCAAGGTAAAGAGTTTTCTCGCAAAGGTACGGCAATCGAAATGATGAGGGGCAATTTATTATTATATCCCAAATACTACAGGTGATCCTTTGCTTGACCCTTTTGAGCTTTTTACATTTGTGGAGATTCTTTTCAAATTATCCCTATCAAGAACCACCCCACATCGGGGCAAATTGGAAGTAAGACAACATCATGAGGTGAGGAGAATGAAAGAAATTTTCTTGTTCTCACTTGCATCAATTTTCAAGTAGTGTTTTTACATTGAATTCATGTGATAATTTAAGTGCCTTAGGATGACAAAGAACATTTCTTTCTCTATCCTACATACTTATGTCTTTTGCATAGCCCACTTGAGCCTGCAATTTTATTTCTTTAAACCCGTTGATGATCATCCCCCACACTAGGGCAAGGCAAAAAGCAATTGTTCGAATAGTATGGTCTGAAGTGCTGACGGAAGACGAGGACCTCCCAAAAGTCCAAATGTTAAAAACACCATATGGTCTTTCAATAGAACTAAGGGGCATGAAAAATAGTGTGCCTAGTAAAAGTAAGGCTAATGCCCATGAGAAAAGAAGTGAAAAAAATGAACGAAAACTGGGGCAAAAAAAAAAAAAGTAGTGTGTCCGGTAAAATCAAGGCTAATGCCCACGTAAATGTCAAATAGATGACTATCGGTTGTAAAAATTGTATCCCAATGAAGCAAGTACTCAAAGAGTCAAGATCAATAATGTATGACAATTCCTGGTGAAAAAAAAAAAAAAAAAAAAACTGGTGGCAATGCCAAGATAATCATTAACTCTCACAATTTACACACATTTTGAGCCTAATGATCCTTTCATTTCTCAACTCATGAACCCGGTCTATGTTATGTCCCTTACAAAGTCTCTTTTGATTAGGGCACTTTAATTAACATAAGAGTTCATATGTTTTTAAGCATCGCTCGAAAAGTGCGAACAAGATTATTTCTTTCTCATTTTGCAGGGTTCTTGACTTGTAAACCCGGAGATGATTACATAATTATTCTTTCAATTCCTTTGACTCAAAGAGTCCCTTTGTTAAGCCGTTGACTAAGCCCACATTACGGTCCCTATTAAAGACCTCTCAGATTGGTAATGCCGTACTGCTTGCGAAAGTACTTGGACACTTGTCGATATGGTGAGATTGAGTGATTATCATAAAATGGCCTTTCTAAATGAGAGTAAGTGAAAGTTCTTTCTAATTGAAAGTCTCTCATTTAATACTCTTAAGAAATCCATATTATTATCTTGAACGACAATTCTCTCTTGTGGAAATTTGGGTGATGCAAATATGGTAAAGTCATTATGCATAAACTGTGATTGAATGGATGAAAACCCCACTAAACTTTGAAATGTGCATTCTAGAGTAGCTCAAATTGCCTACGTCTTTAATGAATGCATATCAGTTTTTGCTCTAATCATGTCTAACATGTAATATTTCCTTGAAGACCAAGTAATACTTGACGTTCAAGTTGCTCTTTGAAGCCTTGAGATTCGGCGTGCTTTCATAGCTTGAAGCCATTTTCCCTGACCTGGCGTGCTTCCACAGCCCATAATTTTTTTCATTGACTCGGCGAGCTTTTGTAGCCCATAGTCCCTTTTATCGAACCAACGTGCTTTCGTAGCCCGGATTTCTTTTATTGACCTGGCGTACTTCCATAACCCAGGGTCACCTCATTACTTTATTTGGCTTTATAGGAGACGTATCCCCAAGGATTAGAGATGTTACCAGGTAAGTATATCTCTATCCATACCTTAAAATACTTGTCATTGCATAGGTATTCCCCCCTCAAGTGCACCAATACTCGACTCAATCGAGCTATCGCCCAAATTTTAGCGATGCGGTCATTTATTTATTGCATAGAAAATTAGGGGTTAATTTTATATCTGAAAAATATTAATTGTATGGCATATAAATTTAGGTGCATTTATTTTTCATTTGCTTTTTTTGCACTTATTTATTGGACAAAGTGGCGGATGGGTTCAAATTAGTGGTTTTGAGCTTTAATTTGGCAAGCTAGACAAAGCCCACGAAATGAGTAAATTAGCGCAAGTCCCTTTTTTTTAATGATCGAAAATTATCTCGTGAAAAATAGAGATTTGAAATTTTTCTAAGATATGATGGATTTTTTTGGATATGGTAGATGTGACAAAAAATATTGCGTTCGGAAATGCAAATATTGCGTTTGGAAAAGAAATCATTGTGGATATGAATTTGGAAATATTAAAACCCTAATCATTGGCCTATAAAAGGGTTGTTCACATATGATTTTAGGGGGCCACAAATTGAATATACGGCCATCGCGGTGGACCGGTTTTCGCATTAAACCGATGAGTTTATGCACTAAACTCTAGTTAGTAGGCTAATGACGTTTAAGGGGTGTTTAGTTTAAGTTAATTATGGATTATGTGGTTAGTTAGATTAGATTAGTGATTTAATTATTTAATTATGCATGTTAGGTGGTTAGATTAGATTAATTAAGGCCTAGGTAGGATGTGCTATTTATCTAGATTGGTTCGGGAATTTTCCCGGTCCGTTTAGGCGATTAATTATGCAATTACGTCCTAGGTTAATATTTTTGGTATTTAAATTGATTTATTAATTAACTTTCGTAATTAATTAATTGATTTTCGAAAATTAGGCGGGATAGTCGGTGACCAAAATTTCGTGCTGATTGCAGTGGTGTGGTTGGTTTATTTATCTGGATGCTAATTTGTGCAGTTTGAGTGTTGATTATAATTTTGGGTATTTATCTCAAAATTTAATAATTTCAGTAATCAATTAGAAAATTACCAAGTGTCAGTTTACAATGCCAAAAATGTGTTTTTGGACTATTGAAATTAATGGGATTTTTAAAAGGAAAGATATTATATTTTTGGCTCGGGCCGACCGTGTACCCAGACACGATTATTTTTATCAAGTATTTTTAACACAAAGAAAATAGGCCAAGACATTATTTTAATTGATGAATTTAAGTGCGGAAGCACAATGTCCTAGGCCGTGAGTGAATAATTGTGTGATGGTTTATAGTTAGGGCATGTTGACTATGAGAAGTTGATGTGATATGTGTCATGTTGAAGGAAACCAATGGGTCATGAGCAAGTAAAGGACTAAGTACTACACGAGCATAAAATTTCGTGTGGGTCACCTCTAGTGCCTTATACCATTGCTTAATGTAATCAAGGAGTAAGTATTACATGGTGACTTGAGTCACATGGGAACTACCTCTAGTGCCTTTCAAGTAGTGTCATGCATAGTGAAGGGCTAAGTGCTACACGATAGCAATACTTCATGAGAGTTGCCTCTAGTGCCTTGTACTATTGCTTTTTGTAGTGAAGGGCTAAGTGCTACATGATAGCAAGATTTCGTGTGAGTTGCCTTTAGTGCCTTATACTATTGCCTAATGCAATAAATGACCAAGTATTACGTGATAGCGAGGCTTCGTGTGAGTCGCCTCTAGTGTCTTATATTATTACTTCTTTGTAATCAAGGGCTAAGTATCACATGACGACCTGAGTCGCAAGAGAACTACCTCTTGAGCCTTGAGTTTAATCTTGAGTCTGGTATTGAGTTGGAATGTGGAGTATGATTATGGGACCTTGTGAGTGATTGTTTGATTCAATTAATTGATTGACTAAGATTGAATGAGACGTTCCAAATGCTCGGTGTTGTTACCGCACTTATGTGATATATGAATTATGCTAACATGCAGGAGGGAACCGAGGTGAGGTAAGTCTTTTGTATTGTGTGCATAGACTGCCTCTCGCGTATTACCCTCCTAATCGGGGTTTAGAGCGCGAACTCGCTGAGATTTATATCTCATCCTGTCATGGGCTCAATTCTTTTCAGGGCTGTAGAGTGGAGGATCTGGAGCTAAATTGAGGTGATCTGAAGTGGAGGTTAGATAGATCAACTTCTTTTTTAGAGTCAATCTTTTGAAATCTTTTAGGTATAGACTCTTGTATATGAATCGGTTAGTTTATAAAAGCATGTTTTGTTTGTGAATTTGTTGTCCCGCTTTCCTATCCCGAGATGGTTCCGTCGGGGATTTGTTATTTGCTTCCTCGTCTGCAATAAAATGAAAGGATCGGCGACTCGACTTGGGAAGTCGTAAATTTTTATCAACCACCGTGGGATGGGCACGCACTCGAGGATCGAGGCATGACATCCACGTTTAAGTGGTATTAGAGCATGTCAGTGTTTGGAGTGATAAGGTGCGATAAGTTATGGGATAGTTAGTAGGAAATATTTTTAATATGCTAATGCATGTGAGTGATAGCTGATTGGTAGCTTGTTTGTGGGGTCACTCAAATTCTAATTTGGTATTGGAATTGGAAAATAGGTTTCTATACAGATCCTGTAGTATGAGTGACCAGGACCAGAGGACTCCTAGAAAGAGAACCATTGGATTGATTACTCAAGGTAGGACGCTGACCAAGGTCGGTACCCGAGGGGGTCGTGGTCGATTACCAACTCAGGCTAGCACTAGTGGAGTAGCATCACCTCCTGTTGGTGCTAGCAAAACAAACCTTGGTGATTCCAAGATCGAAGGGATCATGCAAGTGCTTGAGGCAATAAGAGACCCGATGGCGCAGAGAGGTCCGGGAGTCAAGCCGCGCGCTGCTCAAGCTACCGCTATTGCCGCCGTTGCCACCGCTGCCGCCCCGTCGAAGTTCCGTTGGGAACGTGCTTGTACCGAGAGAGAGACCAATTCATAAGCTCGTGGAGTAGTTCTTGAAGATGAACCCACCGAGGTTTACTAGAGCAAGAGATCCCGAAGTTTGCATCGCTTTGGATCCAAGATCTGGAGAAGGCCTTTGCACTTCTGATATGCAATGAGGAGGAAAAGGTTGTCCTGGCAGTATACCAGCTGCAGGGTAACGCAAATAAATGGTGGAGGGCCATCAGAGGCATGGTTTTACCAGAAGGTGAGGTTCCTATGTGGAACGCCTTCCTTAGAGCCTTCAATAGTAAGTATTTTTCGAGTAGCGCCCAAGAATAGAAGATAGAGGAATTCCAGTGCCTCCGCCAAGGGATGATGACCATGGACCAATATGAGATCAAGTTTGTGGAGCTGTCTTAGTATGCTCCAAGACTGGGGGAGGATCCCAAAAATAAAGCTCGGAGGTTCAAGAATGGCCTTCGACTAGAATTGAAGAACCCACTGGTGTTGTTTGATTTGAAGGACTATAATGAGGTGTATAATCGGGCCCAGCTGATATAGAGAAGTTTGAGTGAGCAAGCCGCCGGGTCTGGGTCAAGGTTTAGATCAAGCAGGGATGGAAATAGATTTGTGAAGAAACCTATGACTAAAGGAAGGTATCACATTCCACTCAACAAAAAGGATGGGATTGGAAAGTCAATGCCCAACTGTAATGACGTGTGTCGTTTCTGTAGGAAAAGACATGGTTCAGCTCCACGTTATAGGAGGACGGGAGCTTGTTTTAAATGTGGCCAGCACGGCCACCAGTTCAAGGATTGTCCACGCAGGCAAATGGGACCATAGCTGCTGTTACCGCCATCCCCGATGGACAAAACAAAGGGAATGCATCACAGACAGAATGCCACTAGGATGGCGTAGGGGACAAGAATAAAGGCGAGCCATGCATCGATCAAAGGAAGAATGTTTTGGGATGATTTTATCGAGTAGCACAATAGAATTTTGATTAAGTTTGTAGAATTTTAGTGTAAATGACCCGTGATTGATTTTCTTTGAGTCACAATGTACCTCTTCGACATATTGGCAACTCTCGGTGGTTGTGAAAATCTTGAGGTTTCAAATATGGACACTGTGGTACCAAAACGACAGAAAAATTAGTCTAGTGCCGATTGACGAGAATTTTACAATTTAGTGGAATCACCCACGTTTAGCCACACATCTTAATCGAACCGACCTATCTCTGATATCTAATTGGTTTTTAACTGTGCTGTAATGATCTCTGCAGATGAGCACGGTCGAGTAGTCAATTCCTGGTCAAATTCTCAAGTCTATTGCATTAATATCCCCTAATGACTTCCCCAGATAGTTAGTTAGCTCATGAGTGATCAGCACAGAGAATAACACTATAGGCACATCGATGAAAGGCCCGATTTATTCAATTGAAAGCAGAATCGAAAATCCAGGATATTACAAGTTCGTGTTATCCAAAAGGATGAGGCTTTACTTTAATTGATTATTCTGATATTGATTTGGCTGGTTGTAAAGTTGACAGGAAAAGTAATTTTGGAACATGTCAACTGTTGGGACAAATGTTGGTGTCTTGGTTCTCAAGAAAGTAAAATAATATGGCTCTCTCAACAGTGAAGCGAGTTTGTTGCACTTGGAAGTTGCTACTCAAAAAATTTTGTGGATTAGGCAATAACTAAGAGATTTTGGAATAGAATATTCCTGCATTGAAATTAGATGTGATAACACAAGTGCGATCAACCTGACCAGAATTCTCATTCTTCACTCAAGGGCAAAGCACATCGAAATTTGCCATCACTTCATAAGAGACCATGTACAAAATGTTCAATTCATTGATTCGAAGAATCAATAGGCAGATATCTTTACCAAGCCATTAGAGAAGGACTTATTTGAGTCCATTTGAGAAAAGCTAAATATCACACTTCCATCTAACTAAAGTCTATGGATGAGTAAACTCAACGAGATCAACATGTGGAAAATTCATCCGTTTGAAAGTATTCCAGACTTAGGTAGTTTTATTTTAAATTTGTGACGTGTAAGTTTCCTTCCAAATTGAACAGGTATGTCTATTCTTAATTTATTTGCCTTTTAAATTTTTGGAAATTCTAATATATTTGCTGATTTTTTTGGAATTTATTTCGAAAATTATTGACAGTTACTTTTTGAATTTTTTGAAAAGGCATTTTCCTTTTATGACGGTTTAGATGCCATATTTCATTTTCTTTAAATCCTTCAGATTTTTCTTCACGATTACAGTTAGTCTTCAAACCACAACTCGCAAACTCTCATCTCTCTTGAATTCTCGTCGATCCTCTACAAATTTCTTACTCATTTCTACGCAAACATGTCATCGAAGTTCTCCAAGTTTGCTTCAATGTCATACCAAAGAAGATCCCGTCGTATTACTAGTCGCGGGCCTCGGACTAGTCTTGAAGGGCCGATGCATTTTGATTTGAGTGGTGACGATTTGCCTCAAGTTCTCCTCACCGCTTGGATGAGGAAGTTAGTTAGGAAGCAACTCCTATTTCCTTAAGAAGGCCTGAGGTACCTCTTAAACATCATAAATTTTTGAAGTGGGGAGGAGGCCCTATGGAATTTATAAGTAATTTTTTGAAAGAAAATGGTTATGGGAATGAAACCCTATTTTTGAGAGCAATAAAGAAGTTAGGACTGGTAGAGCTTGGAACTACGGAAAATAAATTTTCAAACTTTCCTTCCGATCCTCGCTTTGGGACGAGAGGGTTAGCCTAAAAACAAGGATGATGATGAGAGGATGTTTAAGAATTTTCAACCAAAGTTTGTGGTTGCGCAAATCACTAGAGAAAAGATGAAACCGTTTCGTTCGAAAGGTCATAATAAGGTTTTTGCTCAAATGCTTAATAGAGGGGTTATCAACCATTGCACTGTGGATTTTGATTTTCTTGTTTTATTAAGGTTAACTTGAGGGAAAAGTTTGCCAAATTTCAAATGGAGAAGTTTTGTGTGGAGACGTTAGAAGCTTACCTTGAATTTACAAGTATACTTTTATTCCGATCCCGTCATTTTGGATCCATTTCATGTTCCCATCGTGTGTGATAGAGTTTTTGATGTTGACATGAATCTATTGGCTGACATTCTAGGAGTAGAAATGAGTGGTTTTATGCCCATTAATGTGTCTAGTGCGCAGGTCATTAAGTTTCTAGTGAAAGACAGAATTCCTAGCGAGAGTATTACTCTTGAATGTTTGCTTCCAATATCTTGCTACACAAGATAGTCATCAACAGACCTAAGGTTGCTTCAAAGACTGATGTTTCCAGATTCGAAACAAAGATGATGTGGGCCATTTGCAATGGCGTTGTCTTTTCACTCCCCCACACTATCATTCTGCATATGTACATGGCTGGTATGAAAGGAAAAGGACAACTGACATATTATGTATTGATAGACAGACTCTTCAGACACTTTCACATTCAATCACCATCTTAGCTTCGCTCCAGAACCCTTGCTCCAATGCAAATTGGATTGAAAATGATTTCAAAGATGCGTTTGAAAGATCTCTCTGGAGCCTTGAATCTTCTAAAGAAAGAATTTGTTAGCAAAGGATCTGCCGAGAAGAACGCATGGGGAAGAGTGTTGTCTCAAAAACATCAAAAGGAAGAAATTTATTCTTCTCGTGGATGAAGAAGAGGAAGATGATGACGAGACAATCTTTGCTATTGCCTTGCATAACCTTTACGGTTTTGCTAAGTCAGAGGAGGAGGAAGAAGATGAAAGTGAGAAAGAACCGGAAGAAGAGAGTGATGGTGAAGAAACTGAAGTGAAAGAGACTGAGGATGATGACTTAGATGGAGATGTTGGTGTGAACCAGGAACAGGATGAGACTGACAAGGAAGGAGAAGATACTAGGGAAATTGATGCCCCAAATGTTGAGGAGATGGGATTTGATAAACAAACCGGTGCTGGAAAAGAAAAAGGTTCAAGAGGAAGAAGTTACTCCTCGACTAAAGGCACCAAAATAGGGGGAGTAAGAGAAAAACTCCCATTGCTAAACCTACTACTAGTTATGGCATCAGTTGATCTCCTTCAGATGCTAAAGATGTTTTTGCATCCCATTTCCCTGAAGTCTCACTTGAGGGTCTACAAAAATAAACTAATGTTCAAGGGGAGCAAAGAACTACATATGTTTAGGTTGATGTTGAAAGGGCTAGTAGGAACACCTAGAGGGGGTGAATAAGTGAAAATAATTTTTCACGGAATAAAATGATTGCTTTCGGAATTAAGTCTTAGCAAATTTAAGCGAGTTCAAGCTTTAACAGTTAAATACAACTACGAACAATTAAAAGAGTTTATGGAAGAGAATAGGAGCATAAAGTTTATAGTGGTTTGGCTTAGATCAAGCCTACGTCCACTCTCCTACACTGACAGCCTACTAGCTGGATTCCATTATGAATCAAAAGAGATTTTACAGTCTCACGATCTCATCTTCACATTATAGAGACTCTACTACACTATCCCGAAGTCTCACAAATGTTTGCTCTCTCTTTTGACTACAATTTTAGCTCAGCAAATGAAATAACAAGGAACTAGGAAGTTTCAGACTTTGAAATTTTTCTTTCACGCTCTCTATCTAACAACAAGTGAGTCCGCATTAAATACTTATTCACGCCAAAACGATTGTTGGCACTTTCCAAAAGAATTATTCCAATCTATCCGTTGGACAGATTTAATCAAGGAGATCTCGAGTCGTTTGATGATTGAGATGAAAGCCCATCAATCTCGTTTCGCCCATACAATCGGGATATTGGTTTCCATAAGTAGAACTTTCCAAGTTTACTCGCCTTTCAAAAGATTTGATTATCGAGATTGAATCCAATAAAGATAATCAATCATGAGAGTGCTGCATCCCGCCGTAAGGTTGTCCAAAAGCCATGCGGATCAATTCCTTAAAGAATTAAAGATAATCTCGCATTTAGATAAGTCTCGCATTCTTCGTTTGGAAACCGTCGTGGGTAGACTTTGAACCGAACATCCGGAGCTCAGTAGACTTTGTCACTAAAGTCTAAAAGTCATCATAATAGACTTCGGATAAGTTTTGTCAACTTCAAAACCCTAGGGAGTTTTCTCCAACAATCTCCTCATTTTTTGTGGTGGTAAAACTTTCCTGTAGATTTAAGAACTTTTGACCTGCAAAACAACTTTTAGGCAATACATGATAACTTATAAAAAATTGAATAGAATTTGGATGGATAGTGATAATTCTGCAACCACAAAAAACATGTTGGTCTTTAAAAGATAAGACAAATAACTATCTAACCACATAACCACATTAAGTATTACCAACATAAGTTGCAGCACGCATTCGCCCGTTCAAAAGTTCAATTATCCAAACAAAATAGTGCGCAAAGTGCCAAAAGTAAAACAAAACGTTGAATTCAAATCTGCACCATTCCCCTCCTTTTGTTAGCAGCAAAAAGTGGAGAACTCAAAAGATTAATAAAAGTGAGATGAAATCAGGGCTGTTTGGGGATACGAACGAGCTGAAAATCCCCCATGGACTGTACTGTCTCTTCCAGCTTTCTTACTGTCTCTTTCAACTTCTCAAGGTCTTCACCCTTTGCAGTTTCTTGAATTTGAAGCTTGAGGGCTTGCATTTGTTTGTGCAGAGCATCTGAAGTAGACTTTAAAGCTGTTTTGAGATTCTTGATCTCAAACTCCAGTCCATATTGTTGTCCCTTCAAATCCAAAAGGATCTCTAGCAACGTTTTGAAGTCTAATATAGTCTCTATTTCAACACTAGGTTCAGCCAAATCAATTCTAGGAGTATTGAGGTCCGAAGGGATGTCGGCGTGTCATTCACTAGGGCTTGGAGAGGATGCCTTAACATCAGCTTCAAGGAATTGAGAGGTATAGACATTCTCTAGATCTCGCCGGAGACTCCGCTAACATCATCACTTGTAAAAACAGAAAAGAAGTACCTGTCTTTTCACAAGCTCCCCCAATTTCCGAGGCTACAAGTGGAGAAGTGAAACATTTTTCTTGCTCCTTTTCTGTTTCAGCTTCCAAGTGATGTTCTTCTTCTTGTCTATCTCTGACAATTCCACTCTTAATTTTCTCATAATCCTCTGATAAGGATATCGCAAGAGTTGACTCAAAAGAGTCATCCCCGCCTTGTTCTTCTCATTCTTTCTTCCTTCTCTCCTCTCTTCTCTTCTTTCTTCACTTCCTTCTTCTATTCCTTTTCTTCTCTCCTATATTTCTTCTCCTCTCTCCTATGTTTCTTCTCTTCTTCTTCCTTCTTGGTCTCACGGCTGCTCAAAACTTACAAAACTCTGAAGATTTCGCAAGGCAAATGTAGAAAGAGTAAGCTCATCCTCATCTCCTTCATCTTGCAATATAAGGGCTCTTCTCTTCTTTGTTGATTCAATCACGAGCTCCTTACATTTTCTTTTCGAGCGCGAGTCTCGTTTTGTCTTGCTCGGGGACTTCTCCTCAAAGTGCTCCAGCTTTTAATTAGTTCCTTTAGTCTCATTTTTGACACCATCTTCAATCCTATCACCATAGGAGTAATGGTCGAACACATAGAGATGCAGGGAAACCGAATCTGAAATTGATTGAACAATTTGGTAACCAGCGCTAAATAAGGAAGTTGTCATCTATCCTTCATCACAGTCCTGTACATGTGCATGAGGATTGTGTGGGGCAGCGAGACCTTCATCTGATTACTGGTGGCGAACATCAGCTTTGCTTCCGAGCGAGAAACATCAGTTTTGGAGGTTGACTTGGGGCGGATGCAATTGATGACAATCTTGTGTAGTAGAATGTTGGATGCAATCATCCTTTGATAGATAATTCCACCCTTAAAAGATTTGTCCTTCACAAGAAAGCTTGTAGGACCAATAAATCCACGTTGATTGGTCGGAAACTCCTCTTTCCACACCAATAACATCCGCGAGTGTTAACATCCACCACAAATTCTTTGTCCCTTATGGTAAAACAAAATCTATTAGCATCAAGAAAAGATAGATTCGAATAGAAATAAGTAGTCAATTTAGCATAGGCAATAGCGGTCTCCGAACAAAATTTTTCAAGCTGAAGGATAGCAAACTTCTCCCTCGATTCATCCGCAAAGAGTCCAAGAAATCGAAATCCATAGTTCGAGGGTTTATCACCCCTCTTTTAGCAGTTTGGAGTAAATCATTTTGTGTTCTTTGGAACAGAACAAATCCTTTCCATGAACATGCACATTTGCAGCAACGCCCATCCTAGGCTGAAAGTTTGCGTACAACTTCTCATCGTCATCCTTAATATCAGGCTGATTAAGAGAACTAAAACGAGGATCCACTGGAAAGTTAGCAAATGTCCTATCCGCCATCGCTTCCGACGCAATGCCTAACCATTCCATTGATCTCAAGAAAATAGTTTCATTTCTATAACCTCTTTCTTTCAAAACTCGTCGATGAAAGTCATCGTAGTTTCTCCCGCTTTAACTAATTATAGAGTTTAAAGAGGAACTCAGGTTTTAGCGTTCTTACCGGTTCAACGTCTTCCACAATCTCTTCTTCCTCATGATGGTGCGGAGGAGGTTGAGATGCACGTGGTTGAGAATGCTGTTGTTGTTGTTGCAAATCATCTTCCTCAGACAGGTCAAAGAAGGTAAGACCCTCAGGCATGCTTCGTGGTCCCCTGCTTGCAATCCAAGACGACTTTCTTTGGAAAGACATCTTTTACAGTCGTGGAGGATTTCCTTGACTTGTTTGGATGAAAAAGATGAAAGCTTTGTAGATCAAAGCTTGAGAGTAAAAGAGAGAAAGTAGAAAATTTTGTATTCTAGGGTTTGAGAGACATCATAGGTGAAGACGAAAAGACTCGACGGTATATGAAAGAGATAAAAAGGGGTAAACGAACCATCATACCGAAAAAGCTGTCATTTCGGATCGGTTTTTGTATTGGAGTAGAGTCTGCTCATTCTAAGTTTGATCACTTTAGACTTTAACCGGTATAGAATATAATATTTATTATGGTGCAAATAGACTCAAATAAACTTTTCTCAAGTGGCTTTGTAAATATGTCCGCCAGCTGATTCTTCGAGTAAATGAACTAAATCATTATTTCTCCATTTTGAACATGATCCCTTATGAAATGATGTCGAATTTCTATATGCTTTGCCCTTAAATGAAGAATTGGGTTCTTCTTGAGATTAATAGTACTGGTGTTGTCGCATTTGATCTCGATGCACGATTCTTCAATTCCAAAGTCTCTTAACTGTTGCCTTATTCACAAAATTCGAGAACAACAGCTCCCAAGAGCCACATACTCTGCTTCTGCTGTTAATAGAGTTACAATACTCTATTTCCTTGAGAACCACAATACCAACTTGTTGCTAAGCAGTTGACAAGTATCAGAAGTACTCTTTCTATCAATTCTACAACCTGCTAAATCTGTGTCTGAATATCCAATGAGAGTAAAGTCTTCTTCTTTGGGATACCACAGACCTTTCCTTGAAATAGTTGCAACGTATTTGATTATGCATTTTGCGGCACTTAAATGAGATTCTTTGGGATCAAATTGGAATCTAGCACAAATGCAAACACTAAACAATATGTCAGGTCCAGATGCAGTAAGGTAAAGAAGTGAACCAATATCCCATAAAGTTTCTGGTCAACTTTCTTTCCTCTTTCATCTTCATCCAGTTTCGAAGAACTTGACATTGGTGTCTCTGTCTTTTTGCAATTCTCCAATCCAAATTTCTTGATGAGATCTTTTACATATTTTTCTTAGTGAATGAAAATCCTTTTCTTCGATTGTTTGACTTGTAATCCGAGAAACAAAAATTCACCCATCATGCTCATCTCAAATTCATCCTGTATAGATTTAGAAAACTTCTTGCATAGATTTTCATTAGGAGATTCAAAAATGATATCATCGACATAAATTTGAATTAATAAAAAGTCTTTTCCTTCTTTCTTTATGAACAAAGTAGTATCTACCTTTCCTTTTTCAAACCCATTTTGAGTTATTAATTTACTTAACCTTTCATACCAGACTCGAGGTGCTTACTTTAATCCATAGAGGGCCTTTTTTCGTAGATTGAGTCTCGGCTTTCTTTGATATTCAAAACCAAGTGATTGTTCCACATAGACTTCTTCTTGAATAAATCCATTTAGGAATACACTTTTGGCGTCCATTTGGAATAACCTGAAATTTTTATAACAAGTAAAAGCAAGTAATAACCTTATTGCTTCTAACCTCGCTCTACCGGTGCATAGGTCTCATCATAGTCTATCCCTTCTTCCTACGTGTATTCTTTGCCCACGAGTCTTACTTTATTTCCGACTACATTTCCTTTCATGTCCACTTTGTTCTTGAGAATCCATTTAATTCTAATAATCGACTTACCTTTAGGTTTAGGAATTAGCTCCCAAACATCATTGATGCTGAATTGTCTCGAGCTTTTCTTGCATAACTTCAATCTAGCGTTCATCAAAAAGGCTTCTTTTATGTTTTTGGGTTCAATTTCAAAAACAAGTGCTAAAGCATTGGACTCTTCTCGGCTTTTGGATCTGGTGTGAATTCCTTCATCAATGTTGCCAATGATGAGTTCTTTAGGGTGACTTGACTTGTGCTTCTAGTTGCTGGTTGGTTTGAAATTTTGCTCATCTTTTGCTTAAGTTGAATCTTCTTGTTCTGCTTGATGTTGATCTTTAGAAATCTGTTCTACTTCTGGAGAAGTATATTTCGAAAGGTGTTCAGCTTCTTCAAGTTGAGTCTCGATCTTCTTGATTCTCCACAAAGTCTTGAAACTTAACGTTCGTAGACTCTTTCAATTGATTGAGTCTTCTTATTAAAGACTCTATATGCTTTGCTCGAGGTTGAGTAGCCAAGGAAAATTCATTCATCTGATTTTTTTTCAAACTTCTCAATTCGATCATTTGCATTTTTCAAAACAAAACATTTACAACCAAACAAATGAAAGTAAGAGACAATTGGCTTCTTCCCTTTATAGATCTCGCAAGGAGTTTTCTCTAGAATAGGTCTCAAGAACACTCTGTTGATAATATAGCAAGCTGTAGAAACTACTTCAACCCAAAATCGAGAGGAAACTTTACTCTCAATTAAGAGGGTTCTAGCCATTTCTAGTAAGGATCTATTCTTTCTTTCCACAACTCCATTTTGTTCAAGAGTGTATGGAGAAGAGAAAACATGCTGGACAAGATTCATCACAGAATTTTGCAAAGTTTTGATTTTCAAACTCACCTCCATGGTTTGTTCTTATGCTTGAAATAGTATAACCTTTTTCATTTTGAATCTTCTTGGCAAACTTTGAGAAGTAAGAGAATGCTTCAGACTTATTTGTCGAAAAATAAACCCAAGTGAAACGAGAGTAATCATCCACGATTACTAGGCATTATTTCTTTCCACCAATGCTTTAAGTTCCGGTTGGTTAAAAGAGGTCCATGTGCAAAAGCTGCAAAGCTTTATTAGTAGAAACTCGATTTACAGATTTAAATGAACTTCTAACCTATTTTCCCAAAACACAGGGAATGCATAGATCAAGCTTTTGATAGCTCAAATTGAGAAGACCACGAACAAGCTTTTGGAGGAAATCTTGGCAATGCTTCATGTTAACATGACCAAGCTTTTGATGCCAAAAATTTGCTTTATCTTGAATGGATATAAGATGCTGAGAACTTTCTGGTTTTACATCCATAAGGTAAATATTCCCATGCCTTCATCTAGTGAAAGATTGAGAGATATTTTACTTGTTCCCGAACAAATGCCTTCTTGGAAGTTGATTTTGAATGCAGTATCGCAAAGCTGACTTATGCTGAGTAGATTATAATTCAGTCCCTCCACCAAGGAGACATTGTTATAGTCAAGCTTCCAATCTTCACGGTTCAACATTCAACGACTTTTCCCTTTCTTGTTTCTACCAAAAGAAACTTTTCCACCATTTATTTGAACAAACTTTATAAAGAAGCTAGAGTCTCCCATCATGTGCCTCAAACAGCCACTATCCAAATATCATTTGATCTTCCTCTTGATAGTGACCTGTGATCAAAAAAAGAACTCAAGTTTTCTTTGGTACCCAAATTTTCTTGGATCCAGGTGAGTTAGTATTAAATACTGTCTTTACCCAATTTCTCTTAACAAGTCTCCAAAACTTGGGACATTCACTCTTGAAATGTTTCGAGTTGTTATACTTTGAACATTTGAGAGCACTCTTGCCAATGGGTTTTACAAAAACCTTTTGAAAATGATTTTTGTAAAATGCCTTTGTAGGTCTTTGTTTGATCCTTTCTTTAACTTTGAGAAAATCAATTAAATGAATATTTTCCAAAGTCATTCCCAAACCGGACTCGTTAAAATAAGGTCTTTGTACTAAAAAGATTTTCTCTAATTTCTTGGATCCTATTGAAAATCTTTTTGTGATATTTGAAATGTCTTCTTTTAAAAGAGTATTTTATCTAGATTTTCTCTAATTTCAGAATTTGTTTTCAAATCAACAAAAATTTTATCTAGAATTTCAAATTTCTTTTTCCAATGAGCTTCCTATAGTTTGAGTTTTGAATTTTCCCTTTTTAGTTCGGAAATTCTTTTAAGAGAGGTTTTGAGACTAAAACAGAGTTCATCAATATACTTTGAGACTTTAACATGAATTTTTAGATTACTTATCTCAATTTCCTTGTCTCGAGTTTGAGTCTAAATTTGATTCTGAATTTGCCATTAGACAAATATTGGCATATTCTTCATCACTTTCCTCACACGTACGCTTCATGTCTCTATTTTGAGAGCCTTTTTGTATTTTTCAGTTCTTCCTTTATTTTTCTTCAACAAAAGACGATTGGGTCCGATATGCCCATTTTTTCTACATTCGAAGCATACCACATCTTGACTAGTTTCATCGTCCTCGTTAGTCTTTTATGGAATTTTTGCGTGCTCTGTTTTTTTTCCAGTTGAATTTTCTTCCCTTCTTATTCCACTTTCGAACTTTCTAATCATGGGTGCTAGCTCTTCATCGTCCATGTCGTCTTCAGAGTTTGTATCATCAGAATCAGTGTTAGATTTTAAGGCAATTGACTTATTATATTTGGGATCTTCATCCTCATCGATTTGCTCCACTTCATATGACTAAAGTGTGCATATCGTCTACAAAGAGAGGCATGATCCTTTGTGTTTCTCTAATTGATGTCTTTACATGATTCCAGTCTTTGGATAATCCATGCAGTAGCTTATTGACCTTCATTGGTCCGAGATTGGCTGTCATTGATATGCCAAGCCGTTTACAATTTCTATGAAGCGACCGAACATATCGGTGATGGATTCACTAGGTTTCATCTTGAAGGCTTCGTACTGTCCGAGTAAAATATTTATTTTCATTTCTTTTACTCGATCAGCTCCTTCGTATGTAACGTGCAACCTATCCTAAAATTTTTTAGCTGTTTCACAGGAAGAAATTTGGTTATATTCAGTAGGTGATAAAGCACAGTATAAGGAGTAAATGGCTTTAGCATCAAGAGCCTGTCTCTTGGTTAATTCTGCTTCTGGTAACTCGCCAGCATCTACAACTTCCTTGCCTTTTTTTGAGGTTGATGAAGTTTCAAGAATAATCCATTTTTCAACCACATGTCATTCCAGAGGATCTTTTGATCTTAAGAATGCCTTCATCCTGTTCTTCCATACATTGTATTCATTTCCATCAAAGTATAGAGGTCTGGTGTTGCTTTGGCCTTCAACCAATCCTGGAGCCAAAATACTAGCCATAAATCTTTAGCTTTTGAAATAAAAACACTTCAATAAAATAAGCACATAGGCTCTAATACCAATTGAAAAGGCTAGTAGGAACACCTAGAGGAGGTGAATAGGTGTGAAAATAATTTTTCGTGGAATAAAATGATTACTTTCAGAATTAAGTCTTAGCAGACTTAAGCGAGTTCGGGCTTTAACAGTTAAATACGACTACGGACAATTAAAAGAGTTTAGGGAAGAGAATAGGAGCACTTTAGTAAGGACCCGGGCCCCCACTGTGTGATATTGTCCGCTTTGGGTCACCCGCACTGGCGCGGACGAACCGCCATCCCAGCCGCGGTCTTTTCCCTCACGGTTTTAAAACGCGTTACACATATTAAGGAACCCAGGCCTTATAAAGGCTCCCAGGACTCCCCCCTAAGCGATGTAGGACAGGAGAAATGCCCTTAGCCTCGCCTGCGTACTGCCGAGGCGATTTTAGTCCGTCCCTCCATACTGCCCCGAGTCTGGGTTGTCACATTCTGCCCCCCTTAAGGCACAGCGCCCTCGCTATGGCCCCACATGCTGCGGGAGTCGGCTCTAATACCATTTGTAATGACTCAACACAGTGGGGCTCGGGTTGTTACAGGCACTAACCCAATTTTCTGTAGATTCAATACCCGGTACCTGTAATTGAAACATTGAGATTTTCACGACAATTGACAGTCGCCAATGTGTCGAAGATGTACCTGTGGTTTGAAAATAATCGACCACAAGTTAATTGCACTAAAAATTCTTAAAAGCTACTCGGTAAGTTAGGTCACGCTAAAATTGTGTCGATTGAAATTAACCGTGAATTTGAACTCGATTTTAGAAATTGAAAGTTTTGTCGAGGTCACAATTCATTTTAGGATCGTCGACTCATCTTTCGAAGAATTTTCGGCGAGCTTGGGATTTTTACGGAAAATCGCTTCAGACAATTCGAAAAAGAATGGAAATTCGGAGGGGCCAAATTGAGGGGAGTTAATTATGTTTAAGTGTTGATTAGTTTAAGTCAATTAGGGATTAGGTGGTTAGTTAGAACATATTAGTGATTTAATTACTCGTTTATACATGTTAGGTGGTTAAAGTAGCGTAATTAGCAACTAGACAGATTGTAGCATTTACCTAGATAAGTTCGGAAATTTTCCGGGCCCGTCTCTGTATTTAATTAGGCTTTTCCGGCCTAAGTTTGCATTTTTGGTATTTATTGGTATTTATTTGATTATTTTGGTAATTATTTAATTAATTATTATTTTCCGAAAATTAGACCAGGATAGTAGGTGATTGGAATTTCGTGCTAATTGCAATGGTATGATTGGTTTATTTAATTGAGTGCTAGATTGTGCAAATTGAGTGTTGATTGTAATTTTGGGTATTTATCCCAAAATTTTATAATTTTAGTATTTAATTAGAAAATAATCGGGCGTTGGTTTACAACGTCAAAAATGTTTTTATAAACTATATAATTAGTGAGATTTTATCAAATAAAGATATTATATTTTTGACTCAAGCCGACCGTATATCCACACATGATTATTTTTATCGGGTATATTAAACACGAAGAAAATAGGCCAAGACATTATTTTAATTGAGGAATTTAAGTATGAAGCACAATGTCCTTCGCCATAGGTGAATAATCGTGTGATGGTTTATAGTCGTAGTAAGATGACTATTAAAAGATGAGGTGATGTATGTTGTGCATGACGATATGGGTTGGATCAAGAAAACTGACGAACTTCTAGTAGGCCGTGCCCATTGGGCCGTGATTAACCGCCGAACTTCTAGTAGGCCGTGCCTATGGGACCGTGATAAACAGCCAAACTTCGAGTAGGCTGTGCCCATTGAGCCGTAATTAAAATACAACGCCCCGTTACGCTAGAAGACCGCCGAGCATCAAGCAGGCCATGCCCTTTGGCCGTGATTAAAATTGGGACGCGTGTTTGGTTGAGATTGTGTGAGACTTTCTAGTTGATGTGTGCATTTATTATATGCATCCGTGATCTGAATTGTACCGACATGCGGGGAGGAAACCGAGGCAAGGAAGTCCTCTGCATTTTGTGTGTATAGACCGCCTTTAGGCGTATTTCCTTCCTAGTCGGGGTTTAAGGGGTGAACTTGCCGAGACATTATCTCACCCCGTCGTGGGCTTAAACTTTTAAGGCCATTAGATGGAGGACCCGAAGCCTTGGAGCCTATTGAAGTGGAGTCCGAAGGATCGGTGTTTGTGTCCGACGAGTAGGTCGTAGGACAGTTTCTTTTGGGACCAATCTTTTTGTACCTAAACCCAATTGTTTATAAAAGTGTTTTGGCTGTGAAATTATTTCCTGCTTTTCTATCTCGTATTAGTTCTGTCAGGGGTAATCATTTGCTTCTGCATGTGCATTAAAATGAATGGGTCGACGATGCGTCCTGAGACGTCGCAAGTTTAGTCGACCACCGAGGGATGGGCAAGCGCTTGAGGTTTGGGGTGTGACATAACTGATTTCATCTTTTTAATACTGACAAAAAGGGGGAGAGACTATACAGATTGAATCTTTTGAATCTTAAACTTTAGAAATTTATTTGTGATTTGTGGTTGTGGTTGTGTTTTGAACTTGTGGCATTTGAATCTGTGTTGGAACCTTTATTGGTTTGTTTTGTTTTGCAAAACTGATAAGACTAATATGGTTTGTAGATGTAGACTACTACTATGTGTATTTATTACAATTACTTTATGTTCTTTTTTATAAATTATCATGTGCTGCTAAAGTGTTGTTTTGCAGGATATAAATTCCATATTATGATTAAATCTACATGAAAGTTTTGTCAACATAAAAAAGGGGGAGATTATTGAAAAAACTCCTATCAAGTTTTGAAGTTGACAAAACTTTCATTCTCTTATTCTTACTCTTACTTTGAATGATACTAGACTTCTATGTTATATCGTGGAATGTTGTCAAAGTCTATTTTACTTCAAAAGTCTTTCCCACTCTGATGAAGATCCAGACTGAACCGAAGTCAAGAACGGAGATATACTCAGACTCAAGATTATGAATCTTTCAACAAGGATTCAGTACGTGCAAGATTTATCCTAAATATTTGGTGTTCTGGTGGAGAATCTCACTTACCTTTTCTAAATATATTGATAAATTCAATCACGGATTGATAAGATTAATTTCGAAGACAAGTTCCTTTTTTAGAAGCATCTACATATGGAAATCTAGATTCTGATTGTATGGGCGATCGGAATCATCGGATTTTCACCTCAATCTTCAAACGACTACAAAATCTCCTTAATCGATTATGTCCAACGTTGAAAGAAATTCCTCTGAAAAGTGCCAACGGTTAGAAAGGCGTAGAGGAGTATTTAAGGAGGTCATTCGATTCATTTAAGAGAGTGCGTGAGAATTAAAATTTCAAAGTTTGAGACCTTTCCAATCACTTGTTTTTCATCGTTTGTGCTTACAAATTGTACTCAAGAGAGAAAAACTCAAAAGGAGTGACTTAGTGAGAGAAAGAAGAAACTCTTCACTGAGTGATCATACCCAAGTCATTGTATTTCTCTGTTGAATCCTTAGTGAAATTCAGCTAGAAGGCTGTCGACGTGAGAGAGTGGACGTAGGCTTGATTTAAGCCAAACCACTATAAATCTCATGTCCAATTTTCTCTTCCGTTAAATCTTTTGATTTTTTTGTTGCAATATTTTTATGAGTTCTGCTAATTTCTAAAACATCTTATTTGAGTCTGAACTTTTATCGAAGTTTGGAGTCAGTCAAACTTTCTTTGAGAAAATAACTTTTACTGCTTTATTAGCTTAATTTGTTTTCACACATATTCACCTCCCCTCTAGACGGTAATACTAGCACTTTCACGTATGAGGGTTCTCTTAGGAAACCCATATCACTTAAAGAGAAGGGGCATCGAAGATTTACTTATGCGTATGCATGTTTACCATGTCAAAGGATGTACATTCAACACGTGAGGTCCACATGTCATAATCATAATTATGAAGAAAAGGCGCGTCCACCCTTGCAATTGGATTGGGTAAAACAATGACCGGACCTCATCTAGAAAAGAAAAAGAATGTCAACTCACCATAGGGGAGGTCGAGGAGAACTTCTCCAGATTTTGTAGCGTTTGACACAGACCAAGTCTTTTGGATATAGGCAATAATCATATAGGGATTTTTTCGCCAAAATCTGTCTATAAATATATCATCTATTTCAAGTTACAATCTTAACTAAGATACCAATTTTTAACATGCTGAATGTTAACATTATAAAAAGTTTGCCGACGTTTTAAAGTTACAAATGTCAATATCGAATTATGAACTATTTCTTCGATTAGATATGCCAACCACCTTTTCAGGTTATTTACCAACGTGTATTGGTCGTGAGTGAGTGCACAAGCACAAGAGGGCCTAGATCAAAGCAGGGAACACAATTAAGGCGAGAGAGGAAAGGACAAAAATCAGATTAGATATATTTCTTTCGTAAGTCTTAATAATTTTTTTTTTTTTTTTTGAAATTTAGACCAATGTATGTGTCTTCAGAATTCAACATTTTGTAGCCCAATAGCTAGAACTGTCCTGAACTTTTCATAAAAGATTAGGCGGGCCTAGGTAAATCCAACCCAAGAAAAAAATCTGAACCGAGTTGGGGGGTCACCGTGTTGATAAACTATTAACCTCTAGTCTAGTAAGTACACTTGTACATATTTTATAATAAAAAAGATAAAAATTACTAATTTATCAAAATGTTAGTAAGTTATCAGTTAATTTCAAATTTTACCAGTATGGTTTAGTAAACTACTAAATATAATTCTACCAAAAAAAAAAAACTACTAAATATAATGAATTTTACAATATTCCAATATATTAGTAAATAACAAACATCTTTAAAATGTTATAAGTTGGTTAGTGTACATCCAATCCTCTATAGAATTTTCCAACAACCTAATAAGTAACAATATTTTTTCAACTATTACAAATACGGTTAGTAAGCTTTCACTTTATAACGAATTTATCAATATCTGAATTCACAATGTATTCACATTGAGAGGAGTTGTTTCTTCACATTTCACAGAGTCTTTCATTCTGATTTGGAGTTCATGCAAATTTGTTTCCCATGTCTCGAAATTGAGAAAGGAAACATAATCTTTGGAAAGGAATACATTAAACATCGGTGGGCCCTATGCCATTAATAATTTTGATTTCTAATTTTGTATTGGCCTCAACTTGCAATTAATAGAAAAAGCATAAACAGGACGAAATGAAATTTGCCAACATAATTTCACATCATTGACAACCAAAACATTTAAAGTATAATAACACATAGTACTGCTAGATTGCTAAAAACACCAAATTACAAAATGACGTGATTTGCACTTTCCAAGCCATTTCATTGATGTCTTGCTAGAACAAGGTTGAAATTAAAGAAAAAAAATATCGGTTACTACTGATAAGGAGAAACAAACCAACTACAAAGATAATTCTGCCTAAATAAGAAAACAAGAACTTCACAAGATCAATAAAGCATTAGACTGATTGATGTGGATAATAGGCTCGTTACACTCTTCTCAATCTCCTCCTCAACTCGGCTGCCTTCACTACAACAATCACGTACACCATGTCTGCTTTACGATCCACAAAGTTGAAGTACATTTGTCTCCAGGTCTTCTTGTACACCAAAGTGCCAACAACTCCCAAAACCCAGTCGCAAACCCGAGCATTATTACTATGTAGAACATTACCTTTTCAAGCTTACCTTCTTCATTGGCAACTTCGTCCGGCGCTCGAGGGGCCTCTGCTTCGAGGCATTTCTTCTGTAGAAGATCACCACAAAGTAAAGGATTGTCGGCATAAATGGAAGGATCATCAAGTGTCTGGATTTGATTTCCTTTCGGAATTGGCCCCGTGAAGTTGTTGTGTGACAAGTCTAGTTTGCTCAGTGCTATGAATGCAGAAAAGCTTTGTGGGATTGTTCCCGAAAGGTGATTATTTGAAAGATCAAGTGACTCGAGCAATCTCATGTCTCCAATCATAGTCGGGATGCCACCAGAAAGAAAGTTCAATGATAAGTTCAAGCCTCGCAATCCGGAGAGCAAGGTAAGCTCTCTTGGAATTGGCCCAACCAGTTTGTTGCTCGAGAGATCTAAATTCACCATAAGCTGTAGATCAAGTGTCGTGTAGTCAAGATCCATCCCCTTCACAACCTGCTCCACATGCACTTGAGTCCAATCCGTCCTAGGGATGTCTGGAGAAGAGGGTAAGTTGCCTTCATCTATGCTTTTGTTCAGTTTCAAACCTTTCATATGGCCAAGGCAATTTGGAATCGTTCCTGTCAGATTGTTGACTGCCATGTCCAATATTTGCAGCGTAGAGAGTAAGCATAGTTGTGAAGGAATGCTTCCATTGAACATGTTTTCTCGCAGTCTAAGAATCTGTAGTAACGGAAAACTTGGTCCAATCCAATGTGGAACACTACCAGAGATTTTGTTCTCACCAAGGTCCAAAATTTGCAAGTTCCTGCAATACTTTATAGTCACAGGAATTCCTCCTTGGAGCCTGTTGTTGTTCAAGTGTAACGACGTAAGCCCAATTAGATTTCCTAAAGAACTCGGTATAACTCCGGACAGCTTATTAGATGATATATCAAGGAGGCTCTTAGGGCTCTTCTTCCAACAAGTAGGAATTTTGCCAACTAATTCATTTCGCCCAAGGTGCAAGTCATACAATCCTTCCATCTCACATATTGAGGTGGGTATTGAACCACTTAAGAGATTGTCATTCAGATTCAAGATTGTCACCCAAGGCATTGCTAGGCCAATATCTTTTGGAATTGGTCCTGAAATTAAGTTGTGAGAGAGATCTAAATGATAAAGAGGAAATTGTAACAGAGATCCATTTATTTGGTTGGGAGAAAGATCTAACAAATTTATTTGATTGTGAGAGAGATATAAATATAGAAAATAAAGAAATTCCAAAGACTCATTTATTTGGTTGGGAGAGAGATCTAACGAATTTATTTGGTTGTGAGAGAGATCTAAATATAGAGAATAAGTAAATTTCGAATATTTATTTATTTGGTTGTGAGAGAGATTTAATGAAGATATCTGGTTGTGAGAGAGATCAAACTCATATTGGGACTCATCTAACACATACAGATTAGAAGGAAATTTTGATAGAGAACCATTTATTTGATTGTGAGAGAGATTCAAGTGAGATAATGACATGAGACTTAGCCAATCTGGGAGAGAACCTGAAATGGAGGCATTGGACAAAGACATCCTCGTGAGATGGGCTTGCGTTCTTATCCATCGTGGAAATTCTGTTCCGAACTTGCATGACACCATACCCATGTACCGAAGATTGAAAGGTGGTATCCAATTAGAATCCACCTCGATAGCTAAATGATTGTTGCTGATATCTAAGATCTGTAGCTTCGAGAGGTTGGAGAAGTGGATTTTGAAACTGTTCCTCGCAAGGAATTTGCTGAAAGATCTAAAGAGAAAAGATATTGAAGTTGTCCAAGACTCTGTGGAATAGTGCCATTTAGAAGATTGTTGCTGAGATCTAAATTTGATAAGACTTGCAATCTTCCAAATGCATCGGGAATATTCCCTGTTAATTGATTATATGATAGGTCAAGTACCATCAGGTTTTTCAGGTGAAATAGCCAATCTGGCAAAGTCCCCTGAAGAAAATTATTACTTATCCCCAGTCGCTTGAAGTTTTCCCAATAAGCCTTGATGAACTTCCCTCCACTGAAAATATCTCCTCATGAAGTTCGTTACCATCCAAACGTAGTGACTCACGGTTGTTCCCTTAAGAAGGAGAACAACCCTCCTTCAATGCTTTGCAACAAATTGTATGCAAGATTGAGATCGACAAGACTTCTCAAGTTATTGAACCACCTTGGTACTGAAGAGTTGAAAGAGTTTGATGAAAGATGAAGGTGCCGGAGAGAAGTCATGTTTTGAAATGGAATGCTTGGGATGGGGCCCCCCAACGAATTCATTGAAAGATCGAGGTACTCAAGAGAAGTCATGTTTTGAAATGAAATGCTTGGGATGGGGCCTCCCAACGAATTCATTGAAAGATCGAGGTACTCAAGAGAAATCATGTTTTGAAATGGAATGCTTGGGATGGGGCCTCCCAACGAATTCATTGAAAGATCGAGGTACTCAAGAGAAATCATGTTTTGAAATGGAATGCTTGGGATGGGGTCCCTCAACGAATTCTCTGACAGATCGAGGTACTCAAGAGAAGTCATATTTTGAAATGGAATGCTTGGGATGAGGCCCCCCCACCAATTCCCTGAAAGATCGAGGTACTCAAGACGAAGAGCAGTAAAATTGGCCGAGCAAACAAAAGACTGATGAGAGTTATAAGGCCAACAATATGATAGGCTCAAATGGGATAAAGATGGGAGTGCACTGATTACCCGCATGAGGTCTCTAGATTTGTAAACAAGTATTCCACTCATGTCGAGGTACTTTAATGCCTGAAGATGTGAAAGCCACTGAAAGTCATCAACAGCACCCGTGCGATAATAACCATGGAGATCGAGGACTTCCAGCTCGGTGAGATTTCCCCATTCATGAGGAACAATTGCAAAATCGAAAGAGTGTGACAAGTTAAGGCACCTCAACTGCTTCATGGAGCCGATGAATTTGGGCATGTACGCATGTTTGAAAGAAATCCCACTCAAGTCTAGGTAGCTCAAGTATCTCAAGTTGAGCAACGAAGGGTTTAGTTCACCAGCTGTTGAAAAAACTTGTGGAAGCGAGTCATCAGAATCTGATGAAAACCAGATTTCTTTTCCTGGTGATGATGGAAATTCATTTACTGATGTGATTTGGAGCTTGACGACGTGTCCATTTGCTCGGTTGCACGTCACTCCGATCCATCGACAGCAATTTTCACCATTCCAAGAAGGAAGGACGTGAGATGGGTCTGAGAGACTTTGTCTGAGCTGCAGCAGAGCGTTCCTTTCTACTTCAAAGCAGATGGAGGATGTGTTTCCGTTTCTGCACAAGCATACATATGCATTGTCTAAAATTAACAACAGACTTACTAATACAAGCACTTTTACACTATCATGTCCCGCCATGAACGACGAGGAAATTGAAAATGAAAGCTATATTGCAGGCCGGATCAGGCTTCAAGTCTTTGGCTTGGGTGCATTTGTTTAAATTTTGGGAAGTTGGTTTTGAGTGGATTCTTAAGAATGGACAAAGGACATTTATAGTGAGCGAGGCAAGGAATGATAGTGAACGTAATCAATTATTGTTCTATATCATCAGTGTACCATGCACATCATGTGTACATAATTTCATTTACCATCTCTGTAAACGTAAACATCAGTTTGTTGATTTTAAAATTATCCAGCAACATCCTTATGACTTGACTCCAAATCGACAATCTCCCAAAAAGTCAAATTTAAGATTATCTCATCAGACTTTTGTGCTTACAGTCGAAGATGTTCCTGGCCGGTCGCATTTCATTAGCATTGATTGGACCGGTGGAGTTAAGGCTTGCATTGTAACAGGCATATGCCCCAAATAATTGATGAGGCAGTTATATATTTCAAAATCATACTTTTAATTTATTAGCTAGATGAAAACCCACCAAGTTGTAATTGTATCCCATCATCGAACAAGGTAGGATAAGGCTAGAATATGCGCAAATTGGATTGGGAAGACATCAGGCGAAGAAGGGGTGTTCGCCATTGCCCAATGCTATAAACCGATGACATCAACTTCCCTTGGTCATATCACTCTGGAAAACCTGCAAGACCCGCAAGCACCAAGTCTGAGTTTTGTGATCTTTGTCCTCATCCTACCTGGTCCCTTTTTCTAAGTCTCGTGGTCTTTGTCTTCATCCTACCTGATCCCTTTTTCGTTTCCCATGCCAAACTCATCGCTCATGTCCTCATTCTACAAGACTAACAAAATTATAAGTCCTCAACTTTCATTCACACTTGAAATAGAACAAAATCCCAATTGTCCCGAAAATATCCAAAGTTTCAGACCAAACAACACCGAAGCAAGAAACCATATATATTAATAGGATGTGTGCCTAATTCTGCTATTACCCAGGATATTCATCGTGTTTTTTTTTTTTTTTTGGGTATAAACTCAGATTTATTCCGCAGTGTACATCTAAGGGATTTATATAGATGAAGAAATTAAAAAAAAAAAATTGGAAGAGGAAAAAATAAAAATAACCAATCAATTACCACTCTTTAATTTTCTCTTCATTGATGGATGACGCAGTCAAAAAATTAAGGACTAGATAATATTATCATATGCATTAGAACAGTCACAACTTCAGCAAAATTTAACATCGTCATATATAGAAGAGACTAGCAAAGTTTCTATCTAATAATTTAAGTTAGAAACCATCTATTTATTGTCGATAAAAGGAAATGGAGAGAATCGGATGAACGGAGAAATATCACTCAATTACTTCCTCTAAAACATAAAAAGCAAGTTATGAAAAATTGTTCGTGGTTGCTGAAAAAGCTTAAAATTGTGCCAAGTTCACACATGAGGAATTTGTAGAAATTCGTAAGGACTAAAATCATGGGGAGAGACTTTGTTATGCATATGCATTATATTAATTAAAATGTAACTAGAGATATAACAAAGGAAAATACATACTGCTTTCGATTGGAAGGCACATCACATTACTTAGGTGAATGCATGTGGACCATCTCAAACGACGTATGTTCAGCAGATGTGAGGTCCACGTCATAAATATAATCAGGAAGGAAAGGCACCTCCATTATTGCGATCGGACCCCATCCAGAAGAGAAAATCATCCTCCAAAATTAGCGCAGGTAAACTTGGCACCAAGTGCGGCACCCTTGAGGAGATCGTGGAGGACTCCATCCAGTTTTCACAGTGCTGGACACGGACCAAGTCAAGTCTTCTGGATCAATGTCGTTATTCATACAAGTCAATCTCTCTGTCTATGTCATTAACCAAGTCAAGTCTTTTGAGTGTCGGTTATCATAAGAAAGGAAAACGTGTTCTTCTTTTAATAGGAGATCGTGAAGTGACAATCCGCGCATAAGTCCAAGTCAAATTTGGACACTGTCTCTCCATACTTAAATCAAGCAACTTCCAGGATAATACATGTCGATGTTATGGATCAAGAAGCCACAGGCAATACAGTTTACCGAGTCAATTGTACAGTGCCTTCTTTTTCTGCAAAAGAAAAGAAAAGAAAAGAAAAGGCAACGCTGTGGCTGCTGTAGGATTATTTTCGGCAAATGAACAGGAGGAAAAGGCTGAGTTTTGACCCAAGTTAATTTTATTCAACTGATAATTTTCATATTACTAGCCTCCCACGCAGTAGCACGTCCACGGGGATGCATAGACGGAGAAATTATTAACTAGGTTCGATATATTTCACCGAGCGCAGAGAAGGACGAAGTTCGCAAGGTAAAAAAAAAAAAAAAAAAACAAGAAGAAGAAGCGTGGTACTTAGACCTGTTAAATGGGTGGGTCGGGTCGGGTTTAGATCGGGTCATAAATGGTCCGACCCAAATCAACCATAAATGGTCCGACCCCAAATTAACCAATTTAACCCATTTATGACCCATTTATTGCAATGCAAAATTTTTCACCCTTTTACTCAACCCAACTCATACCCGACCCATACCCGACCCGACTCATACCCGACCCATTTAACTAAATTTAAGAAAGTTTATTTCTTTTTTTATATATATATATATATATATATATATAATGATATTGCTAAAATAGTTTTATGCCACACAAATTTAATGGAAAATTTTTATAAATTTTAAAATAATTATTTTAAAAAATCGAATTGTAATTATTTTTAATTTTTTAAATTAAAAATTTAATTATTTTTTGAATATAATTTTTAATTTTCTTTTTTCTTTTTTGATCTTCTTCTTCTTCTTTGCTTGGTCGCTGGCCATGACAATGGCCGGCGGCTGGCCCAAGCGAGCCTCGAGCTCACCCGACTCACCGATTTGGTGAGAGCTCGAGCTCGCCGCTCGAGCTCGCTTGATGCCGGCGAGTTCAAGGCTTGAGCCTCACCGGACGTCGGTGAGGCCTCCGCCTCGCTAGATTCGGCAAGCTCGAGGCCGCCGACATCAAGCGAGCTTGAGGTCGCCCTCGCCGAATCCGGGCGAGGCTCAAGCCTTGCCGGACGTTGGGCGAGCTCGAGCTTGCCCCTTGCCGGATCCGGCAAGGCGCGAGCCTTGCCCGACGCCGGCAAGTTTGAGTCTTGCCAGATTGACGAGGCACGAGCCTTGCTTAGGGCGTCGGAGAGGCCTCCACCTCGCCGGATCCGACGAGCTTGAGCTTGCCTAACACCGGCGAGCTCGAGGCTCACCTAGCGGGCAGCAGGCCATCGCCGTGCTGGCGACCGGAGGAAGAAGCAACAAAAAAAAATAAAAAAAAAAAAAAAAAAATTATAATTTACGTTTTTATAAAAAGATATTTTTGTAAAGTTAAATAGAGAAGAGAGAGATTATGAGGTTTGGGTGAAAATGGGTTCTAAATCCAACCCATTTAAGACCCACTTAAGACTCACCTATCAAAGTCTTTAATTGTTAAACACATTTAACTATTTTTTGTCAAAAACAAGTGACCCATATATGACCCATTTATGATTTAAATAGGTCATATATGGGTCTAAGACCCATTTTAACACCTCTAGTGGAAGGAAAGTGATTATTAAAAGCAAGAGATCACCCGAGCACGAGAAGTTTCATACTATTGGAATGAAGAACCAAAAGTTAGGGAGAGGGCATGAGATTGCTCATTACTTAAGCGGTTCTTGAATTGTTTCTTTAACTTGGCTACGTTTACAGTTATAGCCACACATGCCTTGTCTATCGCTTGATCCACGAAGCTGAAGTATGCCCTACGCAACATGCTTTGTTGGCATCAACAGAGTTACTAGGATTGTTATTTGTACTTAATCACCTTCACTGTTATAGTTACTGCATGCAGTGAGTCTTGGCATTCTCACAACACACAAACAGAATTGACAAAGGGACTTATGGGTGTGTTTCAATCTCATAGAATATCCTAAGCATCCTTGATCTATGTGCCGTGTGAGAGATGGGTGCATGCATCTAAGGTATCTACTAATTCAAGATAAAGTTAATTATTGCTTTTGTTTTCAATTCCAATTCGGAGTTTACATGTTTCTTCCAATCAAATTTCGTGAAATTGAAAGTCCCCGAATGACTTCAAGTCGAGTCAACCTTTACCACTTCTCGGTTAATCTCCTACTTCATCCTTAGAGCTGCTCCAGTATCCTCTTTTTCTTTTTTTCTTTTCTTTTTTTGGTGAGGCAGCAATACCAGTAAAGAAGTCACGCGTCACTTTTATAGCTGTAGTCAAAACAGAGAGCTGTTTGCTATAAGTCGATTACATCAACTTCCATTAGTCAAATCACTGTGGAAAACACGCAAGACCCTCAAGCAACAACCCTAAGTCTTGACGGCCATATCGTCGTTCTGCCGGTGGCCAGGCCCAACGACCGGGGCAGAGAAAGAAGGAAAGGGTTGGCTATTCCGCATAGGACGTTCGGCAATGATTAGATCATCACGTTAGTAGTTTCTGATCAAAATTGGTTAAAATGACTAAATTGACAAATTGTCAAGAGATAATTAGTAAATTATCAAAAAGTTTAGGACTAAATTTGCACAAATTAGGATTATGATTTAATTGACAAGTTGTTTAGAACTAAATTGGCACAATTGAAATGTTAAGGATTAAATTGGCTATCGTACATTTAAGAATTTGTGGACAATTTTTGCTATGTTGGAGTGGTTTGGATGGAGAAGAACACCATAATTAACCAACAATTTGGTGTGGGTTGCTTTTGTCATTAGCATTTATTGTATAATTGAATAAGGAGAAGGTGAAGATTTGATTCATTGAGACCTTTTGCATCCGGCTAACAGCACCAGCTTATGTTCTTGTCATTGTGCAGTTTTTTGGTGGCTAAGACTTAAACTCGAAAGAAAATTGAAAGAGAAAATTTCACATAAAAGTTCGAAGTGCTCTTATTTTATCAAATAAGGATTTGAAGTGAAAGTTATTTCAACTAAGAACCTGAAATGACCATATCGTCTCAAATAGACTTTTGGCTAGCCAATAACTATTGAAAGGATATCTTAGTCGAAAAAAATTCAAAATATATTCTTTTTCTTTTTCTTTTTCTTTTTCCCTCTACCCTCCCCTAGCCATCATTGTGCCTCATCGATGGCCAGCAGAGGTCGCCAACCTCCTTACGCCTCGCTCGAGTCTAGCAACCTTCGCCATGGCCGGCAGAGGGAAGAGAGAAAAAGAAAAAGGAAAAAGGAAAAAATGAGAATAATAGAAAAAGGGAAAAAATTCAAAGAAATAAAAGATGAAAATGCCCTTTGATCGGTGAGAGTAGGTCCTTTTTTAAGACTGATATGGCAATTTCAAATCATTATTTGAGAAAATGATGACATCTCAGGCCCTTATTTGAAACAATGTTCATTTTATACCTTTTTTTTTTTCTTAAGAAAATGAGAGCATTTTTAGGCATTTGCTTGGAATTTTTCTAGACTAAAATGAATCCACAAATCAATGACATCCTTGGTCAATCTACATAGTTAAGCCTTTCTTTATGGATTTGACTTGATGAAATTTGTATGGCTTCCATTCTTCGTGTAACTTTGGTAATTAATTGAGGATTGCAAGTATATTGTGTCTACACAATAAAATATTTCCGAAACAAAGACCTATTTGTTCGGGCTTGTTTAGAACATCTTGTAAGTATTGGGTTATCTCCTATGATCCCAATGTAAAACACTAAGATGATCAATACTCAGTAGCTTAAGAAATTTCCTTTCTCGTTTGGCATTGCATTTGTGACATCCAGATTTTTGGGTTCTGATTTCGATTAGATAGATTGGGCATTTTATCGGCGCGACTACAGTACTTTTCTCTGAGTTGGCCACTCACGAGATAACTAGACTAGCTGGGTGAGTTATTAAGGACTTTAAGGCAAATAGACTTGAGAACTCGACCAGAAATCGACTTCTCGACCGTGCTCATCTTTAGAGATCATTGCGGCACAATATAAAATCGATTTGAAATTAGAGATAGGTCGGTTCGACTGAGATGAATGACTGATCGTGGGTGACTCCACTAAATTGGAAAACTCTCGTCGACCGGCACTAATTTGATTTCACTGTCGTTTTGGTACCCTGTGTCCGTCTTTGAATCCTTGAGATTTTCACGACAATCGAGAGTCGCCAATGTGTTGAGTGGGTTCATCGTGGCTCGAAGAAAATCGACCACGGGTCTTTTGTCCCAAAAAGTTCTGAAAACTACTCGGTAGCCTAGGTCACACTAAACGCGCGTCGGAGTGAAATTAACCATCAATTTGAGTTCGATTTTCTGTGGTGTCACGAGCCATTTTAGGAACGTTGACTCACCTTTTGAGGAAATTCCGGCGAGTTTAGGATTTTTGCGGAAAACCGGGTCGGAAATGCAGAAAATGAACGAAAATTCGAATTGGCCATTTTGAAGAGACTTTTGACATCTGGTATTAGTGAATCGGCGAATGAAAGTTGTTTGGACTTTTTCTGACTTCAAATTGGACATCAACCGAACTTATTTGTTCGGAAAATCGGCCGCCGAAAAAAAAAAATGGAATTCGGATCTATGGGAGGGCAGCACATTTTGGCATCAATATTAGATTTATTGGTGGAAATTATGTTTGAAAATGATGGGGGAGACATAAAGGATGAGATTGAGGTTTGTGGGACCAAAGCAATTAATGAATTGGCTAAGATTGTTGAGTTTTTGTCCCCCCTTAGCTGGCTTCACCATCTACGTACGCCACCCTTCTCTTTCGGACACTCACGGCCACACAAACACCACACTGAAGAAGACGAGAAACCCACGCCATCTGCTCTCTCTCTTCTTGCGCCAACACCCCACGTTTTCTTTCCTTCTCTACCCATTCACCCCACCAAAAGTCACTCAGTGTCATCAAGCGCCCCTCTCCACTAATAGTTGTCCCCTTGGTCAACAAATCCACAAAACCCCTCCTTGTTGACTCCTCTTCTCGCCAACGAAGCCACGCGTCCCAGTTGCCTTCAGCCCGTGTCTTCTTATTTGGTCTCCCTCAGCAGAATTGTTGACTACCAAGCCACCGAACAAGCTATCCGTGTGGTCTTCTCTAGCCGAACTGAATCCCTCAGCTGAAACCACACACGAAGCAGGTGCTCGAAGTACTGCCGCCTCCACCGATCCTCTTCAAGCGGCCACTGAAGACCCACTCCGCAACTCCACGCGTCCCACCGAAAGAGATCTCCATCGTCAACAACCCAACAAGTTTCTCACCGAAGTTGACTTCTCACGTGCCCTTCATCCGCCGAGGCTCCTCCATCTGCACGTGTCCTTAACCGAACAACGCTAGAGAATTCAGCCGTGCGTCCAGCAGATTCGGGGTCAGCTCCTATAGATTTGTTGACTGTGATTCCCACGAATTCATGCGGTCCACATCCAGCGAATTTCACGAGCCCAACATCACCAAAACGAAGCAGCTGCTGCTTCCCTCATCCGCATCTTCAACCCTTCATCACCAAGACCCAACGGCCGCAAGCCCTACACGAAGTGGACCTATGAAACTTGGCCCATCTTCAGCGAATTCGGTTCAGTCGCAGCAAGCCCATACCATTTGAAGTCCACGAAAATCTCAGCTCATTCGAAATTTGGTCTAGCTCTTTGAAGCCTAAGCCAGTTGAGTTCAGCGAAGCCCAGCGAAATTCTTGAAGCCCAAATCAAGTTCGGCCCAAGATTTTCAGGAGACCCAAGCCCAAAGTTTCTTCAGGCTTGTGAAGTTCTTGGCCCGGCCCAAGTTCGGCCACCGTGGTGTCGTCGTCGCAATGCCTCGGTCTTCGCTTTGCCAAGTTAGTTTTACTCACTGATGCCTTCTTAGTTTGCTAATGATGCCTAAGGGTTGATTAGATTTATTTAATTGCAATTAGGTGGTTAGATTATATTACAATAATTAAATTAGTGACTTATTAGTGCTTGTTAGTTAAATTGAAGGTGCATTTAGCAAGTAGACTTGTCCTATTAATTATTGGATGCTTCCAGGGATTTTTTCCGTCCCTTATCGAGTGTCAAATTAATAATTCGAGCCTAGGTGGAATTTTTAGGAATTAAATATTAATTTTAGAAATTAATTATTTAATCATTTATTTCCTGAAAATTCAACTTGGATGGCTAGTGACCTGGATTTTATGCTGATGATTGTGGCGCAAACCGTTTATTTAATTGAGCTTTATATTGTGCTAAAATGAATTTATTGTATTTATTTATTTATTTATCGAAAAATTAATTAATTAATTATTTTCCGGAAATTCAACCGGGATGGCCGGTGACCGGAATTTCGTGCTGATTATCATGGTGCAGGCCATTTATTTAATTAAGCTTCAATTTGTATGGAATTGATTTAATTATGAATTTGTAGGATTCATTCCTAAATGATTTGAATTGTGGCAATTGATTGATAATTACCGGGCGTCGATTCACTAAGCCAAAAATATGTTTTATGGGCTGTTGAAAATGGTGGGATGTTCTAAAAGCAAAATATGATATTTTGGCTAAGGCCGGTCGCGTACCCACGCACGATATTTTATTGAGTATTTTTATTTCTAGTAAATTGGGCCAAGATATTGTGAAATTGAGAAATTTATTTATGAAGTGCAATATCGTTGGCTGCGGTTCAAAAAAAAGGTCGAGTGGGACCTTGGTCGAGTGGGACCTAAAAGCCATTGAATCGAGAAAGGTCGAGTGGGACCCTCGGTCGAGTGGGACCTAAAAGCCATCAATTGAATGCGAGAAGGTCGAGTGGGACCTTGGTCGAGTGGGACCTAAAAGCCATTGAATCTGAGAGAGGTCGAGTGGGACCTTGGTCGAGTGAGACCTTAAAGCCATTAAATCTTGCAAGTGGTCGAGTGAGACCGTAAAGCCATTTAATCTTAGTGACAGAGTATGGCATCGTAAAAAGGGCACGTGGGCTCGGTGACTTGATGCATAACTTTGGAGAAGGCACGTGGGCCCAGAGATTTAAGTATGGCATCATAAAAGAGACACGTGGGCTAGGTGATTTGATGCATCACTTTGGCGACCTAGTGCCTAAGAGAATGTACGTGTGCTCGACATCTTGATATACATTGTGGGAATTGCTTAGTTTGTTGGATATGTAATCGACTAGGTCGATTGATCGATGATTCGATTTGAGTGTGATTTGATGTGATTCATTGCCTTGATCTACTGTGCGAATTGATTGATCGAATGGAAATGACCGTAAGAGGTCTTGTTGGTGTGCGATCGACTAAGTTGATTTGATTGATGCTTCGATCTGTGATATGATTGCTTGGGTGCCTATTTGATATGTGCTAACATGCAGGTGGAATCTGAGGCCAAGGTAAGTCCTCTGACTCATGTTGTGCATAGGCAGCCCTAAGGTGTATTAGTTTACTAATCGGGTCTTAGGGGGTAGAACTTGCTGAGACATAGTCTCATCCCGGTTGTGGGATTACATTTCAGGCCCCTAGATTTCCCGAAGATGAGCCGGCATTTGAAGTCAAGGATGAGCGAGAAGAAGGAGATGAAGAGTTTGAAGAAATTGAGTCTAATGGCGAAAGACCTGAGGAGGACTGGGACGATGATCCCGAGCATAATCCTATCCTCTTTTGTAAACCCTATACATGTGTAGTCGTGAATTTATAAAAATGAAATTTGTGGCCTGCTTTTCTATCCCATTGTTTTATTGTCTGGGGATTTTTAACTACTTCCGCATGTGCATATAATCAAAGTAAGGGTCGGCGATACTTATCCTGGGATATCGCATTTTAAAATCGACCAAAGGTGAGGGATGTGCGCGTGCCTGAGGATCGGGGCGTGACAGCATTATTCAGGGGCGTAAAGACCCACTTAACCAACATATGTAATGCTTGAGCATGACAAATCATTTTCCCACTTATGATTTTTCTAAAGAGACTTAAAGATTTAATCCTAAATAATAACATTAAGAATCGTACATGAAAAGAAAATTAAAGAATCCCCTAAAATATGTTCTAAAATTTTTATTGTGTTATGAAATACATGAATGAATATTCATTATATTCATCTTATCCAATGTACTTATTATGGTACATTTGTATTAAACATTCTAAGTATATCTCCCTAAGCAAGGAACATTTATCTCCCCTATCCAGTACATGTATCATCCGATTATTGATATTAATGATAAGTATTTTCTTGTTCTCCTATAAATAGGAGTTTAGTTTTGATGTAAACAACACAACAACAACATAGAACAACAGTAAGATATTGGAAATAGAACTCTCTCCTATGGCTTTCTTTACTGTCTCTAGTGTTCACTTGCTTTCTCTTCTCAATTTCTTCTCTATTATATATTCGCAATGCAATATTTTACAACACATTATCAGCACGAAGATCTACCGACTGAGTAAGTATATTTTGCAAGGTGGGTATTCTTTTTATTAATCAACTTATACTTCATCTTCTTCTATCAATTCTTCATTCTTATTTTTCTTGGCCTGAAGCCAAATTTCAAATCTAAAAGTATCCTTCTGCTCATGAAGTAGCAGTGGATATTATAGAAATCCTTTTAATTAATTTAAGGATTTATTTTTGCAAGGATTATGGCAAATATTGAAAAGCCTAAATTCCATATCCTGGAAGTGAGTGGAAAGAATTACCTATTCTGATGCCTTGACATAGAAATGCATCTCCAAGGGCAATGTCTCGCTAATACAATTACAGAGGATGGAACCTCAAATGAAAAGGATAAAGCAAATGCGCTGATTTTTATTCGCCATCATTTGCATGAGAGCATGCAGACTCAATATTTATCCGTTCGAGACCCTCATATCTTGTGGAGGAGGTTGAAGGATGGGTATGATCATACCAAGACTGTTATCCTCCCTCAAGCACAATATGACTGGCAAAATCTCAAACTGCAAGATTTTAAATCAAACTATAATTCTTCTTTATTTGATATTGTTTATCGGCTTGAGTTATGCGATATCAAACTTGCTGATGCGGAATTGTTAGAGAAAACTTTCTCCACCTTTAACGCTTCAAATATTGTATTGCAACAATAATACCGGCAGCGTTAGTTTGCCACATACTCTGAATTAATTTCTGTGCTTCTTACTACCAAGCAAACTAATGAATTGTTGCTCAAAAATCATGATCTTAGACTTGCTAGCTCAAAAGTATTGCTTGAAGCACATGCTAATTTTGAGAAAAATACTAGTCATTTTAAGGGCTATAAATGCAAGCAAAAACATAATCCTAGAAGGGATGGCAAGAAATTTAACCGCCCTAAGAAATCAAACTTTGGCCTGAATCATGGCAAAGAAAAGAAGCCAACGAAGGTGATTAATAAAGGTATTTGTCATCGTTGTGGCATGACTGGGCACTAGTCACGTACCTGTCGTATGCCAAAACATTTTGTTGATCTATATCAAGCATCTTTAAAGAATACGGGCAAGTGTAGTGAATCCCATGCCATTGAAATCAATTCTACTGGCATAACCACTGTTGAGACCAACAATATCTCTGTTGGTGGGACTCCTCTTACTCCTGAAGTAGCAAATGCATCATCGGATATCTCTGATTTCTTTGAGGACCTCTGATTACTTTGATGAGGCATCAAATTGGTGGATGATAATTTGAACTCCGAATTTTATGTTGTTTTCGCTTTAAATGTATTACTTTTTATTGTTCTTTAATATGGTTATGAAATGCTTATGAACCTTAATATAATATTTATTTTGAAATGCTAATATGCAACTTTTATGATACTTGACACCTTAAGTTGTTAATATAAATGGAAAATATCGAGAAAAAGGAAGATATTTGTTTGCTTGATAGTACAACAACACATACTATATTTCGTAGTAGACACTTTTTCTCGAGTATGACACTGCATAAGGCACAAATCTATACAATATCAGGTCATGTTCCGATTATTGATGTTTTGGGAATGCCACAATTATTTTGCCAAATGGCACAGTCCTGCATATTGAGAATGCGTTTTTAAACATTACATCAAAAAAGAATCTGCTCAGTTTCAAAGATGTACGATATAATGGGTACCATATTGACACTATTTATGAGCAATATAAGAAATACATTGGCATTTCCTCTTATAAGATGGACTTGAAGACCATCCATGAGAAGCTAGAAGCTTCTTCTATGGGTTTGTATTGTGTCATGATTAAGGCTGTTGAAACCTACGCCACCACATCCTGGAGATTGGTAAACCCTGATAAGTTTGAACTATGACATGATCGCCTTGGTCATCTTGGCATTTCAATGATGCGTAGGATAATTCAAAATACAAAAGGGCGCTCTTTAAAGGATATAAAGGTATTGTTGTCCAAAGATTATAATTGTGAGGCTTGCTTACAAGGAAAACTCATTATCAAACCTTCTATAACAAATGTTAATTTTGAATCTCCTTTATTCTTACAAAGAATTCAGGGTGATATTTGTGGATCAATACAACCACTAAGTGGACCATTTCAATATTTTATGATATTAGTGGACGCATCCTATAGATGGTCTCATGTTTGCCTATTATCTACGCGCAATGTCACATTTGCACGTTTACTTGCACATATTATAAAGCTCCGGGCACAATTCCTTGATTATCCAATTAAGAGCATAAGGATGGATAATGCTAGTGAATTTACATCAAAGAGTTTTGATACATATTGTGCTTCACTTGGAATCAAGGTTGAGCATCCGGTTGCATATGTTCATACTCAAAATGGATTAGCAGAATCCTTAATTAAAAGTATCCAAATCATTGCCCACACTCTATTATTGAGAATGAATCTCAACGATACAACATGGGGTCATGCAGTTTTGCATACGGCAACTCTAATAAGATTACTGTTGAAGAAAAATCCCTTAAGTGTTTTGAAGCTAACAAAACATCTTCGTCAGTTAAGTCTGAAGAGTTCAAGACATAATCGCTTGAGTCTCAAGAGTTCAAGACCCAAATGTTTCAGTATGGAGATCTCTATACTCATCTTTCAAAGTCTGAAGACAATTAGACTCAAATTTCAGAATTTGCCCAAGTTGACAGCTTTTCAATCTAACGGTTTAGGATTTTAAAGATTGGATAATATCCTCTATGATTCGTTCTATTTCATGGAAGATCTCTGGCTAGATTTAGCTCGAAGATTATTTGGTTATTCTCATCAAGATTTATCTCAATTTGAATATCTGTTGAAGAACAAGTAAAATTTGGAAGGTTTTACTTATAGAAACTCAAGATCCTGATTGTATGGGAGAACAGGATTGACGAGCTATCTTCCACTTATATTCAACAGCTTGAAGATCACCTTAATTGATATATTCCAACGGGTAGATTGGATGAACTCCTTTGGAAAGTGCTAACGGTTATGAAGACACGAGGGAATATTTAAAGGCGGAGTCATTGTTGTTCGAAGAGAGTGCACTGATTGAAAATTTCTAAGTCTGAACCTCTGAGGCTCCTTGTTCTCAAATTTCTTGAGCTATAATTGTGTACAAAAGGAGAGATACATACAGTGAGGATTTGTGTGAGCAATAGCCAAGGCTTTCTAATGAAGAAGTCTAGATCATAAGCTGTACAAATCTCATTTGTTACATAGTGAATTCAGCCAGTGAGCTATCAGCGTGGAGAGTAGACGTAAGCTTGAATTAAGCCGAACCATTATAAACTTCAGTGTTCAAATCTTCTTACCTTAATCTCTTTATTTTATTGCTATACGGATTTAAAATTGCTTAAGTGTTTAGTTTCAAGTCTTTTACTCTAATTTTTCTTCAAGTCGAGTAATTCGGGTTAAAAGTTTAAAAAAAATAATTATAAATACCTATTCACCCCCCTCTAAGTGTGCTTACTAGCCTTTATCAATTACGCCCTACTGCTAGTCTTTTACAATCTCCCCTTCAAATGATTTTTGGTTATGAACCAGATATTTCACATCGATGCACCTTTGATTGTGCTGTACAGGTGCTTGTAGCACTGCCAAAAAGGACGAAAATGGGTCCCTAATGCCGTTTGGGCATTTATGTTGGATTTAATTCACCATCTATCATTAGGTTATTAGAACCAACTACTGGTGATCTTTTTACTGCCAGATTTGCAAATTGTCATTTTGATGAGACTAGGTTTCCATTAATTGGAATACCTACAACTTCCATAATTGTAAAACAAAAACCAGTTAAGATTTTCTCCTAAAATGAGAAAAATTTATCTCAATTAGACCTAAGGACTCCTGAATGTGAAAACGAGGTGCAGCGCATAATCCATTTACAAGCTATGGCCAATAAACTTCCTGACGCATTTAATGATGCTACTAAGGTAATGAAGTCTCATATTCCAGCTACAAATGCTCCAACTAGGATAGCTGTTCGCGAAGGACAGGTTAAAATGGATCAAAATCTCCCACACTTGAAGTGTGGTAGACCGATAGGATCAAAAGATACTGCTCCTTGAAAACGAAGGGGAAAGAATCAGGAATCTGCTCCAAAAGAGCTTGGCATTATGCTTGCTCCCAAAGAGTTTATTGCCCCTGAAGAGGCGCACACTCATGAAAGGAACACCAACCCTAGGAATACTAAGAATTCAATTACATATTGTAATGAGGCTTGGGATCGAAATGAAATCATCATTAATGATGCTTTTGCATTTTTAGTTGCTCATAAAATTATGGATGATAATTGTGAGCCACAATCTATTATTGAATGCTGTCAAAGGCAAGATTGGCTTAAGTGGGAGGAAGCAATTAAGGCTGAATTAGCTTCCCTAGCTAAATGAGAGCTTTTTAGACCTGTAACTAGTATCCCTGATAATGTAAAGCCTGTTGGATATAAATGGGTATTTATCCGAAAACGAAATGAGAAAAATGAGGTTGTCAGGTATAAAGCCCAACTCGTTGCCCAAGGATTCTCCCAGAGACCTGAGATTGATTATGATGAGACATATTTACCTGTGATGGATATGATTACATTTCGTTTTCTCATTAGCCTAGCAATCTATGAAAGATTGGATATGCATCTTATGGACGTTGTGATGGCATATTTATATGGTTTATTAAACTCTGATATTTATATGAAAATTCCCAAGGGATTCAAAGTGCCTGAAGCATTCACTCCCCGCAATTTGTTTTCAATAAAATTGCAAAGATCCTTGTATGGGTTAAAGCAAGCCGATTGCATGTGGTATCAACACCTAAGTGAGTACCTAATTAGACAAAGTACAAGAATGATCTTATCTGTCCATGCATGTTTATTAAGAAATCAGAAATTGGATTTGCTATTGTAGCAATTTATGTCGACAATATAAATTTAATTGGAACTCCAAAAGAGTTAGCCAAAATTACTAAGTATTTGAAAAGGGAGTTTGAAGTTAAAGATTTGGGTAAAACCAAACTTTGTCTTGGTCTAGAGCTTGAGCATAAAACAAATGGAATAATCGTCCATCAATCAGCATACGTTGAAAGATTGCTTCAACACTTTAACATGGACAAAGCTCACCCATTGAACACCTCTATGGTTGTAAGGACTCTAGATCCCTAAACGGACTCATTTCGTCCTAGAGAATCTAATGAAGAGATACTTGGTCCTGAAGTACCATATCTCAATGCAATTGGGGTTTTAATGTACTTGGCACAATGTACGAGACCAGATATCGCTTTTGCGATAAATTTATTGGCACGTTTTAGTTCTGAGCCAACTCGGAGACACTGGAATGGAGTTAAACATATTTTCCGTTATCTCCGAGGAACCATAGATTTGGGATTATATTATTCCAAGGATTCCACTAACTCTGGTTTAGTTAGATATGCTAATGCTAGATATAAATCTGATCCACATAAGGCTCGCTCTCAAACCGGGTATTTATTTTGTTATAATAGCACCGCTATTTCTTGGCGTTCTACGAAGCAATCACTAGTAGCTACATCTTCTAACCACTCTGAAATTATTGCTTTATATGAAGCTGGAAGAGAGTGTGGTTAAGATCCATTATAACGCATATTCATAATTCTTGTTGTTTAATACTGATTACAAATCCTCCCCTTATAATTTATTAAGATAATGCTGCTTGTGTTGCACAAGTTAAGGGAGGATATATCAAAGGTGATAGGACCAAGCATATCTCGCCGAAATTTTTCTATACTCATGAACTCCAAGAAAGTCGACAAATTGATGTTAAACAGATTCGATCCATAAATAATCTTGCAAATCTTTTTACCAAATCATTGCCAACATCAACTTTCGAGAAATTAGTATATGGTATTAGTATGCGGCGAGTTCGCAAGATGCAAGATTGATTAGCCCCAAAAGTGGTTATATGGCTCAATTGAGGGGGAGATATTATGAACTATGCATTGATATGCGGCGAGCTCACAAGATGCAAGATTAATTAGCCCCAGCAGTGGCTATATGTGCATTGCACTCTTTTTTTCTTTTTGTCCGGTTTTTTCCCACAGGGTTTTTCCGGCTTAAAGTTTTTAACGAGGCAATTAATGCATCTATAAAATGGAGAAATCATAATATTTGTACTCTACACTCTTTTTCCCTTTTGTCCAGCTTTTTGTCCCATTGGGTTTTTCCGACTTACGGTTTTTAATGAGGCAATATCATTTGATGCACATTCATAATGAATACAATAAATATTCAATGGGAGTGTTATGAAATACATGAATGTTATGAAATACATAAATGAATGTTTATTATATTCATCTTATCCAATGTACTTATTATGGTACATTTGTATCAAACGTTCTAAATACATCTCCCTATACAATGAACGTTCATCTCCCCCATCCAGTACATGTATCATTTGATACATTGATATTAATGATAAGTACATTTTTGTTCTCATATAAATAGGAGTTTAGTTTTGATGTAAACAACACAACAACAACACAGAACAACAGTAAGATACTGGAAATAGAATTCTCTCTTTTGGCTTTCTCTACTATCTATGGTGTTCACTTGCTTTCTCTTCTCAATTTCTTATCTATTATATATTCACAACGCAACATTTTACAACATATTGATGAAAAGAATAGTTCCAAAAAAGCTAATGGATGCACTGTCGCTCATGCCCAATTCCCATTGGAATGGTAGGGCATGATTGAGGCAAAATATTGGAAAAAGTGTTAGAAAAATCTTAAAATTATTGCATTTGTGTCAATTTAATTCGAAAACTTTAATGGTACCAATTTAGTCCTAAACTTTTTCAAGTAATATCAATTTAGTCTTAAACCTTTTGATTTGGTGCTAATTTAGTCTTTTCAAGAAATTTTAACTAGATTTTGATGACATGGATGTCGGCTAGCATACATGACACCACTGGTGCTGACATGGGCAATTTTTAGTATTATTTTAACATTTTTTTCAATTTTAAATTCTTTTTTCTTTTTTTCTCTCTCCTTCCTTTCTTCCTCAAGGTGATGGCTAGCCAGTAGGAGATAGTCGACCGCCAACCACGGACTAGGTGAGTTGGCCTCGCCTAGCCAAGGCGAGCTAGGCCCTAGCATGGGTTGGCCTTGCCCAGGCCAAATCTAGCGAGGCTGCCCTCGCCAAGGCCACCCTCCCTAAGGCTTGGCCTCACCCGACCATTGCCTACTGGCCGGCCACCATCTAGAGGAAGAAGAAAGGAACGAGAGAAAAAAAATCAGAAAAAAATAATAAAATCGAGAAACAAAAAATCAAAAATTATTAAAATTTATCCATGTCAGTGCTAGCAGTGCCATATAAGTTGGCCAACGTCCACATAAGAAAAATTGAGCGAAAATTTGTTGAAATGACTAAATTGGCACTAAGTCAAAAGTTTTAGGACTAAATTGATACTATATAAGAGTTTTAGGACTAAATTGGCATCATTAAAAGGTTTATGATTGAATTGGCATTAAGTCAAAAGATTTAGAACTAAAATGGCACTATTAAAAGATTTAGAACTAAATTGATATTAATACAATAGATCTAAAACTTTTTGACACTTTTCTCGCAAAAAATTAGCGAATTTGTTGGAGCAACTAAAGTATTTAAGGAAAAAAAAAGGGGGGAGGGCAAGAGGGTAGAGCGTAAGAGCATGGGGAAGAGTGTGGGTTACGACAAAGATTTATGACAGGGAAAAGCTTGGGCAGTTGAGCACATTTCATGGGACGGGGTATTGACGAATGTAGGTTCACCAATTTCCAGTTTGATCCGATTCCCAACTTTGAAAATGGAGAACCGGTCACTTTTATTTTCATGTTTCCATCTGGATATCTAATTTTCCAAAGTATGATGAGAAAAAAATTCAAAATTAGAGACAAATTCTATACTTCTATCCAAATATCTTATTGTCTAATTATAAGTTTTTATTTTCTCGCCAACAACAAACCACACCCACTACTTTTTTTTCTAAAGAAATCAAAATAAAACAAAAGTATATGTAGTCGATATGGTCTGGTCCGATCCCCCTTTGGAATTGGAAATTGGACCACCCAAACACAGATTCCATTTTTGAGAACCAGGAACCGGACTGACAATCTTAGAAACAGAACCCAATCGGCCGATTCGGTTCGATCCAAGCGATTTTCGATTTGGGCAGTCCATTTTTTACACTACCATAGTGAATGTATCCCTCGTTTCTGATCATGGCGTGGCAGTCATAAGATGTGGCCAAGTAAAAGATGGGCTCAAATGGGATAGTGAATGGGATGGGTTTTTGAGGGGGTTCTTAAAAGGCATTTAGAGAGAGAAGGGAGGCAAGGAATGATAGTGAGAATGGAGGGTCGATAGTCTCCCAAAAAATTGGAAAGTTGATATCATCTCTGTAAATGTTCCTGACATTGATGAAGCAGCGAGACATCCAAATCAGTGAATGGGCCGCGTACATTTGGAGATGAGACTTACGTTAGAGGCTTACAAAGCTAAGCTTCCTCAGAACTCAATGCACCATTGTTGCGGCTGCTATACTTAGTATATGCATTCCCGATCGCGAACGCCATGTCTCGCTCTCTCTCTCTAATACTTTCAAGCATAACCACTTCTGGATCTGCCTCATTACAAGCCAAGCTCTGATTTCTCACCGGAACCTAGCTTCAATTTTCCGTACTTTCTGTTCCCTAACGTATATGTCATTTTCTCTGCCTTTTTTCCCTCTTAACTTTGAAAATGGCCAATCACTTCTAAGTTCTCTTTATGGTATTCAGTCTTCAAGAAATTGCCAATTCAGCAGCCAATGCTTGCATGTACTCTCATCCAGGAAACAGATGAAAATTCTATTAAACACGAGATTGTTGCGGAATGCACCTTACACCTCATGATTGCTTATTCAGTACATGGAAGGGTAGTGACTGCTCATACAACAATTAAAATGGGAAGAAATGCATAAAAAAAAAAAAAAAAAATCCTCAATCCAGTCCACATATGCCAATTGAGTCCTAAATCTTTTAATTGTTCCATTTTAGTTTTAAATCTTTTGACGATTTGTTGATGTAATCCATCTAATCAATTTTTACCAGAAATCACTGACATAAATATCAATCGTGTGGTTGAAGTGAATAATTTTTTAATTTTTGATTTTTTGATTACTTTATTTTTTTTCCCCAATTGTGGGCTAGCAATGTCGCTAGTTGACCCTCACCAACTACAGGCAAGTCTGATGAGGAGGCATTCTTTCCTTTCTCATTTTTCCCAACAATGGGCCAACGAGGTTGCTGTCTAACCATCGCTTGCCATAGGTGAGGTTTGGGCAAGGGCCTTCGTGCCCTCGACTAAGATCAAGTGTGGCTGACAATCTTACCGGACCAAAGTTGAAAAAAATATAAAGAAAAGAAGGGAAAAAATAATAAAAATACAAAAATGTAAAAAATATATATATTTAAAATTTGTCCGCATCAATATTAGTCATGTCACATAACACAGTTAACATCTATTATCGTCTATCAAAATTGGTTCCGATAGATTATATTGGCAAATTGTCAAAAAATGTGAGGGTCAATTAGTATAATTGAAAGATTTAATACTGAATTGACGTAAATGGAGCGAGAATAGAATAATTTTTTATACTTTTCCAGAGATGGGCCATCCAAAGAACCATCGGATTGGTATAACCCGACTGTATGTGAAGAATCAAATGGAAGGAAAAGAGACAAGGGAACGAATGGAACAGCACATTAAAGAAAACACACTTCCTCTATGCCATTCCGGCTTTCAATTGTCCCTCTAGATTTCCAAGCTCTTTTCTTTAGGAACAAAAAATAGATTAATAAATAAAGAAATGAATCGGGTCCTGGTTTCTTGTGCTGAATGTGTTTGTTTATACCTTCTTTTTTTCTGCTCCGTGTCCCCCCTCATATACAGATTCTACGTTGTTTTTTAGACAAGAAAGCGGCCAATTCCGACTCTCTGTTGGAAGATACGCATTGTCAATCACAAAAGATACAGAAGGATATCACACATCAGACAAGATCAATCAATATCAAATCTAATCAGACTTGATCTGTACAGTATATTTAGTTGCTTTTATTATACAATCTATGTAATATATTAATACAGCCTCTGTACATTGTAAACACATGGAATACTATACAGAAATTCATCTTCCTACACATCTCTTTTCGATTTCTTACATGGTATCGGAGCGTTAGAGAACTTTGTGTACCATTGCTTGGAAGCTTGTTTGAGCCCGTATAAGGATTTGCGGAGACGACATACTTTATCCTCCCCCTGTCTCCGTAATCCTTGTGGTACATCCATATATATATATATCTCTTCATCGAGGTCTCCATGCAGAAAAGCATTGTGAACGTCCATCTGGTGCAGTTGCCAATCCTGAAAAGCTGCGACACAGAGAAAAGTCCGGACCGTCTGCTCAATATTGATGGTTGAGCCTGCCCCAAAATTGGTCGGTAGGCCTCCATCGATCTGTGTCCCTTGACCCGGCAATGATGTATGGATCCATGGAAATGGCATCCACTAGTAAGGATAGCCAGAAGATGAATTCTTCTTAAAGGGATTGAACGGTGGCCAAAAGAGGCAAAGTGGATCAAATGGGCCGAATGGGCCGAGTGGATCAAATGGGCCGAATTTCTTTAGGTCCAGTGGTTATGGGGCACGCGGCTATGGTTCAAATGGGTCGAATGGGCCAAATCAAAAAAATAAAGGAAAATTATATTGTGATTTTTGTAAAAGGCCCCATCACACAATTGAAAACTGCTGGAAACTACATGGCAGGCCCGGAGAAAAAAGAGAAAAGGAAATATCGGCTGCGGCATACCAACCCACAGGGCAGATAAATCAAGCAATCACTCATGGGGAATATCAATAGCTGATGCAAGCCATACAAAAATTGGATATTCCAAAATGGGGAAGCAGTTTTACAGGTATTTCTCACTGCACAACAACTGATTTATCAAGAAATACTTGGATTATTGATTCTGGAGCCAGTGATCATATTGCATGTGAGAGGAAATTATTTACTATTATGAATGAGCATCTGGATAACCCAATTATAGTACAATTACCAAATGGAAGTACCGCTCGGGTTGTTACAACAGGAACAATCATTCTAAATCCCCTGATTACTCTCACAAATGTCCTTTACATCCCTGAATTCCAATTCAATCTTATATCTGTGTTTAGAGCCTGTAGGGACAATTCATGTCAAGTTTTCTTCGATTCTAATGGCTGTCAATTTCAGGCCCATTCGACTGGGAAACCGATGGGCTGGGGTAGTCTATCTGAAGGATTGTTTTTCTGGAGGAGTTCAGCCAATTTTTTTTATCAGCTTCATTGTAATAAACAATCATTGTATAATCTAACTACCAATGATAGAAATTTCATTTTACATTCCAGATTGGGTCACAGCTCCTTCTTTCCATATCCTCATTGCCCTATCTATCCTCTTGCCAAACAATTACGTAATCCCTTCCCATTAAGTTCGAGTCGAGCATCCGATATTTTCTCTTTACTTCATATGGATGTCTGGGGACCATACCATACTTTAAACCACGATGGCTCTAGATTTTTTCTCACCATCGTAGATGATCATTCCAGAGCCACCTGGATTTTTCTTATGCAGTCCAAAAGTCAAGTGGTCTCCCACTTAAAAACCTTCCTTTCACTTTCCAAAACTCAATTTGGAAAAGATGTCCAAAAAATTCGAACTGATAATGGGACAGAATTCTTCAATCATGAATGTGCTACACTGCTCTCATCACGAGGGATCTTGCATGAGAGTTCTTGCACATACACACCTCAGCAGAATGGGATAGTGGAGCGGAAACACCGTCACTTACTGGAAGTCGCCAGGGCCTTGAAATTTCAGGCATCTATTCCAGATAATTTTTGGGGAGACTGTGTCCTAACTACAGCTTATTTAATAAATCGTATGCCGACCAAGGTTCTCAATGGTTGAACCCCTTTGAGATATTGTTTGGAAGAAGCCAGACTTGGCACATTTGAAGGTTTTCGGCTGATTATGTTATGCTTCCTTAGTCGGGCCCAAAGATAAGATAAGCCCAAGAGTTCGCCATGGGGTATTCATTGGATATCCTACCTTACAAAAGGGGTATTGAATATATGATCCCTCCATAGGAGAATTCTTTGTCAGTAGAGATGTGCATTTTCAGGAGCATTCTTTCCCTTTTGCTGCACAGAAATCAAACACAAATGATAAGAGTTTTTCATACTCCACTCCTAATGAAGAATCTGTCACTAACCCTGGATATGTTCTCCTCCCATATTCCCAAGATATAGCAGTTCATCATCCTTCTACCAGGGCTATGACACCATTAGAAACAGCAGTGGGTCAACACTCAAATGAAGAAATTGCTCAAGAACCACCAACTATGGACACCCCACAGACTAGTGAGGCAATTTTCCACACTCCTGAGGAACATCTGCCACAACATTCTGGACGAGCAACACACCCTCCTACTTGGACAAAGGACTACATATGTGGAGTAAGGAATCCGTCAGGTATCCGCTTTCCCATTTCTTCCTATGTATCCTTCGATCGTTTGTCAGAAGAGCATAAATGTTGCATTGCCCGCATCTCTGAGGAACGAGAACCGTCCAATTATAATGAGGCCAAAGGTATGTCATCTATTTACTTGATGATATATGTGGATGATATATTGATTATGGAAAATGATGAAGTAGCTATCAGAAGTTTCAAACAGTACTTGGGCTCAACCTTCCATATAAAGGACTTGGGATTACCAAAGTTTTTTCTTGGAATCGAGATTGCCCAATCGAACCAAGGAATATCCCTCAGTCAGAGGAAATTTACCTTGGAAATCATATCAGAGGCAGGATTATCAGGATGCAGACCAGTTGCAATTCCCATTGAGCAAAATATCAAGCTCACTACAGCAGACTTTGATGTTGGAACCTCTGGAGAAGATGATCCTACATTACAGGATCCGACCAGCTATCAGAAACTTGTTGGGAAACTCATATATCTGACCATGACCAGGCCGGATATCATTTATGCTGTGCAAACTCTCAGTCAGTTTATGCACGCTCCTAAACAATCTCACATGAATGCTGCACTCAAAGTGGTTAAGTATCTGAAGAAGTGTCCCGGGCTTGGAATTCTTCTCTCCAGAAATTGTGATATGAAGATGACTGCTTATTGTGATTCGGATTATGCAACCTGTCCGATGAGCAGAAGATCTATAATCAGGTTTTGCATCAAGCTAGGGGATTCTCTTCTTTCACGGCGAACAAAAAAGCAGCCGACCGTCTCACTATCCTCAGCTGAAGCCGAATATCGAGCGATGGCGAAGACAACATGTGAGATAGTATGGTTACGAGGGTTGCTTCAGGATCTTGGAGTACGAGTCGAAGGGCCAACCAAATTATTTTGCGATAATGACGCGGCCCTCAAGCTTGCATCAAATCCTATCGTGCATGAAAGAACAAAGCACATAGAAGTGGATTGCCATTTCACGCGAGAAAAAATTCAGCAAGGTGTAATTGAGACCCAAGGGATTCGAACAGAAGAGCAACCAGCAGATATCTTTACCAAGCCCTTATGTTAGAGACAGCATGCGTATCTCCTGAACAAGCTGGGTGTCTTGGATATCTACAAGCCACCAGCTTGAGGGGGAGTGTTGGAAGATATGCATTGTCAATCACAGAAGATACAGAAGGATATCACACATCAGACAGGTTCAATCAATATCAAATCTAATCAGACTTGATTTGTATAGTATATTTAGTTGCTTTTATTACACAATCTATGCAATATATGAATACAGCCTCTGTACATTGTAAACACATGGAATACTATACAGAAATTCATCTTCCTACACATCTCTTTTCGATTTCTTACACTCTCTTTATCACCTGTAATTGCTTCTTGTGCTGGTTTCCTTTTTCATTCCGTTATGTTAAGTGCACATCACGTAGGTACATTCTGTAGAATATATTCCTCAAGCTTTGTATGGCAGATGGTGGCTTGAGACTGAGGTGAAAGGTAACTCGAGTCATGGTCTGAACAAACCAGACTCAGCTTGAACATGATACCGATATGCAGATTCTGGTACCATATTTTGTCGACCTAGTAAAAGGGTATGCAATCCTCCTAATACTTTCCTCTTTTGCATACCCACACAAGTTCAAAATCATTTCAAGAGAATGCTTGTGAAGGTGTGCAATCCACCAACGTATATTAAGTGTTGGTGTTTTTTAAATAGAATGGATGGTCAAAAAGTGAAATGAAATTGTGTTGAATGTCATGTAGATCTCAAGCAAAAGACTTGAGACTGATTTAAAAGAGAATTTTAAAAAGAGTGAGAAAAGCCATTAATATAATATAATTGACTTCAATATATATAAATTAGTTCACAAGCACTGGATGGAAGGGATTGCCGCCACAACTTGCTCTTTTCCCGGATTCTGTTCAGAAACTCAATTGTCCAGGGTGAACCTTTTTGCAAGTGGGGCATGTGAATGGCATTTCTAAGTGGTGTTCCATTATACCTTGCCCTGTTCTCCTGTACCGGTATACCATGTAACTTCTCCATTGATCTCCCATCCAAAAACCCCTCAAAGAGTTTGTCCTGATTGTCGGTAGGCATTTTGTCATTTACTAGCTCTATAGATAAAAAGCAATCAGTTTCTTCCTGTAAACTTTGCCTTTGATGATTCCCAGGACTATGAATGAATGAAGTAGAATCGCTCTCAGCAACTGTTGGGAAAGTCGGATAATTGTGTCGATCGAAGGAAAATCTACTTGCATGATTGGACCCACCTCTGGCATTGTTTTCCAGATCTGGCAATGAAAATGAAAACTCCAACGGATTAGCAATTGATGGATGGGTAAGGTTGATAGCTTCACCTTTAGTGTCCTCATGAACAATATCAGATTTCTTTATATCCATCCAATCGAAGGTGTCCGTTGTGGCTAGGTGTGCTCCTGTGTACCAATAAAGGAAATCATCATCAGCAGCTAGGCTTTGGTGCTCAGTCACATTAGAGGAGAAAACACCTTTCTTGATCCCAGAATCAAATCGATTGCCGACTCTAGAAGGATATGTGTTAGTTGACTCATCCATCCCTCTTTTTTTACCTAGGAAATGATCAACACATGAATTGGGCTCTTTAAACTTGTTGTATATCTCCTGATCTTTGAGTATTGTCCAATCATATAGATTTGTAAACCCAGGAAGTTTTGAGGAGCTGCTGTTACATAGTTTTGAAGGTTGAAAATGCAGCAGGTCGTCCACAGGTACATCGCCTTTGTCAGGGTGCTTCTCGTACTTACATCTTTTCCCTCCAGAATCCAGCTTACTATGGCAGTGTTTAGAGTCAGGGCCTGATGACACTGAAGAAGAGCAGTCTGTCATTATAGACCGAGAATCCTCACATTCCCCAAATTGGCATAAAGCACTAAAAAGAGAAACACTTTCGTCAGGAACTTGATATTTTTGGACCGTGGTGACCCTGCATTCATGAGATAATTCAAAGAAGTCACTGAGCATCCCTTCAGAAGACAGTATTGCGTGAACTGATAGTGGATTGACAGAAGGAAATTTGGTCAGGAAAGATTCTGCCAGTGTCTCTGATTCAGGAAGTTTAGTATAAAGACCCCTAATAATCCTAGTTTCCTTAGCAATACATTTCAATATGATCTCATCAGTCAACTCAGGTGAAAAGGAGCAAAGGAGTTGTAAATCAATTCCCAGACTAGCTGCCGCAGCATAAAGTCCATCTGAAGATTCCATTACCGAAGCAAGAAAGCCAGATTCCCCCTCAAATATCTGGTAGAAATAATCAAGCATAAGATAAGGAGAAAATCATAAAATCACGGACCTGCACTAACTTCGTGTAAGGAATGACATAAGTTGCATGCTTTTGCCAACTTGGCTAAGCGAACATTACAAAAGAAGAAAAGTAATAGTATGAAAAGGGAGGAGCCCAATGCAAAAATCCATTAAGAGTAACAAATATACAATTGTTTTATGCTTTCTATTGGCTTCATAACAATATGCACAGGGCACAGTATATTATAGCAAATCATCATCACACTGTGCTTACATGCAGAAACAATTTAAGTTCATCTTCACCATGACACAGAAAATCTCAAGTAAAAGCATGAGAAGGAGCTGAAACAGCAGTTGTTACTGAAATATAAATGTAGTCACTGCACATGCTTCTTTACAACTGCTAGACTTTTTCCTACTTTAATTATCCAGAAAAGTACAGAAATGAAAATTTTTGTCTCTAGAGGAGATAATTTTCCTTTTCAACCAGTTGAGAAAGGTCTAACAACAAGGAATAATGAATGATATTTACCAGAATGCATGCCCTAAAAGCGAAGCTCAAGTTTGTAAGAATATTTGCTGCTATATTCTCAATATGACAAGCTAACACTGAAGATCCTTCACTGAAACCAGAGGCTTTTCTGCCAATGTTCTTGCGAGTATACCACACCAGGCAAACTGCAGCACTGACTATAATATCAACTGGCAGGGTTGTATCACGCTCAATTACTTGAATTCCTTCTTTCTCCAAAGCCAGAATTTTTGATATGTACTTCTTCTGGACACCAACATTACTTCACTTGAATTTTGTGTGTTCACAATAACGACCGCATCAGGAAAAGAAACAAGCCCTAGCTCAATATGGCCCGATCCTACAACAGGTGGTTCATAAGATGGATTTCCTGCCCTGGGGCTACTAATTGAAACCTTGCAAGTAATATCACCAGGAACCTTGACCGCATGGATATTGTTCATTTCACCAGGAATCTTGCCTGCAGGTACACTATTTTCTTCAGTTCTATCTTTCAAAGGATTCAAAAAGAAGTCCAGGTCATGAAATGGTGACATGGATTTAAATAGTGACGAAGCCCTCTCATAATCGTACTCAGAAACCAGTGTTTGACTTGCTGGCTTTTGGTATTCAGTATCAGTAGACGTCCGGGAAGCAGCCTCAGTCAGATCCTCCCTCAGCAAAGAGACCCTGTCAGAAAGCATGTCCAATGGCCCACTGCCTTCTTCAAATTTAGGCCTGCTAGGATTGTGATCAAGAAGGATGAAGTCAAGAATGACTTTCCCATAATTGGCAATACTTAATTCGAAGTCAAAACTCCTGTTCAGCTCCCCTACCATATTGTGATCAACGGAATTGATCGCAGAGCTGCAGTTGTCTTCCTCCAGTAGATGCCAATTTAAATAGATCCCATCGGATGCCAATGGAGGCTGTGGCTTCAAATCAATCAGGACTTCTTCAACAATTGCAGACAATGTCCCTAGTACAGAGTCGGGGAGAACTGGCACGGGCAGTGATTTGAACATCTCATCTACAAGAGCCAGTTCCCGACTGATTACCAATTCCTCATAAGTTCATACTTTGGAAAGTTCAGCTTCCCTAGCTGCAGGCTTACTAGTTGAACAGCAGCCCAACCTTTCCTTCGCTCTGGAGCTTAGCTCTCCTTCTTTCTGCAAATAAGCAGGAACAATCCGCTTGACAGAACTCGACCAGGCAATACCGACTGGCGATAACTCTGCTAATTCGCTGGCCAAAAGTGGATATAATGAAAGGTGCCAGAGCCAATAAGCTTTTCCTCGCTTATCATAATTTCCAAATTCTTCATTTTTCCAACCAAAGAGGAAAGGAACGTTGAACAAGGGAATACCAAAACCAACTGAAGTCAAACTACTATGCCTCGTGGACGATGAACTGTCTTCATATTCACACAAGTTCAGAGCTAATCCTGACGCAAAATCTAAACACGAAATGCCTTAGAGGGCGAGGATCGCACCAAATTCAAACTGAAATCCACAGATTAAAACGAGAGCTCGATCTCCAGGCTTTTTCCCAATCAATCACACGTCAAACTCAAACTCCTAATAGATCGCTCGACACTTCCAGTTTCACCCTCATGCAGCTAACCAAAACCGGCGAAGCATCACGAGCGATCACCAACTACTTCAAGCATCAAACACGGCCGAAGGGCGACATACCTCGACGCTTCCATTTCTGCAACCTTCTCCGCCTCAGGCGTCGCCGATGAACTGAGGAACGACGTCGGTCAGGAACCTCGAGAGGGCGGGCTCGATCTCCAGCCTGTGGAGCTCGAGGGAGATGCCGATCGCGGAGAGGGAGCTGGAGCAGAGGAGGTCCCGCTCCGCCGAGGCGAGAGGGAGAGCCGAGGGGAGGCGAGGGACCGGGAGGTCCAGGAAGGTTAGGGTTTGGGCCGGAGACGACGACGGAGGCGGCGGAGGCGGAGGAGGAGGAGGTTCGGCGCTGAAGTAGTCGATGTTGAGGAAGCGAGTTCGCATCTTGTTTCTCAGGCTCGGGAGGTTTTAACGGACGGCTTGGAAGGAAGATTTTGAATTTGGCGCTTCTGAGGTGTTGGGGGGCTTTATATGCTGGAAGGGGCGATTGATGCCTTTGTACTTCTTACTTTTATATATAATGAATAATTGCCTAAATAATCTCTAAACCCCAATCCAATATTCAATATAATTTCTAAATTTTTAATTTATTCCATGTGACCATTAAATTTTAACTCAATATTTAATATAATTGTGGGACTTTTAGTCTATTCAAACGGTCCTTAAATTTTTTCCGTAAATATTCAATTTAGTCTATAAGTTTATTTTATTGATGGATTCAATACACGAAACAAATTTAAAATGGATAAACAATAGTACAAATTGAACTAAAATTTAAGAATCATTTATGTAATTTGTTTTGCTTATAATTTTCCTTTCGAGAAAAGTAATAAACATTATTTGAATATTTGAACACTATATGACTTCATAAGTCGGTTTTTAAATATTTTTAAAAGGTTTCGAGCACTTCGAATCAACTAAAAGATAAACAATGCGTTTGGCAAGATTAAAAAAAAAAATGAAAAGTTAAAAAGCACCGATCATTTTCGATCAATTTCATCACTTTACGACTCCTACTTCTAGAAATTTTAAGTTCATCTAGAGTCTCGATATGAATATTCAAATTTGATTATGTGACCAAGTTACTACTTTTTTTTGAAAATGTTATTACCGCTTCCCTTTTCTCATTTGGCATCTTGGCTTTTGAGTTTCGTTTATTGAAAGGGGATTTGCTCGATCTGGCAAAGATATGCGGAATTTCTTGTAAGAACAGATGTCGAACTCAATTCAAGATCGAACAATAGTAGAAGTAAGTTATTCAATACCTTAATTTAATACATGCCATTTATCTAAATTTCAATAAGCTGTGACATGGAATTCTTGTCTTGCATGAGCATATTATTAAAAAAAAAAACAAAACAAAACAAAACAAAAGAGAGAAAGGAAAATTCTAGGGATATGCAATTGACCAATGAGGATCACTCATTTTTGTCTTCATTTATTCTCCACAACTTTTACTTCTTGTTTTTTCTCCACTTGGGGCTCCTCCTTCTTTTCCTCTTTCTTGTCCTCTTTCTTCTCTTACTTCTTCTCCTATTTCTTCTACTCCACCACTATTCTACCGATATGATGTCCACCTCCCCCACTTTCTTCAGCTTCTTCACCACCGCCTTCGTGCTCATCGACCCTATCACTGTCAGCTTCTGTTCTGTCAAATCCGCCGTTATCGAGTCCACCCCTTTCCTCGCAACGCATAATGGAAAGCACCCGTCAGCCACATAAATTCATTAAATGACCAGATGACAAAGTAAACCAGCCCCAGATGTGACATCCTAATTTTTGGGCCTAATTTCGACTGGATAAATAGGGTCGTTTTCGTTCGTTGAAGTGGGGATTGTGAAATTGAGGAATATGAGGGATTTTTGGATGAAGAAAATAATCAATTTGATAAGTGAGACATCAATTGATTTTATGGGAGTCAATTTGAATGGAATTAAGGGAAATTATAAGGTTTGCCTATGGTCGTACTTTTAGGATTTAAATTGGTTCTATGGACGAGCCAAAGTGTGAATTAAATTATGGGAACATTGGATTAATTTTTGTGGACCTCAATTGGATTCAATTGAAAGGAAAAATTAAAGAAATTAAGCGCGCAATGTTTTGGACCCCTTGGCGGAGAAAGAAAGTGCACCTATTGGAATAAGGTTGTAGAAGTTTAGTGGAGTGTGACATCGGCGGATGATGTCATGTGGTGGGCCACCCTTGGAGGAAAGAAAGAAAAAGGAAAAGGAAAAGGAAAAGGAAAAGGAAAAGGGGGAGAGAGAGAGGGGTGGGCCCCATGTTGTCTTCTTCCTTGAGCCAAGAGAGAGAAAAGGAGGAGAGGAGGAAGAGGAGGGGGAGCTCGATGGGAAGGGGAGCTTGCGCCGCCGTCTCAGCCGCACGCCGCCGCCACACCCAGCCGCCCGTCCGTCACGCCGCCGTCGCCACTGCGCCGACCTCCGCCGCCAGCCGTGCGCCTCGCCCTCCGCCGTCACTGCCGTCGTCCCCGCGCGTGCGCGCCTCAGCCCGCCGCCGTCGCCTCCGGCCGCCGCCAGCCCCGCCAGCCTTCCCCGCCGTCTCCTCCGCCCCTTCCCTTGCCCAAGCCCCGCCGTGAGCCGCCGTTCAGCCCCCCCGTCCAGCAGCCCGCAGCAACCCAGAAAATGGGTATGGCAGCCCGCTTTGGGGCCATTTTGGCCGCCCTCCCGGCCCCGGATGCTAGGCCCGCTTTGGAGTTTATTGTTCCTCTCGTCGCGCTCGTCGTTTTGGTCCGTCCGGCGCGTTAATCGGGTGAGTTACCTCACTAATCCTTGATTAGCCGGTTAATTATGCCCTAAGTGTGTTTAATTTGAATTAAGTGTGTTTAGGTGGTTAGATTAGATTATTTTAATATAAGTTGGATTAAGGAAATTGGATTAAGTTAATTTGGGTTTAATTAAGGTTAAAAGTGATTTGTTTAATGTTAAGTGTGATGTGACATATTAGAATTTAATTTAGATTTATTTAAATTGATTCGAAATTCGGATAAATAAAATAATATTAAAATATTCCGAAATTAATTAAATATTATTATTTAAAAAATGGAAAAATTTATTTTTAGCCCCAGGTTGCTCGAATTTCGTGCGATCGCTACCGTAATGTTAGAATTTTAATTTGATGCTTGATTTGTGGCGAATTGAGTGTGATTGCGTAAATTAGGGGTTATGTGTAGAAATTCCAATTGTAGAAATTGATGGGGATTTAGCCGTGATCGACCGCCTATTAGAGGCCGTGCCTATTGAGGCCGTGATGAACCGCCTAGGAGAGGCCATGCCGAGTGGGGCCGTGATGCCACTAGTTGTTGACCGCCTATGAGAGGCCGTGTCGAGTGGGGCCGTGATGCCACTAGTTGTTGACCGCCTATTAGAGGCCGTACCTATTGAGGCCGTGATTAACCGCCTAGGAAAGGCCGTGCTGAGTGGGGCCGTGATGCCACTAGTTGTGAACCGCCTATGAGAGGCCGTGCCGAGTGGGGCCGTGATGCCACTAGTGTTGAACCACCTTTTCGAAGGTCGTGCCACGTGGGGCCGTGATTACCACCGATTTGTTGAGTCGACCTTTAGGGTCGTGGTTGGGATCATTGATTGATTTGATAGAATGACATGTAATCGGCCGAGCCGATTGATCGCTGAGACGGTCCAAGTGGTTGATTGATTGATGACATGATTGTGCCTTGGTTTATTTAATCGTCATAATTGCACGTGATTGAATGATATGAATTGTACTAACCTACAGGCGCGGACTGTTGCGAGGTAAGTCTTCTTGATGTGTGGTTAGGTCATGCTGGGGTGTATTTTCTTTCTAATAGGGGCTTCGGAGGGGTGAACTTGCTGAGACAATATCTCACCCCGTTGTGGGAAACACATTTCAAGGCCGTAGATGAGGATTCCAGCGGAGTCAGGTGGACTGCCGGTGAAGTTGGGCAAGGAGTATAGAGCCAAGAAGATGGAGGATCGAACCTTATTAGTGGCCTTAGGACCATTCTTTCTAGATGGTGAATCGATCCCTAGTGTATAGACCTCGACCCAGTTTGGCTGCATGTAATCCTTGTTTGATTTTATGTCAGCTTGTTGGTTTGTATTAAATTGATTTTTGTTCCTGCTTCTATCCCGCTTTTAAATTGTCAGGGGTTTATTAATACGTTCCGCATGCACTTAATTAAATTAAATTGGGTCGGCGACACTACTTGGGAATGTCGCAATATCACGACCATGGCGGGTTGTTCACGTGTCTCGGGGTTCGGGACGTGACACCAGGATTTGCAGCAGCAGCAACTGATTCTCACTCTCATGTAATTATAAATACTCACATGAGAGAATAGCTTGAAAATGAGCAGATTAAGGATTATGAATTCCGATACCTAAAATATCAGCAACAACTTCGATGGCCTTCTGCTTCGTTTCATTGTCTACCATCGTCGACACCTTCAGTATCACCTTCTGCAACAATGAATTCATAATAGGAAGGAAAAGATGGAGTTTAGAACAGTTGAATTTTGACGTTTCAAGATGCAGTTCTGTGAAGAAAACGAGATCATGCAGCTGAGCTTAAGAGAAATTTAACGTGGATGGAGAGAAATAGATGAAGTTGGAATGGACCTGAGCCATGAGGATTTGAAGCTTGGAGAGAGGGAACTTCGAAGGTGGGGAGGTGAGAGGTAGAGGTGGGAAGAGATTAAAGAAAAGCTTCAGCCGGATCATACATATATGGCCAACTTTGTAACCCTTGTATATCACCGAGACTGCTTTAATGTCAAGAATCAGACATCTTCGCCAATAAAGGCAATTACTGTGCTTATTCTAGTAAAGAAAATCGGTTGTCCCCAAAGTTACCTATAATGCTGAGATTAGTCTTTTCAAGATTTATGACCTTGCCCAAAATTTAGAATCTTTATCCACCCATTATTACTAGCCACATGCGCAGATTTACTACTAAACACGGATGTCGGAGGGCCATTTGAACAACCCTGAGAAGAGGACAAACATGGTCTCGAATGGTGTTGTCGCGGTGCTTAGGGGTGAGCAGCGGTCTAGGGTCGACCCTGGACTGACCCTGGACCGGCCCAGCCCTGCCGGTCCTGGTCCGGTTCCCGAGAGGATTGGGTCGATCCTTGGTCCGGAAATTCCAGGACCAACACTGTGCGGGTTGGTCCTCGGTCGTAAGAGTTTTGGATTGGTCCAACCCGGACCAACCCCCATATTATATTATATTATATTATATTATATTATATTATATTATATTTTATTATATATATTTTTTGGTCAGGAATAATTCTTTTATATATTCAAACCTAAGTAAATTGATGTTAAAGTTATTGACTCCTCAAGCTCACAATCACAGACGGCATCCAAAAGGTGTGAAGTTTATGCCGTAAAGGTCTTCACGGCGTCCTCCTCCACAGTCTAGAGTATGTTCCTCACAATCATGGACTCGTGACATCCAAAATGATGCGAAGTTTACACCGTAAATTTCCTCATGGCTTCCTTCCCCAAAGTACGTTCTCTTCCATTCTGTCCTAGTGGCTTATCTACTGTTGGAGAAGAACCTGGGAAGCTTTGTGTTTGATCTAGCTATGTATATGCATGATTTCATACAAGATGAAAAACATTATTGAGATACTTTTTTTCATCTTATATGTCGCATTGTCGATTTCATAAACTGATTGAGATACTTTTGTAGGTTTGCTTTTTTAGGGAGTATAAAAAAAAAGACAAAAAAAAAATTATCGATCGGTCCCGGGTTGACCCTGGAACCGGACCGAACCCATTGGGTCGGTCCGGTCCTTGGTCCTAGGCTCAATAGGATCGGTTCTTGGTCCTAAAAATTGAGGACCAACATTGTACGGGTGGGTCCTAGGGTTAGAGGGTGGCCCGGACCAACCCGGTGTTGAAGAAAAATCCCTTATAAGTTTTGAAGTTAACAAAACATCCTCGTCAGTTAAGTCTGAATAATCCAAGACTTAGTCACTTAAGTCTAAAGAGTTCAAGACCCAAGCGTTTCGGTCTAAAGGTTACCAGACCCAAAGTTACGCTCTAATGATCTCCAGACCCAATCAAAGTCTAAAGACAGTCAGACCCAGTTTTTGCGATTTTGCTAGGCTGTCAGCAGTTTATTCTTACGGTTAAGGAAATCAAGATTTGGATATTATTTTTCCTAACTTATCCTTGAAATATTTCTGGCTATGATTGAGAGCTCGAAAGATTTATTCTTTGGATTTTATCCGTTGAAGATCAAGCAAGTTTTGGAAGAATCTAATTTTGGAAACTCAAGATCCTGATTGTATGGGCGAGCAGGATTGACGAGCTATTTTCTACTTGTATATTCGACAACTTGAAGATCACTTAAATTGATTCATTCCAACGGGTAGATTGGATGAATTCTTGGAAAGTGCTAACGGATATGGAGGCACGAAGGGATATTTAAGGTGTGTCGAAGTTGTTCGAAAATATGAGAGAGTCGATAGAAAAATTTCAAAATTAGAACCTCTGAAACTTCCTGTTCTCAAAATCTCTTGTGCTCAAATTGTGTACTAAGGAGAGATACTTACTGTATGAAATTGCGAAAAGTTGTTGAAGAGACTTTTTATTAAAGAAGTCTAGATCGTGAACTGTAAAAGCTCTCATTTGCTATATAGTGATTACAGCCAGTTGGCTGCCAGCGTGGAGAGTGGACGTAGGCTTACATTAAGACGAACCACTATAATCTTTGTGTCAAATTTCTCTTACCCTACTCTATTTATTTTTATAGCTGCGTAATTCATCTATCTTTGATTTTATTTTCATGCTAAAGGATTTCGGTTAAAGATTTAAAGAGAATTTCATGACACCTATTCACCCCCCCTCTAGGTGTATTTACTAACCTTTATCAATTGGTATCAGAGCAGGTTGCTTATTTTATTGGAAGTGTTTATTATTTCTAAAGCTAAAAGATCTATGGCTAGTATTTTGACTCCAGGTTTGATTGAAGGCCAAAGCAATACCAGACCTCCTTACTTCGACGGAAAGGAATACAACGTATGGAAAAATAAGATGAAGGCATTCCTAAGATCCAAAGATCCTCAGGAATGGGATGTAGTAGAAAAAGGAATTGTTCCTAAAGTTGTGTCAACCATAGGGAAAGAAATAGCTGATGGAATGGGACTGTCACAAACCGAAATTTCAAAGAGACAAGCCATTGATGCAAAAGATATCTATTCTCTATATTGTGCCATTATCTCCTACTGAGTATAACAAAATTTCATCTTGTGAAACAGCTAAAGAAGTTTGGGATAGATTGCACGTCACTTATGAATAAACGGATCGAGTAAAAGAGACCAAGATCAAAATCCTTCTTGGACAATATGAAGCCTTCAAAATGAAGCCAGGAGAATCCATCACATATATGTTTAGTCGATTTACAGAAATTGTAAATGGCTTAGCATACCAAGGACAGCCAATATCAGGACCAATGAAGGTCAATAAGCTGCTGAGAGGACTCTCCAAAGATTGGAATCACGTAAAGACATCCATAAGAGAAACTCAAAGGATCATGCCTCTTTCTGTAGATGAGTTAGTCAGCACACTTCAATCATATGAATCGAGCAATTTAATGAGGACTTTGACACCAAAGGTAAGAAGTCAATAGCTTTAAAATCTAATGATGATTCCGATGTTATAGATTTAGAAGAAGACTTGGATGATGAAGAGCTGGCACTTCTGGTTAAAAAGTTCAAAGGTTAAATAGAAAAGGAAGAAGATTCAATGGAAAGAGACAAAACAATCAAAGATTTCAAAAGAAGTCAAATGGAGAAGACGACACCACTAAGGATGTTTGCTTTGAATGCAAGAAAAAGGGACACATCAGACCCAACTGTCCCTTATTAAAGAAAAGGAAAGGAAAACCAGAAAGGTTAAAGAAAGCACTCAAAGCTGAAACATGGAGTGACACTGAATGTGAAGAGAGTGATGAAGAGTATGCCAATATTTGTCTTATGACAGACTCAGACTCAAACTCAGACTCAAATAGCGATGTCAAGATTAGAAATTTAAAAATTCCTACCAAAGTGTCGAACTACATTGATGAACTTTATCTCAGTCTTAAAGGCTCTCTTAAAAGGATTTCTGAACTAAAAATGGAGAATTTCGAATTGAAACAACAAGAAAAGACTTTGGTTGAAAATGTTGAAAATCTAGATAAGAGTCTTGCTATTTTAAAAGAAAATGAAATTGTACTTTCAAAAGAAAATGCTTGCTTGAAAGAAGATCTTTTGAAAGTCACAAAGAAATTTCCAATGGGATCTGAAAAATTAGAGAAAATTCTTTCTATTCAAAGACCCTATTTTAATAAATCTGGTCTAGGAATAACATATGAAACCATTCCCTTGATTGATTTTCCCAAAGGTAAAAGAAAGAATCAAGAATAGGCCTACAAAATCTTTTTACAAGAATTATTTTCAAAAGATTTTTGTAAAGCATGTTGGAAGAAATGCTCTTAGATGTTCAAAGTGCAAAAGCTTAGAACATTTTGAGAAAGACTGTCCCAAAGTTTGGAAACCTGTTAAGAAGAGTTGGGCAAAGACTATTTATGGTACTAACAATGATGGACCCAAGAAAGTTTGGGTACCAAAGAAAACTTTAGTTTTTCATTTAAATGCAGGTCACTATCAAAAAGAAAATCATGTGGTATTTGGATAGTGGCTGTTCAAGACACATGACTTGATATTCAAATTGTTTCACAAAACTCTCTCATGTAAAAGGAGGAAATGTCTCATTTGGTGGCAATAACAAAGGAAAAATTGTTGGTCGAGGAACCGTGAAGATATGAAACCTCACAATCAACAGTGTTTCTCTAGTTGAAGGGTTGAACTACAACCTTTTGAGTATTAGTCAACTATGTGACACTGGATACAAGATCAGCTTTCAAGAAGATACTTGTTCTGGAACAACCAAAAATCTCTCACAACCTTTCATTGGACGAAGACATGGAAACATTTATTTGCTGGATATAAAGTCTGACAATTCTCAATGCTTGATATCAATTCAAGATGAAGTCATTCTCTGGCATAGAAAGCTGGGACATGTCAACTTGAAGCAAATTGCAAAAGTTTCATCCAAAAAGCTTGTTCGAGGACTTCCTAACCTGAAGTATCAAAAGCATGAATTATGCACTCCTTGCGTACTTGGAAAACAAGTTAGAAATTCTTTTAAATCTATAAATCAGGTATCCACTAAACGTGTTTTGCAGCTATTACACCTGGATTTGTTCGGTCCAACAAGAACTCAAAGCATTTGAGGTAAAAGATATTGTTTGGTAATAGTAGATGATCATTCTCGTTTTACTTGGGTATTCTTTCTCTCAAATAAATCTGAAGCTTTATCTTATTTTATTAAGTTTGCAAAGAAAATTCAAATTGAGAAAGGATATACAATTTCAAGTCTTCGAACTGATCATGGTGGTGAATTTGAAAATCAAGATTTTGCTAAATTTTGTAATGATTCGGGCATTCAACATAATTTTTCATCCCCATACACTCCACAACAAAATGGAGTTGTAGAGAGGAAAAATCGTTCTTTGCAAGAAATGGCAAGAACTCTTTTGATTGAAAATAATATTTCTCCCCACTTTTGATCTGAAGCAACTTCAACTGCTTGCTACATAATGAACGGAATTTTTTTAAGACCTATTTTAGAGAAAATACCTTATTAATTGTTCAAAGGTAAGAAGCCTATTGTCTCTTATTTTCATGTATTTGGTTGTAAATGCTTTATCTTAAAGAATTCAGGTGATCGAATTGGTAAGTCTGAAGAAAAATCAGATGAAGGAATTTTCCTTGGCTATTCAATGACAAGTAAAGCCTTCAGAGTCTTAAACAAAAGGACTCAGACTGTGGAAGAATCCATGAATGTGAAGTTCGAAGACTCAGTTCAAAATCAGACTCAACCTGAAGATTATGAGTCTGGCCAAGCGTCTACGAATTCTCTTGAAGAAAATCAAATCTCAGACACTCAGCCGCAAACCAAATCAGTGGCTCCAACCGAAACAGAGTCTCATCAAAGTGACAAACCAATTACAAATTGGAAGCATAAATCCAGTCACCCTACAGATTTCATCATTGACAACATTGATGAAGGAGTTCGAACAAGATCCACAAGGCGTGAAGAATCTAGTGCTCTAGCACTTGTTTCTGAGATTGAACCCAAGATTGTAGAAGATGCATTGAAAGATGAAAGCTGGATTGAAGCTATGCAAGAAGAATTGAATCAATTCAAAATCAACAATGTTTGGGAACTTGTTCCTGAGCCAAAAGGTAAATCAATAATTGGTACTAAATGGGTTTTTAGGAACAAGCTGGATCAACAAGGAAAGGTGGTGAGAAATAAAGCAAGACTTGTGACAAAAGGTTACACACAAGAAGAAGGAATCGACTATGATGAAACCTATGCTCCGGTAGCAAGGTTAGAAGCTATAAGATTCTTCTTGCTTTTGCTTGCTTTAAAAATTTCATGTTATTCCAAATGGATGTGAAGAGTGCATTTCTAAATGGACTTATCCAAGAAGAAGTCTATATTGAACAACCACCAGGATTTGAAAATCCAAGAAAACCAAATCTTGTCTTCAAGCTGAAGAAAGCTTTGTATGGTTTGAAATAGGCACCTCGAGCCTGGTATGAAAGGTTAAGTAATTTCTTAATTCAAAGTGGTTTTTCTAAAGGTAAAGTAGATATTACTTTATTTATCAAAAAGGAAGGCAATGATTTCATACTTGTTCAAATTTATGTTGATGATATAATATTTGGTTCTTCTAATGAAAATCTTTGCAAGAATTTTTCAAGTTGTATACAGAAAAAATTTGAAATGAACATGATGGGTGAATTGAACTTCTTTTTGGGACTTCAAGTCAAACAATCAAAGGAAGGAACTTTTATCCATCAAGAAAAGTATGCAAAAGACCTCATCAAGAAGTTTGGAATAGAGAATTGCAAGAAGACAGAAACTCCTATGTCAAGCTCATCAAAGCTGGATAAAGATGAAAAACGAAAGAGTGTAGACCAAAAACTATACAGGAGCATAATTGGTTCACTTTATTATCTTACAGCATCTAGACCTGATATTTTATTTAGTGTTTGCATTTGTGCTAGATTTCAATCTAATCCTAAAGAATCTCACATGACTACTGTGAAGCGTATTATTAAATATGTTGCAACCACATCTAATCTACCTTTATTCGACTTCTGAAATATTTATGGCAGTTTTCTTTTTCGAAAATTGCAGTTTACTTTTTCAAAATTGGCAGTTTTTCTTTTTTTCTTTTTGCGACGATTCAGTATCTCCTTTTTATCTTTTCTTGCTATTTATACTTTCGAATCGTCGTCTTCATCCATCACAACATTTAAAAGCCATCTCGTTTACTCTCTCTTTTTAAAATCCTAAAATGCTTAAACAACTCTCCACTACCGTCCATGTTCGATTACTTTACTCAGCAAAAATCCATCATTTTTGCGAACAAGTTGAGTTTTTGCTCATGATTCAAGCATGTCTTCGAGAAAATCATCAAGACTTGCTGGAAAGGGACCACAGAGGCGATAAGAGGGTCCTACCAGGGTTGACCTAATGGGCGAAGAAGATTCTCCTCGAAGGGAGACTCCAAGTCAACATTTTGAAGAAGAAGAAATTACCGAGGTAGCACCGGTAAGAACCTTGAGACCCAAGCTTGTGTATGCTCTGTATAAAAAGTTGAAGGATAGGAGTACAGACTTAAGGATGATAGATGATTTTCTGAAGGAGAGAGGATATAAGAATGAATATATTTTCTTGAGAGAAATGGAAGATTTAGGTATCGTTGACAAATGGCTTGCTCAGAGCACTCGTGAAAATATACCTAGTGATCCGTGTTATGGAACTGCTAATTAGCCAATGGATGATGATGAGAGGTTGTTCTCTCAATTCCAACCACGGATGGGTGTGGCTGTGAACACTGTTTGTCCTCAAGGAAGTCTTTTTCGATCAAGGGAACATGAGCAGATGTATACTAAGTTGCTGAAGAGATGAGTTGTGAATCCTAGAAGCGTGGATTTTGATTTTCTTGACTCAATCAAGATAAATCTCAAGGAAAAATTCACTAGGCTGCAACTTGAGAAATTCTGTACAGATGTGACAAGTGCTTATCCTGAATTAACGGCATATTTTTACTCCAACTTGTCATTTTTAGATGCCAACAGGTTGTCCTTCACCTTTATGGATAAAGAGTTTGTTGTTAATGTTGACACTCTTGCTGATATAATTGGGGTGGAAAGAGGGTGTTTCCAACCAATTAAAGTGTCCACAACATATGCTACTCTTGAAATTGTGTGAGATAGGAGTTTGGAAGGCAAAGTCTCCTACACTAGGATGAATGCCTCAAATGTTTTGCTGCACAAGATTATCATCAATTGTCTTAGGCCGAAGGCAACCTCCAAAACTGACGTCTCCAAAATAGAAGCAAAACTCATGTTTGCTCTCAATGAAAGCAGGCCCTTTTCACTCCCCCATGTTATCCTATTCCACATGTACAAGACTGTGGTTAAGGATAAGGGCCAATTGCCTTACTCATCTCTCATCACTAAGTCGTTCAGGCACTTCAAGATACAAATTCCTGCACCTTTATGCCTGACCAACCTAAGCTTGATGCTTGTGGGTTATAAAATGGTGATGAAGATGAAGCTTCAAGAGCTGAACACCGCATTGGAAGGATTGAAGGAAAAGACTCCCTCCAAAGAGTTTGCTACTGCTGCTACTAAGAGAAAGGGCAAAGAGCCCATGGTTGTTACCAAGAAAAAGCGAAGAAAAGTCATCCTACAAGATGAGGATGATGAAGAAGAGTTTGACAATGCCATGACTCTTTTTGCTCTCACAAAGTTGAGGAGCACCGTCAGTTTGAGAACTGATGATCAAGAGAGGGCAAGAAGAGAAGCAGAAGCAAAAGAAGAAGTTGAGAGAATGAGAAGAGAGGAAGAACAGAGGAAGAAAGAAGAGGAAAGGAAGAGAAAAGAAGAAGAAGAGAAGAAACGGAGGAGAGAAGAGGAGAGACAGAGGAAAGAAGAAGAGGAAGCACGAAGAAGAGAAGAAGAAGAGGTGAGAAGAGAAGAGGAAGAGAGAAAAAGGAGAGATGACGAGAAGAGCAAGGCTCAGGAGGATCTTGCTGAAGGAATTGAGCCACCTCTAGTTTTAACGGACGGCTTGGAAGGAATATTTTGAATTTGGCGCTTCTAAGTAGAGGTGGCAAAATGGGTCATGGACCCATTTTGCATCCAAATTTTTAAACATATGGGTCGACTATGGGTTAATAGCCCATTACAACTATTAACCCACATTCGACCCACTTTTTCGTTTAGTTTTATATGGGTCCAAAATGGGTCAGACTCTCGGACCCATTTTCGACCCATTTTCCACCTTTGGCCCAAAGGTGGAAACCCATTTTCGACCCATCACCATCGTTCTCCCATCTCTCTCTCTCTCTCTCTCTCTCTCTCTCTCTCTCTCTGTGTGGAGAAGTGAGAAGCTCTAGCGCAGAGGAACTCGCGGGTTTCAGAGGGCGTTGAACCGCCTCGACGATCGGAGACAACGAAGCGCGATGATCCCGGCGTCCGCGCCTTCCGTCGCCGCCGCCGCTTCGCCTGATCATTTCAGGTAACTCTGACGCGCAGCTTCTTCAGCATTGTCTTTCTTTTTCTTTTTTTCACTTCTTTCTCTCCATTTTCGGTCCGTTTGCCATGTCTGTCGGTGCGCATCTGCTGGAAGTGGAGTCAGTGCAACTTTTGCCGGTGCAAAGGAGGATGAGATTCCTCGTTGAGGACGATGATCAGATACTGGTCGGATATTTCACAACCGGTCGATCCTCTGTCTCCGTGCTTCTCTCTTCGGTCACCTATACCTAGTTGATGCTTTGTGCGTTTCTCTGTTGCGGCTGCAATGCCACTCGTGCTGGCGTTTAGCAGTGTGTGCGTTCGCAAGAAGCGCGAGGTGATGATCCGGGGAGTGTTGTGAGGCTTTCATGATGCTCCAGATTGAGCCCTAGGTTTTCCGTTGTTTGATTGAATAGGCTAGGCTAGCTTTTCCATTATTAATTGGTGCATCAGTGCTTAGCAATTTGCAGTTTGGCTGGTATTTACGGATTCATAAAGAAACGTCAGTATCTCTTCGTTTCTGAGGCATTTTGCTTTCTGATCGTTTATAAGGTTTCCTGGTCGTGGTTGATCATGAGCTGATTCCAATTTGTTTCATTGGTACTGTCCCTTCGATGGTTGCAATGCCTGTTTTGTTCTGATGAATAGATTTCTCATGGAGATTATAGCTCTAGTTTTAGCGGGCTATCGCAAGATGAACGTCCGATTGGTGGTTTTTAGGGTATTCTTGTTTATTCACACATTCAAGAGCTTATAGTGGCTTCGTGCTTGCTTCTTCTTTTACTGTTTCATCTGTGTATTTTTTTTTTTTTATCTTTCGTCACATTATCTGGGCACAATTTGCTGTGTTAGATATGGAAATGTTGGCCCTATTAAGTAAACTTTGTGTAATGATGGTTCCTCATGCTCTGAATGCTCATCTTTGTAATAGAAAATCGGGAAACAGCCATCTTTTGGATTGTTCTTTTAACATTTCTTTGGTAAGAACTAGTTGTTTAAGCAAAGAGAAGAGTGCATTTAATTTAAGCTAACCATGCTTCATGAGGGGATGCGTGTGGATTGTTAGCTTGTACTTCTTTACCATACTGTTGTACTCTGCTATCAAGTCGTTGTTTTGGTAGACTTAGGATTAGACAAGTTATTTTTTACGAGCGAATTCTACCATGAATTGGAATTACCCTATTTGACTAAAAATTTGCCTCCCTCTGAAGTTAATCTGATTAGGTGCAATAGGTAGGCTAAAGTTTTTACATACTATGGTCTCAACTCCTTCAATGTCTTTATTTGAGTTGGAAGGACTGTACTTTCTCATTGAACATATTCCTCTTGATGGACACCACTTACTGTCGAGTAATTAATGCTATCTGATGTTCTAAATTGACTTGGAGAAGACTTTCCCATAAGATGGAATTTACCCAAAAAAAAAGAGTGGCAATGTGGCATTGCTGTATAAATAGTGGTCAAGCTTTTAGTTGTGAGTCTTTCTGACCTAAGTGGCAAGATCATGATATGGAAGTTGGAAAATTTCAATCGTCTTGCGCATTTGTGTCTTAATTTTGTCATTGGTTCGTTAAATTTAAGGTTTCTGAACTAATGATGTTTAATTGAAATGTCTGCTGAAATTTAAAAGCAGTTTAAGCGGGAAGCAATTTATATAATTCAAGCACACTTCTTCCATGTATACACTTTACATATTTCGTGCAGCTGAGGAACTGACTTTTTTTCTCTTCACTTACATTTGTGCAGCAACACAATACTCAGCTTCTTGTCAATTTAGGTTTTTGATCTATTTGATGAGAAGAAAAATGGTGTCATAGAATTTGAAGAATTTGTCCGTGCTCTCAGCGTCTTCCATCCCTATGCCCATGTAGAAGAGAAAATAAGTTGTAAGGGCTTGGAAGAAGATATTATACATCCTTTAATGCTTGCTTTTGGCTGATATGTTGGTGACTGGATTTATGCATTTGTTGAAAATAAGTTCACTGTTAAATTATCTTTTTTGTCTCCAGATTCAAACTAACATGTTAAAATGGTTTTTGTCTTGTTCTTGCAATATTGTAGGTCTCACAGATATTTGTTTGCTAAATGGGTTTCTGCTCTTATCTCCTCTAAATAGTTTTTCTCTCCGGATCAGTCAAGCAGTAGTTTGGACTTTTTATCTAAGTTATCATTTCGGTCCTGGGATGCTGCGGCTCTTGTTTGATCATCTTCTTGCTTCTCGTGAATCTAATTCTGGAAGGTAATATTGTTTTACTGGGAAACTTGTTCTTTTATTTGTACAAAATGGTCCAAAAGTGAAGTGAAATTATCTTCTACCAGTAACGTGAGAATATCTTTCTACCAATGACCTTGTCGGATAAATTCTTTATGCCATGGCACCTATTTTAGTTGTTATTCGATTCCCTTATCTGATTCAGTTTTTTGGGTTATGTGCAATGCAGCTTGCAAAGAAGTACCATCCGGATGCAAATAAGAATAATCCTTCTGCAAAGAGGAAATTTCATGAGATAAGAGATGCTTATGAGGTAACTTTGTGTAGGAGCAATGCATTTCATGCGGAGGATCAGGGGTTGTTGAAGGCACGAAGGAAGTTAAAGTTACGACTTCGCCGGTAGGTCGAGTTATTGATCTCGATAGAGTTCCATGGGTATTTTGTGGATTTATCATTTCGTGACAATGTAAAATGATGAATGAGGCTGACCGGGTGAGATCCGGGAGAGTAACATGGTTGTGCATGCTCATTTTACAGCTTTATGGCTTCAGTTTTTATTGTTAAATTTATATGGCTTCGTGATTAATGTTGTTTTTGTCAAAAACGTGCTCGTTGGCTTCACTGTTTTATTATTCTGGTTTGAGTGTAAAACACATGTACATTGGTTCAAGCTGGGTTGTTAAACCTATATTTATCCACTGAACTTAATTTTTTTCTAATGATTGTGATGTTCATGGAGATGATTATTGAAGTTTTGTTACCCCTTTGTTCTTCCTAAAATATTTTTCAGTTCTCGTGGTTAATTCTTGATGATCTAAATGAGGATTTTTTCTGAGTAAGGAAATAATTTCTTGTTGACACTGCAAGGCTTTTACTGCTCTATTTGATGGCTTGCATGAAAACAAACACTAGTAAAAGGCAAAGGGATGTGTGTCTGAAATTTGAACCATGCGCCACACAAGATGTCTTGTCAGGGCAAAAGACAGCTTAAGCATTTAGGAATTTTTTGTCCCCATCATGTGGCTTCAGTAGCATCATGGTCCTCATCTGTCTTGTTAAGTACTAGTGAACCTGCAAAACTTTTAATCACAAGAGTTTGCTTTATCTCAAGCTTCATGATTCGTTTTCCCAAAGTGAGAGCAAAGATTAGCTTTATCTTTCCACCCTTGTTCGTGAGACTGGTTGGTGTTTTCTTCTTTTGTAACTTTATTTGTTGAGGATTGTTTAGTTTGAATTCTCTTTTGGATGATCTAATGAGTTGACTCTTGCTAGATGGCTATCTATAACCTTCTGTTTGCTCTTTTTCAATTTATAATTTGACCTCAATAGTATGCTCACTTTAAATAAAAAAAAACATGTGCATAATCTAATTCTTCATAAATATTTCAATTTATAGGTTTTTAACAATATTTATTTTATTTACTATTTTTTAATTTAATTTTATAGGTTTTTTAACAATTTTTATTTTATTTACTATTTTTTAATTTAAATTTATAGGTTTTTTAACAATTTTATTTTATTTACTATTTTTTAATTTAATTTGAGGTTTTTATCCAATTAGCATATAGCTTAAAGTAAGCGCAGGTATTTTTTTAGAATATTAGTAGGTTTTAGCAATATGGGTCGGGTCGGGTATGGGTCTGATACGGGTCGGGTCGGATATGGTCACTATATTTACACTACAAGAATATGGGTCAAAACGGGTTAAATGGGTCGAATATAAGTTGACCCATTTTCGACTCGACCCATACCGACCCGACCCGACCCACCCATTTGCCACCTCTAGCCATAGACAATACAGTTTACTGAGTCAATTGTACAGTACCTTCTTTTTCTGCAAAAAAAGAGAAGAAGGTAACGTTGTGGCTGTTGTAGGATCATTTTCTGTAAATGAACAGGAGGAAATGGCTGAGTTTTGACCTAAGTCAATTTTATTCAACTGATAATTTTCATATTACTAGCTTTCCACATAGTAGCACGTCTACGGGGATGCATAGACGGAGAAATTATTAACTAGGTTCGATATATTTAACCGAGTGCAGAGAAGGATTTAGGCCACAATTAATTATGAAAAGATGTTCTAAATAAAAAGACATTTGGAAATGATGAAGTTCGCAAGGGGAGAAAAAAAAACAAGAAGAAGAAGAAGAAGAAGCATGGTACAAAATCGTGTGACATTCCATTCCGGTGAGTACCTCTTTATATTATGGAGTTGTCCATCTTGTTGAATTCATTTGCAGAAATTTACATTGATGATGAGTGTACATATGCAGTCATTAGCCATTTTCCGCTTAAGAAGGATTAATTTGATCACTTAGTCTAATTTACTTGAGTTAATATACATTAACGAACATATTATTGGAAGGAAAGCGATTATTAAAGGAAAAATGTCACAAATGGTCCCTATATTTTTAGTCAATGTACAATTTCGTCCCTGAACTTTCAATTTGCTCAATTTGGTCCCTGAACTATTGATAAATGTCTGATTTAGTCCCTGAACTTTCGATTGGCTCAATTCGGTCCCTGAACTATTGATAAAATGTCCGATCTAGTCCTTCATTATTATTTTTCATTTTTTCCTCTTTGATAAAGCGAATGACTAGATCGGACATTTTATCAATAGTTCAGGGATCCAATTGAGCCAATCGAAAGTTCAGGGACTAAATCGGACATTTATCAATAGTTCAGGGACTAAATTGGACATTTATCAATAGTTCAGGGACCAAATTGAGCGAAATGAAAGTTCAAGGATGAAATTGCATATCAACTAAAAATATAGGGACCATTTGTGACATTTTCCCATTATTAAAAGCAAGAGATCACCCGAGCACGAGAAGTTTCATACACCCAAAATGAAGAACCAAAAGTTAGGGAGAGGGCACAAGATTGCTCATTACTTAAGCGGTTCTTGAATCGTTGCTTTAACTTGGCTCCGTTTACAGTTATAGCCACACGTCTTGTCTATTGCCTGATCCACGAAGCTGAAGTATGCCCTATACAACATGCTTTGTTGGCATCAACGGAGTTACTAGGATTGTTATTTGTACTTAATCACCTTCACTGTTATAGTTACTGCATGCAGTGAGTCTTGGCATTCTTACAACACACAAACAGAATTGACAAAGGGACTTATGGGTGTGTTTCAATCTCATAGAATATCCTAAGCATCTTTGATCTATGTGCCGCATGAGAGACGGGTGCATGCATCTAAGGTGTCTAATAATTCCAGATAAAGTTAATTATTGCTTTCGTTTTCAATTGCAATTCGGAGTTTCCATGTTTCTTCCAATCAAATGTCATGAAATTGAAAGTCCCCGAATGACTCCAAGCCGAGTCAACGTTTATCACTTCTCGGTTAATCTCCTACTTCATCCTTAGAGCTGCTCCAGTATTCTTTTCTTCTTTTTTCTTTTATTTTCGTGGTGAGGCGGCAATCCCAGTAAAGAGGTCATGCGTCACTTTTATGGCTTGAAGTCGAAACAGAGAGGTGTTGCTATAAGTCGATTACATCAACTTCCGTTAGTCAAATCACTGTGGAAAACCCGCAAGACCCTCAAGCAACAACCCTAAGTCTTGAGGGCCGTATCCTCGTTCTGCCAGTGGCCAGGCCCAACGACCGGGGCAGAGAAAGAAGGAAAGGTTTGGCTATTCCACAAAGATAGATCGGCACTAACTAGATTATCATATTAATAATTTCCTATCAAAATTGGTTAAAATGACTAAATTGACAAATCGTCAAGAGATTTAAGACTAAATTAGTGAATTATCAAAAGATTTAGGACTAAATTTGCACAAATTAGGTTTAGGATTCAATTGATAAGTTGTTAAAATATTTAGAACTAAATTGGTACAATATTTATGATTAAATTGGCTGCCATACAATACATTTAAGAATTTTTGGACAAATTTTGCTATTTTAGAGTGGTTTGGATGGAGAAGAACAACGTGATAAACCAACAGTTTTGGTATGGGTTGCTTTTGTCATTAGCATTTATTGTATACTTGAATAAGGAGAAGATGAAGATTTGATTCATCGAGACCTTTTGCATCCAACTAACAGCACCAGCTTATGTTCTCGTCAGTGTGCAATTTTTTGGTGGCTGAGACTTAAACTCAAAAGAAAATTAAAAGAGAAAATTTCAAATAAAAACTCGAAGTGCTGTTATTTTTTTAAAGGGAAAAAACCACCAAAAACCCTAAATTAGGCACAAAGTGACAAAAATACCCCAAACTTTTTTTTGCACCTCCAAAAACCCACAACTTTGCCACCCGTGACACATTTACCCCAAACTATTTTTTGTGACACCAAAAACCCCGAACTTTCATTTCTGTGACACATTTACCCTAAATCTTAGGGGCATTTTGGTCATTTTGCTTTTAAAAACATTTTTCTCTTTTTTTTTCCTTTTTTTTTTTTAATTTTCTCTTCCCTCCGCCGGAGCCGGCGGAGGGAAGCCCGTCCGGCGAGGGCTGCCCTCGCCGGCGTCGGCCCGAGCGAGGGCGCCCTCGCCGGCGTCGGCGAGGGCCTCCCTCGCCGATGGGCGGCACCCTCGCCCGACGCCGGCGAGGGGTGCCCTCGCCCGACGCAGCGAGGGGGCCCTCGTCGGCGTCGGGCTAGGGCGGCCCCGACGTCGTCCTAGCCCGACGCCGACGAGGGCCGCCTCGCCCGCGTCGGCGAGGGCCGCCCTCGCCAAATCGGCGAGGGTCCCTCGCCGGCGTCGGGCGAGGGCCGCCCTCGCTTTGCCCGGGCGAGGGCACCCCTCGTCGGCATCGGGCGAGGGTGCCCTCGCCGGATCCGGCGAGGAGGCCCTCGCCCGACGCCGGCGAGGGCGGCCCTCGCCCGGGCCGACGCCGGAGCGGAGGGAAGAGAAAAAAAAAAAAAAACAAATAAAAAGACGAAAATACCCTCGATGGGGTAAATGTGTCACGATGGCAAACTTGGGGGTTTTTAGTGGTGCAAAAAAAAAGTTTGGGGTATTTTTGTCACTTTGTGCATAGTTTAGGGTTTTTGGTGGTTTTTTCCCTTTTTTAAATAAGGATTTGAAGTGGAAGTTATTTCAAATAACAACCTAAAATGACCATATTGTCTCAAATAAAGACTTTTGGCTAGCCAATAACTATTGAAAGGATATCCTTGTCGAAAAAAATTCGAAATATATATATATAGATACATTTCTTTTTCTTTTTCCTTCTTCCATCCTCCAGCCATCGTTGTGCCTCATCGATGGCCAGTAGAGGTTGCCAACCTCCTTACGCCCTCGCTTGAGTCTAGCAACCTTCACCATGGCCGGCGAAGGGAAGAGGGAAAATGAAAAAGGAAAAAATGAAAATAACAAAAAAAGGGAAAAAAAATTCAAAGAAATAAAAGATGAAAATGACCTTTGATTGGTGAGAGTGGGCCCTTCTTTAAGACTGATATGGCAATTTCAAATCATTATTTGAGAAAATGATGACATTTTAAACCCTTATTTGAAATAATGTTCATTTTACATCCTTTTTTTTTAAAGAAAATGAGAGCATTTTAGGCATTTGCTTGGAATTTTTTTAGACTAAAATGAATCCACAAATCAAAGACATCCTTGGTCAATCTACACAGTTAAGCCTTTCTTTATGGATTTGACTTGATGAAATTTTTATGGCTTCCATTCTTCGTGTAACTTTGGTCATTAATTGAGGATTGCAAGTATATTGTGTCTACAAAATAAAATATTTCCGAAACAAAGACCTATTTGTTCGGGCTTGTTTAGAACATCTTGTAAGTATTGGGTTATCTCCTATGATCCCAATGTAAATCACTAAGATGATCAATAGTCAGTAGCTTAAGAAATTTACTTTCTCGTTTGGCATTGCATTATTCAGGGGCGTAATGACCCACTTACGCAACATATGTAATGCTTGAGCATGACAAATCATTTTTCCACTTATGATTTTTCTAAAGAGACTTAAAGATTTAATCATGAATAATAACATTAAAAATCGTACACGAAAAGAAAATTAAAGAATCCCCTAAAATATGTTCTAAAATTTTTATTGATGAAAAGAACAGCTCCAAAAAAGCTAATGGATGCGCTGTCGCCCAATTCCCATTGGAATGGCAGGGCATGATTGAGGCAAAATATTGGAAAAAGTGTTAGAAAAATCCTAAAGTTATTGCATTTATGTTAATTTAGTTTGAAAACTTTAATGGTGCCAATTTAGTCTTGAATTTTTCAGGTAATGTCAATTTAATCCTAAACCTTTTGACTTGGTGCTAATTCAGTCTTTTCGATAAATTTTAACTAGATTTTGCTGACATAGATCTCGGCCAACATACATGACACCACCAAAGACTAACATGGACAATTTTTAGTATTACTTTAATATTTTTATTTTTTTTCTCTCTCCTTCCTTTCTTCCTTAAGGTGATGGCCAGCCAATAGGAGATAATCGACTACCAACCACGGACTGGGTGAGTTGGCCTCGCCTAGCTAGGGCGAGCTGGGCCCTAGCATGGGTTGGCCTCGCCAAGGCCAAATCTGGCAAGGCTGCCCTCGCCAAGGCCACCCTCCTTAAGGCTTGGCCTCACCCAGCCATCGCCTATTGGCTGGCCACCATCTAGAGGAAGAAAAAAGGAATGAGAGAAAAAAATCAAAAAAAAATCAAAAAATCAAAAAAATCAAAAAATTATTAAAATTTATTCACGTCAGTACTAGCAGTGCCACGTAAGTTGACCAACGTCTACATAAGCAAAATCTAGCAAAATTGTCGAAATGACTAAATTGGCACTAAGTCAAAAGATTTAGGATTAAATTGGTACTATATAAAAATTTTAGGACTAAATTGGCATCATTAAAAGGTTTTATGATTGAATTAACATTAAATCAAAAGATTTAGAACTAAAATGGCATTATTAAAAGATTTAGAACTAAATTGATATTAATACAATACATCTAGAGCTTTTTTCACATTTTTCTCTCAAAATATTAGCAAATTTGTTGGAGCAACTAAAGTATTTTTTTTTTTTTTTTTTTAAAAGGAGGGGGAGGGCAAGAGGGTAGAACGTAAGAGCATGGGGAAGAGTGTGGGTTACGGCCAAGATTTATGACAGGGAAAAGCTTGGGCAGTTGAGCACATTTCATGGGACGGGGTATTGACGAATGTAGGTTCACCAGTTTCCAGTTTGATCCGACTCCCGACTTTGAAAATGGAGAACCCGTCACTTTTATTTTCATGTTTCCATCTGGATATCTAATTTTCCAAAGCATGATGAGAAAAAAATTCAAAGTTAGAGACAAATTCTATACTTTTATCCAAATATCTTATTGTCCAATTTATAAGTTTTTATTTTCTCGCCAACAACAAACTACAACCACTAATTTTTTTTTCTAAAGAAATCAAAATAAAACAAAAGTATATGTAGTCGACATGGTCTAGTCCGATCCCTCTTTTGAATTAGAAATCGGACTACCCGAACATAGATTCCACTTTTAAGAACTGGAAACCGGACTAACAGTCTTAGAAACAGAATCCAATTGGCCAATTCGGTTCGATTCAAGCGATTTTCCATTTGGGCGGTCCATTTTGCACACTACCACAGTGAATGCATCCCTAGTTTCTGATAATGGCGTGGCAGTAACAAGATGTGGCCAAGTAAAAGATGGGCTCAAATGGGATAGTGAATGGGATGGGTTTTTTGGGGGGGTTCTTAAAAGGCATTTATAGAGAGAAGGGAGGCAAGGAATGATAGTGAGAATGGAGGGTCGATAGTCTCCCAAAAAATCGGAAAGTTGATATCATCTCTGTAAATGTGCCGCGTACATTTGGAGATGACACTTACGTTAGAGGCTTACAAAGCTAAGGTTCCTCAGAACTCAATGCACCATTGTTGCGGCTGCTATCCTTAGCATATGCATTCCCGATCACGAACGCCATATCTCTCTCTATAATACTTTCAAGCATAACCACTTCTGGATCTTCCTCATTACCAGCCAAGCTCTGATTTCTCACCGGAACCTAACTTCAATTTTTAGTACTTTTTGTTCCGTAACCTATGTCATTTTCTCTGCCTTTTTTTCCTCTTAACTTTGAAAATGGCCAATCACTTCTAAGTTCTCTTTATGGTATTCAGTCTTCAAGAAATTGCCAATTCACCAGGCAATGCTTGCATGTACTCTCATCCAGGAAACAGATGAAAATTCTATCAAACACGAGATTGTTGCGGAATGCACCTTCCTTGGTTCAAATCCTTACACCTCATGATTGCTTATTAAGTACGTGGAAGGGTAGTGACTGCTCATAAAGCAATTAAAACGGGAAGAAATGCATTAAAAAAAAAAAAAAAAAAAAAAACTCTCAATCTATTGCATATATGCCAATTAAGTCATAAATTTTTTTATTGTGCTGACTTAGTTTTAAACTTTTGACGATTTGCTGATGTAATCTATTTAGTCAATTTTTATCGGAAATCACTAACATAGATATCGATTCTCCTACATAACACTGTTGACGCTAAAGTGAATAATATTGTTAATTTTTTTATTTTTTTAATACATCATTTTTTTCCCCAACTAGGGGCTAGCAATGTCACTAGTTGACCCTCACCAACCATAGGCAAGTCTAGATGAGGACACATTCTTTCCTTTCTTATTTTTCCCAACAATGGGCCAACGAGGTTGCTATTCGACCATCGCTGGCCATAGGTGAGGTTTGGGCAAGGGCCTCCACGCCCTCAACTAGACTAAGCGTGGGCTGACAACCTTACCGGCCCAAAGTTAAAAAAAAAAAAAAAAAAAAAAAAGGAAAAAATAATAAAAATACAAAAACGTAAAAGAATTATTTAAAATTTGTCCGCGTTAATGTTAGTCGTGTCACATAGCATAGTTAATATCTATTATCAATGATCTTCTATCAAAATTGGTTCAGATGGATTATATTGACAAATTGTCAAAAAATTTAAGAGTCAATTAGTATAATTGAAAGATTTAATACTGAATTGTTGTAAATGGAGTAACCATAGAATAATTTTTTATACTCTTCCAGAGATGGGCCATCCAAAGAAACATTGGATTGGTATAACCCGACCGTATGTGAGGAATCAAATGGAAGGAAAAGAGACAAGGGAACGAATGGAACAGCACAATAAAGAAAACACAGTTCCTTTATGCCATTCCGGCTTTTAATTCTACCTCTAGATTTCCAAGCTCTTTTCTTTAGGAACAAAAAATAGATTAATCAATAAAGAAATGAATCGGGTCCTGATTTCTTGTGCTGAATGTGTTTGTTTATGCTCTCTCTTTTTCTGCTCCGTGTCCCCCCTGATATACAGATTCTACGTTGTTTTTTTAGATAAGAAAGCGGCCAATTCCAACTCTCTTTATCACCTGTAATTGTTTCTTGTGCTGGTTTCCTTTTTCATGTCGTTATGTTAAGTGCACATCACATGCGTAGGAACATTCTTGTAGAATATATTCCTCACGCTTTGTATGGCAGATGGTGGCCTGAGACTGAGGTGAAACGTAACTCGAGTCATGGTCTGAACAAGCCTGACTCAGCTTGAACATGATACCGATGTGCTGATTCTCGTACCATATTTCGTCGACCTAGTAAAAGGGTATGCAATCCTCCTAATACTTTCCTCTTTTGCATAAACACACAAGTTCAAAATAATTTCAAGAGAATGCTTGCGAAGGCGTGCAATCCGCCGAGGTATATTAAGTGTTGGTGTTTTTTTATTAGAATGGATGTTCAAAAAGTGAAATGAAGTTGTGTTGAATGTCATGTAGATCTCAAGCAAAAGACTTGGGACTGATTTAAAGAGAATTTTAAAGAGTGAGAAAAGCCATTAATATAATATAATTGACTTCAATATATATAAATTAGTTCACAGGCACCATTAGTGACACGACTAAAGGCTAGTTAAATAGAATGAGAAATCAAGAAGATGGTTCTACAGTTAAAGAAGGCGATAATTTCTTTAGTCAGGACATGAGGATTGAGAACACTGAAGATTAATATTCAAAGAGATTCTTCAGTGTCTTCAGGTCCACACCCTTTTTTCTGGGAGATTCCACAATTTAGTTTCTAGTCAGAATGACAATTGACTAGCAGATAGCATGCATAAACAATGCAGAAACTTAGATCTGCATCGACCCATGTAAATATGACTAGCCGAATCCACATTTGTGTCATGAAGCTTTTGTCTACATTTGCAGTAAACCACATCATCACAAACCAAAAATCCATATATAATGGAGAATCATGGTTTCCTTGAGAAAATTTTCTAAAACCATATCTGGATTTCAAAAGTAAGCCCTTCAATTCACAGTGCAGCTACTTGACTGTCAGAATTAGCGACTGAATAACAATACAAGAACTATACATCAGTGATGACTTTAATTTCTCTAGATAGTTCTATTCAAAATGCTAGAGGAATTTGCTCGACTAATAAGAGAGAACATTTGTTAATGTTTGATCTGTGCAGCTGAAGTTGCCAGCCAAGCCTGACATTTTTTCGGCCATAAACCTAGTCTGACTTAATAGAGGAAATAAATCCAAATGGAAACTCACCTATAAGTGCATAATTTCTTGATGAAAAATCCCCTGGGAAATCCCATAAATTTTTTTTGGTTCTTCAGTTCTGTGAAAAATTATGTAAAAATTAGATATGATCCGAGGAATCCAGTTAACTCACCATCTTCACAAAAAGTGAGGCTATCTTGTAAAGAGAGAGATTACTCACCCTAACTCTCTATCCTTTGATCAGCTCAAGAAGCACATTGTTCAGCGGTCGTAAATTTCTCTGGCTTTCTCACCCCAAACCAGTTTGGTCTGGCTCTCAGCATCATTTGTCACAAAGGAAAGTTTCTGCACTAAAATGAGCTTTTTATTTGAAATTTTGGTAGAAAGCACTGGAAAGATGGAATAAGGAATTCAGACAAACCCGTCTTGCTCTTTTATCCACAGGAGTCCATGAAGGGACCAGAGATGCTGCCACTTTTCCATTCTTGAACGAACCAAATGATTGTGTGGATCTCTTCTGCCTCTTCTCTTCAGGTGTTTTTCTGACAGTGCTACCTCCTTGATACTTAAAAAATTCGAGAATCGATGGACTTCTTCTCTTGGTTTTATTTGATTTGGTCCGTGTATTGCCATAACAAGGAGATGCACTGGATGGAAGGGATTGCCGCCACAACTTGCTCTTTTCCCGGATTCTGTTCAGAAACTCAATTGTCCAGGGTGAACCTTTTTGCAAGTGGGGCATGTGAATGGCATTTCTAAGCGGTGTTCCATTATACCTTGCCCTGTTCTCCTGTACTGGTATACCATGTAAGTTCTCCATGGATCTCCCATCCAAAAACCCCTTAAAGAGTTTGTCCCGATTGTCGGTAGGCATTTTGGCATTTACTAGCTCCATAGATAAAAAGCAATCAGTTTCTTCCTGTAAACTTTGCCTTTGATGATTCCCGGGACTATGAATGAATGAAGTAGAATCACCCTCAGCAACTGTTGGGAAAGTCAGATAATTGTGTCGATCGAAGGAAAATCTACTTGCATGATTGGATCCACCTCTGGCATTGTTTTCCAGATCTGGCAATGAAAATGAAAACTCCAAAGGATTAGCAATTGGTGGATGGGTAAGGTTGATAGCTTCACCTTTAGTGTCCTCATGAACAATATCAGAGTTCTTGATATCTGTCCAATCCAAGGTGTCCGTTGTGGCTAGGTGTGCTCCTGTGTACCAATAAAGGAAATCATCATCAGGAGCTAGGCTTTGGTGCTCAGTCACATTAGAGGAGAAAACACCTTTCTTGATCCCAGAATCAAATCGATTGCTGACTCTAGAAGGATATGTGGTAGTTGACTCATCCATCCCTCTTTTTTGACCTAGGAAATAATCAACACATGAATTGGGCTCTTTAAACTTGTTGTGTATCTCCTGATCTTTGAGTATTGTCGAATCATATAGATTTGTAAACCCAGGAAGTTTTGAGGAGCTGCTGTTACATAGTTTTGAAGGCTGAAAATGCAGCAGGTCGTCCACAGGTACATCACCTTTGTCAGGGTGCTTCTCGTACTTACATCTTTTCCCTCCAGAATCCAGCTTACTATGGCAGTGTTTAGAGTCAGGGCCTGATGACACTGAAGAAGAGCAGTCTGTCATTATAGACCGAGAATCCTCACGTTCCCCAAATTGGCATAAAGCACTAAAAAGAGAAACACTTTCCTCAGGAACTTGATATTTTTGGACCGTGGTGACTCTGCATTCATGAGATAATTCAAAAAAGTCACTGAGCATCCCTTCAGAAGACAGTATTGCGTGAGCTGATAGTGGATTGACAGAAGGAAATTTGGTCAGGAAAGATTCTGCCAGTGTCTCTGATTCAGGAAGTTTAGCATAAAGACCCCTAATAATCCTAGTTTCCTTAGCAATAGATTTCAATATGATCTCATCAGTCAACTCAGGTGAAAAGGAGCAAAGGAGTTGTAAATCAATTCCCAGACTAGCTGCCGCAGCATAAAGTCCATCTGAAGATTCCACTACCGAAGCAAGAAAGCCAGATTCCCCCTCAAATATCTGGTAGAAATAATCAAGCATAAGATAATGAGAAAATCATAAAATCACGGACCTGCACTAACTTCTTGTCAGGAATGACATAAGTTGCATGCTTTTGCCAACTTGGCTAAGCGAACATTACAAAAGAAGAAAAGTAATAGTATGAAAAGGGAGGAGCCCAATGCAAAAACCCATTAAGAGTAACAAATATACAGTTGTTTTATGCTTTCTATTGGCTTCATAACAATATAAACAGGGCAAAGTATATTATAGCAAGTCATCACCACACTGTGCTTGCATGCAGAAACAATTTAAGTTCATCTTCAGCATGACACAGAAAATCTCAAGTAAAAGCATGAGATGGAGCTGAAACAGCAGTTGTTCCTGAAATATAAATGTAATCACTGCACATGTTTCTTTACAACTGCTAGACTTTTTCCTACTTTAATTATCCAGAAAAATATAGAAATGAAATTTTTTTGTCTCTAGTGGAAATAATTTTCCTTTTCAACCAGTTGAGAAAGGTCTAACAACAAGGAATAATGAATGATATTTACCAGAATGCATGCCCTAAAAGTGAAGCTCAAGTTCATAAGAATATTTGCTGCTATATTCTCAATATGACAAGCTAACACTGAAGATCCTTCACTGAAACCAGAGGCTTTTCTGCCAATGTTCTCGCAAGTATACCACACCAGGCAAACTGCAGCACTGATTATAATATCAACTGGCAGGGCTGTATCACGCTCGATTACTTGAATTCCTTCTTTCTCCATAGCCAGAATCTTTTGATATGTACTTCTTCTGGACACCAACATTACTTCACTTGAATTTTGTGCGTTCACAATAACGACCGCATCAGGAAAAGAAACAAGCCCTAGCTCAATATGGCCCAATCCTACAACAGGTGGCTCATAAGATGGATTTCCTGCCCCGGGGCTACTAATTGAAACCTTGCAAGTAATATCACCAGGAACCTTGACCGCATGGATATTGTTCATTTCACCAGGAATCTTGCCTCCAGGTACACAATTTTCTTCAGCTCTATCTTTCGAATGATTCAAGAAGAAGTCCAGGTCATGGAATGGTGACATGGATTTAAATAGTGACGAAGCCCTCTCATAATCATACTCAGAAACCAGTGTTTGACTTGCTGGCTTTTGGTATTCAGTATCAGTAGACGTCCGGGAAACAGCCTCAGTCAGATCCTCCCTCAGCAAAGAGACCCTGTCAGAAAGCATGTCCAATGGCCCACTGCCTTCTTCAAATTTAGGCCTGCTAGGATTGTGATCAAGAAGGATGAAGTCAAGAATGACTTTCCCAAAATTGGCAATACTGAATTCGAAGTCAAAACTCCTGTTCAGCTCCCCTACCATATTGTGATAAAAGGAATTGATAGCAGAGCTGCAGTTGTCTTCCTCCAATAGATGCCAATTTAAATAGATCCCATCGGATGCCAATGGTGGCTGTGGCTTCAAATCAATCAGGGCTTCTGCAACAATTGCAGACAATGTTCCTACTACAGAGTCGGGGAGAACTGGTACAGGCAGTGATTTGAACATCTCATCTACAAGAGCCAGCTCCCGACTGATTACCAATTCCTCATAATTCTTGAACTTCACCTTTTCCTGCAGCATTTCATTGCAGAACTCGGGCTCATGGACTTCTTGTAAGCTGAAGACCTCACTAAATAGAGCTGTCCCAATGTCAAGTATCTGAAAGTCCTCGAGGACAACTGGACTAATTGACAAAAAATAATCTGTGTCTGATGGTCCCTGACAATGTGAGTTGCCTCGTAGATAAGGCCTGTCCAAAATGCTCACAAAATCCATTTCCAGAAAAGTGGTTCCTATTACAGAGTCAGATTCAAGGTAATCCTTAAACAGACAATGGTGTGAAGGAAATTCATAAAGGTCCTTCTCAAGCGTGTTCAAAATTTCTTTGGTGTCAAATGGAGAATCATCATTTTGACTTAGATATAGTGGTTTGACCTTGTCAAGAAGCTTTACAAGCTCATATTGCACAGATGTGCTTGTCATAACTTCCAAACTAATCTCCTCCCCTTCCAAAAGAGGAAATTGGATAAATGGGAAGTCCGACTGGCCCACAGCATAAGCATCATCTTCCCAGAAGACAGCCTTCGGCTCTATGAGATACGGTGTACCTGTGTCTCCAAATTTAGTGACCACTTCTTGAGCCTCCAAAATATAGTTCACTGAAAAGCTCAGCTTGGGTGCATCCTGTCAGTAAAAATATAGTGATAAGTATATATCTTGAGTGAAAGCTTGTCATCAAGATCCATCTGCTAGCAAACCACCAAATGCCTTACAGTCTTGGACCAGAATCTTGTTAAATTCTGACAACCATTTGGTGAAACAATTGAAAGCAACCAGCTGCTGTGGTGTTGTGGCTGCCGATGGTTATCCTAGCAAATATCTAAATACAGACTTGGATGATAGTAGTGACTTTGCCTTCTTAAAGACAAGCAAATGCTCAATCATCAACTAAGGGATGGACTATGATCATTTGGGAGGGTCTAACATGTATGAACTGACTCAACATTTTTCATGTAGAAAGAGAAACATGTTGCAATATGTAACCACCGGGTCACTCATCAAAGATTGATAAAAAATGGATGTCCTTGATGAATCAGAGTCGCCACTTTTCTCTAGTTTTCTTAAATTATCTACTGGTCAAAACTAATTCTTGCTGTTTGAAGAAAAAAGTTCAGCTTAAATGCAACAAGTTCCAGGGGAAAGATAAAATGGAAGGATCTTACGAACTAAGTTAAGCCCGGAATTTACCTCAATGTTTTCAATTTCAAGAACTTCAGAGAAGATGCCTACTGCTTCTTCCTCAAGCAAGTAAGAATTCTCCTGAGGATTACAATGAACAAAAATAGGACTGTGGCATCACACTTCTGGTATATTCACTGTAACTTGCTAAGGATATTCAGCATACCAAGCAACTACCCAGCTCCGGTGTCTCAAGCTGGAATGCTGCCATGCCTTGTGCGCCCTTTTCATTGACCAAGTTTTCACTGCTAATCTGATGGTTGCAGTAACATAACATCAGGAAGACAAAGACAAACTTTTCTGGAGTTCTGAAAAGATAAGAGTAAAAAAAATTTTCTCTGGCATAAGTTCATACTTTGGAAAGTTCAGCTTCCCTAGCTGGAGGCTTACTAGTTGAACAGCAGCCCAACCTTTCTTTCGCTCCAGAGCTTAGCTCTCCTTTCTGCAAGTAAGCAGGAACAATCCGCTTGACAGAACTCAACCGGGCAATACCCACTGCCAATAACTCTGCTAATTCGCTGGCCAAAAGTGGATATAATGAAAGATGCCAGAGCCAATAAGCTTTTCCTCGCTTATCATAATTTCCAAATTCTTCATTTTTCCAACCAAAAAGGAAAGGAACGTTGAACAAGGGAATACCAAAACCAACTGAAGTCAAACTACTATGCCTCGTGGACAATGAACTGTCCTCATATTCACACAAGTTCAGAGCTAATCCTGACGCAAAATCTAAACAGGCAACGCCCTAGAGCACGAGGACCGCACCAAATTCAAACTGAAATCCACAGATTAAAACAAGAGCTCGATCTCCAGGCTTTTTCCCAATCAATCACACGTCAAACTCAAACTCCTAATAGATCGCTCAACACTTCCAGTTTCACCCTCACGCAGCTAACCAAAACCGGCGAAGCATCACGAGCGATCACCGACTACTTCAAGCATCAAACACCGCCGAAGAGCGACATACCTCGACGCTTCCATTTCCGCAGCCTTCTCCGCCCCCGGCGTCATCGATGAACTGAGGAACGACGTCGGTCAGGAACCTCGAGAGGGCGGGCTCGATCTCCAGCCTGTGGAGCTCGAGGGAGACGCCGATCGCGGAGAGGGAGCCGGAGCAGAGGAGGTCCTGCTCCGAGGCGAGAGGGAGAGCCGAGGGGAGGCGAGGGACCGGGAGGTCCAGGAAGGTTAGGGTTTGGGCCGGAGACGACGACGACGACGGAGGCGGCGGCGGAGGAGGAGGAGGTTCGGCGCTGAAGTAGTCGACGTTGAGGAAGCGAGTTCGCATCTTGTTTCTCAGGCTCGGGAGGTTTTAACGGACGGCTTGGAAGGAAGATTTTGAATTTGGCGCTTCTGAGGTGTTGGGGGGCTTTATATTCGGGAAGGCGAGTCGCGAGTTCGCCGAGTTGCAGCCCTGACTCAGCTGAGTGGCTCACCGGGTTACCGGGCGATTGATTCCTTTGTACTTCTTACTTTCATATATAATGAATAATTGCATATGTAATCTCTAAACTTCAATCCAATATTCAATATGGTCTCTAACTTTTTAATTTATTCCATGTGACCATTAAATTTTAACTTAATATGTAATATAATTATAGGACTTTTAGTATATTCAAACCGTCCTTACATTTTTTTCGTAAGTATTCAATTTAGTTTATGAATTAATTATATTCATGGATTTAATACATGGAACAGGTTTAAAACGGATAAATCATAATACAAATTGAACCAAAATTTAGGAATCATTTATGTAATTTGTTTTGCGTATAATTTTCCTTTCCAGAAAAGTAATAAACATTATTTGAATATTTGAACACTATACGACTTTATAAGTTGGTTTTTAAATATTATAAAAGGTTTCGAGCACTTCAAATCAACTAAAAGATAAACAATACGTTTGGCAAGATTAAAAAAAAATGAAAAGTTAAAAAGTACCAGTCATTTTTGATAAATTTCATCACTTTGCTACTCCTATTTCTAGAAACTTTAAGTTTATCTAGAGTCTTGATATGAACATTCAAATTTGATTATGTGACCAAATTACTACTTTTTTTTTCTAAAAATGTTATTACCACTTCCCTTTTCTCATTTAGCATCTTGGCTTTTGAGTTTCGTTTATTGAAGGGGGATTTGCTCGATTAGGGAAATCCAACATGCAAAGTCAAAAGTTTTAAGATTTGGATATACAAAATAATAAATCAATGAAATTTGACAAAGATATTCGGAATTTCTCTTAAGAACAAATGTCAAACTCAATTCAAGATCGAACAATAGTAGAAGTAAGTTATTCAATACCTTAATTTAATACATGCCATTCATCTAAATTTCAATAAGCCGTGACATGGAATTCTTGTTTTGCATGAGCATACCATTAAAAAAAACAAAACAAAACAAAATAAAAGAGAGAAAGGAAAATTCTAGGGATATGCAATTGACCAATGAGGATCACTCATTTTTGTCTTCATTTATTCTCCACAACTTTTGCTTCTTCTTTTTTCTCCACTTGGGGCTCCTCCTTCTTTTCCTCTTTCTTGTCCTCTTTCTTCTCTTCCTTCTTCTCCTCTTTCTTCTCCTCCACCGCTGGTCCCACCGATATGATGTCCACCTTCCCCACTTTCTTCAGCTTCTTCACCACCGCCACCGTGTCCATCAACCCTATCACCGTCAGCTTCTGATCCGTCAAATCCGCCGCTATTGAGTCCACCCCTTTCCTCGCAGCGCATAATGGAAAGCACCCGTCAGCCACATAAATTCATTAAATGATCAGATGACAAAGTAAACCAGCCCCAGGATTCGCAGCAACAGCAAGTGATCCTCACGTAATTATAAATCCTCGCGTGAGAGAATAGCTTGAAAATGAACAGATTAAGGGTTATGAATTCTGATACCGAAAATATCAGCAGCAGCTTCGATGGCCTTCTGCTTCGTTTTGTCGTCTGCCATCGTCAACACCTTCAGTATCACCTTCTGCAGCAAGGAATTCAGAACAGGAAGAAAAAGATGGAGTTTAGAACAGTTGAATTTTGACGTTTCAAGATGCAATTCTGTGAAGAAAACGAGATCATGCAGCTGAGCTTAAGAGAAAGTTAACGTGGATGGAGAGAAATATATGAAGCTGGAATGGACCTGAGCCATGAGGATTTGAAGCTTGAAGAGAGGGAACTCCGGAAGTGGGGAGGTGAGAGGTGGAGGTGGGAAGAGATTATATGGGGCATATTATTATTCGAGCTTTATGTAGCGACGTGCGCAACGTCCAACTCGAGGTCGGTCGATCTTTATGAAAAACGTTCATCTCAAGCAAGGAATATTAAGGCAAAAAGTGCGCAGGTCACATCAATCTTTTTTTCCTTGGACATGTAATTCTCAAGAATCACCAACACATGAAATCGAAGGACTTACTAGCAAATACTGAATGGAGACATCATCCCTAGTTCAGGCGATTTTCCAATTCAAAACAGGTAGCAATAGCCCAAAATCCAAAATTATCGGGCAAGCCCACGCATTTATGTATATTGAATATTGTCTCCATATATCAATTGAGCGAGTGTGTCCTAATGTTCGGCACGATTTCCTAGGAGGTGTTTCCCGGTCATAACTAGTGATGTTGATGGTATGGCGCATGGTGGGTTTTGATACAATTTCGAAAAAATCAAAATAGAAGTTCATGATTTGAGATGCTTCCACTAGCTTATGTCTCTTATTAGTTAAGTCAAAATATGGCAAGGATGGACAAATTAATCTTCACGGATGTATGCAAATCACCCGGTCCGCCTTACGGTTTGAATCCTTATTGTGGTCTTTGGTTGGGTTAAGGCAAAAGCATAATCGACAATCGAGATATATTGCTACTCGTGATTTTTCCTTTTCATAGATTTTCGTTCTCCTTGGTATTACAGTTTCGTATTAATCAAATGTTGCAGGCTCGAGATCGAATAAGTTGGCGTGGTTTTCTCCATCCTCGTTTCTAAATCTAATACACCTTGCCTATATATCCAAATCTGCAAAATTTGTGTCCATGAGTTCTTTAAGAACCGGCCACCCCGATGATTGTTTATCCCTTTTTCTGTGGTTCGTTGAACCAGGTCACTTGCATAAGCCATCTCACATGATTAATTATCCTCCAGAAATTTCCCATGCCCTTGATTTGAACCGAGTTTTTATGTCAGGAGCAACACCTGTCTAAAGCGGAAATCACCAGAATATAGGAGGAGGGGTCCATGTGGAAAGCTTCTTGCACCTCTTTCCTTTTCAAGCAGTTGATAGCGTCTCCATCCGAGAAGAATCCAAACCCATCTCTGTACATCAAATACTACTACTTGCAGAGAAAAGCAGAGGTTAGTAAGTATCAAAGTGTTCTCGGGCTTTCTTATGCGTTCATTTTCTGGCCTCTAGGAATAAATTTTGGAGCTATCTCACCTGAATGGATCTCCCATATGGTTTCATTTATACATTGAAGTTATGGACATCTCCAACTTCATTGCTATTTGTTTCTTCGCAGGCTTTATTGCAGCCGTCAGAGTGACTATCCACGGTGCAAAAGTTCCTCAAGTTCGTGTACATAGGATTTGCCCGTTTCATGAAAAAATAAATAATTTGAAAATAATTTACTTTTTAAAATGATCGTTTAAAACTCTTACAAAAAATGAATAAACAAAAAGCATTTCCATCGTCCATTGAAATATTTAAATATAAATCATTGTCTATAATAAAAATATTTTTCATTGACTAATTATTATAAGCGATCATTTTTAGAATAACATTTTCTAAATTATTTAATTTCCACGAAATAAACTTAGCCATAGTGTATGCTTGATATCAACTGTGATTCCACAAGTAATCAACCATTTTGGGTTGTCCAATTGCTTTATCAAGAGAGGTATTTCCAAGCTAAAAAAATTTCCTGAGAAAAGAGCGATACTTTGGTCCAATTCAATAGTGAAAATGGATGTGCTTTGACATGTAGATTCGACACTTATCATCTCGCCAATATTCTCTTTGGATTGGTGATTGATCACACAATCCCTTTGCTTTGATATATGATCAGTCCAGCGAGTTGAGGGTCCTAATGTCCTGAAGTAAATGTTTATTACGCGCGAGTGATTTAAAAATACATTATACAATTAAATGGCCACTGAACACGAATACCTACGTAGCCCTCTCCGGCAGTATGGAAGTCTCCGTATTTGTACTTCGGAAAGATCTCGAGACATTTATTGAAAAATGTTTGACTGTCCACGGCAAAGATCGAAAGAAAAGGAAGTAACTTGGACTTTTGAAAAGTATACAGCGGGAGACAGAAAAACTAAGCAAAAGTAAAGTACGTAGAGCAAGTCACATAAGTGCCGACCGATGCTATTACCCGCGATTGACTCGGCAACACTGAGGATAGGAAATCCAGCTCCAGCAGGGGAATCAAGGAAGAGCAAATTGGCCTCTAGGAAAAAAAGAAACAATAAAATGTTATTATTTGATCAACGTCTTACATATGGACTATTTAGTGATGTCTAGGGCCGTATAGATTGTTTGGAAGGCCTAAAAGATGCATTGTCCATGAGTTTGAAAGAGGTAGACTTGTCAAATGAATGAATTGGATCAAATTTGTGCCAGACCAAGTTGAAAATGGTTTGCTTAAATTGACCTAAGCCAAATTAGATCATAAGCTCCCAAACCAAGCATGTGCCTCAAAGGGAAGATACATTGGGACTTCGAGTCCCAAGCCTATCACAACAAGGAATGGAAACCCTTCCTATATCTTGATCCAACCTGTGAACTGATCAGTAATCAGAGAGTGTAGTTTTAGTTTACTGTGAATTACTGTATGAAAGTTTTTTCTCTAACTCAATTTGAATTGCGCTTACTAGATCTTGATGATGAATCAGAATATAATAGTCATTATCTTCGATGAATGTTTATGTGGTAATCCTACTAATTCATTAAAATCATAACTATATTTCAAATTAATCAAACATTGCAGGCTTGGGATTAAATGTGTTGGCTTGGTTTTCTTCTTTCTTGTCTCCAAATCCAATGGGTCTCTATGAGTTCTGCAAGAATCGGTAACATCGATGATTCTTTGTTGATTTTTCTGTAGTTCTTTCGAACCAGGGCATTGCCTAAGCCAGGAAACCATATGATGTATTATTCTCGGGAAAAACCACGAAAAACCCCAAACTTTGTCCCGAGTGACACATTTACCCCGAACTTTTTTTGCGCCGTGAAAATCCCCAAACTTTCCAAACCGTGACACATTTACCCCAAACTTTTTTTGCGACACCAAAAACCCTAAACTTTCCAAGTGTGACACATCTACCCCAAAATTGAAGGGCATTTTGGTCTTTTCATTTAAAATTTTTTTTTTTTCTTTTTTTTTTTTTTTTTTTCCTTCTTCCCTCCGCCGGCCATGGCGGAGCCGGCGGAGGAAGCCGGCTCCGGCGAGGGCCGCCCTCGCCCCACGCCGGCGAGGGCGACCCTCGCCGGCGCCGGCTTCCCTCCGCCATGGCCGGCGGAGGGAAGAAAAGAAGAAAAAAAAAAAAAAAAAAGAAAAAAAGAAAAACTAAAAAGACAAAAATGCCCTTATGGGGTAAATGTGTCACAGATTGAAAGTTTGGGTTTTTCACGGCGCAAGCAAAAAAAAAGTTCGAGGTAAATGTGTCACTCAGAGATAAAGTTCGGGGTTTTTCGTGATTTTTTCCCTTATTCTCCAGAAATTTCCCTTGATTTGACTTTTGTATCATGAACAATACCTAGCTGGAGTGTAGTTCACTGGAATATGAAATAGGGTCGATGTGGAAAGATTCCTGCACCGCTCATGATAAAAAGAACAATCCACTTGTCCCTAGAAAAAGCGAATACCCTTCCGCCCTAAACAAGCACAAGGGTAAGGTAGATTTTAGGAGAGATTGCGACATGTAACTTCCCACATTTAAGATGGTATAGTCCAATGTGTTAAGTCAATGTTGACAAATTAGTAATATATGGGATGAGAATCAATTGAATTTCAATAAATGGAGAACCCCCACCAATCTCATATATTGTACGATATCTTAGGAGTTTCAGAATCTTTTCTAGCTAAATTTACATTTCGACATACTATTTTCAATAGCACAATTAACATCTTTATACACACGAAAAATTGTCTTGTTTAAGTGAATCGGATAAAGTTTCACTAAGAGAGTGATGAGTGTAGGAAATTTTAAATGTACAATAATATACCTATACTATTATAGATAATGACTAAAATTTGTTAGTTAGTTGGTATTTTTCTTGATCGGCGTCATCTAATGGCTGATAATTGATGATATACGGTAACGGTAGAAGTGTTCAGTAGGCATAGAGCCCAAGGTTATTTTATACCTTTTTATGAGCTTTCTTCTCACACATAATAAGTGCTCTTTATTAAGAAACTATCTAGCAGCATCGCGATGACTTGACTCCCAAGTCGTACGTCTCTAAAAGAATTCAAACATCATTTCTTTAAACTTTTGCGCTCACATTCATAAACGGTCTCGCAAAGTTGTATTCAATTACCATACTTCAATTAATGCCGACATGCATCTGCCCCAAAATAATTGATGAGGCAATTAATTTCCAAAATCACACTTTGAATTTATCGGCTAGGTGACAACACAAGAGGCTATGATTTTATTACATCCCATCAAGTGAAGTGTTATTTTAAATGGAGAGGTGCGAAGGATGGATCGGCATGGGGGGTGACTTTCCTTTCCAGGATATTCCATAGCAAAGTCCCAAAGAAAAGCAACCTCTCTAAATAATCTTCCGTGGTATACAAGCACAAGGGTAAGGTCGATCTTATGAGAGATTGTGACATGCAGCTTCGCACATATAAGACAAGGTGTAGTCAAATGTTTTAAGTGAATGGTGACAAATTATCAATATATGGGATGGGAATCGATTGGATTTTAACGATGGAGTACAGTGCATGGGAGATTTCAAGTTAATAGTCAAACATCTTACTATTAACCTGTTCTTTGGTGCGTACAGCGCATGGGAGATTGATTATTGATCAGATAAATGCGGGTAAATTTTACAACTCATGATTTTACTAAGTGCAATGAGGTGTAATTGTTTCTGGCAAAAGCTGCAATTTTTTAATCCCATCATTTTCTGGACAACCATCCATTTGATCATTTATAGCGAGCCTATATGCTAATTTTCAGCATAAAACCTTGATTTTCGAAAAAACTAACTTTGATAAAAGATTTACAAGACACATGTATCAATAATAGTATCTTATATTAAAACTTGAAGCCTCGCACAAAAAGAGCTTCGATGGAAGCCTCACACTCAATTCTTAAACAGTCGCCATCACGATATCGTCAACAACAAAACAAAGAAATCAAAAGATAGAGTCTTGTTAGAAGCTCGCAGTGGCTGGAAGACACTGCTAGAAAGTCAGAAGTGCCACAGGTCTTAAGGACGAAGGGAGAAATGTTTTTCTAAGCAATCATTCACCGGCCGCTTCCCCACACGTCCTCGTGATCCAAAATATTAGGGGCCCGTTGTTGTTGCGGCCCATTTCAATTTGTCCAGACCAGCGCCAATTATCATGGCAGACACTGTATTGACGGCGCACCTAAAACATTTTATATCGTAAAAGAATTGATATGTGGAATCATGTGTGATATCAAAAGTTGTGAGCAAACGTAGTGATTCAGGTACTCAAGACAGGGCCTATTGTCTTTTTAAATCGTGGCGAGGTCTGATTTTCAAATCTAATTCCAGATTTTAAACACCCATGCCGAAAGTTAACACTATAAAAATTTTGTCAATGTTTTAAAGTTACAAATGTCAAAATCGAATTATGAATTATTTCTTTGATTGGATATGCCAATCACTTTTTAAGGTTATTTACCAACGTGTGTTGGTCGTGAGTGAGTGCACAAGCACAAGGGGGTCTTAGATCAAAGCAGGGAACACGATTAAGGTGAGAGAGGAGAGGACAAAAGTCAGATTAGATATTATTTTTCTTAAGTCTTAATAATTTTTTTTTGAAATTTGGGCCGATGTATGTATCTTCAGGATTCGACATTTTGTAGCCCAATAGCTAGAACTGTCCTGAACTTTTCATAAAAAGATTAGGCGGGCCCAAGTAAATCCAACCCAAGAAACAATCTGAACTGATTGGGATCCCCCTAGGACCCCGGTCTTTTTTTTTTTTTGGGGGGGGGGGGAGGTTGGTGTTTGGGGTTGGGGTCACCATGTTGATAAACTATTAACCTCTAGTTTAGTTAGTACACTTGTACATATTTTATAATAAAAAAAGATAAAAATTACTAATTTATCAAAATGTTAGTAAGTTATCAGTTAATTTCAAATTTTACAAGTATGGTTTAGTAAACTACTAAATATAATGAATTTGACAATATTCCAATAAATTAGTAAATAACAAACATCTTTAAAATGTTATAAGTTGGTTAGTGTACATCCAATCCTCTATAGAATTTTCCAACAACCTGAAAAGTAACAATATTTTTCAAATATTACAATTATTGTTAGTAAGCTTTCACTTTATAACAAATTTACCAATATTCGAATTCATAATGTATTCACATTGAGAAGAGTTGTTTCTTCACATTTCACAGAGTCCTTCATTGTGATTTGGAGTTTATGCAAATTTTTTTCCCATGTCTCAAAATTGAGAAACATAATCTTAGGAAAGGAATATATTGAACATTGGCGGGCCCTATGCCATTAATAATTTTGAGTCTTAATTTTGTATTGCCCTCAACATGCAATTAACAGCAAAAGCATAAACAGGACGAAATGAAATTTGCCAACATAATTTCACATCATTGACGACCAAAACAGTTAAATTATAATGACACGGAGTACTGCTAGATTGCTGAGCAACACCAAATTACAAAATGACATGATTTGCACTTTCCAAGCTATTCCATTGACAACTTGATGGAACAAGGTTGAAATTAAAGAAAAAAAATATTGGTTACTAATGATAAAGAGAAACAAACCAACTACAAAGACGATTTGGCTTGAACAAGAAAACAAGAACTTCACGAGATCAATAAAGCATTGGACTAATTGATGTGGATAATAGGCCCATTACACTCTTCTCAATCTCCTCCTCAATTTAGCCGCCTTCACTACAACAATCACATACATCATGTCTGCTTTATGATCCACAAAGTTGAAGTACACTCGTCTCCAGTTCTTCTTATACATCAAACTGCCGACAACTCCCCAAAACCCAGTAGCAAACCCGAACATTATTACTATGTAGAACATTACCTTTTCAAGCTTACCTTCTTCATTGGCAACTTCTTTCGGCGCTTGAGGGGCCTTTGCTTCGAGGCATTTCTTTTGTAGAGGATCACCACAAAGTAGAGGATTGTCGGCATAAATGGAAGGATCATCAAGTGTCTGGATTTGATTTCCTTTTGGAATTGGCCCTGTGAAGTTGTTGTGTGACAAGTTTAGTTTGCTCAGTGATAAGAATGCAGAAAAGCTTTGTGGGATTGTTCTTGAAAGGTGATTATTTGAAAGATCAAGTGACTCGAGCAATCTCACGTCTCCAATCATAGTCGGGATGCCTCCAAAAAGAAAGTTGTGCGATAAGTTCAAGCCTCGCAATCCGGAGAGCAAGGTAAGTTCTCTTGGAATCTGCCCAACCAATTTGTTGCTCGAGAGATCTAAATTCACCATAAGCTGTAGATCAAGTGTCGTGTAGTCAAGATCCATCCCCTTCACAAACTGCTCCACATGCTCTTGAGTCCAATCCGTTGGACTGATGTCCGCTCCAGTGTTGTACGCTATTGGCCCAAGCATGGGAGATGTAGCCGTTGTAGGGTTGGACGCTATCGGCCCAAGCATGGGAGGTGTAGCCACATAAGCAGGAGAGAGTGAGTTGCCTTCGTCTATGCTTTTGTTCAATTTCATGCCTTTTATATAGCCAAGACAATTTGGAATCGTTCCTGTCAGATTGTTGATTGCCATGTCCAATATTTGCAGTGCAGAGAGTAAGCATAGTTGTGAAGGAATGCTTCCATTGAACATGTTTTCCCGCAGTCTAAGAATCTGTAGTAACGGAAAACTTGGTCCAATCCAATGTGGAACACTTCCGGATATTTTGTTTTCTCCAAGATCCAAAATTTGCAAGTTTCTACAATAGTTTAGAGTCACAGGAATTTCTCCATGGAGACTGTTGTTGTTCAAGTGTAATGACTTAAGCCCAATTAGATTTCCCAAAGAGTTTGGTATGACTCCGTACAACTTATTGGATGATAAATCAAGGTTCCCCAGAAATTCCATCTTGCATATTGAGGTGGGTATTGGACCACTTAAGAGATTATTATTTAGATTCAAGGTTTCCAACTGAGGCATCACTAGGCCAATATCTTGCGAAATTGGTCCTGAAATTAAGTTGTGAGAGAGATCTAACAAAAACTGAGGAAAAAGAAATTCCGACAGAGATCCATTTATTTGGTTACGAGAGAGATCTAACGAATTTATTTGGTTGTGAGAGAGATCTAAATGTAGATAAGAGGGATCTAATGAAGGAAATATCGACAGAGATCCATTTATTTGGTTGTGAGAGAAATCTAAATGTAGATAATAAAAAAATTCCGACAGAGATCTATTTATTTGGTTGTGAGAGAGATCTAACGAAGGAAATATCGAATTTATTTGGTTGTGAGAGAGATCTAAACTTAGAAAATAATCAAATTCTGATAGAGATCCAGTTGTTTGATCGTGAGAAAGATCTAACCTGAGAAATTTCGACAAAGATCCATTTATTTGGTTGTGAGAGAGATTCAAGTAGGATAATGACATGAGACCTAGCCAATCTGGGAGAGATCCTGAAATGGAGGCATTAGACAAATCTATCCCCTTGAGACTGGCTTGCGTTCTTATCCATCGCGGAAATTCCGTTCCAAACTTGCATGACGCCATCCCCATGTACCAAATATTGAAAGGTGGTACCCAGTCAAAATCCACCTTGATAACTAAATGGTTGTTGCTGATATCCAATAACCATAGCTTCGAGAGGTTGGAGAAGTGGATTTCGGAAACTGTTCCTCCCAAGGAATTTGCTGAAAGATCTAAATAGAAAAGATATTGAAGTTGTTCAAGACCCCGTGGAATAGTGCCATTTAGAAGATTGTTTCCGAGATCTAAAATTGATAAGACTTGCAATCTTCCAAATGCATCAGGAATATTCCCTGTTAATTGATTACCATTAAGACGAAGTACTCTCAAGCATAACCAATCATATGGTGATGGTATGGTTCCATGTAATTGATTTTTTGATAGGTCAAGTACCGTCAGGTTCTTCAAGTGAAACAACCAATCTGGCAAAGCCCCCCGAAGAAAATTACCACTTATCCCTAGTCGCTCGAAGTTCTTCCCGATAAGCCCCGAAGAACTTCCCTCCACTAAAAATATCTCCTCACGAAGTTCATTAGCATCCAAATATAGTGACTTGAGGAATGGTTTTTCCCTTAAGAAGGAAAACAACCCTCCTTCAATGCTTTGCAACGAATTGTGTGCAAGCTTGAGATTGACAAGACTTCTCAAGTTATCGAACCACCTTGGTACTGAAGAGTTGAAATAGTTTGACGAAAGATCAAGGTGCCGGAGAGAAGTCATGTTTTGAAATGGAATGCTTGGGATGGGGCCCCCAAACAAATTCTTTGAAAGATCGAGGTACTCAAGAGAAGTCATATTTTGAAACGGAATTCTTGGGATGGGGCCCCCCAACAAATTCCATGAAAGATCGAGGTACTCAAGAGAAGTCATATTTTGAAATGGAATGCTTGGGATGGGGCCCTCCAACAAATTCATTGAAAGATTGAGGTACTCAAGATGAAGAGCAGTAGAATTCACCAAGCCATCAAAAGACAGGTGAAAGTTAAAAAGCCCACAATCTGATAGGCTCAAATGGGATAAAGATGGGAGTGCACTGATCACCTGCATGAGGTCTCCAGATTTGTTAACATGTATTCCACTCATGTCGAGGTACTTCAATGCCTGAAGATGTGAAAGCCATTGAAAGTCATCAATAGCACCCGCGCGATAATAACCATGGAGATCGAGGACTTCCAACTCAGTGAGATTTCCCCATTCACGAGGAACAATTGCAAAATCGAAAGAGTATGACAAGTCAAGGTACCTCAACTGCTTCATGGAGCCAATGAATTTGGGCATGTATGCATGTTTGAAAAAAATCCCACTCAAATCTAGGTACCTCAAGTATCTCAAGTTGAGCAAAGAAGGGTTTAGTTCACCAGCTGTTGAAAAAACTCGTGGGAACGAGTAACCATATGCTGATGAAAACCATTCTGAAAACCAGATTTCTTCTCCTAGCGGGAATGGATATTCATTTACTGATGTGATTTGGAGCTTGACGACGTGTCCATTTGCTCGGTTGCACGTCACTCCAATCCATCGACAGCAATCTTCACCATTCCAAGAAGAAAGGACGTGAGATGGGTTTGAGAGACTTTGTCTGAGTTGCAGCAGAGCATTCCTTTCTTCTTCAAAGCAGATGGAGGATGAGTCTCCGTTTCTGCACAAGCATACATATGCATTGTCTAAAAATAACAACAGACTTACTACTACAAGCACTTTTACACTATCATGTCCTGCCATGAACGATGATGAAATTGAAAATGAAAGCTATATTGCACGCCGGCTCAGGCTTCAAGTCTTTGGCTTGGGTGCATTAGTTTAAATTTTGGGAAGTTGGTTTTGAGTGGATTCTTAAGAATGGGCAAAGGGCATTTATAGTGAGCGAGGCAAGGAATGATAGTGAACGTAATCAATTATTGTTCTATATCATCAGTGTACCATGCACGTGTACATAATTTCATTTACCATCTCTGTAAACGTAAACATCAGTTTGTTGATTTTAAAATTATCCAGCAACATCCCTATGACTTGACTCCAAATCGACAATGTTCCAAAAAGTCAAATTTAAGATCAACTCATCAGACTTTTGTGCTTACAGCCGAAGATGTTCCTGGCCGGTCGCATTTCATTAGCATTAATTGGACCGGTGGAGTTAAGGCTTGCATTGTAATAGGCATGTGCCCCAAATAATTGATGAGGCAGTTATATATTTCAAAATCATACTTTTAATTTATTAGCTAGATGAAAACCCACCAAGTTGTAATTGTATCCCATCATCGAACAATGTAGGATAAGGTTAGAATATATGCAAATTGGATTGGGAAGACATCAGGCGAAAAACTTGAAGATTAAGGAATAAATATCCGGGAACCCACTATTAAATTAAAGTTAAAAGAGTGATATGAAGATATGAGGAACTTGGCCTTTTGTTTTGTTTTGTTTTTTTTGTTTTTTTTTTTTTTTTTTTTTTTTTTTTTTTTTTTTTTTTTTTTGCGAGTTCGTGGGAGGAGGAGCTGCTGGCCGAATCTCATGTTTGTGGAATTTATGTATGGCCAAGTTTTGCAGTGCAAAATCCTAAAGCACCAAGTCAAGTCTCGAGGTCCATGTCGTAATCTTATGCAACGACTTGGGCTGCTGGCCCGGCCGCATGTTTGTGGAATTTATCTATGGCGAAGTTTCACAGTGCATGACCCACAAGCACCAAGTCAAGTCTTGAGGTCCATGTCATTATCTTATACAACGACTTGGGTCTATATTGATCTGTTTGCATTTCTTTTGCAGAAACACATTTTCTAATAGAATTTTAATGAAATGGACGCTTCTCTCTGTGTAAATCGAGCAACTTACAGGACAATAGTTCATATCAATGCTATGGAAGCTGTAGGATCATTCTCTGTAAATCAACAGGAGGAAAAGGCTGACTTTCAATTTCATTCAACTGACATTATTCATATTACTGCCCTTCCACGTTGTAGAACTTCTATGGGATGTATAGATGGAGAAATTATGGAAATGATGAAGTTCAGAAGAGGAAAAAGATAAGTGTGGTACAAATCATGGGACATTCCATTCCAGTGTCTCCATATAAGGTATTGCTAGCATAACAGTCTTTAAGCTACCGTAAAAATAATAACTTTTACAAGTCATGAATCATAGAAGGAGTGGACTCCATAACAATTTATAATTATTGTTATTTGATTTTTTATAATACAAATAGACTGTTATTTTCACAATAAATTAAAAATTGTCACACAATTATTTATCTTCTATATATTATTAGGATAAGTGCAATAGAAGTCCTAAAACTTGTTAAAAAAATGTAATTGAGTCATAAAACTTGCAAAAAATGCAATCAAATTCTAAAACTTGTCAAATTAGTTTAATTAAGTCATAAAGTTAACATTGTCAAACTTACTAATGGAAAATGTTAATGTGGCGCGGACGTGGCATTTTACATGATTTTTTATTTTCCACGTGGCTTTTTAAAATTATTTTTAATTCGATTTAAAAAAATAGATTTAAAAACTAAAATTCATTTTTAAAAAACTATTTTTTTTTTTTTTTAAAAAAAAAAAGAGAAAATGGCAGCTTCTTCGCCACCGCCACTGCCCATCGCCGGAGGGCCGGCGACTTGGGCGAAGGTTGCCGACTATCGCCCGACCAAGGCGAGGGCACCGGATCCGGGCACATCGGCCCCGAGATTTGGGCACCCTCACCTAGGGCCGGCAAGGCCTCGCCCCGGTCGGGTGGCGGCCGGCGACCTCCGCCCAAGGCCGACGACCGTCATTGACCCCTCCGGCAATGGGCAGCGGCGGCGAGACGCCATTTTGTCTTCTTCTTTTTTTTTTTTTTTTTTTTTGGGAAGGCTTTTTAAATAAATTTTAGCTTTTCTTTTTTAGTTTTTAAATATAATTTTGAATAAAATAATAATTAAAAAGTCACGTGGAAAATGAAAATTTATTTAAAATGTCACATCCACACCACGTTAGCATTTTCCGTTAATAAGTTAAACGGTGTTCATTTTAGGACTAAATTGAATCAATTTGACAAGTTTTAGGACTTGATTGTATTTTTTGCAAGTTTTAGGATTCAATTGTATTTTCGTAATAAATTTTAGGACTTCTATTGCACTTATCCCTATGTTATTGAATGGTTGATCTTGTTGCATTCTTTCTTAGAAACTTAGACCGATGAGGAGTGTACCTGTGAAGTCATAAACCATTGAATTACGGCCAACTAGGAATTATTAATTTGCTTCTTTACCTCTGTATCTCCTATGCTGACCTTCTTTCTTTCATATTTCTCACATGTGCATTCAACGGTAGTTTCGGACAAAAACAAGGCCTTGTGAATAAATCAAAATGAGTGTCATATATTTCATTTTAAAAGCTTTTACTCAAGTAATGTAAAACAGAGTCCCATGCCACCTTTCGCTCTCTCTATGACTCGATTAAGTTTGCTTATATTCAGAACCTGAAATGCTAAAAAGTGGGGTGAGCAAATCTACAGTTCGATAAGTGATAATCACCCTTCTATATGATCAAGCAAAAAAACGAATGCAGCTTTAGAAACTAAGCATCCATATATATCAAGACAATTGAATTCATTGCATTCCCCATGTTTTAAGCATAATGGTTACATTCCAACATTCATAAGGGATTCACCCTATCATATACCATGCAACATAATATATACAACATATTTCATACTCATTCAATTGCCCATATCAAGAAAACTCTATCGTCATGCTTCATCAGTTTCAAAAACCATACCGGCTATCGTTATGCCTCGAAAATCAAATGTGTTGTCATCAAGCCTTGGAACAGAACTGGTCCATACATGTATACCATATCATGTCTCAATAAGTTAGTTCACAATAAGTATCAAATCCATACCTCAATACAACATGCTGGCATTAACAGAGTTACAAGGATAGTTACTTAAAAAATGGCTTTTACACATTTTTCAGTAATATGAAGTGAATTTTGGTATTCTTAGAGCACACAAACAGAATTTACAAAGAGGTGTATGGGTGTGCTCAAATTTCATAACATGTCATGTGCACTAGTGATTTACATGCCGTGTAAGAAACGGATGCGCGCACCCAACGTATCCAACAATTCCAGGGAATCTAATCATCGTTTTGGTTTTCAATTGCGACTGGACGTTTTCATGTTTCCTTCAATTGAAGGTCGTGAAATTGAAAGTCCACGAATAACTCCAACCCGAGTCAACCTTTATCACTTTTCCATGAATCTCTAACTTCATCCTTAAGCTAGTCCAGTATTAGTTTTCTTTTTGTTTCGTTTTTCGATTTTTGTGAAGCAGCAGTCCCAGTAGAGTAGCTATGTCTCACTTCCATAGGTTAGAGTTGAAACAGAGAGGAGAGGGGTTCGCCTTTGCCACCGCTATCAGCCGATAAAATCTTCCCTCGGTCATTTCAATGAGGAAATCCCGGAAGCACCACGTCTTTGAGGTCCATACCCTCATTCTTCTAGATCCTTTTTGTCCAGATTTTTATGCGTCCATATTTATCTAGTTTGGATTCATTTATTTTATAATGAGCAAATATCGTGTATCTTTTATAATGCCATATTGTTCTACAAATGTTCCCGTTGAACATATAATGTCCCAAAACTACATCCATCAAAATTGGCAAAATGGATTTAATTGATGTGAATGCAAAATATTTATGATTAAATGGGTCAAATTAAAATATTTATGCATGAATTAGGGAAAAGTACAAAAAAATCTTAACCCTATTGCATTTGTATCAATTCAGTTTTAAACATTTCAATTAAACCAATTTAGTTCTAAACCTTTTGAAATTAGTATTAATTCAATCCATCCAGCTAATTTTAGTTAGAAATTGCTGACGTGGACGCAAACCATCATATGTTATATGACCGATGCTAACGTTGATATTTTTTAAAATAATTTAAATACTTTTTTAAAATTTTATTATTATTTTTAATTAATCTTTTATTTTCTTTTTTTAAATCTCTTTTCCTTCTTGTACTTCTTTTCTTCTTTTTCTTTCCTTTTTTTCTTTATTTTCTATTTTTTATTATTATTACACTTCACCTATCGCAAACCAGTAGAGATCGTTAGCCACTGAGGATGAGGGGCTGCGATACCTTGCCCAACCCTTGCCGGCTCTCGCCAAATCCAGCAAGCAAGCTTATCTTAGCCTCTTAGCTTAGGTCTTCACTCTGGTTCGTCTTTCCCTAATTTTAGCAACCACGGCTTTTCTTTTTTTTTTTTTTTTTGCCGGAGGGTTTTTTTTTTTTTTTTGGGGGCGTGGGGGTTTTTTTTTTTGGGTGGGTTTGCATTGATTAAACGTTCGAGATATAGAAGGAGATGTACAGGGTTCAACAGTACGGTCAAATTTAGTTCTCTCATCTCCACTCAATGCGAACTCTCCTCTCCTTTCTCGTCGGTTTGGCAAGGGGCGGTCTTGCCACCATGGCGCCTTGCCAGCCTTTGGCAAGGGCTAGGCAAGGATCTCCTCACTAGCCTTGCCTATGGCGAGCGAGGGCATCTTAGCCCTCACCCTCACTGGTGATTGGCAACCTCCATTGACTGATGATTAGTGGAGGGTAAAAAGAAAAAAAGAAAAAGAGAAACAAAAAAGAAAAAAAAAAAAAAAAAGAAAAAAAGAAAAGAAGCAAAAGAGAAGAAAAAAGAAAATAAGAATTAATAAAAGAATTCTAAAAGTATTTAAAAATTAAAAAAGTGCCAACATAAGTGTTAATCATGTCATGTAGGATGATTGGCGATTATGTAAGCAATTTTCGACCTAAATTGACCAAATGAATTAAATTTATACGAATACGAAAAAGTTTAGGATTAAATTGGTCTAATTAAAATATTTATAACTAAATTAGTACCAATGTAATAGGTTTATGACTTTTTTAGTACTTTTCCCGCCTAAATTGGCACCAATGCAATAAATACAATTTGGGATAAGAATTGGAGCTCGATAACATGACCATACACTCCATCACAACTGACTTCTTTCCATTTGCAACAATCTTCACCTTTCCAAGAAGAAAGTAAGCGAGATGAGTTTGAGAGCCTTTATTTAAGCTACAGGGAAGTAAGTAAGCGAGATGGGTCTAAGAGGCTTTATTTAATGTACAACGGAACCTCTCTTTCTTGCTTTATGCAAATGGATGTTGAATTACTAGTCAAGCACTTTAAAATAGTATCTCCCCATGAGGAACAACGGAGAGAATAGGTATAAGCTTTTGAGACTCCGTTTGAGGGTTCTCTTAGGGAACCCAGATCACTTAAAGAGAAGGGCAGTGAAGATTTACTTATGCGTATGCATGTTTACCATATCAAAGGATGTATATTCAACACATGTGAGGTCCACATGTCATAATCATAATCATGAAGAAAAGACATGTCCACTCTTGCAATTGGAGTGGGGTAAAACGATGATTGGACCGCATTTAGAAGAGAAAATGAATCATCTACAAATAAGGCTAGTCAAGTCACCATTGAGGAGGTCGAGGAGAAATTCTCCAAATTTTGTAGTGTTTGACACGGACCATGTCAAGTCTTTTGGGTCTAGGTAACAATCATAGAGGGATTTTTTCGCCAAAATGTGTCTATAAATATACCATCTATTTCAACTCGAGTGAACGTTTACTACTTTTTGATCAATCTCTTTCTTCATCCTTGGAGATTTTTTATTTTCCCTTTGGTGAGCAGCGGTCCCAGCAGGGTAGTGATGCCTCACTTTCATAGCTAGTCGAACTTGAAACAGGGGTGTTCGCGTTTGCCCCACGCTATAAACCGATGACATCAACTTCCGTTGGTCCCATCACTGTGGAAAACCCGCAAGACCCGCAAGCACCAAGTCTAAGTCTTGTGATCTTTGTCCTCATCCTACCTTGGTCCCTTTTTCTAAGTCTTGTGGTCTTTGTCTTCATCCTACCTAGTCCCTTTTTCGTCTCCCATGCCAAACTCATCGCTCATGTCCTCATTCTACAAGACTAACAAAAGTATAAGTCCTCAACTTTCATTCACACTTGAAATAGAACAAAATGCCAATTGTCCTTAAAATATCCACAGTTTTAGACCAAACAACACCAAAGCAAGAAACCATATATATATGAATAGGATGTGTGCCTAATTCTGCTACTACCCAGGATATTCATAATTTTTTTTTTTTTTTGTATAAACTCAGATTTATTCTGCAGTGTACATCTAAGGGATTTATATAGATGACGAAATTATAAAAATCTGGAAGAGGAAAAAATAAAAATTATAACCAATCACTTACCACTCTTTAATTTTCTCTTCATCAATGGATGATGCTGGACCTGAGCAGGTCCTTAAAAGGCTCTGACAACCCGAAAAGACGGGTTCCAAAGGAAACGGAGGGACAACCTCCCTGGGGTGGGAGTCCCTGCCGAGCCTTGGGTACAACCTGGGAGAAAAATAAGCTCCCCCCACTACTGGACTGCCACAGTCCCTCCTTGGGAAACCAAGAAAGGGAACGGCCAACACACCGAACCCCGCGATCTTTGGTATCCTAGTTCGAACCAGGCGAGTACGGGGTTATGATGGTGCCAGTGGAAACACTGGGTGAATTAAGGGCTAGATAATATTATCATATGCGTTAGAACAGTCACAAATTCAGCAAAATTTAACATCGCCATATATAGAAGAGACTAGCGAACTTTCTATTTGATTATTTAAGTTATAAACCATCTCTTTATTGTCAATAAAAGTAAATGGAGAGAATCGGATGAACGAAGAAATATAACTCAATTACTTCCTCTAAAACATAAAAAGCAAGTTATAAAAAAATTGTTCGTGGTTGCTAAGAAGCTTAAAATTGTGCCAAGTTCACACATGAAGAGTTTCTAGAAATTCGTAAAGACTATAATCATGGGAGAGACTTTGTTATGCATATGCATTCCATTATTTAAAATGTAACTAGAAATATAACAAAGAAAAATACATACCGCTTTTGATTGGAACGCACATCACATTACTTAGGTGAATGCATGTGGACCATCTCAAAGGTTTGAGACGTATGTTCAGCAGATATGAGGTCCACATGCCATAAATATAATCAAGAAGGAAAGGCACCTCCATTATTGCGATTGGACCCCATCCAAAAGAGAAAATCGATCCTTCAAAAATTAGGGCAGGTAAACTTGGCAGCAAGTGCGGCACCCTTAAGGAGATTGTGGAGGACTCCGTCCAGTTTTTGCAGTGCTGGACACGGACCAAGTCAAGTCTTCTGGATCAATGTCGTTAATCATACAAGTCAATCTCTCGAGTAAAGAAACCCTGAGCGTCATAACTCAAGACGGGGACACTTAAGTGCCATAACTTTTTTCGGTACACTTAAGTGCCACTTTTTTTTTTTTTCAAATGGAACACTTAAGTGCCAATATCGGAGTAAAATGGAACACTTAAGTGCCACTCCGGCGAAAATCCGGCCAAACGCAATTTTCCGGCGATGGAGGTCCAAAACGGCGTCGTTTTTGCATGCGACGTGGCAAAAAATGCAAAAACGACGCCGTTTCACGTCGACGTGTAAAAATAATAAAAAATTAATTAAATTAAATTAAAACTTAATTTTAAATAAAAATACTCTAAAAATTTAAAAATTTAAAAATTTAAAAAAAAAAAAAAAAAAAAAAAAAAAAAAAAAAGGTGGGGGATGAAGGGGCGAGCGGGCGAGGGCGAGCCCTCGCCGCCACCGCCTCCCCGTCGTCGCCGGGAAGGGCGGCGACGGAGGGGGAGGGTCGGCCGGGGTCGCCGGCCCCGGCCGACCGGCCGGCGAGGGCCGCGAGCCCTTGTCGGATCACGGTGAGGGCCCACGAGCCCTCGCGCCTCCCCCACCGTCGCCGGGAAGGGCCGGCGACGGAGGGGGAAGGGTCGGCGGGGTCGCCGGCCCCGGCCGGCCGGCGGCGAGGGCCGCGAGCCCTCACCCGGATCCGGCGAGGGCCCTCCCCCTCCGTCGCGGCCCTTCCGGCGACGGGAGGCGGCGGCGGCGAGGGCTCAACCCTCGCCCGCCCGCCCTTCGTCCCCCCTTTTTTTTTAGAGTATTTTTAATTAAATTAAGTTTTAATTTAATTTAATTAATTTTTTATTATGTAAACGGCGTCGTTCTGGCGAGTCGGCGCCGACTCGGCTTTCCAGTGAGCCACGCAAGCATTAAAAAATAATAAACACGTGCCACGTAGGATTTCCGGCAAGGTCGCCGGAGGTAGCACTTAAGTGTCCCATTTGAAAAAAAGTGGCACTTAAGTGTACCGAAAAAAGTTATGGCACTTAAGTGTCCCCCGTGTCAAGTTATAGACTCCGGGTGTCCCAAACTCCAATCTTTCCGTCTATGTCATTAACCAAGTCAAGTCTTTTGAGTGTTGGTTATCATAATAAAGGAAAACGCGTTCTTCTTTTAATAGGAGACCGTGAAATGACAATTCGCGCATAAGTCCAAGTCAAATTGGACAGAGTCTCTCCATGCTTAAATCAAGCAACTTCCAGGATAATACATACCGATGTTATGGATCAAGAAGCCACAGACAATACAGTTTACCGAGTCAGTTGTACAGTACCTTCTTTTTCTGCAAAAAAAGAAAAGAAAAAGAAAAAAAGGCAACGCTGTGTCTGCTGTAGGATCATTTTCTGTAAATGAACAGGAGGAAAAGGCTGAGTTTTGACCTAAGTCAATTTTATTCAACTGATAATTTTCATATTACTAGCCTTCCACACAGTAGCACGTCTATGGGGATGCATCGACGGAGAAATTATTAACTAGGTTCGATATATTTAATCGAGCGCAGAGAAGGATTTAGGCCCCAGTTAATTATGAAAAGATGTTATAAATAAAAAGACGTTTGGAAATGATGAAGTTCGCAAGGGGAAAAAAACAAGAAGAAGAAGAAGCGTGGTACAAAATCGTGTGACATTCCATTCTGGTGAGTACCTCTACACTATTGAGTTGTCCATCTTGTTGAATTCATTTGCAGAAATTTACATTGATGATGAGTGTACATATGCAATCATTAGCCATTTTCCGCTGAAGAAGGATTAATTTGATCACTTAGTCTAATCTACTTGAGTTAATATACATTAACGAACATATTATTGGAAGGAAAGCGATTATTAAAAGCAAGAGATCACCCGAGCACGAGAAGTTTCATACACCCAAAATGAAGAACCAAAAGTTAGGGAGAGGGCACGAGATTGCTCATTACTTATGCGGTTCTTGAATCGTTTCTTTAACTTGGCTACATTTACAGTTATAGCCACACATGCCTTGTCTATTGCCTGCTCCACGAAGCTAAAGTACGCCCTATACAACATGCTTTGTTGGCATCAACAGAGTTACTAGGATTGTTATTTGTACTTAATCACCTTCACTGTTATAGTTACTGCATGTAGTAAGTTTTGGCATTCTTACAACACACAAACAGAATTGACAAAGGGACTTATGGGTGTGTTTCAGTCTCATAGAATATCCTAAGCATCTTTGATCTATGTGCCGTATGAGAGACGGGTGCATGCATCTCAGGTATCTCATAAATTCCAGATGAAGTTAATTATTGCTTTCGTTTTCAATTCCAATTCGGAGCTTTCATTTTTCTTCCTATCAAATGTCGTGAAATTGAAAGTCCCCGAATGACTCCAAGTCGAGTCGACGTTTATCACTTCTCGGTTAATCTCCTACTTCATCCTTAGAGCTGCTCCAGTATTCTTTTCTTCTTTTTTCTTTTATTTTCTTGGTGAGGCGGCAATCCTAGTAAAGAAGTCATGCGTCACTTTTATAGCTTGAAGTCGAAACAGAGAGGTGTTCGCTATAAGTCGATTACATCAACTTCCGTTAGTCAAATCACTATGGAAAACCCGCAAGACCCTCAAGCACCAACCCCAAGTCTTGAGGGCCATATCCTCGTTCTGCTAGTGGCCAGGCCCAATGACCGGGGCAAAGAAAGAAGGAAAGGAAAAAAAATATCAAAAAATTTTAAAAAAATTAATATATCAACATTGGCTATTCCAAGTAGGACGTTCGTCACTAACTAGATCAAACATATTAGTAGTTTCCGATCAAAATTGGTCAAAATGACTAAATTAGCAAATTGTCAAGAGACTTAAGACTAAATTAGGACTAAATTTGCATAAGTTATGTTTATGATTTAATTGACAAGTTGTCAATGGATAATTGAAATGTTTAAGATTAAATTGGCTACCGTACAATATATTAAGAATTTTTGGACAATTTTTGCTATGTTGGAATGGTTTGGATGAAGAACAGCACCATAATAAACCAACAGTTTTGGCATGGGTTGCTTTTGTCATTGGCATTTATTATATACTTGAATAAGGAAGATGAAGATTTGATTCATCGAGACCTTTTGGAGTAAAGAACACCTCAAGTACCAAAACTTAGCACGGGACCTCAAGTACCAAAACTTAGCACGGGGGACATTTAAGTGCCAAAACTTAGAAAATGTACATTTAAGTGCTAGTTTCGAAGTTAAATTGATCACTTAAGTACCACTCTTGGCCAAAATCCGGCTAAATTGCTAACGTGGCAATTTTTCGACGAGTTTGGTTCAAAATGGAATCGTTTTGCATGCTAACATGGCAAGAAAATGCAAAAACGATGTTGTTCGTGTCGACGATGTGTAAATAATAATATAAAAATTAATTAAATTTAATTTAAACTTAATTTTATTTAAAATATTCTAAAAATTAAAAAACTTAAAATTAAAAAACTTTAAAAGGGAGGGTCGAAGGGGGCGGTTGAGGGCGAGGGCGGCACCTCCCGCGGTCGCCGGAAGGGCCGGCGACGGAGGGGGAGGGTCGGCCCCGTCGCCGGCCCCGGCCAACCCGTGACGAGGGCCACGAGCCCTCGCCGAATTGCGGCGAGGGCCCGTGAGCCTCGCCCACACTGCGGCTCGCCGCCGATCGGCTAGGGGTCGGCGACCCTAGCCGACCCTCCCCCCCTTCGTCGCGCCCCCTTCCCGGTGACGGTAGCAAGGGCTCAACCCTCGGCCACCCCCTTTGGGCCCCCCTTTTTTAAGTTTTTTAATTTTTACAATATTTTAAATAAAATTAAGTTTACATTTAATTTAATTAATTTTTATATTATTATTTACACATCAAACACAAAACGGCGTCGTTTTTGCATTTTCTCGTCACGTTAGCATGCAAAATGACGCCGTTTTAGACCAAACTTGCTGGAAAATTGCCACATCGGCAATTTGGCTGGATTTTGGCCGGAGTGGCACTTAAGTGATCTATTAAACTTCGAAACCGGCACTTAAGTATATCTTTTCAAAGTTTTGGCACTTAAATGTCCCATGTCCCCCGTATCAACTTTTGGCACTCCAAATATCCTAAACTCAGACCTTTTGCATCCAGCTGAGAGTTAGTCCTCCCTAGCACTAGCTTATTTTCCCGTCATTGTGCAGTTCTTTGGTGGCTGAGACTCAAACTCGAAAGAAAAGTAAAAGAGAAAATTTCAAATAAGGGCCCGAAGTGCATTTATTTTTTTAAATAAGGATTCGAAGTGAATGTTATTTCAAATAAGAACTACAAATGACCATATCGTCTCAAATAAGGACTTTTGGCTGGCCAATGACTATTTCGACCATCGGAGAAAGGATATCTTAGTCGAAAAAATTCTAAATATATTTTATTCTTTTTCTTTTTCCCTCTTCCCTCCCCCAGCCATCATTGTGCCTCGTAAATGGCCGACAGAGGTCGCCGACCTCCTTACGCCCTCGCCTGAGTCTAGCAACCATCGCCATGGCCGGTGGAGGGAAGAGGGAAAAAGAAAAAGGGAAAAAAAATTCAAAAATATAAAAGACGAAAATACCCTCTTATATGCGAGATTAGGCCATTCTTTTAGACTAATATGGCCATTTCATATTATTATTTGAGAAAACGATGGCACTTCAGGTGCTTATTTGAAACAATGTCCATTTTAGACCTTTTTTAAGAAAATGAGAGCATTTTAGGCCTTTGCTTGGAATTTTTTTAGACTAAAATGAATCCACAAATTAAAGACATCCTTGGTTGATCTACACAGTTAAACCTTTCTTTATGGATTTGACTTGATGAAATTTTATGGCTTCCATTCTTCGTGTAACTTTGGTAATTAATTGAGGATTGCAAGTATATTGTATCTATACAATAAGCATATTTCCGAAACAAAGACCTATTTGTTCGGGCTTGTTTAGAACATGTTGTAAGTATTGGGTTATCTCCTATGATCCCAATGTAAAGCGCTAAGATGATCAATAGTCAGTAGTTTAAGAAATTTCCTTTCTCATTTGGCATTGCATTATTCATGGGCATGACAAATCATTTTCCAACTTATGATTTTCTAAAGAGATTTACAGATTTAATCCTGAATAATAACATTAAGAATCGTACACAAAAAGAAAATTAAAAAAATCCCATAAAATATGTTCTAAAATTTTTATTGATGATAAGAACAGCTCCAAAAAAGCTAATGGATGCACTGCCGCTCATGCCCAATTCCCATTGGAATGGCAGGGCATGATTGAGGCAAAATATTGGAAAAATGTCAAAATAGTTCTAAATCTATTGCATTTGTGATAGTTTAGTTTTAAAACTTTTAATGGTGCCAATTTAATCCTAAATATTTTAAAGTAATGTCAATTTAGTTCTAAACATTTTGACTTGATGCTAATTCAGTCTTTCCAGAAATTTTAGCCAAATTTTGCTGACATGGATACCAGTGGCGGACCTAACATCGCCAACCCTAACATGGACAACTTTTAATAATATTTTGATAATTTTTCGATTTTTAATTATTTTTCTTTTTTTTTTTTTTCTCTCTCCTTCCTTTCTTCCTCAAGGCGATGGCCAACCGGTATGAGATAGTCGGCCGTCGACCACGGGCTAGGCGGGTGGCCTCGCCTAGCTAGGGCGAGGCTAGGCCCTAGCATGGGTTAGCCTTGCCCAAGCCAAATTCGACAAGGCTGGCCCTCGCTAGGGCCACCCTCCCTAGGGCTTGGCCTCACCCGGCCATCACCTACCGGTCGGCCGAGGAAGAAGAAAGGAAGGAGAGAAAAAAATCATAATAAAATAATAAAATAGAAAAATCATTAAAATATTATTAAAATTTGTCCATGCGGTGCCGACGGTACCACGTAAGTCAACCCAGCATCCACATTAACAAATTCTAGCCAAAATTAGTTAGAATGACTGGATTGGCACTAAGTCGAAAAATTTATGACCGAACTTGTATTAGTCAAAAGTTTATAACTAAATTGATGCCATTAAAAGGTTTAGGATTAAATTGGCACCGAGTTAAAAGGTTCAAAACTAAAATGAAACAATTAAAAAGTTTAAAACTAAATTGGCATCAATACAATTGTTTTAAAACTTTTAGGGAAAAAACCACCAAAACCCTAAACTATGCACAAAGTGACAAAAATACCCCAAACTTTTTTGCACCACCAAAAACCCCCAAGTTTGCCATCTGTGACACATTTACCCCATCGAGGGTATTTTCGTCTTTTATTTGTTTTTTTTTTTTTCTTTTCTCTTCCCTCCGCCGGCTCGGCGGAGGGAAGCCGGCGTCCGGCGAGGGCTGCCCTCGCTTGCGTCGGCCGGGCGAGGGCCGCCCTCACCGGCGCCGGCGAGGGCGGCCCTCGCCTAGGTCGGGAGAGGGCCTCCCTCACCGGATCCGGCGAGGGCACCCTCGCCCGACGCCGACGAGGGCGCCTCGCCCGAGCGAGGGCGGCCCTCGCCCGACCCAGAGAGGGCGGCCCTCTCCTGCGTCGGACGAGGGCCGCCCTCGCCCGACGCCGGCGAGGGCCGCCCTCGCGCCGACGCCGGCGAGGGCCGCCCTCGCCCGACGCCGGCGAGGGCAGCCCTCGCTGCGTCGGGCAAGGGCACCCCTCGCCGGCGTCGGGCGAGGGTGCCCTTGCCAGATCCGGCGAGGGAGGCCCTCGCCCGACCCAGCGAGGGCCCCGCCCGACGCCGGCGAGGGCGGCCCTCGCGGGCCGGCGTCGGCGAGGGCAGCCCTCGCCGGACGCTGGCTTCCCTCCGCCGGAGCCGGCGGAGGGAAGAGAAAAAAAAAAAAAAAAAAAAAAAAAAAAAAAAAAAGAGAAAAATGTTTTTAAAAGCAAAATGACCAAAATGCCCCTAAGATTTAGGGTAAATGTATCACGAAATGAAAGTTCGGGGTTTTTGTGTCACAAAAAATAGTTTGGGGTAAATGTGTCACGAGATAGCAAAGTTTGGGGTTTTTGGTGGTGCAAAAAAGTTTGGGGTATTTTGTCACTTTGTGCATAGTTTAGGGTTTTTGGTGGTTTTTTCCCAAACTTTTATGACACTTTTCCCATAAAATATTAGCGAATTTGCTGGAGCAACTAAAGCAAAGAGAGAGAAAGTGAGAGGGAGAGGGGGAGAGGGGATGTGGAGGGCAAGAGGGTAGAGCGTAAAAGCATGGGGAAAAGAGTGGGTTGCGGCAAAGATTCATGACGGGGATAAGCTTGGGCAGTTGAGCACATTTCATTGGACGGGGGAATGATGAACGTAGGGTTCATCAATTTCCAGTCCGATCCGATTCCCAACTTTGAAAATGGAGAACCGGTCATTTTTCTTTTCATGTTTCCATCTAGATATCTAATTATTCAAAGAATGACTAGAAAAAATTCAAAGTTAGAGACAAATGCTATACTTCTATCCATATATCTTATTATCCAATTATAAGTTTTTATTTCCTTTCCTGCAACAAACTAAACCCACTGATTTTTTTCTAAAGAAATCAAAATAAAACAAAAGTATATGTAGTTGATATGATCCGTCCGATTTCCCTTTGGAATCGGAAAGTGGACCACCCGAATATTGATTCCATTTTTAAGAATCAAGAGCCGGACCAACACTCTTAAAATCGAAACCCAATCGGCTGATTCGGTTCGATCCAAGCGATTTTTTATTTGGGCGGTTCATTTTGGACATTACTACAATGAATGCATACCTAGTTTTTTATAATGGCGTGGCGGTCATGAGATGTGGCAAAGTAAAAGATGGGCTCAAATGAGATAGTGAATGGGACTGGGTTTTGAGGGGGTTCTTAAAAAGGCATTTATAGAGAGAAGGGAGGCGAGGAATGATAGTGAGAATGAAGGGTTGATAGTCTCCCAAAAAATCGACGTATGGACCTCTAGAGTGCCTTAACTTTGCACAAAGGGACACTTTAGTGCTATAACTTACGAAAGGTACACTTAAGTGTCAAAATTGGAGTAAAAAGGATCACTTGAGTGCCAATCCGGCGAAATTCCGGCAAACCGAACCCAAAACGACGCCGTTTTGCACGCCGACGTGGCCAAATAATGCAAAAACGGTGTCGTTTTCGGGCTGACATAGTAAAAAAATATATAAAAATTAAATAAATTAAATTTAGTTAAAATATTTAAAAATAATAATTATAAAATTAATTTAGTTAAAATATTAAAAAATAATTAAAAAAAAAAAAAGGCCGGGGGAGGCGGGCGAGGGATCGCCCTCGGCCACTGCCCGCCCGCCATCACCGGAAAGGGCCGGCGATGACGGGGGGAGAGTCGGCTGGGGTCATGGGCCCTATCCGGGCGGCGACCTCGGCCGATCGGGCGACGAGGGCTCGCGAGCCCTCACCCGATCTAGGGCAAGGGTCACGACCCTCGCCCGGATCCGGCGAGGGCCGCACCCTCGCCTAGGCGAGGGCCGCGACCCTCGCCTAGATCCGGCAGGGTCGGCGACCCTCACCCCGCCGGGCGGCCCCTAGCGAGCGGCGGCCCTTGGCCCGGCGAGGCGAGGGCGACCCTTGCCGGATCGGGGGGCGAGGTCCGCGACTCTCGCCCGGATCGAGGCGAGGGCTCACAAGCTCTCGCCGCCGGTCTGCCGGGTCGCCGGCCCCCGGCCCGACCCTCCCCCCCCCCTTTTTTTAATTTTTTAAAATTTTAATTTTAAAATTATTATTTTTAATATTTTAACTAAATTAATTTAAAAATTATTATTTTTTAATATTTTAACTAATTTTAATTTTAAATTTATTTTATTTAATTTTTATATTTTTTTTTTACCACGTCGGCGTGTAAACGACGTCGTTTTGGGCTCGGTTCGTTGGAAAAATGCCACGTGGGCGTTTTCTCTTGGACTTTCGCCGGATTGACACTCAAGTGATCCGTTTTTTTTTTTTCCGAATGTGACACTTAAGTGTACCTTTCATAAATTATTGTATTTAAATGTCCCTTCGTACAAAATTATGACACTTGAAGCGTTCTTGTGTCCCAAAAAATCAAAAAGTTGATATCATCTCTGTAAATGTTCCTGCATTGGTGAGGCAGCGAGACATCCAAATCAGTGAATGGGCCGCGTGCATTTGAAGATGAGACTTATGTTAGAGGCTTACAAATCTAAGCTTCCTCAGAACTCAATGAACCAATCTAGGACCATTATCGCGGCTGCTATACTTGGTATATGCATTCTATAATACTTTCAACCCTCTCTTCTTCGCTCTGACTGGAGGTCTTTAAAGAATCTATACGCATGCACGTAGAAGTTCAAGTCTATATTTTCTTTCTTATAGGCAAGTGATCTTCTGAATCAACCAAGTACCAGTGAGAAGAACGTAACGTTGCATCTCGTTTGAACCACTGCTTGGGACGAGATTTTTCATTTTAGGAGGAAATGTATGTTCATTTCCTCACAAATGGATCCAGAGCGGAAAGAAAGGATCTTTCCCTCTTCAGCTGTTTTTTCTATCTAACACACTTTTTATCGGTATAGAATGGTTCTCGATTGGACACCTATCTATCTAAAGCCACAAGTGAGTCCCTATGAGGTCTTTAAGGATTGGCAGGACCGATGATTTTGTCTCACTCTTGCTGTATCTGATTTGGACATTCCGTTCTCTGCATAAGCCAAATCACAAGATTAATCTCCCGATGTTTCGCATGCCCTTGATCTGAACAAGGTTCTTGTCTCATGATCAAGACCTACAGAGAGTGTAGTTTAATGGAATATAAGAGGTGTCGACATGGAAGGACTCTTGAACCTCTTTCCTTTTCATGTACTTCACAGTGTCAGTCTCCACGCAGAAATCATCCCCATTTCTATGCATCAAATCCTGCTTCCACAGAAAAACAACGGATAAACTTTGAAACTATTTCTATATATTTCTTTTCTTCCCTCTGAGAAAAGTCTGGGAGCACCTGTGTGGAGTTATTCCCGCATGGTCTCACATATATGTTATATCCATTTACATCTCCAATTTCATTTGTGTTTGCTCCAATCCACGCCTTATGGCAGCCTTCGGGATCTCCATCCATAATACAAAAGTTCCTCATACTTTCGTACGTAGTGTCTGAAATAATCCCTCATATTTTCGTACGTTGTGTCTGAAATAATCCCTTGATTCCAAAAGTACTCATACCTTCCAGGATCTCCAGTTGCTAGGTCAAGAGTAGTATTTCCTAACTAAAAATTTTTCCCAACAAAAGAGCACAATATTTATTGTGACATCCCGATTTTTGGGCCGTAATTTATTTGGACAATTAGGGCCGTGTTCGTTCAATTGAAGCCGGGGTTGTGAAATTGAGGAATATGAGGGATTTTGGATAAAGAAAATAATCAATTTGATAAGTGAGACATCAATTGATTTTATGGGAGTCAATTTGAATTGAATTAAGAGAGATTATAAGGTTCGCCTATGGTCGTACTTTTGGGATTTAAATTGGTCCTATGGACAAGCCAAGATGTGAATTAAAGTGTAGTGACATTGGATTAATTTTTATGGACTTCAATTGGACTTAATTGGAAGAAGAATTGAAGGAATTGAGTTGCGCAAGATTTCGGACCCCGGAGAGAAGGAAATTGCACCTATTGAAAGAGTTGAAGGAGTTAGTGGAGTATGACATCGGCGATGAGGTCATGTGGTGGGCCACTAGAGGAAAGTGAGAAAGAAAGAAAGAAAGAAAGAAAGAATGAATGAATGAATGAAAGAAAAAGGGAAAAGGAAAAGGAAAAAGGAAGAGAGAGAAGGTTTCTTCTTCCTCCCCTCTCCCCCAACGTGCGACACCCCCATCTTCATCTTCTTCTTCTTCTTCTTCGGACGCCGACCAGCCATGGACGCCGCAGCCACCGCCGGAAACCAGCCGAGGTTCGTCGCCGTCCGCCCGTCGCCGAAGCCCGCCGCCACCGCCGTCATCCGCGCGCGCCTCGGCCTCCCTCTCGCGCAGCTCACCGTTCCAGCAGGATTTTCAGCGTGTCCAGCCCTCCTCCGGCCACCGTGAGGCCCCGCCGTCGGCCGCACAACACCGCCATAGCTCCCCCGCCGTTCCCCCGCTCGATCTAGCCCCGAATCTCCTCTTTCTCGGCCTCAAATCGCAGCAAACCAGCAGCAACCAGATCTGGAATTTGTGGGTATGGCAGCGGACCAACCCCCTTCGTGGGCCATTTTGGCCGGCTTCCCGGCCCCGGATGCTAGGCCCGCTTTGGAGTTTATCGATCCCGGCGTCGCGCTCGTCGTTTTGAGCTAAACGGCGCGTTAATCGGATGAGTTATCTCACTAATCCTTGATTAGCCGGTTAATTATGCCCTAAGTATGTTTAGTTTGAATTAAGTGTGTTTAGGTGGTTAGATTAGATTATTTTATTATAAGTTGGATTAAGAAATTTGGTTAAGTTTAATTGTGTTTAATTAAAGTTAAGAATGGTTTAATTAAAGTTAAGTGTTGATGTGACATAATTGGATTTTAATTTAGATTTATTTAAATATTCGAAATTCGGATTATTAAAATAATATTAAAATATTCCGAAATTAATTAAATATTATTAAAAAACGGAAAAATTTACTTTTAGCCCCGGTTGCTCGAATTTCGTCTTGCCGTTCGCCTTGTGATGTCGAATTTAAATTTGATGCTTGATTGGTGGCGAATTGAATGTGATTGTATAAATTAGGGCTTATGTGTAGAAATTCCAATTGTAGAATTTGATGGGGATTTGGCCGTGATCGACCGCCTATTAGAGGCCGTGTCTATTGAGGCCGTGATGAACCGCCTAGGAAAGGCCGTGCCGAGTGGGGCCGTGATGCCACTAGTCGTTGACCGCCTATGAGAGGCCGTGCCGAGTGGGGCCGTGATACCACTAGTCGTTGACCGCCTATGAGAGGCCTTGCCGAGTGGGGCCGTGATGCCACTAGTTATTTGACCGCCTATGAGAGGCCGTGCCGAGTGGGGCCGTGATGCCACTAGTGTTGAACCACCTTTTCGAAGGTCGTGCCACGTGGGGCCGTGATACCACCGATTTGTTGAAACGACCTTTAGGGTCGTGGTTGGGAGTATTGATTGTTTTGGTAGAATGACATGTAATCGGCCGAGCCGATTGATCGCCGAGACGATCCAAGTGGTTGATTGGTTGATGTTGTGATTGTGCTTTGGTTTATTCAATTGTCACATTTGCACGTGATTGAATAATATGAACTGTACTAACTTGCAGGCGCGGACTGTTGCGAGGTAAGTCTTTTTGACGTGTAGTTAGGTCATGCCGAGGCGTATTTTCTTTCTAATAGGGGCTTAGGAGGGGTGAGCTTGCTGAGACAATGTCTCACCCCGTTGTGGGAAACACATTTCGGGGCGCGCAGATGAGGATTCCAGCGGAGTCAAGTGACTCCGGTGAAGTTGGGCAAGGAGTGCAGAGCCAAGAAGATGGATGGTTGAATCGATTAGTAGTCATAGGACTGTTCTTTCTTTTGGTGGGCCGATCCCTAGTGTATAGACTCCGACCTATTGCGGCTGCATGTAAACCTTGTTGGATTTTATGATTGTATGTGGTTTGTATTAAATTGATTTTTGTCCCTGCTATCCTATCCCGTGTTTAATTTGTCAGGGGATTCTTATTACGTTCCGCATGCGCATAATAAAAATTAAATTGGGTCGGCGACACTACCTGGGAATGTCGCATTATCACGACCATGGCGGGTTGTTCACGTATCTCGGGGTTCGGGGCGTGATATTTATTAATTCAGTAGTGAAAAGAATCTGCCTCAACCGGAGATTCCATGTCTATTGCTCACCAAGAATCCCTTAAGATTGATTATCGGTCTCATGATGTCATTGTTATGATTTGCAATCACTCTAGCGAGTTGGGGAACATAATGACATTTGATAAAACAAAGGTCCACATAGAGCTTGTGAGTGACATAATCTGTACTGTATAAGTAGGATCATTAGGGTCACTGATGACAAATACACATACCTGCATAGCTCTCTCTGGCAAGATAAAAGTCTCTGTACTTGAATTTTGGGAAGACCTGAAGCCATTTATTCAGAAATGCATAATTGTCTACGGCTGAGATCAGAACAAAGGGTACATTAATTGATCTTTTGGAAAAATGCATTAGCAAGACAAATGATTAAACCGTGAAAACAATATAAAGAAATAAAGTGAGCCGAAAGTCCCGACCTGTGCTATTATCTCCAGCAGGCTCAACAGCACTGCGAACAGAATATCCAACACCAGAAGGGGAATCAAGGAAGAGCAAATTCGCCTCTGCAACAAAACAGTGAGAGGATACGAGTAATTTGTCATCTAAAACATGACCTCTTAGCAATGCCGCTATGTCCAAGAGTTTGAAAGAAAGAACATTCAATACGACTTTCATTTGTTCAAACAGGATTCCTCAAAATGAACCATTTAGTCTAGCTACATGAAAAGTTCATTGCTTTGGTTTCTATCGGCAGCGTCCTATCATATCACAAATTAGCATTATAGAGGTTCACACATACTAACAACCATTCACGCCATTCAAAAAATGAGTGCTCCTAAATATCTAAGCATTGCTCAAATAAAATTACCAGTGTTCCACGAGAATTGTCTCTTAGAAAGTTTCCAGTTGGGCAGGACCTGAAAGGGTCCAATCTCTTGAAAAGCTCCACGGCCAATGGACGAGCAGCCTGGTCCTCCATTGAGCCAGAGGAGAAGAGGTCTATGCTCTGCGTCTGTCAACGCTTCAAACTAACCAGTAGAACAGCCTTTTTTCTTTTCTTTTTTTCCCCTGTTTTACGAAAAAGTATCCTGAATACTGAGCAAAACGGACATCTTTAGGTTGTCCAGGCAATTTAGTAATCTCTGCTGCTCTTGCAATGATAGACAACATGAGTAAGCTCCACAGGAGAAAGTGAAATGCTTTTCTTGGTGAAAATTAACATGGAATCTCCAGTCAAAGCAGATTATCTTCACTAATGAATTGAACTAAATTTTTGCTCTATTGTTGCGGAAAAATTTTGGTTAGGAAATTCTACTCTTGACCCAGCAACTGGAGATCCTTGAAGGCACGAGTACTTTTGGAATCACACTTTTGGAATCACGGGCTCATTTCAGACACTACCTATGAAAATTTGAGGAGCTTTTGCACTGTCGATGGAGATCCCGGAGGCTACCATAAGGCTTGGATTGAAGCAAACACAAATGAAATTGGAGATGTAAATGACTATAACATATATGTGAGACCACGCAGGAATAACTCCACACAGGTCAGGTAGCTCCCAAACATTTTTTTAGAAGTAAGAAAAGAAATATATAGATATAGCTTTAAAGTTTTATCCTACGTTTTTCTGTGGAAGCAGGATTTGCTGTATAGAAATGGGGATGATTTCTGCCTGGAGACCGACACTGTGAAGTACATGAGAATGAAATAGGTTCAACAATCCTTCCATGTCAACACCTCTTATATTCCATAAAACCATTCTCTCTGCAGGTCTTGGTCATGAGACGAGAACCTTGTTCAACTCAAGTGCATGCAAAACATCGGGAGATTAATATTGTGATTTGGCTTATGCAGTGAATGGAATGTCCAAATCAGATACAGCAATGTGCCGTAGAATATGTTGGACAGGCTTGAGATACACCTGTGGTGGAATTAATTGGTAGGATTATTGCCCATTCATATGTGGAAAATGTAAATTTCTTCTAATTCATCACAAAGGTGTGCATTCTCTCACCGTAATTTAGTGGTGTCGAGTGTGGACTTCTCCCGGTTCATTGTCTTCTCTTGAGAAGTGGGACAACAGATGGAACTGTTCCGTTCCCAGCAACCCGACACAGCATTGCGGCACTGAAGCTGAAGGTACAGAAGAAATGGTGTTCCTGGAACCATAAACGATTGGGTAAGCGCTATCGAAATCAGTTAAAGAAAAGCTTTCACACAGCCATTCAAGATTCACTAAAACTAGGCCCTCTGGTTACCCAGCATGCAGGTTGGATCGAGGCACGTGAAGGATTGACTTCCATCGCTCCCCTCTCAGGCGCGGGCTTTGCTTCAGAGCTTTTCGTCCAATGCCCCAATGCCGAAAGGCACCTTCTAAACGATGCGAACTGTGATAAGCGCTCGTCACTGCGAGTTTTTCCATCTTTCGGTCTCTGTTTTGCTGAGGCTCCTTCATGTTCTTAGAATCCTTTCTCTTTGTACTTGAATGTATACATATAAATTATAAATATTTGTTAGAAGTCAACATCTACATACGTAAGCTACCATAAGGCTAATGGCATGGGACTATAAATGCCTTCACATGGATATGTCTGAACGGATGCATTTTGGTTGCACATCCCCCTCAAGGATCCGTAAATGGAGCAGTAATGGCCTCCAACAGAGCAGTAGATTAGAGCCAATAAATAGGGCTTCGGAACTTAGAAGGCCTTAGAATTTATGGTGAGAGAGGTCCCAAATAGAAAAATGCTCGTCTGTGAGAGAGTGAGAGCTAAATTTTAAAGCTCTTTTATTTCACGAAAAATGTAGTATTTTTGAAAAATAATTTTTATGAAATAATTTTTCGGTATTTGGTAAAACCCAAAAAAAAAATAGAAATTTTTTTGCCATTTAGTATGAAAGATCTAATTTGATTTTATTAGAAATTACCAACTAATTCGAATTTTTTAATTTTTTAATTTCTTTTTTTTCTCCTTCTTCCTTGACCAATCATTGACAAATGTCGCTGGTTGCTGGTTCCCGATTGCTGCTGCCGTGACGCTGGTTTCTGATTGTCGGTTGCTAACTATCACCTATGACCTATTGTTGGCCTTGGATGAGGGTCGAGCTTGCTTGTGGCCAACCAAGAAAGAAGCAAAAAGAAAAGAAAAAAAAAAAACTCAAAATTTCAAATTTTTGGAAAAATTATTAAAATTTTGAATTTTTAGTAATAATAATAATATAGTTCTTAAAAAAAAAAAATTAACCAAGGACCGAGCCGAGTACCAAAGACCAATGCACAACCATTGTTGTGTCCTAGGCCTAAAGGTGGGAACCCAAGCATGGCCTTTATGGACCCTAACTTGGGTTTTGGAACACTGGGTAAGGGCACTAGGGGTTTGGGCCCAGCCTCCATGGACCCTAGTGTGGGCATCATACACCAAGGCTCATTTTCCTAAATTTAAATTTTGGTAGGAAAAAAAATTTCATTGACTCATTTTTCTAGGCAAACCAAACACCAAAAGATGAGGAAAATATTTTTCGCAAAACAAATTGAGCCTTATAGTCTTTGTGCCTAATGTGAGAAAATAAATAGTAAAAATTGTGTGAGATAATATTTTACTGGAATGATATAATTATACTACATTTTGATGTAAGTGTATCTCGAGTTGCCCGCTATAATCATCTCATGTTACCATCAACATGCTTTCACAATCCAACAATGTACGTATTTTAGTGTCAACTAATTAACTGAAGAGACAAGATTAATTATGGCTTTGCACATTAACAATAATTTATAAACTTGATGACAACCCAAAGAGGATTATTTCCTTTTGATTACATGGTTTCTCCATCTTTGCCCGAAGCATGTTCTGATAAAAGATGACAGCATAATAAAACAACGTCACTCCAGGAAAGCAGTGGAGACCAAAAAAAATTGTATATTACAGGATGCAGCAGATACATTGAGTTTGAGCTAGGGAAGTCTAATTGCGACACCGTTACAACATCACCGATTGAGGAATGGAAAAGAAAAACAGTTTTTTAGACCAAAAGAAGCGACGGCTCTCAGCCTTTCACGCACGATACCGTAGACGAAAAAGAAAAAAAACCAGCAGGAATTAAAAAGGACGTCGAGATCGTATTGAGCGAGCCATCTAAAGCGCTCGGCCTTTGATGATGTCTAAGCTCATCTCGCTCGGGTCCGTGGCCTGCAACTCCACTTGAATGCCGTCCAATTCCCTCTTGAACCTGTCCTTGGAGCTGGCGTACACCATCTTACTCCTTATCTTTGCGGTATCAGGTGCCCTACCAACAACACATTCGGTCAGTGAAGCTCTGTCTTTGTTCAGTTCAATCTGATTGCTTTCTCATTTTTTGCACAGAGAGAGAGAGAGAGAGAGAGAGAGAGAGAGAGAACACAATATACAAAGCTCAGCACAACTGCAGTAGAATAGTCGGACTTTTGGAATTGAGGAACGGCACAATATATAATGGTCGAATGCCCGAAAACAGTCCAGAAACAGGATGTATGCCTTTCACATGCATTTGGAACTATAAGATGATCAGAGGTCACTATGATTGAAAATCTGCATGAGTTTGTGAATGAAATTCGGAACCTCTGACTTGTGAAATTCTTGCACATTGCGCATATACAATCCTTTCAAATGATGAAGCGCAGATCTTTCGTAAGCAACAACGTTTCATGGCTAACCATCATTGTCTTTCTGATAACGAAAGGTACTTAACCATTGCCAGACAAGTCACGTAGATAAAAGCTAGGCTACATCGGTTGAGAGATAATGTTACCATGCGATGAAGAAGATCTTGCTTTTCTGGCAATTCTCATTGGTGATGAAGTCAAAGTCGAATACCGAATAGCGGCACTCATCAGCCGGAAAAGAGGCGGTGAAATCCTCGTAGGTTTCCTCCGGATTCCCAACCTTCTCTACCACAACCTGCTGGTTCTCAATCTTGAAGATGATGAATCGGTAAATCCTCTTCGCTTTTAGCTCCATGAATCTCAGCTTGCACTCGTCGTCGACAGCCATTCCAGAAGCCGCGTTCGCCTAAAATCCATTCATTTTCAAGTCGATGCGACAAAATGTCAGGACGATCATAAGATTTCAAATTGCCAATGACGAGGATGAGGACGGCATGAGGGCTGGTCGTTCATGCATGTCCAGATACTCTTCGCATAATTCTCGATACAACCAATTACAATCGCCTTGAGCATCTAATAGGGTCTCTACCTAGATCATGCCCATCTACAACCATCCAACCTAGATTATTATAAACAAAACAAAAATAATGCACGACCATTTTCGACATGAATCATAATCGAAAGGAACGTCAAAACGGTATTCATATTTGCAATTTCCCAAAGCACGAAAAGATCGTGCGTTCAGAGAGATCGGAAACGGTGAACGTACCATTTTGCCTTCAATGAGAGAGACAGAGAAGCTCCTGGCAAGAAGAGAGAAATTGGAGGAAGAAGCAAAATATGATGAGAGAGAGAGGAAGAGAGAATGAGGAGGAGAGGCTGGGAGAGGGCGAGAGAGAGGAAGGTGATCCTTAATCCCGGGGGGGATTTCTAAAGCCGGTGGAGAGGAGGAATTGCAGGAAAAGAAAGAGGCTGATATAAAATGCATCATGCCCCCCCAACGCCAGCGCCAACAACCGAGCACTTTGATGTCGCCACGTTCTTGATGCGTCTTGCATGGCACGTCTGTTTCGTTCCATCGACACATAGACAAAGTTTGCTTTTTTCTTGGTTTTTCCTTGTGTTTTGTTGAGTTCAAATTCCAAATATAGTAGTGGCAATCAACCCACGTTCTCAAAAATGCATATATACTACATGAATGGCATTAGCTTATACCCTTCAATTGACTATTTTGCTCAGCCCGGGGAAAGCGCGCGGCTCCGAGATGCGTCCCTCACGATCTTCAAGATCTGATGAAGAGAAATCCAGTCGAAAGCACGAATGGATAGCCGATCGACGACTAGGATGATTGACGGCAAACAATGTCGAGCCTATACATACTGGTGTCAAGGTCGTGGGGTCCGCTTAAGAGAGGAGCCGAGGCCGCCTATGTCGTCATATGTTTCTCTCTCACATGATAAAATGCCACATTAGGAGTCCATGTACATTCGGGGTGTGCGTGAATTTCACAAAAAAATGACGCAGGCTCTAGTTCAGAAGATCATCCTTCAATGGAAGCATTCGACTCTTGAATAAGTATATGAGTCTGCACCCGAACTCAAGTTTCAAATAATGAACTATAAATTCAAGAACTTCCAACTACACGGGAAAAGCTTCATTGCAACTACAAGACATCGTCGACGGTAAACAAATAATACAGTATTTTTTCCTGCATTTCTTTTGGTTCGTTTTCGGGAAAGTAGGGATCCAAACACACTGGATCCAAGGGTCAAAATTGCTTGAAGAACCAAAGATGAAGAAAAGGCCAACGACGCTGTAATCCTAGCTATCTCTCGTAAAATCGACAATAATTAACCAGCAAAATTAACAACTTTTGTACCCTGTTTTCTCTTGGCTTTTACATGACCATCTTTTGAGCCAGAAGTATCAGCCACACATGCACTAGACTTGTCTTTCTTAGCGGGTGTTTCATCCATCACAAAGTCATCATCAAGATCATCCCCGCTAGTGAATTTGGTAACTTGAGGTCTCGGCGCCTCTTCTGTTTCAGCAACTGGAGACAAGACAGAGACAGAATCAGAATAGACCTTAAAGTCGTACAATGTTATATAAGCAATTTAACTTGTCAATGAAAAGTAACATTTGAGGACATTAAGCAAGGAAACATTCAAAAGAAAGGTCAGAAATTATAGAACAAGTACCAAAATACTATATCTGTGCCACTTTATCTTTAACCCATGCAGAGATTCTATGGTAAGCTTGTACAGGTCAAACAGAGGATTTTACTTTACAAGCAAAGAATCAGATCCACATAAGAATGATGGATGTCAAAACGAAGTCACTTTGAGATAGCAGCATTGACATCCTTAACTTTACATCTCATTTTATAGCCAAGCCCCAATTCAAATTCGTTATCCCAAACTTAGCCACCTATAAGGCAATAGCCCATCAGGGCCAACTCAGGAGCACCAGACTTGCCAATACAAAGAAAACTCTTGCCAATTATTTCATATGGTATCAGCATTTATGGTCACACAAAACCCAAAAAAAAAAAAAAAAAAAAAAAAAAAATCTGCACAATAATTTTCTGCATCCAAATTGCAATGGGATCAATTGAATAAGTGAGCGAGCCATAGGAGAAAGATGATTAACTTCAAACAAGAATCAAGCAATAAGAAACCAAGAGGACAAGGCTAACGTTCTTATGGACAAATCACTAAGTCCACCATCCAGAACCATAAGAATCAGAAAATAGCTAAACTAACAAACCCCTCCACCAGGCTTCTCAGTTCAAAGAATAAAGAGAAAATTTTCTGGATATACTGAAGCCATTTTTCTCCACTCTTTCATGATTGAGCAGCCGATCATCTCACCCAACCGTTCTTCACACATGCTAGATGAGTTAACATCCAAAGGTTGCGGAGGCTCAAGAAATTAGCAAAATGTTACACTGTTTATTCTCTGTTACTTAAGTCGATCTGGTTTATCCTAGGTTCCTAATGCCTAAGGAACATTCCATTGAAAAATAATAAGGTTTGTGATAACAAAAATACTAAAGGCTGCAATATCTATCCTCAAATGCAAATGGACTTTGCCACAGAACACCATCAGAATTAAGAATCCTTCGGGCTGGCATAAGTTTAAGATGTATAGAAGATGACTCACATCTACCACCAATTCCGGAACCTCTTTTGCCCTTTTCAGGGCAATCCCTAGCCAAATGTGTCACACCACCGCAGATTTTGCAGCAACCACCCTACAGAAGAGCAATTAGATGTCTCCTATTCATGAGAGTATCATAATGAGTATAAAAAGATATAGAACAAAGCACATATCGACATGTATGAAGATGAAGATGCCATTTACAATAAACAAAACAATGTACCTTTGGATAAATTCCATGAGCATTTTGAGGGCAGTTTTTGCTCAAGTGACCCTGCTCTTTACAAATAAAGCAGCTGGCGAACTTAGTCCCGCCTGTCACCACAAAGGAGAGTAAATGATTGGGGAACACCATTCATGACCTAAAAGTAAGCACCGCAGTAGCAGAACAATGGATGGAGGTTTATATGAGCAGTTGCATTTAACTGATTTGCCTCTAGATGATGAAGTTAGCCATCCAGCACATCACCAAACTAAGGCTTGTGTAAGTAAACTTAAGTTTAACCTTTTTAGAAGAGGATTCAAGAAGCAAACTCAGAATGATGCAAATCAAAAGATAGACCAATAAGAAAAGTAAAATGCTAGACTACAATATATAGAGAAAAAGGACAGAAAGACTTCTGCATTAGTGGACATCCAAATTGTATGGCTTGCAACATGTAATTCATTTTCAGCAAATATCAACATAGAATAACAATTTTCAGTACAATCTCGTGATATCAAATTACCATCTTTAAGAGGTTGAGGACAGTTTGCAAGAGAATGCCCTGTGTCCCCGCAATTATAACACAGCTTCCTATCAACGGACTCGTCATTCTTGTCCGGGCAGCTTTTGAGGCTATGACCGCGCCGACGGCAAAGCAAACATATCTGCGTAACAGCATAAAACCCAAGAGTCAGACAACCTAATCAACACCGAGAAACTGAAGGAACTAAAATTCTGGACCCCGGGAATTCAAATGCATATGCCTGGCTTGATTGGATGCCCACAATACCCCTAAAAAAGAAAACCAAAAAAATCAAGAAACCACCTGAGCAATGTTCATGGGACTGGCACACTGTTTCTCAAACAAATTCCGCATAATTCAAACAACGAAATGACTCTTATACAAAACCAAGAATCCCCAGCGTTAAAATACAATCAAGAAGTAAGGACTGCCAAATTCTGTCCAAGGACCAACCAAAGATAAAACAAGAAAGACAAACCTTATTCTTCTCCCACTGAGCTTTCTCAGGGCAGAGCTTGGCAATATGGTCCTGACCTTTGCAAATAAAACAGCCCTCACCGGGCATCAATCCAGGAACTCTAAGCGGGTGTCTCTTGAAGGTTTTCTTGGTGGGTCCTCCAGCGCCATTGGAATCTGGTTTCTTGCGCTTGAATTTGTTTAGCTTCTTCTTCTTCTTCTTCGTCGGGTCTTTGGGCGGGGTCGGCTCCGGTTTGGGGAACAGCTCCGGGTGGGCTTCTCTGTATCGCTTGCGAGCGAGTCTCTGCCTTTCGCTCACCATCTTGCGAAGCTCGGCGCCGGCGCGGACGATGGTTTTTCGCCTTCGAGCTAGCAGCAGAGGCGACGCGGTCTCGTGCCGGCGGACGTTTTAGGGTTCATCGAGTTGGCGTATCGGGCGACGGTGATTTTCTACTTTTCGAAAATTTCGATTTCTTGCTGTATTCTTTTTTTGGGGTACGGAAATTATTATTATTTTTTTTATTTGTCTTTTTAATGAACAAATTATTTTTCACACGCAAAAACATCGGTCTTGATGTTTGGAGTTATTTCAATCTTTTTGGCTTGTAAAATTTGGAACCCTTTTGTTATTGTGAGAAAGCAAAATCTTTGGAGTGATGGGAAAGATTAATTTTTAACAATAAATGTATCATATATATTTGAAGTACAATTGAATCTGGAAAATTTCATATATTGAGATTAAATGTAAAGTATTAAAAAAAATTGCAATCAAGCAATTAGCAAGCCAAACTACAAACATAATGCTGATTAAAAAAAAGTAATTTCATTACATCCGTTTACTTAAGTTATGAGAAAAATCGAGATGAGATTGTTGTGTATTTTAAAAGACATGTAAATAGGTCTTGAAGTTTTATTAATTTGGGGGGCAAATGTTTCAAGTCAACAAATTTGAGATATCAAGTTTCCTTGTTGGTTGATGTGATATGATTTTTTTGGTGTCAAAACACAAATCGAGGAATAGAGATGTCAGCATTAGTCTCATTATTTTGAGAGAATAATGTAGACCTCCAAATTGCACATCCTAAGTAAGAGGAATTCAACTACTAAGATTTGTCCCAGTGGCCACTCTTTCAACATGGAAGGGGGAGGTGAAGGGTTCAAATTTCCACATCCTCGAGGAGAGATGAGGTGGAGACGCGCAAGTTTCAGAAGTGAGTTTTGATGCCCATGCCTTACAAGAGATAGGGCAAAAATTTGAGAATGAGTGTAAAGTAAGTATAGTATAGGATTGATAAAAAAAAAAAAAAAAAATAAGAGGAATTAGGCAATCGAGACTAATTTGTGAGCGATGATGGCTGAAGGTAGCCATCTTACTATAAATATAAATGTTGATAAACTTCGTTAGATCTATCTAATGCAAAGGAAAAACATGTAGAACATCTACATAAAAGGCAGCTTTCACAAGATTTCAAGCTAGATTGCCTTCCTTGTTCTTCATTTTAGATTATAGCGACACAGCCCTTAATCTCTTCCTTTTTTTGTGCAAGTGGATAAACAAATCTTCACTTCAAAATCAAGTCCGTCGCTTTTTTAGATCAATGGGACAGGCCTCTTCTTATTTTCCAAAATTGGGAGGTCGACATAGATTGAAGGGCCAATATTAATTAAAAATAACATACAAGTGCAACAATTGAAAAAGGAAATTCCATAGTAATCCATCGACTTCCAAGGCATTCATCAACTTTCAGCCTTATGACCAATTTAAATTGAGCCACTCGAGCGGTGCAGTTGGGCAAGTTGTGGTTAAACCAACTTAGATCTCACTTGTTGCAGCAACCATGACTGGTTTGCAAAGACCTAATTCCAAACAAGTGGCACCACATGCCTAGGTTGCTATGATTTTCAATATCATTATGACTAGCACACCTCTAAAATTCTAAATCTATAAAATCAAAGACGTAAATCAAATATCGATATATAGCCCGTCAGTTTCTTCGGATTGTGTCTACACTAACAAATCATGAAAAGGGTTTCAAATTATTAGACTCATGTCAAAGTAAATATGTATTGTCCTTCATTAACCACATAATGTAACTAGCAATCTCTAGGGTGAGAAACAGATTGTTGACCTCATTTCAAGACATAAATGGACGAAAAAAAAGGGTGACATCAAAATTGCATCTTCTAGCAGCACCAAGTTTGGATTGGATGGTCAAATGAAACTTTTTGGTGCCCAGGAGACCCGCCATTTCTCTTTTGGGGTCTCTTCACTTGTTCCTTAAGTTGCTTCCAAGGCTTCCAAGTGCATGCGCATTGATAACAGTTCGTTGCACAGTCGCTTCCAAATGATACAGCTCAGCTTCTTTCCTATGTTAGAGAAAGCCCCCCCTCCCATCGTCCTTTCTGTTTAGACAACGCACGCAATCGATATCGAAACATACTCCATCTTCCTGTTCTCTGAAAAGTAGGTTCTGGGTTCGAGTCGACTATTTCGCACAATCGAGTCCCAATCGAATCTTTCCCAATGCGGGAAAAGCACATCGACACGCACGTTCGAATTCAAGAAACTCGACGGATCCTTTCATCAAAACACCTTTCGACCGTCTTATGTTTGAAAACATCCTCATATCGTAAGTGTGGAAATCATAGATTCTCTTCAAGTTCATATGGTTGCAAATTGCAATGATGATCCTTCCGGTTGTGGCATCGGGAGGCTTCGGCAGATCTGGGAGGTGCTTGCTTTGGCACGAAGCGTCGATTTCCCCTTTTGTCAGAGCAGCGATGGGGTATGTGCGGTGTGCAAAGTGGGAGTGAGCTTTCTTTGATGTCCACCGCGCAACTTTCTTTTCTGAGGATGGATCGGAGGGGTGAATCGGAAGACTTGCCCTTCGGGTTTCGATGATCGTTGGCCCACTTCAGCCGCTCGAGTGTTTTTCTGCTAAAAAGATAAGAGTGAATCGTACGCTGAAATGGCGTGTGAAGGACCCTCTGCCCTTGACTCATGCTGGGCCTTCGATGGTTCTTCGTCCATGTCAACTCCGATGGTTGGCCCACTCTGATCCAATGCTTTCTTGCAAGTTACGTGGGTGAATGACATGTATAGCCTATGGTTTTAACCCAACGTGTAATGCGATTCCTGAACTTTAACTCAACATATAAAGTCAACCACTTTGAGCTTTTCATATATTAAAGGTAACTCATAAACTTTTGGTACACGTTCAATTCTATTTTAACGTTATCTTTCCATTAATTTAAATTCAATAACAATATTGAATATTTTCAAACAATTCAATGATTAAATTGAATATGCATCAAAATTCTATAAGCCACAGTGAATAAATTAAAAGTTTGGAAACGATATTACACATTTAATCAAAATTCAAGAACGACCTCGAACAAATTTAAAATTCAATAACCATCTTATAAATTATATTAAAGTTCTAATATCGTTTGTGTCATTATCTTTTGTCACAATTGTAATAATAATAATTATTGTTGTTATTATTATTATTATTATTATTATTATTCGGCCGGTTAGATTATGGTTACCTCAATTATTCTATAATTTGTCTCGACGCGCTTTTTCCACTTTTCAGGCCCGGCACGTGCGCTCTGCAACCTCCCTCGCGCTGCCGTCGCCATTCGGGCCCCCGAAAGGAAAGAAAGCAAAACGCCGCCGCGCGCGCGCGCTCCGGGGGCGCGTGCCGCCCACCGCCCCGACCCACCGCGCGTGGTCCGAAACGGCACCCTTCCTCCCTCGCAATTCCCAAGGCGGGGCCCGAGCCAAGCGCAGCTCTCGTTTTTCTTTTTTCCCCATTTCTTAATTCAAATTTCGAATTCCCACTCAAACCAAACGCCGTCAACCCCCCTCCACCCCTATCCCCCCTAACGGCGTCGCACCTTCCGTCATCTTCCTCCTATATAACGTCAACGCCCCTCACTCTTCAAATCCCACCCTCCTCCTCTGCAGAAAAGAAAAGAAAAAAACACAGTCAGGTCGCTTCGCTTCCTCTCTCCACTCTCTCTCCTCGAGCTTCGTCTCTCCCCCTCTTTCTCTCTCTACGAAGATGCGTGAGATCCTGCACATCCAGGGCGGCCAGTGCGGCAACCAGATCGGGGCCAAGTTCTGGGAGGTGGTGTGCGCGGAGCACGGCATCGACTCCACCGGGCGGTACCAGGGGAACAACGACCTCCAGCTCGAGCGCGTCAATGTCTACTACAACGAGGCGAGCTGCGGCCGGTTCGTCCCCCGCGCCGTGCTCATGGATCTGGAGCCCGGCACCATGGACAGCGTCAGATCTGGGCCGTACGGCCAGATCTTCCGCCCCGACAACTTCGTGTTCGGCCAGTCCGGCGCCGGCAACAACTGGGCCAAGGGCCACTACACCGAGGGCGCCGAGCTCATCGACTCCGTCCTCGACGTCGTGAGGAAGGAGGCCGAGAACTGCGACTGCTTGCAAGGTAAATGTTGCTCTTCGGCTTCTGTGGATGCTGTGTCGAGCTCTCCGTGGAGCTTAGGTTTTGATTCGGCCAGGCTCTGTCGCGGCTCGTTTCTTGTTCTCTAGCTCTGTTTTCGATCTGCTGCTTTTGAAACGCGTCTCGTGCGTGTTGATTCGCAGATTCAGTGGTTCAGTGTGTAGATTTGTGTGATGGACGGGTTTTCCTGCTTCTCGTCGGTCGCTATGAGGGGTAGTAAGCGATTTCTAGCGCTGATTGCTAACGGCTTGCGCGTTCCGTTTGTCGAAATCACGTTCTTAAAGCGTTTCTGGCCGTTCAATTTTGTTTCCACCTGCTGATTTGTCGACCTGAGGGGAATGCGTTAGAGATTTGTTCACGAAAAGCGAGCAGTTGCGTAGTTTTGTTCGCGATCTGCTGATTTTAGAATGTATCTCACGCCTAAGTTACTTACGAGTGGTTGCTGTGTGATACGCATGACTCAGTAAGTGTTTCTAGCTGCAAATTTTCCAGCGGTTTTGTCTACGAAACTGTCCTTTGGAAGTTGTCTGGCCTATCTCTCATTGTGCGCATATTAGATTGGAGTGTTTTGATGGCCCTCTTGCTGTATCAGTATCGGATGTGAGTTAGCTGGTAGATCTTCGTGTGACATAGGTCAATTTGAGTTGATTATATTTGCTGGACTCCTTGATTGTCTTGATGCCAATTGATTTTACTGTGTTCTGTTGCCATGTTTGTTCGGAGAGAAAAAGTTATCATTGAAACCCTTTACATTTTCAGTACAATCGATAATGTTCGATGTTTAATGTGAGCTGCATTGCTTTTTGGTGCTCTAAAACTGAGTGCTTTTGTTTGTGGAGATATTACGTGTTGCCCTTGTCATATTATGGTTGTACTTATAAGATTTGGTGTGCAGCTGCTATAATGTATTAAACCTTTCTTATTGGAAAGTTCAGTGCTTAAGCAACCGTGTGAAAGCATGTCGGGACCTTTTCTCCATCATGTTGTTACAACATTAGAATGTTTCGATGTCGGGCTTTCTATCTCAGATGTGGCTCATATGCTTCATCATTTCAATCTGTTTTTAACTTGAGCTGCATTCTTTCGTGATGCTTTAGAGAGTGCTTTTGTATGTGCTGACATTGCTTGCCGCACTTGCTCATTATGATTCCGGTGTCCTTGTGGATTAATCAATCGTTTACAAATTGACTTTGGGTGCTAGAGATGGTTACCGATTTCTTCCCCCCTATTAAGCTACTCTTCTGTTTTGCTTAAGTGACTATGCTTATTTGTGATGAATGAAGCTGAATCCTTGTGTGTTTATTGATTTCAGGTTTTCAGGTTTGCCACTCTCTGGGTGGTGGAACTGGATCTGGCATGGGAACACTCCTCATCTCTAAGATCCGTGAAGAATATCCTGATAGAATGATGCTTACTTTCTCTGTGTTCCCTTCCCCTAAGGTGTCTGACACAGTTGTTGAGCCCTACAATGCGACTCTGTCTGTTCATCAACTTGTTGAGAATGCGGATGAATGCATGGTTTTGGACAATGAGGCACTTTATGATATTTGCTTCCGGACTTTGAAGCTCACTACGCCTAGCTGTAAGTATCTCCCTTATGCTGTGCTAGAGAAGGCCTTTTTGTTTTCTAGCTGTTGGACCAAATTGCAATTGCTTAGTTGTCCATTCTAGATTAATGCAAAATACGTTTGCAAATCTTCTTTAGTTCAGATTCTGAATTTTTAGGACTTAAAAATGAGAACATGCACTACCTAATCCATTTGACTGCATATAAAGGCTGGATTTTCCATTTTCTTTTATTTGCTCTCCTAGCATTTTCTGTTGTTATATCACCGTATTAAAGTGCACTTCAGTGCTATTATCTATTATTTTTCTGTTTATTAAGCTAAGGAATATGTGATCACATGTGGAGTTCTCTTGGAATTAGCTCCATTCTGACTATTTATGATAAGTTTATCATAGCTCCGATCTGTTGGTTCAGAATATTCTTTTTTATTTACATATCCGGTGGTTGCGTAGAGCCCCACATGCTGAGACCTGGATCTGGAATTTTAGATGAGATTCCTTGGATCACTTAGAAGTCAAGCCTTTCCACATGGGCTTTGTCAGTCTGTGACCTTAGTAGGGCCATAGTATCCAGTTGTCTATGGCAGATGCTTTTTCCAACATGCTGTACGCAGTTAGACCCCAGATCTAAATGCTGTCGTTCTCAAGTTCTTAATCATGGGTCATACAGTATCTTTTGGCTGGTACCTAATTAAGAGTTTAGTAGCTTGATTCAATTATCTGGTTAAATATATCTTTGACTTTATTCTGGCGAGACGTTTGATCTTCATTTTTCTCATTTCAGTTGGAGACTTGAATCACCTCATATCTGCGACCATGAGTGGAGTCACATGCTGCTTGCGTTTCCCTGGTCAACTCAACTCTGACCTCCGCAAGCTTGCAGTCAATCTCATCCCATTCCCTCGTTTGCACTTCTTCATGGTTGGGTTTGCTCCGCTCACATCTCGTGGGTCCCAACAGTACAGAGCGCTCACTGTTCCTGAGCTCACTCAGCAAATGTGGGATGCGAAGAACATGATGTGTGCCGCAGATCCACGCCATGGCCGGTATCTCACTGCCTCAGCGATGTTCCGTGGCAAGATGAGCACCAAGGAAGTAGATGAACAGATGATTAATGTGCAAAACAAGAACTCGTCCTACTTTGTGGAGTGGATACCAAACAATGTCAAGTCAACCGTGTGTGACATTCCTCCGACTGGTCTGAAGATGGCATCCACTTTCATTGGAAACTCCACCTCCATTCAAGAAATGTTCCGCCGTGTGAGTGAGCAGTTCACTGCCATGTTCCGCAGGAAGGCTTTCTTGCACTGGTACACTGGCGAAGGCATGGACGAGATGGAATTCACTGAGGCTGAGAGTAACATGAACGATCTGGTCTCCGAGTACCAGCAGTACCAGGATGCGACGGCTGACGAGGAGGGTTATGACTATGAGGATGAGGAAGAAATTCAGGAGGAAGCATAGAGGGCATTGCCTATATTAAGTCTCTAAAAATCTCAGACTTTTGTGTGGAGTTTTGTTATTTTTACCTGAATGGCTTATTTGGGCGTTTGAATTGTGGAACTCTGGATGAATATGTCCTGTAGTTGGTTTTTGGCCTTCGTGCTGTCTTAACTAGCTAGTGGATTTGCTGTAATGGGAACTAAATTTACCCGTAATGTTTCTCTTACTTTTGTGGCTGTTGTGAAGCGATGCTCTGCTTATTGAGGATAGTGTTGATGGCATTTTGTTTCTCATTCTTGCATGTGCAGTGTTAAACCAACAACATTTCTTCCTATCTCATGAAGTAGGAAAAAGGTTGAGATTAGCTAAATTTTCAAATGGCGAATGAACGAGAACTCAGTTTTATGACCTTCTTGTTTGTTACTAGGACTGAAGTGGCGTTTTAGTTTGACACTATAAAATTGATTATTTCTTTGTAGAGACTCCATGATCCAATCTTCAAGTTACGCTGCAAGAGCATTAATAGTTCGTCCGCAATCCCTAAGTGAGCTGTGGATCTTTGAAGAGCATCGAAAAAAATCATTATACCTCTACTTAAATCTTTTCACTTGGTCGTGCTTCGGGAAAATTAAGAGTTCATATCGCCTGTATTCATGGAATTACGTTTACGTGATGCATTAGCATAAATTGATCATCTTTAGAGTGAGGAGATACGTGTCGGTAAATGAAATTGGCGCATGGCAAATTTACTTTGATTCCAAGGGCAGATTGGCAGACCTAGGGGTGATTGGTAGGGGTGAGCAACGGTCTAGGGTCGACCCTGGACTAACCCTGGACCGGTCCAACCCTGCCGGTCCTGGTTCGGTTCCCAAGGGGACTGGGTCGGTCCTTGATCTTGAAATTCCAGGACCAACACTGTACGGATTGGTCCTCGGTTCTCAGAGTTTTGGATCGGTCCAACCCTGGACCAACCCCGTATATTATATTATATTATTTATAATTTTTTTATATATTCAAATCGAGTAAAATGTCATTTATATTATATTATATTGAGATGTTCTATCAATAGCACTAATAGTAATTTCAATTTAAAACTTTTGTTGAGTATTAATTATGTGTCGTTTGTTTTGTTTTTAGGTGTTTAGAAGTTCAAGTGAATTAACAAGATGTGAAGTTATATATTCATAGTTTATATTAAATATTTTGAACTTTTTATGGTTTAATTATATTTTACTAATGAATTTCAGCTGCACTTTGCTTTTTAATTTATGTCAAACGGTAAAAGTTTTTGAAGAGTAGAGTAGTACTATAGTTGTTATGGTGATTTGCTAATTAAGTGATGTAAAGCTCATTTTTTGATTGAGTGGACTCTACATGATCAAATGCAGAAAAACGCTTTTGCATATTTTGCATATGGTGTTATGAATATTAAAGATAAATAATTACAGGAACTTTCCATCTGGTTCCATATCTCGATAAGTGGTTAGCAAATACAAAATTTCTATTATTGTGTCATCTTAAATTTGCTAAATATGTATTGGTATTTATAGTTTAGTTGCACAATGTCGCATTGTCGATGGATGTGTAATTTGAATTTGTAGGTTTGCTATTTTAGGGAGTATAAAAAATAAGACAAAAAAAAAAATTATCGATTGGTCCCGGGTTGACCCTGGAATCGGACCGAACCCATTGGGTCGGTCCGGTCCTTGGTCCCAGGCTCAATAGGGTCGATCCTCGGTCCTAAAAATTGAGAACCGACACTGTACGGGTTGGTCCTAGGGTTAGAGGGTGGCTCGGACCAACCCGGACCATGCTCACCCCTAGTGATTGGTTCCCCGTCCAGTCCGATTCCTAGTTTGGTTTCGATTCCCGAGCAGCTCAGGGAAACCGATAATAAATCTATTTCCCATCCCCTATAAAAAAAACAAACATAAAGCATTTGTTCTTTAATCATGAAAAGATCGAAATGCTTTAAAAATTGTGTATACTTTACAAACTTAACAAATATTATACTTTCTAAGAAAGGCATACTTTTATCATGGGCTGATTGTTCGGGATCAAGACTATCTGGTGATATAAGCTCTCTTGCTCGAGATCATTGGAGCGCATAAGCCAAGCCTTTTTTGGAATCGATCGCTCATTCACTCACTATCCCGGATCTTAGAAAGATAAAAGTTTCTAGAGAGGGAAGCTATGAAAAAGATAATGCAACTCTGATTATGAAATGATTGGATGATTACAATGAAAAAAATGGCATCTTTTTTTTTTTTTTTTTTTTTTAGGTCTTGGATTATAACTATTGATCATCTTTCGATCCAACAGATGGGATCTTATCTTCTAACCTACCAACTACTGGATCATACATTCTAATCTACCAACTACCGGTATTTATGCTGAAATTGCCAAGAGAGTTCTAAATTCTTGGCACAATTACTGTCTCACTAGATTCTTAGTGTAATTAGCGTCTTACCCGTCATTGGAAACGTTTCTTAAGCTCTTATGGGAACCTTGGATGATCTTGGGAAGTTTTCCTTGATCATGCATGGTCTCTTGATCGCAAGAATCTCGTGACGGTGACACTTTGGCTGGAGTATGACTTGACTTTTATACACAACTCTTCTCATACTCTTGGTATGTGACTTGTCATTGCCAAGAGTCCTACATTGAATGGGTATACAAAGAATGTGAGGATTTGTGCACAAAGCCCACCAAGCCTTTCTCCAATCAAAGCATACCTCTCTTGGCTTTTTGTCTAAATGTTTGGATCTTCACAACATTTAAAAAAACTCTTAAATAATTAAGAGTTAAAATTATTTCTTCAATAATTTTAAAGAAATAAAAATTTAAAATTTAAAAAATAATTGGTTTGGTCTAGGCGGTTACAAGGATAGAACTAGGAATCGAACTGACTTCATTGGTTCCAACTTCAAGTAATCGAGAATTGGATCGGCGCTCCTTAGGATCAGAGTGAATCAATTAGTTGAGTTCGATCTGGGTAGTTCTTTTACTCAGCCTTGGCAAACTAGAGTAATGGCTAACGAAAAGGTTGCGATGCTAGCCTTCATCATATACGTCAGGTTGGCAGCCCCCAACACTCTCACCTGAATTTCCAAGCAAACTTTGCATGGTGGGCTGCTATTTCAAGAAGCGTAGGGATGTGTTTCCAAAGGACCTCAGCCTGTTTGAGTATGAGTTGGAATGCCTCCACCATGGATTACTATTACTTATGTCATTGAACCAATAATGTCCATGTGCTTTGAAATGTAAAAAAAAGTGTTCACATCTTTTCAATGGAAGTGCACCTCAAGTGTCATATCCTTCATTTTCATATTACCTAGAATGTTGGTTGATATTGTAGTAATATATCTATGTGAGTTTACCACGAGGGGTTTGAAATTCTCTGATTTTTCTTTCTTGGGTCGGAGGGATTAGAAGCTCTTTGGATGGCTCTCTACCTAATCAGAAGGGAATGTTCTTCTTTGATACCTAATCAATATGCTTATGAAACTGATGGCTTCCTATTGTGTTTTTCATAGACAAACAATGTCACGCCCCGAACCCCGAGACACGTGAACAACCCGCCATGGTCGTGATATTGCGACATTCCCAGGTAGTGTCGCCGACCCAATTCTTTTTTAATAAGCGCAAGCGGAACGTATTAATAAACCCCTGACAATTTAAAAGCGGGATAGAAAAGCAGGAATCAAAAATCAATTTAATACAAACCAACATGCTATCATAAAATCAAACAAGGATTACATGCGGTCAAAACGGATCGGAGTCTACACACTCGGGATTGGCCAAATCAAAAACAAGGAACAGTCCTAAAACTACTAGCCGGACTCGATTGTCGATCCTCCATCTTCTTGACTCTGCAACTCCTTTTTCCAACGGCACCGGCAGTCCACTTGACTCCACTGGGATCATCATCTACGGCCCTGAAATGTGTTTCCCACAACGGGGTGAGACATTTTCTCAGCAAGTTCACCCCTCCTAAGCCCCTATTAGAAAGAAAATACACCTCAGCATGACCTAGCCACACATCAAGAAGACTTACCTCGCGACAGTCCGCGCCTGCAAGTTAGTACAATTTATATTATTCAATCACGTGCAAATATGACAATTAAATAAAGCACGGCACAATCACATCAACAATCAATCACCCACTTGGATCGTCTCAACGATCAATCGGCTCGGCCGATTACATGTCATTCAATCAAATCAATCAATGCTCCCAACCACGACCCTAAGGGTCGACTCAACAATCGGTGGTATCACGGCCCCACGTGGCACGACCTTCGAAAAGGTGGTTCAACACTAGTGGCATCACGGCCCCACTCGGCACGGCCTCTCACGGGCGGTTAACGACTAGTGGCATCACGGCCCCACTCGGCACGGCCTCTCATAGGCGGTTAACGACTAGTGGCATCATGGCCCCACTCGGCACGGCCTTTCCTAGGCGGTCAATCGCGGCCAAATCCCCATCAATTTCTACAATTGGAATTTCTACACAAAACCCCTAATTTACGCAATCACACTCAATTCGCCACCAATCAAGCATCAAATTTAAATTTCGACATCATAGCAGCGATCAGCACGAAATTACGAGCAAAGGGGCTAAAAATAATTTTTTCCGTTTTTTAATAAATAATAATATTTAATTAATTTCGGAATATTTTAATATTATTTTAATAATCCGAACTTTCCAACCAATTAAATAATTCTAAATTAAAATCTAAATAAGTCACATCACCATCAACTTTAATTAACCTCTTTTAAATTTAATTAAACCCAATTAAGTTTAATCCAATTTCCTTAATCCAACTTACATTAAAATAATCTAATCTAACCACCTAAACATACTTAATTCAAACTAAACACTAAAGGGCATAATTAACCCTATAATCAAGGATTAGTGAGGTAACTCACCCGATTAACGCGCCGGACGGACCAAAACGACGAGCACGACGCCGGGATCGATAAACTCCAAAGGCGGGCTCGCGTCCGGGGCCGGGAAGGCGGCCAAATCGGCCCACGAAGCTGCTGAAAAACCCATTTTTTTTTTCCCCACGGTTGGCTGCTGGACGGTGGTGCGGCGGGGGCTGGTCGGCGGCGGTTCGGGCGGAGGGAGCGGCGGGACGGTGCGGCGTGGCGACGGCGGAGGCTGGCGGGCGGTGGACGGCGGCCGGAGGGGCTGGAAACGCGGCTGAGGACGCACGGGGACGGAGCTGGGCGGAGCGGGCGGGAGACACGCGGGGACGGCGGCGAGGCGAGGCGAAGGGCGAGGCGGGCGCGAGCGGGCGGGAGGACGGCGCGGTGGCGGTGGCGCACGACGGGGCGAGCGGCGCGGCGTGCGGCTGGGCGGCGTGCGGTCGACGGGGGGCTGCTCGGCCGGTTCCCTCCTTTCCTCTCTCTCTCTCTCTCTTCTCCTTTCTCAAGGAAGGGGATGACAAGTGGGGTCCACCCCCCTCTCTCTCTCTCTCCCCCTTTCTTTTCCTTTTCTTTCTTTTTTACTTTCTTTCTTTCTTTCTTTTCTCTAGTGGCCCACCACATGACATCATCGCCGATGTCATACTCCACTAACTCCTCCAACTCTTTCAATAGGTGCAATTTTCTTCTCCGCCGGGGTCCGAAATCTTGCGCAACTCAATTCCTTCAATTCTTCTTCCAATTAAGTCCAATTGAAGTCCATAAAAATTAATCCAATGTCACTACACTTTAATTCACATCTTGGCTTGCCCATATGACCAATTTAAATCCCAAAAGTACGACCAAATGCGAACCTTATAATTTCTCTTGATTTAATTCAAATTGACTCCCATAAGATCAATTGATGTCTCACTTATCAAATTGATTATTTTCTTTATCCAAAAATTCCTCATATTCCTCAATTTCACAACCCCCGGCTTCAACTGAACGAACACGGCCCTATTTGTCAAGTCGAAATTAGAACCCAAAAAAAAAAAATCGGGATGTCACAAACAAACTCTTCTCTATCTTCGAGGATTGAGTAGGATCTTGCTTGATATTCAATATTAATAAGATGAATTAGCGTGTTATTTCATATCCAAGCATTTATGTGAATTATACAACAAAAGGTGGAAAGATCATTCTTAGTGAAGGACATTGTCGTTTACAATCAATAGCAATCTTTAGATGTGTTTTTCATTTATATAGCACAATGTTGATATCGGAGATGGTTCTTTCTGATTATTAAGTCCACCTTTTTGATTGGGTGAAAGATGAACCATCCATGTAGCAGCACTGTTATAGTGCCATGAACAGCACTGCTACGATACCATGAATAGTGTTTTTTGCTATAATAATTCAAGCCAAATATTCTGCTTCTTTCAAATGTTGTAATTAAGAAATGATTCTTCAATATTATCCTCAGAGCTATCTGAGCTATATCTATCTTTCTACTATTTGTATTCCCTTTTTGTAATGCTAGATTAATCGTTCAGCCCAAGTAAATTGTTGATGTTTTAAGTGTTTGCCCGATGTTCCCAACACGTTTCATATTGAGAGTCCCGCTTGCTATCCTATCAATCGAACTTTGCTCGAGACATGTGGATAGGACGATTGCGTGCTTTGATAGGATGTACTAATCCAAACGAAAAGACGTAAAAGTTAAACTCAATTAAAATTTAGGAAATTATTGTACGAAATATATCGTATATCTCTACCCTTCATGTGGTTTGATGAGGAAGGCTTTAATGATGGATTCAAAATGTGGGATAGGCAATGCATTGTTGAATCCACGGCGTGATGGCCGAAAGCATGGCACAAGGAAGCGAATCCGAGATTCTTGACTTTGATACCAAATTAAAAAGAAAAAAAGAAAAAAAGAAAAACAGAACATAATTTCTAGAAAGGATTTGCCTAAAAGACAAGTCCATAAATGGAAAATACACCTCGATTGTCATGGAAGTCAGTTTTACGTTTTCAAAGGATAGTTAGCACGTTGGAACTAAAATCGAAACCCTATAACCAGCAATGCCAACTCAAACTAACCGACTCCAAAACGATGCTAACTAGTATAAAATGAGCTTCTCGGAGAGCTAGAATTCTCACCAAAGTCAGCAATGGCGATGTCAAATAAGGCGTTGGCTGTATGCATTATCGCTATAGTGATATGCTCGTTTGCGGTGGATGATGTGCTCGTCGACGCGAAGCCGATCTCCTACGGCGCCATGCGTGGAAACGGTATTCGTTGCAAGGGCCCAAACTGTCTGTCTCCTCCGTCCAACAATTACAACCGTGGTTGCGAGAAGTCCAACGAATGCCGTAATGGCAAGCGGTGACTTAGCTTCTGGAAAAAAAAAGAAAAACTAGAAGGGTGATTTCAAGACCATGTAGTCTAAACCACCCACCGTTTTTTTTACTATTTGGTCTATGAAACACCCTACTATGGATGTGGGAGATTATTGATCTTTTATTCTTTGGCCAAATTTATTAATGTCATTGCAATTTATGACGAATTGATTGATTCGTTTAGTGTGGTCTTATTGTGCTTTTTGTGATAAATCTTTATCTTTCTTAATTGTGACTTTTATCAACTCGCCAAATATCGAATATGATTATAAACTTAGTTCAAGAACCGTAGATCTCAAGCCTTAACAACAATCGCTTCTCCGGTGAGCTTCTATTTGCACCGTCATCGCTTGTTTGCCTTCGTGCTGCTGATATAATTGAGTATGTTGGTTTTATACTTCAACAAAAGGAGAAAAAGTACTCTCTCTTTTTTATTATCATTATTTTCCAGCCAAAATCTATATTGTGATTATAATCTTTTAAAAATAATGAAAAATACTTATGTCAATTAACAGGTCAATATTCATTTGTTTTTTTTAAAGTTTCGAGTGGTTCGAATTGAAAAAAGTTAGTGCCCGTGCCACAAAATTTAGAGTAAGTAAGAATGAAAGCATAAGTTAGTTCAAGCTTCTTTTTTTTTTTTTTTTTTTAATAGTCTTTTTGTGAGCGCTCATTTAGTTCTTTGTTTTTTCCCTTGCTTTTGTGATTTTCTGTGGTTTTTTGGCCAAGTCAATACTTGTCATTATTATATATATATTTTTAAATCAATTGTTAAATGGTGATTTTTCAGAATGGAGGAGGCCAAGCATAAGTTCGCCAAAATTCATTTGACCAAATAATTAATTACCCTGCACAGAAATTAGATTTATGTATGGTTGTGAAATGTGTAGAAATTCAATTGAAACGACTGTGTAAAAGTTTACACTTGGATGTCCATGTCCTGCCATCCATTTTATGAATTTTAAATAAGTGTCTAGGAAAATTTAAGTCGTCTAATCAAACTATACTGCCAATTCAAAGTTGAACAGTATATTAATTATATTGTACACTATTTGGAAAAAAAAAAGGATTATTTATTGCACTATATGTAATTATAAATTTATCGGTATCACATATATTGCATTTTCTATAAGAATTATGTTAGCTCTTTACTAAAATTAAGCTTCCTTGTGCATCAATTACAATGTATCTGATTGAATAACAGCTGGAGAGCTATTCTCACGTGGATCCATTTCCTTATAATGGGAACTCAAATGTAAACCCTATAAAAGTTTTAAGAAAATGTAATTACACAAAAAGAACTCCTATTTGACAAATAGCCAAGCTCTAAATCTCTGGCAAAAAGGAAAGAAAAGGGGAAAACCCCTTATCTTTGGGTTTTGTTTGCTCGAGCAGGCTCGACTATAGTGTGAAAGGAAAGAAGATTGGGCTGATGTTCTAGAATTGGGTGGGACAGGCTAATTATGAGCACTATGGGCTTGGATACTAAGTTTGAGCTCGAGTGGGGAATCATCTTATAGGACAAGTTATGCTTTCAATCTTTCAATATTTCAAGCGATTAATAGTTCACTTTCGTACTTTAAGAGTCTAAATTAGATAGTACAGACATTACGTTGCATTTTAGGTGCCTCTTTAATTTGATTTGGACACAATTATTACATATCAAGTAAGTGATCTGGTGACTCACAAATTGGGCCGAGGGACCAGATTTATATGTTTGCAATGTAAAGTTGGCGATCAAACCTTGAATCGTAAGCTCTGTGCGTGGAAAGTGATAGCTGCACGCATTTTGCTAATGCAATTGCAGGCACAGCCAATTCTGTAATTTCAGTGTTTAACAGACACGGACGTGGAAGGTATCAAGCGCTTGTCTGTGCAAGATCCATGTATGTTTTCTTAATATTTGCGCAAAGTAAAGGGCCTAGCAACTTGACAAGGAACCGGGTATGAAGAATCTTCAGCAATTGCTCATTTACCAAGAGTGATGCCGGAGCATCCCTCGAATGCCATTGATTGGGCAACTTTGGAAATAGTCAACACATGAAGACCTACGACCACCTATATTTCTTATATTTTGGATGTCTCATAAATGTCATTATTGCATTTCTTAGTTTATAGTTCTTTATGAGTTGTGATTATGACGAAGGTTCCGAGAGTTAAAATTCTAGTTCCTCAGACATTATTATGTTATCTTTCCAATGAGTTCAAGAAATTACTTATGCTTGGAGAGTTGTTTCATACTCAATTGTATAAGCACGAATGAAAAGACCAAGATTCAACCGATTCATAACTTTTCTGAGTCATTGGTTTGAGAATATAAATGATTTCTCTTTTTGCTCTTATTCCCTGGGTAAATTATTGTGAGTGGCGTGTAATTATCAATCTAAGCTCCTACTTGTCTTACGTCCTACTTCTCTACACTCTCTTTCAGCGTCAAAGAGATACTTTGGAAAAAAGACAAGTCCGTGTTAAATTATGACTTGATTTTAAGCTGTCTACGGAACCTGAATGCATTGTAGATGCCATTGGGGTTCCTTTGTGCTTTTCACCGCACAAAGAAGTTATGACAGTTTTAATGAGCACTTATCGTCGGCCTTCATTTTGCAGAAACCCTACTCAACCGCATACTTCACGTTTCGCTGCAAGAATAAAAATTGTCCGTAGTACCCGGGTGAGATATGTGGATCTTCGAAGAGCATAGCTTGAAAGAGCCCAATTTAGCCAAAGACTGGTACTGCCATGAACAAGAAGTCACGTTTGTCGTTACTCTAATGGATTAAAGTTGTGGCAATTTGGACATTCTTGAGCACAAATAGTGCAGCAATCCCCCAGTCGAGCCATGGATCTTCGAAGAGCATCGAAAATGTTTTATCGCTTGAAGCGGTGAAACCAGATACTGGTATTGACCAAATCATGTAGAAACTCTCCCCGACTGCGAAATCTTCACATGGCGCTACCAGAGTTCATAAACAGCTCGTAACCCCACTACAGATTTGAGAATAGAGAAGGACAAAATAGAATCATGTCGACATGATCGATGAATCTAATCTCGCCATTCATTACTAGAGAAAATCTCCAGCTTAAACCCCGCACACGCAAGCATCATTTGATGATGACAGGTGCAATCTCGGCACGGTTGGCATATTATTACATGGCCGGAGCTTTAACGTTACATTGCAGGTGGTTGGGAGGATGGGTAACGAACGAGCTACAGTGCTGATGCCGATTGCCTGCGTCCTTCTGTCTTCGATGGCATCGGTGGCTCTCGGCGTCGTGAACAATTGCCTGGACAATGATAGCTGTGCGGAAGCTTCGCAATACTCTGTGGGATTCTTCTTTAACCCATATAAAGAAGCACACGAGCCATGTTACGACATATGCATTCACTCCAAAGAGTGTACCTTCGGCAAGGAAGTGTGCTCGGTTTATTGCAAAGTGGTATGCCGGCTGGTCCATACCAACAAACCATAAACCAATACTTCCGATTACATGAGCATTTTTTCAAAATGCTTGACATATTTCAAAATGAATAAATAAATAAGGAATTTTTCGCAACTTTTCTCTTTAAATTTTATTATTCTTATCAGATCTCATCTCATCTTATTAGACAATTATATAATCTGTTTTAGAAAAAACCTTTTTTTTCTTAGTGCTAGTAAATTCCTAAAGGAGTTGGTAAGTATCACTTTTATCGTTCTAATTGGATCTTATCTCATTTCATCATATGATTCTATTGTTCTGTTTGTTTTGTTCTAAAAAAAAACCTTCGTGGCTTTTTTTTTTTTTTTTTTTTGCTCTAGTGAATTACTAAGGAAGTTTGTAAGCATCACAAAAATTGTTCCCAAAAAAATTACGGGTCACTTGATTTCTTACTAACTTATTATTAGCTTACTGACAATTTTATGGAATTGTCAACTTTTATTTTTTGATAGTATGCAAATTGCCAATCTTCCTCATCTTTTACCGTTTTTGTAAACGCATTCTTCTACGAAAACACAGGAGAAACTCTCGGATAAATGGTAGAAAAGTTAACGAGTCACTCTAATCCAGAGTTAACAAATGTAAGGGGCAGTTGATCAAGTCAATTAAAAGTCAAAACTCAATAGAATAGCTGATAAAACATTAAAAAGAATTAAATGTTGGTTGGTAATTCAAATGAGAGGTGGTAACTCTTAAATATTAGGTAAATTAATCCGACAATTTTTTTTTTTTTATCAGTGACAAGAGTTGGTTGCTCACTCGAGTTTTAGCTCATAATTTCATTTAAAAGCTAGTAATTGAAAACATCGTAAGCTATGTTATTAAAAATTGTTGAGTTGATACAAATATTTCTAGTCACAAACTATCACAATAAACTAGTAAAATTTAATTAAATTATGGGTTAATACCCTAAAAAACCCCAAACTGGTACACCTGTGACAAATTTACCCCGAACTATTTTTTTGACCACCAAAAACCCTAAACCGATAAACCTTTGACAAATTTACTCCAAACGATATATTTGTGACAAATTTACCCTATACTATTTTATTAAATTTTAATTAAGTTAAATGACACGTGACGGTTGACCGGTAAACCAATTTGGGATTTTACACTCCGTTTGTCACAATTTACAATTTTTGTGATTTTTTTGTGGTATTAATTTAATTTAGCGGAGGGTATAATTGTTACAAATTGACCAGTTTGGGGTTTTTTATGGTCAAATAAATTAATTTGAGGTAAATTTGTCATAAATATACAAGTTTAGGGTTTTTATGGTCGATCGGGGTAAATTTGTCATAGGTGTACCGGTTTGGGGTTTTTTATGGTCAAAAAATAGTTTGGGGTAAATTTGTCACATGTGTACCGGTTTGGGTTTTTCGGGTATTAACCCTTAAATTATTAATAAAGCACCAATAATTCATGTATAAAAAAAGTCATTGATAATTTTTAGCGGAATAGTAGAATTCTGCTCATCTCACAGCTTTAAATATGCTGAATATGATATATAAATTCTTATTCATTTCCAAAATCCTCGACAACGAACTAATCTGAAACAAAAGACACCACGCAACTTGGAACAATATATAAACTTTGATGCTCCTGTAGAGCACATTATTGCATGTACATATATGTTTGTGTTTCAATCCAAAATGCTAGTGCATACATAGTTTTAAGTAATACTAATGCACGTCGGCATGCGCGCGACGCGATGACATGGCAAAGCGCGCAGGCCCGGCAACCACCGTTCGAGGAGTATAATGAAATCAAAACAAACCCGTATAACCTATTCTATCGACATAACTTCTGCAGCGATGTGCTTCGGAGAAAGAGGCAAGGCGATTAGTAAGAAGGCGCCGTTGCTGGGGCGACTCCGATGAACTGGACAGAGTGAATTGGTCCCGGAGCCACGTGGCCCGAGCTTCGGATCTCAGCCATTCCTCTGCGCGCAATCCCTCTTTGAGCCTCGCATAGTTTGGGAAGAAACACGCCTGCACGAAGAGATTTTACGCGTGCATTTGAATCAAAAAGCGTCCTTATTGGAAAATTAAAGGAGTGCCGTGTGTAGTTTCTATTCAAATTAATTTTTAAGATGAAGATTCTATTCTCCAATCGGCGAATCCAATCTGATCTCCTAAGATATTGGAAAGACTTATCATACCGTACGTTCTTTTTCAAGTGGATTCTACGGCTGCGAGTGATTTGGCTTACTAACTAGAGAACGTAGTTGATGTAGTTACCTTCACCGGCAGCGAGACTGAAGTAGAGATCGACGATGTTGGGGCAGTTCTCGTAGCACCCAGAGGAGCAGAGCTTTTGGGTGAAGCGAGACTCGAGGAGCGAATCCGAGGAGACTCCGAGAGTCTTCCTGTCGAGCCCGCAAGCGGCGATGCACTCGTCAGTCTCGATGTGGTCCTTCAGATTGTCGGCCTCGATCTCTGAGGACCGGCATGTGTAGGCCTCCTCCCCGCTCCTCCTCACCTGCTTCTCAAGCACGCACCGCTTGCCCGTGGACGACACGGCGAACGCGCACGATCCTTGGTCAAGATTCTCACATGCTATGTCTCCTGTAACCAACTCACCAACATACATATCAAGATGCACGAAATGATATCGAAACTTTTTAAGATAGCACTAAGAATATAAGCACACCTAGGGTTCCTTGAACGCAGAAGGCAATGGCCAGAGCGAGGAGTGCGAAATTGCAGAGGCTGGCAGCCATTGTTTTTCTGAGTTCAAAGCTTTGGGAGGGAGAGAAGGTGAGAGCGGGGGAGCCTTGGAGAGGAGGCTTTATCGGACTCTTTCTCAGTTTTTTCGAGTAGTGCCTAACAAGTTCGGGAGGCCAGGCCATTTATAGGGGTTTCCATGGAACTGTTGGTGCGTGCGTAGATCGGCGGACGGAGAACGGACTTTCGATGTGAGAAGGAGACAAGCAGGAAAGCGACTGATGCGAACTCTATTTTGGAACCATATTTTCTGGACTTCGTCCAACGAATTTGATGATGCGTATACATCTATATCTAATGTTTGAATATACGTTATGGTGCGTGTTTGGAGTGGGGAAAAAGCCCATTTTGTTTCACACTTTCATCTATGATAAGAATATAATGCAAATCTAAATTAAACTTTTGATTATTATAAAATGAGATTTCAGTGCTATTATTTGGAGTGTGAAAGTGATGAAGATATATTGTGTTGGATGCGTGAAAGTCATTATTATTTTGATCATTCTTATCTAAATTACGGAGTTGCGCATTTGGCCTCACATGTAGTTTCTGTAAACTAGGTCATGGAAGGCAATTTGGTAAAGAAAAGAGGATCAGCATTCCCGGACCCTAAGATCCTCTTTATTCTTATGTTATGCATAAATAGATCAATAGGTATCAAAATATAATTTATAGATAAGTAGATAGATAATTTTCACGTGTAATTTTTCTGATTTATTATTCTAATTTCATAGTTACAGTTTCGTTTGTTTCAAGAAAAATAAACAACTTGAACAATATTTTCCTAAATATGATTATTTATATCACTCAAAATAATTGATTAACAAGAAATGTTCTCAATATCAACAATAATATGCATATAAATATTTTCGTGAATGATGAAAATATATTTCGCTGGTTCATTTTTGTAATTAATATAAGCTATAAACATATTTTTCTAAAAAAAAGTTTTTCAAATCATTTATTTTTTGAAAAACAAACAAAGCCATTTGCTATTATACTTGAATCCTTATCTTCATTGACGTGAATTTTGGCTTAATATCAACATACCCGTTGTCTACATAGAAAGTACATCTCCTTTTCTAAGTTGCATAATAGCAAAATTCGCCCCGAAAAAGAAACTGATATCGATGCAAAAAAGACAGCTTCAAATCTTCGAACTATTCACGAATGGAGGCCCACCTAACATGCAAAAAGAGATCATCTCCATAACATCTTCATGGTGGACTTATTGTCCACAGATACTGATGCTGTCATGTATTCCACGGCGGGCCCGCCCCTGGAGGCTCCGCCATTAGTGGCGGATGGGGGGCCTTTGCCAATTGCCACCATGGCGAAACTTCGGTCTCGGGTGAAGGTCTTCCAAGAGAGTTTGAATCAACACATGGAACAAAAACCAGTCTCCTGCCTCCCTCTTTTGAATGCTTTTTGTAGCGCTGTGGAACCTGAGGGTCAAAGTTTGGTGCATCTGATGGCGACCCTTGCATGGTTAGGACACCTAGAAATGTATTACTCGTTTTCCTTTTCATCGATAGATTAATATCATGAAAAATCTCAAAATGATATATCTATGATAAATTTTCCATTCGTTAATTTCTATTAAATTTTACCGTCAAATTATTGAACACGTGACATTTGACGGATGTGCCAATTTGATGTTTTACTAATTTGGGATTTTTCGTTATAGTAATCCAATTTAATAAAAATTAATAGAGTAAATTTGTTAAAATTATATTAGTATGTGATTTTTGGGTTTATGATAAATTTTACCACATGTATACCTGTTTAGGGTTTTGGATAGTATTAACCCTTCATATGGGTCTTGAGTTTAACTTGGTTGTGCATTAGCAAGGCTTGAAGGTGGGCTAAATCTGCATTTCCTAGTAGCCATACTCAGTCACTCACAATTTGATGACCTTGGTATTATAGGTTGTGCCGGAAGTAGCCAGGTTAGGCAAATATTAACTACCGAATGACAAACAGGACCCCTTCAATTAGTATTGTCTATATGTTTATAACCGAGATGACACGGACGTGGAAGGTATCTAGCGCTTGTCCGTGCGAGATCCACGTATGTTTTCTTAACATTTGCACATAGTAAAGGGCCTAGCAACTTGACAAAGAACCAGGTATAAAGGATCTTCAGCAATTGCTCATTTACCAAGAGTGACGCCGGAGCATCCCTTGAATGCCATTGATTCGGTACCTTTGGAAATAGTCAACACGTGCAGACCTACAACCAACTATATTTCTTATATTTTGGATGTCTCGTAAATGTCATTATTGCATTTTTTGGTTTATAGTTCTTTATGATTCGTGATCATGACGAAGGTTCTGAGAGTTGAAGTTCTAGTTCCTAGGATTTTACCATGTTATCTTTCCAATGAGTCTAGAAAAATACTCATGCTTGGAGAGTTGTTTAATACTCAACTGTAGAAGCACGAATGAAAAAGCCAAGACTCGACTGATTTATAACTTTTCGAGCCTTTTCCTTGATAACATGAATGATTTTTTGTTTTGCTCTTATTCCTTAAGTAAATTATTGTGTGTGGCGTGTATCTATCAATCTAAGCTCTTATTTGTATTATCTCCTACTTCTCTATATTCTCTCTTGGCATCAAAGAGATACTTTGAAAGAAAGATGAGTCGGTGTTGAATTATGTCTTGAGTTTAAGCCGTCTATGGAACCTGAATGCGTTGTAGATGCCATTGGAGTTCCTTCATGCTCCTCACCCAACAAAGAAGACATGGAATAGAAGCCACGCAATGAAGTATCTCTCTTCTACCTTTAATGCCGGCACGAAGACAAATTTCGAAAGCTACACAGTGAAGCATTTGTGTGGATTGCACAGAGAGGGAGCTCAACACCCGGTTGTCTGTAATTTAGGCATCGACTTAATTGCACTCAAATTTGTGATCTTGTGGTTTAATGGATTGAAGTTATGACGGTTTTGACGAGCACTTATCGTCGGCCTTCAATTTGCGGAAACTCTACTTAACCGCAGACTTCACGTTTCGCTGCAAGAATAAAAATTGTCCGTAATACCCAGGTGAGATGTGGACCTTCGAAGAGCATAGCTTGAAAGAGCCCACTTTGGCCAGAGACTGGTACTGCCATGAACAAGAATTCACATTTTGTTGTTACTTTAGTTTGGACATTCTTGGGCACAAATAGTGCAGCAATCCCCCAGTTGAGCCGTGGATCTTTGAAGAGCATCGAAAAAGTTTCATCACTTAAGCGAAACTAGACACTGATATTGATTCCGCACTTCTCTTGGGGAAAAAGGGAAAGAAAAAAATTGTTTAGATGATGAATGTTGTTATATCTCAATCAACCAAATCGTGTAGAAACTCTCCACAACCGCGAAATCTTCACATGGCGCTACCATAGTACGAAAAAGGTTGAGATTAGATAAATTTTCAAATGGCAAATGAACGAGAACTCAGTTTTATGATCTTGTTACTTGGACTGTAAGTGCCGTTTTGATTTGACACTATAAAATTGATTACTTTGTAGAGACTGTCCATGATCCAATCTTCAAGTTACGCTGCAAGAGCATTAATAGTCCGTCCGCAATCCCTAAGTGGGCTGTGGATCTTTGAAGAGCATCGAAAAAAAATCATTATACCTCTACTTAAATCTTTCCACTTGGCCGTGCCTCGGGAAAATTAAGAGTTCATGTCGCCTGTATTCAGAAATTACGTTTACGTGATGCATTAGTATAAATTGATCATCCTTAGAGTGAGGAGCTCGTGTCGGTAAACGAAATTGGCGCATGGCTGATTTACTTTGATTCCAAGGGCAGATTGGCAGACCTAGGGGTGATTGGTTTCCCATCCAGTCCCGATTCCTAGTTTGGTTCCGATTCCCGAGCAACTCAAGGAAACTGATAATAAATCTATTTCTCATCCCCTTTTAAAGAACAAAAATAAAGCATTTGTTCTTTAACCACGAAAATATCGAAATGCTTCAAAAATTGTGTAAACTATACATACTTAACAAATATTATACTTTCTAAGAAAGGCATGCTTTTGTCATGGGTTGATTGTTTCGGATCGAGATTATGTGGTTATATAAGCTCTCTTGGATCGCTCGAGATTGTTGGAGCGCCTAAGCCAAGTTTTTCTTGGGATCGATCGCTCACTCGCTCGCTATCCTGAATCTTAGAAAGATAAAAGTTTCTAGAGAGGGAAGCTCTAAAAAAGATAATGCAACTCTGACTATGAAATGGTTGGATAATTACAAAGAAAAGAAGGGCATCCTTTTTTTTTTTTTTGAGGTCTTGGATAATAGCTATTGATCATCTTTCGATCCGACGGATGGGATCTTATCTTCTAACCTACCAACTACCGGATCATACCTTCTAATCTACCAACTACCAGTATTTATGTTGAAAATGCCAAGAGAGTTCTAAATTCTTGGCACAATTATTGTCTTGCTAGATTTTTGGTGTAATTACCGTCTTACCCGTTCTTGGAAACGTTTCATAAGCTCTTATGGGAACCTTGGATGATCTTGGGAGGTCTTCCTTGATCATGCATGGTCTTTTGATCGCAGGAGTCTCGTGATGGTGACACTTTGGCTAGAGTATGACTTGGCTTTTATACACAACTCTTCTCATACTCTTGGTATGGGACTTGTCACTGCCAAGAGTCCTACATTGAATGGGTATACAAAGAATGTGAGAGGATTTGTGCACAACGCCCACCAAGCCTTTCTCTAATCAAAAAATACATCTCTTGGCTTTTTGCCTAAATGTTTGCATCTCCACAACGTTTAAAAAAAACTCTACTAATTAAGAGTTAAAATTATTTCTTTAATAATTTTAAAGAAATTAAAATTAAAATTTTAAAAAATAATTGGTTTGGTCCAGGTGATTTCAAGGATGGAACTAGGAATTGAATTGACTTCATCAGTTCCAATTTCAGGGAATCGAGAATTGGATTGGTGCCCCTTAGGATCGAAGCGAATCAATCGGTTGGGTTCAATCCGGGCAGTTCCTTTACTCAGCCTTGGCAGACTAGAGTAATGGCTAACGAAAAGGTTGCGATGCTAGCCTTCATTATATACATCACGTCGGCAGCCCCCAACGCTCTCACTTGAATTTCCAAGCAAACTTTGCATGGTGGGTTGCTATTTCAAGGAGTGCAGGGATGTGTTTCCAAAGGACCTCTTTTTGTCCGATTATGAGTTGGAACGTCTCCACCACGAATTACTACTACTTATGTTGTCAAACCAATAATGTCCATTGCTTTGAAACGCAAAAAACTGTGTTCACATCTTTTCAATGGAAGTACACCTCAAATGTCATGTCTTTCGTTTTCATATTAAATAGAATGTTGGTTGATATTGTAGTAATATATCTATATGAGTTTACCAAGAGGGGTCTGAAATTCTCTGATTTTTCTTTCTTGGGTCGGAGAGATTGGAAGCTCTTTGGATGGCTTTCTACCTAATTAGAAGGGAATGTTCTTCTTTGATACCCAATCAATATGCTTATGAAACTGTTGGCTTCCTAGTGTGTTTTTCATAGACAAACAAACTCTTCTCTCGGATACATAGGCGTAAGCCTTACGAAGCAATGGAGCGGATCCTTGGTCACCAAAAAAAAAAAAAAAAAAAAAAAAAAAAACAAACAAACAAACAAACTCTTCTCTATCTCTGAGGATTGAGTAGGATCTTACTTGATATTCAATATTAATAAGATGAATTAGCGTGTTATTTCATATCCAAGCATTTATGTGAATTATACAACAAAAGGTGGAAAGATCATTCTTAGTGAAGGACATTGTCGTTTACAATCAATAGCAATCTTTAGATGTGTTTTTTCATTTATATAGCACAATGTTGATATCGGAGATGGTTCTTTCTGATTATTAAGTCCACCTTTTTGATTGGGTGAAAGATGAACCATCCATGTAGCAGTACTGTTATAGTGCCATGAACAGCACTGCTACGATACCATGAATAGTGTTTTTTGCTATAATAATTCAAGCCAAATATTCTGCTTCTTTCAAATGTTGTAATTAAGAAATGATTCTTCAATATTATCCTCAGAGCTATCTGAGCTATATCTATCTTTCTACCATTTGTATTCCCTTTTTGTAATGCTAGATTAATCGTTCAGCCCAAGTAAATTGTTGATGTTTTAAGTGTTTGCCCTATGTTCCCAACACGTTTCATATTGAGAGTCCCGCTTGCTATCCTATCAATCGAACTTTGCTCGAGACATGTGGATAGGACGATTGCGTGCTTTGATAGGATGTACTAATCCAAACGAAAAGACGTAAAAGTTAAACTCAATTAAAATTTAGGAAATTATTGTACGAAATATATCGTATATCTCTACCCTTCATGTGGTTTGATGAGGAAGGCTTTAATGATGGATTCAAAATGTGGGATAGGCAATGCATTGTTGAATCCACGGCGTGATGGCCGAAAGCATGGCACAAGGAAGCGAATCCGAGATTCTTGACTTTGATACCAAATTAAAAAAAAAAAAAGAAAAAAAGGAAAAAAAGAACATAATTTCTAGAAAGGATTTGCCTAAAAGACAAGTCCATAAATGGAAAATACACCTCGATTGTCATGGAAGTCAGTTTTTACGTTTTCAAAGGATAGTTAGCACGTTGGAACTAAAATCGAAACCCTATAACCAGCAATGCCAACTCAAACTAACCGACTCCAAAACGATGCTAACTAGTATAAAATGAGCTTCTCGGAGAGCTAGAATTCTCACCAAAGTCAGCAATGGCGATGTCAAATAAGGCGTTGGCTGTATGCATTATCGCTATAGTGATATGCTCGTTTGCGGTGGATGATGTGCTCGTCGACGCGAAGCCGATCTCCTACGGCGCCATGCGTGGAAACGGTATTCGTTGCAAGGGCCCAAACTGTCTGTCTCCTCCGTCCAACAATTACAACCGTGGTTGCGAGAAGTCCAACGAATGCCGTAATGGCAAGCGGTGACTTAGCTTCTGGAAAAGAAAGAAAAACTAGAAGGGTGATTTCAAGACCATGTAGTCTAAACCACCCACTGTTTTTTTTTACTATTTGGTCTATGAAACACCCTACTATGGATGTGGGAGATTATTGATCTTTTATTCTTTGGCCAAATTTATTAATGTCATTGCAATTTATGACGAATTGATTGATTCGTTTAGTGTGGTCTTATTGTGCTTTTTGTGATAAATCTTTATCTTTCTTAATTGTGACTTTTATCAACTCGCCAAATATCGAATATGATTATAAACTTAGTTCAAGAACCGTAGATCTCAAGCCTTAATAACAATCGCTTCTCCGGTGAGCTTCTATTTGCACCGTCATCGCTTGTTTGCCTTCGTGCTGCTGATATAATTGAGTATGTTGGTTTTATACTTCAACAAAAGGAGAAAAAGTACTCTCTCTTTTTTATTATCATTATTTTCCAGCCAAAATCTATATTGTGATTATAATCTTTTAAAAATAATGAAAAATACTTTTGTCAATTAACAGGTCAATATTCATTTGTTTTTTTTAAAGTTTCGAGTGGTTCGAATTGAAAAAAGTTAGTGCCCGTGCCACAAAATTTAGAGTAAGTAAGAATGAAAGCATAAGTTAGTTCAAGCTTTTTTTTTTTTTTTTTTTTTAATAGTCTTTTTTGTGAGCTCTCATTTAGTTCTTTGTTTTTTCCCTTGCTTTTGTGATTTTCCTGTGGTTTTTTGGCCAAGTCAATACTTGTCATTATTATATATTTTTTTAAATCAATTGTTAAATGGTGATTTTTCAGAATGGAGGAGGCCAAGCATAAGTTCGCCAAAATTCATTTGACCAAATAATTAATTACCCCGCACAGAAATTAGATTTATGTATGGTTGTGAAATGTGTAGAAATTCAATTGAAACGACTGTGTAAAAGTTTACACTTGGATGTCCATGTCTTGCCATCCATTTTATGAATTTTAAATAAGTGTCTAGGAAAATTTAAGTCGTCTAATCAAACTATATTGCCAATTCAAAGTTGAACAGTATATTAATTATATTGTACACTATTTGGAAAAAAAAAAAAGGATTATTTATTGCACTATATGTAATTATAAATTTATCGGTATCACATATATTGCATTTTCTATAAGAATTATGTTAGCTCTTTACTAAAATTAAGCTTCCTTGTGCATCAATTACAATGTATCTGATTGAATAACAGCTGGAGAGCTATTCTCACGTGGATCCATTTCCTTATAATGGGAACTCAAATGTAAACCCTATAAAAGTTTTAAGAAAATGTAATTACACAAAAAGAACTTCTATTTGATGAATAGCCAAGCTCTAAATCTCTGGCAAAAAGGAAAGAAAAGGGGAAAACCCCTTATCTTTGGGTTTTGTTTGCTCGAGCAGGCTCGACTATAGTGTGAAAGGAAAGAAGATTGGGCTGATGTTCTAGAATTGGGTGGGACAGGCTAATTATGAGCACTATGGGCTTGGATACTAAGTTTGAGCTCGAGTGGGGAATCATCTTATAGGACAAGTTATGCTTTCAATCTTTCAATATTTCAAGCGATTAATAGTTCACTTTCGTACTTTAAGAGTCTAAATTAGATAGTACAGACATTACGTTGCATTTTAGGTGCCTCTTTAATTTGATTTGGACACAATTATTACATATCAAGTAAGTGATCTGGTGACTCACAAATTGGGCCGAGGGACCAGATTTATATGTTTGCAATGTACAGTTGGCGATCAAACCTTGAATCGTAAGCTCTGTGCGTGGAAAGTGATAGCTGCACGCATTTTGCTAATGCAATTGCAGGCACAGCCAATTCTGTAATTTCAGTGTTTAACAGACACGGACGTGGAAGGTATCAAGCGCTTGTCTGTGCAAGATCCATGTATGTTTTCTTAATATTTGCGCAAAGTAAAGGGCCTAGCAACTTGACAAGGAACCGGGTATGAAGAATCTTCAGCAATTGCTCATTTACCAAGAGTGATGCCGGAGCATCCCTCGAATGCCATTGATTGGGCAACTTTGGAAATAGTCAACACATGAAGACCTACGACCACCTATATTTCTTATATTTTGGATGTCTCATAAATGTCATTATTGCATTTCTTAGTTTATAGTTCTTTATGAGTTGTGATTATGACGAAGGTTCCGAGAGTTAAAATTCTAGTTCCTCAGACATTATTATGTTATCTTTCCAATGAGTTCAAGAAATTACTTATGCTTGGAGAGTTGTTTCATACTCAATTGTATAAGCACGAATGAAAAGACCAAGATTCAACCGATTCATAACTTTTCTGAGTCATTGGTTTGAGAATATAAATGATTTCTCTTTTTGCTCTTATTCCCTGGGTAAATTATTGTGAGTGGCGTGTAATTATCAATCTAAGCTCCTACTTGTCTTACGTCCTACTTCTCTACACTCTCTTTCAGCGTCAAAGAGATACTTTGGAAAAAAGACAAGTCCGTGTTAAATTATGACTTGATTTTAAGCTGTCTACGGAACCTGAATGCATTGTAGATGCCATTGGGGTTCCTTTGTGCTTTTCACCGCACAAAGAAGTTATGACAGTTTTAATGAGCACTTATCGTCGGCCTTCATTTTGCAGAAACCCTACTCAACCGCATACTTCACGTTTCGCTGCAAGAATAAAAATTGTCCGTAGTACCCGGGTGAGATATGTGGATCTTCGAAGAGCATAGCTTGAAAGAGCCCAATTTAGCCAAAGACTGGTACTGCCATGAACAAGAAGTCACGTTTGTCGTTACTCTAATGGATTAAAGTTGTGGCAATTTGGACATTCTTGAGCACAAATAGTGCAGCAATCCCCCAGTCGAGCCATGGATCTTCGAAGAGCATCGAAAATGTTTTATCGCTTGAAGCGGTGAAACCAGATACTGGTATTGACCAAATCATGTAGAAACTCTCCCCGACTGCGAAATCTTCACATGGCGCTACCAGAGTTCATAAACAGCTCGTAACCCCACTACAGATTTGAGAATAGAGAAGGACAAAATAGAATCATGTCGACATGATCGATGAATCTAATCTCGCCATTCATTACTAGAGAAAATCTCCAGCTTAAACCCCGCACACGCAAGCATCATTTGATGATGACAGGTGCAATCTCGGCACGGTTGGCATATTATTACATGGCCGGAGCTTTAACGTTACATTGCAGGTGGTTGGGAGGATGGGTAACGAACGAGCTACAGTGCTGATGCCGATTGCCTGCGTCCTTCTGTCTTCGATGGCATCGGTGGCTCTCGGCGTCGTGAACAATTGCCTGGACAATGATAGCTGTGCGGAAGCTTCGCAATACTCTGTGGGATTCTTCTTTAACCCATATAAAGAAGCACACGAGCCATGTTACGACATATGCATTCACTCCAAAGAGTGTACCTTCGGCAAGGAAGTGTGCTCGGTTTATTGCAAAGTGGTATGCCGGCTGGTCCATACCAACAAACCATAAACCAATACTTCCGATTACATGAGCATTTTTTCAAAATGCTTGACATATTTCAAAATGAATAAATAAATAAGGAATTTTTCGCAACTTTTCTCTTTAAATTTTATTATTCTTATCAGATCTCATCTCATCTTATTAGACAATTATATAATCTGTTTTAGAAAAACCTTTTTTTCTTAGTGCTAGTAAATTCCTAAAGGAGTTGGTAAGTATCACTTTTATCGTTCTAATTGGATCTTATCTCATTTCATCATATGATTCTATTGTTCTGTTTGTTTTGTTCTAAAAAAAAAAAAACCTTCGTGGCTTTTTTTTTTTTTTTTTTTTGCTCTAGTGAATTACTAAGGAAGTTTGTAAGCATCACAAAAATTGTTCCCAAAAAAAATTACGGGTCACTTGATTTCTTACTAACTTATTATTAGCTTATCGACAATTTTATGGAATTGTCAACTTTTATTTTTTGATAGTATGCAAATTGCCAATCTTCCTCATCTTTTACCGTTTTTGTAAACGCATTCTTCTACGAAAACACAGGAGAAACTCTCGGATAAATGGTAGAAAAGTTAACGAGTCACTCTAATCCAGAGTTAACAAATGTAAGGGGCAGTTGATCAAGTCAATTAAAAGTCAAAACTCAATAGAATAGCTGATAAAACATTAAAAAGAATTAAATGTTGGTTGGTAATTCAAATGAGAGGTGGTAACTCTTAAATATTAGGTAAATTAATCCGACAATTTTTTTTTTTTTTTTATCGTGACAAGAGTTGGTTGCTCACTCGAGTTTTAGCTCATAATTTCATTTAAAAGCTAGTAATTGAAAACATCGTAAGCTATGTTATTAAAAATTGTTGAGTTGATACAAATATTTCTAGTCACAAACTATCACAATAAACTAGTAAAATTTAATTAAATTATGGGTTAATACCCTAAAAAACCCCAAACTGGTACACCTGTGACAAATTTACCCCGAACTATTTTTTTGACCACCAAAAACCCTAAACTGATAAACCTTTGACAAATTTACTCCAAACTGATATATTTGTGACAAATTTACCCTATACTATTTTATTAAATTTTAATTAAGTTAAATGACACGTGACAGTTGACCGGTAAACCAATTTGGGATTTTACACTCCGTTTGTCACAATTTACAATTTTTGTGATTTTTTTGTGGTATTAATTTAATTTAGCGGAGGGTATAATTGTTACAAATTGACCAGTTTGGGGTTTTTTTATGGTCAAATAAATTAATTTGAGGTAAATTTGTCATAAATATACAAGTTTAGGGTTTTTTATGGTCAGTCGGGGTAAATTTGTCATAGGTGTACCAGTTTGGGGTTTTTTATGGTCAAAAAAATAGTTTGGGGTAAATTTGTCACATGTGTACCAGTTTTGGGTTTTTCAGGGTATTAACCCTTAAATTATTAATAAAGCACCAATAATTCATGTATAAAAAAAAGTCATTGATAATTTTTAGCGGAATAGTAGAATTCTGCTCATCTCACAGCTTTAAATATGCTGAATATGATATATAAATTCTTATTCATTTCCAAAATCCATCGACAACGAACTAATCGAAACAAAAGACACCACGCAACTTGGAACAATATATAAACTTTGATGCTCCTGTAGAGCACATTATTGCATGTACATATATGTTTGTGTTTCAATCCAAAATGCTAGTGCATACATAGTTTTAAGTAATACTAATGCACGTCGGCATGCGCGCGACGCGATGACATGGCAAAGCGCGCAGGCCCGGCAACCACCGTTCGAGGAGTATAATGAAATCAAAACAAACCCGTATAACCTATTCTATCGACATAACTTCTGCAGCGATGTGCTTCGGAGAAAGAGGCAAGGCGATTAGTAAGAAGGCGCCGTTGCTGGGGCGACTCCGATGAACTGGACAGAGTGAATTGGTCCCGGAGCCACGTGGCCCGAGCTTCGGATCTCAGCCATTCCTCTGCGCGCAATCCCTCTTTGAGCCTCGCATAGTTTGGGAAGAAACACGCCTGCACGAAGAGATTTTACGCGTGCATTTGAATCAAAAAGCGTCCTTATTGGAAAATTAAAGGAGTGCCGTGTGTAGTTTCTATTCAAATTAATTTTTAAGATGAAGATTCTATTCTCCAATCGGCGAATCCAATCTGATCTCCTAAGATATTGGAAAGACTTATCATACCGTACGTTCTTTTTCAAGTGGATTCTACGGCTGCGAGTGATTTGGCTTACTAACTAGAGAACGTAGTTGATGTAGTTACCTTCACCGGCAGCGAGACTGAAGTAGAGATCGACGATGTTGGGGCAGTTCTCGTAGCACCCAGAGGAGCAGAGCTTTTGGGTGAAGCGAGACTCGAGGAGCGAATCCGAGGAGACTCCGAGAGTCTTCCTGTCGAGCCCGCAAGCGGCGATGCACTCGTCAGTCTCGATGTGGTCCTTCAGATTGTCGGCCTCGATCTCTGAGGACCGGCATGTGTAGGCCTCCTCCCCGCTCCTCCTCACCTGCTTCTCAAGCACGCACCGCTTGCCCGTGGACGACACGGCGAACGCGCACGATCCTTGGTCAAGATTCTCACATGCTATGTCTCCTGTAACCAACTCACCAACATACATATCAAGATGCACGAAATGATATCGAAACTTTTTAAGATAGCACTAAGAATATAAGCACACCTAGGGTTCCTTGAACGCAGAAGGCAATGGCCAGAGCGAGGAGTGCGAAATTGCAGAGGCTGGCAGCCATTGTTTTTCTGAGTTCAAAGCTTTGGGAGGGAGAGAAGGTGAGAGCGGGGGAGCCTTGGAGAGGAGGCTTTATCGGACTCTTTCTCAGTTTTTTCGAGTAGTGCCTAACAAGTTCGGGAGGCCAGGCCATTTATAGGGGTTTCCATGGAACTGTTGGTGCGTGCGTAGATCGGCGGACGGAGAACGGACTTTCGATGTGAGAAGGAGACAAGCAGGAAAGCGACTGATGCGAACTCTATTTTGGAACCATATTTTCTGGACTTCGTCCAACGAATTTGATGATGCGTATACATCTATATCTAATGTTTGAATATACGTTATGGTGCGTGTTTGGAGTGGGGAAAAAGCCCATTTTGTTTCACACTTTCATCTATGATAAGAATATAATGCAAATCTAAATTAAACTTTTGATTATTATAAAATGAGATTTCAGTGCTATTATTTGGAGTGTGAAAGTGATGAAGATATATTGTGTTGGATGCGTGAAAGTCATTATTATTTTGATCATTCTTATCTAAATTACGGAGTTGCGCATTTGGCCTCACATGTAGTTTCGTAAACTAGGTCATGGAAGGCAATTTGGTAAAGAAAAGAGGATCAGCATTCCCGGACCCTAAGATCCTCTTTATTCTTATGTTATGCATAAATAGATCAATAGGTATCAAAATATAATTTATAGATAAGTAGATAGATAATTTTCACGTGTAATTTTTCTGATTTATTATTCTAATTTCATAGTTAAAGTTTCGTTTGTTTCAAGAAAAATAAACAACTTGAACAATATTTTCCTAAATATGATTATTTATATCACTCAAAATAATTGATTAACAAGAAATGTTCTCAATATCAACAATAATATGCATATAAATATTTTCGTGAATGATGAAAATATATTTCGCTGGTTCATTTTTGTAATTAATATAAGCTATATACATATTTAAAAAAAAAGTTTTTCAAATCATTTATTTTTGAAAAACAAATGGTGCCATTTGTAATTATACTTGAATTCTTATCTTTATTGATGCGAACTTTGGCTTAATATCAACATAGCACATGTCTACATAGAAAGTACATTCTCCTTTTTTAAGGTGCTTAATAGCAAAATTCGCCCCGAAAAAGAAACTGATATCGATGCAAAAAAGACAGCTTCAAATCTTCGAACTATTCACGAATGGAGGCCCACCTAACATGCAAAAAGAGATCATCTCCATAACATCTTCATGGTGGACTTATTGTCCTCAGATATCGATGCTGTCATGTATTCCACGGCGGGCCCGCCCCTCGAGGCTCCGCCATTTGTGGCGGATGGGGGGCCTTTGCCAATTGCCATCATGGCGAAACTTCGGTCTCGGGTGAAGGTCTTCTAAGAGAGTTTGAATCAACACATGGAACAAAAACCAGTCCTCTGCCTCCCTCTTTTGAATGCTTTTTGTAGCGCTGTGGAACTTGAGGGTCAAAGTTTGGTGCATCTGATGGCGACCCTTGCATGGTTAGGACACTTGGAAATGTATTACCCGTTTTCATTTTCCTCAATAGATTAATATCATGAAAAATCTCAAAATGATATATTTATGATAAATTTACCATTCATTAATTTCTATTAAATTTTAACGTCAAATTATTGAACATGTGACATTTGATGGATGTGCCAATTTGATATTTTACTAATTTGGGATTTTTCGTTATAGTAATCCAATTTAATAAAAAATAATAGAGAGTAAATTTGTTAAAATTGTATGATTTTAGTATGTGATTTTTGGTTTTATGATAAATTTTACCACATGTATACCGGTTTAGGGTTTTGGATAATATTAACCCTTCGAGGGGTCTTGAGTTTAACTTGGTTGTGCATTAACAAGGCTTGAAGGTGGCAAAATCTACATTTCCTCGTAGCCATACTCAGTCACTCACAATTTGATGACCTTGGTATTATAGGTTGTGCCGGAAGTAGCTAGGTTAGGCAAATATTAACTACCGAATGACAAAGAGGACCCCTTCAATCAGTATTGTCTATATGTTTATAACCGAGATGACACGGACGTGGAAGGTATTAGCACTTGTCCGTGCAAGATCCATGTATGTTTTCTTAATATTTGCACAAAGTAAAGGGCCTAGCAAATTGACAAAGAACCAGGTATAAAGGATCTTCAGCAATTGCTCATTTACCAAGAGTGACGCCGGAGCATCCCTTGAATGCCATTGATTCGGTAACTTTGGAAATAGTCAACACATGCATGCAGACCTACAACCAACTATATTTCTTATATTTTGGATGTCTCGTAAATGTCATTATTGCATTTTTTGGTCTATAGTTCTTTGTGAGTCGTGATCACAAAGAAGGTTCCGAGAGTCGAAGTTCTAGTTCCTAGGATTTTACTATGTTATCTTTCCAATGAATCTAGGAAAATACTCATGCTTGGAGAGTTGTTTCAAACTCAATTGTATAAGCACGAATGAAAAAGCCAAGACTCGACTAATTTATAACTTTTTTGGGCCTTTGGCTTGATAAAATGAATGATTTCTTGTTTTGCTCTTATTTCTTAAGTAAATTATTGCGAGTGGCGTGTATCTATCAATCTAAGCTCTTATTTGTATTATCCCCTACTTTTCTACATTCTCTCTCGACATTAAAGAGATACTTTGAAAGAAAGATGAATCGATATTAAATTATATCTCAAGCTTAAGCCGTATATGGAACCAGAATGCATCGTAGATGCCACTAGGTTCCTTCATGCTCCTCACCGCACAAAGAAGACAAGGAATAGAAGCCACGCAATGAAGTATCCCTCCTCCCTTTAATGCCGGCACGAAGACAAATTTTGAAAGCTACACAGTGAAGCATTTCGTGTGGATTGCACGGAGATGGAGCTCAACATCCGGTGGTTTGTAATTCAGGTATCGACTTAATTGCACTCAAATTTATGATCTTGTGGTTTAATGGATTGAAGTTATGACAGTTTTAATGAGCACTTATCGTCGGCCTTCATTTTGCGGAAACTCTACTTAACCGCAGACTTCACGTTTCACTGCAAGAATAAAAATTGTCCGTAATACCCGGGTGAGATATGTGGATCTTCGAAGAGCATAGCTTGAAAGAGCCCACTTTGGCCAGAGACTGGTACTGCCTTGAAGAAGAATTCACATTTTGTTGTTACTCAAAAGGATTAAAGTTGTGGCAGTTTGGACATTCTTGAGCACAAATAGTGCAGCAATCCCCCAGTCGAGCCATGGATCTACGAAGAGCATCGAAAAAGTTTTATCACTTAAGCGAAACCGGATACTAATATTGATTTTGTACTTCCCTTAGGGAAAAAAGGAAAGAAAAAAATTGTTTAGATGATGAATGTTGTTAGATCTCGATCGACCAAATCGTGTAGAAACTCTCCACGACTGGGAAATCTTCACATGGCGCTACCAGAGTTCATAAACAGCTCGTGACCCCACTAAAGATCTGGGAATAGAGAAGGACAAACATACGTAGAACCATGTCTGACATGGTCAAATTATCTGAGCTCCTCATTCTTTACCAGAGAAAATCTCCAGCTTAAACCCCGCACACGCAAGCCTCATTTGATGATGACAGATACAATCTCGGTACGGTTGGCATATTATATGCCCAGAGCTTTAACGTCACATTGCAGGTGGTTGGGAGGGTGGCTAACGAACGAGCTGCAGTGCTGATGCCGATCGCCTGCGTCCTTCTGTCTTCGATGGCATCGGTGGCTCTCGGTGTCGTGAACAATTGCCCGGACAATGATAGCTGTGCGGAAGCTTCGCAATACTCTGTGGGATTCTTCTTTAACCCATATAAAGAAGCACACGAGCCATGTTACGGCATATGCATTCACTCCAAAGAGTGTACCTTCGGCAAGGAAGTGTGCTCGGTATATTGCAAAGTGGTATGCCGGCTGATCCATACTAACGAGCCATAAACCAAACCGGTTAGTTCCGATGACGTGAGCATTTTTTCAAAATGCTCGTGTCACAAGTTGTCTATCGAGAGAAAGACAGAGAGAATCTGTGTAATTTTGTATTCACGTTATGAATATTGATGTACACTTGACTTGTAATTATAATACAAGTGAGATACAAATAAGTGAAATGAATATTATGGAAATCACAATCTAATCTCAATCCAAATTCCTGACTAATATATGCACAATTATAATCGCCGAGATTCAAGGGAAATCTTCAAGATTCGATTTGATGCATGTCTTCCAACAGTCCCCCTCAAGCTGGTGGTCGGTAAATATCCAGGACGCCTAGCTTGCTCAGAAGATATGTATGTTGTCTTTGACATTAAGACTTGGTGAAGATATCTGCCGGTTGTTCCATCGTTCCAATGCCTCTTGTCTCAATTATCCCATCTTGAATTTTTCTCGAGTGAAATGGCAATCCACTTCGATATGTTTCGTTCTTTCATGCACTATGGGATTCGCTGCAAGTTTGAGTGCCGCATCATTGTCACAGAACAACTTTGTTGCTCCCTTTAGCTTTATTCCAAGATCCTAAAGCAGTCCCCGCATCCATACTATCTCACAAGTGGTCTTTGCCATAGCTCGATATTCTGCTTCGGCTGAAGATAATGACACGGTTGCCTGTTTCTTGGTTTTCCATGAAAGAAGAGATTGTCCAAGCTTAATACAGAAGCATGTAATGGACCTTCGACTCATAAGGCAGGTTGCATAATCTGCATCACAGTATGCAGACATTTCCATGTTGCACTTGCTGGATAAAAGAATTCCCAGTCCTGGACATCCTTTCAAATACTTCACGACTTTTAGAGCAGCATTCATATGAGACAATTTTGGACTATGCATAAATTGGCTGAGGGACTGAACTGCATATGATATGTCAGGTCTGGTAATGGCCAAATATATGAGTTTTCCAACGAGCTTTTGATAACCTGAAGGATCTTTGAGAACTGGATCATGATCCTCAGACGTTCCGACATCATAGTCCCTGCTAGTTAGTTTTGCATTTTGCTCAATTGGAATAACCGAGGGCTTGCATCCTGACAAACCTGCTTCTGATACAATCTCTAGTACAAACTTCGTTGACTAAGAGAAATCCCATGATTAGATCGAGCAATCTCGATTCCAAGGAAGTATTTAGGTGATCCCAAGTCCCTGATGTGAAAAGTAAAATGCAGGTACTTTTTGAATTTATCTATTGCAGTTTTATCATTGCCCATGATGAGAATGTCATCGACATATATCATCAAATAAATGGATGACGTACCTCGATTCCATGTGAATACGGCGTAGTCATATCTCGATTGATTGAATCCCTGCGGACGTGAGAGCATCGGCAAACTTCGCGTACCATTGCCCGGAAGCTTATTTAAGGCCATAAAGAGATTTATGAAGACGACATACCTTATTCTCCCCCTGTCTCCATAATCCTTGAGGAACATCCATATAGATTTCCTCATCCAAATCTCCATGCAAAAAAGCATTATGGACATCCATTTGATGTAATGCCCAATTATTAATGGCTGCAACAGATAGGAAGGATCTTACAGTTACATCTTTGGCGACTGGAGAGAATGTTTCATGATAGTCAAAACCTTCCCGTTGAGTAAATCCTTTCGCCACTAATCGAGCTTTGTAACGCTCAATTGACCCATCAGCTCGGTATTTTATTTTATGTACCCACTTGCATCCAATGAGTTTCCTATTTGGAGGTGGAGTGACTAAGTCCCATGTCTCATTGGCAATTAATGCCTGTAGCTCAGCTCCCATGGCTTCTTGCCATCTTGGGTCCACAGCTGCTTCTTCATAGCTGGATGGCTCTATATCTTCCGATAGTCAACTAACGCAGCATCTATGTTCCGGGGAAAGTCTATGAAACGAAACATAAGATGAGATTGGATATTGAATACCTGGTGAGTTGAGAGAAGCACAAGCATAATCCTTTGTCCAAGCTGGTGGTCGGGTAGTGCGACTAGATCTCCTGGGAGGATCCACTTGTGGAGGATTATTGGAAGGTGAAGATATCTCTGCAACATCAATGTTGTTTGAATTGTCTTCTATTCCTTGGGAATTGTCGCTATGGGGTCGAAATGACTGCTGGAGTAGAATGCTCGAAGGCATGTGCGTCGCCATTGGAATGGGTTGTCCCCGGCTGCTGGCCGGGGAAATATCCAGAAGTTGATTCTTCCACATGTGGGAAGTTATTGAGACGTATAGATACATCCTCTTTGTCCCCTAGAGATTCCTTCTCGTGAAAAGGAAATACGTCTTCATGAAAGGTGACATCTCTGCTAATGTGAAATTCCCAGGTCGATTGATCAAGAACACGATATCCTTTTTGTAACGTTGGATACCCCATGAAAATGCAATGACGTGCTCTAGGGCTCATCTTGTCTCGAGGACCTAAAGTGGTAGCAAAACACAAGCAGCCAAATATCCTCAAATGTCTTAACTCTGGTTTTCTTTTGAAGAGTAACTCAAATGGAGTTTTTCCATTTAGTATCCGAGTTGGCATCCTGTTGATTAGGTATGCTGCAGTAACTATGCATTCGCCCCAGTAGATTTCCGGAATAGACGCTTTGAACTTCAATGCACGTGCAACCTCCAGTAGGTGGCGATGCTTACGTTCCACTATGCCATTTTGTTGTGGAGTGTAAGTGCATGAGCTCTCATGGAGGATTCCATGGGATGATAGGAGAAAATTGCAATCATTGCTGACGAATTTCTTCCCGTTGTCTGTGCGTATCCGCTGTATGGTCTTGCCAAATTGATTCTTCGAAAGAGTGATAAAAGTTTTCAAATGTGAAAACACTTCCCCTTTTGACTGCATCAGAAATACCCAGGTAGCACGGGAATAATCGTCCACAATTGTTAAGAAAAAACGTGATCCATCATGATTCTGGGTGTGATAGGGGCCCCAGACATCCATATGAATTAGAGAAAAAATGGCATTGGCACGACTTTTGCTAGAGGGAAAGGGAACTCGTGACTGTTTTGCAAGAGGACAAATTTGACACTGAGAATGAGGAAAGGAAGCATTATGGCCCAAATGTGAATGCATAAGGAAATTTTTATCATTGGTAATCGTATTACACAATGACATTTTATTTTCAGGGAGCAATGTCAAATTAAAATAACTTGGAAAATTGGTCCAAAGAAATAGCCCTTCAGAGAGACTACCCAAGCCCATCGTTCTGCCAGTCGAAAGGGCCTGAAAGGAGCAAGTGTCAGAATCAAATAATACACGACAAGAATTTTCTTTGCAGATTTTGGACATGGAGATAAGGTTGAATCGAAATTCTGGGACATATAGAACATTTTGGAGCGTAATTTCTGGACTGAGCTTTACTGTCCCAGTGATTGTGACACGGGTGACATTCCCATTTGGTAATTCTACAGTTGTGGGAAAATTCAAATTCTCATGAACATCGAGAGTAATGCCCTTTCACAAACAATATGGTCACTTGCCCCGAGAATCAATCAGCCAAGATTTTCTCGAAATATTATTGATCGTGCAACGGGATATACCTGAAAAATTTCCTCCCTTATTTGAAGTGTCCAATTTCGTAGCGCCGCATCGGTTTGTAGATATTCCTCATGATTTATAGGCCGATCAGTGCTGACTTGATAAGCTGCAGAAAATTCTTTCCTCTTTCCTTTTTCTCCGAGCTTGCCATGGAGCTTCTAGCAATTTTCAATAGTATGATGGGGCCGTCTGCAAAATTCACAATACAATTTACCCCCTTTTTGATTAAAATTCTTTGCAGAGGCTGAGAAAATTCCTCCACCGTCGGATCCTTTATTGATGGACAGATCTCCACCGTCGGATCCGCTCGGGTTGATGAAGCTTTTGGAGCCGTCGGATTGGCGCGAAGGATCTGGTCCGCCCATTCCGCGCGGGAGATCTCCACCATCGGATCCGTGAGCGAAATCTGAGCCGTCCATTCCTCCCCTTTTAAGCTGCCTGTTTTCCCCAAACCGCAACCCTAGTTGCCGATCTTCCTCCCCTTTCTCGAGTGCTAGGGTTTTTGGTCCTGTGCTTCTTCTCTCACCGCGACTTGCGAGAGCAAAGCTCTCTCTCCCTTTCGCCGAATCTGAGGAAGCAAGTCGCTGGCTTTCTTCTTGGACGGCTAATTGGAAGATGTGTCCAAGAGGCGGCATGGGTTCCATGGCTAAAATCTGAGATCGAAAGGTTAGATACGAATCATTCAAAATCAAAAGAAAACGGGTTGCTTTATCCCTTTCTCTGATTGCTCGGTATTGTGCAAGTGTCTCTTCGGGGCCTTCGATTTTCTCTTCGCTCGCTTCGAGATCGTTCCCAGAGATGATAATCTGTTGTAGCATGCTGAAATCGACATATTTCCATGTTTTAAGTCGCTGAGTTCTTGCATCAGGGTGAAAATTCGAGCCCGATCTAATTTGCCATACATCTGTTTGATGTTATCCCACATGCTCTTCGAATCTTTGGTCAGAGGTAGGCCGGCGGCGACATCTGGGGAGATGCAGTTGCCGATCCAGGTACGGACGAGCTTGTTGCACTTCCTCCAGTGTCGCGCCAGTCTCTCCTCGGTCGGGATTTGGATGGTTCCATCTAGGAACCCATCCTTGTCTTTCGTCACTAAGGCTCGTCGGAAATCTCGGGACCACCTGGGATAGTTTTCCGGCTCGACCAATTGCAGGTTAATCAACCGCAATTCGGGACCGTCGGCTGAGGAGATATACGGGGTCTCCGAGCTCGGTCGTCGGTGACGCCTCCGATTGGGAACGGCAAGAGACCGGGTGCGAAACTCGCGGGATTTGTCCTAACCCAATTCACCCGACCCGAATTGAAAATCCGCATTTACATTTCTGGGTAGGGATTTGTTCCCAAACCCGGTTCTCCCGATCCGCTCGTCCGCTCCAAACTAGGGTTTGGGCTTGCCCCATTACGGTTGGTAGGCTCCCTTCGGTTTGGACGTGGGCTCCTTGGTGCCCCATATAAGCGAAAAGTGAAGGATTTGGGCTTGGCCCGAGGTACCAAGGATAAGGTACCCACTGGATTGGTTGACCCACAATGGGTTGCCCCAGATTGATCTGAGCCTGTGTCGGTCTCCATTGTAAAGGCTGGGTCTGGCGAATGGTTTGCTGTTGTTGTGTTGTTGCAGGTGGACTTTGAGATTGTGGTAGCGATGGTGTCTCCACAGTAGAGTGTTCGTCGGCCATTTAAGGTAAAAGAAAAAAAACTCTCTTCTTCTTCTTCGAAAAAAAATTCCTCACCAGTGGTAGATCTGTTTTGCAGGGCAGAGCTCCGATGGTAGGTAATGGATAGCGGAAGCAAGGAAAAGATCAGAAGCTCGAAAGCTCTGATACCATGTCACAAGTTGTGTATCGAGAGAAAGACAGAGAGAATCTGTGTAATTTTGTATTCACGTTATGAATATTGATGTACACTTGACTTGTAATTATAATACAAGTGAGATACAAATAAGGGAAATGAATATTATGGAAATCACAATCTAATCTCAATCCAAATTCCTGACTAATTTATACACAATTATAATCGCCTGAGATTCAAGGGAAATCTTCAAGATTCGATTTGATGCATGTCTTCCAACAGCTCGGTATATTTCAAAATGGATGAATAAAGAAGGAATTTTTTCGCTGCTTTTCTCTTTAAATTTTATTATTCTTATCAGATTTTATCTAGAAAATTATATTATTCTCTTCTAAAAAAACTTTTCTTTTTTTTCGTGCTAGTAAATTCCTAAAGGAGTTTGTAAGTATCACTTTTATTGTTCTAGTTGGATCTCATATCATTTCAACATATGATTCTATCGTTCTGTTCAAAAAGAAAAAAGAATACTTTTTTTTTTTTTTTTTTGTGCTAGTAAATTCCTCACGAAGTTTGTAAGTATCGCGAAATTGTTCCTAAAAAAATTACAGATCACTTCATTTCGTACTAACTTATTGATAGCTTACTAACAATTTTATGAAATTGTCAACTCTTATTTTTTAATAGTACGAAAATTGCCAATTGTTCTCGTCTTTCACCATATTTGTAAAAGCCTTCTAAGAAATAATAGGAGAAACTCTCAGATTAATGGGAGAAAAGTTAAAGCGTCACACCAATCCAGAGTTAACAAATGTAAGAGGCGGATGACCAAGTCAAATAAAAGTTAATAACTCAATAGAAGTTGATAAAATATTAAAAAGAATTAAGTGTTGGTTGGTAATTCAAATGAGAGTTGATAACTCATAAATATTAAGTATTTTAATCTGACAAATTTTTTTTTGGGTCAGCGACAAAAGTTGGTTGCCCACTCTAGTTTTAGCTCATAATTTCATTTAAGAACTAGCAAATTGAAAACATCGTAAGCTATGTTATTAAAAATTGTTGAGTTGATACAAATATTTCTAGTCACAAACTATCACAATAAACTAGTAAAATTTAATTAAATTATTAATAAAGCACCAATAATTCATGTATAAAAAAAAGTCATTGATAATTTTTAGCGGAATAGTAGAATTCTGCTCATCTCACAGCTTTAAATATGCTGAATATGATATATAAATTCTTATTCATTTCCAAAATCCATCGACAACGAACTAATCTGAAACAAAAGACACCACGCAACTTGGAACAATATATAAACTTTGATGCTCCTGTAGAGCACATTATTGCATGTACATATATGTTTGTGTTTCAATCCAAAATGCTAGTGCATACATAGTTTTAAGTAATACTAATGCACGTCGGCATGCGCGCGACGCGATGACATGGCAAAGCGCGCAGGCCCGGCAACCACCGTTCGAGGAGTATAATGAAATCAAAACAAACCCGTATAACCTATTCTATCGACATAACTTCTGCAGCGATGTGCTTCGGAGAAAGAGGCAAGGCGATTAGTAAGAAGGCGCCGTTGCTGGGGCGACTCCGATGAACTGGACAGAGTGAATTGGTCCCGGAGCCACGTGGCCCGAGCTTCGGATCTCAGCCATTCCTCTGCGCGCAATCCCTCTTTGAGCCTCGCATAGTTTGGGAAGAAACACGCCTGCACGAAGAGATTTTACGCGTGCATTTGAATCAAAAAGCGTCCTTATTGGAAAATTAAAGGAGTGCCGTGTGTAGTTTCTATTCAAATTAATTTTTAAGATGAAGATTCTATTCTCCAATCGGCGAATCCAATCTGATCTCCTAAGATATTGGAAAGACTTATCATACCGTACGTTCTTTTTCAAGTGGATTCTACGGCTGCGAGTGATTTGGCTTACTAACTAGAGAACGTAGTTGATGTAGTTACCTTCACCGGCAGCGAGACTGAAGTAGAGATCGACGATGTTGGGGCAGTTCTCGTAGCACCCAGAGGAGCAGAGCTTTTGGGTGAAGCGAGACTCGAGGAGCGAATCCGAGGAGACTCCGAGAGTCTTCCTGTCGAGCCCGCAAGCGGCGATGCACTCGTCAGTCTCGATGTGGTCCTTCAGATTGTCGGCCTCGATCTCTGAGGACCGGCATGTGTAGGCCTCCTCCCCGCTCCTCCTCACCTGCTTCTCAAGCACGCACCGCTTGCCCGTGGACGACACGGCGAACGCGCACGATCCTTGGTCAAGATTCTCACATGCTATGTCTCCTGTAACCAACTCACCAACATACATATCAAGATGCACGAAATGATATCGAAACTTTTAAGATAGCACTAAGAATATAAGCACACCTAGGGTTCCTTGAACGCAGAAGGCAATGGCCAGAGCGAGGAGTGCGAAATTGCAGAGGCTGGCAGCCATTGTTTTTCTGAGTTCAAAGCTTTGGGAGGGAGAGAAGGTGAGAGCGGGGGAGCCTTGGAGAGGAGGCTTTATCGGACTCTTTCTCAGTTTTTTCGAGTAGTGCCTAACAAGTTCGGGAGGCCAGGCCATTTATAGGGGTTTCCATGGAACTGTTGGTGCGTGCGTAGATCGGCGGACGGAGAACGGACTTTCGATGTGAGAAGGAGACAAGCAGGAAAGCGACTGATGCGAACTCTATTTTGGAACCATATTTTCTGGACTTCGTCCAACGAATTTGATGATGCGTATACATCTATATCTAATGTTTGAATATACGTTATGGTGCGTGTTTGGAGTGGGGAAAAAGCCCATTTTGTTTCACACTTTCATCTATGATAAGAATATAATGCAAATCTAAATTAAACTTTTGATTATTATAAAATGAGATTTCAGTGCTATTATTTGGAGTGTGAAAGTGATGAAGATATATTGTGTTGGATGCGTGAAAGTCATTATTATTTTGATCATTCTTATCTAAATTACGGAGTTGCGCATTTGGCCTCACATGTAGTTTCGTAAACTAGGTCATGGAAGGCAATTTGGTAAAGAAAAGAGGATCAGCATTCCCGGACCCTAAGATCCTCTTTATTCTTATGTTATGCATAAATAGATCAATAGGTATCAAAATATAATTTATAGATAAGTAGATAGATAATTTTCACGTGTAATTTTTCTGATTTATTATTCTAATTTCATAGTTACAGTTTCGTTTGTTTCAAGAAAAATAAACAACTTGAACAATATTTTCCTAAATATGATTATTTATATCACTCAAAATAATTGATTAACAAGAAATGTTCTCAATATCAACAATAATATGCATATAAATATTTTCGTGAATGATGAAAATATATTTCGCTGGTTCATTTTTGTAATTAATATAAGCTATATACATATTTAAAAAAAAAAGTTTTTCAAATCATTTATTTTTCGAAAAACAAACAGTGCCATTTGTAATTATACTTGAATTCTTATCTTTATTGATGCGAACTTTGGCTTAATATCAACATAGCACATGTCTACATAGAAAGTACATTCTCCTTTTTTAAGGTGCTTAATAGCAAAATTCGCCCCGAAAAAGAAACTGATATCGATGCAAAAAAGACAGCTTCAAATCTTCGAACTATTCACGAATGGAGGCCCACCTAACATGCAAAAAGAGATCATCTCCATAACATCTTCATGGTGGACTTATTGTCCTCAGATATCGATGCTGTCATGTATTCCACGGCGGGCCCGCCCCTCGAGGCTCCGCCATTTGTGGCGGATGGGGGGCCTTTGCCAATTGCCATCATGGCGAAACTTCGGTCTCGGGTGAAGGTCTTCTAAGAGAGTTTGAATCAACACATGGAACAAAAACCAGTCCTCTGCCTCCCTCTTTTGAATGCTTTTTGTAGCGCTGTGGAACTTGAGGGTCAAAGTTTGGTGCATCTGATGGCGACCCTTGCATGGTTAGGACACTTGGAAATGTATTACCCGTTTTCATTTTCCTCAATAGATTAATATCATGAAAAATCTCAAAATGATATATTTATGATAAATTTACCATTCATTAATTTCTATTAAATTTTAACGTCAAATTATTGAACATGTGACATTTGATGGATGTGCCAATTTGATATTTTACTAATTTGGGATTTTTCGTTATAGTAATCCAATTTAATAAAAAATAATAGAGAGTAAATTTGTTAAAATTGTATCAGTATGTGATTTTTGGTTTTATGATAAATTTTACCACATGTATACCGGTTTAGGGTTTTGGATAATATTAACCCTTCAGAGGGGTCTTGAGTTTAACTTGGTTGTGCATTAACAAGGCTTGAAGGTGGCAAAATCTACATTTCCTCGTAGCCATACTCAGTCACTCACAATTTGATGACCTTGGTATTATAGGTTGTGCCGGAAGTAGCTAGGTTAGGCAAATATTAACTACCGAATGACAAAGAGGACCCCTTCAATCAGTATTGTCTATATGTTTATAACCGAGATGACACGGACGTGGAAGGTATTAGCGCTTGTCCGTGCAAGATCCATGTATGTTTTCTTAATATTTGCACAAAGTAAAGGGCCTAGCAAATTGACAAAGAACCAGGTATAAAGGATCTTCAGCAATTGCTCATTTACCAAGAGTGACGCCGGAGCATCCCTTGAATGCCATTGATTCGGTAACTTTGGAAATAGTCAACACATGCATGCAGACCTACAACCAACTATATTTCTTATATTTTGGATGTCTCGTAAATGTCATTATTGCATTTTTTGGTCTATAGTTCTTTGTGAGTCGTGATCACGAAGAAGGTTCCGAGAGTCGAAGTTCTAGTTCCTAGGATTTTACTATGTTATCTTTCCAATGAATCTAGGAAAATACTCATGCTTGGAGAGTTGTTTCAAACTCAATTGTATAAGCACGAATGAAAAAGCCAAGACTCGACTAATTTATAACTTTTTTGGGCCTTTGGCTTGATAAAATGAATGATTTCTTGTTTTGCTCTTATTTCTTAAGTAAATTATTGCGAGTGGCGTGTATCTATCAATCTAAGCTCTTATTTGTATTATCCCCTACTTTTCTACATTCTCTCTCGACATTAAAGAGATACTTTGAAAGAAAGATGAATCGATATTAAATTATATCTCAAGCTTAAGCCGTATATGGAACCAGAATGCATCGTAGATGCCACTAGGTTCCTTCATGCTCCTCACCGCACAAAGAAGACAAGGAATAGAAGCCACGCAATGAAGTATCCCTCCTCCCTTTAATGCCGGCACGAAGACAAATTTTGAAAGCTACACAGTGAAGCATTTCGTGTGGATTGCACGGAGATGGAGCTCAACATCCGGTGGTTTGTAATTCAGGTATCGACTTAATTGCACTCAAATTTATGATCTTGTGGTTTAATGGATTGAAGTTATGACAGTTTTAATGAGCACTTATCGTCGGCCTTCATTTTGCGGAAACTCTACTTAACCGCAGACTTCACGTTTCACTGCAAGAATAAAAATTGTCCGTAATACCCGGGTGAGATATGTGGATCTTCGAAGAGCATAGCTTGAAAGAGCCCACTTTGGCCAGAGACTGGTACTGCCTTGAAGAAGAATTCACATTTTGTTGTTACTCAAAAGGATTAAAGTTGTGGCAGTTTGGACATTCTTGAGCACAAATAGTGCAGCAATCCCCCAGTCGAGCCATGGATCTACGAAGAGCATCGAAAAAGTTTTATCACTTAAGCGAAACCGGATACTAATATTGATTTTGTACTTCCCTTAGGGAAAAAAGGAAAGAAAAAAATTGTTTAGATGATGAATGTTGTTAGATCTCGATCGACCAAATCGTGTAGAAACTCTCCACGACTGGGAAATCTTCACATGGCGCTACCAGAGTTCATAAACAGCTCGTGACCCCACTAAAGATCTGGGAATAGAGAAGGACAAACATACGTAGAACCATGTCTGACATGGTCAAATTATCTGAGCTCCTCATTCTTTACCAGAGAAAATCTCCAGCTTAAACCCCGCACACGCAAGCCTCATTTGATGATGACAGATACAATCTCGGTACGGTTGGCATATTATATGCCCAGAGCTTTAACGTCACATTGCAGGTGGTTGGGAGGGTGGCTAACGAACGAGCTGCAGTGCTGATGCCGATCGCCTGCGTCCTTCTGTCTTCGATGGCATCGGTGGCTCTCGGTGTCGTGAACAATTGCCCGGACAATGATAGCTGTGCGGAAGCTTCGCAATACTCTGTGGGATTCTTCTTTAACCCATATAAAGAAGCACACGAGCCATGTTACGGCATATGCATTCACTCCAAAGAGTGTACCTTCGGCAAGGAAGTGTGCTCGGTATATTGCAAAGTGGTATGCCGGCTGATCCATACTAACGAGCCATAAACCAAACCGGTTAGTTCCGATGACGTGAGCATTTTTTCAAAATGCTCGTGTCACAAGTTGTCTATCGAGAGAAAGACAGAGAGAATCTGTGTAATTTTGTATTCACGTTATGAATATTGATGTACACTTGACTTGTAATTATAATACAAGTGAGATACAAATAAGTGAAATGAATATTATGGAAATCACAATCTAATCTCAATCCAAATTCCTGACTAATATATGCACAATTATAATCGCCTGAGATTCAAGGGAAATCTTCAAGATTCGATTTGATGCATGTCTTCCAACAGTCCCCCTCAAGCTGGTGGTCGGTAAATATCCAGGACGCCTAGCTTGCTCAGAAGATATGTATGTTGTCTTTGACATTAAGACTTGGTGAAGATATCTGCCGGTTGTTCCATCGTTCCAATGCCTCTTGTCTCAATTATCCCATCTTGAATTTTTTCTCGAGTGAAATGGCAATCCACTTCGATATGTTTCGTTCTTTCATGCACTATGGGATTCGCTGCAAGTTTGAGTGCCGCATCATTGTCACAGAACAACTTTGTTGCTCCCTTTAGCTTTATTCCAAGATCCTAAAGCAGTCCCCGCATCCATACTATCTCACAAGTGGTCTTTGCCATAGCTCGATATTCGCTTCGGCTGAAGATAATGACACGGTTACTGTTTCTTGGTTTTCCATGAAAGAAGAGATTGTCCAAGCTTAATACGAAGCATGTAATGGACCTTCGACTCATAAGGCAGGTTGCATAATCTGCATCACGGTATGCGAGACATTTCCATGTTGCACTTGCTGGATAAAAGAATTCCCGATCTGGACATCCTTTCAAATACTTCACGACTTTTAGAGCAGCATTCATATGAGACAATTTTGGACTATGCATAAATTGGCTGAGGGACCGAACTGCATATGATATGTCGTCCAGTAATGGCCAAATATATGAGTTTTCCAACGAGCTTTTGATAACCTGAAGGATCTTTGAGAACTGGATCATGATCCTCAGACGTTCCGACATCATAGTCCCTGCTAGTTAGTTTTGCATTTTGCTCAATTGGAATAACCGAGGGCTTGCATCCTGACAAACCTGCTTCTGATACAATCTCTAGTACAAACTTCTGTTGACTAAGAGAAATCCCATGATTAGATCGAGCAATCTCGATTCCAAGGAAGTATTTAGGTGATCCCAAGTCCCTGATGTGAAAAGTAAAATGCAGGTACTTTTTGAATTTATCTATTGCAGTTTTATCATTGCCCATGATGAGAATGTCATCGACATATATCATCAAATAAATGGATGACGTACCTCGATTCCATGTGAATACGGCGTAGTCATATCTCGATTGATTGAATCCTGCAGACGTGAGAGCATCGGCAAACTTCGCGTACCATTGCCTGGAAGCTTATTTAAGGCCATAAAGAGATTTATGAAGACGACATACCTTATTCTCCCCCTGTCTCCATAATCCTTGAGGAACATCCATATAGATTTCCTCATCCAAATCTCCATGCAAAAAAGCATTATGGACATCCATTTGATGTAATGCCCAATTATTAATGGCTGCAACAGATAGGAAGGATCTTACAGTTACATCTTTGGCGACCGGAGAGAATGTTTCATGATAGTCAAAACCTTCCCGTTGAGTAAATCCTTTCGCCACTAATCGAGCTTTGTAACGCTCAATTGACCCATCAGCTCGGTATTTTATTTTATGTACCCACTTGCATCCAATGAGTTTCCTATTTGGAGGTGGAGTGACTAAGTCCCATGTCTCATTGGCAATTAATGCCTGTAGCTCAGCTCCCATGGCTTCTTGCCATCTTGGGTCCACAGCTGCTTCTTCATAGCTGGATGGCTCTATATCTTCCGATAGTCAACTAACGCAGCATCTATGTTCCGGGGAAAGTCTATGAAACGAAACATAAGATGAGATTGATATTGAATACCGGTGAGTTGAGAGAAGCACAAGCATAATCCTTTGTCCAAGCTGGTGGTCGGGTAGTGCGACTAGATCTCTTGGGAGGATCCACTTGTGGAGGATTATTGGAAGGTGAAGATATCTCTGCAACATCAATGTTGTTTGAATTGTCTTCTATTCCTTGGGAATTGTCTGCTATGGGGTCTGAAATGACTGCTGGAGTAGAATGCTCAGAAGGCATGTGCGTCGCCATTGGAATGGGTTGTCCCTGGCTGCTGGCCAGGAAATATCCAGAAGTTGATTCTTCCACATGTGGGAAGTTATTGAGACGTATAGATACATCCTCTTTGTCCCCTAGAGATTCCTTCTCGTGAAAAGGAAATACGTCTTCATGAAAGGTGACATCTCTCGCTAATGTGAAATTCAGTGTCGATTGATCAAGAACACGATATCCTTTTTGTAACGTTGGATACCCCATGAAAATGCAATGACGTGCTCTAGGGCTCATCTTGTCTCGAGGACCTAAAGTGGTAGCAAAACACAAGCAGCCAAATATCCTCAAATGTCTTAACTCTGGTTTTCTTTTGAAGAGTAACTCAAATGGAGTTTTTCCATTTAGTATCCGAGTTGGCATCTTGTTGATTAGGTCTGCTGCAGTAACTATGCATTCGCCCCAGTAGATTTCCGGAATAGACGCTTTGAACTTCAATGCACGTGCAACCTCCAGTAGGTGGCGATGCTTACGTTCCACTATGCCATTTTGTTGTGGAGTGTAAGTGCATGAGCTCTCATGGAGGATTCCATGGGATGATAGGAGAAAATTGCAATCATTGCTGACGAATTTCTTCCCGTTGTCTGTGCGTATCCGCTGTATGGTCTTGCCAAATTGATTCTTCGAAAGAGTGATAAAAGTTTTCAAATGTGAAAACACTTCCCCTTTTGACTGCATCGAAATACCCTGTAGCACGGGAATAATCGTCCACAATTGTTAAGAAAAACGTGATCCATCATGATTCTGGGTGTGATAGGGGCCCTGAGACATCCATATGAATTAGAGAAAAAATGGCATTGGCACGACTTTTGCTAGAGGGAAAGGGAACTCGTGACTGTTTTGCAAGAGGACAAATTTGACACTGAGAATGAGGAAAGGAAGCATTATGGCCCAAATGTGAATGCATAAGGAAATTTTTATCATTGGTAATCGTATTACACAATGACATTTTATTTTCAGGGAGCAATGTCAAATTAAAATAACTTGGAAAATTGGTCCAAAGAAATAGCCCTTCAGAGAGACTACCCAAGCCCATCGTTCGCCGTCGAAAGGGCCTGAAAGGAGCAAGTGTCGAATCAAATAATACACGACAAGAATTTTCTTTGCAGATTTTGGACATGGAGATAAGGTTGAATCGAAATTTGGGACATATAGAACATTTTGGAGCGTAATTTCTGGACTGAGCTTTACTGTCCCAGTGATTGTGACACGGGTGACATTCCCATTTGGTAATTCTACAGTTGTGGGAAAATTCAAATTCTCATGAACATCTGAGAGTAATGCCCTTTCACAAACAATATGGTCACTTGCCCCAGAATCAATCAGCCAAGATTTTCTCGAAATATTATTGATCAGGCAACGGGATATACCTGAAAAATTTCCTCCCTTATTTGAAGTGTCCAATTTCTGTAGCGCCTGCATCAGCTGTAGATATTCCTCATGATTTATAGGCCGATCAGTGCTGACTTGATAAGCTGCAGAAAATTCTTTCCTCTTTCCTTTTTCTCCGAGCTTGCCATGGAGCTTCTAGCAATTTTCAATAGTATGATGGGGCCGTCTGCAAAATTCACAATACAATTTACCCCCTTTTTGATTAAAATTCGTTGCAGAGGCTGAGAAAATTCCTCCACCGTCGGATCCTTTATTGATGGACAGATCTCCACCGTCGGATCCGCTCGGGTTGATGAAGCTTTTGGAGCCGTCGGATTGGCGCGAAGGATCCGGTCCGCCCATTCCGCGCGGGAGATCTCCACCATCGGATCCGTGAGCGAAATCTGAGCCGTCCATTCCTCCCCTTTTAAGCTGCCTGTTTTCCCCAAACCGCAACCCTAGTTGCCGATCTTCCTCCCCTTTCTCGAGTGCTAGGGTTTTTGGTCCTGTGCTTCTTCTCTCACCGCGACTTGCGAGAGCAAAGCTCTCTCTCTCCCTTTCGCCGAATCTGAGGAAGCAAGTCGCTGGCTTTCTTCTTGGACGGCTAATTGGAAGATGTGTCCAAGAGGCGGCATGGGTTCCGTGGCTAAAATCTGAGATCGAAAGGTTAGATACGAATCATTCAAAATCAAAAGAAAACGGGTTGCTTTATCCCTTTCTCTGATTGCTCGGTATTGTGCAAGTGTCTCTTCGGGGCCTTCGATTTTCTCTTCTGCTGCTTCGAGATCGTTCCACAGAGATGATAATCTGTTGTAGCATGCTGAAATCGACATATTTCCATGTTTTAAGTCGCTGAGTTCTTGCATCAGGGTGAAAATTCGAGCCCGATCTAATTTGCCATACATCTGTTTGATGTTATCCCACATGCTCTTCGAATCTTTGGTCAGAGGTAGGCCGGCGGCGACATCTGGGGAGATGCAGTTGCCGATCCAGGTACGGACGAGCTTGTTGCACTTCTTCCAGTGTCGCGCCAGTCTCTCCTCGGTCGGGATTTGGATGGTTCCATCTAGGAACCCATCCTTGTCTTTCGTCACTAAGGCTCGTCGGAAATCTCGGGACCACCTGGGATAGTTTTCCGGCCCGACCAATTGCAGGTTAATCAACCGCAATTCGGGACCGTCGGCTGAGGAGATATACAGGGGGTCTCCGAGCTCCGGTCGTTCGGTGACGCCTCCGATTGGGAACGGCAAGAGACCGGGTGCGAAACTCGCGGGATTTGTCCCAGAACCCAATTCACCCGACCCGAATTGAAAATCCGCATTTACATTTCCTGGGTAGGGATTTGTTCCCAAACCCGGTTCTCCCGATCCGCTCGTCCGCTCCAAACTAGGGTTTGGGCTTGCCCCAATTACGGTTGGTAGGCTCCCTTCGGTTTGGACGTGGGCTCCTTGGTGCCCCATATAAGCAGGCAGTGATGGATTTGGGCTTGGCCCGAGGTACCAAGGATAAGGTACCCACTGGATTGGTTGACCCACAATGGGTTGCCCCAGATTGATCTGAGCCTGTGTCGGTCTCCATTGTAAAGGCTGGGTCCGCGAATGGTTTCTGTTGTTGTGTTGTTGCGGGTGGACTTTGAGATTGTGGTAGCGATGGTGTCTCCACGGTAGAGTGTTCGTCGGCCATTTAAGGTAAAAGAAAAAAACTCTCTTCTTCTTCTTCGAAAAAAAATTCCTCACCAAGTGGTAGATCCGTTTTGCGGGCGAGCTCCGATGGTAGGTAATGGATAGCGGAAGCAAGGAAAAGATCGAAGCTCGAAAGCTCGATACCATGTCACAAGTTGTGTATCGAGAGAAAGACAGAGAGAATCGTGTAATTTTGTATTCACGTTATGAATATTGATGTACACTTGACTTGTAATTATAATACAAGTGAGATACAAATAAGGGAAATGAATATTATGGAAATCACAATCTAATCTCAATCCAAATTCCGACTAATTTATACACAATTATAATCGCCCGAGATTCAAGGGAAATCTTCAAGATTCGATTTGATGCATGTCTTCCAACAGCTCGGTATATTTCAAAATGGATGAATAAAGAAGGAATTTTTCGCTGCTTTTCTCTTTAAATTTTATTATTCTTATCAGATTTTATCTAGAAAATTATATTATTCTCTTCTAAAAAAAACTTTTCTTTTTTTTCGTGCTAGTAAATTCCTAAAGGAGTTTGTAAGTATCACTTTTATTGTTCTAGTTGGATCTCATATCATTTCAACATATGATTCTATCGTTCTGTTCAAAAAGAAAAAAGAATACTTTTTTTTTTTTTTGTGCTAGTAAATTCCTCACGAAGTTTGTAAGTATCGCGAAATTGTTCCTAAAAAAATTACAGATCACTTCATTTCGTACTAACTTATTGATAGCTTACTAACAATTTTATGAAATTGTCAACTCTTATTTTTTAATAGTACGAAAATTGCCAATTGTTCTCGTCTTTCACCATATTTGTAAAAGCCTTCTAAGAAATAATAGGAGAAACTCTCAGATTAATGGGAGAAAAGTTAAAGCGTCACACCAATCCAGAGTTAACAAATGTAAGAGGCGGATGACCAAGTCAAATAAAAGTTAATAACTCAATAGAAGTTGATAAAATATTAAAAAGAATTAAGTGTTGGTTGGTAATTCAAATGAGAGTTGATAACTCATAAATATTAAGTATTTTAATCTGACAAATTTTTTTGGGTCAGCGACAAAAGTTGGTTGCCCACTCTAGTTTTAGCTCATAATTTCATTTAAGAACTAGCAAATTGAAAACATCGTAAGCTATGTTATTAAAAATTGTTGAGTTGATACAAATATTTCTAGTCACAAACTATCACAATAAACTAGTAAAATTTAATTAAATTATTAATAAAGCACCAATAATTCATGTATAAAAAAAAGTCATTGATAATTTTTAGCGGAATAGTAGAATTCTGCTCATCTCACAGCTTTAAATATGCTGAATATGATATATAAATTCTTATTCATTTCCAAAATCCATCGACAACGAACTAATGAAACAAAAGACACCACGCAACTTGGAACAATATATAAACTTTGATGCTCCTGTAGAGCACATTATTGCATGTACATATATGTTTGTGTTTCAATCCAAAATGCTAGTGCATACATAGTTTTAAGTAATACTAATGCACGTCGGCATGCGCGCGACGCGATGACATGGCAAAGCGCGCAGGCCCGGCAACCACCGTTCGAGGAGTATAATGAAATCAAAACAAACCCGTATAACCTATTCTATCGACATAACTTCTGCAGCGATGTGCTTCGGAGAAAGAGGCAAGGCGATTAGTAAGAAGGCGCCGTTGCTGGGGCGACTCCGATGAACTGGACAGAGTGAATTGGTCCCGGAGCCACGTGGCCCGAGCTTCGGATCTCAGCCATTCCTCTGCGCGCAATCCCTCTTTGAGCCTCGCATAGTTTGGGAAGAAACACGCCTGCACGAAGAGATTTTACGCGTGCATTTGAATCAAAAAGCGTCCTTATTGGAAAATTAAAGGAGTGCCGTGTGTAGTTTCTATTCAAATTAATTTTTAAGATGAAGATTCTATTCTCCAATCGGCGAATCCAATCTGATCTCCTAAGATATTGGAAAGACTTATCATACCGTACGTTCTTTTTCAAGTGGATTCTACGGCTGCGAGTGATTTGGCTTACTAACTAGAGAACGTAGTTGATGTAGTTACCTTCACCGGCAGCGAGACTGAAGTAGAGATCGACGATGTTGGGGCAGTTCTCGTAGCACCCAGAGGAGCAGAGCTTTTGGGTGAAGCGAGACTCGAGGAGCGAATCCGAGGAGACTCCGAGAGTCTTCCTGTCGAGCCCGCAAGCGGCGATGCACTCGTCAGTCTCGATGTGGTCCTTCAGATTGTCGGCCTCGATCTCTGAGGACCGGCATGTGTAGGCCTCCTCCCCGCTCCTCCTCACCTGCTTCTCAAGCACGCACCGCTTGCCCGTGGACGACACGGCGAACGCGCACGATCCTTGGTCAAGATTCTCACATGCTATGTCTCCTGTAACCAACTCACCAACATACATATCAAGATGCACGAAATGATATCGAAACTTTTTAAGATAGCACTAAGAATATAAGCACACCTAGGGTTCCTTGAACGCAGAAGGCAATGGCCAGAGCGAGGAGTGCGAAATTGCAGAGGCTGGCAGCCATTGTTTTTCTGAGTTCAAAGCTTTGGGAGGGAGAGAAGGTGAGAGCGGGGGAGCCTTGGAGAGGAGGCTTTATCGGACTCTTTCTCAGTTTTTTCGAGTAGTGCCTAACAAGTTCGGGAGGCCAGGCCATTTATAGGGGTTTCCATGGAACTGTTGGTGCGTGCGTAGATCGGCGGACGGAGAACGGACTTTCGATGTGAGAAGGAGACAAGCAGGAAAGCGACTGATGCGAACTCTATTTTGGAACCATATTTTCTGGACTTCGTCCAACGAATTTGATGATGCGTATACATCTATATCTAATGTTTGAATATACGTTATGGTGCGTGTTTGGAGTGGGGAAAAAGCCCATTTTGTTTCACACTTTCATCTATGATAAGAATATAATGCAAATCTAAATTAAACTTTTGATTATTATAAAATGAGATTTCAGTGCTATTATTTGGAGTGTGAAAGTGATGAAGATATATTGTGTTGGATGCGTGAAAGTCATTATTATTTTGATCATTCTTATCTAAATTACAGAGTTGCGCATTTGGCCTCACATGTAGTTTCCGTAAACTAACTAGGTCATTGAAGGCGATTTGGTAAAGAAAAGAGGATCAACATTCCCCGACCCTAAAATCCTCTTATCTCTTATATTATGCATAAATAAATCAATAGGTATCGAAATATAAATTTATAGATAAATAGATAGATAATTTTCACATGTAATTTTTTTATTCATTATTCCAATTTCAAAGTTAAAGGTTCTTTTGTTTCAAAAAAATAAATAATTTGAACAACATTTTCCTAAATTTGATTATTTATATCACTCAAAATAATTGATTAACGAGGAATGTTCTCAATATCAATAATAATATGTATTTAAGTATTTTCGTAAACGATGAAAATATATTTCGTTGGTTCATTTTTGTAAGTAATATAAGCTATATATATTTTTTCAAATCATTATTTTTTTTGAAAAATAAATGGAGCCATTTCCAATTATACTCGAATTCTTATCTTTGTTGATGCGAACTTTGGCTTAATATGAACGTAGCACTTGTCTACGTTGAAAGTCCATCGCCCTTTTAAAGTTGCATGATAGCAAAATTCGCCACGAAAAAGAGACTGACTTTGATGATGTTCACCAACCACCCCAAAAAAAAAGGAGAAAAAAGGCAGCTTGATAATCTTCAAACCATTCACGAATAGAGGTCTGCCTAACATGCAAAAAAAGATCACCTCCATCACATCCAGACGGTGGAACTTATTGTCCACAGATATCGATGCTGTCGTTTAGTCTACGGGAGGCACGCCCCTCGAGGCTCCGCCATTAGTGGCGGATGGGCGGCCTTACCCAATTGCCACCATGGCGAAACTTCGGTCTTGTGTGAAGGTCTTCCAAGAGAGTTTGAATCTAACGCATGGAATAAAAACCATTCTCCTGCCTCCCTCTTTTCCGTGCTTTTCGTAGCGCTGTGGAACCTAAAGTCAAAGTTCGGTGCATCTGATGGCAACCCTTGCATGCTTAGGACAATGGAAATGTATTTTTTTTTTGGGTAAAGGCACCTGGAAATGTATTAATCATTACTCGATAGATTATTATCATAAAAAATCTCAAAATGATATATTTATGATAAATTTACCATTCATGAATTTTTATTAAATTATACCATCAAATTATTGAACAAGTGACAGTTGACGGATATGTCAATTTATTGTTATACTAATTTGGGATTTTTCGTTATATTAATCCAATTTAATGAAAATTAATATAGAGTAAATTTGTTCAATGTGATTTTTACTAGTCAAAAAATAAGTTTATGATAAATTTACCACATGTATATCAGTCTTGGACTTTGGATAGTATTAACCTTTCAGAGGATATGAGCATGCTTATTAGGTGGTGTATGGGATTTCACCAAAAAAAAAAAAAAAAAACCTTTCAGAGGGGTCTTGAGTTTAACTCAGTTGTGCATTAACAAGGCTTGAAGGTGGGCAAAATCTACATTTCCTCGTAGCCATACTCAATCACTCACAATTTGATGACCTTGGTATTATAGGTTGTTCCGGAAGTAGCTAGGTTAGGCAAATATTAACTACTGATTGACAAAGAGGACCCCTTTAATCAATATCGTCTATATGTTTATAATCGAGACGGCATTTGGAATCGTGAAATTAGTGAAGTGTATCATCAACCGTTTTGCGAGAATGTTGAGAGAGTTCTAGATTCTCAGCATCATTTTGCTAAATTCGTGGCGCAATTACCGTCTTGCCCTTCAGGAGAATGCTAAGTTCAACATTCTTGGCATCATTTTGCTTAATTCTCGACATCATTTTGCTTAATTCTCGGCATAATTAGCTTTTATGGGAACCTTGGGTGATCTTGGGATGTCTTCGTTGATCATGTACGGTCCCTTGGTCGCGAGAATCTTGTGATCATGACACTTTGGCTGTAGTATGACTTGACTTTTATACACAACTCCTCTTACACTCTTTATGTGCCTATTCGACGTGAGACTCTTGGTATGTGACTTGTCTTTGTAGTGTCTATTGAATGCCAAGAATCTCACATTGAATGGGCACAAAGAATATGAGAAGATTTGTGCACAAAGCCCACCGAGCCTTGCTCCAACCAAAGCATATCTCTCTTGACTTTATGACTAAATGGACATTTTAAAAACTCATAATAATTAAGAGTTAAACTTACTTCTTTAATAATTTTAAATAAATAAAAATTTAATTTTTTAAAAAATTATTAGTCTGGTTTAAGCGATTCCAAGGATGGAATTGGGAATTAGACTGATTTCATTGGTTCCAATTTTAAGGAACTGGAAATCGGACTGTCACCCCTTGGGACCCACTGAACTGACCGATTTGGTCTGGTCCGGGTGGCTCCCTTGCTCAGTCATAGGCTGACCAGAGTAATGGTTGACAAAACGATTGCGATGCTAGCCCTCATTATCAGTCTTGTCTTCGACGATGTGGACGCCCTTGGGTGTAGTGGCAAGGAGAATTGTTTGAAGGTCTCAACCCAACGCTCTCACTTGAATTTCCAAGCAGACTTTGCATGGTGGGTTGCTATACCAAAAGGTGTAGGGATGTGTTTTTGAAGGACCTCTGCCTGTCCAACTATGGGTTGGAATGTCTCCAACATGAATGACTACTACTTCCATCATCGAGTCGATAATGTCCATGTACTTTGAAATGCAATAAGATGTGTTCATATCTTTTCAATGAAAGTGCACTTCAAGTGTCATGTCTTTCGTTTTCATATTAACTGGAATGTTGATTGGTATTATAGTAATATATCGATATGAATTTACCATGAGGGGTTTGAATTTCTCTAATTTTTCTTTCTTGGGTCGGAGACATTTTTTTTTATCGGGAGTCGGAGAGATTAGAAGCTCTTTGGATGGCTCTCTACCTAATTGGAAGGGAATGTTCTTCTTTGATACCTAATCAATATGCTTATAAAGTTGTTGGCTTCCTAGTGTGTTTTTTTGAGATAGACAAACTCTTCTCTATCTTCGAGAATTGAGTAAAATCTTACTTGATATTCAATATTAATAAGATGAATCAGTGTGTTATTTCATATCCAAGCATTTATGTGAATTATATAACATGTCAAAAGGTGAAAAGATCACTTTTAGTTAAGGACATTGTCGTTTACAATCAATAACAATCTTTAGATGCATTCTTTCATTTATATAGCGCAATGTTGATACCTGAGATGGTTTTTTCTAATTATTAAGTCCACCTTTTTGATCGGGTCAAAGATAAACCACCAATGTAGCAGTATTATTATAGTGCCATGAATAGCATTGCTACAAAACATGAATAGTGTTTTTGCTACAATAATTCAACCCAAATCTTCTGCTTCTTTTAAATGTTGTATATAAAAAAAAGGTTCTTCAGTGTTTATTCTCCGAGCTATCTGAGCTGTGTCCATCTTTCTATCTTTTGTATTCCCTTTTTGTAATGCTAGATTAATCATTCACCCCAAGGAATTTGTTGATGTTTTAAGTGTTTGCCCCGTGTTCCCCACATATTTTATATTGAGAGTCACGCTTACCACGCTATCGGTCGAACTCTGCTCAAGACATGTGGATAGGATAATTGCATGCTTTCTTAGAATGTACTAATCGAAACGAGAATTCCTAAAAGCTTTGTTAGGATGTAATCCCCCAGTTGAGCCATGGATCTTCGAAGAGCATCGAAAAAGTTTTATCACTTAAGTGAAATCATATACCGATATTGATTCCGCACTTCTCTTAGGGAAAAAAGGAAAGAAAAAAATTGTTTAGATGATGAAGGTTGTTATATCTCGATCGACCAAATCGTGTAGAAACTCTTCACGACTGCGAAATCTTCACATGGCGCTACCATATTTCATAAACAGCTCATAACCCCACTACAGATCTGAGAATAGAGAAGGACAAACATGCATAGAATCATGTCGACATGATCGATGAATCTAAGCTCGCCATTTATTACTAGAGAAAATCTCCAGCTTAAACCCCGCACACGCAAACATCATTTGGTGATGACAGGTACAATCTCGGCACGGTTGGCATATCATATGGCCGGAGCTTTAACATTACATTGCAGGTGGTTGGGAGGATGTCTAACGCACGAGCTGCAGTGCTGATGCCGATCGCCTGTGTCCTTCTGTCTTCAATGGCATCGATGGCTGTCGGCGTCGTGAACGATTGCCGGGACAATGATAGCTGTGCAGAAGCTTCGCAATACTCTGTGGGATTCTTCTTTAACCCGTATAAAGAAGCACACGAGCCATGTTACAACATATGCATTCACTCCAAAGAGTGTACCTTCGGCAAGGAAGTGTGCTCGGTACATTGCAAAGTGGTATGCCGACTGATCCATACTAACGCACCATAAACCAAAGCGGTTACTTTAGATGACCTGAGCATTTTTTTCAAAATGCTCCATACATTTTAAAATGAATAAATAAATAAAGATTTATATCGCTACTTTTCTCTTCAAATTTTATTATTCTTATCGGATTTCATCTCATCTCATTTCATCATATGATTCTAATGTTCTATTCTAGAAATTTTTTTATTTTATTTTTTTATGCTAGTAAATTCCTAAGGAAGCTTGTAAGTATCATGATATTGTTCCTAAAAAAAGTAGAGATCACTTGATTTCTTACTAACTTATTAATAGCTTGCTAACAATATCATGAAATTGTCAACTCTTATTTTTTAATAGTATGCAAATCGCCAATTTTTCTGTGTCTTTCACCATATTTGTAAAAGCCTTCTAAGAAAACATAGGAGAAACTCTCGGATTAATGGGAGAAAAGTTAAAGTGTCACGCTAATCCAGAGTTAACAAATGTAAGAGACGGTTGACCAAGTCAGATAAAAGTTAATAACTCAATAGAATAGTTGATAAAATGTTAAAAAGAATTAAGTGTTGGTCGGTAATTCAAAACGAGAGTTGATAACTCATAAATATTAGGTATTTTAATCTGATACTATATATATATTGGTCAGTGACAAAAGTTGGTTGCTCACTCTAGTTTCAGCTCGTAATTTCATTTAAGAGCTAGTAAATTGAAAACATTGTAAGCTATGTTATTAAAAATTGTTGAGTTGATACAAATATTACTAATTGCAAACTATCACAAAAAACTAGAAACATTTTATCTAATTATTAATGAATTACCAACAATTCATGTTGTTGACACCTAATTTTGGCAAATCTAGGGAAATAAAAAATAAAAGTCGCATCAAAACAAATAAAAAGAAAAAAATTGAGAAAATCAATCTGATTGATTATGCATGAAAGTCGGAAATTTCAAATTTTGGTAAATGCGGAAGCAATTCGGATCAAGATTTAGGGAATCAGGTAAATAAAGAGTAAGAATTTTGATAAAATAGAAGGAATCGAAGCAAAATTGAATTGATTGCGAAATCACGCTCCGATTTACAACCATGAATTAATACAACAGAAGATAAAAACTCGAAAATTGTTACGGAAAGCAGCCATCTAAAATCACTATAAAAGAGAGTAACAATTTTCGTGACGGGGTTTTTCTTCATTTTTCTTATGGTTCAAAAAGTTCAAAAAAAAAACTTGTTTTTCTTCCATCTTTTTTTTTTTTTTTTTGGGATAATCCAGGGAACCCTATAAGTCGATAGCCGACAAGCAAATCCGGGGAACGACTGCAAGACCCACTACCACAGTACTCCATATAAGAATTCAGAATTCCTAACTACGCATTTGGGATTCGAAGTGGAAATGTTTTTCTTACATCTTCCGTTTAGGGGGAAAGTCAAAAGTAAAAAAAAAAAAAAAAAAAAAAGAGTGAAAGAGAGAAGAGACATGAGGGCAGAGAGTGCGGTGACAGAGAGAAGGGACGTGCGAAGTGGAAAGGTGAGAGAAAGAGAGAAAAAAAAAAAAAGAGAAAAAGGAAAAAGAAAAAAGCAACTATTGGTCTTCTTCTTCACAGATTCGCCCTGCCGGCGTTCGCCGCTGCTGTTTGCCGCACCTGCCGCCGCCCCCGCTCACCTACAGCCACTGCCGCTCCTCGCCAAGGCCTATCCTCCACCCGGCGCCTGCAACTCGCGGCCGCGTGCACCTCTGCTCGTCCGTCGACACCTGCAACTCGCGGCTGCGCCTCTACTTGCCCGTCACAGCCCCTGCCGTCGCCGCGCCTCTGACCGCCATCGCGCCGTCCCGCCAGCCGCCGACTCCTTGTTGACACCTAAAATTTTGACTATTTTTATAAAGGATTTTATTTTCATTTAGTATTCAATTCATCCTTAATGAAAAAATGAAAATGAAAAGATGAAAATGAAAATAAAGGGGGGGATAAGAAATAATTGATAAGATAGAATATTTTGGTTACAAAATGGGATTTTGAAAGATTTTAAAGTTGGATTATCTCGAAAAATCTTCAAAAGAAATTCTAGGTTGTCTTTAGTGATTGGGTGGAAATATGCAAATCTTGACAGATCGAACGAATTGGTTCTCACTCTATAAATAGGGTACGGCTTCGTCAGAAAGGGAGAGCTTCTTTGGTGAAAAAAGAACACAAAAGTCAAAAGTAAAGAGGAGAGAAAGGAAGAAAGAGAGAGGTGCGACAAGTGAGAGAAAAGAGACGTGAGCGTACGAAGACAGAGTGGGAGGGGCGTGCGCAAAAAGAAAGGTGAAAAGTGAGGGAAGAGAGGTAGAACGTAAAAAAGAAAAAGGTAAAAAAACCCCCCCTCGGCACTGTTCATCTTCCCCGAGGGGGGTGCCCGCCCGTGTCGGCTCCTCGAGCCCCGACGCCGTCGCGCCTCCACGCCGCCGAGCCAGCGCCGCCGCACCACCGCCGCCTCGAGCCCTCAACGCCGCCAGCCCCGCTCGCCCTCTGTGCCCCTGCGATCCAAAGCCGGGGCCCCTCCTCCTTCAGATCCAGAAGCAGGCGCTCCCGGTTGGTCATCGTGCTTCCCTCCTCGGCAATCGCGAGTGGCCCACGACGCCGGCGGCCCAAATCGGTCGCCGCGCCGCCTCCGCGTCCCCTCCGTCGCGGCCCGACGGAGCCGACCCTCGCCGCTTGATTGCCTCGCCCGAGCGAGCCCCTGCGTTGTGCCCCGCCACGCCACCGACCCGACGCCCCCATGCTGAGATCTCAAGCCGCGACGCCCCTGCCTCACCGTCGCCGCCTCGAGGCCTTCGCCGTGATGCCCCCTGCCTCCCGGTGCCGCGCCGCCGTCGCGCCGTCCTCGGAGGACCCCGCCGGAGCCCTAGTCGTCGCCCCAAGCCCTAGCCGCCGGCCCCCTTTTTTTTCTTTCTTGTTTTTCTTTTTCGGAAAAAGAAAAAAAAAAAGCAAAAAACTTAGGTAAATCTCATTTTTATTTAATCTTATTTTATTTTATTTTTACTCTTTTATGTTATTTATTTTTCTGTTTATTGCACATTATTTGTTATTTTAGGAGTAATTGTCCCTTTAATGTTAAGGTGAAATTCCATGAGATAAATTTGTCATGAAATTAGTAATTGCCAGTCCGATTTTCGCGCCCAAAATCTGACTTGCAATTACTTTTAAAAATTGCCAATCCGATCTCCCGCCCGAGATCCGATTTGTGATTTTTTTCGTGAAATTGGCCAACCCGATCTCATGCGCGAGATACGGTTCGTCAATTTGGAGAATCAATTTTGCTTGATTTGCGGGGGTTGTTTGAACTAATTTTCTTTTAAAAAAATCAAAAATCAAAAATGTAGTTTAGGGTTTGCATGCTTAGGATAGAAATTTCATCTCTTTTAATAAAAAATAAAAAAAAAATCAAATTAACTGGTTTAGATTGCATGTTTAGGAATTCAAAATAAAAAAGGAGATAAGAAAAAAACTCAAAAAAAGTTGAATCAAGATTAGGTTTGTGTTTTTTATTGTCTTGCATGTTTAGATTAAGGATTTTATTTTAGGTAAAATAATAATAATAATAATAATAAATCATCATGCATATTAGAATAAAATTGCATGTTTTAGATAGATTGCATCCTAGATTAGAAGTTGCTAGGTTTAGTTTAAATTAGGATTTATATTGACTTAATCCTTAGTTTAAATTGGATAAATTTTTAGTCTAGCTAGGTAATTTTTGCATTTGTCTTAATTTTGAATTTTATAAAAAATGAAAAATACAAAAGTGTGTCTTTAGATAAATTAGTTTTAGTTTTTAGGGTAGATTGCATTTATCGGATTAGGTTCATAAAATGCAAGTCATATAGAATTAGGTTCATTCAAATTAGAAATTGCCCGTCATTAGAGTTAGGTCATTTGGCCATTTAGATTACATTTAATTAATCACATTTCTTTAGGAATTACTGCACTCATGTCATATAGTTTAGGTCATGTTGCCATGTCGCATGCATCACATGATTCTCATTAAATAAAGTGAAAACAAAAAAGAAATTACGTGTTAATTAGAAATCATATCTAAGACAGATGATGTGAATTCTGATCTAACAACACAGATGCTTTCGTTGCTACAAGGTAAGTCTCCTAACTTTATTCATTGCTTTATTGGGTGTTAAATTGGTGATTTGCGCACTCGCATGATCACCTCACATGTTAGGGAGATAAATTAAAATCAATTCAAGCTGTCTGCTAAACATTTTTTCAAAATAAAAGAATGGTACTGAAAGGGCGTTAGAGGAATCTAGTGTAACCAAGTCCCCGTATCCAGAATCTCTAGTTCGTAGAAGTAAAGTAAATTTCCCATTGCTTTACTTGGGTTTCTAATCGACCCACCAAAAATAGATTAGTGGCGACTCCTAATTGAAAATAATTGCATGTTAAGAACTTAAACTTAAGTTGCGAATTGGTATGGGCTTGGGAGAACCCAAGCTAAGTTTAGGCTTAGTAATCCATTAGCCAAACCCTAGGTGGTTCACCCGGAAAATTTGGGCGCGACAGCTTGGCGACTCCACTGGGGACTTGAGTTGAAACTCTTAGTGGACTTAGGCCAATTTTTCTCTTCTTTTGAAAAATGTTTTTGTTTGACAGTGAGGGTCCCAGGTACGTCCCTAACATTTAAGGTGTTAAATATTTTTGCAGATTGGGAGGTATAAGGGGAAGTGTTTGCTGACCTTTGTTTTGGGGAGGTGTAGGAATGAATGGTTTATTTTTATGTATGAAGTGTTGCTTGATATAAACTGTTGTGCATGCCTTGCATTTAGCACTACACTATTGCACACACAACCTGCCGCCGGACCTGGGCCGCATAGGATCATCTAGGATGGTATTGAGATGGATACTACTCTGACCACAAGCTCGTGGTACGAGTCGCCCATCTCAATTCCGAAATTTCATTCATGGTGTCAAGAGTACCCACCTCGGGCCGCATGCCCGCGACCTGGGTCGGCTCTTTGATCAAGCCGGAGTCATGAGGACCCGACATAGTCCACGCGCTCGTGGCTAGTCTGATCATCCTTGTGGCTCCACTTTGTTAAGCCTTCTAGAGTAGAAATCGAACCACTTATCATGCGCATGCCTATGTGATTGCCTCTCATTGGTAAAGTAAGTTCTCTAAACTTTCACCCTTGGAATTTACTTACCTTGTCATATTATTTTCTCGGTCCATGGCATTAGGATTTTATTGAGTCTTGGTCAATATACAATGGGGATACCGGACCTTCGAATTATTCTCCTTTCGAAGCAAGAGCTCGGCACATGGTGGGACAAGTTAGACCAAGATGGTCGTCGATTTGTGGAGTCATACATTGGCCGACTGCTTCCATTGCTGCGTATCAACATCCATGGCGGCCTTATCCAAGCACTCGCCCACTCTTGGTGCCCCAAGACTTCTACCTTCATTCTTGGCGGTAAGCATGAGTTCACGCCCACCTTGGAAGAATATAGCATTGCCATAGGAAGGCCTTTGAAAGCTGAGTTAATTGGTCCGCCTATCGGGATAGATCCCGTTATGGCCTTATCTGATTTTTTGAGAATTAAAGGGGAGGATGTGAGAAAGATTTTAAAGGCTCATCGCAACACATGTCCCCTATCTTTTCTAAAAGAACATTTTGAAATTGGCCCTTCATCTCAAATGCGAAGGGTTTTTCTTTTAGCCTTCTTTGGGTTTATAGTTTTTCCTTATTACAAGAATGCTATTAACCCTTTGATGGCTCACTTAGTCAAACAAGTGTTGGAAGGAAAGAATTTGTAAACTCTTGTTTTAACTGAAACTTTCCTTTCCCTCACTCGATTTAAAGGAGATGGTGATAAGACTTTCCATTCCTCTCCTGAGCTTTTGCAAATTTGGTTTCTTTCTCATTTGAAGGGATTTGGTGGTCTAATGACTATACATGATGTCAATGACTCTAATCACCCCCATTATGAAATTCAAGGATAAGCAAAAACATGCACCGGATTACCATTATTCTGAGTGGCTAGCTTTCATAAAAAAACCAACTTCCAAGGGTTTTCTATGGCATGCTATGTGGTTTCAAGTCCGTGCGGCAAGACTCACGTGTGGAGGCGTTGGCCCAATTCCTCTATTGGGATTTACTGGAGCTTTGGAGTACTATTCGACTAGAGTGACTCGTCAATACCAAGTCGTGCAAAAGCTTCCCCGGGCTTTGCAAGCAGATCCGCTCCAAGTCAACTTCGTAGATGGAAGCCGAGATCATGAAGATTCCATTCTCACAATCAAATCAATGTGGGATATGTGCCGTCCACAAAAACTCAAGTGGCCCGAGGAGGAGTTGGAGGGTAAGGAAAGGAAGTATTATGCCTCAACCAACTATATTCGACGACACAAGATTCCAGAGGAGTTACTTCCGAAGATACCTGAAGCGCCACTAAAGATCACCAACCGTGCTGAAAATAAACGCCTCAAGAGGGTTGCCGAGAAAGCTCGAGAGGAGAATAAGCGATTGCTCCCGATGGTGTCCCGAGTGTATATTGATCAAGCTAAATGAAGTGCTTGAATCAATCTCGTCATTCTCATTTCTAGATTTATGTTTAGGGAGTCGAGTCTTTTACTTTCCTAGTTCAATGTTTAGGGATTTCGAATTCGGTATTTTTAATTTTTAGTGCAATGTTTAGGAACATGAATTTTCAATTCTTAGTTCGTTATTAGGAATTTATTTCAGATTTCTAATAAAATGAGGTGTTTAGACCATTGTCATGGGCCATTTTTCCAATCTTATAATTGGTTCTTATATAATCTCTTTTACCTAATTAGGTGATAACGGATCCTCCATGGTCACCCATCATTACACGATCAAGAGCAAAAATGGCCGATTAGAGTGAAATGCATGATCGCATGTCTGCCATGGAAAGTCAACTTGCGCAGTTGCTTACCTCGATGTAGTCTATGACGAATCAAGTAAAATCCCTCCAAGTGAGTCAAACTCTTGCACCGGCCCTTGTTGAGATAGTAACACCAAACCAGGCGAACAAGGCCCAAGTGGGTGATGTCAACATGCCTGATTTGGAGGATGACCCGCTGTTCATTACCGACGAAAAGACTAAGCCAAAGCAGGATGAACACTTCGCCAAACTTGAGGAGAAATTGAAACAATTGCAAGAGTCACAGAATTCGCTCCCATTTGACTTGTCAGTTTATGAGAAGGTCAAAATGCCGAAGAAGTTTAAGATGCCGGAGTTTGAGAAATATGACGGTACTTCCTGTCCGAAAGCTCATTTGCAGATGTACCACGTACGCATGGCTCAATATGTCAAGAACGAGCCTCTCATGATTCAATCGTTTTATGCAAGTTTGACTGGGCCCGCCCTCAACTGGTACGTAATGAAGAATATAAATCTTCTCGACACTTGGAGTGAAGTAGCTGACGCCTTCCTAACGCAATATAAGTTCAACATGGATATTGCACCCTCCCGAGAGGATCTTGAGCAGATGGAAAAGAAGAGGAGTGAGTCATTTAAAGAATACGCTGTGAGATGGAGGAACCTGGCGGCTCAAATCACTCATGAGCCTACCAATAAGGAGTTAATGAAGTTGTTTGTGAAGACCCTTCCGTCCGAGTTCCGTAACCGGATGGCAAGCACATATGTCGAAAGTTTCAATCAACTGATTCTGGTGGGAGAGCAAATCGAGATGGGAATAAGGGAAGGATGGTTCACTGAGTCATCAAATAAGAGATTCTCTGTCAAGAAGGAGAAAGAAGCCGTTGTGGATGTGAATGTGGCTTATAGCCAAGAAAGTTCCAACCGTGCCCCAATGAATGCAAGGCAACAACAAACTGCTGGCCATCAGTCATTTGCCCAAGCAAGAAGACAATTCACTCCCCTCCCAGGATCTCCATCCTAGGTGTTAGCAATTCTCTAGAAGAAAGGTTTGCTTTCTACTGAACCAAAGCGCCCTAACCGCGAAAGCATGCGCAGTTACGACCCGACAAAGAAGTGTGACTACCATAGTGGGGAATTAGGGCATTCAACTGATGAGTGTTTCACCCTCAAGCACAAGATCCAAAACCTCCTGGACACGAAGGCCTTTTCATTCCAAACTGCTCGGCCGAATGTCCAAGAATCCGCTACCGGAACATGAGGGTATGGTTAATGCTATCCTGGAACCAGACGTTGAATTCGAATCGAGTTATCACTTAGCTGATGCATCTCGAGACTTACCACCACCAACTCCTGAAGTTTCAAATGCTGCCTTTATGATGGAAGGGGTCATGGATGGGAATGATTTTGTTCCTGATAATAGCCTTGGAAGGAATGGTCAGGGTATTCAAAGTCCCAATGAAGCCCTTCAGAGGTCCCATGCTGCTGGAAGAGGGGGACAAAATCCTGGAGGACGAAGATAGGAAGGACAGAGCCTGGTACCTAACCAAAGGCAAGGTAGGCAAAACCCATTGCTCCCAAGCATTCACGAGACATTCCTTGGTCCTCCAATAATGATGCAGGATGAGGCAGAAGTGATAGACACCCTGGGGCAGCCGAGCGGCAAGTTTGATTACCTAGTGAAGTATTCGGCCCCTCTAAGATTCTACATTGATCCCCGGAGCATTATCCCAGATGGATGGGGTGGCATGGATGATCTGACACCCCCGAAGACCGAGGACCCAGAAGATATGCTGGAAGGAATTACAAGCTTGTTTGATGACGTCGTCATAGGAGCCATCGATGAAGGATCTCCAGAAGAAATGGGCCCAGGCCCACAAGAGTAACTCATTTATTACTTTCTCACATTCCCCTGCGTGGGAATTTTTATTGCTTTCTAGGAATAATTATCGCTATCTAGCGGTTGTTTTCGATTTCTTTCGCTTTCTTTTTAAGACTTGGATTCGCATTTTCCATTCAATAAATGTAATTGATTGATAAATATCAATAAAATTACAATTTTTATTTTGAGGGCATGATGAGGTACACCAAACTAGCCCGGTGATGATATCCAACCGATAAAACAAAAGAGAAATCCAAGGAGAACTCTGAGGCCTGGGCTTCATCATGTTTTCTCATGTTAAAATACTTTTGCAAAGTGCTTTTCAAAAATCTTTCAAAAAAATCTTTCAAAAAAATCTTCCAAAAATACAAATTATTTTGTTTGTTTTTCTGATTTATCTACTTCATGTTTCCTGTTTCAGGGATAATTTTATAGCATGTAAAGATCTGGAAATGGTCCAATCCAATTTTAAATCCTAGGGGCAAGTTTGCTCCAGATTACGATGGGCCATATGTGGTGAATTTCCTGGAGGTACCTTAATCTTAGCAGAAAAGGATGGTCGTGAATTTTCCACTCTAGTTAATTCTCATGTTGTCAAGAAGTATTATCCATGATTGAATTTGCTGTTTCTTGTTTTGAACTGCAAGCATTTTTATGATGGACAAATTGCCTCAATGAATTGTAAATTCAAATTTGTTTCAAATTTTGCATGTTCCCCATGATGGATTACGTGAGGTAAATTGAATGTGTCAAATGGGATACTTTGGAATGATGAAAGGCAAGTCTTATTCCATACACTATTTCATACACTAATCCCTAGTGAGTTGTGTGAAAAATTCCATGCTCGCAAGGAAAAGGGCGGTCTTGCAAAGGGTACGTCATCTAAAGTGACGAGGGGCAGTTTCTTCCTCTACCCAAAACACTACAGGTATATCCATTGTTTAGCCTTTTGAGCCCATACACATGGAGAGTTTGTTTAAATTACTCATGTCAAGAATCATCCCACATTGGGACAAATTTGAAATCAAGGGTAGGAATTTCCTTACTTACACTTGCGTCAATCTTCGGGTATTGCTTTCGCAGTGTAACTTGTACTATAATTGAAGTGCCTTAGGATGATGAAGAGCAGTCATTTCTCTATCCTATACACTTATATCATTTGCGTAACTCATCTGAGCTTATGAATTCATTTCATATTAAATCCAGTTGGTGATCATCTCCCACACTAGGGCAAGACAAAAATATTCAAGTGGCATGAACTAGGATGCCCACAAAAAATGAAGATTTTGATCAAAGGAAAAAAAGTGCAAAATGGGGCATGAAAAAGAAGTGTGCCTGGTAAAAGTAAGGCCGATGCCCAAAAAAAAAAAAAAAAAAAAGAAGAAAAATGCCTGATATGGTTAGTCATACCCTGAACAAGGCGGTACACAAGAAAAAAGAAAAGCTCAAATGATGTTGCAATCAATGAGTGCAAGAGAAAATTTTCGACATTGAGGAAGAAAATTAGTGGAAGTGTCAAGATGATCACCAACTTTACCCTTTAAACACTTTTTGAGCCTAATGATCCTTTTGTTTCTTAACCCACGAACCAAGCCTATGTTACTCCCCTTGCAAAGTCTCTTCAGATTATGGCACTTAAATTAACGTAAAGGTTCATATGTTCGAAAGCATTACTCGAAGAAGTGTGATTAAGATAATTTCTGCCTCATTTCTTGTGTTTCTTGACTTGTAAACCCCAAGATGATTGCAGAATATCTCTCATTAAAAAAGCTTGACTCAAAGAGTCCCATTTGTTAAGCCATTAACCAAGCCCACATTATGGTCCCTCTCAAAAGACTTCTCAGATTGGTAAAGTCGTACAATTTGCGAGATTGCTCAGACCCTTGTTCGGCATGATGACAGTGAGATAGGGTGACTGTTAAAAAATCCTGTATCAAAGGATGAAATAGCCATTTTAATGAGGATGAGAGAAAAGTCCTTTCTGGACCCAGAAGGATCCCTCATTTGACACATTCATGACACTCATGTGTTCAAAATGGAAATTAAATGATGCAAGATTAATGGAAATTATCATGAACATCCATTAAATTGATGCATGTTTATGATTGCAAACGCATGTTGCCTCTCCTATAACCATGTTTTGCAGGAGACGTATCCCTGAAAATCAGAGATTTTACCAGGTAAGTATATCTTTATCCATACCTTTAATATTTGTCACTGTGCAGGTATTCCCTTTTAAGTATATTTGACACTCAATTGAGTTGTCCCCCAAAGATTTTTCTCCAGATTCAATTTGATTAAGGCGACCGAAGAATGGTTCAGGTCCTGGTCAGACAATTTCTGTCGTAAGGCTGGGTGATTGAAGAATAGTTCGGGTCCTAGCCAAGCAAAACCTCAGTCTAGGTGACCGTAGCATAGAACGGGTCCTAGACAGCATTTATTGCTTTAACAAGTGACCGTAGCATATAACGGATCCTGGAAAAGTAATTTCTCTATTCAGGTGACCATAGCATAGAACGGGTCCTGAAGATAAACCTTAGTTTAGGCGACCGTAGAATGGTATGGGTCCGGGTCTTGAAGATGAATCTTAGTTTAGGCGACCGTAGAATGATACGAGTCCTAGACACCATTTCAGTTCTCCAGATTTAGTTTGATTAAGGCGACCGAAGAATGGTTCGGGTCCTGGTCAGCTGATCTCTGTTGCAAGGCTAGGCGACCGTAGAATGGTACGGGTCCTGGCCAAGCAAAATCCCAGTTTAGGCGACCGTAGAATGGTACGGGTCCTAGAAGGTAAATTCTCGTTTAGGCGACCGTAGAATGGTACAGGTCTTGGGAAAGCATTCTCTTGTAAAGTCATGTTATTATTCTGGGTGACCGTAGAATGGTACGGGTCTTGAAAAATCTTTTTAGTTTAGGCGACCGTAGAATGTTACGGGTCCTAGACAACATTTATTTCCCTATTTAGGCGACCGTAGAATGGTATGGGTCCTAGGAAAGCATTCTCTTGTAAAGTCATGTTACTATTTTGGGCGACCGTAAAATGGTACGAGTCCTGGACTTGTAACACCAATCTATCTTGAGTTACTCTACCCTCATTGAAGGTAAGTTATTTCAGGTAGATTCCTCTTGACATCTCAGTCTAGATTTGGATGTCTTATTTCTTTTATTGAGCATTTCACTCTGGATGTGAGTGTTCTTCTTAGTAAGGGAAGATTTATCATGTACCTCAACATGCTTTACCGCACCGATTGATAAGTAATTGTAGGTATGTTCTTTCCTTTTGCATCACGCATTTGCATTGGCATTTTCATGCATCATGTAAATTCCATTTTAAAAAAATTCAATGCATATGGTCAAAATTTAAGTCTCAATTTATCTTTGAATGTAACCTCGGCGAGCTCACCTTCAAAGAGGGGCGAGCTCACCTTCAAAGAGGGGCAGCTGTTGACACCTAAAATTTTGACTATTTTTATAAAGTATTTTATTTTCATTTAGTATTCAATTCATCCTTAATGAAAAAATGAAAATGAAAAGATGAAAATGAAAATAAAGGGGGGGATAAGAAATAATTGATAAGATAGAATATTTTGGTTGCAAAATGGGATTTTGAAAGATTTTAAAGTTGGATTATCTCAAAAAATCTTCAAAAGAAATTCTAGGTTATCTTTAGCGATTGGGTGGAAATATGCAAATCTTGACAGATTGAACGAACTGGTTCTTACTCCATAAATAGGGTACGGCTTTGTCAGAAAGGGAGAGCTTCTTTTGGTGAAAAAAGAACACAAAAGTCAAAAGTAAAGAGGAGAGAAAGGAGGAAAGAGAGAGGTGCGACAAGCGAGAGAAAAGAGACGTGAGCGTATGAAGACAGAGTGGGAGGGGCGTGCGCAAAAAGAAAGGTGAAAAGTGAGGGAAGAGAGGTAGAACGTAAAAAAGAAAAAGGTAAAAAACCCCCCCTCGGCACTGTTCATCTTCCCCGAGGGGGGTGCCCGCCCGTGTCGGCTCCTCGAGCCCCGACGCCGTCACGCCTCCACGCCGCCGAGCCAGCGCCGCCGTAGTCGCCGCACCACCACTGCCTCGAGCCCTCGACGCCACCAGCCCCACTCGCCCTCTGTGCCCCTGCGATCCAAAGCCGGGGCCCCTCCTCCTTCAGATCCAGAAGCAGGCGCTCCCAGTTGGTCGCCGTGCTTCCCTCCTCAGCAATCGCGAGCGGCCCACGACGCCAGCGGCTCAAATCGGTCGCCACACCGCCTCCCGCGTCCCCTCCGTCGCGGCCCAGCACTGGAGCCTGACCCTCGCCTCCTGATTGCCTCGCCCCGAGCGAGCCCCTGCGTTTGTGCCCTGTCGCGCCACCGACCCGACGCCCCCATGCCCAGATCTCAAGCCGCGACGCCCCTGCCTCACCGTCGCTGCCTCGAGGCCCTCGCCGTGACGCCCCTGCCTCCCTGGTGCCGCATCGCCATCGTGCCGTCCTCGGAGGACCCCGCCGGAGCCCTAGCCGTCGCCCCAAGCCCTAGCCGCCGGCCCCCTTTTTTTCTTTCTTGTTTTTCTTTTTCGGAAAAAAGAAAAAAAAAAAGCAAAAAAATTAGGTAAATCCCATTTTTATTTAATCTTATTTTATTTTATTTTTACTCTTTTATGTTATTTATTTTTCTGTTTATTGCACATTATTTGTTATTTTAGGAGTAATTGTCCCTTTAATGTTAAGGTGAAATTCCATGAGATAAATTTGTCATGAAATTAGTAATTGCCAGTCCGATTTTCGCGCCCGAAATCCGACTCGCAATTACTTTTAAAAATTGCCAATCCGATCTCCCGCCCGAGATCCGATTTGTGATTTTTTTTCGTGAAATTGGCCAACCCGATCTCATGCGCGAGATACGATTCATCAATTTGGGGAATCAATTTTGCTTGATTTGCTGGGGTTGTTTGAACTAATTTTCTTTTAAAAAAATCAAAAATCAAAAATGTAGTTTTAGGATTTGCATGCTTAGGATAGAAATTTCATCTCTTTTAATAAAAAATAAAAAAATCAAATTAACTGGTTTAGATTGCATGTTTAGGAATTCAAAATAAAAAAGGAGATAAGAAAAAACTCAAAAAAAAGTTGAATCAAGATTAGGTTTGTTTTTTTTTTATTGTCTTGCATGTTTAGATTAAGGATTTTATTTTAGGTAAAATAATAATAATAATAATAAATCATCATGCATATTAGAATAAAATTGCATGTTTTAGATAGATTGCATCCTAGATTAGAAGTTGCTAGGTTTAGTTTAAATTAGGATTTATATTGACTTAATCCTTAGTTTAAATTGGATAAATTTTTAGTCTAGCTAGGTAATTTTTGCATTTGTCTTAATTTTGAATTTTATAAAAAATGAAAAATACAAAAGTGTGTCTTTAGATAAATTAGTTTTAGTTTTTAGGGTAGATTGCATTTATCGGATTAGGTTCATAAAATGCAAGTCATATAGAATTAGGTTCATTCAAATTAGAAATTGCCCGTCATTAGAGTTAGGTCATTTGGCCATTTAGATTACATTTAATTAATCACATTTCTTTAGGAATTACTGTACTCATGTCATATAGTTTAGGTCATGTTGCCATGTCGCATGCATCACATGATTCTCATTAAATAAAGTGAAAACAAAAAAGAAATTGCGTGTTAATTAGAAATCATATCTAGGACAGATGATGTGAATTTTGATCTAACAACACAGATGCTTTCGTTGCTACAAGGTAAGTCTCCTAACTTTATTCATTGCTTTATTGGGTGTTAAATTAGTTGTTTGCGCACCCGCATGATCACCTCACATGTTAGGGAGATAAATTAAAATCAATTCAAGCTGCCTGCTAAACATTTTTTCAAAATAAAAGAATGGTACCGATAGGGTGTTAGAGGAATTTAGCGTAACCAAGTCCCCGTATCGAGAATCTCTGATTTGTAAAAGTAAAGTAAATCTCCCATTACTTTACTTGGGTTTCTAATCAACCCATCAAAAATAGATTAGTGGCGACTCCTAATTGAAAATAATTGCATGTTAAGAACTTAAACTTAAGTGGCGAATTGATATGGGCTTGGGAGAGCCCGAGCTAAGTTTAGGCTTAGTAGTCCATTAGCCAAACCCTAGGTGGTTCACTCGGAAAATTTGGGCGCGACACTCCTCCTCAACGCGCTTGCTTCTGGACGCCGTACCACTGCTGCTCGATTCTGCCCGAGCACCAGCAGGGCCTCTGCCTCTGTTCTGCCCGAGTACCAGCAGCGCCTCCGCGCCGCTCACCTCAGCCCAGCGCTCGGCGCCTTTGTCGCTCCGCCTCGACCGCCGCGCCGCCTCTGCCAGCCCAGCGCTTGACGTCTCCACCCGCTGCTGCTGCGAGATCGCCGACGCCTGCTGCAGCCACCCCGATCTCGCTCGCTGACGCTCGCTGCAACCGAGCCCAAGCACACCGCGCATGCACCAGTCACGCCTTCGGCCGCTCGTCCCCCGCGAAGCCACTGTTCCCTCGCCGGTCGCTGCTGCTGACCCGCGACACCCATCTGCCGCCGAGTCTAGCCCGTTGCTCGCCGCCGCCTCCAGCGCCTCTCTCTGCTGCGCTCCGCTTCACCTGCAGTGCCTGACGTCCCCCTATGCGCCTGCTGCTCGCGATCCCTCCGCCATCGCCACTACTACAACCGCGAGCACCGGCAGCAACGCCTCTGTTCCCCTTTACTGGTCGCTGCACGCCACGCCACCTGCCGTCGCCACGCGCCCACTGCCCTGCTCCTCCCGGCGTCCGACGACCGCGCTCCTGCCTCCGCCGACGCCGTGCCATTGCCCCTGCCTTAGCCGTGTTTCACCCTTCGCTCTTGCATTTCTCAAGTTCCCTTCGGTGGTTTTTATTTTCATTTTCATTTTATTTTATTTTATTTTATTTTTTAAGTTTAGTTACTTAAATTAGAACATGGTATGGTATGTCAATATTCATTTCATGAATCTTGTAGGCATCGAGTTTTGTCCAAAATTATTGCAATTATTAATTTAATCCGTAAGACGTCGGATCATTTTTTAATTATATCAATTTTTGGGCATTTTGATAATATTTTAATTGTTAAATCATTATAATTATTAATTTAATTTGTAAGATTTCGGATTAGATTTTCAATTATTTTGAACTCTTTTTCATATGTGATGATGTTTAGAGTTAAGGTAATCGTTAATTTAACCCATGAGACAACATGTTATTTTTTTGATTATTTTAATCATTTATTTGATGAATTGTTTAGATATAATTGCTTGTCTTGGGAAAACACTAAAAAGAATATAAAAACACAAAAAAAAAAAAAAAAAATTGCATGGGAATGTGTTGATTTAGTAAATTAGGGTTGCATTTTAAATTTGCACGTTTAGATGATTTTTGAAATAAATTAGGTTGGATCAAAATAACTTTTTAAAATAGGGTCTTAGATGAAGTTTGCATATTTTAATAATATCTTTTTTCTAAAAATAGTTTTCTAAGATAGGATAGGGTTTAAATCAAATTAATCCCTAAAAAATTAGAAAATTATTCATTTCAGATAATTTAATTATGGTTTTTATTAATTCCGAATTTCAATAAAAATGCAAAAATAATAGGTGATATTAATTATTTTGCATACTAGGTTCATTTACTTAGAATTTGTTTATTAGTTTAATTAGGTCATGTAGTTAAAATGCATATTTTATGATAATTTCAAGAAAACCCAAAAAAATAATAATAATTGCTTACTTTGTGTATTTATTTCTTTTGATGTAATTTATTTACTTATTATTTTATTTGAATGTTCAATAGTGGATGAGCATCCGTGTGGTTACTATATTTACATGATAGTAATTTTGGTTAAAATAAATTTTAGTTGCTTGCAAAAACATTTTTAAAAAAATAAAAAAAGGTACTGAAAGGGCATTAAAGAAGTCTAGTGTAACCAAGTCCCTGCTCTTAGTTTCCGGTTCGTAGGAGGAAAATAATTATCTCATTATTTTACTTATGTGTCTAATTGACCTACCGTAAATTGATTAATAGCAACTCATTGATTAAATCTATTAAAAAATTGGGTTAATACCCTGAAAAACCCCAAACTGGTACACTTGTGACAAATCTACCCCAAATTATTTTTTTGACCACAAAAAACCCAAAACTTGTATATCTTTGACAAATTTACCCTAAACTGGTACACTTGTGACAAATTTACCCTCTATTAGTTTTAGTTAAATTTTCTTGTTAAATTATAAAGTTAAATGACATGTGACAATTGACCGGTATACTAATTTGGGATTTTATACTCTATTTGTCACAGTTTACAATTTTTGCGATTTTTTTGTGGTATTAATCTAATTTAGTGGGGGGTATATTAGTCACAAATTTACCAGTTTGGGGTTTTTTTTAGTCAAATAAATTAGTTTTGGGTAAATTTGTCATAAATGTACCGGTTTAGGGTTTTTTATAGTTAGTCGGGGTAAATTTGTCACAAGTGTACCAGTTTGGGGTTTTTCATGGTCAAAAAATAGTTTGGGGTAAATTTGTCACAAGTGTACCAATTTGGGGTTTTTCAAGGTATTAACCCTAAAAAATTTGAAACCTAAGTCGCGAATTGGTATGAGGCTGAGAGGGCCTAGGCTAAATTTAAGACTTAGTAGTCCATTAACCTAAACTCTAGGTGGTGCATTCGAAATTTAGGTCGTGACACATGTATAAAAAAGTCATCGATAATTTTTTTCACCAACAATTTTGTTGATATTTGTAGATACTTATTAGAATTATCACCATAATTAAAAAAAAAAAAATCCGTAATTTTTATAAGTGGAACAATTTTATAAGTGGAACAATAGAATTCTGCTCATCTCATAACTTTAAATATGCAGAATACGATATATAGATTCTTATTCATTTCCAAAATCCATCGACAACGAACTAATCTGAAACAAAAGATACCACAAGACTTGGAACAATATATAAACTTTGATGCTCCTGTAGAGCACTTTATTGCAGGTACATAGTTTGTGTTTCAATCCAAAATGCTAGTGCATACATAGTTTCAAGTAATACTAATGCACGCCCACATGCGCGCGACACGATGGAATGGCAAAGCGCGCAGGCCCGGCAACCACCGTTCGAGGAGTATAATGAAATCAAAACAAACCCGTATAACCTATTCTATCGACATAACTTCTGCAGCGATGTGCTTCGGAGAAAGAGGCAAGGCGATTAGTAAGAAGGCGCCGTTGCTGGGGCGACTCCGATGAACTTGACAGAGTGAATTGGTCCCGGAGCCACGTGGCCCGAGCTTCGGATCTCAGCCATTCCTCTGCGCGCAATCCCTCTTTGAGCCTCGCATAGTTTGGGAAGAAACACGCCTGCACGAAGAGATTTTACGCGTGCATTTGAATCAAAAAGCGTCCTTATTGGAAAATTAAAGGAGTGCCGTGTGTAGTTTCTATTCAAATTAATTTTTAAGATGAAGATTCTATTCTCCAATCGGCGAATCCAATCTGATCTCCTAAGATATTGGAAAGACTTATCATACCGTACGTTCTTTTTCAAGTGGATTCTACGGCTGCGAGTGATTTGGCTTACTAACTAGAGAACGTAGTTGATGTAGTTACCTTCACCGGCAGCGAGACTGAAGTAGAGATCGACGATGTTGGGGCAGTTCTCGTAGCACCCAGAGGAGCAGAGCTTTTGGGTGAAGCGAGACTCGAGGAGCGAATCCGAGGAGACTCCGAGAGTCTTCCTGTCGAGCCCGCAAGCGGCGATGCACTCGTCAGTCTCGATGTGGTCCTTCAGATTGTCGGCCTCGATCTCTGAGGACCGGCATGTGTAGGCCTCCTCCCCGCTCCTCCTCACCTGCTTCTCAAGCACGCACCGCTTGCCCGTGGACGACACGGCGAACGCGCACGATCCTTGGTCAAGATTCTCACATGCAATATCTCCTGCAAACAACTCACCGACATACTATCAAGACGCACGAAAAGATACCGAAACTTTTTAAGATAGCACTAAGAATATAAGCACACCTAGTGTTCCTTGAACGCAGAAGGCAATGGCCAGAGCGAGGAGTGCGAGATTGCAGAGGCTGGCAGCCATTGTTTTTCTGAGTTCAAAGCTCTGGGAGGGAGAGAAGGTGAGAGCGGGGTAGCCTTGGAGAGGAGGCTTTATCGGACTCTTTCTCAGTTTTTTGGAGTAGTGCCTAACAAGTTCGGGAGGCCAGGCCATTTATAGGGGTTTCCATGGAACTGTTGGTGCGTGCGTAGATCGGTGGATGGAGAACGGTCTTTCGATGTGTGAAGGAGACAAGCAGGAACGCGACAGATGCGAACTCTATTTTGGAACCAGATTTGCTGGACTTCATCCAACGAATTTAATGATACATACACATCTATATCCAATGTTTGAATACACGTTACGGTGCGTGTTTGGAGGGGGAAAAGCCCATTTTGTTTCACACTTAAATCTAAATTAAACTTCTGATTATTATAAAATGAGATTTCAGTGCTAATATTTGGGGTGTGAAAGTGATGAAGATATATTGTGTTGGATGCGTGAAAGTCATTGTTATCTTGATCATTCTTAACTACATTACAGAGTTGCACATTTGGCCTCACATGTAGTTTCCGTAAACTAGGTCATGGAAGGCAATTTCATAAAGAAAAGAGGATCAACATTTCCCGATCCTAAGATCCTCTTTACTCCTATATTATGCATAAATAGATCAATAGGTATTGAAATATAAATTTATAGATAAGTAGATAGATAACTTTCACATGTAATTTTTTTAATTTATTATTCCAATTTCAAAGTTAAAGTTTCAATTTCAAGAAAAATAAACTATTGGAACAATATTTTTCTAAAAATAATTTTTTATATCACTCAAAATAGTTGGTTAACGAGAGATGATCTCAATTTCAACGATGATTCACATCTAAATATGTTCGTCAACGGTAAAAGTATCTTTCATTAGCTCATTTTTATAAGCAATACAAGTTATAATTTAAAAAGAAAAAAAAATTTTTTTTCGAATCATTCATTTGTCGAGAAAAGAAGACAACTTGATAATCTTCAAAAAAAAAAAAAAAAAAAAAAAAAAAAAAAAAAAGACAACTTGATAATCATTCATTCACCAACCTCCCCCCCAACCCCGAAAAAAAAAAAAGAAGACAACTTGATAATCTTCAAGCTATTCACGAATAGAGGTCTATCGAACATGCAAAAAGAGATCATCTCCATCACATCTACACGGTAGACTTATTGTCCACAGACATCGATGCTGTCATCCATGCGGCGGGAGGCACGCCCGTTGAGGCTCCGCCATCAGCGGCGGATGGGTGGCCCGTTGCCAATTGACCCCATGGCGAAACTTCGGTCCCGGGTGAAGGTCTTCCAAGGAAGTTTCAATCAACGCATGGGACATCAGCCAGTCTCCTTTTGCCTCCCTCTTTTTCATGCATTTCGTCCGTGGAACCTGAGGGTCAAAGTTTGGCACATCTGATGGCGACCCTTGCATGCTTAGGAAACCCAGAAATATGTTACTCATTTTCTTTTTCCCATTGGATTAATACTACAAAAAATCTCAAACTGATATACCTATGATAAATTTACCATTCATTAGCTTCTATTAAATTTTACTGTCAAATGGCTGAACACGTAATAGTGGACGAGTATGTCAATTTGGGATTTTGTTAGTTTGAGATTTTTTGTGATATCAATCCAATTTAATGAAAGTTAATGAAAAGTAAATTTGTCAGAAATGTACCAATATGTGATTTTTGGTGGTCAAAAAATGAATTTGGGATAAATTTGTTAGAGGTATATTGATTTAGAGTTTTTGGTAGTATTAACCCTTTCCCCAACCGTGGATCTTTAATTTAACCTATCCCCCTTGTCCCTCTGCAAAATTGAGATCATGGGTTTGATTAGTCTATTAGTCAACTGTGTTTTGGAGGGGTCTTGAGTTCAACTTGGTTGTGCATTAACGAGGCTTGAAGGTGGGCAAAATCTACATATCCTCATAGCCATACTCAGTGACTCACAATTTGCTGACCTTGGTATTGTAGGTTATGCCAGAAGTAGCTAGGTTAGGCAAATAGTAACTACTGAATGACAAGGACTTGTCCGGTTGATATCGCATGAATGTTTATAACCGAGATGATATTCGGAATCGTGAAATTAGTGAAACATAATATCAAGCGTGAAAGATAAATCGTAATGAGTTGGTAGAACGACGCCAGGCTTACCCATTGGATGGTACATTCCTTCCTGCTCAAGCAAGGCATGGCCAAAGACAGGACTGCCATTTACTTCTCGAGAGGCCCTCCATTTTTTCCACCACAAAGACCGAATAAATTTAGACTATTTCTTCCAAGTGAATCGAGAGGAATAAGGAATGGAATTGAGGTCAATTCTTCGAGCCTTTGAATGACAAGGAGGACCTGTCCGGTTGATATTGTCTGTATGTTTATAATTGAGATGATATTCGGGATTGCGAAATTAGTAAAATATAATATCAAGCGTGAAAGATAAATCGTAATGAGTAGGCAGAAGGACACGAGGCTTACCCATTGGGTGGTACACTCCTTCCTGGTCAAGCAAGGCATGGCCAAAGACAGGACGGCCATTTACTTCTCGAGGGACCCTCCATTTTTTCCACCGTAAGGACCGAATGAATTTAAACTATTTCTTCCAAGTGAATCGAGAGGAACAAGGAATGGAATTGAGGTCAATTCTTCGAGCCTGCGTATTCAAAAAGAGTTCCCTTTCGTGAGATCGCATTTGGTCAGCCCCGCTCTCCGTTCGTCACGGCGCGAGGTGTAGCAATGATGCTCATCAGCGACTAAGAAGTTCGTTATGTGTCGACCGCAGAATTTGACGATCTGGGCCTCCCAGAAGCAGGGAAGGAAACTGCGAAACGACGAGTGAAAGCGACGCGAGTCTGTAGAGTCCGTTTTCACATGCTGGAGCAAAGACGGAAGAGGCTGCGTACTGTTCTGCTGGCTTGACGACGTCCGCAAGAGATGCGAGTCTCTACAGTCTCTACAGAGCCATTTCACATGCTAAAGGAAGATGGGTGGAAGATGCTGAGTGGAATATATTTAAGCTCCAGATCTCTTACTTTAATCATATGAAATCTTATGAAATCGGCTGTTTGAAGATACTGGTTATCGGTTATTATATAGAAGAGCGAAAGATTGTATAAACACGAGAGGCGACTTTTAAAAGCTTTAGTTATTAAATGATTTAACATAAGAGGGAGAGATTGTAAAAGCACGAGTAATGACCCTATGTTGTCAAGATTTTCATATTGTGCAAATAGGATGATATGGTCTTCTCTGCAAGTGACATCAATAAAATAAGGCTAAATCGACTGACAAGCAAGATATAATACTCAAATTTTGCTCCATAATTTACTTCAAAGTAGTGTTGAGCATTGGTTTGGTTCAATCTAAAAACCAAACTCAACTGACTTGAGCCAACTAGTTCAAGATTGCTTTAAGGAGAACTGGTCTAGTTCCTAGTTCCACGAACTTAGAACTAGCTGAGAATCGCTTTGGTTTTTGGGTGGAACCGGTTTTGTAGCTCCTTTTTTCCCCATTTGCTCATGGTTTTCAACATGAACAAATAACATAACCTTTTAATTAACATATGCTTTTATAATGAAATGATGCAACTTTTGTGTTTTACAATAAGAGTTCGTTTTTCACACAAAATAAAAAAGAGGGCTGGTTCTCGGATGGAACCAAAAATCGGCCATACCACAACCGATCAATTATGTTCTCAATTCCAAAAATTTAAAATTGAATTTATAGGATTGATTCCTTATTTTAAGTTGGGAACTAACCTATTTAGAATCCTATCACCCTGTGTCAATGGACCAACAGCTAAAATGATGGTTAGAGGTTGAGTAGCTAGCAAAATTAATGGGCTCCTGAGATAATGAAAAGAAAATGGAACATATATATATATATATATATATATATATATATATATATATATATATTTTCTAATCAAATCCTTCCACTTATATAAAATATTTAATCAACTCCCGAAGACGTAAATGTACCCTGCTAAATCCTGCTACTATTGCTGTTGGAGGACGTCGGAATGTATTGTAGATCAAATAGTACCTACACGAAAACCCATTGTGCATAGCCAATTGGCTTGAGAATAAAAGACCAAATCAAAGAAAAATTTGAACTATTCAATATCCTCAAGACAGTATTTAATCCACGTTACACTCTAGCATCTTCCGCTGAGGCTACTTCAATAGAACTAGGCAGATATTGAGTCGGATGGACTTGATTGTAATTTCATATTAATAAAATGACTCGATTAGAAAAACTGAATGTACATAGCCTTAACTTGAAAAATAGCGAAAGTATGGGACCAAAAAATGAGAATCTTCCTTTAAGCGGTTGTTAGAGCAAGGTCATTCAGAAATCCATGGACCTAAAAGAGAAATCGAACTCTGCTGAAGGCAAACATGACAACTTTGCTCTTCAAATTGTAGTAACAAGTTCACTTACATAACGAAGCATGTCATATATAGTGGCGAATAGTTGAAATCCTCGAATAGTCCATGACACCTCGTTATTAAGAAAAAAAAAAAACTTAATCGCGTTCATTTTTACCACGTAATCTCCCAATCCGGGGGTAAATCTGTCGCTCCACTTGAGGATGGTAAGGAGCTAGTTGGGCCTTTTGGGCCTTACAGACTGCAAGGAACACCATAGCCTACTTTTCTGAAACTGCAGGTTTCTCATAGCTGAATTTGGCCCATAGTGTTATAAATGGAACTCCAACTGGTCGTCTTGTATTATCTTCTGCCCAATGAAACTAGGCAGATTAGATTACGCAATCTGTTTGATTTAGGGTCACTTGGTTGGCCCAAAAAATTATAAAATTTAGGTCTCATGGTGAAAAGCTTTCTTTCACTTTCCCAAACATAGGAGAAGATATCCTCTTTCTATGCTGCGTGAGAAATTGAAAGTACATCCAACCCACAAAATTCAATATCATATTCCATCATGAATAGACCAAATCTTCAAATTCTGTAATAGTCATTCGACAGCATAAATTCGAATGGCACCTTCACTAGGAAATAATTCTATTATTTTTCTTGAAGGATGGTACCATTTACTAATTCCATCTCTGATTCCATAGGGGAAAATCACATAATTTGAAAGATGTCTTTTGCAATTGAAACTAGGCAATTTGTTAAAGGGAAGAACTCTATCATTTCTAGTATGTAGTAATCGCGTAGAGCTCGTTGACTTTTTCTGATCCTCTACATTATAAAGCAAATCCAAAACATCTATCAACTTCAAATTTTCATAGAAAGTTTTCAATTAAATCCCGTGCATGGTAGAAGTTAAACAGTAACGGTTTATTGAAAATAATGGATGAAATGACAATTTAAAAGAATTCAGATACCTTTTGATAATATATTCCAAACTCAATTTGTGTGGCAATTCAATTTTTTTCTTCTAAAACGACACAAATGCCATAATGTCTCCCCTTAACAATTTTTTTTTTTCTGTATTTTCTGCGCACACCTTTTTGCGTGCCTTTTTATGCTGTGTATGAAAGAAAAGTAGTGGAGAGAAATAAACAAGGAAAAGGACTTAGAAGCTAGTAATAGGATGAAATCAAACTATAACATTTAATGGTCACGCGCAATGAGAAATAGATCATGAAACAATACATAAAAAGAGTATTCTACTCTTTAATCTTAACTCTTTTTAGAGTATTATTCCATACACTAGAATTTTCACTGATTGGTGAAGTGGTATTGTGGCGTCGAACCTTCACTTCATGGAAGACCACGCGGCATAGATAGTGCACATGGTCCAATCGAATAGTAGATCAGTATGACGAGAGCCAAGTGCGTGCTCAAACCTTTGCACTTTGTTACTGTGAACCCCTGGTGTGTCAAGGAATGCGAGAAAAGTAGAAAAAGGTGCATAACACACTAACTAAATTTGACATGAAATGAGAAATGTGAATTCATGCATGTCGAGAGATTTTGAAAACATATAGATTTTTGGCTCCATCACCAGCAAACTAAGTGAGAACTAAGTAGAACATAACAACCCACGATTTCTAACCCTAGTCCACCCAAAAATCTCGAACCGAAAAGTATATTAGTGAGCACATGCTTGGACGCATCGATTCGGCACATTTGCACACGTAGAGACGTGTATTTACACATGGCCCATGTAAATATGCATTAGCTAAATGTATGTGGGCACAGACATTATGTCATATATAATTAGTACATAACAACGTAAATACGGAGAGACAGTTTGTACATTCATGTCAACCATGTTGATGCACGTGCAGATGCGAGCTAAAAGGTCATAAAAAAATAAACAACTTGTGGCGGAATTGTAGACGGAATGAATGGCAAGAATCAATAGAGAACAATATCTTCAGCACTGTGCTAACAGATCCGAGAACAGAAAGGGGATAACACGTCTTTTGAAGCTTTTCGCAAGCCCGAGATACTAGGAAATTGCTTTGACTCCCTCATCCCTACATGTGCTCCACGGCTGCCATGCACGCAACGACATACATCCAAGCAAAACTTGTTTTTATATGGTTTATCAAGGTCATGCAGTATCGGCTCTTGTGCATGATATTTTTTTTCCTTTCCTTTTCTCGTATGCGAACCAGTATTTGTAATTTGATTAATTGCGTTCTGTCAATGTCCGCACAGTGGACTTGAAAATGAAAGAGCCAGATATTTTCGGTGGAGTTCGAGAGAATAATCAACGAAAGCGAGCTTCCGAATGTCCAAAGGGAACTTCAGAAATTGATAGATCAGGGTATGAAGGATGTGAGAACATAGTGATGAGGATGTTGTTGAACTTGGTATTATGATATGATTGATTTTAAAAAACAGCGATGATCCGATGCAGTACTAATATGTTGGTCTTAAAAATTTGAAACTACTGGATGATAAGAGTTGATACAATTGGTGATCATGTTCTCGCATAGCACATGACTTATTCGGGTCAATTACTATTTCCAGCATTAAAGAAAGTTCCCCGGTACCTTTTCCTTGATGATCTAACAAGAATTAAGGCAGCAGGAAAAGATAAAAGCTAAATACACGATGACCTGTTTAGGGTTTTATAGCAAGAACGAGACCGCAATTAATTACCTGGGAATTCTTCATTTTGCGAAATTATGCATAGATCAAGTCTGCCATCGTCATTGAAAGATACACACCTATGAACGGATTGAAGAAGATATTACACGACTCATGGGGGCTAATCAAACATTAAAGAAACTTAACCTCTGTATAACAAACCCAGCACTAGCAGTCAGTCATATACTTTATAAGATCACATAAAAGTTGAATTGAGAGATTGATATATAAGACCTCGGATCATGTAAAACTTACCTTAAAGGAACGATGGAGAGTTAGGGGGGAGAGAGAGGGAGACCACTTAGCACACAGCCATACGAAACTTTAGAGCAAACTGATGGAGAATTCCGAAGGGATAGCATGATCCGATCTACAGACACCTAGAAAAAGAAAAGACTGAACCTTTCGATTCGAATTCAGGTATCTTGGACGATCAGATCAATGCGATCCCTTTGGAAGTCTCCACCTGCACTAACCCAAGACCTACTGCATATAACCACAGAACTAGGTCAGATCAAAGATTCAAGAACCAGCTAAAGGGAGGCCATCATGGGGTGTTTTCTTTTGCAGTCATGGGCTGATCAAGAACGAGCCTTGGAGATCCAAAAGCACGAGGGGGGAGCTCGGTTCTTGATCCAAAAGGAAGATGAAAAGGAGGAGGAAAAGAAGGGATATTTTCTTTTTGTGGGGTTTGCTTAGGTGTTGGTGGTGATGCGGGCGGGTATATATTCTCGGGCGTTCACGCAGCTGGTGTGAGCGAGCGAGAGAGGATGGCTTTGGGCGATTTTGGCTGCGACATGCGGGGACGATTAGTTGTCAAAATGGTATTAAATTTGTGAAGTAGATTGCAGGAAAAGTGGGCATCCGGGAGCATTATTAGCCCTCCAAAAAAGCAAGCGCTAACACAGCTTATCTTCTAAGCCAAGTGGAGGGGAGAGAGAGGGAGTTGCTTGATAGCATACGTTTTTTTCCAACTGTTCTAGATGAAGAAGTGTCTCTCCCTTGGAATGGTTCCAAGGGGAGGGGGAACTTCACATCACGACCACTACAAAGCGCACGGAAGCAAGTGGGATTTTTGTTTAGGAATTCCTTGTGTGGCACTAATTCGGACGCATCTCGATTTATCGAATAATAAAGTGTGACACACATCGCAAGATTGGGCAACGCACATCGAGCTATGAAGATTCATGAAAAGCAGTATACACCCGTTGTTACCTGTCATATATTCTCAAACTCTAGTCGCTCAAGTTTTATTGTCATTCCATGATTCTTGATTATCCAAATCACTAATCAAAAACTTTTATTTCCCTACCACCCGCCATGATGGCTCTGCTGGATAGGTTTCAGGCTTCCTTTTTTGAGAGGTGCAGAGTTCGAAACCCCGCGACGCAAGTTGCGGGGAGGTTGGCGTGAGACATTGGTGACTTACCCGGTGGCATGTGTGTGGTGGGTAGCAAGACGTGTCGCCCCAGGTGGTTTTATCTCCGCCGCCGGCCATACGGGGCCCAGGTCATCAAAAAAAAAAAAAAACTTTTATTTCCCCATTTTTAAGGGATCTCGAATGAGAAGATATCCTAATCCTGGTTTTGATCAATCGTTGTCGAAAGATTAAAAATCATTTGCTCTAAGGGCTTTATCCTAAATTCCAATAAAAAAATTTAGGAGAAAAGGGCGAAAAGGAAACTAGCAAACTTCGACAACAAAAGAATAAAATAAAAATGAAGTGATATGTTCCTTACATAAACGATATATTCAATAGCCCTTATATGTACAGCTGATCCATAGGTGCCAAATCCAATATAAACCAGTTATTTTCATGACAGATTCTAATTCATTAATGAACATATCGATAGAAATTGCACCAAGCACTCTGGCCACCGCTAGCTCCTTCTCTCTATTTTTGGCCCTTAAATGACTATAAGAAGGTGGTGAGACGGCGTTATTGTCTGGGAAGTTGAGGGTTGCAATCGAGCAACCAATGCTGCTAGGAAGGAGCAAAACACCAGTCCCTTCCCACGAAAACGATGCCTTTTTCCCCTCCCTTTCCCGCTTCCCTCTTTATCATCTTTATCTTTAATGCTCAGATGCCCATCTTATCCTCATCCCAAAACTAATGGAGAATCAATGCTAATTGACCAAAGGAGGCTCTGCAAATTCCGAATCGATAAACCCTCCCAATTAAATAGATTCACTGCAGCTCACGAGTCACCCGTTCGTCCCGATGAACATTCAACATGCAGAATCTAGTAAAGGTCGAGGAAAACAAACCCTTTTTCCTTTTCCCTTTGCAAAAAGAAACAGTGCTATTTACTAAGTATCAAGATGTGCTATGATTTAAGTTTAAATGATCCTCCTCTACGCTTCTGGTACGGGGAATTCGAGTGTTCAGTCTCTCAATCTGCAAATATCCTCTCTCTTTGCATCCGAATCTTGCTCCATACACAGCATGATTTGAACTACGAAAACTTGACAGAAGACCCTAAAAACTTATTGGCAGAAACGAACATGTGCAAGCGACCTATTTTAACCCGGGCGTCTCCAGCGGAAAGCAAACGAAAACGACAGTAACATACTTCATGGGCTCGTCCATACAATTACCATAAAGTAATATAGCCTAACCCCCATCCTGTGGTGAACGACGTAAGTTAAGCTGGTCCCCTCATCTCTCAAAATCCAAAAGCCACGAACAGGGGGGACTGTTCACGCATAGAGACAAGGGTCATGTGAGGTTGCCGAGACAAAATACGAGATGGCACGTTGGCACATCATCTCCCACACGCGTGCCCATTATGGTACGGTCCCCATGCACTCACATACATGCTGTCCCCTTGATTCGGTTCACCTGGGGTCGCCCCTGTTGGCTCCTCTTTAAGCGCTGGGATCGCAACAGCTCCTCCAAATCGCACCAGACGTCCCATTTCCCTCTTCTGCAAACCTTTTCTCCGCTGGCCGTGCTGTTCATGTTCTTTCTCCTTTTTCTTTTGAACCCTCCAATATATTGCGTCTAGGTCTCGATCTCCTTTTTGCTGTGCCCTCGGAATTTTTTTCTTTTCTCTTTTTGGTGGGTTGCTGTCGACTCGACGCTTGACTTGCGAAAAGTTGTGGGAAAAAGAATATGTGGGACGCCATGAAGAGAATCTTCCAACAGTGAAATTTAGAGTAACTGGCGCCCGGCGGGTCAAATTTATTGGCCAATATGTCGGTAGGTATGTGGGCTTGCTGGTAAAGGAATTGGGAGGGTGGGGCCGGAGAGTACCGGGTCCGGTGTTCGATTCCCGTGATCACCGCACACGCTTGTATATAGAAGAGAGGAGTGAGACAAAATAAATTTATTGGCTAATATGAAAAAATTATTGAAGAACATCGGTCTATGTTCTATCCCAACATAGATAATCTTGGACCTCGCGGCATAAGAACCACCCAATCTTACTACTAACTTAACATCAAGTATAGAGACATAAACAAAAGAATCAGGACAAAAATAGCACAAAAAAGTTCAAACTATGCCCACTTCGATATAAATAACATAATTTTTTTTTTCTGTCACCAAAAATCTTAGACTTACTCACCATGACACGAATATCTTAAACTTTTTTGTGTCACAAAAAAAAATCCAAATTTAAATGTGTGCAACATGTATGCTCTCTATTCACTTCCATCCTGGGTATATTGATCACAATGGTATACGTTTGGGGTTTTTTTAATGATACAACAAAAGTTTGGGATATTTGTGTCACAAAGGATAAATTTAAGAGATTAATTTAAAAAAAAAAAAGGCTTGCAGAAGTTAGTCGCATTTTTTTATGTCACTTCCTTTGACATGTTGAGATTCGTGGTGTTGTTAACCAGTATTGAGCGTGGGAAAGACTCGGATAAAGCATAGGATTGTATTCATAAATTTTCCTTTGTGACGAAACCCTAATTAGACAATGCATGATATGAACATTGCGCATTTTAGTAGGTTTGCATCACATGCACAAGTCATGTTAGTGTTCGAGTTCACAGTTGTCGCAACTCCGCTCGAGCCCTTTCATATCAATAGAAACATCATTTGATTTCACGAATGAGAATCTATTCCCATTCCACATAACATCATTTGTTTACATTAAAATTCCTTATTCAATGATTAATTTGGCTTTTAGGAAAGAATATTTCTCAATGACATGGTGACTGATGATCGATGATTAATGATGACAAGTGGCAATTAACGAGCGATGACAGCTATTGGGTATCGTCAATCGAAAACCGACAACCTATGGTGGCAATCAATGACGGTGGTAGCAGCAGCAATGGAGTTGTTTTCTTTATATCTAGTTTGATGATGGAAGAATGTGGAATTGGAATCTCAACACCAACTATAAGGGGTGAGCATGAGTCTCGCATATGACCAAAAACTAGACCAAATTGGTCATAAGAACCGGTCCGTTCCAAAGTTCCCATGGTCATTGGTTCAAAAAAAAGTGGAACTGGTACTATATGGTCCACATGCTTGTTCCCACGTGGGAACTGAATCGGATCGAGAATCAAAGAATTGCACTTGAAGTAACCCTGAATTTTCTTATAGTGATGAGGCTATTCTGACCCATTTATCTAGGCAAATGTACCAATAACCTTTCTTGCAACACTTTTTTCTTAGCTATAGCACTTCCGACCTATTGCTTGCAAACCTCATGCTTCAGCTATAGTATTTATCCAACAGTGTGTCCAACACATTAACTGCTACACCTATTCGTGATAGCTTTTCTTACCTTTCAAGCAATTTCCAACGACCAGCGCAAAGCACCATTTGAAGAGGGAAAAACCATGTCTCTCCAATTGACCAAAACTGAATTAAGATTCTATAACTTCCAAAAAATTTAATAGGTTCACAAACAAGAAAAATTATTTTCTGCTTGCATATTTATTATTAAACCCAGAAGATAATCTGCGTCACGTAACAAATGCAAGAGTGGAAAGAGAATTCTCAAGTAATGCCTGTCTTTGCTATGACTTTGTTAAGGAAGAAATGAATGGAGATTTTTATTGTTGCTTCATCTTTCCTTTTGATCGACTAAAAATGAGATGAAAAAAAGGAACAAAAATGAAACAAAAAATGGAATAGGCCCTAGATAGACCCTGAAATTGACCCTACAACCGCAATTTCGTTCTAGGGTATGCTCCAAAAATAGGAACCGGTCTCAACTAGTGGGTTTTAGAGGGAAGTTGGATTGATCTTGAAATTGCTTACCCCTATTAACTATTGATAGGTAATCCTAGTTCATGTGGAATCCAAATGAGAAAATATTGCGTAACAATCTTTAATTTATTGTTATAATAATAGTCTATTCCTAACAACAAAAAATCCAATAACAAATAATTCTAAATTATTGTGAGGCTCATAATTTCAAAATTTTGTGATTCATAACAAACTATAATTCTCACGGTAGCCAAAAAACTGCTATGCTAGTCAAGCCCGAATCCAAATCCCATGTTTATGGGTGGGGTAAATTTTGACATCTTCCGAAGTTAATTGCTTAGGAACTTAGGAAAGTTGTGTCTAGATATATTTTGCTAGACCTCCTTTGCAAGGCTCCTTTCAAAGGAAAAGTCTCCTGGATAATTAAGGACTTCAATATTCAAGAAATCGCCAAACCTCACCAATTCAAGCAATTCAATTTCTAAAATTGAGGAAAATTTTAAAAAATAGGAAATATATGTGATTTTACACAAACTTGGCCAAACTTTGACTGGCCTAATTTTTCTATACAACATCTCATTATTCGATTTTTGCACCTAGGAAAACCCTGTAACCTGATGTTCAAAAATTGTGGTGAAAAAGGAAATGTTCCCAATATTTGAGAGACTGTACAGTTCTTAATTTTCGAGATTTGTTTTTCGATGATGGTCTCCAGTAATGCTTAAGTAGTTACCACAAATTTGGGACAAAGGTTTGCAAAAGAATAGTTTTCTCACTTGCTAGCATGCTTAAAGATCTTTCACGTATTCTTCATAAGAGTATTTTGCCAAAAAATTAATCCATAGAAGGTAAATTAACAAAAGAAAAGTTCAGTATTTAAGCAGTGAAATATGCTCTTTTATTTTTTTTCCTTTATTTGTTTGTTCACAGGGTATCATGTCCTAGAAGAAGCTGGCCAACATCAAGTCACGACTTAGGGCTGTTTGGTTCGCCCTTTGGGGAATACATTTGCATAAATGCAAATATCTTTGGCTGAAGGGGGTTTTTCGAAATGCAAATGTCGTTTGGTAAAATTTGCATTGAGAAACAACTTTGGCTAAAATACCGTTTGGTAAAATTTGCATTTGTAATTAACTTTTATTAAATTAAAAAAGCAAAAATATGTTTATATTTTTTTTTTTTAAGTCCGCCACAGATTGCCGAATCCGGGGCCGAACCGCCTATATAAAAAATATAAAAATATAAACATAAAATATATATAAAAATAGATATGTTTATATAAATATATATTTATATAAAAACAATCGAAGAAAAAAATAGATATTTTTATATTTATAAATAAATATATTTATTTATTTATTAAACATAAAACATATTTATATGAAAAAATAGATATATTTATATAAATATATATTTATATAAAAACAATCGGAGAAATAATAGATATGTTTATATTTATAAATATATATTTATTTATTAAACATAAAATATATTTATATAAAAAATAGATATGTTTATATCTATATAAAAATATATATATTATATATATTTTTATAAATATATATTTATTAAACATAAAATATAATAAATAGATATGTTTATATTTTATATAAAAATATAAACATTTATTTTTATATAAACATATTTATTTTTATATTTATTTTTATTTAGAGGGCCGATCGGCTTTTCTACCAGAGATATGAACAATACCGGAAGTTGCATTCGAAGATGTAACTTCCCAAATGACCTCAAGAGCTGCGTTGGTTTAAAGGCCCTAGAGCCACTTGGAGATGCGGTGCATCTCGCCAAAGTCGTGCAAAAAAACGAACCAAACACCTTTGCATTTGGCCAAGGGACTTTAGAGCCCAAATGAGCATTCCAAATGTTGAACCAAACAGGGCCTTACTAATTCTCTCTTAAAAATGTAGGAACCAGGAATTGAAATCCCACAAAAATTTCCAGTGTCCATCAGTCTCCCGTCACCGTCGGATCTGGTTTTTGATCACAAGGGACGCTCGGATTGGGATCATCCACCAAATCCCAAGCCCAACGTGGCCCAGTTATACCTCGCCATCCGGCCCAAAACCATTACCATCCTGATGGGCCTCCAGCCCAGTTGCGACACCCTCGCTTCTTCTTCCCCATCGATTGCGCGGCGTCGTGCCTCAGTGCAGCCGTCGGAGCAAGAGCCGGAGCCGGAGCCGGAGCCGGAGCGGGGGCAGCCGAGAAGGCGGCGGAACAATGGTGCCGCCGTCGCAGTACGGCATCAAATACGCCGGCCACATCATCTCCTCTCACTTCGGCGACCTCGTCGCTGTAATCCCCTCTCTCTCTCTCTCTCTCTCTCTCTCTCTCTCTCTCTCTCTCTCTCTTCGGCGTCTGCGCGACCGAGTGTAATGAGTCTGTGCGTGTTTGCAGAAGGTGAGCGAGTGCCTCCTCCGGCGAGGGCCGCTGACGCACCAGAACATCGTCCGCTTCACGGAGATGTCGGCTTCTCAGGTCAAAAACTGCTTGCTAGTCTTGATCCAGCAGAATTGCGTCCAAGCCTTCTCTGTCGAACATCCAGGTAGGTTGAATCCGCAGCCGGATAAGTGAATCCCGACCTTGTCAGATTGAGATTTTTTTTTTTTTTTTTTTTTTTTTTTTTTTTTTTTTTTTTTTTTTTTTTCTGTTCGTAATGGCGCGGACAGGTGGCGTTGGAGATGCGTCGAGACGTAGCACTGAGTACTTGGCATTGTTCGATAACATAATTCATCGGATGAGGTTCCCGAAGTTCGTCGCTGTTGTGTCCCAGGAACTCGACAAAGAAGTCAGCTTCTGCTCCCATCCGGCGTAAATTGTTTTCTAGTTCGCAAAGTCGGTCCGTGTGTGTTGTTAATTTGTTTGCTTTGCTTGATTATGGGCAGTGTGTGGAACTGTTTCAAGGTTTGCTCCAGCATGGTAGGCTGACGTTGGAAAAGATGATTGACAGAGCTAAATCTGGCCAAGGCAAGTCTTGTGAGAAAGTTTTGCAAGTGATAGGATAAGTATAGTTATCTGCTCATTCCCATTTTCTGTCCGATTCACACTGTAAATTGAGGATGGATAGGTACTATTTGCTTAAAGTTCTAAGCTGAGAAGTTGAACATGAGCGATGTTACTAGAGAGTGACGAGCCCGTTTTCTTTGGATAGTCCTTTTCTATTGAGACTTTGATAGGCTCTGCTATTTAGATATAGCTAGTCATTGCAATTATGTGATTTCATCGTATTCAAGTCAATAATCTGTGCAATTAGCAAAAGATGTTTCAACTAATATTATGATTCCTTCCATTCAAGAGAGCTGGTCAAAACACATGACAGGTCGGTTTGGAGTTTCATGTTGTGTCAATTTCATGTATCTCTTTGTATTTTTCTCATACTTGTACCATGTTTGGGTTGCATTTGCAATTCTTGTTCATTGTGCTTGGGACTCAGGTTGTGAAACGAGAAATAGCCATTGCTGATAAATTTTCTGTGTGAAGGCTAAAGTGAATTTTGTACTTTTTTGAAGTGGAAAAAAGTTGTGTGTTAGAAAACACATGTTTCAATATTCGAATCATACCACTTATGAAAACCTCTGTGTCCATTCAGAAGATTCTACTGCTCAGGATGCTACACGAGAAGCCCTTTCTAAACTCGTAAATGCTCGATTTGTTGAGCGCTGCCCAGACCCTGAGCCGCATCTTTCTCCACCAAGTGAAGAAGAAGCTCCTGCAAGAAAGCGAACCAAGTCTTCTAAGGTGCTTGCTTTAAAGATATCTGTTGCTTAGTGCTGTTGCCTTCTGTTCCCAATACATGTTTTTAATTTAATATCAGTGGCACTAGAAACTTGGCCTATATGTGATGTTAAGCATGAGTTCATGCACATCCATACAATCATTCTTCAGACACAGGAAATCAACTGCTAGCAATGAGCATGTCTCTACCACATGAGCAATTTATTTGAAGGGTAACGAGAACTGGTTTTCTCATTCCTCATCCGTATATAAAAATGTGATCAAATCTTACTTTGTTGGAAACCATGATATGTGATATTTTACATGGTGAGGTTCCTACTGCGTTTGCATTAGTTGTTAGAAACTGAAGGTTTATAGTTCCTCTATTACTCCCTATGTCCAAGTGCATTGGTATAAAATGATTCGTCTACATAGTCAACCTAAACGAGAAATGCTTGTTTGATGTAATTAGCTTTCGATCTCATGTACCATCACCTCATTAATTCCATTGATCTGACCATGTCACTTAAATAGTCATTTTGAGAGTGGAAGTGGTGGTTTAATCTTTCCATAACAAATATATGCATGTAGATGGTTGCTGAGCCAGAGACTATAGAAGAACGTGTTCTTGCTGCAGCAACTCCAATGGAAGCAAAAAGATTCCTAATTATCTTTGATACCACTACTGAAGAAGATGGTCAGAAGACACGGGATTCTTTCCTTGGTGTTGGTGAGAAGGTTGGTACATAAATAGTTTTCACAGCCCATTAGCTGTACCTTGTTATTAATTATATGTATTAACAACGTGTAGAGGAAGAGTGATGCTTTGGAATCAAATAAAGAACTTGGAAGTGATGGTGAGCAAGTTCTTTGGCGTGTCAATGTCCAGGAGTTCATGCATCGTTTTAGGCATAAGGTTTGCCATCTCTTCGTTTATATTTCATGATCACATTTAGATCAGGTGATGGAAAGACTGCTTTCATATAAGAGGATTGAACTCTTTTGCTAGTTGGAGTTTTCTCTGGGACTGATAAGATAATATGGAACATACTTTGCTATCCTTCACACACTCACACTACTCCATCCCCTCTTCCCCAGTTACCCAGCTCCATATAATTAGCTTCCTTGAAATTTTCAAGAACATACTGACCACAAAAAAGTTTATTCTACCAAAGAACAATTTACTTCACTTATTTTTTGGGACTCAAGGATGTGTATGATGCTAATTCAATGAATGATGGGATTTGATTGCCGCGCAATTATTGAGTTTGGTGTGTATTTGCCTTCACTGACTTCTTTATGACGCTTCCTTTCAGGTGGACTGCACAATAATTAGATATTAGATGGTTTCTGCCAATATATGGTGCTTAGCAAATGGCAATTCTTGCACTATCTCTTTTATGGAAATTATATATTGGAGAATAACACTATCTGACTTTTGACATTCGACTGAAAATGATTATCGCAACACATGATCTTTAAGGTAGCCACTTCAGATTTATCTGGACTTCGTTTTACAATGTTTAATTGTGAGAAAAGTGAAAAGGCGAAAATGAATAATTGAAAGTAATGCTCTATACCTACTACCCACTCACTCCATAGTCAAAGCCCCATAACCGCAGCAAGCTTAATCTTGCAGCTCAAAGTGGAAAATTACTAACCTTGCATAGAGCAATGTCAAAACCAAGATCAGGTTGATCTGCTTTACAATTGATATGGCTCACAGCCCAATCAAGGCTACTCACTGCCAGTTCTTGCCATTTAGCAGACTGGTCAGAGGTCTAGTTTGTACTGGTCAGACTGGTGTGACTTACGTGTAAGTCATGTTTTTCTTGGTACAATGAGGAAGACCAAGGAGACACTTAGAAGCAGTTTGTTAATGTGTTTATCATAATGTAATATTTTGGTCGATTGTCAGATTGACGACAGTTGTGCCAAACTGAATTGAGCTTGATGCACATTGTTAGAGTGTGGTTCAAACTTAGGGGCATTATTATACTTGAGGAATTATCTTTCCTCGGTAGTTACATTTGACAAATAATGGGAACAATGTAGTTCTACATGCATCAGAACCTCTCTCTCTCTCTCTCTCTCTCTCTCTCTCTCTCTCTTGTGTGTGCGTGCAAGTGTGCATGCATGTAAGTGTTGGTGAACTTATCTTTCTGTGGTTTAATCCAAAGTTTACATCCAATTGGGGTTATTCCAGGCTTGTGTTGAGAATGTTCGGGAACGGCTGGATGGTGGAGCTGCTGTTGCTCTGAGTGCAATGCTTGAGATATCCAAAAGCATGGAGAAGAAAGTGAAAACAGATAATTCTGGTAATATGGTTTTGGGGCAATTTGGAATAGAATAATTGATGTTCTTTGGAGGTTTTGAAGGATCCCTTGAGCTTTGGCATAGAAAATTACAAGTTTTTGTTTGTTAAGCTAGTGACTTGGCCAGCAAATCAATGATGATCAGCTAATTGGTAGATAGTCTCTTCACTAATAACATCTTATTGCAGTTCCATCGTCAATCAATACCATTTACGAAGAGGTTATGAAAGGAGAAGCCGGTCGTGCTATGACATTGGATCATCTTAGAGCATCTCTTGTTATGTTGGGTTGTGAAAGAGGAGCGGACGAGTCATATAAAATTGGTAATGTTGCCTCTCCGTCCCTCTAGCTTCTTTCTCCTTCACATGACAAGTTTTGTCTTCATTACGTTCTTTTTAACTGAGCAATTATTTTTTGTTTTCTAAATTTTGCAAATCCCCATACTTTTCCAGATTTGAAGAGCATTATTGAACAAGCTCAGAATGAAGAGGTCTGTGGTCTCTCTTTTCTGTACTTAAGATATATATATATATATATCACAAGGACTAACTACAAGTTGGATGCATATATATGGTGTAACTGCAGGTAGAGTCCATAGTCTTGAAAAGATATGGTCAGGAAGCTTACAGAATATTTAGGTTGCTGTCAAAGGCCAATCACCTACTTGAGACTGGCAAGGTTAGTCATTTTTCACGTTTTGCCAACTTTTAACCTGGCCTTTCAAGCATGCAAATGAGAATCCCAAAATAATTTCCTTTTTTCTCTTGCATGCTCTTCTTTTTTTTTAGGTTCACGTGCTGTTTGGGACTCCTTACTAAAAAAAGCAATTAATGAATGGTGACGGGGCATTCCTCACTTTTTTAACATGTTTGATTGATATCCATATTCATTTTATTTATTTATTTATTTATTATCATCATCACAAAGCCATCAATTTCAGACTCGACCTAGTCTTGAGAAGCACTCCCTCCCGCCTTTTTCCTTTTCGTCTAGCAGAAATAACCTTGAAGGTCATCTTTTAGAGCAAAACCTCCGTAATTCAATCCTATAGAGCTTTCAAAATAATACAAAGAAAATAGAATATCAGATGGAAGCATTTCTTTGAATTTTCCAGGGGCAATCATCCTTCAGGTTGATCTAAAACGTGAACAATGCAAAAGAGCAGATATTGACAATGCTTGAATACAGAGAATGATTAACTGATATGTCTTATGGGCCAAGAGGCACCAACGATCCTAAATATATTCTTCTGAAACATCAATCAAATCCTTAATTTGTTCTTGGTTGAACTTCTGTTGTCTTTTGACAGAGGAAGATTTTCAGTGTGCAGCTTCTGTTATGAGCATCGGTGTACTCTTCACTTCCCCTATGTCGTATGTCCACTGTGGCTCTGAAATTCAGAGAAACCATGTACCATGAGGATCATTCTAAGTGCTGCAAGCACTCTTGTTAGTCATTGTGTTGTCAACATTGTCTTTTGGTTAATTACGTAGATAATTTTATGCTGAAAATGCCTTTCTAATGGTCCTTTTGCTTCTAGTTATATGGCTAGGCTACACTCTGGTTTCCAATTATTCATCCCCAATCACTATAAATCTATGATGGTAATCAAAGTTCCCGGTGTGGTTATATGAAAGCTGTGGAATGCATGAGCACCAAGCATTGTTATCATGGGTCACGTAAATGTTGAAGGCCTATAAGAGTAGAAATCAATAATTTTCTGTTTTGACTCACACATGTTACACTGTTAACCTTAGCTTTTCTTGCAAGCATCATTGCTAATCAATTAGGTTCTTGATGTGAGTATTCGAGATCTTACATGTTTCTTCTGGTACTTCAAGAAAATGTTTGTTTATGAAGTTGCTGCTAGGACTGGGACTTTATTTTTACTCAGCTTCTTTCCTGTAGATTTCCGACACTGCATTTGTTGATAAGAAGGAGATATCAAAAATTCTTTTTAGGCTCTGGAAAGATCAATTCTTGCACATGGAGGTATGCTTGAAAAATTCTTGTGATCAGATTCTCTTATGCACAGCATTCATGTAATTTCCTTTGTAAAAATTTATAATTTATGTTGCTTGGTTACCACACTCATGGATAATGTTTGATGTCAAAAAGTTTCTGCAGTGGGACATTATATTTGTCTGGTTGTAAGTTTTCTCATAGCACAGAAGTTTCTTGCATATCCACTCCCACTTTTAATCATCATCAAAGGTTCTAGTCCTTTGCATACATCTTATGAAATTACATTTGATCCTTGCAGAAAATAGTTGTCACTGGACCTAGACAGACACAATTCTTGCTGTGGAAAGTAAACAAAACCACTCTTTGGCCACATGTACTGGATGAGATGTACCATGCCATGTTGAATCTGAATCTGAGGGTGGCCTACGAACTGGAGAAAGAAAATGAGGTCTCACATTCACATATTTAGACATATCTCCAATGTAACTTGATATATCATTTCTCTGTTTGCTCACAAATCTCTTCTTTTTTATTTGTCGGTTTGCTTCTGTTGTGTGACAACCACCCCCTTTCCACCTTTCCTTGTCTCTCTAGACTGAATAAGGCAAAAAGTAAAACAAAGAATTAGGCACTCCGTTTGCTTGGGTTTCCTTTTATTGTGCAGTGAGTGAGAGGTGTTACTTTTCTTTCAGCTTCTGAATCTTCCCATTGAGAAGAGAAGTGGGCCACTTGAGAAGAGGTACAACCGATTAAGAACAGTGAGGTTGCTGCTGGAATCATCTCTGATGAAGCTTGATGATGCTATCATGCTGTTCCATGACTTCTGAGTCTTGACTGTGAGTCAATGCTAAAGCCAGTTGATTGTGTAGACATCAATCTGAGGAGTGCCAGGTACATCATCGGCTCATTTTGTTATATCGCGATTGGATGTTAGATATGAGTTACATTCATTCTTTCATGGACTTAATGACTTATTTTCTTGGTCAGCTGAAATCGAGAGATACAAAGAGTTGTGATTTAACTTATGATGTTCCAGAGAAGTAATAAGCTTTGAGGCTTTGGTCATGATCCCCGAGAAAGTAACTTTTAACATGGTAGTAAAGATTGAGTTGACTGCATCAGGAACCTGGGTGTTCATGCTGACTATTAAGTTAGTGCTCCTGAGTTAAAACACTGAAGCAAACTGACAGGTCTGCATCTAGTTTAAAAGGGCAAAGGAGTTCCTTCGTTCTGCATTCTGGGGAAAGACTTAAATCTTCAGCCGCTTGGTGTCACAAATCCAACGTGACCACTCTGTTTGTGGTTGTATTCACTTTGTTCATACAAAAAAGCAGAGCATCTTTGTACACCTCTAGTTTTTATGGTTTAAGCTTAATTCCAGCATTCTCGTTGTGCCATTTTGATCTTCACAAAGGTACTTTTTAGTAGGAAATCTTGAGATTAAGTTAAGATAGAGGAAAAACACATGTATCTCACAGAAAGTCATGGAAAACGTTCCTAGGGCAAAAAACCCGTGATCACTGGAGTTGTTTGTCCAGTTTATTTTCTTGAGGTGTCAAATGGACTTTTGCGTGGACTTTGGATGTTTGAAAGAGTAGCTATGGTCAATAGTTTCCCCATGTAGGAAAGATAATTGGTGAAATGGCAATTCTTTGTCTCTCTCCGTGGAGAATGAACCCGGTTGATCTTTTAAACTTTGAATAGAAGTTGACTGAAGAATGCCTTGGAGCGTGTTAATTGCGGGGCCGGGTCCAGGTATCTTGGGCATTTGACTTCTGCCCTTATGCTTTTCTGTATCAACACACAAGGAATCACGCTGATGTAACTCTTAGACGGTCCAAATCTTTGTGCCATTCTGGATCTTTGTGTCATTATGGACTCGGTTCTGCAAGTGAATCGGATCATATCGAAGATTTTTTCTTTCCAAACACTTATCTCGGTTTTCCATTATAAAACTTGTTTAAAGTCCCAATGTATTTGAGGAAAATTAGGGGTGTGCTGCTGAAGTGCTCGAGCAGTCATGTATTACAGTGCGTAAAATGCTATAACGTGATAGCCATCAAAACAATAATAAGATAGAAGGAAAATAATGATTAGATTGCTTAGATTGAAACGTCCTATCACCCTCTTCGTAAAATAACAATTGAAATGGACAGTTAGCAATTTTATGATAAATCATATTTTTTGGTGATTATAATTCTAGCAATTATAATAAAATTGGCAGTCATTAATTAAGTTTGCTAACATAGCTCTTGTTATAGATACATTGAATTAATCATCACTAAATCACACGTTAATGTTAATAATAATAAATATCACCTCGCCATTCATAAATGGAGAGGCAGAAACAGAGAAGATTATTTTGGAAATACTTTTATTTTATATAGTTTATAAGAGGAATGTAATAACTGTTGCATGGTCTGGCCAACCCAAAGAGCCTATTTAACTGTATTAATGATGGTTTTTAACTGCACAATTTCTCAACTGTTTGGAGCAATTGTTTACATCGTTCGTGGACTCTATGCTTTGTCTCCATGTCTTCAATTTTTGTCGGGGAAGAGTTGAAGGGATTAATGATAAGGAGCTTTATCGACCAAAAACGATTGCTTGAAATTTTTGTGGTAAGTTAAATGAGCTAAGCTTGTTGATCCGTGAAAGGGAATTGGAGAGAACAGGGCAACCTAAATTCTTCAACTTCGCGAATATTGGCAACCTAAATTCTTCAACTTCGCGAATATTCTCCGAAGCTGTCGAGTGTATATGACTTTTGTTGTTTGCCCAATTTACAAAACTTCCGGAAATTTGTGCTACTACATAGCCATGTATTGATTTTGATGCTCAATTTGGCTTGATCATCTAAGGGCGTATGGGACTTCCAGCAAAATAGGTCTGTCCCTCCGACTCACTTATGTCTGCCTGCGAAACATGAGATGATGAACTGGAGATTGAGCAAACTACTAAAACAAAACTAATTCGACAAATCGTCTATTCATATCTACAGAGGTCAAGAAGATGCTGGCCATAAAGTAGAAGTGCATTGACCATTTCTCTGTACTCAGGATAAATCTTACTAGTGGCAGGAAGCGTTGGCATAAAAACTATATTCATCACGTTCATGTACGCGAAGCTCGTTGGAAGATTAGAAGAGCCAGAGTCAAAGCTAGGCCCAATAGGATCCAAGAATTGGCCCCCCATTTCTTGGGCCAGTACAACAATTGCTTGGCCCATTATAAGTGTCTCTCCTGCCAAAATGAATTCCTAATACTGAAGCACGTGAGGCCATGTATAATTTATAAAAGTAGGAGTATTCTAGTTGTAAGGCACTTATATTCATTGCATAAACACCTAAGCAAAAGGAATGCCGGAGAAATCTCACACGAGGAAAAATAAAAAATAAAATCTACAAAAATAATGCACCAGACCACTTGTGTGTTTTATGTAGGATGTAGCTAAACTTAGACACGTTAGGGTTGCAGTCAAGTCAATATATGGTGAGAGGGCACACCTATTCAAGCATTAGCACCTGGTTTCGCAATCGTTGATTCCCTTTTGATCTAGAGGAGGTGGAGATATAACCACCCATGTTATTAATTATAAGTATATAGTTCTCGAAATTATTAGGGACCAAGTGAGTGTTTGTCACGAAGAAAATTTTCTTATATTTGGACATGCATATTTTCTCTTATCGTACATGCTGTTCCGTCGACTAATCATATTTAACAAACTCAACCCACGAAAGTTCAGAAAATTAATTTTCGAAAAATGCTTATACTCAAACAAACAAACTGCAAACGCGCATTGATTTTGTCCCAATCTTTTACACGTGCATATCATATCCTTTCTTCTTCAAAAAGAAGTCAGGAGCGGAGAGCTAAGGTACATGCACGCTACCTCTTTCTTCCAAACTAATCCTTTAGCATCATCATCTTTTCCTTCAAATTGCGATTTTATTATACTAAAGAATTTCTAAAAATAATCTCTTCACTTATATTTAAAAAAAAAGGGTTCAATTAATTATTGCGGCCACATCCTCACATGATCCATATGTATGATGCGGGCAGCTACAGGAGGGGGGGAAGAGAGCTTTTCAGTCCAAGCACGTAGTTTCAGCCCAAGAAAAAACATGGGTTTTCCGGCCAAGTCAGAGACGGTCGCGTTGGACGCGTCCCACCGTCTTTCCAAAGCGTCGCTGTTGCCTTTTTAATTGCATTCTAAACTGACACTTCCTTTTGTCTACTCCTCCATATTGTTGTGGCCTTTCTCTCTCTCTTTTCCGGCTTTGACAGAGAAAGGAAAAGAAAGAGGGCTTCTAGACTATTAGTCCCTGAAAATAGGATACAAACTTCGGTTTGCTACTCCTAGCCGTCCAACGGCCGGCCATGTCTCGTCGCTTTCTTGTCGAATTTGACTCGATATGGCAGGCCATTCGTATGATGCTACCGTTTGCCTACGAGGAGTTGTCCGAAATAGTTTCATCTCGACCTTGATGAACAAAAACCGGGATAGAAAGATATTCGTACCAAATGAAAATTCCTTTTTAGTGTAGAAATTTGTTTCGTGATTATATGGATTGGGCCATGCCCAAATTTGTGGATCCTCATTAGCGATTCAACTGCTGGCTGTTGGCACGCCACGTGCGTGGAACTTGGTCTCACCTCGCGGTGCATTCGACAAAATACATTTAGGCACCCATTAGTTAGGAGCAGGGAGTGTCTATTAGTTTGGTACTCTTAACTCTAAATTTAAATTCATCTCCATTGTTGATATCTCGTGTCCTAATTTAGTTTGTTGACTTATGGTCACGATTTGCTACTAGAGATATCATCAAATAATCATATTCTTCTTTAGTTGAAATTTGGAATATATTTGCATATCCCTAGAGGTATGAGATGTTCAAAATCATATGAAACCCAAAGTATGAGCATCACGCCCTTTGAGGAGGAGTGAGAAAAATACAAAATTACTGCAAATAGACTTCGGTGGTGAAAAAATTATGTGGAGCAAGTGCGTAAGTGGTCCTTTGAACTCGTGGATTTACTCACCAGCTTTGCCCGGTAATAATACAAAGTAAGTACAAATTCAACAGAAATTATGGAAAGTTTAGCCCGTACAGGGCTGCTATAGTTCTTGCAAGCATTCCGAGAATTTTTTTGGAGGACTTTTCAAAAAGAGAATATCATACATTATATTAAATACCCATTATGCACAGATGGCAGAAAAAGGGAAGACGAATTATCTTTATTATATGTTAATGATACCGCGTCTCTTTGATTATAGGAATAATCAATCGTGAATTCAGTACTCAAACGACAACAATCATTTATTTATGTTTAACGTTTAGTTTTTGTTTGGGACACAATCCGCATGACATTGTCGTGTACAAGGCCTGATATGAGTAAATGCAAAGTGATTTTTTGACCAATTGTAAAATCGGAACAAAGTTCTTAGTAAGTGCACATCAACATTAATTATAGGAGTATGATTTCTATCAATATTAATCTCATATCTATTGTGTACATTTTGCATACCTATCTGACACATGACTATATTAAAGTTTTATGGATGTCGACACACCAAATATCGCCTTGATAGAATATAATAGAGATAGCATTGAGAGCCCCAGTGCCCACCAATTAAAATGCTAATCATTGATTGTATGTAGTGGCCCGATTTGGTTTAAGAGCACCACAAATCGGAGAAAGGTTTGACGCCGTCCGTAGCAAAGAGCAAATGCATGAACCAACCACAATTCCAATTAATAGGCATCAAAGATTATGCCAAGCAGACTGTCAAAAAAGTTTGCAAAAGAAAAGAGAGAGAGAGAGATATTAAAATAACAAATGAAGCGAGTACAAAGGTCGATGTAAAAAGGATTTGTTGGCCTTCTTATCTATTTTTCAACACCAAAGTGAGTGTAATATTAAATTGGTTCTCTTCTTTCAGTTGCATAAAATGCTTTCCTCACAGAACACAACGCAACACCGCCATGAAAAGTTGATATTCGAAATGTTATTATAAAAATATGGTGATGACGAGGATGATGACCCGGGAAAATAGGAAGCCGCACGTTGGTTTGTGACAAGCTCTTCTTGAAAGTTGAGATCCCAATGTGCTAATGATCTCCTTCACTGAAGCGCCGACCAATACTTTGGCTCTCTTTTGATACATTTTGATCTAACTTATGATAAGATGTGCACGCGGGCGTGTTTGTAACAATCTACCCTGATCAACTGGAGTCAGACCTTGAGAACACTTACCTGGCAAATATGTCGATGGGTCCTTACAACACAAGCTCTTCATTTATAAGTGATTTTGGGGGTATTGCAACATCAGTGCCACGAGAAATCATGTCTTATGACACATAATAGAGTTTTGGTACGTATTAAGCTTTGCCCATCCATTGGTTAGGTCTAGTTCACACTCCCTTATGAGATTGAACAACTCAACATCATTTAATTCGTCAATGTAAGGGAGCAGCAGAAATGGTGCAAGTATCTTAAATTAAGGTGATCGTGTGTGATTTCTAAGGGATTGGCTGAGCGATTAAGAGTTTGGTTAGAATAAGGGAGAATTGGTGGTAATTATCAATTGTCCAGGGGCTGAAGCTTTAATGAATATTCAATAGCATAAGTAATCTCAGCAAGAAGGAATTATCTTAATGTAATGAAATAGTGCTCTCCCTCACCTTCACGTGTGCTGATAGAGACTTAAAAGAAAGCCTCAACACTTAGCGCGTAGCCGAAAGACCCTTTTGAGAGCTATAATGGTTAACATCCATTAGCCAAAAAAGAAGCAAAAACTTGTGATGAAATGTGGGGGTTATAGAGCTATACATGACCCTTTTTGTGCTTAGACACCTTGACCAATTCTGGGTAGGTAATTACTGCGGAATAAGTCTTCAGTTAGATCGCGGGGCAATTCTCGTTTTCCTCTTAATGATAGATGACTAGGGGTTTTCATGTGTGTAGTCACATGTGGAACGTGGAACTTGATACAACATAGCGCACCATAACTGGGCAACTCCCTAATAAGAAAAGAAGCCTACTCTCTCCACTACAAGCAAGAGCAGAGCCGGTCGGTGTCATATTTCTACATGAGCTCGATATTTTCTTCATCAACTCCCCCAAGATTAGAATAAACCTACCGTGTTGTAGCTACTCGAGTGATTGCGACTTCTGACTCTTAGGTTAGGTATTTGAATATACTTTTGACAGCAATTGTACCAGCCAAACCGTGTCCAAAAGGAGTAGAGAGTTATAAAGGATCCGCGCCAATTTAGGCCGCTTTATTGACCATGAGGAATTTACACCATCTTTGAGGATTATCCTTTTCATAATCAAATATTTTTGTGCTTTATAATTTCTCTAAGACTGCGCTATTGATCGTGAGGAATTTGCACCATTTCTTGAGTTGCTTATCCCATCTCGGACAACTATCCTTTTTAACTTGAAAATTTTGTAGACGATAATAAGATTATTTGATGACACTAAAATATTATCATTCTAATCGTGCCTATCAAGAAATAAATGAATGTTGAAAGAAAAAAATGGATTTCATGGACGTTACCAAAAAAAAAAAAATGGATTTCATGGAGATAGGGGGATATAGTGGTGTAGGACAAGAATTTATTTTTACTAGAGTTGTCTTGTCATACGGTGTAGGACAAGAATTTATTTTTACTAGAGTTGTCTTGTCATACCTAATTCAAGGATATCATACTTTCACTCATGCAATCATTATGTATAAATTAAGCATGACGAACGTCATCCCACTGTAAATTTTTGTCTTGTTATACTCAGCCTACGAAAACCACTCTCCCTACAAGCCTAAAAGATATTCTGAGCACCTTCTGGATTTTTCTTTTTCCCTTTTGTTTGTATGGAAATAAGAACATGCAAGGAAGGGAGGAGAACCAATGCAGGTCGGCCAAAAGTGTCACGTCAAGCTTTCTACATCCCAAAGGTTTCGCCATAGTCATCCCCCAATATCCACAGAGTGAGACGTCCCACAAGGAATATGTGATTCTGAAAGGTCACTTCTCTCGTTCATCAACGCGGTCCAAGAATCTAGGACGCTCGCATGATTGCTCGGTGGAACCGAGGGGAAGCTCAAGATCTCCATAGGACGCGGTCTGCGATCGACATGGGACTTGGTCTTTGTGGATTTCTGGTGCTAATACTTTCATCGTGCCTTTTTAGCCATGAATCGATTGGGTGCTGGTTCCACTGCCATGCACTTCTTCATCTTTTCCTTCCCTTTTTCCTGTTTTCCGTCGAATCTACCATGGTTGACGTCCTTTCACTTGCAATTGCTAGTGTGGACACAGACGAGTGATCTTCAAAAAACGGCGCATGACATGCAGCCTCACTAGCATATGGATACTACGGCCACAAGTGTCAAAAGAAAATGGGATTTAGGTAAACAATATAAGATGTAACCTCCTCTTTCTTTTCTTCCCTTATTTTTGGATGTGTTGACATTGGCATTGGCATTTCATATTAACCCACTAGAAAAGTGCACACGTTTTGAGCGTATGTGGAAAAAATGAAACCGACATCAAAACAGTTTTGTAAAGTCACCTTGTAAAGAAAACATTTGAATTATTAATTAATGAAAATAAATTATTGAGACGATAAGGAAAGAATTGTACAAATATATATATATGGAAAGGAAAAATATTTCAAAATTTTAAAATTTTTTTGGTAAGGTTGTTTAAATCCAAAACTTAAAATTGGAATGCATGAGAAATAAAATAGAATTATTTGTTTAGGCACTTGTCCACAGATAAATTATTTATAAAGTACCCGATAGGGAATATTTTGGAAAAGAGAAAAAAAAAAAAAAAAGGACTGGATTTCCTATAGATAAAATGTCCTTTTTACTATATATAATAATATGGATAATATGGGAAAATTACCCAACTGATCTAAATTTATTGTCATATGGCCTATTCAATCATGATTTTTTTTTTTTTACTTTTGCACATTTAGTTAATTTTTACGCAAAATTTTAGTGTAGTCTAGTTAATTTTTGTTGGAAAGTATTGATGTGATAGTTCAGTTATTTTTAAGTCAAAAATGGCCAAAATAATTCTATTTGAGAATTTCGCGTAAATGTTTAAGGTTAAATTGATAAAACTAATAAGTTTATAATAGAATTGGCATATAGAAAATAGACTTAAGATTGAATGAATAATTTTCTTTAGATAATATAGATAAGGAGCTAGCAAATTAATTTTCTATAATTGTTTACACGCAATTTATTTTGTCTCGTTCCCAACCATGGTAAAAAAAGAAAGTGACTTTAATAGGCGTTCTTATTACTTTGCTCGGGACAAAATTTTGGCATTCTAATTACTTTGGTCGGAACGGATATAAGACGGCAGTTTTGACGTAGGATCTATCGTTGCTGCAACGTCAACACTTAACAACCGAGTTCGCTTTTAAGGAAAGCGGTAACCACGGGTTTCTCTATTTTGTCTCCCCTTTAAGTAAGCAGATTAGACTTTAATTGCTGTATATGCGTGAAAAAGCGGAGACAGTTTAAATTTAATTATTGGACGGCAAGAGAGAGAGGGAGAGATTAAAAATAGAGAGGCCGAAGAATTTGGGGGCCGTACGACCCGGCATCTGTCCACACGGATAGGTTTTGACCTTAATTTTTTGTTTAGACATTGGAGAGAAGAAGTTTGACCTTGTGACTCGGAATAACTTGGGTCGTACGAGTACAATCTGGACGAGCGTGACGCGGGTTCGGCGACGTGGCGCATTCTATATTTTATCTCTAGCTTTTCACCTAAGCTCCAAATTCTGGCTAAAAAATAAATCTAATTTTTTAAAAAAAATTGCAATATTTATAAATGTTGACACTCATTGTATCACATAGCACGCTAGATATCAATATTAATAAATTATGGTCAAAATTAACAGGATAAACTCAATTGATAAAATGTGAAAATCTTAACAACTTAATTGATAAAATTAAAAAACTTAGCATCCAATTGGAAAAAAATACAATGAATTTAGAGGTTTTTGGACATTTTTCCAGTTTAGGACGACTTCAGCTCTTAATTTCTTTTTCACAATTTGCGAGCTCTTCAACTTGACCGTATTCATCACAAAACACTTGAAATCTCCAATTATATACTAACATTAGTACGTAGAGTTACATACAATTTTTTTTTCCATAATTTTTGGAGAAATGTTACATTTTTTGTTGTCCAATTTCTGAGCGAAAAGTTGTTAGAAGAAATAATGGAAGGGTTTTTGCAAGTTTGAAACAATCTCCTTCATGGCTTCCTCTCTTATAGACATTCTTTTGAGGGCAAGGAACTAATTAAATAGGAAAGGAGGAAGCTAGAAAAATAAACACGGACAGAATTTTTTTGGGGCTATATTATTTAGGAAGGGCTTCTCTTTTCGTTTTTTTGTTCGAATATTTCTTATTTTGAAGTAGCTTTATTTTGGATAATTTGACGACGGGTGAGGCTCTTAAATTTTTTTCCTTACCAAATCCTGTGCATTCAGACTTCATTCTCAGACTCAATTCTTCGTCAACAATGAGAGGCACAACATGACTAAACAGAGAGAGAGAGAGGACAAACCGACCAATGAGATATGTAAAGGACGAATTTATATTTATAGTTAACGTTTATTATATTGAATCAACTAATTAGCAGCAGTGCATTAAATAGCCGATCAAACGCTCCTCCAGGATCTATACACTACACGAGCACGTGAGGCAACACGAGCGTATAAACGCTTGGAGTCTAATGTTTGACTTCAATACATGCAAATTCAAAATTGCTAAGTATAACATATGCTTCACACAAATCTTCGGTCTTCGGTCTTGGGCGTCTTTAATAAACTATTATAAATGGTTCGCACAAATTCTTACAAGAGAACGAATGAGTATTTCCTTTTTACAAAGATGATGTGTGTAAAAAGTTTTAAGATTGATTTTTTTTTTTTTTCAATATCAAATGGCTTAATAAAAAATTCCTAATTTTCCAATCATAAACTGCTTTGTATAAATTTACTCGAAAGTAATGGTAATGAGTTATTGCTCACGGTAATCGCATAATTTTTTTTTTCCCACGAGCATGCAAATTATAATTTGATTCGACGCACGTAAGAAGAAAAGAGCCAATGGCAACGATTTCACCCTCGTTTTGCTCTCCAGGTCTCCACGCATGTACGCGCTCAAAGGACATGACGTGGAACGAGGTCATTGGTTGAGCCAGCTTCAGAATTGCGGCTCCTTAGAAATAGCAGAAAATTCCGGGGTTGACCATTTAATCGAAGAACTTAATTTCTGAAGTAAAGAATACGAATAAATATTTATATTTAACATTCGATTGGAGTAACCTTATTACTTTATTCATAAGTAAAATTATTTTGAAAAATAAAATGATCACAAACATACAAATGCTTTTATATTTTTTATATTATAATTAGATATGTTCAGTACATCATTCGTGAGAAAAAAAAAAAAAAAAAAAAGAGTAGCATGGTAATAATTTTTTTTTTTTTGTCACACGAGTAGAATAAACCGAAGTTAAAAAAGATGTTGACAACCACCAAGGCCGGAGGACAGAGAACCAGACGCGGCCGCAGCGAAAAATAAAATAACGAAAACCGACCTTTTTCTTTTCCAAGTTCCACGTTCGCGAGTCGGACGAGAAAAAAGAGGCTAAAACACGGGGAGTGGTGATGAGCGGCTCTCCTCGGTCAAAGTTTGACATTCCGAGACGACCGTCCTTCGTCGCCTATAAATACCCAGTTCCAACCTCACCCTCCTCAACCAACATCAACACATAATCTTGACCCCTGTTGTGTAGTCTTCACCTGCTCTGAATTCCTTTCTTCTTCTTGAGAGAGAGAGAGACGTGTCTTGAAGAGAGAGAGCGAGAGAGAGATGGAATATTTCCTTCAGTTATACAATGTTGTTCTGTCGACTTTGGTTGTTTCTGTGCTGTTTGTTTTGTGGAGAGTGTCGTTCAGGTGTTGGATTTCACCTGAGAGAGCTTATCAGAAACTCAAGAGAAATGGGTTCAAAGGGCCTACTCCTGTTTTCCCTCTTGGGAATATCATGGACATGAAAAGGGCCATACAAGAGGGCTCTCGTTCTGTGAAATCTGATGATGAATCTTTCAATACCGTCTCTCATGACATACACTCCACGGTCTTCCCCTACTATGCCTGCTGGCAAAAATCACATGGTAAGCCCGAAAAACGAATCTGTTACAGAAAAATTCATTTCGTGAAGTTGGGTTACTGGTTACTTTTGCTGATTTCATTAATAAGTTCTGTGTTTCAATTTCAGGGAAGGTGTTCATGTATTGGCTAGGCACAGAGCCGTTCTTGTATATTGCAGACCCTGAGTTTCTGAAGCAAATGTCGAGTGGTGTAATGGGCAAGAGTTGGGGAAAGCCCAGGGTGTTTAAGAACGACCGAGAACCCATGTTCGGGAACGGACTGGTCATGACCGAGGGTGACGAATGGGTCCATCACAGGCATGTCATCACCCCAGCTTTCTCTCCTGCCAACCTCAAGGTCTCTCTCTCTCTCTCTCTCTCTCTCTCTCTCTCTCTCTGTGAGCATACACACGTACCGGTCTTTGGGGTTTTTGAATGTGAGTGATGACAACTCATGGAAGTCACATCAAAGAATTTTCTTGAAAAGGAAATGTGTGTCGCACGATCTTCCTCAATAGTTTATGTTCCAAGATTAGAGACTCGATTATGCATGTGTAGTTTGAAATCAAGGAACCATGTCGTTTTCTGAATACCATTTGACTGTGCACATTTTAACATCTTAAGGCCTTCAAACAAGTCACGATCTAACAACCCTATTCTTTATTTCCTTCCATCCGCACACTCACCCACTTTGTTCATAATCTGCCTGTACCACAGGGAATGGCAAGCTTAATGGTGGAATCAGCCAACAAGATGCTGGAAAATTGGACAGCTCTCATAAACTCAGGACAGCCAGAAATTGATGTCGAGAGAGAGATGATATCGACGGCAGGGGAGATCATAGCCAAGACCAGCTTCGGCATTAGCCACGAAGATGGCAAGAAAGTTTTCGAGAAACTGCGAGCCATGCAGGTCACTCTCTTCAAGACAAACCGTTTCGTGGGTGTGCCTTTCAACCAATTCATCGCCCCCAAACAATCCCTAGAGGCGAAAAAACTGGGAAAAGAAATAGATGACCTACTAATGTCGATCATCGAAGATCGCAAGACTGGCATCATGGTGAATAACCAGAAGGACTTGCTTGGGTTGTTACTCGAAGGGAACGGCGGAAACGGAAAAGCAGGGAAGAGTTTGACGACGAGAGAATTGGTGGACGAGTGCAAGACGTTCTTTTTCGGTGGTCATGAGACGACAGCATTGGCTCTGTCGTGGACGTTGCTGCTTTTGGCCAAGCATCCCGAGTGGCAAGATCAGCTCAGAGATGAGATCAAACAAGTGGTTGGGGATAAAAAAGAGATTGACGCAACCATGATTGCCGGACTAAAGAAGGTAAAAACACTATTCCAAATGAGAAGCAAATGATGCACGTTTTTTTTTTTCACATAGAGCTACTTTTGTGTGCTGGGGCTGTCAAATGCTTGGTGTTGCCTACATGATAATTCGCATGGAAAAGGTCTGTGTCTGTGTTCCCGAAGTTGGTATAACTTCATGATTCATAATGGGTGCATAGATTGGGGTAGAAAACATCTAATCGTTGGAGCACGAACATGTTTTATTTTGGATAGAAAGTTGATGTAGATCCTCTATGCAAATATGTAGGTAAACTTTATTCACGAAACAGAATGATGCAAGCTTTTTACTTTAATGCAAGCTTTTTACTTTAACATTTCTTTAAGAACTCCCGTACAAATTTCATATAAAAGTTCTCAAATGTCCGTGTACGGTCAGTGGGTCACCTTTCTTTTTCAAGAAAAGACGCTCTTCTTCTGTCCTTTTTTAGGCTTCATTCGAGGGTGGTGGTCAACGTTCATCCGCCGTACTGATGGACGGAAAAGTTGAGATAAGCGTTGTGACCACCATACCATATAGGATAACTTCATGGCATTGCCAATTGCCATGTGTCTGCATCTCCATGCTTAGAATATATATCCACGAGCCAAGGGAAGCAGTCGGTGTCCGTCTCGATAGGTCCATGCAAGGCCCATATTTGCCCAAGAATTTTAGGACACGTGCCATAACCCCAGATGGTTTGACTGGTGCTCATACCTCACCAATAAACCGCTTTTATATTTCTCACCTTACAGTATGCGAAAATGTTAATTTTCATACGCCCAATGCTAGTTATTTGCATGGCATCTGCATGCACGCGCGTGTAATTTTTCCTTGAAACTATAGATCTTTTCTAAAATATGAGTAAGAACGTTTGTCAATTTACACAAATTATATAACTTGACAACTCATTATGACTTTTCAGTTAGTAATGTTATTTTAATTTGTGATTAATTGCAGATGGGATGGGTGATGAATGAAGTTCTACGACTATACAGTCCGGCACCGAATGTGCAAAGACAGGCACTAGAGGATATTAAAGTATATGACATGGTGATTCCTAAAGGAACAAACATGTGGATTGATGTGGTGTCGATGAACCATGACCCTGCTTTGTGGGGGGACGACGTGAACCAATTCAAGCCTGAGCGGTTCAAGGAGGACGGACTCTACGGCGGGTGCAAGCACAAGATGGGGTTTTTGCCATTTGGGTTTGGAGGGAGAATGTGCATCGGTCGGAACTTGACCATGACGGAGTACAAGATTGTCTTATCCCTAATGCTCTCCAAGTTTTCCTTTTCTGTTTCGCCAAGCTACCGCCACTCTCCTTCGATTATGCTCTCTCTTAGACCTTCCCGAGGGTTGCCTCTCATAGTAAAACCTCTTTAGGATGGTCAGCAATAATACTACTTTAGTTTGAAGAGTAACAATATATACCATTTTTGATGTAGACTTGATGTTTTTGTATCTAAAGAGATTTCTATATGGATATGCCGAATTCATTAATAGTTAACATCTTATTACTGTTATCACTCACTGATTTTGCTCTCATTATTGTCCCATTCTTTAGCATATCCAATGCGACTAGCAGTCATCTCCATCTTCCATTGGCTTGTACATAGAAAGAGCCAAAAGTTCTTGCAATCTTAACTAATTTATTATCTCCTTATCACTTGCTTTAGCCCCTTTGCTTTTTAAAGGCTCGGAATATGATGGTGGCGGCGGTAAGTTATTACTTGCACCAATAGTTGCATTAACATCATGATTCTTACATTCTTCATGGCCTAAAGCCGCATGAGCTTCTAAAGGATTTTTACTAAGATTTCCATTGGCAAGAAGGTGAGATAATAGCAAAATCATTGTGATCCTTAACAAATGAGGAAAAAATGGAAACATCAAACATGAACAAACTACCGAGTGAGATGATAGCAAAATCATCCAAAATCAAGTCGGAAACAATGATTTAGAAAGTACACGAACCATTAGAAAGTTCGGTGGGGGAATGAAATAATCAATAATATTTTACATTGAAATAAATGTTAGCAACCATTATCAATTTTTAGTCTTCAAAATCATGTGGGAGTCAACAATTTCCTTTTAGTTTCATTAGTCATCTCTTGCTCTCATGTTGATTTTTCTTTGAGTTTTGCTAACATAATAGTCTTTGGAATATTGTGAGAATAACAATCTATTGTGTACTACAAATTCTTGAAGAAGTGAATTGTACAACAATTTATAATTATTTGTAATTTGATTTTTTTTATATCTAGAATAGATTGTTATTCTCATAATACATTAAAAATTGTCATGCAATCATTTCTCTTTTTCTTTTGTAGTTAATCGAATTTCAGCCGGATGTAGCAATTTGGGTAGCCTCATGTACATATTGGTTTTTTTATTAGATGATTCCAGACAAACGGCCTTGGATGAAAAAAGAAAGAAAGAAAGCTGCCAAAAGGGTCCAAGAACCAGCCTCAAATTCCTACAAGAAAGTGTTCAAAACCTGAACTACTCTCCTTGAGTTGATAAACTTCTTTCGAACTCTCCCTCTACCTTTCAATGTTTGGAGTTGATAAAGGTTTCTGGCTATAAATCCATCGATCGTTAAAAAACTGCTTTAGGGCAATTCCCTCCGCTGGTAATAGTTGAATTGAATCATCCCAGTTCTCACCCTTGCCACGTCTAGGACAGTGTAATGGTCATGTCTGCCACAGTCCTTCGTTCTGAAGTTCCGTTTTCCAATGTGTGGACCTTTTTGTTGGCATAAAAATTTAAGAAACTAGACTTTAAACAGCAAAGAAAATTATTCAAGTATTCCATAACCAAGTATTCGATAATGACAAGAAATATAAACTAGTTACCACAATCTTGACAAGATAAATGAGGCAGGAAATGCCAGATGTAGTAACAGATAGAAAGCATGAATAAAACATGGATGCATGTATGCTAACCAATGATGTGTAATATCAGAGGACTCGAATCGTTATACAACGAGAGAAAGTATAATCATTTTTTTTTTTTTGGTAAAGGAGAAAGTATAATCATTGATCTTCACAAATTCAAAAAGTATAGTGTTTCAACTCTCTTGCCATTTTTGTTACATTTCCACGTGAACGGGTTTCAAAGGAAAGGAAGAAATCTTATCCACATCATCTCACCCTCCCCATGAGATATTTTTATGCAAGTTATATTCCATTATATATAGTCTTATCCTATCTTAGAAAGTAATTAAACACAGAATAAGGTAATGATAGTCGTAAGACTTTTATGCTGGCCACCAAACATAGGCTTTGTTCCTGAATGGGTATACGTTGGCCTTGGTGAATGCTTCACATTGATTTAAAAACTTTATTTATACTAAGCTTGCATACCTCTGATTTGACATGCATCTTCTCATTTTGCTGTTACGTACGTATTTCGTAATGGTCTAGGTTATTATTTCAAGTTATTGATTTTTTTTCGCTTTGATTTTCAAAATAACAACTTATGGTTTCTTATCCCCTCTTCTTCTTTTTTGTTTTTTTCCTCAGCGACGATATTTCAGGGAGCAACAGTTAATAATGCAGAGAGACATGTCCATCGGGAAGAATTGACATCTATCTCATATTCACTTCAAGCATCCATCTTTCTTGCCATCACAAAACCTCCATTGACATAGTTCAACTTTCTGAAGATGTTGTAGCTGTCTTCAGTAAACCTCCATCACAAGTGCCATGGCAGTTGTCGAGCCCAAGGTGCGTAGCTTAAATTCTTATGGGAGAGATTACTTTTGCTTCTTTTCTACCGTAAGAGTAACAACCCCATGCAACGCATATGGACTTATTATCATTGAAAAAAGAGTCATAAATCTATTATATTTGTGCCAATTTAGTTATAACCTTTTTGACGATTTGCTAATTTAGTATTAAATGTTTCAATTGGGTCAATTCAGTTTAAACATTTCCATAATTTGTCAATTTATCACGAAATATTTTGACGATTTACCAATTTTGACTGAAAATTGCAAGCTTGGCGGTCTAGTCGGCGCTATGTAGAGGGAAATGAGAGGTGTTACTTTTCAGTGAACTTGACATTCTTTCTTCCAGTTGCTGAATCTTCCGACCAATTAAAGAAGTGGGCCGCTAGAGAAGAGGCACAGCCGATTAAGGACAGTGAAGTAGCTGCTGAAATCATCTCTTATGAAGCTTGATGGTGCTATTATGCTGTTCCGTGACTTCTGAGTCTAGACTGCATGTCAATGCTTGAGCTAGTTGATTGTGTAGACATCGATCTGAGGAGCGCCAGGTACATCATTGGCTTTTTTCTTTTCTTTTTTTTTTTTTGGTCGAAAAAAGAGCGTCGAGCTTTCATTACTTACTATGGTAATTACAAGGCATTTCAGCGTCTGCGCATAATATAGCCATTAGAGGGGCAGGTGGTAAACACTTCCAATTTAAAGGTAGAGTCTTGTTTCGGTAAGCCTTCGCTACCCAGTCGACTGCATAGTTGGCGTCTCTCGGACAAAAGGAAATGGTTATTTCCGGCTGTTGGGAAAGAAGACTGCTGCATTCCTGGACGAGGCCCATCACGGCCCAATGAGGTTCTTCGCGGCCCAGCACGGTGTTGACCGAAGTTTGGCTGTCAGACTCAAGTTTAAGTCTTCTGTTTAGTTCAGTTTGAAGACCCATGTGGTTTCTCTCTCTCTCCACAAGCTTCTTCAACCCTAGGAACAGCGCGAGGGTTTCTCCGTTCAAGGGGGAGGCAGCGAGAACCTCTGCAGTAAATCCGTTGATCAACGCCCCTGCCGAGTCCCGAAGGACTCCTGCGATGGCACACGGTACGTCAGTCGCTACCCACGAGCAATCTACGTTCATTTTCGGGCAGATTTATGTGGAGCGTTCCATTTGATAGGTAGGTTTTGTTGCGGTTGCTTGCTCGAGCATGTCCCTCTTACCCATCTCTGGTATGCGTGCAGGTTGGCGAGGGCCGTGTCGATTATCGCCTCTGATTTGCCTCGGATCTGTCGAAATACGGTGTTGTTTCGATTCTTCCACACTTGCCAGAGGGTCTCCGCCAGCAGCTCGCCCGAAGGGTCCGTCTGCCGAGTTATCAGGTACTCCTCCATCCATTTCTCGATTCTAGTGGCCAATTGTGAACTCTGGTGTAGACGGATGCGTGGATCTAACCATATCTGCTGGGTATGCTTGCAGTGAAGGAACAAATGTTTGATGGTTTCTGGGTATTTGTTACATTGGGGACATAGAGGATCTGGTAGAACCCGCCTCTGAAATAGCCTATCTTTCGTTGGTAAAGCTCCCTGGTAGAGGCTCCAGATGAAGATTTTTAACTTCGGTGGAATAGTTAAGCGCCAAATTCCTGTCCACAGTTGGCGAGATGGCTGATACGACGAAGAAGGGCTGCCGTCGCGGGGAGAGGAGGATAAGGATGACTCTCTGATCCTATGGTATCCACTCTTGACCGTAAATTGGCCATTTTTGTTACCCGTCCAAATTAATCTGTCTGCTCGCTGTGCTTGTGGGATATGGATTGTGAGAATTTCGTTGGCTACGCTCTGATCAAATAGTTGGTTTATCATCTCTGAGTTCCATTCCCTGTTTTCCTGGTTGAAAAGATCAGCTACTATTTGAGGATCTTCTCTGTTTGCAAGGCCCCCTAGGATCCCTTGAGGAAGCCATCTATCATGGCGTATGTTGATGGACTTCCCATCACCCACCATCCACCGCGTTTCAGGTAATATCGTATCTCGTCCCCTCAGGATACTTAGCCAGCCCCAAGAGGGTCTATAGCCTCTGTTGGCCTTCCACATATCCCCATGAGGGTAATATAAGCCTTTCAATATCTGACTCCATAGTGCTAAGGAGGACTGGGATAGACGCCAGGCCTGTTTGCCCAGCATAGCTAGGTTGAAATGAATTAAATCTTTAAAGCCCATGCCTCCCTGATCCTTCCTGTTTTTCATTATATCCCATTTTTTTCAGTGTATGCCATTCCTTGTATCGTTTTGCCTCCACTAGAATGCTGTTGTTCTTCATTCAATGGCTTTGCAGATTGATACTGGAATTTTAAATATGGACATAGCGTATTGCGGCAGTCCCTGCACTACAGCCTTGATCAGAATCTCTTTTCCAGCTTTGGACAGGTATTTTTCTTTCCACCCTGCTAACTTCATATTGACTCTTGATAGAATCCAATCAAACATCTCTTTTTTAGAAGCCCCCCAGTCTGAAGGAAGCCCCAAATATTTCCCTGTTTTCTCCATAATCGGCACCCTCATTTCATTGGCTAGTCTCCTTTTAATTGCCTGTGGACAGCTCTGGCTAAAAAACATTCCAGACTTGTTTAAATTGATCGCTTGACCCATTGCATAACAATACTGATTAAGGATCGCCGCCAGGCCTTGGCATTCTCTGAGTGTTTCGTCCATAAAGAAAATTGCATCGTTTGCAAACAGTAGGTGAGTGAGTGTAGGACAGTACCTGTTAAGCTTAATCCCTTGGATGATCCCTTCTTCCATTGCTTTGTGTAGCATCCATGATAGAACATTTGCCATCAGTATGAATAAGTAGGGAGAAATTGGATCCCCTTGACGAATACCCCTCGTAGGCCGGAAGGATTCAGTAGGTTTGCCATTAATTTTTACATTTAGAGTCACTGACGTTACACATTGCATGATCAGCTGGACCCAGTGTTCTTAAAAGCCCATTTTAACCATACTCATACGCAGAAAATCCCACTCCACCCTGTCGTAGGCTTTTTGCATGTCCAATTTCAGAATTGCTTGGTGTTTCTTCTTACGCTTTCTGATTCTTAATTGATGCAGGGTCTCCTGCACAATCATTATGTTGTCCTGAATCTGACGCCCCTGGACGAAGGCGCTTTGTTCTGGTGAAATAATCTGAGGTAGCCACTGTTTTAACCGATTGGCTAGTACTTTTGATAAGATTTTATAGATGAAATTACACAGGCTAATGGGGCGAAACTGGCTTATATGTTCTGGGTTCTTTACTTTTGGTATAAGGACAATACGGGTGTGGTTAAGGGATGGGTCGAACTGACCTGATTGGAAGAAGGTCTGGACCGTGTTCAGGACATCAGATTTAATATCCTCCCAGAAGTGTTGATAGAACTGCCCGTTGAAGCCATCTAGCCCTGGCGCCTTCAGGGACCCTAACTGGTACACCGCTTCTTTTACCTCATCTTCTGTTATTTCTGCTATTAAATGCTTATTCATTTCTTCTGTTACTATTCTTGGACATTGATTTAGGATGGGGTGGAGATTTCGGGGGCCCACCGATGCATAGAGGTCATGGTAGAAGGACACAACTTGCTGTTTGATAACTTGTGGATCCCTGGTCCATTGCTGATCGTCAATTCTCAGCATGGTGAGTTTGTTGGTTTGTCTTCGCTGTATGGTTGTAGCATGGAAGAACTTCGTATTCTTGTCTCCCCATTTGAGCCATGAGATACGAGAGCGAATGCCCCAGTACATCTCCTCCTGCCTCCAGAGTTTATCGATTGCCTCCTTTATGCTCTGAACTTCTGTTTTACTATAATTTGCAGGATTGCCATTAGTGAGTCAGTTAGTCTCCTCTTAAACTCCTGGATTTGCGAGAACGCATTGGAGAACTTCCTTTTGCTCCAGACTAGCAAGGCTGCCGATAGGTGCTGTATTTTCTGTGGTAGGTTGAGCTGTTCATCAGCCCAAGCTTGCATGACAATCTCTCTACACTCTTCCTCCTCCAGCCAATAAGCTTCGAATTTAAACTCCTTATGCCTTTCATTGGCTTTTTTCATTATATTACGATTGGGCGTTAGATATGGTAGTTTCATTCATGCCTCCATTCATGTACTTAACGGATTGTTTTCTTGGTCAGCCCAAATTGAGAAATAAGACAAGTTGCGAATTAATTAATGATGTTCCAGAGGAGTAATAAGCTTTGAGGCAATGGTGATTTGATCCTTGAGAAAGTTTCTCTTGACATGGTTGTATAGACTGTGTTGACTGCATCTGGAATGTTAGGTGTTATTGGGCCTCTTTCACCCTAAAGAATTAGTTCAAATGGTAAGACTTTTCCTCACACTTATAATGATAGCGAAGATTGAGTTGACTGCATCTTAAACGTTAGTTGAAGGTACTTTTCATTAGGAAACCTTGGGATCAAATCAAGATGCAGCAAAAACATGTGTATCTCATAGAAATTGTCATGGAAAACGTCCCTAGGGTGAAAAACCCTGTGGATTCCTGGTAGAGCTTGTCAAGATTATTTTCTTAAAGGTGTCAGATAGACTTTTGCTGTGGCCTTTGGAAATGCGAAAGAGCTGCCGTGGTCAATACTTCTTTATTTACGGAGAGAATTGGTAAAATGGCAAGTCTTTTTCTAAATATTTGGAGGCTGGACTCTTTTTTTGGTCGGTGAGGCTGGTCTGAAAAACTGAATCTCAGCATGATTTGAACTGTGAGGAGAATTTGACTGAAGGATGCCTTGGGGACGTGGTAATTGCATAGCTGGGTCTAAGTATCTTTAGATAATCAAAGTTGGGTCATCTAATGTGAATTTGACTTATGCCGTGACGCTTTTCTAGAGTAGCTAAAGATACACATGGACCGTTTCTCAGTTTTTCTTGATCACATCGAAGTTTTTTTTTTTTTTTTCTTTCCAAGAACTTATTTCAGTTTTCCATTATAATAACATGTTCAATAGTCCTGATGCACGAGAGGAAAATTAGAGGCGTGGTTCTTAATTGGTCTAATAGTTATGTTTTCTACCGCATAAGAGGCTATCATGTCACAAGTATCAACACTGTAATAAGACAAAACGAAAATAACCATTGGATTGTTTAGCTTGATGTCCTATCACTCTCTTCAGTAATATAACAATTAAAATTAATTGTTTGCAATTTTATTATAGATCATATTATATGGTGACTAATCATAGCAATTATATTAAGAGACATTAACTAAATTCCCTAAGATAGCTCTTTGTCCTAAATACATTAATATAATAATTTTAACAGTTTTTATGTTATAATATCATTACTTACAGTTAAGCAATTAGTATGTAGTTGTAAATTTAGATTACGTATTATCATCAAGTTATGATATAATGTATAGTAAATAATTAATACCATAGGTGAATCCTAAACTCTTCATTAAATGCTTATTATGGTAAATATCACCCCCGCCAATGATAAAGGGAAAGGCAACAACAGAGAAGGTTGTTTGGGAAATACCTTATTTCATGTACAGAAAATGCTATAAAAAATTCCTAACTATACCTATGAATGAGCATGGTCTGGATGGACAGTTTCCACTTTAGAATTGGGAATTGCCCATTAAAGACTGGTTCTTAACAATGGGGAATAGGAATCATTTGTTGGTTCCACGGATCCACCCGAGAACCAAACCGCTAGTCCAATCCGATTCTCGGGGTGTCCATGGAACTAGTCCTCAATTCCAACAAATTTGTATTCATCAATAAATATTGCAATACTTTTACTTTCTAGGATTGGCGTAAACTGGTTTGTTTGATCTTTGATTGATCAAGGAAAAACAACCTTACCTATACATGGTTATACCTTGAAAATCTTAATGCCATAATTCCTTTCAATTGGTATATACATATAAAATCAATTGCAAATCTCACAAAAACATAAACAACGTATGCTCACAAAATGATTTCCTTTGTCCTTCAAAGGAATTTTAGATAGACTAAGAAATGAAACTCTACTTGCTTGACAAACACATGAACAACAAGTTAATTGTTCAAATGATGAGTACTTGTGTATTTCAATTGACATTTGATACTCTTATGGTTTTATGAGACCATAAATCTTAAGAAACATACTAAAGAAGACCTCTGTGTTTCAATTGACACAAGTTCTTGTCAAATCTTCTAGGAAGTTATAGTTTAGGGTGGAAATTTTTTTCAATATATATATATAACAATCTAGTTCGGGTGGGTGGGTCCACGCCTAGAACTAGGAATCAGATTAGTACTCACCGGTTCTAGTAAATTGGAATCGAGAATCGGATTATTGCCCATGGGAACTGTTGATTCTAGATTGGTCCGCTTCGATTTTTATCGGTTCCCAATTCCTTTGCACACTCCTAATTATGACACCAATACTTCAAAATTCTTTATAACATCAAAACCTCCACCAAAATAAAATAAAATTGCACAATGCAACAAAAAATACAATCTATCTACTACAAAAAAAAAAATCATGTTTATTGCATAATGTGGCATCGCACCCAATTTTTTTTCATCAATATCTAATAATTGTAATTTAGGATTTTTATTTTCTCGAAACAGTACAAGTTTGGAGGTCTGACATAAAAAAAATTGGGATATTAGTATCGTAGTCGATTAGTTTAAGATTTTTTTATTTGCACGGTTAAAAAGTTAAAGTATTAGTGTCATAGTGGGCATAACAACAGAATTATGGAGGTGTTAACCCTTTCTTTGTAGGTCATAGTGGGAACCCGATGACTCTTACATGGCATCGTTACATAATTATTATTACAGCGATGATGGTAGTAGAAATTACAGGGGAAACAACTATCTCTGTTCATAAACGAGTTGGTGATGGACATGCAAGGTAAGAATCATCAGGGAAACCAAATCCGTAGTATGTTTTCAACATGGATTCCGTCCCGACCTTTTACATGTGCATATCAAGTATCCTTTTTTCTTCAAAAGTGGTCGGGAGCGGATAACTAAGGTGCACGCATGCTTTCTCTTTCTTTCCAAATTATTCTTCTCGCATGATCTTTTCCTTCAAATCGTGAATTTTTATACTAAAAAGATTCCTAACCGTAAACAACAAGGGCTTAGTAAATAATTGCGGCCCCATCCGCACATGATACATAATTATTATGCCACAGAAAAAGAGGAGGAGGAGGGGGGAAAGGGGGGCGGCGGGGGCGGTAGGGCTGAAAAGGAAAGAAACAAAGCAGAGATTTTCAGTCCAAACGCGTAGTTTTAAGTTCGGTGCGGTCGCAGATATAGAAGAAACCCCAAACCACAACAGTCAAAGAAGACATGAGTTCTCCGGCCATGTCGGAGAGTCGCGTTGGACGCGTCCCACCGTCTTTTCGAGCGTCGCTGTTGCCCTTTTTGAAATGGATTCTAAACCGATACTTCTCCCCTTTATCGACTACGCCAAATTAGTATGGCCCTTTCCTTCTTCTTCTTTTTTCGGCTCTTCTTTTCACTTGCTACTTCTAGCCGTCCAGTGGCCATAACGTCCGGTCGCTTTTGTCGAGTTACCCAGTCGATGTAGATGGGTCATTCGTACCGTGCCTTTGGTTTCGTACACGTCGCCTTCAAGGAAACTCCACCTCGACCTTATTGGATGAGAAAAGCGATACACAAAAAATATTTGTACTGAATAAAATTTTCTTCTTCTTTTTTTTTTTTTGTCTAATAATTTATTTCGTGTTTATATGGGCTGGGTCATGCTCGAAATTGTAGATCCTAATTAGCAGTTCAGTCACTGGCCGTTTTGACGCCATATAGGTGGAATTTGGAGTGTCTATTTGACAATGTTGAGTTTGGTACTCTACTCAAATTTGTGTTCATCCCCATTATTGATATCTCTTGTTCTCATTTTAGTTTGTTCACTTATGATCGTGTATTGCTAACATGGATATCATGAATAAATCAATTATTCTTTTGTTGAAATTTTAGAAAATTTCTACAGTAATCCCATATTAATATTTATAGAAAAGTACCAAAAAAGTCTCAAATCATTTGCATTGGTCCTAATTCAATTCTAAACATTTTTATTAGATCAATTTGGTCCTGGAAATTTTGGCTGGCGAGGTCCCTGCCAACTATCATTTGCTAGGTGAGGGTATCATGGCCTCACAGGTCACAAGCAAGGGCCTTTGCGCCCTCACTAGCCAACAGTTGGGGAAAAAAAAAAAGAAATAAAATAAAATAAGACAAAGAAAAGAAAAAACAACAAGTAAAAAAAGTAATAAAAATTTATCCATATTAACGCCGGTCATATCATATTAGATAATCAATGTCTACGTCAGTAATTTCTTATTAAAATTAGCTTGATAGATTCAATTTAATATTTTTTTTGTACTTTTTCCCAATATTTACGTATCTTAAGAGGTTTGAGGTGTTCAAAATTGAGAAGGAATACTAAAAAACTACAAAATCACTCTGAATATACTTTGTTGATAAAAAAAAAAAAAAAAATCATGGGAAGTAAGTGCCTAAGTGGTCCCTTACACACGTGTCCTCCGCACCTTCTTGCCCAGGCAACAATCCACGGCAGGTACCAAGTCAATAAAAAGAAAAAAAAAGTTATGGACGTACGTGGCTGCACGAGTCATCGGAAATTTTTTTTTTTTTTTTTTTTACCCTTTTTGCGGCGCAGGCAGAAAATGGCGGGGGAATTATAATAATTATATACCAATGATAACTCATCCTTTTCATTACTGTGGTAATTAATGATGTATTCAATACTCAGCAATTTCATTATTTTGATTTTTTATGAAAAAATAACACAAATGATCATTGAACTTTGAATGGTCCTTGACCATTGACTCAATGTGTAATATAGTTTCTAGATTTATAAATTATTAAATAGGGTCCATGAAATATGTGAAAATGTTTAATGTCATTATTGATCTTAAATTGATGGAATGACTATATTGAATATGTATCAACAGTCTAAGAATTACATTAAGCATTAGGCTAAAGTTCAGGCACCATTTGTATCATTATCCCCTTTTTATTTCGCACCATCGTGCACGTAGACTAATGTGAGCAAATGCAATGTAATTTTTCGAACAACTGTAAAATCGCAAAAGAGCTCTTAATAAGTGCATGCTAGTATAAATAATAGAAGTATAATCTCTATCGATAGAAATTCATACGTGCATCGCGCATTATTTTCGCTTCCCTATCCAACGTTTTTCGGGGTGTCTAACACACGAAGTATCATCTCAAGGCCTGAAGCCACTAATTAAAACGCTAAATTATTAACGAGATGAAGTCGCTCGATTTGGTTTAAGTGCACCAGCCATTGCATATCGAAGGTTGACGCCGCCCATTGCACAGGGCAAACGCATGCAATACACACCAAAGTGATTGTTATCAAATTGGTTCCCTCTCCCTCTATCTTTCTTTCAGTCGGGTAAAATGCTTTTCCCGCAGAACACAACACAGCACCGCCTTGTAAAGCTGATATTCTTGACGTTATAATAAAGATGAGATGAAGCTGACGAGACGACCACCCAGGATGATGGGAAGTGGTACGTTGGTCCGTCATAGGTGCCTTCCGGATGTACGCATTGGAAGTTGAAGTTCCAGCATACTTACGATCTCCCTTCACCGAAGCGCCGACCAATGCTTTAGCTGTCTTTTATCTGCTTTGTTTCCATTTCAATCATACTTACCTTTGATCTTAATAATATGCATGTTAATATGTACAAGGGAACATGTTTTTAATGATCCAGCCTGAACCATTTGAGTCGAGCCTCGAAAGGACTTGACTAGGGAACATATTGGTTGGGTCCTTAAAATGCAAGCTTCTCGTCTTATATGAAACTTTGGGGTTTTTACAATATCAATGCCATAATCCGAAATTTTGAACTGATACACGTTTATTCGATATAATTGTGGTTCCATTGTGTGTAACTCCAATGGATTATTACCATCTCATGAAGCGAAAGTACTTTATATATTTGACAATAGACACATCAAAGTTGCAGCACTCTTAAAGTGAATTACTTCTCTATTAGAAGCTACTAGTCATTCCGGTTATGGAGATACTGCAATGGCAAAATGTTTGACATATATATGTCGTGAGCTCAGAAAAATAGCAACACAGCTAATATAGGAAAATTGTGCCAAATGTGTTTGACATATATACATGTTGATGGAAATTAGGTGTTACTTTTGAGAAGTTTTTTATGTTAGAGGTTATCATGAACATTGTCGTGCTAGGTCAAATCGGATTAAAAGTAGAATGGGAGGGGTTAATGCAGGCAATTCCCTTCTTGGCCTTGCACACTTACGCCTAGTCAATTTCACACTTAACATGCAACCTTTTTTTCCCCCAATTCTTGGTGAGCCTAGGTAAGGATTTTCAAGCTTGGTACCTTATTAGGAGAGCACAACAGAAACTCAGTTTTCTCACCAAGAGAGATCGTCAAGAATGAGGGTAAGTCTGAACCCATCAATATATTCAGCCGAACCCATTTTCACTTAAAAACTTAATAATATGTATTTTAAAATGTACACAAGGCATGTTTGTAATGAGCTAGCCCAATCCATTTGAGTCGAGCCTCGAAAGGACTTATCTAGGGAACACGTTGGTTAGGTCCTTAAAATACAAGCTCCTCATCTTATATGAAACTTTGAAGTTTTTATAATATCAGTGCCACAAAAATTTTAAATCAATAGATGTCTATATGGTATAGTTGTGGTTCCATTGTGTGTAACTGCAATGGATTGTTACTATGTCATGAAGTGAAAGTACTTTATATATTTGACGATAGATACATCAAAGTTGCAGCACTCTTAGAGTTGAATGACTTCTCTATTAGAAGCTACTAGTCATTCCAATTATGGAGATATTGCAACGACGAAATGTTTGACATATTTATGTTGCGAGCTTAGAAAAACTACAATGTAGCTAATATGCGCACGTTGATGGATATTAGGTGTTACTTTTGAGAACTTGTTTATGTTAGAGATTGTCATGAACATTGTCGCACTAGGTCAAATCATATTAAAAATACAATGGGAGGGGTTAATGCAAGCAATTCCCTTCTTGGCCTCACACACTTAGGCCTAGTCAATTTCACACATAACATTCAACCTTTTTCTTTTTTTTTTTCAATCTTTGGTGAGCCTAGGTAAGGATTTTCAAGCTTGGTACATTGTTGGGAGCGCATAACAGAAACCCAATATCCTTATCAAGAGAGATCGCCAAGAAGGAGCTCAAGTCTGAACCATCAACATATCCATCCGAACCCACTTTCATTTAAAAAGTTAAGCCAATGAGTTATAAGCCAACTGAGATATACATTAACTGTTTCACACAACATTATTCTCCATTGTTATGAGTCAGTTATGATATATCAATTACTCCACACCATATTAATTTTCTGATGTGAGATTTCTAACTGTTCTAATCACATTAATTACCAAATTTCTTCCTTGAGATATTCACCAAACACTAAAACAGATTGGGGGGCCCGCTGATCTACCATTGATGTGCAATAGAGTTTGAACCCGTCAATATACCTAATTTGAATCATTTTTACTCAAAAGTTTAAGTTAATGAATCATGGGTCAATTTAAATATATTAAATACTCCACACCACACTACTTTTTCAGTGTGGGACTTTCTAACACAATTTACATGCATCTCAATAAACACATTAGACATTGTTGTCCATTAATTAGGTCTAGTCTATACTTCGTTAAGAGATTGAATTACTCAACATCATTCAATCTTTCTATAAATGGGAGCAACACGAATGATACAAATATCTTAAACTGAGATTAGCATGTGTCATATCTGAGAGGTTGGCTTGAATGGTTAAGAATTTAGTTTGAATGTGGTAGACTTAGTTGTAATTATCGATGATCATCGAACCTTATCAAAGCACAGTTTCAATGCCCAATTCAAATCAAGGATCCAACGGTTAACGCTTTAACCAACATCGAATAGAATTACCAAAGTCGTCAAGAACGAATCCTCTTCACGTTTATGCAATACGTGCGCTATCTCACCTTCACGTCTATTGATAGAAACTTATAAATCGACGAAAGCCTGAACACCCGGCACGTAGCCGAACCTTTTGAGAGCTACAATGGTTGACATCCATTGGGCGGAAAGAAGCAAAACTACTATAAAATGTGGGATTGGTGACCTAAAATATCACCCCCTTGTGCTTAGGACACATTGACCAATTCTGAGTAAGAAATTACTGCGGAACAAGTCTTAGGTTAGATCGAGAAGCCAGTATCTTTTTTCCATATATGATCGATGACTTAGGTTTTCCATGTGCGTAGTCACATTTGGAACGTGAGACTGACTTCAAAATAGCGGCTACAACTGGAGAACTCCCAATGAAACAAAGCCTACTCTCTCCACTCCAAGCAAGACCAGTGGTGGTCGGTATCATATTTCTACATGAGCTCGATTTTTTATTCATCAAATCCCCCAATATTAACATGCTGACCTACCGTGGTGTAGCTATTCAAGTGATTACGACTTCCGACTCCAAGAATGTGTGGTCGAATAGTCTTTCGATCGCGGTTGCACGGGCAAAACCACATTCAGAAGGAGACTCATAAAGGTTGCATGCCAATTAAGGCCGCTTTATTGACTATGGGGTATTTACTCCATCTCGGAGGTATGAGAAACATTGAATGTCGACCAAATAAAAAGTGTCACGGCGGGCCTTCTATATCCCAAAAGTTGCGCCGAAATCATCTCCCAGTATTTATACAGTAAGATGTCCCACAAGAATTATGTGATTTTGATGGGTCTCTTCTCTCGTTCACCAATGAGGTCCAAGAATCTAGGACGCTCGCCATGATTGCTCAGTGGAACAGAGGGAAGCTCTAGATGCTACGTAGGACTTGGTCTGCGATCTACATAGGACTTGGTCTCTATGGATTTTGATGCTAATATTTTCATCGTGCCTTTTTAGCTATGAATAGACTGGGTGCTCATTCCACTGCCATGAACTTCTTTTTGTTTCCTGTTCGTTTCTTGAATCATATCGAATGTGATTGATAGGAGATATATCCTTTCACTTTGCAATTGCAAGTGTGGACACGGATGAGGAATCTTCTAAAAATGGGGCTTCACATGTAACATCCACTTATATGAAACTATGGCGACAAGCGAAAAAGGATTTAAGCAAGTGAAAAAGGATTTAAGTAAATGATAAATGAGGAAACTTTTCAATTATTTCTAAACATATTTTATGGATACCAATTTAGTGTTTATTGTCAATTCAGTCTTAAATCGTTATACGAAATTCTAATGTAGTCTTTCCAATCAAATTTTGTTGAAAACATTGACATCTCCATGTGACATGGAGGGTAGCTAGTGATGACTAGAGAGGCATGTCAGTAATTTCCAATGAAAATTAATAAGAATAATTGCATTGAAATTTCATATAAAAAAATTATAACCAATTGGCAATATTGAAAAATTAATGATTGAATTAACATTTGTATAATAAGTTTATGATTAATTGGTTATTTTACCAACAATAAATATATAATCATATATCCAACAACTATCTATATGTATATAGGTGAGCACTTTCCTAAAATTCCGTCCTTTGGTGTATAGGTGGGTAGTTTCCCAATAAATCACTCGTCATAGTGGTGCTTCCACCTAAGCACACACCATTATATCATAAGGCGCCTACATGAGTTCATTCCACCTTTTACATATATATCGCAAGCACGTCTCCTTTTGTTCGATGTGCAATTCGGTTCATTCCTTGCCATCCTAGAAACCTACCAATAGCCATTCCTTATCTAGACCCTTTGGACCGGACAAGCATTCTCCATTCTCATTGGAACGGATCATTACAAGCCCAATGGCTTCCGCATGGTTCATCTCCAAATCATGCATCTACTGAAATGGGTTCCACTCTGATATCATATTATAAGATCTTTGGATTAATTGACTCAAGATATTATTCACTTCGGCTTGTCCCATATTGAGCCTCAAACAGGTTGGCACTTTTCCATGAGATTACCTATCCTAGTAGTGCTACCACCTTAGCATGCTTAATTTTAGAGTTTTAAAGCTAAATATTGTCGTTACATCAAAATGTATCTTCGTGAATTAATTTCAATTTTTACATATATCTTGGGCACATTCTCCTCTGTTAAGTGTGCAATTTGGTTTATTCCTACCCAATTTCGCCATCGTAGAAGCTTCTCAGGAGCTGCTCCCTGTCGAGGTACTCTAACCTCGACGGTCACCCCCCACCCTTGTCAAATTGGGCTGTTACATGTATGTAGGAAAAAGGAAAACATCATCAAAATTCGAACTTCTATCATATATAAGATATGAAAAATTCAAAATGTAGAACTTTCTGGTTTCCAGCCATGATTAAAGTGGACTATAATAAACTTTCTTGTTACTTTGCTAGGGACAAGAAACAGACAATAATTTGGCTTTCTTATTACTTTACTACGAGCATTGACTAGACAATAGCTTTGAATTAATATTTAATGTTGCTGCAAAATCAACATTAAACAACCGAGTTCACCTTTAATGCAGTGGCAATAATTATGTCAGCCCTTTGAGCAGGCAGATTAGGCTTAATAGCTGTACGTACATGAAAAAGTGAAGACAGATTGAAGTTAATTAATGGGCGGAAAAGGGAAAATAAAGGCTAGAGAGATCTCTTTAAGACCGAAGTATTTGACGACCCCGTGGTGCCGTAGGGCTGCGCTATCTGTTCACACTGCACTGATTTGATATTATATGATCTAATAGGCTTTGACTTCTATTTATTTAAACCTCGGAGATGGAAATTTTGACATGACCCCTTCAAATCGGATTTATTTTGTCCTTTTCTCTGCGCGGGGCCGTAGAAATAAAATCCGGACGATTCGGACAAGGATTTAGATGCATCATGACTCCTGCGTAGATCACTCCACGAGCCACAAGGGCCTATCATATTCCCAGCTTTTCGTAAATAGATTAGGTCCTGGAAGTGTTCAGAGAGCACAACCTATTAAGAAAATTTCACTTCAAATAGTATAAATTTTAACGTAACGATTACGTAGAACTCGAGAAGAGTCATTATATTATGAACTATGAAATTATTTTGAGTATAAAAGTCATCAAATATTCTAAATTATGTCAAGTGCAATAAATTTACCTAAAATTTTCTCAGTGATTTAAAAAATTTCAAATTTATACTTATATAACACATTTACTTTCCGTCAAAATGAGAAACATTAAAAATTTGTCTATAGCAACGGTAAAAAGCAAATATTGTTGACATAACACTTACATGACTTAAGTGAAATAAAAATGACATTATTTTGACTGAAACCCTTTATGAAATGTGAATGTATCATGTAGGTATAAATTTGAAAATTTTTATGTCATAAGAAAATTAAGGGAAATGTGCCATAATGAACATAGTTTGGAGCCTTTAATGTCATGAAAAAGGTTCAATATATATGTGTTATAGTGAACATAGTTTGGAATTTTTTGTAACATTTTTCTATCTTTTTAAGAGTATTTACTTTAAAAGAGTTTCCAGTACACTTGTTAATCAAATCCAAATAAATATTTGAAGATTTAGCTACATGGCGTCGATTGCACTAGTGGGAATTAACTGGATGCTAATTCTATCTCTTCTTTTCTTGTTGGATTTTTTTTTTTTCACTTTTATAGATTAAAGTCAGAATTTTAGTGCATTATTAAACACCAAAAAGTATTTTTTTTATAGATAGTTCACCCTTGATGGTGATATTCCGGAATCAAATAATGGGTGATATAGGCTTCACATGGTTCACAATAGCATCGAGGGGAAGAAGAGAACCTCCATGCAAAAGAACATTGCTAGCTCTTTAAATGTGATAAATACACCTATTCCATGATACACTTGTCTGGAGTGGTCACATTCGAGAAACTGATGATCCCTTGACATATACCGGCTTCAAACTTGTACTAAGCCCAATTATGTAGAATAGGTAGGCTGTTTAGTATTGTCATCCAAGCCTTGACACTAAATTTAGGTAGGTTAAACAAGTCCATGATAGTCCACCTTATAATTTGTGGATATGAGACAATTGGGAAAATTGTTTCAAAAATTTTGATGTTTTTATTGTTGGCATGAGCTGATTTGTAGGAGTGATATGTATAGAAAGAAAATATTTATATTTGGGCGAGTTGATTTGTGAGGGTAATTCACATAGAAAGCAAATATTTTAGATTGTTACCCTAGTAGTACCTGTATGTATATGTGTGTGTGTGTGTGTGTGTGTGTGTGTGTGTGTGTGTGTGTGTGTGTGTGTGTGTGTGTGTGTGTGTGTGTATTTATAGCCTTGTAAAGACAAAAATGTATATACTAAAAACAATAGTGATCTATTTTTCAACATGGTATCAGAGCAGGAACCCTAGTTTTCTCCATCGGATCGGATCGTTGTTGCAGCTTTAGGTTTTTCCTTGTGCTGCCGTCGCACCGACCAAATCGATTGCTTTGCCGCAAAGCATTGACTTGTGCTGTTGTTGCACTAATCGACCCGACCAGAAATTCCTTTACGAAGGAATTGTGATTGGCAACCATGACAAAGCTAGCGATGAGGTACCTCATCAAGACCAAGGGGAGAACTCAAGAACTGCTTCTCTTCTAGAGAATCTTACGATGAAGGCGACCTGATTTTGACTCGAGTTCGACTCGGGTATCAACACAATCCCGGGAGCCATCCCTTTGCACAAATCTCAATCAAATTGGATGGATCAAATTATGGATTGTGGTCTCAAGTGGTGGAGATGTTCATCTCCGGTAAAGACAAGTTGGGTTATATTAATGGTGATCTCCCTCAGCCCTCACCTACCGATCCTCAATTTCGGAAGTGGAAGACTGAGGATGCGATTGTGAAGGGGTGACTAATCAACTCGATGGATCATGCATTAATAGGAAATTTTATTCGCTTCCCAAATGCGAAGATGGTATGGGACTCTGTTGCAACAACCTTCTTTGATGGAAGTGATGCCTCCCAAGTTTATGACTTGAAGAGGCGGGTGACTCGGATGAGACAAGGTGGAGAGACAATTGAGGCTTATTAAAATAATCTTTAGGGTTTGTGGAGGGAGATCGACTTTCGTCGTCCAAACCCAATGACATGCCCAATTGATATTGAGCAGTACAATCTTGCCATTCAGGAAGATCGGGTGTATGTCTTCCTTGATGGGTTGGACGATCGTCTAGACAAAGTGAGAGCAGATGTTCTCCAAATGCAACCATTCCCAACTGTCGAGCAAGCATATGCACAGGTTCGTAGGGAGGATACGAGACAGTCAGTGATGCTCACCCGTACTAATTCCACGTTTGGGTCTGCTGCCATGGTGGCACGGGGAAGCAAGACAGGTGTCCGAGAATCACCAGTAATGCCAATTCTACAAATGAATAAATCAGGAGCTACGCAAGGGGGTGGGCGGACGAATAACGGTTCGCGAACTACAATTTCATCCGGAGGATGCTCACGCTGTGGGAATGCTAAGCGTACTCGAGATACATGCTTTAAGCTTCATGGCTATCCAAAGTGGTGGAAGGAATTGAAGGCGCGAAAACAAGCCAACGGGGGTACTAGCAGTGGAAAAAGGGAAAGTTTTTTTTTTTGCTAAGATGGAACCTCAGCTGTCTTTGGTGCCCAAAGTTGAAATTCAAGACCAACCGACTACGTCTAATTCAGGTAATATCCAAGGTAATTGTGGTGGTGCGCTGGTTCTCCCTAATCACAGTAGTTGTGATGGATGGGTTATCGATTCGGGGGCTAAAGAACATATGACCTTTAGCCTAAATGATTTTGTGAGCATTATAGAACCAAGACGATGCAGTATCTCAAATGCAAATGGGAATACATACCCAGTGACAGGGGCTGGTGTGGTTGCGGTTTCCCCTCAGTTGTCATTGCCTAACACCTTACTTGTCCCGTCATTGACCACAAAATTAATTTCTGTTAGACAGCTCGCTGAAGATTTGAATTGTATTGTTCTTATGTATCATCAATTCTGTCTTTTCCAGGATATCCTCACGAAGGAGATCATTGGACGTGGTACTAAACGCGTGGGGGCGTTGTATTACCTGGATGATCCCAAGTTTGGAAGTGTGCATCAAGTCCGAGGTTCACCTAGCAATAAAGAAAAACAGATTTGGCTTTGGCATCGACGATTGGGACATCCTTCATTTGGCTATATGAAAAAGCTATTTCCTGAATTATTTTTGGATCTAAAAGAGTTGGATTTCCATTGTCAGACTTGCATTTGGCTAAGAGCCACAGTGTTTCCTTTCCCATAAGTTTGAGTAAGAATAACGTGCCTTTTTCATTAGTTCACTCTGATGTATGGGGTGCTTCTCCTATTACTGCTATCTCAGGTTGTCGGTGATTTGTTATATTCGTTGATGATTGCACGCGTATGACTTGGCTTTACTTGATGAAAACTAAGGATGAAGTGGTTAATGTGTTTAAAGTATTTCACAAGATGGTTCAAACACAGTTTGATGCTAAGCTACAAGTTCTTCGAAGTGATAATGGCGGAGAGTATGTGAATCGACATCTCAAGGAGTACTTTCAGCAACATGGTCTCATTCATGAGACCTCGTGTACACAAACTCCACAACAGAATGGAGTGGCCGAAAGGAAGAATCGCCATATTCTTGAGACTGCTTGAACCCTCTTAATTGAGGGACATGTTCCTTCATGTTTTTGGGATAATGCTGTTGCCACGGCGGTGCATCTCCTCAACCGAATGCCCTCGAAAGTATTAGATTTCCGTACGCCTCTACAAGCACTATTTGCATTTATCCCATTGCCATCAGTCTTGACAATTCCTCCTCGTGTGTTTGGATGTGTTGCGTTTGTTCACATTCCGAAAAACCAACGTACCAAACTTGATCCATGTGCTTTACGGTGTATGTTCTTGGGGTATGGTACTCATCAAAAGGGCTATCGATGCTACAACCCATCTACTAAAAAAAACTTATGTGACTATGGATGTCACATTTGTCGAAGGAGAGTTCTTTTACCCGAGTACCAATTCTACCTTTCAGGGGGAGAATTGGCTAGAAAGGGAGAATTGGTGGGAGATTATTGCTGGGGTTACACCCAAAGGAAGAGACGCAATTGTTGGGGGTGGTGGTAGTGTCGATGATAGCTCCAACACTGGTGATAACGGGGTTAGGTAGGCTCTGACTGATGTTGGAGCAACTGTGGGTGGTGCTGGCACGACTGGTGTTAATGGTGGAACTGTTGAGCAAGTGACAGAGGGTGCTAGTGCTGGTGAATTTGCGACAGGTGTAGCTACAGAAGCCTCGCAGGATCCGACAAAGGGCGAAATACCCACACGTGAACAAGTTGAACAGCCCCCTTCCCCTCCAGTACCCGACCAAATTCGTGAGGATCTTCCTGAGGTAATCTCCTCTACTACTTCTAGTTTATTTGATGAATCTAATATGTCAATGGAATATAAATTACCTGTTAGGCATAATCGGGGAAAGCCCCCAAATCGATACTCACCGATCTTTGGAGAAAAGAGATTGAAATATTCCATTGCAAATTATGTCTCAACAGGAAGGTTATCTAAACCATTGAAGCAGTTCATGTTGGCTGTATCTTCAGTTCAAATTCCGAATGGAGTGCAGGAAGCTTTGGAGGATCCACAGTGGGTTCAGGCTATGGAAGAAGAGATGAAGGCATTGAAAAAAAAAATAGAACATGGGAATTGATGGACTTACCTGAAGGAAAGAAAACAGTGGGATGCAAATGGGTTTTTTCTGTCAAATATAAGGCAGATGGGTCCATCGAAAGATACAAGGCAAGATTGGTAGCAAAGGGGTACACGCAGACGTATGGAATTGACTACCAAGAGACTTTCTCTCTTGTTGCAAAACTTAATACTATTCGAGTTTTGGTGTCTCTTGCAGTTAATTTAGACTAGCCACTATATCAGTTTGATGTAAAGAACGCATTCCTCCATGGTGACTTGGAGGAGGAGATTTATATGAATGTACCACCTGGATACAAGTCTTCCTCACATCCAGGTGTGGTCTGCAAATTGAAAAGATCCTTGTATGGTTTGAAGCAATCACCAAGGGCTTGGTTTGGTCGGTTCAGTGTGGCAATGAAGAAGTATGGATACAGACAGAGTGAGTTAGATCATACCTTGTTTCTTCGATGACAAGAAGGGAAGATAACTGTATTGATTATCTATGTTGACGATATAATCATTACAGGGGATGATGTGAAAGAAATCACCTCACTCCAAAGGAGGCTTTTTGGAGAGTTCGAGATGAAAAACCCGGGAGAACTAAGGTATTTTTTTTGGGAATAGAGGTATCAAGATCAAAAGGGGGAATATTCTTATCTCAAAGGAAGTATGTACTAAATTTGTTGGCAGAAGTAGGGATGCTAGATTGTAAGCCAGCGGATACCCCAATCGTGGAGAATCATAAACTTGGAGAGTACCCCAATCAAGTACCAACAAACAAGGAGAGATACCAAAGGTTAGTGGGAAAGTTAATCTACTTATCGCATACGCGTCCAGACATTGCATATGTAGTAACTATCGTAAGTCAATTCATGCATGCTCCTAGTGAAGACCATATGAATGCTATGGTGAGAATAATTCAGTATTTGAAAGCATCTCTAGGGAGAGGGTTAAAATTCCTGAGGAATGGTCATCTTGGAATTGAAGGTTACACGGACGCAGATTGGGCGGGGAGTGTACGACAGAAGGTCAACTTCAGGGTATTTTACATTTGTGGGGGGGGGGGGAATCTAGTCACTTGGCGAAGTAAGAAACAAAAAGTGGTGGCTTTGTCGAGTGCAGAGGCAGAGTTCAGAGGGATGGCCAAAGGGCTATGTGAGCTTTTGTGGCTTAAAAGCTGATGTCCGAATTGGGATTTCCTCCAAGATTCGAGATGAAGCTCTTTTGTGATAACAAGGCAGCTATTGACATATCACATAATCCTGTGCAGCATGATCGAACCAAACACATTGAGGTTGATCGTCATTTTATTAAGCAGAATTTGGATACAAAGATAGTTCAATTCCCGTTTGTGAGATCTGAAGATCAGCTAGCAGATATATTGACGAAAGCAGTTTCGAGTAGAGCCTTTCACAGATCACTTGACAAGTTGGGCATTAGCGACATTTATGCACCAACTCGAGGGGAAGTGTTGGCATGAGCTGATTTGTAGGAGTGATATGTATAGGAAGAAAATATTTATATTTGGGCGAGTTGATTTGTGGAGGTAATTCACATAGAAAGCGAATATTTTAGATTGTTACCCTAGTAGTACCTGTATGTGTGTGTGTGTGTGTGTGTGTGTGTGTGTGTGTGTATATATATATATATAGACAAAAATGTATATACTAAAAACAATAGTGATCACTGACCAAAAAAACAATAGTGATCTATTTTTCAACAATTATATAACGGCCAATTTAGTGAAGAGCTTTCTCAATATGGCTAAGATAACTATAAACCTTTTAATAATTTGTCAATATAATTCTTCCAATCGTTGAACAATATGTTTATGACTTTTTAGATACTTTTTTTGAAAATATCCTAAGCAAAGCATTAGCAGTAGACAAAGTTCCCCTTTGAGATATTAAAACAACCTTATCTTCACCCAAAGATCTCTTAAAAAGAATTCCTAACCTCTAAGGAAGTCTTTTAGGATGGCAACAACAAAGAGGACCATGTGTATGTGCCAATTGTCATGCCAACATGGTTCACAGAAGACTTAAGAAGAGCCTAACTTAAGAAGAGCCTAACTTTCAGTTTTCAACAAATTGGGACCATATATCAATAACCTTTTCTAGGTAACGACCATAAATGATTGGTTTTTAGGTGGGTCGGTCCCTAATCTAAATCAGGAACTGACCATGTGGCTTTGGAACTGGGAGTCGAACTAGACAAATGATTGGTTTTCGGGTGGGTCAGTCCTAATCTAAATCAAGAATTGACCATGTGACTTTGGAATCGGGAATCGAACTAGATAGTTCTGAAATAAGGGGAAGTACAATTTTCACAACTATATTTCCTTTTCTTTTTTAAATAGATTATTAATTTATTTTAAAAAAATTAAAAGAAACAATCTCACATGCTACATTTTTTTAGTTTTCGTGGGAATCTATCTTCCTTCTTGCATCGAAACACTCACCTCCCTCCCTCCCCCTTCCTCTCTCTCTCTCTCTCTCTCTCTCTCTCTCTCGCGGAGTCTCCACATGATGAGCTCTACTTTCGTCTATCTCCGCTATGATGGTGGCTGTGCGAGGTTGCGGTGGTGGTTGCCGCTGTGATGGTGGCTGTTCGAGGCTGTGTTGGTGGGCTCAATGTTTCCTTAATCGATGAACCTCTCTCGTCTCTCTCTCTCTCTCTCTCTCTCTCTCTCTCTCTCTCTCTCTCTCTCTCTCTCTCTCTCTCTCTCTCTCAGAGTCTCCACATGATGAGCTCTACTTTCGTCTATCTTCGCTGTGATGGTGGCTGTGCGAGGTTGCGGTGGTGGTTGCCGCCGTGATGGTGGCTGTTCGAGGCTGTGTTGGTGGTTGCCTGGTGGTTGCATGAGAAAGGGAGGTGAAAGGCTGAGGTCCAAAGGAGAGAGAGAAACGAGAACCACTAAAAACATGCCAGTTCGGTCTGATTTTTTATTCTACCAATTATCAGTGCTCATCCCCAGTAAAGATCGAGTCAGATAATTCATAAGCATCCTGACTTTGATCTTTTTTTTTTTTTTTTTTGATACCAGAGAATCCCGTCAGCCATTCGTAGCCATACATAGCCGCCAAGTAAACCCTAGAGTAACGCTAGCGAAGGACCCACCACCCCGACGTCACTTCACGCTTAAGACGCCGATGCTTCCATTGGGATTTGACCCCCCGACCTTTCCCCCAAGGTTGGGGTTTCTTATCCAACGGAACCACCAGGGCCGGTGGTCCTGACTTTGATCTTCAATCATATTTTAGGTAATAAAACTAATTTGTGCTTGTAGTTGACCTTGACCAAGTGTAACACATAAAAGTAAAAAAAAAAAAAAAGTACATAAACAATAGAAATTGACTCATCATATATCTATACGATATTTTTCATAAATAATTTAAATTTTTGAGAAATAAAATTAGACATGATATTGTCCATTTTTAAGAATTGAGATATAGAATCTCTCAACTTGTGAGGAACAAAGAAACAAAATATATTCTCCTAACGTCAACATATCATTATAGAGAAGATAATAATTGAGTTGCAAAAGTAAAATCTTTACAAAACTTATTAATGAATGTTTGTAATTTGTGGAAAAAGATCATTCTTGTCCGCTTGACAATACATACTAAACTGAAAATTAACAATGACCTTTCGTCAATCAACAATTCACTATGAATGAACGAATGATAGAGCATTTAAATATCAAACTCACATTCCTCTGACAATTTAAATTTTTAGAATAGTTCGCAGTGATTCCCACAAAATCTCATCTGGTATCAAATCAGGAAGTCTTGAATTCGAATCTTTTCTCTCCAATGAAATATTTTTACATTTAGTATTAGACAAAATAAGACCATACTAGGATGAGTAATAGAATATTTAAATATTAAATTACATCTTCCTATAGTAACTTAAACTTTTAGAATAGTTAGCTTGGTTCCTATTTTCGTTAGGTAAGGTTTGTTTAGGATGACTTTGACCCTTACTTTTTTTTTTTTTTTTTCAGCTCTTCGATTTGACTTTTATTCATTGCAAAACACTTAAAACCTCTTAAAATATAACAATATTAATGAGTAGAGTCACGTAATTTTTCCTAAATTCTTTTCAACACACACACACGTGTGTGTTGAAAAGAAAAATCGTAAGGAGAAATAATCCAATTTTAAAGGAAAAATCGTAAGGAGAAAATGGGATTTTTGAATTTTCAAAAAAGCTCCTTCATGTCTTCTTCACTCAAAGAACAATCTTTCTTAAGAGATGAGGACAAGAAACTAACCAAACGCAAAGGAAGCAAGCGAAAAAAGTAAATAAGGATTTGGCTTTATCCTCTAAGAAAAGATTTTGTTACTTCTTTTTTTCTGAATTCTTATTCTTTTGAAATACTTTTAGCTTGGATCATATGACGGCCGCGGAGGCTGTTTCTTTTTCCCATACCAAACCGTATGCGTTCAGACTTCAATTGTCGAAATCAATCCCGTGTCAATAATTCAATGAGGCAGCATGCGTAGACAAAAAAAAGGTGGCGAAGAGAACAAGCCGCCGTCTGAGATATAAAAGGACGAATGTTTTTTTTCGTAGTCAACATTCCATCCATTTGCTAAACGAGCCAACATGTAGTGTATTTTATAAGCTAGATAGCAGCAGTACATAAAATGAATAAAGAAAAAGCCGATCAAAATGTCCCACCAAGATTTTTCAACTACGAAGTATAAAAATGCAACACGAGCATGTACTCAGTTGTAGCATAACGTTTGACTTGAACACGTGTATATTCAAAATCTTACAACTTTTATTGTAAATGATTCTTATTTAATTCTTATGAGAGAGAACAATTCAAAATCACATATGTCGCCTGATGAAAATGACAAAATTCCTAACACCCATTTGTCTTTGGTTGTCGCAATGTCTTCACAGAAAAATCCTATTTTCCGACCTTAAAGTGGTTGGCGGAAGGTTACTCGAAAGTTAAGGAGTAATGAGATCATTGCTCACGGTAATCGCATAGCCTGTTTCCACGGGCATGCAATTTATATATTTGATTTGACGCACGTAAGAAAGAAAGAGCCAATGGCAAGAACTTTACACTCAAGATTTCCACGTTCCGCGTTGAAAGCATGTACGTGTCGGTCAAAGGGGATGACGTGGAAAGAGACCATTGGTTGAGCCGGCCATTACGACTGCCGCGTCTTCCACACCAGATTGCATCTTGGAGTCCTCAAAGAGTCCTCCTTTCTCGCCCTTCTTGGCAAACAAAGACAGAACAGTTAAAAATTTGGGAGTTGAAACTTTCGTCCAATAACAGGAAAAATTATCAAGAAAAACTCTAAACTTATTATATGAGGGTCAATTAAATCCTAAACTTTTCAATTGTATTAATTTAATTATAAACCCTTCTGACACTATGCCAATTTGATCCTAAACCTTCAAATTCTGCCAATTTAGTCTTAAAACCTTTTAATAATTTTCTTAAACTTTTTGATAATTTGTTAATATGGTTGCTTCGGCCAAATTTTCAAATAATAGATTTAGGACTACCTTGGCAAATCTTCAAAAATTTTAGGATTAAATTGATTAACAAAAAGTTAATTACCCTGAAAAACCCATAATTGGTACATCTGTGATAAATTTACCCCAAACTATTTTTTTAATCATCAAAAACCCCAAACTGATATATCTGTGACAAATCACAAAAATTATAAATTATGATAAACGGAGCGTAAAATGCTAAATTGATATACCAGTACTGTCATGTGTCATTAACTTAATAATTTGACAGTAAAATTTAATGAAAATTAATAGAGAATAAATTTGTCACAATTGTACTAATTTGGGGTAAATTTGTCAAAGGTGTACCAGTTTGGGGTTTTTGATAGTCAAGAGAATAGTTTGGGATAAATTTATCACATGTATACCAATTTGGGATTTTTCAAGGTATTAACCCTAAAAAAAAATGTTCATGACTAAATTAACACAATCAAAAAATTTAAAACTGAATTGGTCACCGTATATGAGATTTAGGACATTTTGGATCCCCAAAAACATAGTTTAAGTAGTTATTTTGTGGATTAAAAATAAGTGTTAAATAAAATAATAGTAATCCATGTTATAAGATTAATTTACAAAATCATTTCTTTAGTTGTATGGCCAATTGCAAGTGAGAATTTGAATAAATTAGTCGTTTTAATGCCCAATAAGAGTAACCTTGTTACTTTTAAAAATCAATCTCTGTATAGGTAAAATAATTTTAAAAATGAATAGGACCTACGTTAAAAGACCATAAATATAAAAATGATTGTATATATTTCTTTATATTACTGTTCACAACGTCATTTATTATATAGATTAACGTGATAAATATGTTATTTTTTGTGACGCGAGAATATTTTCTAGAATAAACCGAAGCGAAAGATTTCGACAACCACCAAAGCAGAGAAAAGGGAAGAGACGGGGGCCACGCCAAAAAAAAAATAATAAAACCATTTGTGTTTACCAATTTCTACATTGAGAAAGAATCAAAGCCAAGGCACGATCGGCGGTTCTCCGGTCAAAGTTCGAATCGGAAAACCAAACCACCCCGACCCCAACCCCAACCCAAAACAACCGGCCCCCTCCATAAAAAAAAGCCCGCCTTCCCTTTCCCTCCGTCGCCTATAAATACCCATCTCCATTCTCACGCTTCTCAAGCAACATCAACACAAAATCTTGACCCCTCTTGTCTACATTCTCTTTTTCGTCTTGAGAGAGAGAGAGAGAGAGAGAGGGAGAGAGGGAGAGATATAGAGAGATGGAATATTTTCTTCAGTTATACAATCTTGTTCTATCAACTTCGGTTGTTTTTGTGCTGTTTGTTTTGTGGGTAGTGTCGTTCAGGTGTTGGATTTCGCCTGCCAGAGCTTATGAGAAGCTCAAGAGAAATGGGTTCAAAGGGCCTTCTCCGGTTTTCCCTCTTGGGAATATCATGGACATGAAAAAGGCCATAGAAGAGGGCTCTCGTTCTGTGAATTCTAATGATGAATCTTTGAACACCATCACTCATGACATACACTCCACGGTCTTCCCCTACTATGCTCGCTGGCAAAAATCACATGGTAAGCCCCATAACGAATCTGTTACAGAAAAGTTCATTTCATGAAGTTGGGTTGCCAATTACTTTTGTTGGTTTTCATTAGGAAGAGAGTGACCAATTACTTTTGTTGGTTTTCATATAAATTTTCTTTGTGGTAATTTCAGGGAAGGTGTTCGTGTATTGGCTAGGCACAGAACCATTCTTGTATATTGCAGACCCTGAGTTTCTGAAGCAAATGTCGAGTGGTGTAATGGGAAAGAGTTGGGGAAAGCCCAGGGTGTTCAAGAACGACCGGGAACCCATGTTCGGGAACGGACTTGTCATGACCGAGGGTGACGAATGGGTCCATCACAGGCATGTCATCACCCCAGCTTTCTCTCCTGCCAACCTCAAGGTATCTCTCTCTCTCTCTCTCTCTCTCTCTCTCTCTCTCTCTCTCTCTCTCTCTCACTGTGTCACAGCAAGATTCGTACAAGTCAAATTCATTTCTTGAGAAGGAAAGTGTCACAAAACCTTTCGCGAGAATTGAGGAGTGCATGTACACGTAAATCGTTCATCTCTAATTATGTAAAGGGGGCTATTAGTTAGAGTTTACGTTCCAGAACAAAAGACTCAATTATCTACAGCCTCTTATCCGCACACTTATTCGCTTCGTACGTAATTTGCTTGTACCACAGGGAATGGCAAGCTTAATGGTGGAATCTGCCAACAAGATGCTGGAGAGGTGGACAGCTCTCATAAACTCTGGAAAGCCCGAAATTGACGTTGAGAGAGAGATCATATCAACGGCAGGGGAGATCATTGCCAAGACCAGCTTTGGCATTAGCCATAAAGATGGAAAGAAGGTTCTTGAGAAACTGCGCACCATGCAGGTCACTCTCTTCAAGACAAACCGTTTCGTGGGTGTGCCTTTCAACCAATTCATTGCCCCCAAACAATCCCTAGAGGCAAAAAGTCTGGGAAAAGAAATCGACAATCTACTACTGTCGATCATCAATGATCGCAAGACCGGTGTAGGGGCAAATAACCAGAAGGACTTGCTCGGGTTGTTACTCGAAGGGAACTCCGAAAATGGAAAAGCAGGGAAGAGTTTGACGACCAGAGAGTTGGTAGACGAGTGCAAGACGTTCTTTTTCGGGGGTCATGAGACGACAGCGTTGGCTCTGTCGTGGACATTGCTGCTTTTGGCCATGCATCCCGAGTGGCAAGATCAGCTTAGAGATGAGATCAAACAAGTGGTTGGTGATAAAAAAGAGATTGACGCAACCATGATTGCCGGACTAAAGAAGGTGAAAGCACTATTCCAAATAAGAAGCAAATGATGCACGTTTTTTTTTTTTTACATAGATCTACTTTTGTTTGTCGGCGCTTTCAATTGCTTGATGTTACCTAGATGATAATTCACATGGAAAATATCTGCGTTTATGTTTCTGAAGTCGGTATAACTTCGTGTTTCATAATGGGTGCATAGATTGGGGTAGAAAACATCTAATTATTGGAGCACGAACGACAAAAACATGGTTTATTTTGGATAGAAAGTTGATGTAGAACCTAGCCATGCAAAATATGTAGGTAATCGAAGATGGTTTATTCACAAAACAGAATGATGCAAGCTTTTTAATTTAACATTTCTTTAACAACTCCTGTACAAATTTCTTATAGAAGTTCTCAAATGTCCGTGCACTGTTGGTGGGTCACCTTCCTTTTTCAAGAAAAGACACTCTTCTCTGTCCTTTTTAAGGCTTCTCTTTCAAGGGTGTGGTCAACGTTGATCCGCCGCACTGATGGACGGAAATGTTGAGATAAGCGTTGTGACCACCATACCATGCAGGAGAACTTCATGGCTTTGCCAATTGCCACGTCATGCTGAGAATATAAATCGACGAGCCGAGTGAAGCAATTAGTGTCTGTCTTAGGTCCATGCAAGGTCCATATTTGCCCAAGAATTTTTAGGATACGTGCCATAACCCCAGATGGTCTGACTGGTGCTCATACCCCACTAATAAACCGCTTTTATATTTCTCACCTTACTGCATGCGAAAATATTAATTTTCATATGCCCAATGCTAGTTATTTGCATGGCATCTGCATGCACGCGTGTGTAATTTTTCCTCGAAACTATAGATCCTTTCTAAAATATGAGTAAGAACATTTGTCAGTTTACACAAATTATATGACACAACAACTCATTATGAGATTTCAGTTAGTAATGTTATTTTAATTTGTGATTAATCGCAGATGGGATGGGTGATGAACGAAGTTCTACGACTATATAGTCCGGCGCCAAATGTGCAAAGACAGGCACTGGAGGATATTAAAGTATACGACATGGTGATTCCTAAAGGAACAAACATGTGGATTGATGTGGTGTCGATGAACCATGACCCTGCTTTGTGGGGGGACGACGTGAACCAATTCAAGCCAGAGCGGTTCAAGGAGGACGGACTCTACGGCGGGTGCAAGCACAAGATGGGGTTTTTGCCATTTGGGTTTGGAGGGAGAATGTGCATTGGTCGGAACTTGACCATGACGGAGTACAAGATTGTCTTAGCCTTAACTCTCTCCAAATTTTCTTTTTCTGTTTCACCAAGCTACCGCCACTCTCCTTCGATTATGCTCTCCCTTAGACCTTCCCTAGGGTTGCCTCTCATAGTAAAACCTCTTTAGGATGGTCAGCAAAAATACTACTTTAGGTTGAAGAGACACTATATATTATTTATGATGTAGAATCGATATCCGTGTATCTGAAGTGACTTCTCTATGGAGATGCCAAATTATTTATACTTAACATCTTATAACTTTTATCACTCACTGATTTTGCTGTCACTTTTGTCCCATTTTTTAGCATATCCAATGTGATTAGCAATCTACTCCATCCTCTGATTAGCTTGTACATAGAAAGAGCCAAAAGTGCTTGCAATCTTAGCTAATCTATTATCTCATTCATCACTTGCTTTAGCCCTTTATCTTTTTAAGGCTTGAAAATGATGATGGTGGCAGTAAGTTATAACTTGCACCATTAGTTGCCTTAACATCGTGATTCTCGCATTCTTCACGGTCCAAAGTCGCATGAGTTTCTAAAGGGTTTTCATCGAGACTTTTTATGGCAAGAAGGTGAGATAATAGCAAAATCATTGTGATCCTTAACATAGGAGGAAAAAATCAAACATAAACAAATTACCAAGTGAGATGATAGCAAAATAATCCAAAATCACGTTGGAAACAATGATTTAGAAAGTAGACAAACCATTAGAAAGTTAGGTGGGGGAATGAAATAATCAATAATATTTTACATTGAAATCAACATTAGCAACCATAATAAATTTTTAGTCATCAAAATCACGTGGGAATCAACAATTTCCTTTCCATTCGTTTTACGGAAAGTAATTTCTCGAAAAATGTTTTCGGATTTTCCGGCGTTCGTTTAACGGAAAACAAATTCTTTGAAGAAAATGTTTTCCATAAAAGGAAAAAAAGTATTCTAAATTAGAGGAAAATGTTTTCCACTTTTGAAAAGTGGAAAATATTTTCCTCACTTAATCTCTGTTATCTCATACCTTTACAAATCCTCACTTCATCCTCCATTTATTCTTCTTCTTTTATTTTTTTATTCAAATTATTTTTTTCCTTTTTAATTCGAATTATTTTTAATTTTCTTTTTCTTTTCTTTGTTTCTCATCTTCTTCTTTCTTAGTAAGTCGTCAGCCATCGCTAGGCAAACCTTGAGCTCGTCGATTTATGCTCACGCTCACCAATCTGCTAAGCGGTAAGTCTCGTGCTCATCAACGAGCTTGAGGCTTGCCGGTGGCCGGTCGCAGGCCATCGCTGTGGCCAGCGATCGGGCAAGAAATTAATTAAAAATCAAATTGAAAAAATATGAAAAATCCATTGTAAAAAATCAAATAAATGAAGAAGAGTATATGAAGGAAAATATTTTCCTTACCGAGTAGCGAAAAATATTTTCCAATTCATTTTCAGGTTTTATCCGAATATTGGAAAATAATTATATCTTTTTGGAAAATAATTTCCTAAAAAATATTTTTTAGAAACGTCATATTTTTCGTGAAACGAATGCGAAACGAACGGAGCCTTAATTTCATCGGTTATCTCTTGCTCTCATATTGATTTTTTTTTTTTTTTTTTAGTAGTAATTCAAATTCCAGCCGTACGTAGCAACCCGGGTCACCTCATGTACGTATTCCTCATTTATTTGATGTATTCAATCCAGACAAACGGCATTAGATGCAAAAAGAAAGAAAGAAAGAAAGCAAGCTGCCAAAAGTGTGCAGGAACCAGCCTCAAATTCCTACAAGGAAGTGTTCAAAACCGGAACTCCTCTCCTTGAGTTGATGAACTTCTTTCGGACTCTCCCTCTACCTTTCAAGGTTTAGAGTTGATAAACGTTCCTAGGCACGGACCCATCCTGCTTTACGGCAATTGCCGCCTCGTAGTAGTTGACTTGAATCATCCCAGTTCTCACTTTTGCTACCTCTTGGACGGTGTATGGTCATGTCTGCCAGAGTCCTTTGCTCTGAAGGTTCCGTGTTCCAATGCGAGGACCTTTTTGTTGGCATAAAAAATTAAAGAAACTAAACTTTAAACGTTAAAGAAAACTGTTCAAGTATTCCATAGCCACGTATTCGATAACGGCAAGAAATATAAACTGGTCACCACAATCTGGATGAGATTAATGAGCCAGGGAATGCTAGATGTAATAACAGATAGAAGGCATGAATAAAACATGGATGCATATACGCTAACTAATGATGTGTAAAATTAGAGGACTCATATCATTATACGATAAGAGAAAGCATAATCATTGATCTTTGAAAAGTATAATGCTTCAAACTTGGATACAAACGAGCTTTGGAGGAAAAGAAAAAATCTTATCTATCTTTATTTCATCCTCGATACTGATTTAAAAGGGTTATTCCTTGCGTACCTCTAATTTGACATGCATCTTATCGTTTTGCCGTCATGTATGTATTTTGTGATGGTCTAAGTTATTATTTCAAATTCTTGATTTTTTTTTTTTTCCTTTGATTTTCAAAGTAACAACTTATGGTTTCTTATCCCCTCTCCCTCTTTTTTTGCTTTTTCTCAGCGACAATATTTCAGGGAGCAACAGTTAATAATGCAAAGAGACGTGTATCGGGAAGCATTGACATCTATCTTATATTCACTTCAAGCATCCATCTTTCTTGCCATCACAAAACCTCCATTGACATAGTTAATCTTTTTGAAGATGCTGTAACTCTTTAGTCTTGAGTAAACCTCCATCACAAATGGCATGGTAGTTGTCAAGCCCGGGGTGCGTAACTTAAATTTTTATGGAAGATGATTACTTTTGCTTCTTTTCTATTGTAAGAGTAACAACCGCATGCAATACATATGGAGTTATTTTCATTGAAAAAAAAAAAGTCCTAAACTTATTGCTCTTGTGCCAATTTAGTTGTAACATTTTGATATATGTCAATTTAATCATAAACATTTCAATTGGGCTATTTTTTTAATTTAATCTTTAAATATTTTGATAATTTGTTAGTGCTAAATATTTTGACTATTTGTTAATTTTGTCGGAAATTGTTGATGTAGTGGTCTAGTTAGCATCGGCCATCTTACTTACATGGCATGATTAACGTTACATTTTGGTCACACGTAGAGGGAAGTATGAAACTAAATGGAGAGTTTTGGTTCTTTTTCAGATAACATTTTGGAGAAAGACGTGTTGTTCTGGTTGGGCCTGATTGTGCAGTAAATGAGAGGTGTCACTTTTCAGCGAACTTGATATTCTTTCTTCCAGCTTCTGAATCTTCCGACCGAGAAAAGAAGTGGGCCGCTTGAGAACACGTGCAGCCGATTAAGAACAGTGGCGTTGCTGCTGGAGTCATCTCCGATGAAGCTTGATGATGCTATCATGCTGCTCCATGACTTCTGAGTCTGGACTGCACTTCGATGCTTAAGCCAGTTAACTGTGTAAAGATCGATCTGGAGAGAGCCAGGGACATCATTGGCTTTTTTCATCATATCATGATTGGGCGTTAGATTTAGCAGCTCGATTCATTCCTCCATTCATGTACTTAACGGCTTGTTTTCTTGGTCAGCCCAAATCGAGAAATAAGAAGAGTTACGAATTAACTCATGATGTTCCAGAAGAGTAATAAGCTTTGAGGCAATGGTGATTAGATCAACAAGAAAGTTTCTTTTTACATGGTTGTATAGATTGAGCTAGCTGCATCTGGAATGTTAGGTGTTTATGGGCTTTTTTTACCCCAAAAGTTAGTTCAAAGGATGAGACATTCCCTCCCATTTATTATAATAGTAAAGATTGAGCTGATTGCTTTTAGAATGGTAGTTCAAGGTGCTTTTCAGAAGGAAATCTTGAGATCAAGTCAAGATAGAGCAAAAACACGTGTAATGGAGGCTGGACTTGTAAAAATGAATCTCAGCATGTTTTGAACTTTAAAGAAAATTGACTGAAGAATGCATGGGACGTGGTAATTACATAGCTCGGTCTAAGTATCTTTAAATAATCAATGTTGGGTCATCTAAATGTGAATTTGACTTATGCCGTGATGCTTTTCTAAATTAGCGGGCAAGAAATCACACCCGATGTAACAATTAGGAAGTCCATATCTTTGTTCTATTGCATCATTCAGCCAAAGATACGCATGGATCGTTTCTCAGTTTTTATAGTCACTCGGATCATATCGAAAATTTTTCTTGCCAAGCACTTATTTCAGTTTTCCATTACAAAACTTGTTTAATAGTCCTGATGCACGAAAGGAAAATTAGAGGCGTGCGGCTTAATTGCTCAAACAGTTACGTTTTCTACTGCATAAAAGGCTATAATGTCACAACTATCAAAACTGTAATAAGACAAAACGAAAATAACAATTGGATTGTTTAGCTTGAACATCCAATCTCTCCGTTCAGTAATATAACAATAAAAATTGATTGTTTGCAATTTTATCGTAGATCATTTTATATGGTGACTATAATCATATCAGTTATATTAATCATTAGCAATCATTTTATGTTATGATATCATTACTTACATTTAAGTAATTAGTATGTAATTATAAATTTTAGATTACCTACTATCATCAAGTTATGATATAATGTATAGTAAATAATTAATACGATAGGTGAATCCTAAATTCTTCATTAAATGCTTTTTATAATAAATATCAACCCGGCCATTGATAAAGGGAGAGGCAACAACACAGAAGGTTATTTGGGAAATACCTTATTTCATGTACGGAAAATGCTACAAAGAACTTTAAATTATATCCATTGTGACTAGGGCGAGTATTATGGTCCAAGTGGGCAATTCCTATCTTGGAACCAAACACCACCCACTAAAGACTAGTTCGAAAGAATGGAAATTGGGAGAAGTCTTGTTGGTTTCATAGATCCACTCAAGAATTAGACCACAGGTCCAGCCTGATTTCTAGGTGAGTCCATGCAACCGGTCCCTAATCCCAACAAATATGTATTGACCAATCAATACAATGGTAATTCTAGTTTCTATGTGGTCACTTCTTTGCAAGACATATCTATATATACATATATATATATATATATATATATATATATATATATATATATATATATATATATAGGTTTGTATCTAAAATTGGTGCAAATCGATTTGTTTGGTCTTTGATTGGTCAAGGAAAAGCAACCTTAGCTATTAATGGCTATACCTCGGAAATCTTAATGCCATAATGCCTTTCAATTGGTAAATGTAGATCAAATCAATTGCAAACCTCACACAAGCCTAAATGACGTATGCTCACAAGAAGACTTCCTTTGTCCTTCAGACGAAGTCTAGATGGATAAGAAATGAAACCTTACTCTCTCGATAAATGCATGAACAGCAAATTAATTGTTCAAATAATGAGTACTTGTTTATTTCAATTGACATTTGATACTCTTATGGTTTTATGAGACCATAAATCTTGAGAAGGCCTCTGTAATTCAATTGACACGAGTTATTGCCGAATCTTCTAGAAAGTTATAATTGAGGGTGGATTTTTTTTTAAATACATATTTATAGTCAGAATGGGTGGGTGGACAATTCCACACCTAGAATTGGGAACTGGATCAGTATTCACCAATTCCAGTAAATTAGAACTTGAAACCGGACCGCTCCCATTGGGAATTGTCAATTCTAGGTTAGTTCGGTTCAGTTCTAAAAAAATTTCGGTTCATTTGCACAATCCTAATTGTGATAGCAATACTCCAAACTTTTTTTATGTCATCAAAACCTATCCAAACTTGAACAATGTGACAGAAAATTCAATCTGTCTACTACTACTACCAAAAAAAAAAAAAAAAAAAAAAAAAAAGAATCACGCTTGTAGCCACTGCCCTAAACTTTTTTTTATGTTATCAATACCTGAAATTTTTAATTTAGGATTTTCTTTTCTCAATTTGATACCAACATAAAAAATTTGGGATACTAGTATTATAGTGGATTAGTTTAAGATTTTTTTTTTATAAGGTTAAAATGTTAAAGTATTAATGTCACAGTGGGCATTGCAAAAGAATGCTAGTGGTGTTAATCGTTTCTTTGTAGGTCATAGTAGGAACCCGATGACTCTTACGCGGCATCACTACGCAATTATTATTACGGCGTTGACAATAGTAGAAATTACAGGCGAAACGGCTATTTCTGTTCACAAACGAGTTGGCGATGGACATGCAAGGTAAGAATTGTCAGGGAAACCAAATCCGTAGTGTGTTTTCGACATTGATTCCATCGCAACCTTTTACACATGCATATCACGTCCCTTTCTTCTCCAAAAAGTTACAGTTGAGGGTGGAATTTTTTTTTAAATATATATTTATAGTCATAATGGTGGGTGGGCATTTCCACACCTAGAATTGGGAATTGGATCAGTATTCACCAATTCCAGTAAATTAGAACCTGAAACCGGACTGCTCCCATTGGGAATTGTCAATTCTAGGTCGGTCCGGTTCAGTTCTAAACAATTTTCGGTTCATTTGCACAATCCTAGTTGTGATAGCAATACTCCAAACTTTTTTTATGTCATCAAAACCTGTCCAAACTTGAACAATGTGACAGAAAATTTAATCTGTCTACTACTACTAAAAAAAAAAAAAAAAAAAAAAAAAAGAATCACGCTTGTAGCCACTACCGTAAATTTTTTTTTTATTTTATCAATACCTGAAATTTTTAATTTAGGATTTTTTTCTCAAATTGATATCGACATAAAAAATTTGGGATACTAGTACTATAGTGGATTAGTTTAAGATTTTTTTTATACGGTTAAAATGTTAAAGTATTAATGTCACAGTGGGCATTGCAAAAGAATGCTAGTGGTGTTAATTGTTTCTTTGTAGGTCATAGTAAGAACCCGATGACTCTTACACGGCATCACTACGCAATTATTATTACGGCGTTGATAATAGTAGAAATTACAGGCGAAACGGCTGGTTCTGTTCACAAATGGGTTGGCGATGAACATGCAAGGTAAGAATCGTCAAGGAAACCAAATTCGTAGTGTGTTTTTGACATTGATTCCATCACAACCTTTTACACATGCATATCACGTATCCTTTCTTTTCCAAAAAGTTATAGTTGAGGGTGGAATTTTTTTTTAAATATATATTTATAGTCAGAATGGGTGGGTGGGTAATTCCACACCTAGAATTGGGAACTGGATCAGTATTCACCAATTCCAGTAAATTAGAACCTAAAACTGGACCGCTCCCATTGGGAATTGTCAATTCTAGGTCGGTCTGGTTCAGTTTTAAACAATTTTCGGTTCATTTGCACAATCCTAGTTGTGATAGCAATATTCCAAACTTTCTTTATGTCATCAAAACCTGTCCAAACTTGAACAATGTGACAGAAAATACAATCTGTCTACTACTACAAAAAAAAAAAGAAAAAAAAAAAGAATCACGCTTGTAGCCACTGCCCGAAACTTTTTTTTTTTTTTTTTTTTTTTTATGTTATCAATACTTGAAATTTTTAATTTAGGATTTTTTTCTCAAATTGATACCGACATAAAAAATTTGGGATACTAGTATTATAGTGGATTAGTTTAAGATTTTTTTATACAGTTAAAATGTTAAAGTATTAATGTCACAGTGGGCATTGCAAAAGAAAGCTAGTGGTGTTAATCGTTTCTTTGTAGGTCATAGTAGGAAACCGATGACTCTTACACAGCATTACTATGCAATTATTATTACAGCGTTGATAATAGTAGAAATTATAGGCGAAACAGCTATTTCTGTTCACAAACGGGTTGGCGATGGACATGCAAGGTAAGAATCGTCAAGGAAACCAAATCCGCAGTGTGTTGTCGACATTGATTCCATCGCAACCTTTTATACATGCATATCATGTATTCTTTCTTCTCCAAAAAGTTATAGTTGAGGGTGGAATTTTTTTTTAAAATATATATTTATAGTCAAAATGGGTGGGTGGGCAATTCCACACCTAGAATTGGGAACTGGATTAGTATTCACCAATTCCAGCAAATTAGAACCTGAAATTGGACCGCACCCATCGGGAATTGTCAGTTCTAGGTTGGTTCGGTTCAGTTCTAAACAATTTTTGGTTCATTTGCACAATCCTAATTGTGATAGCAATACTCCAAACTTTTTTTATGTCATCAAAACCTGTCCAAACTTGTACAATGTGACAAAAATACAATCTATCTACTAAAAAAAAAAAATTACGCTTTTAGTCACTGCTCAAAACTTTTTTTTTTTATGTTATCAATACCTTAAATTTTTTATTTAAGATTTTTTTTCTCAAATTGATACCGACATAAAAAATTTGGGATACTAGTATTATAGTGGATTAGTTTAAGATTTTTTTTTTATATGGTTAAAATGTTAAAGTATTAACGTCACAGTGGGCATTGCAAAAGAATGCTAGTGGTGTTAATCGTTTCTTTGTAGGTCATAGTAGGAACCCGATGACTCTTACACGGCATCACTACGCAATTATTATTACGGCATTGATGATAGTAGAAATTATAGGCGAAATGGCTAATTCTGTTCACAAACGGGTTGTGATGGACATGCAAGGTAAGAATAGTCAGGGAAACCAAATCCGCAGTGTGTTTTCAGCATTGATTCCGTTGCAACCTTTTACACATGCATATCACGTATCCTTTCTTCTCCAAAAAGTGGTCGGGAGCGGATAAAGGTCAATCATCTCTTCCTTCATATCTCGAATTTTTATACCTGAAAAGATTTCTAACCATCATCAAAAAGGGGTTAGTAAATAATTGCGGCCTTGTCCGCACATGATCCATAATTATTATGCCCAAAAACAAAAGAGGGGGGCTGAAAAAGAAAGAAACAAAGCAGAGATTTTCAATCCAAACACGTAGATTTAAGTTCGGTGCGGTCGCGGATATAGAAGATACCCCAGCCACAACAGCCCGAGAAGGCATGAGTTCTCCGGCCATGTCGGAGAGTCGCGTTGGACGCGTCCCACCGTCTTTTCGAGCGTCGCTGTTGCTCCTTTGAATCGGACTCTAAACCGACACTTCTTCCCTTCATCGACTACTCCAAATTAGTATAGCCTTTTTCCTTCTTCATTTTCGGCTTTTGCTTTCATTTGCCACCCCCTAGCCGTCCGATGGCCATAACGTCCGGTCGCTTTTGTCGAATTCCCCAGTTGATGGAGATGGGTAATTCGTACCATGCCTTTGATTTCGTACACGTCGCCTTCGAAATAACCCCATCTCAACCTTATTGTATGAGAAAAGCGATACAAAAACAATATTCGGTCCGTATGGAATTTCCTTTTTTTGTCTAATAATTTATTTCGCTTTTACATGGGTTGGGTCATGCACGAAATTGTAGATCCTAACTAGCGGTTTAGTCACTGGCTATTAGGATGCCATATAGGTGGAATTTGTGCTCAGCGCACGACGATCTGACAAATTAAATTTGGGTTCCTACTAGTTAGGAGTAGGGAGTGCCTATTAGACAATGTTGAGTTTGGGAATCTACTCAAATTTGTGTTCATCCCCATTTTTAATATCTCCTGTTCTAATTTTAGTTTGTTGACTTATGATCGCATATTGCTAACACAGATTTCACCAATCAATCAATTTATTGAAATTCTGGAAAAATTCTACATGAGTCCCATATCAATATTTGCAGGAAAAATACCACAAAAATGTCAAATCATTTGCATTAGTCTTAATTCAATCTTAAACATTTCAGTTGAACTAATTCAATCCTAAAACTCTAGTCAACGAGGTCGCCGATTGACTATCATTGGCCACAGGCAAGGGTCGGCAGCCCTTGCTTGGTTTGGGGGAGGGCATCGGGGTCCTCATCAACCATAGGCAAGGGCCTCCATGCCCTCGCCAGCCAACATTTGGAGAAAAAAATGAAATGTAATAAAAGAAGAAAAATAAAAGAAAAAACAAGAAAGTAATAAAAATTTTAGAAAAATATAAAATTTTGTCTATATTAACGCCGACCATGCCACGTCGGATGGTCGATGTCCACATTGGCAATTTTCAATTAAAATTGATCGGATTGACTCAATTAACATAAATAAAAAAGATTAAGTATTAAGTTGATACAATTAAAAGGTTTTGGCTTGAATTAATACTAATATAATAAGTTTAAGATTTTTTGGGCACTTTTTCTCAATATTTGCGTATCTTAAGAGGTTTTATATGTTCAAAATTGAGAGGGAACAACAAAAAGTACAAAATCATTCTAAATATAAAAAATCATGGGGAGTGAGTGCCTAAAGTGGTCCCTTTGCTCGTGTCCTTACGCACCGGCTTCCCAGGCAACAAATCCCACAGCAATTACTAAGTCAATAAAAGAGAAAAAGTTATGGACGTACGCGGCTGCACGAGTCCCCGTCTACTTTTGTAACCCTTTATGCACTGCAGGCGGAAAATGGGCGGAGGAATTATATTTATTATGAACTAATGATAAGTTATCCATTTCATTACTGCGGTAATCAATCGTGTACTCAATACTCGCCAATTTCATTACTTTAGTTTTTTTTTTATAGAAAAATGACATAAATAATCTACGAATTTTGAATCGATGTGTAATGTAATAACTAGATTTATAATTTATTTAATATGGTCTTTGAATTTTGGCAAAATGTATAATGTGATTATTGAACTTTTAATTTATTAAATGTAGTCCTAAAATTTTTGTACAAGTTCAATTTAGTGTTTGAATTATATGAAAATACTCAATGTTATCCCTAATATTTAATTGATGGAAGGACTAGAGGAACTATATTGAATATATAGCAAAAATCCAGTGACCGCATTAAACATTAGATTATAGTTCATGGGCCATATTATGTATTAAGCCAAAGTTTAAGGACATTTTGTATTATTATCCCTTTTTATTTTGCATCGTGTTCTATATGACATTTCATGCATGTAGACTAATGTGAGTAAATGCAATGTAGCTCTTAATAAGTGTGTGTGAATATTAAATTAATAGGAGTATAATTTTTAACGACGAAAATTTATACGTCCTGCGTGCATTCTTTTTGCATCCCTCTCTGACGTTTTTCGGGGTGTCTAACACACAAAATATCATCTCAAGGCCTGAAGCCACTAATTTTTTTTTTGTCGAACTGAAGCCACTAATTAAAACGCTAAAATAGTACCTAGATGAAGTCGCTCGATTTGGTCTTCGTGCACCAGCCATTGCATATCGAAGGTTGACGCCGCCCATTGCACAGGGCAAGCGCACGCAACACGCACCAAAGTGATTGTTATCAAATTGGTTCTCTCTCTCTCTCTCTCTCTCTCTCTCTCCATCTTTCTTTCGGTCGAGTAAAATGCTTTTCTCATAAAACACAATGCAGGTGCCTTAAGTCCCAGGATGCATGTGATCTCCCTTCACCGAAGCACCGACCAATGCTTTAGCTCTCTTTTGTCCGTTTCGTTTCCATTTCAATCAAACTTTACCTTTGATCTTAATAATATGTCTGTCAAGATGTACACGGGGCATGTTTGTAATGATCCAGCCTGATCCATTTGGGTCAAGCCTTGAAAGGACTTAATCGGGGAACATGTTGGTTGGGTCCTTAAAATACAAGCTCCTTATCTTATTTGAACGGTAGGGATTTTACAATGTCATTACCACAATCCAAAATTTTAAACCGATACATGTCTATTTGGTACAGTTGTGGTTCTATTGTGGATAACTGCGATGGATTGTCACTATGCCGTGAAATGAGTACTTTATATATCTAACGATGGACATTTCAAAGTTACAACACTCTTAAAGTTGAATGACTTCTCTGTTAGAAGCTACTCTTTATTCAAGTTATGGAGATATTGCAATGGCGAAATTTTTGACATATTTATATTGCAAGGTTAGAAAAACTGCAATGCAGTTGATATAGGAAAATTGTGCCAAACATGTTTGACATATATACAAGTGGTTGGAAATTAGGTGTTACTTTTAAGAACTTGTTTATGTTAAAGGTTATCATGAACATTGTCACGTTAGGTCAAATTAGATTAAGGGTCCATTCGTTTCGCAGAAAATATTATGTTTCCGGAAAATATTTTTCTAGAAGTCATTTTCCAGGAAAATGACTCTATTTTCCGTTGTTCAGCCGAAACCTAAACTTTGAATAGAAACTATTTTCCACCATTTGTTAGCTAATTTAATTGTTTGGGAAAAATTATCAAATTTTGGATTTTAATATTTTTAATTGACCAAAAATCTAGTTTTATTATTTTTATTTTTTAAAAATGAATTTTTTATTATTTGTATTTTTAAAAATTGAAATATTATTATTTATTTATTTTTCTTTTTCTTTTTTCTTTTTTCTTTTCCTTCCTCCTTTCTCCTCCTTCTTCCTCCTCCTTCTTCCGCCGTTGCATGCTTGACGACAGCCGGCTGCCCGGCGGTCGACCAAGACCCGGTCGCTAGATCCAGCGAACTTGAGACTCAGCCAATCTTGCCCGAGCTTGTCACCTGGCTTTGGCAAGTCGAGAGCTTGCCAAATTTGGCGGCAGAGCTGGGGCTCACCTAGATCGGGAGCCCAAGCTCCACCGCCAAATCCGACGAGCTCGCGGCTTGCTAAAGCCCGACGAACCTTTGACGAGCTCGAGTAAGGCCCGAGCCTCGCTCAGCTCGCCATATCCAATGAGCTTGCATCTCGCCAAAGCCCAATGAACCTCTAGCGAGCTTAGGCGAGGCCTGAGCCCCACCCAGCTCGTTGGATATGGCAACGCTGAGGACCTCATACGAGTCCTGTCGGATCTGCCTCGCGCATCGCGCTTCTCCGACTTTGACTTGTGAGAAGGCATTTCTTGCAGGGCGACCTCCAGAAACCCTAGAAATCGCTCCGGCGGGTCTAGAATTGGCGTGGCATCCACCAATCGCCCCCATTCCTAGTCCCTCCCAACCCCCCGGCGGTTGCGAAGGAGCGCATCACCGCTCCGGGCGAGATGGCGGACGAAACGGGGGAAACCACGGTGGAGAGGACGAAGGTAGAGATAGAGAGAGAAAGAGAGCACAACAGAGAGAAGAAAAAAATAAAAAGAAAGCATAAAAAAAACGAAAATGTATTGATAAAAAGAAGCAAGATGGAAGAACTTATGGAAAATGTTTTTCACTTCTTAGAAGTGGAAAACATTTTCCATACTTTTAAAGGTTATTTTTCTAATGATGGAAAACATTTTCCTTGACTAATTCATTTTTCGTGAAATGAACGATGGAAAATCCGAAAAACTTTTTCCCGAAAGTCATTTTCCGCAAGACAAACGAATCCTAAAAGTAAAATGAGAGGGGTCGTACAAGCAATTTGGCCTCGCGCACTTAAGCCTAGTCAATTTCACACATCACATTCTACCTTTTTTTTTTTTTTTTTTTTTTTAATCCTTGTTGAGCCTAGGTAAGGATTTTCAAGCTCAATACATTGTTGGAGCACACAGTAAAAACCTGATACCTTCACCGAAAGAGATAGCCAAAAATGAACCCAACTTTGAACCTATTAACATTTCTAGCCGAATTTATCTTCGCTTAAAAACTAAAGCCAATGAATTATGAGTCAACTAGGATATATTAATTATTTTATATTATATCAATTCACCAATATGTAATTTCTCTAACACAATTCACGTGTGCATTTCAACAATCACCCCCTCACTTAAATATATTAATTGCTTAACATCACATCACTTATCTGATATGAGACTTTCTATCACAACTCACGCGCATCTCAACATACATATTATGCTAGGTCTAGTTAATACACTATTATGAAATTAGATTACTCAACATCATTCAATAGTTCTATATATGGGAGCAAAAAGAATAATACAATATCTTAAACTCCGGTTAGCATGTGCTATTTCCAAGAGGTCGGTTGAGTAGTTAAGAATTTACTTTGAATGTGGTAGACCTAGTTGTAATTATCGATGATCGTCCAACCTTATAAAAGCATAGTGTCAATGCCGAATTCAAATCAAGGATCCAACGGTCAAAGCTTTAACCAACATTGAATAGATCCACCAATGTCGTCAAGAACGAATGCTCTTCACGTTTATGCCATACGTGCTCCATCTCACCTTCACGTGTATCGATAGAAACTTGTAAAACGACGGAAGCCTGAAGACCCGGCACGTAGCCGCATGACCCTTTTGAGAGCTACAATGGTTGACATTCATTGGCCGGAAAGAAGCAAAACTACTCTAAAATGTGGGATGGGGACCTAAAAGATCACCCTCTTGTGCTCAAGACACATTGACCAATTCTAAGTAAGAAATTACTGCGGAACAGGTAATAGGTTAGATCGAGAAGCAAGTCTCTTTTTTCCATATATGATCGATGACTTAGGTTTTCATGCGTGTAGTCACATTTGGAACGTGAGACTGACTTCAAAATAGCGGCCACGACTGGTGAACTCCCAATAAAACAGAGCCTGCTCTCTCCACTCCAAGCAAGACCAGTGCTGGTCGTTGTCCTATTTCTACATGAGCTCGATATTTTCTTCATCAACTCCCCCAAGATTAAAATGCTGACCTACCATGGCGTAGCCGTCTGAGTGGTTACGACTCCCGACTCCAACATTGTGTGTTCGAATTGTCTTTCGATCGCGATTGCACAAGCGAAACCATATTCAGAAGAAGAGTCATAAAGGTCGCATGCCAATTAAGGCTGCTTTATTGACTATGAGGGATTTACCCCATCTCGGAGGTACGAGAAACATTGAATTTCGACCGAAAGGAAGTGTCACGGCGGGCCTTCTATATCCCAAAAGTTGAGCCAGGGTCATCTCCCAATATTCATACAGTAAGATGTCACACAAGAATTATGTGATTTTGAAAGGTCTCTTCTCTCGTTTATCACTGAGGTCCAAAAATCTGGGGCGCTTGCCATGATTGCTCGGTGGAACAAAGGGAAGCTCAGGATCTACACAGGACTTGGTCTATGGGTGCTCATTCCACTGCCATGCACTTCTTCTTCTTTTTATTTCCTTTTCCTTTCTTGAATCATATCGATTATGATTGACAGGAGATATATCCTTTCACTTTGCAATTGCAAGTGTGGACACAGATGACGAATCTTCTGAAAATGGGGCTTCACGTGTAACATCCACTAGCACATGAAACTTTGGCCACAAGCATATGATGAAACAGGATTAAAGTAAACAATAAATGAAGAAATTGTCCAATCATTTCCAAACATATCGTACGAATACTAATTTAGTTATAATTGTCAATTCAAACCTAAATCATTTTGCAAAATTCCAATATAGTCCTTCCACCCAAGTTTTGCTGAAAACTTTGACATGTCCACATGACATGTAGGATAATCAGTGATAATTGGAGAGGCATGCTAGTGATATATGACAAAAATTGATCGAAATGAGTATACTGGAATTTCACACAAAAATTTAGAACTGAATTGGTAACATTAACAAATTTGTAATTGAATTGACATTCGTATAATAAATTTATGACTTATTGGGTTATTTTACCAATAATAAATATGTAATGGCACAATATATCTCCAATGACTATCTATATGTGTACAGGTGAGCACTTTCCTAAAATTCCGTCCTTTGGTGTATAGGTGAGCACTTTCCCAGGAAATCACTCATCTTGATAGTGCTCATACTTAAGCATGTACTATAACATCAAAAGGCACCTCTATGAGTTAATTATATATATATATATATATATATATATATATATATATATATATATATCTCAAACATGCTCTCTCTTTATTCGATGTGCAATTTGGTTCATTCCTCGCCATCCTAAAAGCCTCTCAGGAGTCATTTCTTATCTAGATCCTTTGGACCCGACATCTAGTCTCCGTCCTCAACGGAACAAGTTGTTACAGGCTCATCGGTTTTCGCATGGTTCGTCTGCAAACTACACACCTATTGAAGGAGTCCCACTTTGATAGCATATTGTGAGATCGTTGCATTAAGTAACTTGAGATATTGTCCGCTTCAACTCGTCCAATTCTGAGCCTTACAATATACAGGTGAAACTTTCCCATGAGAGTACCTATCCTAAAAGTGTTCCTACCAGAGCATGCTTAACTTTAGATTTCCAAAGCTAAATATTGTTGTTATATCAAAATGCGTCTCCACAAGTTAATTTCAATTTTTACATATATCTCAAGCACATTCTCCCTCATTTGGTATGTAATTTGGATCATTCTTTATCCCTTCGCCATCTTAGAAATTTGCCGGGAGTCGCTCCTAGTTCAAGCCCTTTGACCTCGGCGACTACTGTCCGTCCTCATCAAACCAGATTGTTACATATATGTAGCAAAAGAAAAATATTTCAAAATTTGAACTTCTATCAATAAGGTTATTTCTAAGATAAGAAAGATTCAAAATGTAGAATTCTCTGGTTTCCGGCCATGAATAAAGCCGACTTTAATAACCTTTCTTATTACTTTGCTAGGGACAAGAAACAGACAATAATTCGGCTTTCTTTTTACTTTGCTGGGAGCATAGGCTAGACGACAGCTTTAAATTAATATTTAATGTCGCTGCAAAATCAACATTAAACAACCGAGTTCGCTTTTGATGCTGTGGTAATAATTGTCTGCCCTTTGAGCAGGAAGATTAGGCTCTAATTGCTGTACGGACATGCGAAAGTGAAGACAGATTGAAGTTAATTGACGGACGGAAAAAAGGAAATTAAGGCCAGAGAGATCTCTCTAAGACCGAAGTATTTGACGACCTTCTGGTGGGAATGCGCCTTCTGTTCACACTGCACTGATTTGATATTATATGATGTAATAGGCTTGGACTATTATTATTTTAAACCTCGGAGATGGAAATTTTGACTTTCTGACCCCTTCAAATCGGATTTATTTTGTCTTTTTATCTGCGCGTGGTCGTAGAAACGAAATCCGGACCTTTCGGAGGCGGATTCAGATGCATCATGACTCCTGCTTAGATCACTCCACCGGGGCCTATCATATCCCCAGCTTTTCGTAAATAGATGAGGTCCTGGAAGTGCTCAGAGAGCACTGCTTATTAAGAATATTTCACTTCAAACATTATGATTTTTAACGTATTGATTACGTATGACATGACAAATGTTGATATTTTTACTACCTATAAAAAAAATTAAGAGTAAAAGCCACCAAAAATCCTAAATTTATACTTATATAATAAATTTACTCTCTGTCAAAATTTTTGTCAATGAGGACCATTAAAGTTTGCCGGACAACAGAAAATAAATAATGTTAACATAGCATTCACATAGCTTAAGTGAAATAAAAACAACATTATTTTTATTACAAAAATCACATAAGTATAAGTTTAGAATTTTTTATGTCATAAGAAAAAGTTTAGTATAGATTTATCATAGTAAGCATAGTTTGGGGCTTTCGATATCACAAAGAAATTTTAAAATAAATGTGTCATAGTAAGCATAATTTGAAATTTTTTGTGACTTTTTTACTCTTTTTTAATTAATTAATTGAAAAGTGTCTCCAGTTCACTCGTTGATTAAATCCAAATAAATATTTGAAGATTTTAGCTACATGGCCGTCATTGCACAAGAGGGCACTAATTGGGTGCTAATTTTATCTCTACTTTTCTTTTTGGATTCTTTTCTTCCACTTTTAGAGATTTAAGTCAGAATTTTAGTGTATTATTAAACACCAAAAAATCTTTTTTTAATAGATAGTTAACCCTTAACGGTGATATTCCCGGACTAAATAATGGTTGATGTAGGGCATTCCATCCTAATTTTGACAATGAGTTTCACATGGTTCACAACAGCATTGAGGGGAAGAAGAGAACCTCCATGCAAAAGAAAATTTCTTGCTCTTTAAATGTGATAAATACACCTATCCCATGATACACTTCTCTTGGAGTGGTCGCATTCGAGAAACTGATGATCCCTTAACATATAGTGGCTTCAACTTGTACTAAGCCAAATTATGGAAGAGTAGTAGGTAGGCTGTTTGGCATTGTCATCCAATCCTCGACACTAAATTTAGGCAAGTTAAGAGTAAACCAAACAAGTCCACGCTAATCCACCTTACAATGATAACATCCGTGAGATGTACGGCAAACTTAACTGCACCAAGCTCTTTTCACTAACCCAAGCCTTGTTAGAATTGAAATAAGGGAACCTCTCAGTTACCACTTGCTTTAATTGACTATCGGCCTTGTGGAATGAACTTGAGGCGGCCGAGGAGCAACTTGAAGGACCCAAATCCACCCTCAAGCAATATCAAGAGATGAAGGATAGAAAAGGCCACTAGATTTCTATTGATTTTAAACGAAAGTTAGTCACATTTTCGATTGCAAATTCTTGCCATGGATCCAATGCCGCCTCTCGAATGAATATACCAGCTAGCCGTCCAAGAGGAAAGCCAACGAATGGCCACGATGGAGCACATCAAGTAGGAGATGGCATTGCACTTGTTGCTCCGCCGAGACCGACATTGTAGGTCCTTAGCTCTGTACATGTTGCTCCGGCGAGACAGACACAGCAGGTCTTCAATTCTCACAAAGGTAATCGAGCGACACCTACAAGCCGGTTGGCTGATGAAAGAAACCCTTAAGGGTTTTGGTTAGACGACTTAGATTATTTAGAGGGATTTGACGGCTAACATTTATCCATTTATCTAGCTGGATCTAATGGAACAGTCCACGTGGTGCCACATCATCTAAAGGAGGTGGGCAAAACCCAAAAAAGGGTCAATTTCGCAAATATTGCAAACGTCCACATCATATTGTTGATACATGTTGGAAATTGCACGAAAAACCAAATGATAAAAGAAAAGGGACAAAGAATATTCTGCTTATTAGGTTTCAACCCTTAAGGAAAAAGGGGCATCTCAAACAATCACATTGGATCAATATCAAAATATTATGAGAGCGGCAAGTGAATTAGAGACTATTGGTAAGACTGTAAGTTTTTTGGGTACTTCTTTCTGCAAGACAAACTCAATTTCAATTTATGCATGGATAGTTAATTCAAGTTCTAGTGGTCACAAGACATGCAATAATAAATTATTTTCCATTGTCCATAAGAAACCCCCCTCTTCCGTGTCAGTTCGTCTTCCAAATAGTGATGTAACCTATATTACCAAAATTGGCACTATATATCTTAGTTCCCATATTATTATTAAGAATGTCCTATATATACCTAAATTTGAATTCAACCTTATATCTATTTCTAAGATATGTGAGGACAATTCTCATAGTGCCATATTTAACTCCAAAAATTGTCTCTTTTAGGACCATTCGACTGACAAAATGATGAGCTTGGGTAGTGTCGCACAAGAACTATATTTTTGGATAAGTTTTTTTTGATGATTTTGAATTATCTTCATTGACTAATAGCATTTTTTGTAATGCTACCACTAGCAATAAAACTATTATTTCCCATCAACGATTAGGTCATAATGCAATTTTCCCTCATCCGAAGTGTTCCGTTTGTCCATTAGCCAAACAATCTCGAGCATCTTTCCCAAATAGCATATCTCAGGCTACTAATGCATTCTCTTTACTCCATATGTACATTTGGAGGCCTTATCATACTCCCATCGTGACGGCTCACATTACTTTCTTATTGGGCCTTATCATATTCGCGCCACCTGGATTTTTCTTATGCAGTCGAAAAGTCAATCTTTTTCCTTTCTGTTGAAATTCTTCTCTCCGATTAAAAATTAGTTCGATAAACCTGTCCAAAGAATTCATATAGACAATGGGTGCAAATTTTTCACAAATGAATGCATCTCTTTCCCATCGTCCCATGGGATTCTCCAACAAAGTTCTTGCACCTATACTCCCCAATAAAATGAGAATGTAGAACGCGAACATTGACATCCAGTAGTAACCTGAGCACTCAAATATTAGGCTTCTATTCTTGAAAAATTTTGGGGTGATTCTGTGGTCATAGTAGCCTATTTAATGAATCGCATGCCAACTTGAATTCTTGAAGGACAGACTACATTTTAACCGCTTTTCGAGAAGAAGCCAAAGATCAACCACTTGAAAGTTTTTGGCCACTTATGCTATGTCATGAATATGGGCCCTCAATAAGATGAATCCTCGTGCGATTTGATATTTCTTTATGGATTAGCCCCCTTTGCAAAAGGGGTACAGAGTTATGGAGATATCTACAGGTGTTTCTTTGTCAATCGAGATATTTTCTTTCATCAACATATTTCCTCTCAGGAAACTACACCTTTGTCTCACTCACCTATACCAACATCAAATAAAAGTCAATTTTAATCAAAAGGGGATTTATTTGCAGGTACTCCATATGTTTCCATTGCAGCAAACCCTATATCATCTAGTCAGCCAATCCAAATTCTTTAAATCAAGAAAGTAAATCACCAATATTATCATCTGACAAAGATGATGTGCCTACTCCTTTAGTGACACTTGCATCTTCAGTGGGATCCCCACATTTGTGTCTTGATGAATCCTACTCATTAATTCCTATGCGAAGGCATATTAGGCATCCTCGACATTCTGGACGTCACATTCGTTCTCTTGCATGGACCAAGGATTATATATCTCCCACATTGAATTCTCTAGGTACATGTTATCTTGTCTTCTCCTATGTTTCATTTAGCTAACTACCACCAGAACATGTGCTATTTCAGTCGAATATTAGAGGAATATGAACCGTCATCTTATGATGAAGCAGCATGTGACCTATGATGGCAACAGGCCATGGAAGTAGAATTACATGCTCTCACTGAGAATCATACTTGGGATGTTGCTAATCTACCCTCGCATCAAAAACCAATCGATTGCAAATGGATATATAAAATTAAGTATAAGGCAAATGGCTCTGTTGAACGTTATAAGGCTCGCTTAGCTGCTAAAAGATTTACTCAGAGGGAAGGTTTCAACTATTGAGAGACATTTTCTCCAGTTGCCAAAGAGGTTACTAATTATTCCTTCTTGTCTATTGCTGCACTTCGAGATTGGCAACTGCATCAAATGGACATCGATAATGCTTTCTCCATGGTGATCTCAAAGAAGAGATATATATAGAACTTTCGCAAGGATTATGAAGACAAGGAGAGTCTCGAGTATTTCGTCTCCGTAAATTCTTATATGGGCTGAAGCAGGCATCTCGGCAATGATGTGCAAAATTTACTATTACACTTACAAATGCTAGTTTCCAACATTTCAAACATGATTATGCCTTATTTACCTAGACTAAAGGTAATTCATCAATTTTTCTATTGATATATGTTGATGACATTCTTCTTATGGGAAATAATGATTTTTCCACTGGAAAATTCAAAGAATATCTATATTCTGCTTTTCACATTAAAGATTTGGGACCTCCCAATTTTTTTCTTTGGAATTAAGATAGCTCAGTCTAAGAAAGGAATTTGTCTTAGTCAGCGGAAATTTATTTTAGAGATTGTTTTGGAGGTAGGACTATCAAGATGCAAGCCGGCTGCTATGCTAATTGAGCAAAATGCTAAACTAACAATGCATGAATATGATGCTGGTTTATCTTCATCTATTGAGGATCCTCTGCTTAAGGATCCATCGGAATATCAATGACATGTCGCGAAGTTGATTTATCTCACCATGATTGGACTTGACATATATTATGCTGTTCAAATACTCAATTAATTCATGCACAACTCGAAACAGTCACATATGAATGCAACATTAAAAGTTGTGAAGTATTCGACAGGATTATGCTACTTGTCCAATGACTCAAAGATTTATTAGTGGCTTTTGCATAAAATTGGGAAAGTCATTGATTTCATGGAATTAAAAAAACAATCGACTATCTCATTATCTTCAACTAAGTCAGAATATTGAGTTATGGCAAAGACTATTTGTGAAATAGTACAGATAGGGGATTACTTTCTGATCTTGGAATACAGGCAAACGGACCAAGTGAATTTTTCTATGACAATGACGCCGCACTCAAACTAGCGGCAAATATAATATTTCATGAGAACAAAAGATATAGAGGTTAATTGTCACTTCAATTGTGCTGATTTAATTATAAAACTTTATTACAATTTTAATTTAGTCATAAACCTTTCAATTATGTCAATTTAATCTTAAAATCTTTTAATGGTTTTCATACATCTTTTGATATTTGTCAATATGGTCGTTCCTGCCAAATATCCAGATAATAGCTTTAAGACTACATCAGGAAATCTTCAAAAATTTTAGGTAAATTGATTTTAAAAAAAAGTGAATGGCTAAATTACTTAATTAAAAGATTAAAACTGAATTAGCCACTGTACATGAGGTTTAGGAATTTTTGGATCCTAAATAACATAGTTTGAATAGTTATTTTGTGGATTAAAAATCAGTGATAAATAAATAAAATAGTAATCCATGTTATAAGATTAACTTACAAAAATATTTCTTTAGTTGTATGGCAATTGCAAGTGAGAATCTGAATTAATAAGCCATTTTTAACACCCAATAAGAGTAACCTTATTACTTTTAAAAACCAATCTCCGTATAAACAGACAGGATCTACGTTAAAAGACCTTAAATATAAAAATGATTGCATATATTTTTTTATATTACTTTTCACAACATCATTTATTATATAGATTAACATGATCATTATGTTATTTTTTGTGACGTGAGAATATTTTCTAGAATAAACCGAAGCGAAAGATTTCGACAACCACCAAAGCGGAGAAAAGCGAACCGACAGGAGCCACGCCGAAAAAAAAAAATACCATTCGTGTTTTCCAATTTCTACATTGGCCGGTCAAAGTTCGAATCGAAAACCAAAACCACATGGCCCCACCCGCCCCCGGCCCCGCCCCCGCCCCCGCGGGGCTTCCTTTTCCCTTCGTCGCCTATAAATACCCTTCTCCATTCTAACGCTTCTCAACCAACATCAACACAAAATCGCGACCCCTCTTGTGTAGTCTTTACCTGCTCTACATTCTCTTTTTCGTCGAGAGAGAGAGAGAGAGAGAGAGAGAGAGAGATGGAATATTTTCTTCAGTTATACAATCTTGTTCTATCAACTTCGGTTGTTTTTGTGCTGTTTGTTTTGTGGAGAGTGTCGTTCAGGTGTTGGATTTCGCCTGCGAGAGCTTATCAGAAGCTCAAGAGAAATGGGTTCAAAGGGCCTTCTCCGGTTTTCCCTCTTGGGAATATTATGGACATGAAAAAGGCCATAGAAGAGGGCTCTCGTTCTGTGAATTCTAATGATGAATCTTTGAACACCATCACTCATGACATACACTCCACGGCCTTCCCCTACTATGCTCGCTGGCAAAAATCACATGGTAAGCCCCATAACGAATCTGTTACAGAAAAGTTCATTTCATGAAGTTGGGTTGCCAAATGCTTTTGTTGGTTTTCATATAAATTTTCTTTGTGTTAATTTCAGGGAAGGTGTTCGTGTATTGGCTAGGCACAGAGCCATTCTTGTATATTGCCGACCCTGAGTTTCTGAAGCAAATGTCGAGTGGTGTGATGGGGAAGAGTTGGGGAAAGCCCAGGGTGTTCAAGAACGACCGAGAACCCATGTTCGGGAACGGACTGGTCATGACCGAGGGTGACCAATGGGTCCATCACAGGCATGTCATCACCCCAGCTTTCTCTCCTGCCAACCTCAAGGTCTCTCTCTCTCTCTCTCTCTCTCTCTCTCTCTCTCTCTCTCTCTCTCTCTCTCTCTCTCTCTCTCTCTATGTCACAGGAAGATTCATACACTTCAAACTTATCTTGAGGAGTGCATGTACACGTAAATCGTTTATCTCTAATTATTTGAAGGAGGCAATTAGTTAGGGTTTACGTTCCAGAACAAAAGACTCAATTGTCTAGCGGCCTTTTATCCACACACTTATTCACTGCGTACATAATTTGCTTATACTACAGGGAATGGCAAGCTTAATGGTGGAATCAGCCAACAAGATGCTGGAGAGGTGGACAGCTCTCATAAACTCTGGAAAGCCCGAAATTGATGTTGAGAGAGAGATCATATCAACAGCGGGGGAGATCATAGCCAAGACCAGTTTTGGCGTTAGCCACGAAGATGGCAAGAAAGTTCTCGAGAAACTGCGAACCATGCAGGTCACTCTCTTCAAGACAAACCGTTTCGTGGGCGTGCCTTTCAGCCAATTCATTGTCCCCAAACAATCCCTAGAGGCAAAAAGACTGGGAAAAGAAATTGACAACCTGCTACTGTCAATCATCGATGATCGCAAGACAGGCGTAGTGGTAAATAACCAGAAGGACTTGCTTGGATTGTTGCTCGAAGGGAACTCCGGAAATGGAAAAGTAGGGAAGAGTTTGACGACCAGAGAGTTGGTGGACGAGTGCAAGACGTTCTTTTTCGCGGGTCATGAGACGACAGCGTTGGCTCTGTCGTGGACGTTGCTGCTTTTGGCCATGCATCCCGAGTGGCAAGATCAGCTCAGAGATGAGATCAAGCAAGTGGTTGGTGATAAAAAAGAGATTGATGCAACAATGCTTGCCGGACTAAAGAAGGTAAAAACACTATTCGAAATGAGAAACAATTAATGCACGTTTTTGTACATGGAGCTACTTTTGTTTGCTTGTGCAGTCAATTGCTTGATATTGCTTATATGATAGTTCAGATGGAAAAGGTCTGTATCTGTGTTCCCGAAGTTGGCATAATTTCATGTTCCGTAATGGGTGAATAGATTCAGGTAGAAAATATCTAATCACTGGAAAAAGAGCATGGCTTGCTTTGGACAGAAATGAGCCCACGATCAAACTGTGCATATCAATAATTTGATACAGTTGTACTTTAATTGGCGAAAGCATAGCCTTTTAACCACGATCCAGAGAATAGGGTAAAAATCAGAAGATTATGGTACAACCTGGCTATGCATCATGCGCTGGTAATTGAAGATGCTTCATTCACACAACATAATGAGATGCAAACCTTTTACTTCAACATTCTTTTCAGCAACAGTCCTGTTCAAAATCCATTTAAAGGTGCTTATATGTCCGTGTGCAGGCAGTGGTCTCCTTCTTTCCTTTTTTAGCTTAATTTGAGGGAGGTGGTCAACGTTGATCCACCCCATTCATGGACGGAAATGTGGAGATAAGCGTGTCGCCACCATACAATTGAACTTCATGTTATTGCCATGTGTCTGCGTTCTCATGTTTCTTTTAAAAGAATATATGGCCACAAAGCCTAGTGAAGCTATCGGTGTCCATCCTGAAAGGTCCATGCAAGACCCAAAATTGCACAAGAGAGTTTTAGGACACTTGCCATGAACCGCTTTTGTAGTCCTCACATTACAAGCTTGTGCAAATGCTCATTTTCGTGCGGTTAATGCTTGTAAATTACATGGCATTTGCATGCACGTCCTTGTGTTTTCTCCTTAAGAGTACAGATCTTTTCCAAAATGTTAACATCTATATCTAATTAAGTCCTTTTCAATTAGTAATGTTATCTAAACTGGTGATCAATTGCAGATGGGATGGGTGATGAATGAAGCCCTGCGGCTGTATAGCCCAGCACCGAATGCGCAAAGACAGGTGCTAGAGGATATTAAGGTATACGATATGGTGATCCCTAAGGGAACGAACATGTGGATTGATGTGGTGTCAATGAACCATGACCCCGGTCTGTGGGGGGACGACGTGAACCAATTCAAGCCAGGGCGGTTCAAGGAGGACCCGCTCTATGGCGGATGCAAGCACAAGATGGGGTTTCTGCCATTTGGGTTCGGAGGGAGGATGTGTATCGGTCGGAATTTGACCATGATGGAGTACAGGATTGTCTTAACCCTAATTCTCTCCAAGTTCTCCTTTGCTGTTTCACCAAACTACCGCCACTCTCCCTCCAATTTGCTCTCTCTTAGACCTTCCCAAGGCTTGCCACTCATAGTCAAACCTCTTTAGGATAGTCGGCAATAGTACTTCTTTACGTTAAATAGTAATAAGGTATATCCAGTTAATAATGGAGAACCTGTTGTACTTGTCAATAGCAATATTAGGGACATACACAGGGTCTATGGCCTCAGCTGCATGAGTATCCATTATAACTTATGTATTCACGTTCTATTATGATACCGAACTATAGTGAAATTTTCAGTTATTACGACCTATGATTATTTGAATCGCGATGTGGCTACAAGATACTTTTCCCATTTATGAGGGCTGGGCATGATGATGAAAATTAAGGAAGCAAACATCATTCTTTTTTAGTAACAAGAATGAACTATCCTAAATTTAAGGTGGAGACAATTTGAGTTTGTTTTTTGAATATGGAGACTATGTGAAATCACAAGGGAGAATGACATAAATAATTCCTTAATTTTGGCCCAACTTGTAATGTGGTCTCTAAACTTTTAATTTATTTAATGTGATTCATGAATTTTTTATATCCCAATATATAATGTCATCCCAGTACTTTTAATTTATTTAATATGGTCCATAGATTTTTGGTACATGTTCAAATTATTCCACGGACTATATGAAAATACATTGAACATTTTTCTATAATTATGGACTAAATTGAATATGTACCAAAAGTTTATAAATCATATTAAATCAATAAAAAGTTTAGAGATGACATTGCATATAGGACTAAAATTTAGGGATCATATTACATATTAAATTGAAGTTCAAAGATATTTGTATCATTTTTTGAATTTATAAAGGTTCGTGCTTGAAGGGGCATATGTGCGCGTGCTTTATTTCTAAATTCGAGCAAGTGTTAGACAAGCGACAAGAAAGTTTACATGGTGACGACATGGAACAGTATGCGAAAAATTCGCCTCCTCGTGTGTATTTTGGCATGGTGAATTCACTTCGTTACTATTTGGGAAAGTGATGCCAAAGTTGGCCCACCGGAAGAATGAGGAGAACACAAAATTCGTGCAAAATAGAGAACTAGCACGTGACCCAAAAGAATGGCACATATTCATACACTCACTGGCCAGCCGAAATTGATCATATACAAGCATAGCGTGGATTCGGCAAGAACATAGGTATTTCTACTTTAGTCCACGCTAGATCTGGAAATCATAGGATTATGCAAATCAAGGAAACCTAATAAAATGCACGTTAAATCTCTAGTCATCGAAGAAAACCCTTCTTTGTTATAAGAATCATCATCCGCTATAATAGCATGTGCGAACGAATTAATTATACAAACTTAATATTATTAGAAACTTAGTTTTTTTTTTATTAATATGGTAAAATTCCATTCATTACCCAAATGATACATAAAATTATTTATAAGAAATTCCATAAATCACCATAATAAAGTAAGCCCAAAGAGCTGCAAAAAACAAACCAAAATCCGAAAACTGAGGTATATCATCAAAACATGGTGAATAGAGGTAAGCACACTCTTTTAAGAAGAGATCTTTGGCCGCATCCAATCAAAAGGATTGATGGCTGATTATCAAATCAAGCATCATCATCGGTAATTAGCACATATAGAAATTTTCATTTATAGCTACGGCTTTGCCTTTCGGCAATGTGTGCCCAAATTTAGCATCCCAACACCATCATCTTATGGAGATTTTGTTGAACAAGCTCGGATTTGACACGTGTGAGCAAGCCATTTAGCAAATGCAAGACGTCAAAATTTTAAAACAAAAGCATGTTGAACGAGTACAAATATGACACTAAGGCTAGAGAGAGAGAGAGAGAGCAGAAGAAAAAGCAACCAAATTGGGAAGGGAAGGAGAGATCTAAGTCAAACCTGTTCTTCCTAGAAACTGAAAAAGGGAAGAAAGGCTGAAATTCAGATAGGAGGAGAGAGAGAGTAGGAGCCTAATTAAGAGAGAGAGAGAGAGAGAGAGGAAGAAAAAGCAACCAAATAGGGAAGGGAAGGAGAGATCTAAGTCAAACCCCTTCTTCCTACAAACTGAAAAAGGGAAGAAAGGCTGAAATTCATATAGGAGGAGAGAGAGAGTAGGAGCCTAATTAAGATGCCCCGCTGTTCAACATTCATCCGAGCATATTATAGGCTAGCCTAATCTCAACCCAGGCCCTAAATAAGGTCTCTCAAATATTGTCATTTCACACACTGGGCCCATTTAGAAATGATGCTCTAAATCCTGATGGGCCTAGCCTAATTGGGCTATTTATTCTTATCCTTGACTTAGAAAACATAAGAAAAATCATTTAGGAAAAAAATTTTAAGCTTGGATTGGAATGATTTATGTGGCCTGTTTAATAATCATTCTATTTGAAGGAATAATTTCTTCTCAAAAATAAATTTATTTCATTATGCTCCCTAGATAAGTTTTCTAAGTATTTGAAAGTATTTTGTAACTATTCAAAATTTCTATTCCTAGGATAGAAATGCATTTGACAAGACTTCAAATTCTTAAGTGATTTAGAGAATTTATTTTAATTCTTTAATAATTTTTTATTACATCTTTCTCTTTTTTCTTTTTCCCTTTTCTTCTTTTCCTTCTTCCTTTGGCTAGTGACTTGATGAGGTCAAGCCTTATTGGTTGAGCCTAGATTTGACAAGGTCAAGCTCACCCAACCGCCGATAAGGCTCAACCTATATAGCCCCGAGCCCTTTAATAAATGCAAAATAACCTTGTATAACCCCTATATGCAAAATAATCCCCAAACATAAAAAACAACTATTCAACATGCAACAAAGCCTCAAAAGACATCCAAATTGCAAAGACCAATACTATAACACCAAACCCCTAAAATCCTACTAACCCACTCTTAATCTGTGATAGCCCCTAAAAAGTTATAAATGAACCTTGCCAATCTTACCCCAAGCTCTTTATAACTTCTTAACACCAAATGACCCTTGAAAACTCCGTTAAACAACACCCTTATTCGAAATATATCATAATCCCCAATGATATCTCCACAGCAAAATCACCAAAGAAATAATTCCCAAGCCAGTCAAATATGGTTTTGTTTCACAAAGAAGAAATTGAACCCCTTGCCCCAGCCAAGTTGTGATATGGGATCCTGCTTTTGGTCACAAATTGTGACTGGGAAATAATTACCAAATTAGTCTTACACCTTATTTAAGAAAATGATGGCATTTCAAATCTTTATTTGGAACAAAATCCTTTTTATGCCATTATTTGAAAAAATGAAGATATTTCAGGCTCTTATTAAATTTTTGTTTGGTAACATTTTTGTTTCTCAATTTTTATATTCTTTTTTTCTCTAGAACATAAAAATAACAAAATTCCATTTGGTAATGTCAAATAAATTCCACGAACTCTCTTTTGTTTTTTTTTTTTTTTTCTGCTCGGGAGAATAAAAGAATATAAAAATTTAAGAACAAAAATATAACCAAACGGGGCCTTAATAAGAGCCTGAAATATCTTTATTTTTTCAAATAATGGCATAAAAAGGATTTTGTTCTAAATAAGGATTCGAAATGTCCTCATTTTCTCAAATAAGGATTTTGTCCCGACCCATTATTTACTTACTTTCTTGTTTCTTTGCAGCTCCACGAGGCAGAGAAGGGGCTTCATGATTCCAAGTGTAAATTAGCGAGAGAAGGGGCTTCATGATTCCAAGTGTAAATTAGCTCTGCTACGAAGCAAACACTCGATGGCGTCTTCATCTTCTATCATTAGCCACAACACTCATATTAGGTAAACAGTTCGGTTCGGTTCGATTTTTTTGAAAAACCGAACCGAATCGAACCGTTATAAAAATTCCCGAACCGAACCGAATAAGTCCCGAACCGATACCGAACCGAACCAAACTTTTGGTTCGGTTTTTCAGTTTTCAACTTTTGTTTTTTATTTTTTGTTTTTTTGTTTTTGTTTTTTTTTTTTTTTTGGGACAGCTTACCATAAATATAGATCATCTAGAAATCAATTAACTATTTCTTTAGCTCCTCCGTCCACCCTTTTTAATATTTTATTTAATTTTTTAAGAAAAATATAAATTTTCTTTTCATTTTGTTTTTCCTTCCTCTTCGGTCGATCGCTAATCATAACAATGGCCAACCAATGACCATAGGTGAGGTTGAGCTTGCTTGAGGCCAATGAGCTCAAGCTCACCAAAGAGCCAGCTTGATCTTAGCTAAAGAAGAAGGAAAAAGAAGGAAAAGAAAAAGGAAAGAAAAGAAAAACAGATATTTAAAAGGAATGCATAGAAGAGAAGATACTTGGTCTCGGTGAAAGAAAGGACAAGGAAAATGATTTCTGCTTTTCATTTTCCTTATTTTAGAATACATTTTTTCCATTCATGGAAATCATTTTCCTTGGCTAATTTATTTTCTGCGTGCCAAACACTAGAAATTGAACACTAGAAATTTTGAAAAACAATATCCTGAAAGGCATAGACCACATTCTCATGACTTGTGTACTTCTACTATTCCTTTGATAAGAATACATAAACACTGGCCAATTTTCCAACCATAAGCATATGGCAAACATAAAAAGATGTCAACACAAATTACAAACTTTGATAGAAGCCGGCGGAGCCAGGCATAACAAGCCCAAGAGTGAATAACTACAGTCATTGGAGTATACAATATATCCGAAGTTCTGTCATTGTTACAAAACGACATAGTGCCTCAATGAGGTGACCATTTGCATTCTACTAAATGCCCTCTTGCCATGGAGTAGTGAGACAGAGCAGCAAAAGGAAGAATTTTGAGCTCCAATGAAACGGGAATCAATAGGGACCTGCAGAAACAAAGTTTCACGACAACATGCCCCAAGCAACTCCTTGTAGCTGCTGCATCAAAGTGCAAGCTGGTTGCTGCAGCTTGCATCTAGCGAGATCCAAATATCTCTCCCGAACAGTTTGTCGACTTAAACCAAAAACTCGATCCTACGATCCGGTGATGTAACGAAAATTGCTTCCCATCTAGGCTCACCCGAACAGGCATTACCGGGGAACAACTTTAGATTGTAAATATAAGGCTAAGGACTTAAAAGGACATAGAATGCCTCACAAAGAACAAATTCAATACCTCAATAGTTGAAACGCTTGTTTTACATTTCACAATTTCGAATAGATTAGGATCACTCTTTAACGTAAAATTCACTGCAAGCAAATGAAAAGAGCGAGAAGATGTTATGCGGCTTATTCATGCAAAAGATGAGCTCCGACCCTTATGAGGTAAAATAATCTCGACACCCAAAAATGCAAAGGAAAAGGACAACATCATAGGATAATCAAATGGTAGTCAACTTATGAAATCACTTTATCGTCATGTTCATGCGGGAACTTGAATGCTATACTTCAACAACCCAGTTGTCATGTTCATGCGGGAACTCAAATGCCATTCAGCACTTTCCAATCGGGAGAATCTTCTTCTTTTGCAACAAAAAGCCCAACAAAGGTTTGCCAATAAAATAAGAGCATTCATACATAAGCCATGCTAATGCTAGCATAGTAATTTTGCAACTAGCATTCATGGGTATCAGATGCCTAGGGGAGAATGATCAAAGCTCAAAACAGGTAAAACCGAAATTAATTTATAGCACAAGCGGCAGTACACACTAGAAGCATAGCACCATTGTTAGATGGCAATATAGGATTGAAGAGATCTTGGCGGGACGTGCCTGAAACTTATTGGAGGATCTCGAACAAAACAAAAACTTGATAAGGCTCTCTTACGGAGCTAACACCGTTAAATGTTCACATAGGGCAAGAGCTGCGGCTCGGTTCATCCGGGAGAGATGACCTGTGAAATGTGTCAAGTTAATATCGGTGTATAAGTTGCTTGTATGCATCTTCATTCTTCGAATAGTGTTCAATCTCCGCCTATGAAACATGTGCATCGTCAGTACATTCATTGGTGCGGTTAAATACCACTTTGTGCATCTCTTGACACGCACAATGAGAATCAGCCAAGATAAATTTACAAGCCAAACGGTAAACTAAAATTAGATCATCATGCTAATGCACAACTCCATTGCGTTGTCAAAATGCGTACCGAAGGGGAAGATGACACAACAACAACAACAACAACAGCAATAATAATAATTTGACAATATCTCGCAGAGCAAGGCCCAAGCTAGTCATCACTTAGGTATTTTATTATTTTAAGTAGGCATACAGATTATAAGAGAAGTAATACATATGACAGGTTCAAATGAATTTTGCAGACGAAGGAGTGATTGCAACATTGAATTGATGATTGCTGCTTGAAGAAACATACTAATAAACAACCAAATTAATAAAAAGATAAAAAGCAATTTCAGGACTACACACTAAAGTCTCGCAATAACTGTTTTCGATTGTTTTAGCTGTGTTTTGCATCGTGAAGAAACGCACACCATAACTCATTAGAAGATAAAACAGAGCCCACCTCAGTTCAGCCATAAGTTGAGCAAAGCAATTCTAGTAATTTCATTAACCAGATATTGTATAAACAAGACCTTCCTTAAAACATGTAACTTCATATTAACTTTGCCTACCCAAAAATAAAAAAGAGTGGGCAATGAACAAGCCTTTGAGTGTGCTTCACAATTGGTCATGACATTACCAGATAGGAACCATGAGATAATATATTTAGAGGAAGAAACAGTTTAAGCATTGTCAAATGACACTTTCTCAAGAAGTCGTTACTAAATCAAGAACCTCAACAAGCATAGAAATTGATGGCGCACGAGATATGCTTTTAGCAAGGAAATTTGAAAAGTTATCATCCCGGGTTCAACTACTATTCATGCACTTAAAAACATACAAAAACTTAGGTAAATGGTCCAAAAGCCAAAAGAAAGCACTTGGTCTCTACTAATTTATACATAGCAAGAACTTCATAAACAACTTTCTTATGGACAGATGAAACGTTCTCATCGTATACTCAACTGAACAAAACACCAACAGCTTTTATCCTCTCTTTCGGACTCGCGTGGGCGATTGCCCTCTCCATCTGCGGGAAACGAATTGTGATCGGATCGGTAATGTAACCAAAGCAGCAAATGAATCATATTCAGCATCAAAATGAAATCTGTGGATGATGTGCATAGGATAAAGATGAATAGCTGGAAACTTAGAATTTGTTCATTCTAAATCATATTCAGCAAATGAATCGGGTCGCCCTTGAAAGCGCCAAAAAAACAAGAACTTGCCAAGTTGCTTCCCGGTTTTATAATTTTATATGCGTACGTAAATGGGAAAATGCAACGTGACGGGACCGCGGGTCAACAAGAACGAGGAGGAGGGCGGAACAGAATCGACCGAGATCATAGAAACGGAGGGTGCCCACCTGTAAAAATTCAAAGCCCCCCGTTTCATCTCTATCTTTCTATCCGAGTTCAATCCAATCCGCACGAGCAAGAACCCTAGCTCGAAAGTCCAGCTACCATCGAACGACGCGCGAGAGGGCTTGAAGGGGAAAAGCGAGCATCCAATCGGCGAACGAGAACGCGAGAGTACCTTGCGAAGCATCCGCTCGACGCCGTGAATCTGGTTCTTGAGCGAGACGGCCTTCGGCTTCTTCTCCACCCTCGGCGCCTTCGAGCACGAGCGCCCCGAGAGAATCTGGTTCTTGGGCGAGGGGCTTTGTCCCTCAATCGCTCACCATCGCCGTCGCCGTCGCAGTCGCCATCCCTGCCGCCGTCGTCATCGCAATCGTCGTCGCCTTTGAGAGAACCCAGCCGGAAATTGATAAAAACCAAGAGACGAGAGGACTCGAGAGTGAGAGACGAGAGTCGGGAGAGATTTGATTTTATCGGTTCATGGTTCGGTTTTCGGTTCGGTTAACCGATAAAAACCGAACCGATAAAAAATTTTCGGTTTTTGATGAAAATCGAATCGAAAACCGAACCGAACCAAACCGATCGAAGTTTTCGATTTGGTTCGCAGTTCAGTTCGGTTTGGTCTTGACAGCCCTAATATTAGGTCATCGGCCGAAGGAAGTAGGAGGAGAAGAAAAGCAAAGATGAAAAAAAGGAACTTGATTCTAAAGGTATTTTCAGGAATGGACGATGCTTTTTTTTTTTAATAAACTTTTTTATTATATTTGAAATATATTATTGGGAATAAATTTATTGCCGAGAACATAAAAATTGCCAAATAATTTTTTTTTTTTCTTTTCTATTCGGAGGAACAGAAAAATAGAACCATGCCCCCTTTGGTAGCGTTGTTTAGCGTATTACCAAACAGGATCCAAGTGAGCCGGAATGCATTAAATTGTGGCATTCTGATGCTAAAATCACAAATTTCGTCTTTTGGTATTCATCATCGCTTGCCAAAACGACAGCGTTTGCTCGTCGTCCCTCCTTCTCCTCCTCGCAGCTTGCAGCTTGCAGCTTGCAGCTCTCAGTTCTGTTCCCCCTCTTTCCCTCCAATAAGCCCAAAACCCTCGTCGCAGCAGAGACTGGACGCTCGGAAAAGCATCGCCGGTCCGGCCAAAGGAAAAGGAAGGGGGATCGGAAGATGGGGACGTCGGTGCAGGTGACGCCCCTCTGCGGCGTCTACAACGAGAACCCTCTCTCCTACCTGGTCTCCATCGACGGCTTCAGCTTCCTCGTCGACTGCGGCTGGAACGACCACTTCGATCCCTCCCTCCTTCACCCGCTCTCCAGGTCCCCCTCCTTCCCCCCTCTCTCTCTCTCTCTCTTTCGATTCCGTTTCAATCGGCTGCGCGAGATGCGGGCTCGCCATCTCGATTCCGTCGCTTCGCGTTGCTTCTCTCTTCGATTGACGGTGCGAAATGTGAGCTCGTGATTCGAGCGCGGGGGCGCGTCCGCCGCCTGCGCTGCCGTTCGGAGCTGCGGGAGAGTGTGTGTTCACCGTTTTTGTTCCGTCGTGGGCGCGCAGGGTGGCGTCGACGATAGATGCGGTGCTGCTGTCGCATCCGGACACGCTCCACCTCGGGGCTCTCCCTTACGCCATGAAGCAGCTCGGGCTTTCTGCTCCCGTCTACGCGACCGAGCCGGTTTACAGATTGGGGCTTCTTACTATGTACGATCAGTACCTCTCCAGGAAAGTAAGTAGGACTCGTGCCAAGACCCTTTTTCTTTTTTTTTTCTTTTTTTGGCACTGGATTGGTGCAATTATGTGGCTTGCCCTGGATGGGGTGATTATCCTTTGGACGTGAACATTCTTTAAATCGCAAATGTAAGAGGTGAATTTGCGGGTGAATTGAGTTTGACTTAGTTCGAGCGAAGTAATAGGCCAAGGTCGTAATTTTTCCTTCTTCTTTCTGTTCCATCTGTATCGATTGAGAGCTAGTTCAACTAATTCTTCAGTGCTTGGTGATGCCTATAACATATCCACCGATGGTGCTGGGTTAACCAAGGGGACTTTTATGCTCATTTTTTGATCCCCGAAAACACCTGTAATCTGGAGAACTGATTTTAAGCATCCTTTTCATTGTTGTTTTGGTTAGCACAGAATACTATTATAGCAGTATGGGCTTTTTGAGCAATGAAAAGTAATGATGAAAATGTCTCTCCTTTTTCTTTTGCAGCAAGTATCAGAGTTTGATCTATTCACATTGGACGATATTGATTCAGCTTTCCAAAATGTGACCAGGCTAACATATTCTCAGAACCATCATTTTTCTGGTAGGCATTATGAACAGTTGTATCATTTTGGTCGTCACTAGTCTGATTTTGGTATATTGTCATTCGACTGCAGTAGCTCAGACTGAGCCCTTTCTCGAACTTTTTTAAGCATGTTTTGATGTTTCTATACCCTCGTTTTATCTCCTTTGCGTTGATTCTGGATACATCTGTGATCTCCCTGTATCTCTGCATTGATTGTGATTAGTTTATTGACTTTATCAGGAAAAGGGGAGGGGATTGTGATTTCTCCACACGTGGCTGGACATCTCCTGGGAGGTACAATCTGGAAAATATCAAAGGATGGAGAGGATGTTATATATGCAGTGGATTTTAACCATCGCAAAGAAAAGTAAGAGTTTTAACCAAGTAACTGCCTTGGCTGGCTTATTTATGCTACTAGAAATTACTTACCATAATGATGTGTTTCTGTCAGGCATTTGAACGGAACTGTTCTTGAATCCTTTGTCCGACCTGCCGTTTTGATTACAGATGCTTACAATGCCTTAAACAATCAGCTTCCAACTAAGCAAAGGGAGAGAGGATTTATAGGTATTACCCTCTCCTTTCCAGATTCTATAAATAAAGCAGCAAGTACAATTTGTATATTATCGAAATTTGTCTTTTGGGGTTCAGTTTCACTGTTATGCCCTGACTGATAAGCACCTACATATCTGCTTGTTCATTCGTATGATTTAACTGCTCACATGCTAAAATTCTTTTCTTGTGAAGATGGTATAAAAAAGACTGTCGAAGCGGGAGGAAATGTATTAATACCCGTTGACACGGCTGGACGAGTGCTGGAACTTATTTTAATACTGGAAGAGGTCAGTCGGGCAATCTAGACGTGATTTATACTTTTGTGGCTATGGAAGACAAATTTTGCTAAATTTACATCCTGACTGCAGAGTCCTCTGAATTGTCCAATCTATTTCCTCACATATGTCTCCTCAAGCACAATTGATTATGTCAAGAGTTTCCTTGAGTGGATGAGTGACAATATAGCGAAGTCTTTTGAGCATACACGTGACAATGCTTTTCTTCTGAAGTAGGTGATTCTTACTGCTCAAAGTTTTTTTTTCTTTGAATGGCTTTTCTTTGTGCTTCATCTGATTGCACTTTGAAGTGATGCAAATTACCTCCTAAAATATTTTCAATTTATTTGACATTATGCTTATCACTTACAGGCATGTCTCACTCCTAATTAACAAGAATGACCTTGATAGTGCTCCAGCTGGTCCAAAGGTTAAATCTCCTTTCATTTATTCATTATTGTATGCTTATTTCTTCTTTTCTTTACTAACTATTTCAAGTTACTTTAGGTTGTTCTAGCATCCATGGCCAGCTTAGAAGCAGGCTTTGCTCACGACATATTTGTGGAATGGGCAACTGATACCAAGAATCTTGTACTTTTTACGGAAAGAGGCCAGGTAATCCAACGACTAGTGTGGGTGCTACTTAATTGGTCGTGAATTTGCATGATCGAAGTCATTCTGCTATTTTAACTGTGTGAACTTAATGCAAACTGCTTTTTTGGGCCGAACTGATGAAAAAATCTTGGACCCATTAGGCATCTTCTTGATTAGCTTCACATGGGAGTTTTTTCCTGAATGAATTTGTGGAATTATTTGTATAATTCATATTCCAGAATATAGAATTTGAAATAAATTGTAGACAGTTGGAGTAAATATTAATCTAGCTTGCATGGGAATATATTTACATTCTGGAAATCAATGCCCTCTTGATTACTGATCTCAGTGGCTCTTCGAATTTTAGCATCAGAGAATAACATTGTTAGGGGTTAAAATTATCTTCCCAGAAGGCAGACAAACTTATCAAGATAGTTGTACCATTTCTTTTTTTTTGTGCAACGTTTCATTGAAAACTGAATTGTCAGTATTATAAGGAATAAATGAATGCTATTTGTACAGTTCTGGCAAACAAATGATTTTTTTCTTTTTTTCCCGGTCTGATGGCAAACAAGAGATTGATGGAACTGATTTCTACTGGCTTTATGATATAGTTTCTTCAGTTGTTTAGAAGCAACCTGCATATAAGATACAAGGCAGCAATACTGATGAATAATCTTAATATAGTTTCTTCACTTGTTTAGAAGCAACCTGCATATAAGATGAAAGGCATCATGACTGATGAAAAATCTTTAGTTCATTTCAGTGAAAGGAACTTCCATAAATAATTTGTTGCAGACGTGAATTCCAAGTTGATTTGCTGTGCAGATTTTCCTTTCCGTAACATATTTATGTGCTGACAGTTACCATTGAACTTGTAGTTTGCAACCTTAGCTCGCATGCTTCAGGCAGATCCACCCCCAAAAGCTGTCAAAGTTACCATGTCTAAAAGAGTTCCTTTGGTTGGGGAGGAGCTACTTGCTTATGAAGAAGAGCAAAATCGGATAAAGAAGGAAGAAGCTCTGAAGGCTAGTATTATCAAAGAAGAGGAATCAAAAGCAGTGCGCACATCTGATGATGTGGGTGATCCAATGGTCATTGATGCCATCACCACTCAGACATCACAAGAAGGTATTTTTTTCTCAAGAAGTTGATATAGTAGCAATTTTTGTCATGGTTTATGTCTTAAATGTTATTTGTAGTGAAAAGATGTTCTCATTAGCTGGCAAAGATGGTAGTAATCCATCCTAAGTAAAAGGTGGCAATTCCTCTTGATTGAAGCATTTGCTAAAAATTCTCGCTGTTGAGTAACCTTCTTTGGGGAACCAAATTCTCCTCTTTCTTCCTCTAGTTTTTCTACACGATGAAGCTTCACCGTGGATGGCTCTTGCCCCTGAACAATCTTTTCCTGTTAAGAATGACTAAGAAAAGCAGTGTACACAACTTTTCCGCTCTACATTATTTCTGCTCTATTTTAATGTTTATTGTTATTTCTGGCAGCAGCTGGTTCACATGGTAGCAAGTACCGTGACATTTTAATTGATGGATTTGTTCCACCACCCAACTGTGCTGCTCCTATGTTTCCCTTTTATGAGAATGCCTCTGAGTGGGATGATTTTGGTGAAGTGATCAATCCTGATGACTACATAATTAAAGATGACGACATGGATCAAGGATCTTTGCCTGTAAGTATTCTATTACAATTTTCAGCCTCTATGCTTGCCTCTTTGGCTGCTCTAGGTACCATAGGACAGTCACCTTTGAATATTGTGTCTATTCATTAATGAATAGTCCAGTAAAATGAAACAAAGAACATGAAAAATACTAGATGTTTTTGCCAAGTAGCGATTCTCAGCTTTATGATTAGAACTTTTGACCTGAAGAAGCTATGTAGACCATGTCTTAAGAGTTTGTCAACGCCTTATCATTAGAAGTTTTGACCTGAAGAAACTATGTAGATCATGTCTTAGAGTTGTTGACACAATATTCTGCAAATGGTTCTTTTAATTGTTTTCATTTTCCTAGCATCACATAAATGAATGACTTCTGCTAAATGATCCAGAGGAAGGGTTAAAAACAAACAAAACAAAATAAATTGAAATAATGGTTTGAAGCATGTAATTTGTATGGGTTTGGAGCTTTGAACATGTAATGCTTATATCATGTCGAAGAATGACATCAGATTATCACTTGTAATGCTAATACAATGTTAATACAGTGGCACGTGATCATATTGAGAGAGTATTATTGAGTTCATCAGTACTGATTTTACTATGAGAGATAGATCCCCTGGTTGACTTGAACGAAATAATGGTCTTTCAGCAGTGTGAGCTTTCCTAATGAAACTCTTCAATTAAAATTCACCAAGTCATGTGATCTTTAGTATGGTAGTCTTGTGATACATCATTTTTAACCTTCTATGGTGTGGCTTTGCAGTTTGTGAGCAACATGGATGGAAAACTTGATGAAGGACCTGCTAGTTTGATACTTGATATGAAGCCCTCAAAAGTTGTATCGACTGAACTAACTGTAAGTGAGTTCTGCAGTAAGTGATGCGTGGCATTCATCATTTGGTTCCTGAACTAATGTACAGTCATATCTTACATTGCCTCCTGAAAAGAGTACTTCCCTAATGGAGATTGACAATATGGACAGGAAATAAACTCTCATCTAACCTTGAATTGTGGGGAGGCACATCTTTTCTTTTTCATTTCTTTTACTTTTTTTTTTCCTTCCATTTTCAGAAGCCTTAGAAAGGGATTGAGCATTATTCATGGCATGCTACTGCTCTGTGAGAGTTTCTTTTCTTTACTTCCGAATTTGGCTGCAAAAACTTGAACTTCGTGAGCATATGGGAACAAATGATGTTTTTTTTTTTTTTTTTTTTTTTTTTTTTTTTTTTTTTTTTTTTTTCATACTTTGCACTGTTATTAGATTGCATTTGTGAATTTAATTTATGCATTAGTTATTTAATTGTTTGATGAACCTGCCTTTTACATGCGTTATGATTTGTAATATCAGGTGCAAGTCAAATGCTCATTGATATACATGGACTTTGAGGGGCGTGCGGACAGCCGAGCAATTAAATCAATACTTGCCCATGTGGCTCCCCTAAAGCTTGTAAGGTTATCTTTGCTGAAAATAGTTTGAAGGATGACCAGAGACTGTTGGGTCTCTGTATCATGCTCAAACTATGTTATTATGCTTCAAAGGCAATCATGATTCAGAATCCAATAGCATCTCAGTAGTGTTCATGCAGGCATATGTCATGCCTGCTGAAATAAGGAGTAGTTCCTTGTTGTTTATCATCCAATGTGAGGTTTCAACCTGGTGCTGCTAATCACTCATCAGAAGATGCAACTTATTCATTACTCACAAGATTATAGTATTTATTTCGTTCATCAAATGATAGTTAACCTGTTGATGTTCTTTTGCCACTAAGTATAATTGCATTGCAAAATATAACCATATGATTTGTTAAATATAAACTCGTGTTTTGCACTTTTTGAAGGTTTTGGTGCGAGGATCAGCAGAGGCAACCGAGCATTTGAAGCAACACTGCTTGAAAAATGTCTGCCCTCAAGTCTATGCTCCCCAAATCGAAGAAACAATTGATGTCACGTCTGATTTATGTGCTTATAAGGTACCTTCAAGAAATGTCATGTAATTTGAGTCATCATGATGCTGCAAATATGTGTCCTCTGAATCTTGTTTTGTGACAATTAGGTACAACTTTCTGAGAAATTGATGAGCAATGTGCTTTTTAAGAAGGTAAGCTTCTCATGTTTTTGTTCATCTTCATAAAACTTGATTGCCATGTTATTTTCCAGTTGGAGTGTCTCATGTTGACGGATTATACAGCTAGGAGATCATGAAGTAGCTTGGATTGATGCTGAAGTTGGAAAGACAGAGAATGGAACGTTGTCTTTGCTTCCACTGTCAACTTCAGCACCACCACATAAATCAGTACTTGTTGGTGATTTGAAGTTGGCAGATTTCAAACAGTTCCTAGCCAGCAAGGGTGTTCAGGTAAAATTTCTCTGCTTGCTAACATGGTTTTATCCAACATAAGTAGTGATTATTGTTTTTTTAACCAATTAGCAAGACAATCATATAGTGCTTGACACAATCGAATGTTGAACTTTCGGTGTTTGCAGGTAGAATTTGGAGGTGGAGCTCTTAGATGTGGTGAGTATGTAACACTACGCAAAGTTGGCGATGCAAGCCAGAAGGTCAGTATTTTATTGATTCTCGGTTTTGTCCTTTTTCTTTTATTTTACTTCCCTGTTGCTTGGTCCCAACTCCTAGCCACTGTCCATGCCAACCCCCTTCACCTCTGAACAAAGAAATCAAAGCCGTATAGTTTTTCATGATTGAATTTGCCTGTGTCCGATTTTTTTGAGAGAAAGAATTATGAATGCCTTCTACTATCGTTTTTCCACCTGGTCATTGATTCTGTGCGTTTTCATTTTGTAGGGCGGTTTATCTGGCACTCAGCAGATTGTCCTTGAGGGACCTCTCTGTGAAGATTATTACAAGATTCGTGATTATTTATACTCTCAGTTTTATTTGCTTTGAGATTAGATACATATGCAATTCTACTTTTGGGGTAAAGAAGCCTGTGCCATGTCACAATATTCTGTTATGAGCCATCAAAAGCCAAACACAAGTACCATATTCTCATAAACCAAACACGAGTACTATCACCACCTGCGGCAATGGCTGTACATTGTGAACGGCCATAGCCACCGCTACAGTGGAGTCCATTCTTAAGTAGCACCACCTCTAGGATTTTGCCATCTTTCTCTCTCCATCTTGACATGGACCTGTTTCTTCAAACCCACTATTGCAAAGTGGTTACACCCACAGCCATAGATTTCTTTTTTTTTTCTGTGTTCATTTAACAGAATCTTGAAGTCTTCTGAACAATGGACATAAATTTGTCCTTCGCTTATTTTCCAAACAAAGGTCGCAAAACAACTAACCTGATCTTCGGTGACAGCCTCACATCATAGGCAGCTGATTCCGAGTGTACAGATCAGTGAATTCCATCTGAATATCGCCGTGTGGTTTGGAAGCAGTCAGCCAACAGCATCAAGAGCATTGAAACCATATGCCAAGTTGAGAGCAAAAATGCACTACCGGAGTGGGAACAAAATTAAAAACATTGTCTTGCAGATGATGACATTCTTAGAGGTACAAGAATTTAGGTCTTCCCAGTTTCAATGTTAGTACAAACCAACAAAAGTTTCCAAAAAAGTTAGATACTTATTGCATTTGTGCCAAACTTATCTAGATACTTGCGCTATTGCCTTTTTGTGGGCAATTCTTTCTATGGGAACTCGATTGTTAGCACTATAAGGAATAGATTAACACTATCTGAACAGTTCTAGCAAACAAACAATTGATGGAAATGATTTCTGCCGATTCTATGATATAGTTTCATCAACCGTTTAGATGCAGCCTGTACGTATGGTGAAAGGCGCAGTGATTTCATTAGTTATTTCTGCTGATTTTATGAGAGATTTTTCTGCTGGTTACATTTCACTCCGTTTTGTTTTCTGTTCTTTTTTACTACTTCCCTCTTTCTTGCTTGGTCCTGACTCTTGAACAATGCAATCAGAGCCGTATAATTTTTCGTGACAGAATTTGCTCATGTCCGATGTATTTTGATGGAAAAAACTACGAATGCCTGCCACCTTTCGCTTTTTGTATCCTGTCATCGATTCTGTGCGTTTTCCATCTTGTAGGACAGTTTATCCGGCACTCAGCAGATTGTCCTCGAGGGGCCGTTTTTAAGACCATCACGAGAGTCGTGATTATTTGTAGTGTTAAATGCTTTGAGATTGACACGTAAATAATTCTACTTAGTGCAATGTCAAACTGTTCCGTTATAAGCAATTAGATGCTTATTTCTCATAGCACCTAAGGCAAATGCCATCACCACAGGCTGCTCCAAATTAGGTGCTTACTAATGCGTACTGAAAAGTAACACGTCCGGTGTGTCTATATTCTCGGACGTGAGATATCAACCCAACCTCGATGTTTTATACGTAAAATCCCGTTCTGGCACTCCACCTTGAACAGCTAGCAGGCTAGTAGCAATGGCCATCGTACGCTGCGAAGGACCACCAAGGACTTCGCAAGCTCTCTCTCTCTGTATCTCACCATAAACCTGTTCTCTCGAACGGCCATTGCGAAATGCCCTTTACTTATTTCCAAAGAAGAAAATGCCAAACCAATCCAATCTTATCCGATTTCACATTATGCATGGCTGCCGCCTCAAATCATGTGAGATGGATTCCAAGGGTTATAGATGAGTGAATTCAATCTTCCCAATTCACGATGTAATAGATGAACCAACTCCAGGCAAGAATTGCGAACTTTCCATTTACTTCGCTAACCATCTGGCAGGGGCCAACTATAATATAAAGCCAAAGAGAAAAAGCTGATCTGGATATCGCCATGTGGTTGGGAAGCAGCCACCCCACAGCATCAAGAGCATTGAAACCATATGATAAGTTATAAGCAAAGAACGCACGAGTAGAAAGGGAACAGATGAAAAACATTGTCTTGGCAAAAATGACATTCTTGGAAGTACAAGAATTTAGATGTTCCAGTTTCAATAGTCCAAATCAAGGAAAATTTCTAAACTGCTAGCGGACTATTCAAATTGTAGTTGCACAAGAAAATTCCTCATTTCTTCTTTTCACCACCTCCAGCAGACCTGCACCAAAATCCAAGAGATTATCTCACTGAAACACATTAAACAGAAAAAAGATCTCCATGAACAGTATGAATTTGTTGGTACCTCATCTTGCGGAGGACATTAGACATCTCCTCACGCTTCTTCTTTGCCCTCTTGTGGGTACCCAGCTTTCTCTTAGCCACCTTCAGAGCACGCTTGTCCTTTCCAACTTTTAGAAGCTCAGTGATCCTTTTCTCGTATGGTGCAAATCCAGCAACTTCCCTGATCAAGCTCCTAACGAAATGGACCCTCTTGCTGGTTTTCTAAAAGACATAAAAGGAACCAAATCATACATAGGAAGCAGATAATTCAATTATTCCTACCCTACAATAATTGCCCAATAGAAGTAACTTATGGCGTCTGCTTTTGCAAATACTACTTAAGGGACAGAAGATAAGAGAACCCTCCAGTATGCTCGACATAGGAAGCAGAATATTCAATTAATCCTACCCAACAGTGATTGTCAACAGAAGTAACTTATGACCTCTGGTTTTGCTAATACTACTTAAGGGAGAGAAGAAAAGAGACCCCTCCAGTACGCTTGAATGTAACAATTTAATTTTGAAGTGAAAACCAAGATTTCACCATTGAAATTTAGTGGAGTAAATTATGACTATTGCAATTGTGAATTAGAGAGACCTTAACGCAGGTTATTGTATAAACGTGCATCTTTTATAGTATATGGAAGACAATAATCATATTTTGCCATCCACCTACAGTATTGGGCACCAGCAGCACAACATATTTTCACCAAACTAGATACAGTCACATGGTTTAGCCAACGGCATGCGTGCACCGGACTCCTAAACAATTTCTGGCAGAACTCAACTCCACAAGAGAAACTAGTTTCCCCCTCATATCATTAAACTCTCTCTACAAAAACCCTCAAACAAGATATTAGGGTATCTCTTCTCAAAGATAAACCTCTCTCAATCATCAGCAAATTTCCACATCACAAAGGAAAACTATAAGGGGCAACAAATGCCTATGGTCAATCACTAAGTCCTCAAAATTCTCTTCTAGGGAGACAAAACCGACAACAGAAACTGCATCTTTCGAATTGCATCAATGAAATGCACATGCCTCGATACCAAAACAACAGAAAGGGAATCCACGCTCTGGTCAATTGGCATAGAGATGCAGGAAGCACTTACCCCTTTACGGTCGCTGGGACGGGGAGGAAGTTCCTTCTTGGTCACGATGTGGCCCTTGTTAAGGCCCACGAAGAGGCCAGTGCTCGGCTGCTTCGGAGCCATTTCCTACTCATCAAAAACACGAACCCCACGTATTAACGCGCGCTCGTAGAATCAACCACAATCAAAATTTGCAAACAACCCTCTCGCGACACGCCATGTAGAAAACTAAAACCGTAGGAATCACGACAAGCAAGCACCCAAAAAAAAAAAAAAAAAAAAAAAGACACATAAACGGAGGCAGCAAAGAAAGAAAAACAAGAGCAAATAAAAACGGGTGAAGAGTTGCAAAGAGAAGCTTTTGCCATGAAGTGCCATGACGAGACATCGCGAAGCTGAAGCGTTCAGCAATAGAGAGAACAGATCTCATTAACAACAGCACAGAGCTGTCGAGCTTTCGATCTTCTGAGAGATTTTACCTTCTGGGGCGGCCTGAGGTTCTGGGACGGTCGGCTTGACGAAGGAGGAGAAGAACTAGGGTTAGACGCCGAGAGTTCGCTTTTATATATCCGCGGAAAGGGCGAGGACCATGAGGAGCGAGGGTAAAGTCGTCATTGCGTATTGAAAGTTCGTAGTGCTAAAGGCACTTCGGCCTAATCCACCCTAAAGCCCCGAGTTTAGTTTTAGATCCAATTTTATGCTGAATTCTATTTTTTCTCTAAAAAAAAAAAATGTAAACTTTAGGACCAGTCAAAATCTGTTCCGAACTTTCTTTTTTATCTAGATAAAAACTCAAGTTTTAGGTGTTGTCCCAAATTTATCCTAAGCTTTTTCTTATCCGATAAAAAAATCACTAAATTTTAGTCTAGTCCCAAATTCACCCCAATAGCTCTATATCAAAAAATTGCCATTAACAATGATTGATCTTCATATATAAGGACGATTTCATTTTAGAGATAATTTTCCAGGATTTGTTATTGAAGCGAAAATGCCTCATCAAGTTGGAATAGGATCACGAGGTAAATTTGAGAATAAATTGAAAATTTGTGATTTTTTCAGATTGAATAAAATTTGGGATATATTTGGAACTATAACTAATGTTGGAAAAAAGGTTTGGGATAGAACTAAGATTAAACCAAAAGTTTGAGGTTTTTTACGAAACTTTTTAAAACACCCGTTAGTCATTATTAAACATGAAAATTTGTGTATTTTTATGGAAACACTACGTAACACACATATTATGCGAGCAGGAAGAAAATATTAAGACGATACGATTATATAATAGAATTAGTCCAATTTGAAGTTATCAATATATATGAGATAAATTAATAATTTTCTTAGGTCGCACAACATAAATGCAATACTAATTTCTCAACCAAGCATTCTTCACCTGGGGTCACATGACAGCATCATTCCACAATATGAAGCTCAGTCACGTTTTGGCCTATGAAATCTGGTCTTCTAATCGAACGCTTGTGAGTCTTGTGGCAATGTGATCTTGCTCAGGGTCACGCAACCCTAATGTCACTCTAACATCTTGATATTATTAAGAGTGTGCATGGTCCGAGTGGGCAGTTCCTAATTCTAGGTTGGGAATCGCCCACTCAGACCATGCACAAGAACCGGACAATCAGTCCAATCCGGTTCTTCGGTTCTCAGATGGATTCATAGAATCAACCCAACCTCCGCACCTTCCCCTTTTCACCTTTCCCACATCTACTTATTCTAGTTCTCCTGACCATGGTAGCTTTATTCTCTTTAAGTACTAGCGCCGTGGAGGCGGTAATTGTGACCCTCACGCCGCTTTTGTCCCAGCCACCACCATCATCTCCGCCACCACCTTCGTCGTCTCCCGCTCCTCCCTCAAGACCGACAATGAGGAGGACAATGGGGATGACAAGCCATTCTTAGACCTGGAGTTCACCCCTATCCTCGAAGCTAAGGACAATGGAGAGAAGCCTGAAAAGGCGGAGGAGGAAGAGGGGAGATAAAAGGGGGATGAGCCCAACAACGAAGAGGACGACAGTGACGGTGAATATGGAGATGGCAACAAGAATGGCGACGACATGGATAGAGAGTTCAAGTTCGAGGGGAGAAAAGAGAATCGACTTACTATTTCACCTAATTCAAACTAAGACTTGAAGGGACTTGAAGGGACTTGAAGGGAGATGAATAGACCTGGAAGTGAATTGGAGAGGAAGAAGGAACTGGAGGATATTTTAAACTAAGAGAGATGAGATGGAGTAGGAGAATAGTGAATTGAGACAAAATGGTGATTTAATTGTCATTGCGTATTAAAAGTCCATAGTGCAAAAGGCACTTCCGCCTAATTCCCCAAAAACCAACCCCCTAAAAAAAAAAAGGTTTAGATACAATTCTACCCTGAATTTGTTTCCCTACAAAAAAATCTACACTTTAGGTCCGGTTAACATTTGCTCCGGAGTTAGTTTTTTATCCAAACAAAAACCTCAATTTAAGGTGTTGTCTCAAATTTATGCCAATTTTTTTTATGTAATTAAAAAATCATTGATTTTTACTCTACTACTAAATCTGCTTTTAGTAGCCCTCTATCAAAAAACTACCGTTAGACATCCTTAATTTTTATATATAAGAAGGGTTTCATTTTGAGATAATTTTCTATGTCATCTTGCCATATGGATTTGTTATCAACGTGCAAATGTCTCGTCAAGTTGGTAATAAATCATTCAAATGTTTTTTCTTTTAGACGGAATAAAATTGTATGAGATAAAAGAAAAACTTTGGGGTAGAATTGGAATTAAACTTAAAGTTTGAATTTTTTTTAAGGAATTAGACCTAATTTCAAAGAAATCAATTTTCATCTTTTTGAAACACCATTAGCCATTATTAAGTATGAAAATTTGTATATTTTTACAGATACACCACATAACACTCATATTATGTGAGCAAAAAGAAAGTACTAGGATCATACAATTATATAATAGAATTAGTCCAATTTAAAGTTATCAATTTGTATGAGATTAATTAAAAATTTCTTTGGTCGCATAAAGTAAATGTAATATTAATTTCTCAACCAAGCATTCTTCTTACAATTAGATTTGATTTTCTAGATTTCGTGGACGATTTAAAATAGCGGTAGAAAGTTATGGTACATCGTGGCTTTTTAACTCCGCGGACGAGGTCGAGGGACGCCGGTACATCGCGAGACATTAGCAAAGCTTCATCAAGGGTCGCTTGATGTTGGGAAGAGCTTCGCCTGGGGTCATGCGACACTAGGATTCCACAATATGAAACTCAATAAAAAGTCAACTTTGGAGGTTTGATTGAAGCGTCTCATGCATATAAAATCTAACCTTCAAATTGAATGCTTGCGCGTGATCTAGTCACTAGATCACGTGACCTCAATACTTGAGCTCTCGCTTGGCCAAACATTTGGATTAACATCTTAACGTTAGTAAAAGTGAAGACAATTCAAAAGTGTAGAAAATTTTTGTTCTTTAATATCTAGCAATATCATTCTCCCATATCGGGTAAGGAAAATCCTCGAAACGGGTAAAAAAATTTAAAAAATGAGCAACTCATTTACCAACCTTATCTCTTCTAAGTCGTTGAAAATGAAAGTGGAAAAATATTATAATGTACCGAAAAAGGATATATTTCCTTTTCCTTCGTTTTACTAAGCTTCCCCCGGACTCATCCGAGACGTTTGTTCTAAATAGACGAAAATGCCCATGAACTAGGCTCAGAAGGACAAGGGCATTTACGGGCATTCCTGGCTAAAGTGGGGGAGCGTCGTAAAGAAAGGCAAAGAAGGCAGTTCATCCCCCCCAAATTTCAAATAGGCACCAAACGGCTACTTCCCCTTATCAAATCCTATTCCTTCCCCCAAGAATTCTCAGAGCAGGTCGTCGTCGCCTCTCCCGAATTCGCTCCTCGAACGCTCGAAATTCCCCCCCGGAAAATCCCTCGAATCCTGCATCTCTCTCTCTCTCTCTCTCTCTCTCTCTCTCCGGCCTCGATTCCGTCTGCCGTCCGATCGCCCCCGCGCGCTCCGGGGTTTCGGTCCGGTCCCCGATTGTCGCCTGTCGCAGCCGCGGAGGAGAGAAGACGGGAGGATGAGCTCGAAGCCGTGTCCGAAGATCCGAGTCGTGGCGAGAATCAGAGGCCATGGGGATCGGGGGGCCAAGCCTTGGATCTCCGTCCGCAAGCCTGACGGAGAGGACTCGGAGACCGTCGCCTTGTCTTTCGACGCTCCATCTGCTAGGTTACTCTCTGTCTCCGAGCTCGCGCGTGCCGATTTTTTTCACTTTTTTTTTTTTTTTTTTTTTTTTTGTTAACCTTTTCTGGTTGCGGTTTTTACGTTTCCTGTGCGTGTGTTGATGGAAGGAAGCTAGGGAAGATTAGGAGTGTTTACTCCGCGACTGCTCTGTCCGGATTGGGGTGCGGTGGGATCATGTGGATGATGTTGATTTTCTCCTGTTGGATTGTTGAGGCGAGTAGACGTAATTTGTGCGCGGACATACACACGCGTGTATGCGCAGAACTATTGTCGTGTTCTTTTTCTTTTTTTTTTCCTTGGATAAAGTCGTTTTTTTTTTTCCGGTGGGAAACGAGAGAAGATGGGAATTTATGAGAGAGAAGTAATGTTTACATATCCTATCTAATGTCCATGAACTTTTAGCATGTGTTAAGAAGAGAAGTCCATCATTTTGGATTTCCAGTACTGGGATTTTGCAGATAATGCTGAAATAGCCCGTCGATTTCACTTTCTTCGGGTAACATGTGGGCTTTAGATGGCTAAATTGCCCTTATTTTGCAGTAAAAAAGAATCCCATCAAGTGCACTACTGCTATGGGCCTAACGAAGACAATGATAGGATATACATTAGAGAGATCAAGCCTTTTATATCGGAAGTTTTTGACGGTCATAATTTCACTACCATTGCTTACGGGGCTAGAGGCAGTGGAAAGACATGCTTAATTCAGGTTAGATTTGATAGCTTTAATCTTTTCGGCAACATTATTCATGAATCTCAGTCCTAGCATATGCTGTGGTTATTGATAAGTCTATCTTTTGAAGGGCTCGGGGGAGAGTCCAGGCTTGGCTGCACTAGCCATTGAAGACATTACCCAAATGGCTGAAAGAGCGGAGAGGCTTGTTGCAATATCTTTCTATGAGATTTACCAAGACCAGGTCTATGATCTGCTGAAATCAGATAGGGCAGCTGTTTCTGTACTTGAAGATGCTCAAGGAAAAATCAAATTGAAAGGGCTTTCTCAGGCATGTCCTCTTTGTAACTAGAGAAATGGTTTGAAGGACTTTAAATAGACACCTTATGAATTAGTGAGTTGATGTTGGCCAACTTTATTTCCTGATTCGTGTTCCATAATGTTCAGGTTCCCATAAAGTCTAGCTCAGAATTTCGCAAGCTTTATTTTGGTGGTTGCAATTCTACCAAGACAGTCAACAAGTTGGCTAATGAACTTCCTAAAAGAAGCCACAGGGGCTTAATTATTCACGTCACATCACCTGTTGAGAACACAGATGCACCTCCTGTTGGCAAACTGAATTTTGTTGATTTAGCAGGTTTGAATCACGCTTTTGTTGAAATCCCCATGTCCTTTGGCAAGTATAAACTCTGCTTCCCTTTTGACTTTGTCTTTTTCCAGGATATGAGGACCCTCGCAGGAAAAGTAAAGATGGACTTAGCTTTGTGGAGAAGAATAAAATCAACAAGTCACTATACGCACTACAAAATGTTCTTCATGCATTAAATGCTAACGAAAACCATGTTCCTTTCCGGGAAAGCAAAGTTACTCGCCTGTTGCAAGATTCACTTGGAGGCTTAAGTAATAGGCTCACAGTCATAGCTTGCTTGGTGAGCCTGGTTGCTTCTTGTTTACATGTCTCATTTGCATTATTTACTTATGATATCTAGTCAATAGTCAATTAATCTTGCTTAATTTGCTTCGACAGAACCCATTGTTTTGCCAAGATTCCATTTACATTGCCAGTTTAGCTTCTCGGACTTGTCAAGGAAGTCATCAGATTGTCATGGAATCTGCAAAGAAGAGCAAAACTTTGGAAAAACCAGTAGGGATATCCTCATCTAAGGTTAGAATCTCACAAAGTGCTTCTGGTAAGCAAATTGTCATGGAATCTGCAAAGAAGAGCAAAACTTTGGAAAAACCAGTAGGGATATCCTCATCTAAGGTTAGAATCTCACAAAGTGCTTCTGGTAAGCAAATTAGATCGCGGGTTCATCTTCTTCAAAAGAATGCCAGTTGTAAATCTGCCGTGAAGGGAAAGTAAGTTGAAGTTTTCCATTTTTTCCTTATGATTGACTAGAATCCATATTGTTTATTATTCACTGGGTATACATTTGATTTTTCTTCTTGCTGCAAAGGAAATTATTTGGCGAGAATAGTGGCCTGGATAATGATATGAAGGTATTTGACCACCTCTTTCATACGTAAAAGAATCAGTTAGTTACTTTTATTGAAACTGGCAGTAGAACAGGAATGGCTCATTATGCCAAGAGAGAGGCACTATCTATTTGTTGACGAGAATGTTTAAGAATCGCCTTCTAATGAGCATTTTGGGTCTTGAATATGGATTGAAGTTGACTCAACTACTTCTTTTAGCCAATAAAGCTTTGTTTTATGTCCCCTATTGCAGGCAAGCTCAGACTCAGCTGTTGCTTCAACTGTTAAAGCTGGAGCACAAGAAGAGGTCACTTCTTTCTACATATTTCTAACAATCACATTTCTTGAGACACAATTGTTTCCTTATCTAGTATTTTCATATATTGCAGGAAACTTCTATATTTGCTGTTGCTTCATCTTTTGATTCTTTGACGCATGGAGATGTTAGTAATTCCAAATTATTTAAGGTTTGAGGTTAAAAGCGTGTTGTTTTATAACTTGGTTCATGTCCTGATATTTTTAGGAAAAGTCTGGCTTAAATGTGACCGAGAGCATGGTCTCGTCAGAGAAGGTAATTCGATTTTTTTTTTTTTTTTTTTTTTGGTGTCATTTTTATTTATTTATGTGATTTTTTATAAAAAAGTAATGATAGATTCCCTTCTCATCAGCAAACTTCCTCTGCGGTGTTGGAACATACCTTGGAAAATACTCTGCCACAAAACGTGGTAATTAACACGTGGACATTGTCTTTCAGAAATTCTTAGAAGAAAAAGATATATACGTGCAATCCTTTTGTGTTTTAGGATGTTTCTCAGCTGTGTGAAGAAAATCAAGAGGAGGTTAGCTCTAATCTCAGTTGCAGCAAGGAAGCATTTCCTCTTCCTAATAGAGGTACAAATGCATTCCTTCAACTGAAAGTATTCAGTCATAATTTCCCATGTTTTGATAGTTCGTTCTTTGAAAACGTGCAGGTAGCATGGGCAAGGAAAATTTGCAATTTTCCATCAATGAAGATGGATCGCCACCATTGAGTGCCAGATTGCAGGAGCTATCAAACAGCTTGAAGTTATTGTACTCCTCAACTCCATGCATAAAGATGCCAAATGAGAACGTGGAAGCTCTGGAGCCAATAACTCCAATAATTGACTCAAATGTCCAAGGAAATGAGAGAAAAGACATTGCTAGCTTTAATAGTCCTTTGCCCGCTTCTAGGACATGCTACCCAGGAACAAAGGTCACATACATCAGTTCTCTCTAATAAAGAAAAGAAGCGTATTTCACTGTTTAAATGCTGAATTTTTGTTTTGCTAATTTACCTTCTAAAATTTTTCTTGCAGAATTCCCTCATTCAAGAATATCTAAGGATTTTCAACAGTGCTAGCAAGTGAGTAAACTATACATTTATTTCTTTTTTTCTTTTTATATGAAAAAACTTTACATTAGTGGAAACTACTCGAGCCAGGAAACAATTTTGAAATTAGAAATGCACAATATGTCAACTATTGGGGACAATTTTTTTTCATTGCATTTTAGAAAAGTGGTCTTATGCTTGTCTCCATTTTTTTTTTATTTTGTCAGGGAAGAGTTGAAGGGACTACGGGTGAGGAGCTTATTCTACAGAAAATGATTATTCAAAAGTTTTGCAAGTAATTTACATGAAGTTAACTTGTTAATTCAGGGAATCGGAGAGAAGAGAGCTACCCACATTATTGAACTTCGCGAAAAATCACCGGAGCCATTCAAGACTGTAAGTTCATTTTATTATTGCAAAAGTTAATTAAAAAATTTGTGCTTGCGCATTGTCCGTATATTTATGTTGATGCTCCAGTGAACCATTTCTTTGGTCTGGCCAAGCATTGTCTCTCAGAATTCAAAGTGATTTAATAAGTGAGAATAACTTTTGTGTTTGACTTCAGCTTGATGATTTAGGGAGTCTCGGACTGTCAGCAAAGCAGGTATGTTTTTCCGAGTCACCTTCGTCCTTGTGCCAAATATGGCAATTTTGAATCGGAGATGGAAAGATTATTTAAACGGAAGCTGATTCTACAAGTTGTCTATTCATGTCAATCCTGTAGGTGAAGAAGATGTTGGCAATAAAGTAGAGCGCACCGGCCATTCCTTGTGCGCAAGATGAATCTTCTATTGGCAATAAGTGTTGCCACAAAAGCGGGTTTATCCGTGCGGAGCTTCTTGTGTGATATGTAATGTGCCATGTCCTCGTATGCGATGATGATTCAGGATGTGAGGGAAAAGACGATTTATCCTGGTCATAGTGTGTTTTTGTGTACTTGCTTTTGTATAGACTGCAAGGATAACCCACCTCACTGCTGGTGTATTTTATGTGGAAAGAAACCAAAATTGACATGTTAGTGTCACGATCGAGCTGTTGCATTTTATGTGGAAAGCATACTAAATTTGACATGTTAGTGTCATGGGTAAAGGTGTGCAAAAGAATCATGAATTGCCTAGACCACCCAAAATTGGACCAGACCGGACTGCTCAAAAACCAGCAATTTACACAAGGACCAGTCTGATTCTTGGTTCCAATTAGTGGAATCAGTGAATATCGGTTTGGTTCTCAATTTTAGGTGTGAAACCGCCCGCTCAAACTAGACCTGTTTCAACTCCCACATCCTATAAGAGGTAGAGCAAAAGTCTGAGAGTGAGCATTAGAGTAGAAATGACGTAGGACTGACTAAAAAAAGAAAAAAACTAGACCGGTGTGTGTGCGTGTATGTGTATGGACGAGTATGATCCAAGACCTCCAAAACGATGGAGCCATATCCCATACAACGACCAGGTCACGTGCTGCCCATGAATGATCCGTAAGTAACCTATGATTAATGCAAGAGTCGGCCCATGCGCAATGCGGGGACAAGCTCGTGACTGTTCGACTTCCTTGTATAAGGTGATCCTTTAGCTTCCCCATGGACTGATCCTATAGATCAATGGCAGGCGTTCCTTCAGCTTTCCCACGTCCTAGGGTTTCTTGAGCTCATGTAGCTTTGTAATGATTGTACATATTCAAACCTGACCATTGGATTGGAGGGGGATCAACGGCTATAATCAAACATGTACATGTATATGTAGGGACCATCCCCCTTCAACTATACATTCTAGTTCATGAGCTAATACATTCGAGCTTCATTGTCATACTTTTTTCTTGTGAGTTGAGTTCGTGTAGGGCTGACTTGGGATTGAATCCTAAGGCTGCACGGGTGTGTGATCGTTCGTAATCAACCGACCCATGACAAGTGGTATTAGAGGCTTTGTTCCAAGTGCAATAGCTTATCCTCCTCCTGACGTTGCAATCACTCAATATGACAACTTTGAGGAATGTGGACAAGCGACCAAGAAGATCACTCCGGTGGAAGAAAAACGGTGCTGTTTCAAGCTTGAGGGATCCAAATGGTGACTTGGAATATGAATGATGGTCATGGAGGAGACCGTCTCGGATGTCTAAGGGACAGTAGAGGATTTGAACTAGACCGTCGAGGGAGTGGGATTCGAAAGGGAGGAGCTCTTGGGAGAGATAAAAGAGCTCAAGACTGGCATAGGAGAGCTCCGTGGCGAGGTTCGAGGGTCCTTGGCCCACGAGTTGAGGCAACGAGATGAGACCTGGGAGGCCACCATGGCGGCCATGCGTGCGGAGATAGCCGAGCTTAAAGGGAAGCTCATGGAGGTTAAAACAACACGCGTGAATTGGGTGGTCACTAGGCAGCCGCGTACCGATGCATCTAAGCCGAAAGAGTTCAAGGGCTTGGTAAAGGACGTGGACAATTTCTTATGGTACATGGAGTGGTATTTTCAGACCATGGGAATGAACAACGATGCACTTTGGGTAAACACCGCAGCAATGTATTTAGTTGATGACGCATTGCTGTGGTGGCGTCGTAGGTCGTATGATAGGAGTGACGACCCTATCATAACATGGCCTAGGTTTGTGGAGGAATTTCGACAGACCTACTATCCCGCCTATGCTGAGAAAGAAGCTTGTGGTGAACTCAAGCACCCTAAGCAAAAGGGCAAAGTTCACAAGTACGTGAAACGGTTCTCGGAGTTGCTTCTCCATATTTCGTCCATGATCGAGATGAAGGCGTACCATCAATTCATGAGCGGAATCAAACCATGGGTCAAGTAAGAGCTCAAGCGGTGCCACGTGATAGATTTGGTGACGGCTATTTCCATGGCTAAGTCCCTCGTGGAGTACAAGCCCTCGTCCACGGTTAAATCAGACTCTCACCCGAGAAAGAAGGCCAATGGTGGGGGAGATCGGAGCAAATATAACCATCCAAATGGTGGCAAACCAGCATCAATCTCTCCTAAAGCTCAACCAGAATCAAGCAACAAAAGATACCGAAAGACACGCACCTGCAAGTACTTCTTTTGCGATGGGCCACGCATGGCCTGAGATTGCCCAAAGAGGGGCAAACTTGCAATTCTATACAAAGAGGATGAACCTTGCTACGTATTCTTGGATTGATCAAAACCAAGAAGGTGAAATAACCTAAAGGCATTATATTTATGGATGTGGAGATTGGAGGTACTACAATGAGTGTGCTCGTGGATACTGAGACGGCCGACCTCTACATATCTTAAAAGGCCGTGATGAAGCTAGGTCTTTGGGTTGAGAAAGGAAGAGTCCATTGGCTCAGAATGGTCAATTCCAAGGAAGTCCTAACTAGCAGTTTGGCTAGGGACGTGGAGCTCCTCCTTGGTCCATGGACCAGCACTGAGGCTATCAAGGTAATCCCCCTTGACGATTATGACTTTGTGTTGGTTTTGGAATTCCTTGACAAGATCAACGTGGGCGTAACACTGTTCGCGGATTGTATATGCATCTTGGACAAACAGTGCCAATGAATGGGAGTAAAGAACAGCGCAAGTGACATAACTTGGCACGGGGGGACACTTAAGTGCCATAACTTTAAAACGGTACACTTAAGTGCCACTTTTTTTTCAAATGGGACTTAAGTGCCAATATCGGAGTTAAATGGAACACTTAAGTGCCACTCCGGGCTAACGTTGCAATTTTCCGGCCATGGAGGTCCAAAACGGTGTCGTTTTGCACGCTAACGTGGCGAAAAAAATGCAAAAACGACGCCGTTTCGCGTCTAACGTGTAAAAATAATAAAAAAATTAATTAAATTAAATTAAAAGTTAATTTTAATTAAAAATATTCTAAAATTAAAAAAATTAAAAAAAAAAAAGGTGGGGGACGAAGGGGCGGGCGGGCGAGGGTGAGCCCTCGCCGCCGCCGCCTCCCGCCATCGCCGGGAAGGGCCGGCGACGAAGGGAGGGTCAACCGGGGTCGCCGGCCCCCGGCCGGCCGACGGCGAGGGCGCGGGCCCTCGCCGCCTCCCCGCCGTCGCCGGGAAGGGCCGGCGACGGAGGGGAGGGGGAGGGTCGCGATCCGGCGAGGGCTCGCGGCCCTCGCCGCCGGTCGGCGGGGCGGCAACCCGGCCGACCCTCCCCCTCCGTCACCGGCCCTTCCCGGCGACGGGGAGGTGGCGGCGGCGAGGGCTCGGCCCTCGCCCGCCCGCCCCCTTCGTCCCTTTTTTTTTTTTTTTTTTAAATTTTAAATTTTTAAATTTTTAGAATATTTTTAATTAAAATTAAGTTTTAATTTAATTTAATTAATTTTTATTATGCAAACGACGTCGTTTCGCTAACTCGAACCGACTCGGCTCTCCGGCGGCCACGTAAGCATTAAAAAATAATAAAAATGCGCAACGTAGGAATTTCGGCAAGGGTCACCGGAGGTGGCACTTAAGTGTCCCATTTGAAAAAAAAAAAAAAAGTAGCACTTAAGTGTACCGTTTTAAAGTTATGGCACTTAAGTGTCCCCCCGTGCCAAGTTATGGCACTCCAGGTGTCCCAAACTCCAATGAATGGTTTCGATCCATCATGAGTCGAGATGTGATAGGAAGATATCATCAGCCTTGCAGTTGTCCAAGGGAGTGAAGAAGGACGAGGTGACCTTCTTAGCAATGCTGAAAACTGAGGACATGAAGGAAGGTGATCCGCCGAAGGAGGTGATTCAAGTCCTCAATCCGTTCCAAGATGTGATGTAGTCCAAGCTGCTCAAGAAACTTTCCCCTCAACGGGAAGTAAATCATCGGATCGAGCTTGTGCTCAACACTCGACCACCAGCCATGGCCCCCTATTGCATGGCCCCACTTGAGTTGGAGGAATCGAGGAAGCAACTCAAGGAGATACTTGATGCGGGATACATTCGACCCTCTAAGACTCTGTTTGGCACTCCGATCCTATTTCAAAAGAAGCATGACGGATCCTTTCGGATGTGCATCGATTATCGAATATTGAATAAGGTCACCAACAAAAGTAAATGTTCGATACCTCTGATTGCAAACTTTTTTGATCGGCTTGGAGAAGCTCGGTGGTTCACCAAGCTCAATCTTCGATTAAGGTACCACCAAGTGAGGATCGTCGAAGGGGACGAACCAAAGATCACATACGTGACTCGATACGGATTGTACGAGTTCCTTGTCATGCCTTTCGGCTTTGCCCAACGCACCAATCACGTTTTGCACTTTGATGAATAAGGTACTACACCCGTTTCTTGATTAATTCATTGTAGTCTACCTTGATGATATTGTTGTGTATGGTCAAACACTTGAGGAACACGTCAAACACTTGAAACACTTAAAACAAGTCTTCCAAGTCCTACGGGAAAATGATATGTATGTGAAGTGTGAGAAATGTGCCTTCGCGCAATATAAAGTCCCTTTCTTTGGGCAAATTGTTGGGGATGGAGGAGTGTGGATGGAAACGGCCAAGATCCGTGTCATTGTCGAATAGAAACTATCGACCAAGGTAACGAAGTTGAGATCCTTCCTTGGTCTCACAAATTATTATTGACATTTCATACGGGAATATTCGAACCTCGCCATACCACTCATGGATATGTTGAAGAAAGAAAGGTAGTGGAAGTGAACGGATCAATGTCAAGAGGCATTTGATCGAGTAAAAGAAGCCATGATCAAGGAATTGATGCTCGTGCTGCCCAACTATCCCAAGCCATATAAGGTAAAAACTAATGCTTCCAATTTTGCTATTGGTGGTGTCCTCATACAAAATAGGCATCCGGTTGCCTTCGAATCTCGAAAGTTGAACAATACTGAGCAGCAATACATGGTCCAAGAGAAAAAAAAAATGACTATAATGGTGCATTGCCTTCATACGTTGAGGCATTATCTCTTGGGCTCTAGTTCATTATGAGGAAAAATAATGTGGTTACGAGCTACTTCCAAAAAAAAAAAAAAAAAAAACTCAGCCTGAAGCAAGCTCGATGGCAAGACTTTTAGACCGAGTTCGATTATGTGCTGGAATATAAGCCCGGAAAAGCTAATTCCAAGACAGATGCCTTGAGCCGAAAGATGGAACTAGCCAATATAATGAGCCGACCCAACTGCCCGACCATATCAAGGAGGGGCTCATGCATAACCCAAGCCCTCCTTCAATAGGCGCGAGAGGGGAAAACGATGCGATTTTGGTGCGAAAACGACCTTTGTCTATACCAAGAGATGGCGACTCTGTGTGTCACTCCACAAGGAACTAAGAAAAGAAGTGTTTTTTTTTTTTTTTTTTTTTGACAAGTGCCACAATTTCAAATGAGTTGGTCATCCGAGAATCTACTACACCATAGCACTCGTCGAAGATCAATATCATTGGCCTCACATGCGGGACAATATCAAAGTCTACATGTCTTATGTGCCAACAAGATAAGACCGAGCAATGATCATCGCAGGGGCTCCTCAAGCTGTTGCGCATTCCAGAGTGTCCATAGGAGAGTGTCTCCATGGACTTCATAGTGAACTTGCCAATATTCAAAGGATATCGGACCCTCACGACTGTTGTGGATTGCTTCTCTAAGTACACGACGTTCGCGCCAACATCCAAAGATTGTGTAGCTAAGGAAGCGGCCAAGCTATATCTTAAGCACGTCATCAAGTACTGGGTGTAATTCGCACAATCATGAGTGATTGCGATCCTTAATTCACCAGGCGGTTTTGGACCAAACTTTTCAAGTTACTGAGGTCAAACCTTAACTTCTCCACAAGTTTGCATCCCTAAACCAACGGTAAGATAGAAATGGTGGATGCACTCCTAGAAATATACCTTCGGCACCATGTGAGCAACATGCAAGTGAACTGGATACGGTTGATCAACGTGACCCAATTTTCATACTACTTGTAGTAGAGTGAGCCCACGAACCATAGTCTGTTCGAAATCGTGACGGGGTGACAACTACTCATACCAAGTGTGGTTGCCTTAGGGTACCATGGAAGTATTCTCGTGGCTTACAAGTTTGCAGATGAATGGGATGAACAAGCGAACTTCATATGAGCGTGCCTATACAAGGCCGCCAAACGCATGAAGAAGTAGGACGATGAGAAGTGACGGCACGTGGAATTCCAGGTCGAAGACCTAGTGTTGGCCAAGCTACATTTGGTCCTTCAATATTGAGACATTTATAAATGGTTGATCTATTAGTATAGAGGTTCCTTCTGAGTGTTGCAGCAAACCGGGAAGGATGCATACAAGTTGGACTTGCCGGCTAAACTCTAGGTACATCCCGTGTTCCACATGAGTATGCTAAAACATTTCCATACAAATGAGGGGGACATGGACCATGAGGAATCACAACAAATGCCCCTTGGGACAAAAACATTATATGATTGGGACATCGAGTGCATCATGGCGGTCCAAGTCATACATAAGAGGTATTGCATGCCAAGGAAAGAATACTCAGTCCAATGGAAGGGCCTTCCCAAGAGTAAAGCGAGCTGGGAACTGTCCAAGCCTCTATGATAATTCAAGAAACACATAGATACCTTTCATGTCGAGGACGTGACAAGAGCGTCACCTGAATAGGTGGGGGAGATTGACAAGACCCAAGAACGAGCATGATCCAATATCTGATGGGGCCGTGTACCATATAAGGACTAACCCACGAGCTGCCCATGAACGATCTATGACAACCCATGATCAATGCAAGAGTGGGCCCATGCACAATGTGAGGACAAGCCCGCGATCATTTAGCTCCCTTGTGTCAGGCGACCCTTTATCTTTCTTGTGGACCGATCATGCAAACCCATGGCAAGTGTCCCTTGGACCGATCATTCAGCTCTCTTGAGCTGATGTAACCTTGTAATAATTGTACATATTCAAATAAGACTATTGGATTGGAGGGGGATCAATAGCTAGAATCAAACCCATACTTATATATGTAGGTGACCATCTCCCTTCAGTTGTACACTCTAGTTCATGAGCTAATACATTCGAGCTTCACTCTCATACTTGGTTCTTGTGAACTAAGTACGTGTAAGGCTAACTTGGGATTGAATCCTAAGGCCGCACGATCGACCTGTGACAAATGTATGTATGTTTGTAATTATCGGATATTATTGACTAATTTTGTTTCTCGAATATGTAATAAGATTAACTCCCTATTATTTTTTTCTTCATTCTAAAAATGTATTTACTTAATTTCTCAATTGAAACAAAATAAACAAATGAAGCAAAAGGAAAGAATTGATTGGAGATGTCCATAAATGTTGCAGTATTTTGTTGTCATGATACAAAATTAAGAGCCAATGGCTCATTTTAAGAGAATAACTAGGTCTTTCCTTAGTCATCTCCATGATTAGATTAGGTTAATATTGAAAAAAGATGGATCAAATTACTATTGTTTTTAACTTCTATTGAGGTTAGGACTTCTAACATTAAATATAACTCTCTACATGTTCCCTGGTATCAAGAAACCTTAAGAAGACCACATCATGACCTTTGAAGAAATTAAGTTCCTAAGTAACAAGTATTATCTATTCATTATGCCTTAAAGTTTTTAGCCCTCAATTAAAATCAATAATTCGCACTTTAACTCGAATTTAAGGCCGAACAAGCTTTACTCTAAAAAGAAACTAGGTTCTCCATAAGATTAATTAATTAATGCAATTTGTTGGGTTGGGGACGGGTTTCCTGGATCCATCCAAGAACTAGATCGGACCAATGGTCCGATTGGATCCTTAGTCCAATTCTCAGGTGAATCCATCGAAACATATGCGGCTTCCTATACCAATCTTTCGGAACTGATCCTTAGTGGGCGGTTCCCAATTACAAAGTGAGAATTGCCCACCTGAACTATGCTCATCCCTAATTTTGGGTCAGTCAATCTAACATTTTCCTAACCCTTATGATTTCTCCCAAGTCAAACTTGCTGACACTCAACTCACAAGGATCCGTGTGGCCTTAAGGTATATCTTAAGTTAGCCTTACTCACACTTAACTCATAAGGATCGTAGAAAGAAACTCTAAAAAGCGAAGCTCATGGATTGATACAATGAGGGGAGGAGGTTTGTAAGTTAACTATAGTCATGGATCTCCTCTTAATCTAATGGTGGATATTAGAACTACCCAACTATCACCTACCTGCATCATTATAGGTGTACAATTATTACATCATCCGCCTCCAAGAATATTCTATCACACCCAAGAAAATGCTAAAACTTCAATAAATAGGTTGAGGGTCGCTCATCTATAGATCAGTCACGGCCTTTGTTCAAAAAACCTCTGGAATATCTCGATTCATCGGGCCATGACACAAGTGTTATGAGTTGACACCTTCACTGCACTCAGGATTTATGTGTTTTATTGCTTGATTTTTCTATTCTATGGAAAGATATAAGAGCCAGTGAATTAGAAAAAAATTAATAAAGTTTAGGATTAATATCCCGAAAACCCCAAACTGATACACATGTGACAAATTTACCCTAAATTATTTTTTTGACAATAAAAAACCCCAAACCGGTATGCCCATGACAAATTTACCCCAACTAACTATCAAAAAATCCTAAACTTGTACATTTATGACAAATTTACCCACAAACTAATTTATTTGACCATAAAAAAATCACAAACCGGTAAATTTGTGACAACTATACCCTCCGCTAAATTAGACTAATACAACAAAAAAATCACAAAAATTGTAAACAATGATAAACGAAGTGTAGAATCCCAAATTGGTATACCGATCAACTGTCACGTATCATTTAACTTAATTAAAATTTAATAAAAACTAGCATAGGTAAATTTGTCACAAGTATACCAGTTTGGGGTAAATTTGTAAAAGGTTTACCAGTTTAGGGTTTTTAATAGTCAAAAAAATAGTTTAGAGTAAATTTGTCACATGTATACTAGTTTAGGATTTTTCAGTGTATTTAACCCTAAAGTTTAAAATGATTTTTTATAGGGTGCACATTTCCACATTTCGACCTTTCATTTCAATTCACACTCCTAGTTCTCAAGTTAATAGTAGGAGGGCACCTATAATTCAACCCTTCTAATTACAATCGTAACATCTTGATCTAACAATACAGATATAATCTTTCAAAGCGCCAAAAGAGTTGTTCTTCTAAATTAGAACATCCAGGTTTTGAATCATTCTGGCCTTGAATTATGTTGGGAATTCACGCGTCCGTTCGATGGGAATAATGCCGGAATAATGCCATCCATGTATCTGAATCGGTTTATTAAAATGGTTAACAAAATATTTGTTTTTGTTTTAAACATCCACCAGCTCCAGAAAGATTATCTTTACTCATATAGCACTTTCTACGTCTTAATCCATATTCCAATTTTTCCTTAATTTATAATGCATAAGACTTAATGTTTTATAACACTTAAAACAGTAGAAGAGTTTCAACAGACGCACCCTCCAGACCCTGCTGATTCGCAAATATATTCAGTATGTGAATCAATTCAGATCTCGTCATCTTGATTGCTATCTTTATCTTCGACTTCAAATCAGAAGCCCCAATACTCCCTCACCCCAGCACTCGAATAGTGCAACGTACCAGCCGGCCACGGATGTCAATAACATAACAATTGAAACAACAGAAACAAAATGGAAAGAAGAGCATTGCAAAAGCAACAGAAGAAAAGGCTACCAAAATGTCTAAAACCACATCCACATTTGCAAAAGAATAGTGACTTTATTGAAAAAATGTAAACTCCATGGCTAATGTCGTTGAAGAAAGCCATAAGAGGCCAATGACGAAGAAGCAAATCTGGTATGAAAACATCATGACATCATCGACAAAAAGAACGACTTGTCCCTCTATATGTGCTCGGCCAAATTGTGTAAGAGAAAAGAAAAGGGATCATTATTGGAATTGACAATTCCTAGCAAGCACATGATCCAGCCAAAGATCATGTATAAACTACAAACCAACCCAATAAGATAAGTAAACAAGATACATAAGCAACGTCTGCTTAAACTGCACATCAAAACTTCGAAATACTTCCACTTCTTTCCCGGGTTCTCATCTTCACCTTTTCTCTGACATCCACTATGCCCACAGAACGATGAAGGGCTCTGGTGATGGCAAACTAGGTACGCATGCTGGCAAACTACCCACACCAGAGCATTCGAACTCCTCTCTATTGCAAGAGCAACCCTGCATTCGCAGGTGGCTCAAACGAGAAAAGGTGGAGACAATTCTGATTACTGAAAAACAACCATCTCTCTTTCACCAATTATCTTCGATCCAAGCCTGCTCAAATCCATGAAGAACATAATCAAATGCTTTTCTTTGGCAGGAGCCTTGTAGAAAAACAAAAGGGTCCAGCAAAATCTAGCTCAACACAAACTTGCTTCCTATATAAGTTCCCTAGCACTTAACTTCGGAAAATGTCAAAACTTACGCCGCCCACACACATAGAGAGATAAAGTACCCAGACTCTAAATAAGTTGAGACTGGACAAGTAAATGCTAAATCACACCCTACAGTAAAAAGTGATTCATTTTGAGAGAGAAATAAGACAAATGTAATCCATATGTATAATGGTAGAGAAGATGAGAGTAATTGAAATGATAACAAGCAGCTAAATCCATAAAGTGAAGGGGGCAAAATACCAGAGGGTAGAAACATACTTATGCATGCACAACTGGAACTAGTACCATTGATATGTACTGGCAGAAGCTTTCTTTCTGTGTGGTCCAAACGGTCCAAACACAAAATCTCCTGTATCCTCTCAGACCAACAATCTGGGTTCAATCGACGGGCAAAATCCTCTACCTCCCTACATTAGAAGCCAACCCAAATGAGAGGCGCCAAGCCAGGAATGGAACATCCCACCTTTTTAAATTTTATTTTTAAAAAAAAAACTACAATGTACTCATCATTAGAAAGGATCCCTTCTTTACACCTTCATAGGGGTCATGATATATACCATCACACCCAAACCACAAAGTAAAATGATCTTCACAATAAACTTGGTCTTTAGTGCGCATAAATGAAGTTGTAAGGGAAGGTAAGTCACTCAAGAAGGAAAAGAAGCGCAGATTTAATTAACAATCATATCCTCGCTCAAAGCTATGCTATAAGAGCAGCAGCTACGCTATGAAATTAACAATTAAAGCACAAATCTTTTTCTGCAACTCACCTATCAAGCTCTTCCCTCATTGCAGGATCTATATCATCATCTATATAACTATCATCAAATTCAAGCTTAGGGGGAAAATCTTGAAGTTTCAAAGCTTTATGAGGTGTAGCCGCCTCAAGATCCTTAGCCTCACTGTGAGAGCAAGGAGTGGGCACAGCTTCCAGATCCTGAATTGGACGGAAAAGAACCAACATATTACAGCTTGTCTCCAAAATACAAAACAGATTGGATTTGCACGTCGCATGAAAACTCATCACCAACCTCATGATCACCATTCACCTTATTTGACAAGGCATCTTTTGATGGGTCTTTTCTCCTTCTATTTTTCTTTTTGCTTTTATTGGCTCTCACTCCCTTGCCATCTGCAGACGAACATGGTTACGTCTTAAATTTGGTAGATATGGAAAAGAAGGCCACACCCACAGCAATATCTGATGATCATGCATGACACTAGACATGGAAAAAGGATTGACAGCTAATGCACAAACAATCCCAAGCATGTGAGGGCATACACCAACCAAAAATGTTCATCAACATAATATTTTTTTTTTTTATTATGGACAAAAGCAACATAAGAGCTAACAGCCCAGAGTTGCAGCTACTTCCTGTCCACTCAATGAGTATGTTAAAATGGGCCACAATTAAAAAAAAAAAAAAAAAGTATCATAAAGAATGAAACCTTAAGCAGAAACAGGATAGAACATATATAACTAAATCAAAGCATAAGAAGAAGGGCGCCATGCATTCTCATCTCAATTTACCTCCATATCCTAGACAGTGTTATCTGACATACTTACAGAATACAGGAACTCCAAATTAAACACAGTTGCTCCAAAAACACAACATCAAAGTAATTAAACAAAAGGATATATCCACATAAACCTCTCGCATGGCCAACCAATATATATTAAAAGAGGGATCTTCCCACCCTAACTGCTAATGGTAAAATATAAGGCAAGAGTTCAGGAACACAGAGAGACTAAGCCAACAAAAACATAGGCTTTTAGATCACTTTGACAGTCCAAAAAACCAAACGCTTCAATAGTCTAGAATATGCACAATAAAACTATAGTTTCAAATCCAAATCTGTATATCCAATCATATGCAATTTCTAATATATGCCTGCTCAAAGAAACCTCAATTGCAAAAGTTCAGAATCAAATAATGACTACAGAGAAAAGGAATTCCGCATCCTAATCAAAATCAGTAACTCATCCCCCATAAAGCATGTAGATATAAGTTTAGAAACAATCAACATGGAGAATTATATTGCCATTCTTACAATATAGTAGATAAAAGCTAGTAATGGCAAATTGAGTTAAAACTGAGAGGCCAAGAATATTTAAGTCATACCATTCATTATCATTGGATGACAAAGTATCCATTAACATACCTCCGCTATTTATATAAGTCAAGAGATCATCTACTGAACGTTCATCAACACGCTCCTCCTCAACCTCCACACTCTGGAAAATTTGCAATTCCCACTATTAGCAAGACATGCAAATTTAGGTTGGATCCTTGAGTACAGCATTGAAATTATACACATACCTTCAATTTCTCTCGCTCTTTCAACTCTTTCCTTTTTCTTGCATATAATCTATTCAACAGTCGGATCCGTGGATCATCAGTAATGTTTCTTAGAGGTTCCAACTTCTCCTCCTAAAGGACCCAAAATATTATATCACATGTGATCCAAAAACTAAAATAAAACATGTATCAACATCACTGATTAACACCTCGGTGAGATCATCAGGCAAATGAAATGTCTCCCGAATCTCCTCAGGAGTTTTTCCTTCAATAATTCGAGCAAGTGCACGACTGGTTAGATCCACCAAAGGCTTAAGTTGCAGACTGTCAGCAGCAGATGTCAATTCACAGAGCTTTTTGGTATCCATTCGGATAAATTTCTCGTCAAATGTTTTACGTTCCTAGACACAAAAGTCAAATCAGAACAGAACGGGATACTTTTCTTTTTAAAACAATCTTCCAAATGGCCTCACCCTAGGAGCTATGACCATAAATCATGTCCACCTTAAAAGAAGACAGGTGAAATGAATTGCAATACCAAAAGATGAGGAATGAATTCAATTGATATCAGACCAGACCTTATTTGAGCGCCCCGGTACTTGATGAAATCGACAATAGTCAAGAATTAAGCCCAAGATAGGAGGATTGACACGTTGTGGAAGTACTATAGCATAGTTTTTTGAAGATCCCACGCCAGTTTGAATTACTTCTCGGCATATCATGGGGCAGAACATGGCAACCTCCTCTTCCACTTGTTGGATTGAACCATCCGCAGTTTGGAGCCAGATGTATGACTTCATCTTGATATAAAGGAAATAAATCTCAGTAGAGATTTTTGAGACAGAACTTAATTCTTCATTAGAAGAAGAGGAACGAGTTTTAACAAAAGCCAAGATGCAACAACAAAAATGGCGCCTATAAGGATGTAAAAATAAAATTCTATGTAATATGCCTCTAAAAGTTCCTTTAAAATTTGGGCTCATATATGGTTCATTTGCTTCATTATAATCATAATATCTGAATGTTGTTGTTATCACCTAAATAAGTTGCCAAATTTGACATTTCGAGACACTCGCCCAATGATAACCGCTCCTTGTGTATTGCATTGGGTAGTTACTCCTACGATAAAAAAGAAATGAAAGTAACCTCTCCCATAAACATTTAAGATACGCACCTCGGGCTTGACAACTGCCATGGCACCTTCTGACATTTGAAGACTGAACAGCTACAACTTCTTCGGAAAGATGCACTAAGTCGAGAGTTTTACAGAAGAAATGAAGGTTTTGTAATGGTCAGAAAGATGGATGCCTGTGTTAAAGAGACAGATTTCAATGCTTCCCAATAAAACAAAATACTCATTTCACATGACATGTCTCTCTGCATCTCAACCACTGCTCCCTCAAATACCGTCGCTGGGAAAAGCAAAAAAGCAGGGAGAAGAAACCACAAGCTGTTATTCCAACAATCAAAGGGGAAAAAAAAATTAAGAACACGAAAAAATAAGTACATAACAGTAAAATGAGAAGATGCATATCAAATCAGACATATGCAAGCTTGGGGCATATAAACATTCAAATCAATGCGCAGAGTCCACCACGGCCGGCCTACAACTATTCAGGAACTAAAATTCCACACCACTCAGTCCATTTTGCTGCAAAATTACTTCATTTCAATCCACACTAAGGGTTCATTTGTTTCGCAGAAAACCCATGTTTCAGAATACATTTTCCTAAAAAAAATTGATTGTTTGTATCGCTCACAAAAACATATGAACAAAGAACATTTCCATCATCCACAAAGATATTTAGGCATCAATTATTGTTGATAATGAAAACAGCTTTTGTCGACTAATTATCTCAAGTGATATAACTACTTGTCTTTAAGGAAATGTTTTCCAAATCATTCATTTTTTTTTTTTCCCAATGAAACTAACGGACCCTAATCTCGCTGGTCGTCCTTTCCTCTTCCATTAACAATATCCCGGTGTGACAAATGCAGAGTAACGAGAATCCATCCCTGCGATTGAATAAAAAGCACCCTCGTACACGACAGAAATGCGCGGACCAAGATAATCCTCCCAGTTCCTTCGAAAAGCCGACTCGGAAGCGGAAAAACTATCGGCTCACTCAATCCTCCGGCACCAGACAGAAGCTAATGGCATGTAAAGCAAACCTTCAACATAGCGAAGACGAGAAGGAACCAAAGAAAAAAAATAAAAAATATGCCCAATCCTCGAATGGAGAGAGAGCAATCACCAAATCACAAACACCTCGACCGAAACGACATCAATTCAGATCTCAATTGGCCGTCGAAGGGCGGACTCTCAAGTTTCAAGCGACGAATCGACCCTGCTCGCGAGACGGGGCAAAGCACGGGCCGCAATGCGAGAGCACCGGCGCCGGAGAGAGAGAGCGAGACAGACGGGGAGGTCGAACCTGTCGAAGAGACGGCGAGTGAGGGACGAGGGAGAGAGACGGTCCCCAAAATTCCTCGGGCAGGCGGGCGGGCCCGCGCTAGGGTTTGCGGTGTCGGGATTTTTGGTGGGAGGGGAAGGAAGGTGTCCTTGCTGTTTCTCTCTCTAGAAAGCCCTTATTTTCTCTCTCTAGATTTTTCTGTTGGGGAAGGGAAGGGGAAGAGGGGGGGCGCTGTTACGGATTTGGTGATGGTGCTGCCGCTCCTGGGGGTGGAGGAGGTACTCGCTTCCCTCCCTCGTCCATCCCTCCCTCCCTCCCTCGCACGTGACGCCAATCGGGAGGGGCCCGGGGGCAACCGTTGCACGTGTTGGCAGTTAGGGTTTTTCTCCTTCTCCCTCTCTCTCTCTCTCTCTCTCTCTCTCTCTAGTTCCGGACCGCAACCGAACCGGAAGGGGCCGATTTGGACCGGGTTCGAACCTCTCGCGTTTATTTTTCGGGCCTTCCTCGTCGACAGCCAGCAGTTGCCGGACTACTCCTTTTTTTTTTGGAAGCTATTGTATCGACGTGGTCAACTATAGGTGTAGTCCTTTATTGGCATATGAATAGGGTGAGGACGAGGCCCCTAGAAATGGGGGGAAAGAAAAGGGAGGGGGGATAAGGTCCGTTTTTTTTTCACTTCGAATCGAATTCGAAACCGGCGTGGCGCTGCTGGATGCTTCTGATCAATAGAACAGGAAGAGGAGCCAAAAATCAAAACCACCAAAAGTAACGACTACCAAGATACGCATAGTGATTCGATCTTTTGATCACCCATTTTTGGAAAACCATTTTTGGAGCTCCCACCTTACATGCCAAAAGCAAAATCTTTCATTGTCTACGTGTGCCCTGTGTCAACATTGGTGAAAAAAAGAAGGTTGGCTTTACTGAAGAAGAAGGGGGGCCGGGTGCTTGTGGGCCCCCTCTGCAGCAAGAGCTTGTTTGACCCCCACTCCCCTTTCCCGAGAGGGGGCCGCGCTGTCTTTCCACAGCGGCCGGCCAGTGGCGGCAGAAAACGAACTCAGGAGAAAATATTCAGTGGTTGCCAATCACCACGTCACCGTCCTACGTGGCGCGCGCAATCCTAGGTGGCTCCACTAACAGGTCGACACGTGTCCTTGGACTTATATCAGCTGGAAAATAGAGAAGTCAAAAGTTCTTTTTCTCTCTCCTCTGCTGCGGCTGAAAAGAGACTCAGTAGAAGCATTAATTAATGCTGTTGCCGCTCAAAAACCTCTCTCTTCGTTTCAATTTTCAAGGCTTTTTGCCTTCTCCTTCCTCGAGTTGAGAAGAGAAAACGCAAATACCTTCTCTCTCCTTCTCCGGCACACCCGACTGCGTCCACCTCCACCTCCGCCTCGCCATGCCCCTACCCTTTCCCCAAACCCCTCTCGTCGGTCGCAGGTGCTGGCACGTCGCCTCCTCGAAGACCCCCGCTGGGTCACAATTGCTAGATGCCGAGCGCCCTTTGCCTCCGCCGTCACCTCCGGAGTCTCATCGGCGGCTACGATTCGTCAGCTCACTCCTCTCTCCCACCCGCGCTCGCGCTGATCTCTTGGGACTGCCTCCACTTGAAAACTTCTTCCGTTTTGGTGCCAACGCGGTCGAGCCCGAAAATGAAACCGACCCACTCGCAGATTATATCACCGAAACCAGAAAGCGACGATGGCGACAAACGAAGCGAGCGGCGTGCGAAGGCCGAGAAGGCTCGCGACCCAGTAGCTGCAAATTTCTTCCGCTTTGGTGACGACGTGCCTGACCCAAAATCGAAACCGAGCCACTCGTGGTTTCTATCGTCAAAGCCTGAAAGGCGACGACGGCAACAAACAAAGTCGAAGTGGAAGAAGGAGCGCAAGAGCAAGAGAGCGAGGGCGTCAGGGCTTGAGGTGAGCGAGGACCGGGAAGGAAGACAAAGAGCTCCATGTTCAAACGTGAAAAGACCTGTGCAACGGAGAGAGAGAGACAGAGGAGCCATTAATGGCCGCTCAGCCTACCGCCGCCTGCAACTAGCCCGAAATCACGAGCGGCTTATGCTGTGTAAACATGCAACGCAGTATGTTTGTACATGTAAACAATGAATAGAATGTTTTGGTGCCTCAATGCGTTCCTTTTCATCTTTCCTACAAGGCCTATGATCAAATGTGAGCCTCTGCAATGCCGGCTCTACAAATAAACAATCTCCAGCTTTAAACACGTAGTGATTGCCCCTTCTAATTTCACCATTGTCGGGGCTGAGAAAATGCTGTTATGCGTCTTTGTTCATCCATTCAATATGATCATACAGTAGCTTCCCTTCTTGTTCTAGAGTTTGCGACAGATAAGTTGCAACATCTGGATATCAAGAGTGAGATCTGGATATCAAGAACATGGATGGTTTTCATGATTTACATCGCTATTCAACGTCATGCTAATTTGAGGTGCCATTGCAAAGGACCGGCTCCCTTCTCTCTTTCTCTCTCAAACGTTTCTCATGTTTTTTTTATTGGAATCAAGGCGTAGCAAGTCTCATGTTTATAGAGTTAAATCAAGGCAGAATCGTCCCTTTCATTTTTACTTGAAAGTGCTTTAGCGAAAGAAGTGCCTTCAAACTGAAAGATTGATAAATGGGGGGTTATCGAGTTTAGCTAGATGACCCAATACTCCAATGATCAACATTTCTCGATGCTATAAGCAAGAAATAACGTAAAAAGAAAGAGCATTCCCAACACACCAGCATAGAACATAGATCCGTGAGGAGGACCATATACACCACACAAAGAAGAGGACTTCGTAAACGGCGGCAGATCATCATCTCCTTTTCTAATCAAATCAATCGAACTACTTCAATAAAATAACATCTCAGCTCATACACTTAAGCCAAGAAATAAACAGAAAATGCAAAGGATATAAAGAAAAATCACTCCTCTCTCTCTTCCCCCACAAAATCCCTTGTGGCTGTCGCCAGAACCCTGAAAGTCAGCGCCACCCTTGCATATCCAGCCTCGCAGGCCTTTTTTGCTTCAAAATGGTTGGCGACGTACCCAAGCCAAAATCGCGACCCGATCCAATCGGCGGTTTCTGGAGCCAGAGATGGAAACGCAACGAGGATGATGGCCAAGAAGGAGGAGGGGAGGGCTTGAGGTGAGTGAGGGATAGAGAAATGGCCTCGAGGAAGAGAGAATGGAAGCCTTGCGTATGATGGAAATCCCTCCACGCCCTGGTCGTCCGAGGTTTCTCCCACAAAAGGTAAGAATCGCCATGCTACTCCTGTTCACTTAAGGAAAACCCGTGAAGTGTGGAGGCAGTCCCAAGAGATCAGCGCGAGCGCGGGTGGGAGAGAGGAGTGAGCTGACGAATCGTAGCCGCCGATGAGACTCCGGAGGTGACGGCGGAGGCAAAGGGCGCTCGGGATCCAGCAACTGTGACCCAGCGGGGGTCTTCAAGGAGGCGACGTGCCAGCACCTGCGACCGACGAGAGGGGTTTGGGGAAAGGGTAGGGGCATGGCGAGGCGGAGGTGGAGGTGGACACAGTCGGGCGTGCCGGAGAAGGAGAGAGAAGGTATTTGCGTTTTCTCTTCTCAACTCGAGGAAGGAGAAGGCAAAAAGCGCTTGAAAATTGAAACGAAGAGAGAGGTTTTTGAGCGGCAACAGCATTAATTAATGCTTCTGCTGAGTCTCTTTTCAGCCGTAGTAGAGGAGAGAGAAAAGGAACTTTTGACTTCTCTATTTTCCAGCTGGTATAAGTCCAAGGACACGTGTCGACCTGTTAGTGGAGCCACCTAGAATTGCGCGCGCCACGTAGGACGGTGACGTGGTGATTAGCAACCACTAAATATTTTCTCCGAACTCAGGTAAAAGGAACGGGACTAGTGTACCCATACTGACTTTCATCCCTCTCCTTACTTTATGAATTAGGGCGAGCTGCTTTCGCTCCTAGACTTGATCAGAAAGAAAGAAAGAGAAGGAAGGGAATTTCACATTCACGCTACGACCCTAATGCTTTCGATCTCTCCATCACAGAATAGGCTGCGACGAAGCGAAGCCAATTACACATTTACACATAAAGAAGGGGAAGCTTGTAAGGGGTATCCTTTGCCCCGTTAAAAAGTAACACGTTCCCGGATATCCTCGTAGAAGGTGCGTAGCATTTAGGCCACGGTAGCAAGTGTTCTGTAAGGAGCTATGAGACTAATAGAACAGGCTCTTTGTCATGTGAATCATAATAGGCTGCTATTAGCATGTTAGTTGCCTCTTATTGGACCTTCTTATCTTATTTCAATTGTTGTGCTTTCAACAATTGCATAGCCTTCCTGACGTACTTGAGTTATAACATTTGAATTTCTCAACCATTCCACGTTCCCGAAACGGATCCTATCAAATATTTCAAGCCGGACTGTAGGAAGTGGGCGATACGTTTTTGGATTTTTATAAGAAGCTCTAGGGCACTCTACACTATGTAGGTTCCTGTGCAAGTAAAGCATCGGTCGGTCCTAGAAACGGCGGCGGCGACGCAAGGAGTTAACGATCGGACGTGCTACAACCTAGGGATCACCAGGCAGCTCTTTCACTCTATAGGGATAAGAGGGGCATAGCACAATTCTTATCGGAGGAGGCTTGGTTTGCCTAGGTGACTGATCCTGCCATAATGTACTCCTTACCTATAGCACCGACAACCGAAGTCGAGCATACATACGACGATCTTCATGCATGAATAGCCAGGAGGAAAGAAAGGGCAGTAGATGATGATGAAAAAGGGTGCCCCATCTAGATAGACTATTTAATAGTCCTTTATGGACACCCTAACTTCATTACAATTAGGTTGAGCAATAAGGGTTGTGATTGCCTGAATCACGAGTATTATATACTGTGTTACGATCACCTCATATTGATAAAAAGTCCAGAGAACAATTTGAAATGGAAATCAAGAGGGAATTTCTAGATCAATACAAACTTCTATGTTGCGAAAAATTACTCAATCAAACCCTTCGATGATTCACAATTTCAACACGCCTAGCAGACACCGACCAAAAAAGACAATGAAAAACGCCTTAAGGACATGCAATAAGTAGCTAGGAATATCATTTAGAGGGGTGAATAAGTAATTTCAATTATTTGTACAAAATAATGCGAAAATAAAATCAGTTAAGGTAATGTGAATGTGATCGTAAGAATTAAAATTTGAATATAACTAGAGAACGACAATATCTGGTGGTTCTGGCAATGAATATGATTAGGGATAGAAAACAGAGCTAATAGAGTTTATAATGGTTTAGTTTTGCATAAGCTTATTTCCACTCTCTAAGCTTGCTACTAACCGGCTGAATTTCATTAGATAATGAATGAGAAATTATATATGTAAGTGCTGCTTAGATTCAAGCAATAGAACTATCAATTTCCCAGCTAAGAAAAAATCTGTTTTTCTATCAACACTTCGCAGTGATTACCCAAACAAGACGCTCAGAAGAGAATGAAAGCGTGTGAAGCTTTCTCGAAATATGGAATTGTATTCTTGATTTATCATCCTCTTATTCGACTCCTTGATCTTCCTTTTTATACTCCTCTTGCCAAGATTCCTGTTGGACTATCTTCATGAGGATCAATCTTCAATCTAGCCATTTGGACAATTATCGTCAATCAGTCGGTATCCCTATTGATTTGGTTGCCCAATCAAATCTAGGTTTCCAAAGATGAGATACTTCAAACAAAGAAAGAATCTCGTCTTCACGATGATAGTTAATCATTCACAATATCTCGCTAGATCTAGCGAGGTCGAGCTCAAATCTTGCTAGATTGGCAAGGCTCAAACTCCGGCCTTGCCCTATCACGAGCTCGAGCTCGCCCAATGTTTGTAATTAGCGAATAGGAGAGGGCTTCACGACCCTTGCCCGCAATTGGCAAAGGCCCTGCGGCCCTTGTCCAATGGGCCGGCAATGGTCGGCTACCAGAATTTGTAGGGGAAACGGTAAAGGAAAAAAAGAAAATTAATAATTAAAAAATCGAAAATTAAAAATCATAAAAACTGCTGAAGAGGATAATGTCTCATTAATGGGCTGACTCCAATAATAACCTTTATAAGTTAAATGGGTTGTAGATAAACTTAAAAACAGACCATTTATAATCCATGTATCATTGAATGTACATATAACCCAAACCCATTAACTACCCATTTATTAAAACTTAACCCATGTATAACCCATCCCATTGTAAATGGGTTGAAAATGGATTTTCAACCCTTGACACCTTTAACTGTAACCTAATTATATCCATTTAGTACTTCTGCTCATATCCATGCGTCAATCTGCTCATATTCACATAATAAGCGGGTCTTGTCTACGCATCAAGCTGCTCATATCTACATAGTAAGTTGCTCATATCCATGCATCAACGACTCATATCCATGTGATAGATACATCTATAGTCACCGGATATATTTAATTGTTCTTCTAGAGGACCTCAAGTTATGATTAAGTAAAGATCACGCAAACTTAATATCTCGGCAAATTCAAGATTATATGTGCTTCCACGTGGATTCTTCAGGTCAATTAGAATCTTTACATCTCTTCATAAAAATAAACCTCGTGAAGCAAATGTTACATGAAACATAAACAACTCTTGCATTTATCAAGATCGATATAAAATATGGACAGTTATGTCCACTTCAAAATATATAAGGAAGTTTTCTCAATAGCAACAACAACGAGGAGTAATGAGAGAAAGAGAGAGTGTGATTGATATTGTCCTATCGGCGGCCCTTCCATGAAGAGAATGGTGGAAGTTCGGTGACCTTCGTCATGCTCGACCGCCAGCAACTTATTGACTATAGAGTTTAATACAAATTAGGGATTTAAATTATTTGCGACTTCATCGATCAAATTTGTACATCTCTAGAAGTATCATGGGATACAAGACATCACCAAATACATATAGCTGATCATAGGCATCGAGTTAGAGCTTTGCCCCCCTTTCCCTCCACGCAAGTGCTCCCTTAGCTGAATTCACTACAACACAATCACATCATCCAAAGTTCCATCATCGATGAAATTTGCGGTTAGGGAAAATTTGTGATCATTGACAAGTTATCTTACTAGTAAGTGTTAAACAAACAGCAATCGCTATGGTTGCGGAAGGGACTCCGAACTTTGGGTGCCTCCAAAAGCTAAAGTCGTAAGCAAGATGAGGCAAGCGGCGAGCCTTCTCGCAAACAACCAAGTCGGCCGCCGAGCCCAGGAGTGAAAATTTTCCGGCCACGGTACCGGCCCATGCCAGATACAGCCATGCCTTCTTGATATCGTCTCGGGACATGGAAGCTGTTGAATCGGCTGAACTTTGCTCCTATGCAATGAATCAAGGCTAGTTTGCAATAGAAAGTCATCATGTGCTGTTGTGTCCATGTAAGGCCTTAAAAGTGAAGTGGATATGATCGCTGCATCTGGATGAGGTTGGACTAGAGAAAAGATCACAAATTCAGTTGCCGGATTGACGTTGTCATGGTTGGTATGTCCGACGCAGGAATCTTACAACTCCATTTGAAAGTCAACTGGTCGTGCCTTATTGGACCGGGCTTGGCCCAAATTGCATCTTGTCTTACACGGCCCACCTCGGCATTCACTAGTTTCCCTTGTTATTTTGCCTGAGCGTGGGACATAAGAATGCCACAGGTTTTTTCAAGCACCAAACATATCCAGAAGAGATTCTACTAACGTAATAGCCACATCAAGCGACGTATTGATCACAAGTATGCACTGTTGATCTTTTTTTGATAGTAAGTGTATGAAAGTTATAACTACTAACATATTTAATTAGTGACGCGACATCAACATGTCACGTGATATAACCGTTACATAATAGTTTCCAAATAATGTCATCGATTAAGTTTCGACATGTTTCTTAGCTGTAGTTTCTGGATTCACGTGGTTGATTAACCGTTGTTGTAATTTCCAGGTGTCTTCTCGTCGATCAAATTCCGATTTTGCATCTGTATGTTCTTGAACTTTTCATTGATTAAGTTCCAGCACAATTTGTGTACATTTGGTTCCATTTGAAGTGAAGTTATGATTCCCTTATCTATTTGCAATATTTCTTGTTCGGAATGGCGAGAAGTCGTTGAACCAGGGAAATCCATATGAAGTAGAAATTGAATTTATATGGTACTACTTTATTGATGTGAATCTCTACATCTCAAAAAGAATCGTAGAGTACAAGACCTTCACCAAATATAGAGTAGCTAGCTGATCACAACAACCAAGTTAAAGCTTTGCCTTTTCTCGCCACGCGAGTGCTCCCTTAGTCGAAGTCAATACAGCACACTCTCATCATCTGAAGTTCTATCATCAGCAAAATTTGCAGGCTGCGGCGTGATTACGCCCATGATCAGTTAACTAATAAGTGTTAAACCGACGGCAGTCACAACAATCGTGGATGGGACTCCGAACTTCAGGTGCCTCCAAAAGCTTAAGTTGTAAGCAAGATGAGGCGAGCGCCGGGCCTGCTCACACACAATCAAGTTGGCCGCCGAGCCGAAGAGCGTGAGGTTTCCGGACACGGTACTGACCCAAGCCAGAATCAGCCATGTCTTCTTGAGGTCGTCTAGTGACATGGAAGCTCTTGAACCTGATAACCTTGCCCCCAGCAATAAGACTGCAATGCCAATGTTTTACGATTATTCAAAGCTAGCTTTTACAACTTAAAAGTCAAATGGAAATGATCTCTGCATTTGGATGGGGTTGGACTAGAGAAGAGATCACACATTCGGTTGTTAAATTGAAGTTCTCATAGCTTGATGGCCGTTACTGGAATCTTACGACTATAACTGAAAGTGAACTGGTCGTGCCTTGTTGAAACTGGCTTGGCCCAATGAAAACACGATAGATGCCTTCGCGAATGGACCGCCACGTCCGAAAAAGAAGAAAATAAAAAAGCGGGCTAATCCCAGCTATGGCTAGCCCTAAACCTAAAGTCCCGAATTTTCATCAGCCGCGACTGTCCCCAAAAAATCAAACCGCCAGTCAACAACAAGCGGCTGAGCAAAAATGAAACTGCTAAGACAATAATAAATAAAAGAGAAAGAAGAGTTTGATATTCTCCTCCACTCCATGTTCTCCTTCCACCTTCAACATTCAAAGCTTCAGCAAAACGCCACCCCCACTTTATTCCTTCGGTGGTGGTTGGCCTGTCCATCTCTTCCTCCTCCTCCCTTCATCCTTAATTCTTCTTCCTCAAACCAGGACCACTTCAAACTAACCCTAACTCTCCCCTCTCTCTCTCTCTCTCTCTCTCTCTCTCTCTCTCTCTCTAAGTGCATGCCCTTTCTCTCTCTTCAAACTCCTGCATGAACCCTCCATAGCCACCCCTTCTCACATTTGAAACTCGTGATCCCTATGAAAACAGGATAGATGCCTTCGCGAATGGACCGCCACGAACTAACCGAAAAAAAAAAAAAAAGAATGAACCAAAATGGTGTCATACTCCGCACGCCCCTACCTTCCCCTTCACTCTCCATTTTTGCCTCGGCGTGGGAGTTTGGAATTCCACAACCTTTTCTAACCCCCAAACATATCCACATGAAATTCTATCATGCAATGCCCATATTGAGCGACGTGTTGATCACAGAGTACATGCCATCAATCTTTAGTTGATTGAATAAATGATGTATTAAATGAATGACATAATGTTAACATGTCACGTGATATGAACCTTACACAATAGACTTTCTCTAAACCTATCAATGAATTGTGAATTAGGGGTAGGGTTGATAGGATTTGGTGGACCCAACTTTTTTTATCTTTGGATTTTAGAGTAACCCCATCAATGTCCAAAAGCAAGAAAGATGAATTATCCTGTAAAATTTCACATATTGCCCAGTGACTTAAGCAATGTCTGCTTTTAGTGACGTTGATTAAAAGGGGCTTCAGATAGCATGTTCAAGAACTCACAATCCATTAGAAGAGAACGTGTTGGTAAAGCTAGTGAAACTCTACATACAAGTGATTTGGGACTCTTTACAGAAGCCCTTGCTTTCTTCGACTTGTCACGTGATCTACCTCAGCAGCTATTATAAACAGAAATCTCTCTTCCTCCATCAATTCGCGAAACAACGGTCAACAGTCAGTTAATATCAAGACGACTATTGGACCAAATGTGCATTTAAAACGCAACCAACAAACGACCGTGTCAAGGTGCTAGCTTGCCGTTCCCATGTTCCAGGAAGACTTGCACGTGACAAAAACGAGGAACGCAATTTAACCCATCCAGGCATAGCTACTTAGCCCTTTTTTTACTCCTTAGCAAGGAACCCCGTGTGTAAACCAAAGCCTTTCTCCCTCTTCTTACAGGAGAAAAAGCTGGGAAGGACCTCGGCCACACACATAATTCTGACACGAGAAATGGTAGCTGCAGCGGTTTCTTCGCAAATAGGAAATGTAGGTGCACGTGTATTAACAACAGCTACCAAAAGTAGTAAATGAGTCTACAGGTAGGGCAAAGCAAGTGTGCATAGTAAATGAGCCGCCTGAAGGTATTGTCACTAGCTAGTTTTTTTTTCTTTCGTTCCCCCCATTAGTTGATTGCCGAATGTTTTGGGGGAATTCTGGAGCAACAAGTTTCCCATGAGCTATGGTCAAATATTCCTCGACCAAAATCTATCCACCATAGCTCTGTTGCGGAAGTTCAGTGGCATAGGTTTAAACATGACCACTCTCTCCCTTTAAAAGGCGAAAACCTAGGGTTCATAAGCATGCAAAAAGCCCCTGGTAGAAGCAAAGACTGCTCCGTTCCTGCGAATAATTGTGCCTTTGGTCATCGTTCAAATATGTCTAAAGTATCTTTTCTACATTTACAGTCCGAAATGCAGGAGTTTACAATACAGACTAAAGGGTAAGTAATCTGCATTCAATTGACTTATTAATCTACCTAGGTCTTAATATTCCTTGGGACAACTGGTTTGCTCTATGTCAACTCCGCTGATTTGAATATAAAAACCGAGATGTCGGAAAAAATAAGATGTTCTAACATGGATCTCAGACCTATGGATCGGTCTATTCCATTTCTGTCTCCTTATGTGCGTCAAGTGCTGATAATAGGTATAATTGACTATATCAATGGTGAACCGAAGATGCATAAGATAGTTCCTCACTTTTGAAATGACGTACCAGTTGGGACATTTGAGAGGGAATTGGAGAGAACAAGGATGACAAGGGCAAGAACAGCAATGCCTTTTGCACTCGTGACCTCCGCATATCTCTCCGCATAATTCCAAAGCAAAGATGGGATCCCAGTTTTCTCGAATCCTTCAACGGTGATGAACATCCCGCAAAAGAACACCAAGAGGGAATATGAAACCTAAATCAAATCAAATGTGTGCAAATAAAGAAGTCAACTGTTTCACTTGCTTATTTTTACATAAGCATTAATGAAAATATATGTAATTGCTAAAACACATTTAATTAATGCATATGGGATTTCTTTTCTTTTTTTCCCTCATAAGACAAAAGAACAAGAGAATGAGCTTCGACTTTCTAATTTTGCAGCTCGCCTTTTCTGTCGCCAGAAGCCCGTGAGAGCACAAAAACCCTCTGATGCAAAGAACCTCTTTATTTCAATGCAATGAGGCCCAAAAAGAGACAAGATCATTTATTAGACTGATGATGCATATGCAAGTTCTATTCTGGAACCATCGTCTTCTTCATATGTAGAATACCTACTCATCAAATAGTTACACATTGTATAGAAGTTATATCTTCATCACCAGACACCAACGACAGGTATTAAAACATGCGCGTCTCAGTAGTTATCAAAATGTCGCTCCCACGTTGGTAAAATGTGAACTTATAAGAAGGAAAAGAAAAGCTAACGGCATTGTGAATGACTCGTTAGATTTTAAGAGGACATAAAAATGAGTACGTCATATTTCAACACCCAACAATAATGCTTTATTAACTCGATCTTAGTAGACTGAGCATTATTTGATTAAAAAGAAAAGCACTTTTTCACGAAGGGAACTTCACCTTCTCTAGGGATGGTCCAGCGTCCTCGAAACCAAGAAGGATTAGGGCAAGAGCTGCACCAGTCGCCGTCCAGGACATATTGACATCCATCAACAGAGAAACCAACATTCCTACCATGACCAAATACACACAGGTCTTCCACGATATCCTCCTCCATTTTGTCCATGTGTTTGTTACTACGTCACACTCAGACATCTCATGGTCGATCAGATGTGTCGTTTCATGCTCGTCCAAAGACACTCGGCTCTCGAGACCTTGTGTGTCTGCGTGTCCCACATTCCTATTCCCATTCATGTTTGAGGGTACGTGTGACATGGTGGTGGGCAAAAGCCTACGCAAATTCACATCTTCCTCGTCCTCGTTTTGAATGGATAACACTTTCCAAAACATAACCAAGAGGATGAGTGCATTTAACCCAAGCCCCACAATCATTGCCGGAAGCATGCCTTCCATGAAGCTCCCAAAACTGAACAGCCCACTCTCGCTGGCGATCACCAAGTTTTGAGGGTTCCCTATCAGAGTTGCTGACGACCCAATAGTCGCACTCGAAGCGAGCGCTAGCAAAAGTGGATAGGGCGGGAGGTTCTTTTGCCTAGCAATCTTGAGCACGAACTCGGTCAAGACCATGCATGAAGTGTCGTTGGTGAAGAGAGCGCTCAAAACAGCCGAAACCAGGCAGATTCGGCATATCAAGTCCTTCACGCCGTTGCTCTTCCATGAGAGAAACTTTCCCAAGTATTGGAACATGTCTGCTCTTTCAAGGTACACACTTACCACCATAGTGCTAAAGAGAAGAGCAAGTATTTCTAGGTTTACTGCATCATAAGCATCGTCTGGGTCTAGAATTTGAAAGACCACCATTAATAGAGCTCCAAGAAGCGAACCTGCAGTTCGTCCTATAGGAAGAAATGGAACAGCTCGAAAAACAGCCAGGAACCAGAAGACTGCAAAGGCTATTGAGCCAAGAATCACTTTGACCAAAGCAGTCATCACTTTTTGGAGCCAAATGGATAGAGAATTTCAGGCTCTTTACAAGTTCAATATAAAGGCCCTCTCTTTGTGTGTACTATTCTAACTTTGCGAGTGAAGCTGGGAGTTTTGTGCCAAATAATGACAAAAAGGAAATCATGTTTTGAGAATCTGAGATTTGAGGCCCCATCAAATGCATGTAGAGAGAGCGTGAAAGGAAGAAGAGAATGGAGGGAACAGAAAAAAAAAAGGAGAAGAGAAAAAATGAGCTTGTCTTCAAGAATCGGAACGGTTTTGACATACCAATTTATAAATCAACTGAGTGAACCAGTCCTGGCATATACTCGCGACTAATGGTGCTCTCGACCTCGACAGACCTTCAAATGGGAATAAAGTCAGATTTTTCTCTGCAGCCGTTTTATGGTGATTTTGATTGGTGAGTCAACTATACATCCTAGAAGAATTTTATAAAAAAGCAAAACGATTTGCATGAGCAGCTAACTGATATTCAAAATAAGACGGACTAATAGCTACTCGACATTGTAGTAGTGGGCCAGATATTCACGTGAGAACGGAGCTTCTTTCTTTTTCGCCTTTTTATTCCAAATTGTTCCCATTGTCTGGGAAAGTTTGCTCCAAGCAAAAATTGATTCTTTGATTATATAATTGTTTCCGCGGACGGTACGGTCGATAGATACATAGAGCGAATAAGAAAATACTGAGCCGTTCTGGAGCTCCACGTTAGCCACGCATAGGAGCAATTGAACTTTAATGCTGACACGAGCTATTATGTGACTATTATTTTGTCATCTACTGTAGAACTTAATCTTTGATAATAGTCATGTGTGCATGTGGTTGGGGGACAAAGACAATTATCGACTTGTGGATACTGAGAACTTCCCATCGCTGTTCGAGCCGAAAAGCCAAGTCCTTTCACAAGAAAATCATGTTTGAATTCAACATGATGGGAAACAATTAAAAGCGAAAATGGTCACTTCACCAGCAGACCATCATCACTGTTCTTTCGCGTCCTACCTTTCACTTCAACCAAAAATAGATCGACAAATGTCCAGAATCGTCTGGTTTTACATGGGGGGGAATTCGTGTATCTCCATGCATGAAAGGAATAAGCAGAAAGGGAGAGCAGACGGAAAATATAAAAGTGTTAGCTGTGTGTGTGCTGTTTCTCTCCACATGTGTTGGCGAAAGGGACAATTCACCTGCCAAATGAGGCCATATATTCGGAAAACTAAATCATGCGCCGCCAATGTTGAAAACCCTACTCAATAAATTTTATGATTTTATGATTATTAAGAGAGTAGGTCATTACAACCCTCAAATTAAAGATATACGAGACATTTTATCGATTGTTTTTTTCTTTTGTTTTACTCAAACAGAGTATCTAATTATTGTATATCTATATTACGCAGCTTAACCACTGGGGTTTGCCCCAGTGGCCACCCTTTCAACATGGAAGGGGGAAGTGAGATTCAAATCTCCACCTTCTCAGAGGAGTTGAGGTGGGGACAAGTAAGGCCACCCTTTCAACGTGGAAGGGGAATGCGGGATGTTCAAATCCCCACCTTCTTAGAGGGGTTGGGGTGGGGACGAGTAAATTTCAGGAGTGAGTTTCGACTCCCACTCCTTGTAGGAGGTAAAGGCAAAAGTCTAATAGTGAGTATTAAAGTAGGAATAGAGTAGGACTGAATAAAAAAAAATACTACGCAGCTTGTAATTAATGCATGCATCTAATTAACAGCATTCATGTATATTCACTCACAATATACATGTGGGGTCCCTAATAAATATGACAACGACTCCAAGCTTCACTTTCCTTCTCTCTCTCTAACATGGAAGTTCAATTCCCCTATTCAATATTTACTTTAAGAGAGTAGGTCATTACAACCCTCAAATTAAAGATATACGAGACATCTTATCGATTGTTTTTTTCTTTTGTTTTACTTAGATAGAGTATCTAATTACTATATATCTATATTGCGCAGCTTGTAATTAATGCATGCATCTAATTGACAGCATTCATGTATATTTACTCACAATATACATGTGGGGTCCCTAATAAATATGATAACGACTCCAAGCTTCACTTTCCTTCTCTCTCGCTCTAACATGGAAGTTCTATTCCCCCATCCAATATTACTTTAAGAGTTTTTTTGGTTTAAGCCAGTTCATTGAGCATCTTTTTTTCTAGGAAAATTACCAAAAAAGTCTTAAATTTATTATAATTTTGTAATCGGTAAGGAAAAAAAAAGTTTATGACTAAATTAGCGTAGTTGTAATAGGTTTAAGACTTTTTTGGTAATTCTCTAGTTTTTTTTTTTTTTTTTTTTTTTGTTCATATGTGTTTGAGAGAGATAACGTATCTATGCAGCTGGAAGAAAATGAGCAAAATGAGTTTTTTCTTAGGCCATACATTAAGCGAAGCTTGGAGAGAAGATAACATGTATATCCAAATGAATGGAAAAGCAGTAGATGGATGTTTGGCAGGACTATCCCCTTTAAGAAAGTTAGTTTTGACTTGAAAGTACCCAGACATGTTTAGCTCTAAGAGAGAGAGAGAGAGGGGGAACTAATTTTTTTTTTTTTATCAGTCATACTCTATTCCTATTATAATTCTCACTTTCGGACTTTTGCATTGCCTCCTTGTAAAGTGTGAGAGTCGAAACCCACATTTAAAACTAATTCATCAACACCCCAACCGCCCCCAACCGCCCCTAAGAAGATGTGGATTCTAACCCTCTACCTCCCCCTTCCATATTGAAAAGATGGTCACTGAGGCAAACCCCGTTAGGGGAACTGAATTGGCGTAGTTATAATGGGTTTAAAACTTTTTTGATAATTCTTTCCTTTTTTATTGGTTCATATGTATTTGAAAGAGATAACATATCGATGCAGTTGGAAGACAATGAGCAAAATGAGTTTTTTATTGGGCCATACATTGAGCAAAGCTTGGAGAGAAGATAATATGTATATCCAAACGGATGGAAAAGCAGCACGAGTTATAATGGGTTTAAAATTTTTTGATAATTCTTTCATTTTTTATTGGTTCATATGTATTTGAGAGAGAGAACGTATCTATGCAATTGGAAGACAATGACCAAAATGAATTTTTTATTGGGCCATACGTTGAGCAAAGCTTGGACAGAAGATAACACGTATATCCGTATTTCCAGACAGATGGAAAAGCAGCACATGGATGTTTGGCAGGACTATATCCCCCCCGAGAAAGTTAGTTTTGACTTGAAAGTACCCAGACATGACGCTGATATCAGTGGTTGTCTATCTTAATCAAATTAAGAACAACGTACATGAGCTCATTAATTTTTGGGGAACATGCACGGATATAATACTGGGTAGAGGATCTCTCAACGCGTGATGGATATAACCAATTATTTTAGTTTTTTGGACAGATTCAATTATAGAACCATCTTCTACCCGAGATGGATAAAACCAAGGTCGAGGTGCCCTTATGCAGTCAAGAGTTGGGTGATCTCTAGATACCTACATATCGTATGCATCTACATCTACCACTTAGAGGTCGTCACTCTGTACCATACTGTCTATGGAAACGTGAGAACGATACAGACCTCACGTTCGTGAAGGACATACACATAAGTATCATTGCTCTCCTTTTTAGGGCTCCACAGCCTTCGTGGAGCTCCTGAAGCCATGCATTGTGGTTGTCTAATGTTCTCTCGCTCACTGCGTCCGTCACGTGTACTGTGAAGCTTTGGGACATAACTAGGGTTAGATTATTGGATTCCGTATCCGTACACGGTAGTATTCTAATTGGATTTTGGGCGGCTTACCAACCTTTACATTGCTAAATGACTGTCAATATTTACTGACAAAAAAAAAATAATAGTCGATAGTCACTTAAGTCCATTTAGTTCCCGAAAAATTGATGTTTTAAAAAATAATTTCCTTATAATGCTTTGCCTACAAAATTATATGAATGAAGAAAATTTTTATTGCCCCAAAATGTCTAGGTATAAATTATTATCACTAATGGCTACATGGACCTAGGATTCAGCGCCAATAACTTAGGCACCGGAGCCTGGTACGCGAGAACTAGGCACATATATTAATAATACGTGATATTACTTGAAACAACAATTTCTAAATTAGTGCAAATATAACAAATTTACCCTAAATTATTTTTTTTACCTGAAAAAAACTCAAAATTGGTACACTTACGAAAATTTACTGCAACCTAATTTTTTATCACTAAGGGCGCGTTTGTTTAAAATTGTTTTTGTTCCCTAGAACATAAATTTTTGTTCTTTTGTTCTGGGGAACAAAAAAAGGACAAAAACGTATTTGTTTACACTTTTATTCCCGGGAATAAAAAATCTATTTTTTTGTTCTCGGGAACAAATTTGGAACAGAAACAAAAAGTAGAAAATTTTTTTTTCTTTTTCTCGGGAACACTTCCGAGAAACACTTATTTTTGTTATCATTTTTCTTCTTCTTTTTTCTCTTTCTTTTCTTCTTCTTCTTCTTCTTCCTTTTGCCGGTCACCGGCCTTGGCCATGGCCGGCGTCGGCAACCGGTCGGACAAGGGCGGCGACCTCCGGAGCATTGCCGGTCCCCGAAGAGGTCGAGCCATAGCGAGGCTCGTCGGCCCGAGCCTTGCCGTGGCCGCTCGAGGCTCGGCCTTGCCAAATTTGGGCGAGGTTAGCCTCACCCAGCCCAAGCGAGGCCGAGCCTTGCCAGTGACCCGGCGAGGCTCGCTGGGGCCAGGCTGGCCTTCAGCGAGCTCGCTGGACGTCGCCCAGTCGGTCGTTGGCCATGGCGATGGCCGACAACCGGCCAAAGAGAAAAGGAAAAAGAAAAAGAAAAAAATTAAAAGAAACAAAAAAATATATAAGTTTACCAAACGTGTTTCTGTTTTTTTTTTTTTTTTTTTTTTAATTCTAGAAACAGAAATTTTGTACAATTACTAAACGCGTTCTTCTATTCAAAAATTGGTTCCCCGAAATAGAAATAGTTTTTTCCATTTCTATTCCCGAGAACAATTTTTTAACAAAAACGTTACCAAACGCGCCCTCAAATTCCCAAAGTAGTATATTCGTACAAATATGCCCTTCGTTAAATTTGATTGATGCCACGAAAAATCACAAAACTAAAACTCTAAATTGATACACTTCTCAATTGTCACATATCATCAAACTTAGTAATTTGACAGTTAAATTTAATAGAAAATAACAAAAGGTATATTTGTTATAGGTACACGAGTTTAGGATCTTTTGTGGCAAAAAATTAGTCAGGTGTATCAATCTAGGATTTTGGATGGTCAAAGAATTAGTTTGGGGGAAATTTATTATATGTGTACCATTTTGAAATTTTTAGTAGTCAAAAAATTAATTTAAAATAAATTTGTTATATGTTTACTAATTTAGAATTTTTGGTGTTTTTAACCCAAAAAATAATCCATAGATCAACTGACCACGAGAAAGATGATCGATTTTTTTGGTTGATTAACCCAAAGGTGTGAATGGACTAAATCAAACGAATAAACTCAGCCTCGCTCAATCGATTGTGCTTGACTCTCCAGATACGGAGCTAAAGGCGGGGGAGGAGCAGGAACTATGGAGGCGGGTAGAGATGAGGAGCAAGTAGGTGGAGAAGAGAAACGTGAAGAAGCAAAGCTTACGAGAAAGTGCACGAGATGACAGATGGGGAGGCGAACGTATTAAAGTATTGTGCTAGGTGTGTCGGTGAAAGAAGAGAAATAAATCATTATCTTTCTTTTTAAAAAAAGAAAGTCCTTTGTTAAAATATGTCTCGAGTTTGAGTTCAATGCGAAATTCTAAATATTCCGAATTGGATATGTTGCAGACGTCTGAAATAGGAAAGTCCAACTTCGACTTGGATTTGGATTTTGTTTAAAATATAGAGAGATATGTTTTGGATAAAATTGTTTAAAATAGGAAACATAATCCTATGAGAAGTTGGCAGGTTTCACTTATATATAGACCTGTGACCGTGGGTGGTAGATGTGGATCACAAATTGTCTTGAAGCGCCGCGTGAGTGCTTGGTGTTCCGCCGTTGATCTTGAAGCGCCGTCTTGTCGTCGAGTGCTTGGGAGAGATTTTCTTTGTCGTTCTTGTTCGTGAATTACATCCAAGAAGATTTAGTGTTCAAGCCAATTAAATCTTGTGGTAAGATTTGTGTGTAAATTCCTTCGTGAGATTGAGAGATTATTTTGTGAGAAATTTTGGGGCTAAACACTGTGTGCGTTTTTGGATGTAATTGGGGCTTGGGAAACACCGAGAGAGTGTTTGAGTGACTTGAGTGTGTAATCTCCTTGTATCGCTTGATCTATAGTGAAATTCGTTGCTGCTCTCCCCGTGGACGTAGGTCTTTACGACTGAACCACGTAAATCCTTGTCCGATTTATTTTCTTCTTCCGTCTATATTATTGTTCGATCGCTCGCCCTATCGCAACAAGTGGTATTAGAGCCAGGCTTGGCTAAGTTGAAGCGAATCGATGGCGACAGAAGAAGTAAAAGTGAGAATCGAAAAATTTGATGGGAAAGATTTTAGTTTCTGGAAGATGCAGATTGAAGATTATCTTTACCAGATGAAACTGCACTTGCCATTGTTTGGGGAGAAACCAGAGACGATGAAGAAAGCTGATTGGGATTTGCTGGATAGACGAACTATGGGTGTTATTCGGTTGACATTGGCTCGTAACGTCGCGTTTAACATCCTGAAGGAGAAGACCACTGCTGATTTGATGCAAGCCCTGTCGGATATGTACGAGAAGCCCTCTGCGATCAACAAGGTCTATTTGATGTGACGTCTGTTTAATTTGAAGATGAGCGAAAGTGCGTCAGTTGCTGATCATATCAATGAATTCAATGTGATTGTTAGTCAATTGAGTTCAGTTGAAATTGACTTTGAAGATGAGGTACGTGCTTTGATTCTATTATCCTCATTGCCCGATAGTTGGAATACTACATTCTTGCTATTAGTAATTCCTCCGGGTCAACAAGTTTGACGTTTGATGGAGTTCGAGATTTGATTCGAGCGAGGACATTCGTAGAAGAGAATCGCGAACATGTATCTATTTGCTTTAGTGGGTGAAAATAGAGGAAAATCTAGAACACGTGTGGGTAACAGTAGTACTAATATGAACAAGCGTAGTCAGTCTAGGACTGCTAATATTGTCTGTTGGAGCTGTGGCAAGAGAGGGCATCTTAGAAGGGATTGCCTTAAGCTGAAGAATGAGAAGGGTAAGGGAATTATAGTTGATTCTGCAGATAATGTTGCAGCCCAGTAGCGAGATAATGCCGATTATGTCTTGTCTGTCACTAATGTTTCATCGCTTGATGAATGGATTATGGATTCTGGTTGTTCTTATCATGTCACACCAAATAGAAAGCGGTTTATCACTTATCGGTGCACGGGTAGTGGTAAAGTCCGGTTAGGGAACAACGCCGAGTGCGATGTTGTGGGTGTTGGTGATGTTAAAATCAGAATGCATGATGGTATCGTGAGGACATTTGGAGTGAGGCATGTTCCGAGTTAAAGAAGAACTTAATTTCCTTGGGTGCCCTAGATTCACTGGTTGCGGGTATTCTTCAAAAGGTGGAGTTTTGAAGGTTGTTCGAGGTGCCCTGGTGATAATGAAAGGAATCAAGCACGGAGGCCTGTATAAACTTCAAGGTGAGACAATGACAGGTTTCGCTTTGAAGACGTTGGATGCATTTGTTCGAGGGTCTATGGACTGCTCGAAGAAGACCTGGGTGTTTGTGCCAAGGCACAAGTTTGATGATGGTGTCAGGATCTTGCAGTCAAGAGCTTTAATCGAGACGGAGACTGGTAAGTCAATCAAGCATGTGCGGGCCCGACAATAGCATGGAGTTACGCTCGAAGGCGACAAATAAATTCTGCATGAAAGAGAGCATAGTGAAACACCGCACTAGTGCCAATAAATCACAACAATTTGCAGAATTGATGAGCAGAACATTACTAGAGATGGCCTAGAAAATTATCTCTAGTGCCGGTATTGCTAGGAGAACCCTAGTTGATATGCTTAGTACAGTAAACTGCCTGGTGAATAGATCCCCATCAACTGCTATTGAATGGCGAACTCCTGAAGAAGTGTGGTCAGGTAACGTGGCTGATTATTCTATTTTTAGAATGTTTGGTTGCCCGTGTTATTTTCGAGTGAGTGATGGTAAGCTCGATGGGAGGGCAAGGTGCATATTCCATGGCTATGCACAAGGTGAGCTGGGTGATCAGTTGTGGTGCTCGGATATAGATTCACACTGTTGACGACGAGAGAAGTTACCCTTGGCAAGTCTCCAATAGTTCTGGCTAGGAGTGTTTGTGGCAGTGCTAATACGGATTTAGACGGTGTTCAGCTTGAGGTGGAGTTGCAACCAGAAACTCCTGAGGTAGCGTATACAGGTACTGGCAAAATAATTGACACAGATGGTGCTCATAGCGAGGTGGAGCCTATAGAGCCGATGGTTGTTGTAACTGCTGATATTGACAAGGTATGTATTCGATCTCCTGACAGATATGGATGCAATAATGGTTTTGCTTTATCTGCGGTTAAGGAGATTGCGTCAGAAAATCCTTATGGAGCAGTTAAAGGTGCATGTGGAGTTGGTATCCTGATGAGGTCCTCAGTTATGGCGAAGTTCAAGCGAGGCTTGGACTTGGATAATATCTGTGGCGGTTGAGCCCATTGGGGGCAATGGGAAAGTAGCGGCAGAGTTTGAATTTTTGCGAAGCGATTGTGACTTGGCTCAAACGTCGAGCCAAGGTGGAGATTGTTAAAATATGTCTCGAGTTTGAGTTCAATGCGAAATTCTAAATATTCGAATTGGATATGTTGCGGACGTACGAAATAGGAAAGTCCAACTTCGACTTGGATTTGGATTTTGTTTAAAATATAGAGAGATATGTTTTGGATAAAATTGTTTAAAATAGGAAATATAATCCTATGAGAAGTTGGCGAGGTTTCACTTATATATAGACTCGTGGCCGTGGGTGGTAGATGTGGATCACAAATTGTCTTGAAGCGCCGCGTGAGTGCTTGGTGTTCCGCCGTTGATCATGAAGAATTGGTCTTGAAGCGCCGTCTTGTCGTCGAGTGCTTGGGAGGGATTTTCTTTGTCGTTCTTGTTCGTGAATTACATCCAAGAAGATTTAGTGTTCAAGCCAATTAAATCTTGTGGTAAGATTTGTGTGTAAATTCCTTCGTGAGATTGAGAGATTATTTTGTGAGGAATTTTGGGGCTAAACACTGTGTGCGTTTTTGGATGTAATTGGGGCTTGGGAAACACCGAAAGAGTGTTTGAGTGACTTGAGTGTGTAATCTCCTTGTATCACTTGATCTATAGTGAAATTCGTTCTTTGCTCTCCCCGTGGACGTAGGTCTTTACGACTGAACCACGTAAATCCTTGTCCGATTTATTTTCTTCTTCCGTCTATATTATTGTTCGATCGCTCGCCCTATCGCAACATCCTTTTCCCTCGTCTTAAATGCGCTTTTGCCATTGAACGCACATATTGTCCTTTTTTTTTTTTTGTCTGATATATATTGTCCTTCACTAATTTGTTTTTTGTGCACCAAACCATAGGAAAATTGAGAAAACTTTTTCCTAAAAATTATTTTTCACAAATCATATCACATTTGAAAATAATTTCATTTCCTTTTTGATTTGGGATGCATTTGTTTGGCAGAAAACTCAATATAAAGGAAAATACTTTATGGAAAACATTACCTGGAAAAATGATTAATTTTAACATGTTTGGTAATAGATGACCAAAAACATTTTTTGATATTTGGATCTCATTCAGAAAATGATTTCAATTATCTGAATAATATTTCAATCTCATTCCATCCTCCAAGCTCAACCACAACTTGCTTCCCCACTCAACCCATTGCTTCTACCCTCGCTTAGCGAAAACCTATCTCCCATTGATGCCCTTGCAACCACTTCCGGCACCATGCTGCTACTTCACCGTGTGAGAACTAGCCAAAACCCCTCAAAAGTAAGAGCTCTAAGTGCAAGAAGCCCTGCGAGTTGTTCTGAAGCACGATGCTACGAGGTCCAAGTTGGGACTTGGCATTATTGGAAAGATCAATTCCCGCCAAATATTGTCAATCGGTTGAGTCTCTCTAATGGACTTTTATTTCGGGTGCGTTTGGTTCAGCATTTTCAATGGGCTTTCAACCTCTAAAGCCCCTTGGGAAAATGCTGAACTATTTGTCAACCATTTTGAAGTAGCTTTCAAGTAAAAGTCAGCATTTGGAAGGCTGAAAGCCCAATGAGGCTTAAAGCTTAATGCTAATAAGGACTAGTTTTAAACTTTCAGCATTTGGCCAAATGTTGAAACTTTTTTTTTCCAAAACTATCATCACTCACTCTTCAAATGTCTTATTTGCCCTCATTATTATTTTTTTTAAATGCCAAAATAATGCTAAAAAAATCAAATTTATATAAATGCTAAAAAATTAAATATATTTTTGGTCTTTTTAAAAAAATACTTATATATATATATATATGATTTTTTAGCATATATATTTAATATGTTTTAGCATTAATGTCAAAATTTATATTTAAAAAATTGCATACATTATTTTTTTAATTTTAAACAAAAAAATTAAAAAATTCCGACGAAGGGTTTTGTCTTTTAAAAAAATTATATATATATATATGTATTTGATTTTTTAGCATTATTTAAAATTTATATTTGAATAGTTGCACACATTATTTTTTTCAATTTTAAAAAAAAATAAAAATTAAAAAATTCCAATGAAGGGTTTGGTCTTTTTTTAAAAAAAAAAATTATATATATGTATTTGATTTTTTAGCATTATTTTCAAATTTATATTTAAAAGTTGCATATATTATTTTTCAAATTTAAACAAATAAAATTTAAAAAAATTGACGAAGGATTTGGTCTTTTTTTTTTTTTTTTTAAAAAAAAATTATATATATGTATTTGATTTTTTTAGCATTATTATCAAAATTTATATTTAAAAAGTTGCCTACTTTTTTTTTCAATTTTAAGCAAATAAAAATTTTTAAAAATCCGATAAAGGGTTTGGTCTTTTTAAAAAAAATTATATATGCATTTGATTTTTTTAGTATTATTGTCAAAATTTATATTTAAAAAGTTGCATACATTATTTTCTTTGATTTTAAACAAATGAAATTTTAAAAGAAAAACTAATAGTAATCATCCAAAGTGCTTTTCAAATGTGTTTTCTACTAAACGGTATTTTTCTCAAAATTGCTTCTCAAAACATAGTTTACCAAACAGCTTTTGCATTTACTAAAGTCCTTTAGACTAAACTACTTTGCATTTTCTAATGGGCTTTCAAAAATGCTGAACCAGTGATTGTAGCTTTCGTGCCTAGCACAAAGGTTCTTGACGACGAAGCTTCAGGTGGAGAGATTCCGAGGGGCTACGCACGAGGGTTTATCATTGTCTATCGGGTTCCAAAGAGGAGAGAGAGACAGAGAGATTTGAGACCTTTGGATGGAGTCAAGAATGGTGGACCCAGGGAAGATGAGTGTGAAGAGCAAAGAGGTGGTTGACAAAGGCACAGACAAGCAGAGACAAAGAAAGGAAAGAGAGACAAGTAGGTTATTAAGGGTGCGTTTGATAACATTTCTATTAAAAAATTGTTTCAAGTAACAGAAATAGAAAAAACTATTTCTATTCTAGGAAACAATTTTTTAACAAAAGAATGCATTTGGTAACTATACAAAATTTCTATTCTTGGAATAAAAAAATAACAGAAACACGTTTGGGGTACTTTTGGTAACGTTTTTGTTCAAAAATTGTTCTAGGGAATAAAAATTAAAATAAATAAAAAAACTATTTCTGTTCCGGAGAACAATTTTTAAACAGAAGAGTGTGTTTGATAAATTTGTTCCTGGAATAGAAAAAAACGAAACACGTTTGATAAACTTGTATAATTTTTTTTGTTTCTTTTGATTTTTTAATTATTTTATTTTATTTTTCCTTTCTTCATTTTTGTTTTTCTGCTTTCCTTTTTTCTTTTTTCTTCCTTTTGGCCGGCGGCCTCGCCCAGCCATGGCGAGGCTTGGCCTCGGGTCAGCGAGCCTCACCGTGGCTAAGTGAGGCTCGGTCTTGTCTTGCTAGGCGAGCTCGATCTTGCCCAAATCCGGTGAGGCCGAGCTCGCCCTACACCACCAGGCAACGCCGACCTGGTGGTGGCTCAATGACGCCGAGCCTCGCCGGTGGCTAGGCGAGGTCAGCCTCGCCTTGGCTAGGCGAGCTCGAGCTCACCCGGATCCGGGCGAGGCCAAACTCACCCAACCACCGGCGAGGCTCGACCTCATTGGGCCACCGCTAGGCAACGCCGACCTGGCGATGGCTCGGCGAGCTCAAACTCACCCAGCCAAGGCGAGGCCGAGCCTCGCCAGGGGCAGGCGATGCTCCAGCGAGGTTGCTAGCCCTTAATGGCCGATCGCCAGCCATGGCCAAAGCCGGCGACCAGCCAAAGAAAAAAGAAGAAGAAAAGAAAAAGAAGAAAAAAATAGGAGAGAGAAAAATTGTTTTTTGGAAGTGTTCCACTTGTTTTGTTCCAAATTTGTTTCAGGAACAAAAAAAAAAAAAAAAGATTTAGAACAAAAATGCAAATAAATATGTTTTTGTTCTTTTTTTGTTTTTCGAAACAAAAAAAAAATAGAAATTGTGTTCATGACCAGAAAAAAAAAAAAGAACACAAACAAACAGGGCCTTAGTAACTTGTATAATTTTTTTTTGTTTCTTTTAATTTTTTAATATTTTTATTTTAATTTTCCTTTTTCCATTTTTCTTTTTTCTTCCTTTTGGCCGATCGTAGGCCTCGGCCATGGCCGGCGACCGACTGCCGGGGGCCGACGGCCTCGCCTAGCCACGATGAGGCTCAACCTCACCAGCCATCGCTAAGCAATGCGCTCGCCCAAATCCAACAAGCTTGACCTCGCCGAGGTCGACGAGGTCGCGGGCCCTCGACAGCTAGTCGCCAGCCATGGTCGAGGCCGGCGATCGACCAAAGAAAAAAGAAAAAGAAAAAAAGAAAAAAATGTTTATCGGAATTGTTTCTAGGGACAAGAAACAAGTTTTTCTACATCTTGTTTTTGTTCCAAATCTGTTTCCAAGAACAAAAAAATAAATTTTTTATTTATGGAAACAAAAGTGTAAACAAACACGTTTCTATTCTTTTTTTGTTCCCCGGAACGAAAAAACAAAATTTGTGTTCCAGGGAATAGAAACAGATTTAAACAAACATGGCCTAAGTCAACTAGGGGGAGAGAGAGAGAGAGAGAGAGAGAGAGAGAGAGCAATTTCAAAAGTATTTTTACCTTTTTAAATTTAGAAATTCATTTTCATAATTTTGTGCATGAATATTTTCGTTGATTAGAAAGTGTTTTCAATTAACCAGTCATTTTTATCAAGCAAACAAGTGAAATTTTAAAAAATTCATTTCCAAAAAACACGTTTACTTGAACAAACGCACCCTTAACTTCAATTATGTTTATCCAAGTTGGCAACTATTCTCGGGGAAGGGATGGGGTGGGGACGCGCAAGTTTCGGGAATGGGTTTCGATGCCCACGCCTACGGGAGGTAGAGACGAAAAGTCGAGTGAGTGTGTGGTAGGTATAGAGTAGAGTGAGGAAAAAAAAAAAAAAAAGCTAAAGAACTATTCTCAAACCCAATTATCATAGCATGGGCCTCAGAATTGCAAGTTATCATACCCATGGCCATGGCCCAAACTGGGAATAAACACTCATGAAAAGATGAAAATCCCTCTGTCGAAACCCATCAACACGTTGCGTTAATATCAAATTTAAAATAAATAACTAAAACGAGAACATAAAGCATAAAAAGACGTCGTGTTATATAACACCGCCAAAAAGCCAGAAACTAATACGTCTCTTTAATGTTTACCCCAAATTAATTTTTATATAATAGAAAATCTCCAACTGGTACACTCGTACCACATTTATCCCAAATTAATTTGTGTCATAAAAATCCCTAAACTGGCAAATCTATACATGTACCATATTTACTCCAAATTTGGTGAATTTGACATTTTTTTAATATAAATATGATATGAATATACTAATTTGGGATAAATATGACATGAACATACCAATTTAGGGTTTTTTACGACATAAAAATTAGCTTGGGAATTATGTGACATGGGTGTAGTATTTTGGAATAAATATGACACAAAAAATATCAATCCGGAAGTTTTTATGACACAAATTGCATGATTGTATCATTTGAGGTATTCAGTGTTATTAACCCTTATATCAAAGTTAAAATTGAAAAACAACTCAAATTAAGATTGGTCATTTGACATGGGAGTTGGTAACATTTAGATATCAATGAGCTAAGCAAACCATAGTCGGTAAATTGAACAAACAATGGTATTTTCAAAATGACCAAATAAACACGGTTAGGTGACTCCAATAAGAACTTGATTGAGAAAAGCTGGTAAATCACTCCGCGCAGAGTCGATAATTATAAGAGTTGGTAATTTTATGCATTGACAAGGTACCCAAACAAGAGTTGATAATTGATTTGAACGACTAAAATATTTTAAAACTACCAAAAAAAAAAAAAACACTTGGTAACTTGATATAAGAAATAGTAACTTAACTAACAACCTATTGGACAAGCAATATAGGAGCCACGACATTTTTAACCAAATGGACTTGAAACTTACCAACAATTCCAGAAATTTAGTGACAGGAAAATTTTCCATTATCGACCAAAAAAAAAAAAAAAAAAAAAAGAAAGGAAAATTTTCCTTTTTTTTTTTTTTTTCCTTAAAGAGAAGAACAGAAATATGCAACATCAGGGGTCAATTAAGAAGGCCAGGGCAGGACAAGAAAATGTACAGTGTCACCTCTTCAATGTATTATCTAACGAAGCACACTCACAAACAATGGCCGAAGAACGTTTGCCTACAAAAAGTAAACTTTACAGGATGCAGTGGGAAGCATATCATCTTATGAGAATCAACCCAATGGCGGTCACTATAACTGTGGAAGGAACCCCAAAGATGAGATGGCTCCAGAAGGATAAGGTGTACCCGAGGTGCGGGGTGCGGTGCGCTTGCTCACACACGATCAGGTTGGCGGCCGATCCCAACAGTGAGAGATTCCCGGCCACTGTGCTGACCCAAGCCAGGATGAGCCACGACTTCTTTTCGTCGGCTGCAGAGATTGCAGCTGCAGATGCCGCTACCCGTCCTCCAAGCAAGAGAACTGTGTGGCAACACATATCACTAGAATCAGTGGCCTGCGGTTTAACTTCTACGCACAATAACAAGTTTTGTTCATTGCAGAACTGTTCAGGAGATTCACATCGCATCAGATAAAAAAGGGGGATCAGCTTAGAATCAGGTTCTGTACACCGCCATAAGGAGTGGCAAAGGAACAGAACAATTTCATAACCGTTAAGGCAATTGCGCACATATCGCATCTTTGATTAGTCTTAAGTACTTGTGTAGTGCCGATGCTTTGATTAGAACAAACCATCTGCATTGATTGAAACATAAGGACATCGTATAGAGAGGGAGCCATATGCTCTAACGGTGAGAACCGCAGGACTTGTGCATGTTTTCTTTCCTTAGCCTATGTGTTCTTGATGGAAATTGATGACCTGTCTTTGCTCGTATTCTATTGTGAAATGATCTTTATAAGACTAAGAGCGGAGGATGGGGGGTGTTATACACGAATATACAGTCCTTACACTAGCATTCCTGGTAAAACAGCTGCATTTTGATAGCTTGGCATTATTTGCATGCTTTATGAGGTTGAAGTTGCTTACAAGCCAAAACAATGCACGAAGATTACTGAAGTATTCTGCAAAGGGATAATGGAAGAAGAAACCAGCAAAAACAATCAACTACATCACTCTACCTGTTGGCACATTTGAAGCCACGTTTGAGAGAACCAGTATGACAGCAGCTAGAACTGCCGTCCCACTAGCACGATCAATTTTGGAATAGGGTTCCATGAGGTCCCAGAGACTGCTTGGAATTCCAGTTTTATTGAATCCTTCGACCGTAATGAACATTCCGCAAAAGAATATCAAAAGAGAGTAAGAAACCTGGTAAAACAACAGAATATACTTAAGAATAACCAGATTGTATATGGCAGTACTATTAATGGACACCAAGTAAATTAAAGCGAATTGATATGAGAGTGTAAAGGCTTGGCTTACCTTCTCTAGGCATGGTCGTGCATCCCTAAAATCGAGGACAACAAGAGCAAGCGCTGCTGTAATGGCAGTCCAAGACATGTTCAGACCGATCAACAACGACACCAACATTCCTATGGTGATCAGGTAAACGCATGATTTCCATAACATTCTTTTCCATCTAGCGGCCAAGGTTTCCTTCCCTTGTGAGTACGTCATTGAGAGGACATCACTTAACCTGTCCACTGAGAGCGCCCTCGGTGACAAAGCATTCTCATTTTTTTTCTGCGAAGACGAGTCGGTTATTGCCTCCTTCGGCACATTTGAATTTCTTGCTGAGTCAAGCGCGCCGCTCAGGACCCTATGGATTTCACCTTCATTCGGAGCCAAGCGGCTTCTGAGTGTCTCAGTTTGAGCTGGGGTGTTAACATTCATGATGGGAGAGCCTTGCAGATTCATGGACTCCAACCTAGAGTTCCATTCCTGAGAATTTAAGGACGAAAGATGGGACATTGTTGCTGGTGAAAAGCGATGAGAATTCACATCCTGCTCAGCAACCACTTCGCCAGTAGCATCTTCTTCGTCCTTTTGAATGGATAGTAGCTTCCAATACATGCATAGTAGAATCAAAGCATTGACAAAAACCCCCACCAGCATCGCAGGAAGAAGGCCAAAAAGAAATCTTCCAAACGAAATCTTGCTCTGAACAGCTATAACCAGGTTTTGAGGATTACCAATTGGAGTCGCCGCAGACCCAATATTCGCACTCGAGGCAAGAGCAAGTAGAAACGGATGAGGAGGAAGATTATGTTGCCTGGCTATTTTCAAGACAAACTCGGTCAAGACGACACAGGAGGTGTCGTTGGTGAATAGGGCGCTAGATATGGCGGATATTATGCAGATACGGCAAAGCAAGTCCCGGGCTCCCCTGCTTTTCCACGAGAGCAACTTGCCCAAGTACTGAAACATGTCCGCCTTTTCGAGATACACGCTAACAACCATCGTCCCAAACAGGAGACCGAGGATTGGAAGGTCGATCGCTGCATAAGCTTCATCGGGCGTTATGACCCTAAAAATGACCATAAGCATCGCCCCCAGAAGGGAGCCAGCAGTCCTCCCAATCGGCATAACCGGGACGGCTGGGAAAACCGCCAATACCCAGAAGGCCGCAAAGGCAATAGATCCAAGAACCACTTTCACTGATGAAGCCATTACCATCTCCTTTTTTAGGCCGACTTGATGAGAGTTAGCACTCAGAACTCGATGGACTGGAAAAACACTAACCACCAGAGAAAATAATCACCTAGCAACACTGATACTTTAGGCTGCCCAAAGGACGCCACAGTAATAGCCTATAGGTGTGCCTTAAAATGCCCTGACTTAGCTGAACGGTCATCAATTCAACTCACCTCGTGATCAGCTCGGTCTCTTCAGGAGCGAAAACAGTCTCGGTGATCGAAACTCATCACCACTTGAGGAGACGTAACTTTAGCTTTGAAAGCTATCTGGGGCTTTAAACCACGAAACGAAGGCCAGAGTCTCTAACTGCATAAGGTCCCCGAAGTTTCAAACATGTCAAATACTAGATTTCTTCATTGATAAAAGAAAAGTGGACTAAACAAGGCATGATTCTCAGTTAAAAAAGAGACCCAAGGTGAAACAAGTACATCCGTCTAATTTTAATTCGACTACGCTGCGTCTCAGTTCAGTCAGATCGAGATCGAATGGAAAGAGCCAGATCAATCTCTGCAATTGCAATTCATATGCAATAGAGGGTAGACTGATAGCCACAGCAATTTTTTCAGTTCAATGCAGTCCTTCTCATAACACACAGAACAAGAATGTCATAGTCTAGCCACAAAGAACGACCTCAAAAGAACAGTAACGAATCACCAGAGTGCATGAAGCATGACGAGGGAGCGATCGAAGAGAAACCCACGAACGAGAGTGGCCAGTTGACATGGCCATTCCGAGCTCTACGTGCGGATTTTGCGTAATTCGAGTGACAAAACCAAATAAATTCACGAGGCAATTGAAGTCTCGGTCACTCACCAAGAAATCAAGCGTCGATCGGAGTGCGAAAGGTTCGTCGTTGACGTCGTTGGGTGGCCTCCGACGATTTACCAGCAGCATCCGGATCAACGGTTCTTATCCACTTCCTATAAAATACGCTCTTGAAATTTTCTTTTGGCACTTCTTCTCGTCTTATATGTCACATGATTTGTCATGAGCTCGCACCGACTTTTTTTCTCTCTCCAAAGGTCCAGTTTTTCTGAACACCCGATTAATTTCTATGCGTCCTTCTATTCCGTGCACATCTCTTAGCAGCCAGAAAATGTGCCGAAGATATCGAAATGATGAGTCGAATTCGGATATCGAGAGCTGAGAGCTAAACAAATTTTGGCGCATTACCTTAATTCATCATTTCATTTTTTCCAGTCAAATGTGGATATACTGTTTTGGATATGGCCAATGATGTCGCCGTCGGGCATTTAATTCTTTCACCCATAATTTGCGTCATTCTTGGCAGATAGTCTGGGAAAACTTGATGAGTCTTGACCTTGGGAAGGCAGGAACCGGACAGGCAAGAAGGAGAGACCTGTGCATTTGATTAAACCCAAGAATAGAAACACCTTTCAGTTCCTTGGAAGCAGTAGTTGTGCTAACGTAAAATTTTTTAAGTCCACAACGCGTTGGACGGGGCCGACGGACGAATAATGTTCTCCATCATAGTACCAAACAGATAACATAATCTATTACAGAAAGTGTCAGGAATGTGACTACTTCTTGTTTCTAGCTTAGGTTATATCTTTAATGGTGACGAGGGAAATAAACATTGATCTGAAGGAACTTCACGTGGGCAATGCCGACATTATCACCAGTGATTTAGCTCGGAGCTGAATATGACAACAGGATAACGTCCCATTTGAATGACACAAAACCATTTAAGGCAACAAAAATTTGGGGAGGAAATCTTTCCAGGACTCAATTATTGGATGAATCAATTACATGTCCGACCATGTGAGGAGTTCCGTGTCATCTTCTCTGAAGCTGGTGGCATGTCTCCGGCAGACTGAGTTTCCCTCGCTACCAAGCGCAAGAAGAGATTCCACACTTGTGTTTTATTCACTTCATGACAAGAAAAGTTTGGATGTCTGTTAAACTACTATTGATTTGGTTCATTTAATTTGGTAGAGACAAAATCATGTGCGAGAAACCACATGGAGAAATCCCTGGCCGTTCTCTTCTCTGGTCTATGTTCTGTGTCTGGGCGCACGAGGTCGAAATGAGCAGAACATGCGGCTTGGCCTTTACCTTAAAAGGGGGCCCTTAGGCTCATCTACACATGGCACAACAAGAGCTGGCACTAGTATTTGGCCGTAAGATCATATCGTATCCGTATGCTGCTTAGCACCAAATATACAAAAGAGGAACAGTCTTAAGCGTTTTTGTGTTCTTAACATGGATAGGACTTCTTCGTGCAATTACCAAACTAGAGCCCAGCACTACAAATTCCCTTACGACCACATAACTAACGCGAAATTCATCAGTCGCATCACAGGTGACAATTATGCAGAAATCTGTCTCTCAGGAAATTTAAAAGAAGGTGGGCAGCTTTTATTGAACTTGAGATCCCTTCCATTTTCCCTCACGATAGGAGATGAGGAAGGACAGCTTGAGCTCACTCGATCTATCATCTTAATGTAATCAGATAGACAAACAGATACCCTCGAAATCAACATGGTGAAGTTGGCTAAAAAGGACATATACAATAACTGCATCTATTGATAGTCTCTACCGATTATTGCAGACAACATAATGAATAATACACATTGTGCTAACTATACTTGCTACATGTAAAAGCTATGGTAAAAGAACTAGAAAGAATGCCCTATCGATACCAGCACTCCTATCAAAACCCTCACTTCACATACACAAGTCACATGCAATCCATCTATCGGCAGTCATCCAAACCCAAGAAAGCAATGCTGTGTCTAATCTACATCTGGTTATCACCTCCAGATATGCTTTGAATGGGGTTAGTCAATTAGTAGATCTAACTTCTAGAAGGGCACTTGCTGGCTGTCGTACACATAGATGAAGCTGAGGAGGATAAAGTTGACCTCAGCTAACTTCAGGCTGCAGCATTGGGAAGAATGACCAACTGCTCCCAGACTTCATATCTTTCCCAGCAACCTTGTCATTTGCCCACCACTCCGAGTTGATATTGGGCTTACTAGATATACCTCCATTTCTGTTGTCGAAGTTGAACTCTTTGGTGGATCCTAGTGTGATGGAGCGATGCTTTTGATAGCTATGGTCCTTCTCCACCAGACCTGACCCCTTGACAAGTTTATCATCTGTACCTTTTTCAGTGCATCGTTCTTCAGAATCATCATCAACTCCCATAGTCCCACCTCGTTCAGCAGGGACTTCAGCGGCTTCATCCTCAGGACATTCTGATAAAGTTCCGAAAGAGGTCACGGCTTTATTTGCAAGACAACGTGCAACATCTTCACCGGTTAATTCAAATGATACTCTGTGATCTACTATTATCTCGTCATGTTTAGATCCATCATCCAATCTTGGAACCGATTCCCTTATGCTGATTTGATTGCCAAAAGGAAGAAAGCTATCGCGAGACACAGGGCCAGTGCCATCGGGAGTCAAACATCCAGAACCCAGCCTCGATCCCACTCCCATGCCATCTGGTGTTATAGATCCAGAACCAAGTCTGGACCGTAGTCCTGCACCATCCGGTGTTATAGACCCAGAACCAATTCTTGAACCCCACTTTCGAGCGGACAAATTTTCAAAGCCCCATAACTTGGGAGCTTCCCCCATTCTTAACTCGACAAAAGGATGTTTCCCAGTGAATGGTGAAGTGGTTCCTGAATATGAGACCACTGAACCTGGTGATCTCAGGTTGCCACCAGGGCTTCCTGGATATGACTGATTAGGAAGGAATTCACAATTGGATAGTGAAAACTTATGGTTGGTCCCACCACCCCTTTGCGTGCGTTCGAGCGAAGATGTGAGTAGTTGAGCAAAGGGAACTTCAGGAGAAGAAGGTGTTGTCAGCTGCACAGATTCCGGAGGAGGAGTGAAAGGAGCAGTGGATGGTTCGGTGGTGAAAGTGGAAAATACAGGTGGCGAAACTAGCTGGGTCTCATAAGCATAAGGTCCAACAGCAAAGATTGATGCAGGCCCTCTAGGAGAATAAGCATTGATGGAAAGAGAAGTAAGGGAAAGTAATCCGGCAGGTGATTGGGTCACAGATGGAGGATCAGATGGGAGGAATGATGCAGGAGATGAGGGAGGAGCATTAAATGGCAGCACAATAGCAGTTGATGTGGCCTGGTTCTCTGCTGCAGGAGCTGCATTACCCAGAGTCACTGGATCAGGGAGAAGGACAGCATGACCAATTCGTTTGTTGTTCTTATGATATCCAAAGCACCAGGATATGCTCCAGCAGCTTCCCCATCTTCTTCTCTGCATTTGGTTGGGGAAAAGAAAACACAACTAAAAGTTAGAAAGCATTAAAGTCTCATTGAAATAGCAGTTACTAAAACAACGATCGGATCAAAGCTCAACCAACAAGTGTTCTTTTAAAGAAAAATCAGGCGTGCAAAAGGCAACAGTTAACCTTAACCTCTTATAAGAAGTCATTTAGGCGACTCACAATTACTAGAACTAATCCATGAGTTTCGTAAGAGAATCTATACTATCTTGATTCATTAACAAGACAATCTATAGGCTCCACTACCTGACGTGAGTCACGACCAAAAAGTTGACTGGAAGAGCTTTACACTAATAGGAACAAAAGTTATAAATAGCTCATATCTGAATAATAATCAATCAGCTTGCACAAATTGGAAAAGGTTACAATGTAAGAGTAAGATTACGTGAGACCACAACCTGGAGTGGTTTAACATTTAAACTTCCTAGCACTCATCATCACACATAGGCTGGAATTAGGCTCGAGACCGAATTGTGGAAATATATAACAAGCAAGATAAATAGGAGCCAGATTGATTTTAAGTCGGATCCTCTTGTAGGAGCACAACCATTTCTTCTGATTGCTTAAGCTATTAAAAGTATAGATGCTTTAGTATGTAAACGCTCTAACAGGAAAAATAGAGATACTTGCAGTATGAGGTCCTAACTTTATGCAGAAATCTGCCAGAAGCATGCGAATGGGGGAAACTGAGGTGTTTCCTGGACCATACTTAGACAACCAATGCCAAGAAAAAGGTACAAAGCTTTAAAAATTAAAAATCGCCGCTAAGTTCGTCAGTCTAAGTCCCTTACTTACAAGTCTACTGGAAGCAAATAAACACTCCGTCACCCATATAAAAGAAAAGCCCAAATCATGAGCTCCCAAACTGTGACTACCACGTCATCCATCTTCGGAGTGCTTTCTGGTCAACAGCTTAACACAGTGATCACTTTCATTTTCACTGATCACAGATATTAGAGAACTGTATGTGTATGAATTTCTTTTTCTTGGTCTAGAAGCATGAAACAAAGAAGTGAAATTCCATGCAATGTGTATTAAAATCATCACGAAAACAAACATGAGACAAGAGCAAATTCCATCTCAGCAGATTCAACTCTTCATAAACAGTCCACAAGATCTCTTCACATCACTGCTCTGGAAGCACTTATAGCATCACGTGCGGTACGCATCACAACTATGCACAGCTAAAAATCACAAACATAGATCAATCTTCTCAGCGACAAAACAGGACCCAAGAAAGAAAAACAAGCCTCTGCCTTTGGTGTTGACAGATCACAATACTGCCTCCATTCACTCCCCCGATTTCACAACTTCGCAGCTCCAATCTAAACAGACGCGAAATCTCTAAACAAAAATCGTCCCCCAAAAAAAAAAAAAAAAAAAAAAAAAAAAAAAAACTCACAGAGCAAGACAATCGACGCGTACATAACTACTCGATTCACGTGATCAAGCGTTCGACACCAGCTGGAAGCACAAAAAATCAAGGACAAAACGCAATTTAAACAAGCAAATGCGAGGCCGCGAACAGCTAGAAATGCACAAATCACGTCTCTCAGTCCTCCCACACCAACCTCGACCTCAAAATCAAAAGGACAAAAAAAAAAAAAAAAAGCAGTCGAAATCCAAATCAACCCCCCCGCCCGCGGACAGACGGTGCGCAGGCGAGCGCGGCAGAGACGTACCGGAACGGCGGCGGGCGGGGCGCGGGCCTCGGCGGCGGCGATCGCAGTAGCGGCGGCGTTGACAGTGTCGATGCTGTTGTTGTTGTTGCCGCCGCCGCCGCCGTGGTTGCCGCTGCCGCCGTTGCTGTGGTGGTGGTGGTGGTGGTTGTGGCCGTGGCCGTGAGCGCCTCTCATTTTGTGGAAAAGCAGAGAGGCTGTCTGAACATCAAAGGAGAAGAAGGAAGAAGGAAGGAGAAGAAGGAAGAGTGTTGTTGGGTTTCGATCTGGAAATGGACGCGCTCGCAGAGAGAATGTGCAGACAGAAGGGAGCAAAGAATAATTAGTACCGCACCCCGTTGAATACTCCTCATGTTCATATATATAAAATATCATATAATCTAATCTCTACTCTAATCTCTAATCTAATCACATGACCCAATTATCAACTGCCCTCCCTCCCTCTCTCTCTCTCTCTCTCCACAGTTCCATTCGGTTCCCATCCCACCGTTTCACACCAAATTACCAATTCGAGTTGATCCCCCATAAAAAAAAAAATATTTTAGAATAATTATCACAAAAAATCCTAAATTATACCCCATGTTTTTTTTCCATCAAAAATCCTAAATTTGTACTTTGTGATATAAATATCTCCATTTTTTTCATGTTATGAAACTAAAATTAGATATATTTTGCCGCATTAATACGAGTTTAGAGTTTTTTAAGAAATAATAAAAGAAAGTTTGGAGCATTTGTGGTATAATCAGCAACTTTGAAATTTTTAGTGACTCAAAAAAAAAGTTCAGGATATTTATGCGTATATTTTTCAGGTTTTTACCGTGGTACTCACGCTTTATTTTATTAACAGAGCTTTATGATCGGTATGTCCGATTCAATTTGTGAGTCCACCGTTTTTTTCTCTTCGTAGTTTAATCGCAATTGATTTTCCGGGGGAGATCCAGTGAACGGACAAAGCTGAGGTGAGCAACCACCAAATTGCAATATTCAAATCATTAATTCTCAGATAAAACATGTGACCGCATTTAATAATAATGCACATATTATATATATTTTCTTTTTTCCATTTTCCTTCTCATTACTCCGTGGAGACAGCAGTTGGAAAGTTTCCTACGCGTAATAAAATACGACGAGATACAAGGGATGTGAGCCCGGGTGTTGATAAGAACAAAAGGGCCGTCTACTTTGCAATAAAGAAATAGGGTAGTGGGACAGATGGGGCGAATTATTTAATTTATTTCCCCTAACCATCCAAGGGGTCACAGAATAATACAATCCTTTCGGTTTCTCTCCATTTTATCAGGCGGAAAATAATTTAAAAAAGAAAAAGAAAGAAAGAAGAGAACCCCACTTGAGGATAAGAGTTGGACACCGGCCAGCTGGTGTGATTTCATGGTACGTTATTTTATTTCATTTTACTTTTTTGGCTAACTGACTTAATTATTTGCCAGTGATTTAGAAATGATTATCTCTTTTAAAGGTCAAACGCCCAATGGAGTAACAAAGATTTTGCGCATAATTTTTGGCCCTTGTTCGGCTCCCGTGGGGAGGGGGGATCCATTCAACTCGATTCTTCTATTCAATGCGCCCCACCAATGATTTGAGAGAGAGAGAGAGAGAGAGAGGGAAGGTCGCGGAAAGAGAGCGTTGCCCCCCCGGTCGAATTGACCGGATTGCCCCTCGGCTGCCCCCCCCTAATTACCGAGGCGTTCAGGGAGGGGAATGTAAATATTTACTGAGGCCTACGGCCTAAGACATGCGACTCCCGTGACCGCGTCCGTGCTGGCCCGGCCGACTGGGCGAGCCCCCCCCACGGGCCAGCCAACGGTCGCGGCATTGATGGCATCTCGTGGAATGGCCTTTTCGAGTTTCATGGGATGTGAGGTCGCCGTAGACGCGATCCGTTCGAGGCGACCTAACATATTGATTCCACCTTCCATCATATCGGTGAGGTGACTTTCGATGTCGCGTACACAATGCAGATCGGATGCATCGCAAGTGCAAGTGGACGAAAGGTTTTCTTATAAATTTGACTGTATACGACGGTTCAGTATAAGTCTAATCAAAATGTTAATTTGAAACTCATGAGATCGAAAAAATTGCATCCTGACTTAACTATGCTTTGTCTTCGAGGGGCAAAGAGCAATTTCTAGAGAAATTTTTTTTTTTTTTGTGACCCAGGAAACCCCGTAAGCCGACAGCTGGCGAGCAAACCCTGGGGGAGCGACTACAGGACTCATCACCACGATCTTTCGGGTAAGAATCACTAACGACGCCTCCGAGATTTGAACTTCTCCCTTTCGTGAGGGGAAAAAGAGGTGTTTGTCTTGCGCTGCGGGCGGTGATAATTTCTAGAGAAATTCATATCTAATAACCAAGGCAAAATGAAAACTCAAAGGTGGATGATGCACCAGTTGTGCCGGTGAATATCGTACTCGTTCCTTCTATAAATTGAGTTGGATTAAGGATTAGACTTGATTGAATCATCGATCGATAAGTCTACAATGATAAGGAGTTGTACGCACTCATCGAATCATCCGATTACGAAGATCTATCATTTATTGGATGGAGACTGGAGCATCCAAATTCGTCAATTTTGAGAAGCCTATAAATGTGCCGACTATTATGCAAATTGTGTGTTTTGTGTTTATTTGGCTGCGTGAGGGAATTTCCAGGCAAGAATTTTAATTGGCTTTTTTATCAAATTCGATTCTTTATTGTTGAAACTTAAATAACATTTCTCTCATTTTTTACCAAAAAAAAAAAATGAGGAAATCGAACCTGCACAAAGCACATCTCTTTCTTAAATACAATCATATGAAGAAATTGAAGAAAAGAAATAGATGATACTTTCTTCTTAGATTCCTTTTTTCAATCTGCACATTGTACACAATCTATCGATAGCGTACCACCCTCCCTCATGCCGTTCTCATGGTATTACTTATTTTATTGAGCATAGGATGAACTTAGCTGTAAGAATATATATATTTTTGATTTGATATGATAATCGATTGATCTTAGCAACTATCTCACGCAACAGCATATATAAATAAATAAAATAAAAAGGTAGCTTTCCCCCGAAAGCAAACCCAGAACAGAGAAAAAGATTCCCTCGCACAAGGCACCGCAATTCAAGCCAAAACGCGAGGGCAAAACGGTCCGGGGAAATTCCAGCTTTTGGCGATATTATAAGGGCGGAGGGGGGAGATTAGTCGTCCCTTGAGCAAGAAGGAGGAACCTTTTTTAATTTTTGTCAAAGGAGTGCACGTGTGCAGATCCACTTTTCGTGCATCTCTCCTCGTGCGCAAGATAGTGACAGCCCCTCCTCCTCTAGTCCTCTCTCTCTCTCTCTCTCTCATGATATCTCTATTCTTTTCCTCATTATCACCCACCCCCACTTTCGTCTTAGAAAAAACAAGGGATAAAAAAAGGAAATTGCACCGGTGCGGTTGCAATTGTAATTTAATTTTCCACGCCCCTCCAAAGAAAAGATTACAATTTATTTGCTTGGAGGATCTAAAACATAATCTTGTACTATAGTTTGAGTGTGTGATTGGAACTTTATTATTAGGCTCATGCTCACAAGTGTCTTTATTGGTAATTACAAAACCCATTATCAATTTTGTTCTCCATATCAGATCCCATCCTCACAAAACTAATTTTGTGCTCATGCCGTGACGATCCAAACTCAAAAAGTACGGAGGGATAGTCTAATGCATACATGGACAAGACTAAACACGTGTCTCTTGTCCCACGTCACCTAAGGAGGAATCTTAAGTTAGTTTATAAGGTTTGAGTTATTTACTTCGTATAACACATTTTTAAGCCGCAATGACTAAAGGCCTAGAACGAATAATATTACACAATAATAGCCCCTGGATCTTGGTATCAAAGTTGACTCCAAACAGCGTGTGGGGCCATGGCGCCTTAGAGGATGGAGAATGTGACGACCCGGACCTAGGAAATACGAAGGGACGATCTAATGCAATGCCTTGATAGTACATAGGTAAGACTTAGCGCATGTCTCTTGTCCCATATCACCCGAGGGAGAGTCCTAAGCTAGTTGCCGAATCTTGGGCCCTCTACTTTGTGTAATGCGTTTAAATTGTGAGGATCGAAAAGCCCAAAGCATACACTATCACATAATGATAACCCTCAGGTCCTTACAAGTGGTATTAGAAGCCGACCCTCGACAACGTGTGAGATCGAGAAGCACAGAGGGACAATTTAGTGCAACGTCTCGACAATATGACAGCATGTGGGGTGGGGAAGTCTAGAGGGATAATTAGTGTAATGCCTCGACAGTACATAGGCGAGACTAAACGCATATCTCTTGTCCCACGTCGCATATCGCTTCGGTTTAGTTGATAAGGTTTGCGTTCTCTACACTATGTAATGCATTTTCAAAGCCGTGAGGTCAAAGACCCAAACCGGATAATGTTACACAGTGATAGTCCCCACATCCTTACACATGCCCACCCAAATTTATACTCCAAAGGTGATATAATTTGAGAACGAAAACGACAACTTGGTAAGTTATGTCTAGATGAAAGATGCAACTTGGAATCCAATGCAAAACACGGCAAGAATCATATCGGTAGGTTTTGATATGTGAAAAGGGCATTTGATATGAAGTGCAAAATTTGAGGATGACATTCATAATTTTCCCTTAAAAGAACATTACATTTTAAAGAAAATTCAGTAATTTTTATCACATAGAAAATTAATTTGGTGAAAATTACAAGCTCCCTTGCTTGGTTTTTCTGATGAGTGTCCAAAGTGCACTTTTCATCATAACGCTTGTTACTAGAAATATTCATTTGTTAGTATACAACGATTTTCAATTTAACCCTTCTCCCATGTGCATAATGACTAAAATTATTTATGGATTTTTTTAACAAACTATGATTATAATAATATTAAAATTTTATTTTATCAACTAATAATCTAGTGGTCCTCATTAAGTAAATAATTAAAGAAATTTTCTAATTTCAACGATTCATAAAACGGTCTCGTGTCATGTGCAATAAGTATCTCAAATAGTTAATTATTTCACAGTAATATGTATAATAAGTGTTGAATGGTACTCATTAGTAAAAATCTCGATAGTGATTTAGGATTTAATACGTCATCATGGCAAAATTACTTTTTATTCCCAAAAAGATATTGTCCCCACCACCACCCCCTCGCTTGGTCTGGGATTCCTCAATCATCTCCTTTTCCGGCCCTTTCTTTTCGCGACCTTAGAGTCCGTGTGGGTGACCTAAAAGGCCCTTTTCAGACTAACCTTTGCCCAATTCCTTTCTTTTTTTTTTTTTTTTAATTCCTCTTTCTTTTTTTGGGGGGTCCTATGATTATTTTTTTTTTTTTCACTTTTCATGGGAGTCCCTACTAGCTAGATATTGAGGTACAGCTCCGAATCATTCTAAGTGACTTTAATAAGATCTAACCCTCCGTTAAAAGAAAAAAAGACCCAAAAAAAGGCAAAGGGAAAAAAACAATAAAGGAGCTCGAAAAGCTTGTGTTAAAAAGGTGCATAGGAAATGGGTCGACTTTTTCCTTCATCCGATATCGATAAAAAGGTGTCATCAGCTTCGTAATCTTATCTCAATGCCTTTTTCAACCTTTTCATCTAAAATAGATTACTCATTGCTACCTACTCTCACCCCCCACGGGATTGACTCGAGGATCGAGAAGTGGACTTGTGTTGTGAACTATGCGGGTTACACGAGTTTGATGATCAAATAATTTGAGGCTTAATTTCTTTTAAAAAATCCTCAATTTAAAATCTGACCCCAATTTTATCCCAAACTTTTCTTTTATCTATAAAAAATTCTCAACTTTCGTCATAGTCTCAAAAAAAGCGTCGCGTAGAAAAATCATCACTATTTTTTATGAGAATTATCAACCTCAGGTTCAGTTAAAAATTTAATATCAGAATTTGCATTTTTATTAGAACCCTAATCTTTTTTATGGAACAACAATAGCCTTTGGATATTAATAAATATCGAAAAAAATAGTGACAGTTTTTGGATACAAGATAGATGTAGGGTTAGGGTGAGAGTTGGTGATTTTGTTTTGTACAGAAAAAATTCAGGAAATTTTTTTACTTAAAGTTAAACGTTTTCTAGGGAATTAGGCCCATTATTGGGTGTAGACCTTTCCATATTCGACTCGCGTTTTCTTCGATTTATGAGATTAGTGGGGTATTTCTAATATCGATGATTTATTCGTCTAAGGCGGGTCGAATGTTTAGCATCCCCAAGCCATTCTCCCAAATGGGCTTAATCAAGCCAAAGCGTAATATTTGTTATGTGATGCGACATTATTATTATTGTTATTATTTTATCACGCGCGTATGTATAACCTCGAAAACTTTGCGAGTGGAAATTAGTCTTTTTACTCGGCGCATGGATAGATAAAACTAAAAATTGTAAATAATTAGGATTTTGGTGGGGGGACAGAGGAGATGGGGGGAAGTTGGGAAATTAATTTCAGGGATTGGCCCACCGGGAGGCGCATCACGAAGCGGCCCTCCCAACGCGGTGGCGGATCGGGGGCGGCGATCTGTCCCACATGCAAAAGCGCAACCCAGCACACTACATGTTTCCAAGTAGGTATGGGAATGAATACATTAACCAAAATATATATAAATACAAATATTTTATATATATGTATGCTAACCAGATTTTGGCATGAGATCTTCCTTCGCGCACTTGGGGCCTTTCCGCCGCTACGTGGGGATGGTCTTTAGTGCAAAAAGGCCCATGAACACGTGCACCAGTCGGCTCCTGAAGGAAGAAGATTCACCGATCCGGAATTTTCTTTTATTTACTTTGGGTTAAGAACAAGTGCAGTCTTTCAAAGTTTCGGCGTTTGCTCGATTCCATCCTCTGACACGATTCGGGTCTGTGCATTTTGATTGTCTAACATTTATATTTTATGATCAAGTTCTCTAACTTTTTTAATAGTTCCAGCACCTTTGTGGTATCATTTGAAAAATCTGTGACCTTGTTGAGAATAATTAAAGGAAAAAATTGCAAGAATGCATTCCAATTTCAGACACCGAGCTTTTCAGGTTTTATCTTTTCTTGAAAATACTTGAAAAAGTTTCACAATTTGGGCTTTCTTCGGTGCCACTCGTTGGTCTTTTCATATTCTCATGGAGTCAGGCTTGTACTTCCAAAAATTTAGTGGAGGTTGAAGTTTACAAAAGAGAGCAAATATATTTTTTTGCAAGTAAAATTTTGTAATAGTATGATATGAAAAAATAAAAAAATTTGAACGGGTTTCAGACTGAATCTATAAAAAACTTAGAACTGCTTCCCCTTGATTCTTTCAATTACCGTAAGACAATACCAATTCATATAACATAGTTCACTTTCTTTGCTTACAGAAACCTCTCATATGTTGCTAAAAAAAAAAAAAAAAAAAAAAGCACTAGGCTACCTCTCCCTCATTTGCTTAGAGAAAGCTCTCATATGTTGCTAATTAAAATAAATAAAATTAAAAAAGGCGCGGAAACATTAGGCTACCTCTCCCTCATTTGCTTATCATCCAAACAATGAAAAGTCTCATAATTTAATTGCTGAAAGCATGACTCCTAAGTGCCATAGTCAATTTCAGCCCTTCGCCAGTGGCCAAGCTTGAGCTCTATTTGGTCCTACTGATTGAGCTTTGGCTTGTCCTTGGAGGCAAAAACCCTAGGCCTCTCAAATCTTCCCACAAGTGAAAGCTTCCGGTTGTGGACCTCTTCCTCGGCCAGGCAAATGGACCAAAGCTGAAGTCGCGATGCTAGCCACGGTAGTCAAAGTAGAGGCACCATATTGTGATGAATCAAAGGTCGAGCCAAACTCATCACCATGATACAAAGCATGGAAAATAGTATTTTGATTAGAACTCACAAGGGAAGTGAAGAACGTGAAGATGGAGCTCTTTCGAAGATGAAGATTCCAGAGATTGAACAAGATGAGTTTTATCATTTCTGGGGGAATAATACCATCCTAGATTTTTTTTTTTTTTTTTTTCGTTTTTTAGAGGTAATATTGCTTGGAGCTTTATCACAAACCAAAATTTTCCAAATCTCAGATGTTTTTCGTGGCATCATTCTTTGGTTGATGCTCCATTGTTTTTGTAAAGCTAGATTTATCAATAATCAACATACGCTTATATAGTTTTAAATTGGTTTGGACACACGTGACTGAGGAAACACCGATCTCAATAGACTAGTTGGACAAATCCATGCTATGGAACGTAACGTGGGCTTAATAAAGCGATTGGGAAATGAAATGATTCATTAGATTAGAAAATTGAAGTGAAAAATTGAATTGGTAAAAAATTTGTTTTGGAGATGTCGCGGCCCAATGTGTATTGTGGTTGTGCGTGGCTTTGGTGGATTTAGAATGTGAGGTGGAATGGGAGAAGTATTCAGGTGCTCCAGTCATTTAAGACAAAATTAGCAGATTTCAACAAATTTCTCAGTCCAGTTTTTTTTTTTTTTTTTTTTGTTCGAATGTAGCTTTCAAAAATGAGGTGTTGCGATTTCCATGTGCTTGATGGACGACCATCTTGTGATACTTGAATTGATGCTGCATATGTCGCCATCTCCACATTACACAACAACATCGTTTTTTTTTTTTTTGATTGAAAAGAGGCTACCAAGTGAGAAAAAAGAACGTGAAAAGTACATTAAGCGAGTATTGAATTTATAGTGTCCCTCTCATACATGCAAAAATTCTGAAATAACTGCTCAAAACTCGGGGGGGTCCGTGATTTGACTCCCATGTGCCTCCTCTTTGTGCGCATCGTAATGTGTATCAAAGCGTGATGAACAGATACGCAGTGGCCGGAAACTAGACTAGAAATCACCCAATTTCCTCTCACCAAGGGACATCTCATTCTCAAAGTCTGTCATTCATGTATGATCCATGAAGCAAAAGAGAAAAACATCTTCGAACTTGTTGAAGGTGAGCTTGCAAGCGTTGCAAAACGTGTGATATGCATGCATTGTGCATTGTGTTTGATGAGTTAAAAAGTGAAAAAGAAAATCTATTGTTTGTAATGAGCACAATCACAAAAATAACAATGTCGATGATAGTTTTGCAGGCAAGACTTTTCTTTTCTATACATTACAGTCATTTTAAGAATTCGGATGACTTAGGGAAATTGAGTGACTCTGGAGGAAGTTATAGTAGAATCAATAATTCACCAGATTAAAAAAAAAAAAGTAGATTTTCTAAATGCATGGGCAATCCTAAAAGTTTTTTCTAGTTGATGATGGCCATATTGCCCCCAATTTCATGTTCAAATGATCGTGTCAACGGACAGCATCCAACTAAACATTGTAGCAGTTCCACATTCTTAGTATGAGAAACTTGTGTTGTACAATGAAGCCTCTAATAATGCTCTCATTAGCATGTGATACATAAGCAACAATTGATACATTAGAAATCTCTACGTGACACCAAAGAAGAATTTCTATAGAAATAGTTGACCAGTGCAAACCCCGGCCGAAGAAGAATTTCAAAAGAAGCCCATCTAGAGGTGATTCTTATCTTCAACTTTTGACTGATTTGTAAATTTTGAAGGGCGCACTTATACTTCCACTCCTTTTTTTTAACATAAAGACACTTAATATTCAAAAATTGACCGGCAGGGTTTTACATAATTTCTTTTCAAGATTTTCTCAAATTTTAAAACAAGTGTCTTTTTCCCCTCATTCTCAAAATTTTGAAGGGAAAGACGCAAGTGGAAGTGAAAAATAATCCTGCCGGCCCTAGATGAACTCTTTTGGTCCAGCTTAGTAGTGCTGATTGGGCTCAACACGCACGATCGTGCTCCGACAAAATTTTCGGCCGCAGCGGCCCGCGTTCGATGTTTGGGCCGACAAACAGAGAGCGAACGAGAGAGAAAGATGATCAATGAATCTGTGCAGTTCTTCCTCGGCGAGGATAATAGCCAAGCGAAATGAATGCATCCATCCCCTTCAGTCATCACGAGAAAACGCCCATGACCGCAACTCGAATCAAGAACCTTCAAAGTTGGTCACGCCACTGAAATATTCATCTCCACGAGGCAGGGAATCATGGTCGTGGCATCGCCAATGCCAGCTCCAGCAGCCATTTTCTGCTCCTCCTCTAATTGCTCGAGACCAACCCTTTGTACCTTATCGTCTTCTTCTTCTTCTTCGTCCGGTGTCTCATGCCCCGGCGCTTCCAAATTCGGTGGCTCCATATTGTTTTCGCCTCTGAATCTCCGCAAGTTCTCGCCGTGGAATGGCCTGAAGCATCTTGGCATTTCGCTGCGGCCTAAATCTTTAAGAATGGGTGCTTCGATTCTGTCCCTTTTCGCTTTTCGCTTTTCGCTCTTTGGGTTTATGGCCGAAAAATATGAGGTGGGTTCATTCAGAATTCTTGAATTAACGGGGATTGCAGGTGGGAGGAGCAGGAGTAAGGGCATGGTTGTGTACGCGTCTCTGTTCGGAGTTGGAGCTCCTGAAGCTCTGGTTATTGGGGTTGTGGCTCTTTTGGTTTTTGGTCCCAAAGGTCTCGCCGAGGTTAGTTGAACTAAAAGTACAACTTTAGTCGTAATTTGCAGTGATGGTAGTCTCACTTTCTATTAATTTTCTAGGTTGGGTAATTCTTTTTGTTGTAGCTTGAGGAGTTTTTAGAAGGCAAGATTTCTAGGTTTGTTGGCAAATATCAGACAGGAATTACTTTGTCGAATTGTACTAATTCAGATGGATGATCGAGTTGCTCTTTTCTCAGACCTGCTAGGTCCTTAGGAAGTCGAAAGGGAAGAAACGAAATCCAACTTTTTGAATGCTGAAAATAATCAAGAACTTTGGTGTGCTTTCTTGTTTTAATGGCGTGTGATTAAATTATTACTGAGTACCACTAAAGCATCATATGACCAAGAACGGTTGCCCTAGAGTTATACTTATCCACGTTGAGCTCCAGTGACTACTAATGTCTGTTTTCGATATGAGTTTACATGCATTAGCATAATGGCAATAAACTGTCCATTTCTCCTTAAAAACAAGGCTTAGAATTGCCTTGGTGAACTTCACGTACTTGGGACATTATTATCTCGCAAGAATCTTTTTGCCTGATATTGTATTTAGGGAGGGAGGTTTCTAGGTGATGTAATTCTGCAAGCAAAGCTTTTCTTTCTGGTACATAGCAGTCAACTTAAGAGTTTGTGTACTTAAGAAATAAAAAATGTGAGGAGCAAAGTTATACTGCAGTGTGATGTAATGTGCTAGGGTAACTGGGCAACTTTGGAGGAGTTATAATAGAATCAGTGATGCATTTATGAGACAGCAGATAAAAAGAGTAGATCTTCTAGATGCGTGGGCAATGCTGAAAGTCCAGCTTCTGGTTGATATAGTCATATTGCCCTGATATCATGTTCAAACTATCAAGTAAGGGGACCGCATCCGATTGAGCATCATGGCGGTTTCCATATTCTTTGTCTAAGAAACTTCTGTACTGTGAGGCATCTAATAATACTCTCAGTATTCCATAGGGTAAAATCACATTAATCCTGTCTTGTGTCATGGATGTGTCATGTGTGATTTAATTTAGTGTCTTGGTGAAATCCCTCCACCCGCAATTGTTCTGTTATTTTTTCTTAGGTTATAGAATGAGTGCCCCAGAAGTACTTGTTAAGCATACTTTATGAGGATTCTTAGATTTTCAAAAAATCGATGAGGCATATTAGGAGAAAAGTTAGTGTATTAAAAATCGCCACATTTCCTTTTTATATGCTAACATGTTTTTCTTTTAGAACTATATATATTGGGTGTTAGCGAAGCCAATTGTTTACAAGAACAAAGTGCCTTTTGGTACCATGGTGCTGTAGGCTTAGTGAAAATTTTTTATTATCTTCTAACTTGTGCAATCATATTTGTTTCACCCCTTTCCTACAGGTTATCTTTTATGCTCAGTTTTGGTAATTTATGCTATTGTGATAGCTGAGGTGACATTTTAGCACATTGGAAAGAGATTATGCAGTTCTTTTGGGTTTCAGAGAATCTATTGACTCATAATGAATGTTTATTCGTCTTCTTTTCTATTTAATAATCTTAGTTAAGAGACCTAAATGCAGGTAGCACGAAATTTAGGGAAGACTTTGCGAGCCTTTCAACCCACCATTAGGGAGCTTCAGGTTGGCAAACTGTCAAATTCTTAATTTAATTATTGTTTTCATAGTAATGATGGTGAACACTTTAATGTTTCCCATATGTAGGAAGTCTCAAGGGAATTCAAGAGCACACTCGAAAAGGAGATTGGTCTTGACGAAATTTCAGAGCAAAACATGTACAATTCAAGCAGGACAAGCACTTCATCTCCTCCTACAGTTGACCGTGGAAAGGAGCAGGAGACTGTGGTTGACCCTAGTGAGTCATAAGTATTTCCACCATCTGAAGTCTTCATCTCATATTCATGATTACAAGAGCGAACTGTTTCTTAAAGAACCATTGTGGTGTTTGCTGATTTTTTATTTATTTTTTATTTGCTACTTGCTCAATTATGGGATTTCAAGAAATTCTTTGATGTCAAGTTAGATTAACGTGAGGATAAAAATATGTACAAGGAAGATCTAACAAAAAAAGGAGTCTTTAGCATTTAGGTCGTATTAGTTGGAGCTGTATAATGGTAAGTAAAATTTCACATTTCAAAGCAGTTTTGATCTTTATAACTGTTTTCAAGCAAATTGTTCAACTAGACTTCTATATTGAGAGGCTTGGCAGAAAAATTTGGCCGAAACTGCATCAGGCTCGCATATATTGGTTTTATCATTATTTCAATATTTGGATGACTGTTGGTTCTATTTAGGAGTATGTATACAACATATTTGATGACAGGTCCTTGAATCGAGCAAGTACACAAAAATGATGGGATATCAGTAGTGACATGATCATTAGTGAAGCATGAGACTGAATATAGCTGCTCTATGGACTGTAGAATCAGAATTTTGTGCCTATAAAGTAATACGATGTGCATGGACTTCATTAGGCTTTTGACAATTGAGATCGATCAAGTAAGCAGAACTTGATTTCAGCAATAGTAAATAGCTTAAATCTTGATTGACATTCAGGTCTAACATCAAAAAAAGGTGACTGCAATGATTTTAACTTGCAAAGAAGTGGTCTTAAAGTTTCCATTTGCAGAACCTTGTTGGAAGGTTTGGTTCTACACCCCTATTGGAGATGATGCATTTTGCTTTGTATAAATTAGATAAACATATTTAGGAAGCGTCGTTCATGCCCTGCAGATTCGGATTTTTTAGTCATAATGTTTATTCAAATTGTACTCCATTGAATATTATATGACAATTGCTGTATAATTTGTGCTAATTGCAGATGGTGCTCCTTCCCCTACCAGAGCATACTCGAGTGAAGAGTACTTGAAGATTACGGAAGAGCAATTGAAAGCATCTGCTGCCCGCCAGCAGGGCCAGGCAATGTCTTCGGAAGAAAGCAAGCCCGAACCTCAACGTAAGTCTCTCAGTCTGTCTGTCTCGGTCTCTGTCTATCTCTCTCTCTCAATTTTGACAGGATTTGATTATGTTACTGCAGTAGAACAAACCATAACTTCTGTACCTCCCCCCACAAAGCCTGAGAATGGGACATGAAGATATATGAAACTCCACTTTTTGCGAAGGTTGAGGCAAGACGGCGGAAAGCCAGAAAGAAACCTAGGGTCTGGCGATAAAGAAGTTTTTCTTAGCCCATTGTTTTGGAGTGCTAGATGGCTAGTCTGTTGATACCAAGAACTGCTCATAGGTTCAATGTGGAATGTGAGTGGGGAATTTTGTTCTTGGAACTATCCCAGGTCTTTAGGGATTGATGTTGTAAGGTTATCAATTAGCACAGTGCAAATTGTAGAGGCGAAAGCAGCTTTTGTATCTCGAGAGTCTCCATCCTGTGTGGGAGTTGTATATACCGTCCTGAGTTTTCTTGTGCAGCCCTATTTGGCATTTCATTCAAGAGATCAGGAGGTACTAAGGATATGATGTTTATTATTGCATTGCGATGAATTGTCAATTAATCCTTTAAGTATGTTTACTTTCCAATATCGATTATAAGTGCATCTCATCTTTCAATTGTCGAAAATTTCCTTCCTAAATCAATACTCGTATTAAATCATCCGTGGAGGGAATTTCATGAGTATAGGGACGAATCCCGCAGTTACGTGGACACTGAAATCGAGTCCAGCAATGCTTGGAGGAAGCATAAAGAAGGCACTCATTGTCAAATCATGCGAAGGAAATTGCTAATGTTTCGGCGGTCTTGGATGAAGCAAGAGGATGCTGAGCAAATGTACTAGTACCTAACGAAGGTGATCGAGTCTTCAAGCGAAGGAGGAGGAGAGATGAGGAGCCTCGACGATGAGATGGTTTTTGTTTGGGATGGTCACTCGCTATCTTTTCGGATTTGTCCAGTTTTGCCCTGTACGGCGCATACTTCTCAGATGATGATTATCATGCGGGTCGCTACGAGAGACATGATCCTATGCACAAGGACGTCGTTAGCATAGATGATCGGACCTTTACGCCTTTTCATTCGAATCCTTCTGAAGGCCACTTGCCTCCGCCGATTTCCATCGTGCAAAGACTCTGATTAAGTGATGCTCTGCGGGGATGAAACCCATGCTTATGCCCGAGTGCTTCTCAAGTCAACACACCGGAGGCTACTACCGAGGATCATATTAATAGAGCTCGCAACACTCGTAAGAGGCAACATGAGTCTTAAATCCAACAGTCTTAACAACACATCACACGAACTTATAGACCCGATACATACAACATATCTAAACAAAGAAGACTTCACTAACATATAATGTATCTTAGAACCACTAGTTACTAAAAACTTGAATCAATTCTTCGGGATCAATCTTAAACCCGGGTCCAAACCACCACTTAAAATCACTATAGTTTAGGAGAAATTCCCAAAATTAATTATGTCCCAAGACCAAAGCGCATCTAACACTCCAGAAAATGGTGAGATTTGCGGTGCATTAAATGCCCATCTAAGGCAACGACGTAAACAGTTTCAGTCTGTCATTAGAAAAGACAAGACGACAACAAATGTCCTTTGAGATCCACGACCGTGGGAATACATATTTGTTCGAATGATATTCTTCCCCTTTTGGGGCACATTACAGGAGACTTGCAGAAACCCAAACCTTCAAATACATGGTAAGAGCAGCGTTGATTCATTCCTATTCGAAGACGCCAGCTTGAGTAAAAGGGTAAATCCAAAGCACGCAAACCAGAACCACCTCGCTCGCGATGCAAGAACTGAATACTCATGGGTACGAGAATCTTTATGGTTTATTTATTCAGCTGAAGGAGACAGGGTGGCCTCGATGAAGAAGATGAACAGAAAACAAAAGACGGAAAAAGAAAAAGAAAAGATGAACATGCGAGAACAACCCCGTAGACCCCTTGGATTCACACTGGGCTCCTCATGCCCTCATTGGAAATTTGGAAACACCAATCGACGGACGATGGAAGCCACTAATTGTCGTCGCCGTCTTCGTCTTCGTCTTCGTAGGCGAGATCGATTTCGACGGCGTCTTCGTCTTCGTCTTCGTCTTCGTCTTGGGAGGCCTCTTCGAAGGCGGGATCGTCTTCGTCTTCGGAGACGTCTCCGAAGGCGTCTTCAGGGGTTCCGGGGTGGTCTTCAGAGGCGAGATCGTAGGGGTGTTCCGCGTCTTCGGAGGCGAGAAACTCCCGCAGCCTCTCCGCCGCGTCGGCCATCATGTCCACCACGTAGTCAACCCCACTGGCCAGCGCGAGCCCACTCAACACCCCTACGACCACGGTGCCCGCGCCCAGAACGAATCCCGCGGACATCCCCGCAATATCCTCTTCCTGCCCAGGGCTCGGTGGCGGAGCGGCGTTCTGCCTGCTAGCCGGTGGCGGTGGGACGACGTTGGCGGCGGAAAGCGCCCGGTAGCGCGTCTCCTTCACCGCAAGCTCAACGTCAACCGTCCCCTGGGGCCTACCAGAGGGCCGCTTCAGCTGGAGGCTCCGCCTGTTGGCGGGCTCTCCACTGCTGTACCCATAGTCGTCCTCGAGGACGTCGAGGAGCCAGAGCTGGGCCGAGCCGACCAGCAGCTCGGTGCCGTCCTCGGAGCCGGCATGCGCGACCTCGACGCACAGCACGGCGTCCTCAACGGCGGTTCCCGGCAGCAAGGGAAGGAGGAGGGTCTGGTTCCAGACGGGGAAGGAGCCACCTTCGGGATCGGCCAGGGTGGAGCATTTGCAGCTGGGGTCGGCCCAGACGGCGGCGTAAGCCCTGAGAAGTCCGTTGCGCCAGTTGACATTCTTGAGGTGCTTGGCGCTGATGAATTTAATCTCGACTAGGTGGAAGGAGAAGGCCATCTTTCAGGTGAAGTGAAATAGGCTAAAGGTGGCGGATCAATGAGGCGATAATATCAAAGAGAAGAGCGATGATTAGAGAATCCGACTTCGCAGGGGAAATTTATAAAGCGGCCGCACGTGTGAGAGCCTTGGCACGTCACTGGACATGGAAGGCACGGTACTTGGTAAGTTGACGGGGAATTTCTAACTGGGGAAGGGGAAGCACGTCAGTGAGTGATGTATTAATAATTTTGGAGTGTTCTCCCTTCTTCAACTTCAGCTGTCCATGCTCTCGGAACATTACGCATAATGGAAGTTCTTTTGCCTACCGTAATTAGACAATCATCTGAAATGGGAGTTGTATTTGCCTAAGACGCGCGCAGCCTGTGATGGTTACATTTCGCCGGTGTAAGAAACAATTCGGCCTCGCAAAACTGGATGGTACGTGGATAGATTTGATTGCAAAACCAATCCCGAACATCCATTTTAAACAATCGATGGGCGAATGTTTAAGTGTGTGTATATATATATATTTTCAGTAATCGTCGATGGACCTTACAAAGATCCTTTTAATTAAAGAAAAAAATGCCACAAATAATTTCTAAACTTTGATCTTATATGCAATGTAGTTCTTAATTTTCAATTTATTCAATATAATCTTTAAACTTTTGATAGATGTTCAAACTAATTTATGGATTATATTGCACATTAAACCAAAATTCATAGACCATATGTATATTTTCCCTATAAATAAAGGCTATGGGTTTCAACTTTTCAATTTGTTTGATAAAACTCACCATTTCTTATTTAAAATGTTTAAGTCAATTGTAAATTCAATTTAATTGATAAGTAAGGAAATGTTACTCTTTTTTTTTTTTTATTAGTAAATTTTTAATTGATGAGTAAGGAAACGTTACTTGATTAATTTGATTCTTTTCAATTGGAAAATACGTTTAATGGAAAATTTGCTTAAATCAATTCTATTAACTATGTGAGGGGTAATTTCTATGCAAACTTCAATTTATTGACTTCCGGAAGGGGGGTGGGTGAGGGGAATCTTCCTAAGCAAACAGCAAACCGCAGCTACCCAAGAAGTCATCCGTCCTACCATTCAAACACCTTTCGCCTGGCCCCACTTGCAAACCCCTTTCTCTCAAAATCTCATACGTTGATCTCTCTCTGCTCTCTCTCTCTCTCTCTCTCTCTTCTCTCTGTCCGTATACATCCTCCTTCCTTATCGATCTCGAGCCACTGTACAGCACGGAACAAACCAGAAAGATTCACGCAAGGCGACGCGCGTGAATCGTGGGCGTCTCTGAGTTGCGAATGTTTTTGTTTATTTATTTATTAAGGATGATATTATGATAATGTGATTCAGAGTAGTCTAGTGGGATGTTATGCCATAGATTAATATTGTATATGGTCTCAATATCTGAGTTTTAACGATTTTAGGTCAATATTATACGTGTTGAAAAAGTGATGAATCCATATGTAAATAAGTCGGTGAGTACAATGGTGCTTAGTTGGATAGGGTATGGAAGGAGAAGTTGCGCCGATTGCTAACGGTATAATTTATGACGAATGTGTCTAAATAGAAAAAAGATTAGATGATTTTAGATACATGAGCATAGTTATCTACGATCACACATCTACACATCTTTGGCCTTTAATTACATTTTCTCAATAACTATAAATGCTTTTTTCTTTTTTATTATCATTTTGTCGTTTTCTTTTGTCGATTTCGGGTGTTAAAAAGGGTCATACAAACTTTATGGGTAGCGCATGCAAACGTTTTCCCTTTTTTTTGGTCGGCGGCACGCAAACTTGTTGGACCACCCCAATTAGGTTTTGTCCCGAGAGTCGAAAATCAGGTTTCATTTCATTTTCAGACCTAGGGCAAACGAAGGACATAGTGGAAATACACGACATGGGTCACACCTTCTCCTCATTATTTCTAAGCAATCTTTAAAATTAGGATAACCATCTATTACCGAAGGCCATATCAATAGAAATCAATATTAGTCTCACATCTAACATAGGATTAATGACAGATCGCACGAATTTATAGAACCGATATAAGACTTCACTAACATATAATGCATTATAGAACCATTAGTTGCTAAAACAAGCAAAGAAAAACTCAAATCAATCCCTTAGGCTGCGTTTGATCGTCCGGATTTGGATTGGAATAGAATAGAATAAGGTGGGGTTAGAAACCCTTCATATATCCTCTCGATTGTAAAAGATCTTTTCCCCAATTTGGCGCAATGCAAGATAGGATTCAAAATCTTTGAAAATCTCACTTGCTCACAGAGGTGATACTTTCCAAATCTGGGGCAACATCTTGTTGACGTAATGTTGCACAGTTGAGACTAGCACCATTATGAGTGATCATGCTGGAGCTCCTCCTTCTCCTTTGAAATTTTCGGATTATTAGCATAGAGTCTTAGATCTTAGTATAGGATAGGATAGGATCGGACATTGAAGTATCACGGCAAACTCAGGTGACCACTGTTCAGGACCAACACACAAGCACCCAAAACTTCATGAGTTTTGGGCCTTTTCTTCTTCTTCTCTTTCCAAGACAACTTTTTGGGTTGATCCACATATTTCGATCACTTATTAGAGATAGCCAATTCGGTTCAACAATCGTCGGAGGACCATCGACTAGATGGCGATGACAATCGGCGTTGGTTGGAGAAGATGATTAATGCACGGTGGTCGGCAGTAATAGGCTGTTGTGGTAGTGGTCCTCGTGCAATGACCGGCGAAGCTAGACTCCATCGCTCCATTGTCGGAAGGAAATTATTATGTTTTCTTTTATAAATTTTAAATCCAATCTAGGTGTATCCAGGTTTATCCGATCCAGAAGACGTTGCCAAATACTGGATAGGACCAAACATAGCCTTACGATTAATCTTAAACCCAAGTCCAAACTGCTACTTAAAATCATCATAATTTAGGAGAAACTCTGGTGATCGCGAGGCAGGACAATAATTTACCATGTCCTAAGACTAAAGCATCATACACTCGAGAAAATCGTTACATTTGCGGTACTTCTAGATGGGGAAGGAGCCGCCATCAGGGTCGGCCAGGGTGGATCATTTGCAGCTGGGGTCCGCCCTGACGACGGCGTAAGCCCGGAGGCCAGTTGACATTTTTAAGGTACTTACCGCCGATGACGTTTGTCTCGACCTTGTGGAGGGAGGATGCCATCTCCATTTGCCAGCAGCCAATGTGCTGATGATATGAAAGAGACTCCGAGAATTCCGCAGTCTCCGGGGGAGATACTTTATTTTAAGTGCCGACTCATGTGAGATGTCAGAGCATGCTTGCATGCAAACATGCATTTGAATTAGAAAAGAGAGAGAGATGGAGGCAGCGACGAAGATGGGGACCATGGGGTAGTGCGGGAAACCGCCGAGAGGAGTTCGTGCGACTTTTTACTATATGGAAGGGCTACGCGTAGCCACAAGCTTAGCTTGGGCTGCAATTCTTACTTTCTTAAGACTAAAGAAAAAGGTCGAGTGGGATCCGGGAACGAAAAAGAAGAAAAATAAAAACAGAAAACAAAAGTCAAATTTAAGGCAATAAATAAACAACGATTGCTTGCCTCCTAGTTCAACCTAGGTTTGGTTTGGCTTGTTGCATTTTAGATGTATCCTCTTGTCCTGATTTACAGTGGATTAGTTCTTCTTGGTTCTCTTGCTGTATTATAAAGATTAGCCCACTGCATCGAGTTTCTTTGGAAGGGACATGGATTTCCCTTTCCTTTCATCTCTACCATATCATACGCATGGCTCTAAGACCTTCCTCGTCATCTCAGGGTGGCCATCAACCGATAGAAATGTTATGTTTCTAGACAAGGGTTCCCCGAGTGGAGAGGAAAAAATTAGGCAAAGCTTGTGATTGATTGTTGTGTCTACTGATATTTTATTAACGTATTGGTGCCCTCACATCCAATCCCTTTCTAATTCTCCTCAGTATATTTGTCTTCTCCAGAATGAAAAAATACCCTTTATGTGAAGCTCTAAGATCTAAATTAAATTAAGATGAAGCCTTTTAAGAACTTGTTTACGTCCAAATTCTTCCAGTGTAGAGAGGAAAAAATCAGGCAAAACATGTAGTTGATCGTGTCGGTTGATATTTTGTAATTTATCTGTTTGGCTTTTCACATGTAAAAGTCGGAAATAATCTGATTTGCTCGGTGGTTCATATTCTTTAATTGCTGTTTGGTTTTTTATGTAGGTAAAAGTCGGAAATTAAACTTTGACTGTGATAATCTTTGACTTTCAACTTTTATTTTTATATTTTTATCTTTTCATGCGATGAAAGATGACAAAAAAGCCAAACAGATTTTCTATTCTATCTCATCGTGTGCAAATACTAAATGGCAAGTAGATTTCGTTAGGTGAGATCGAACCTTTCCGCGCGTTTGACTGGCGAGAATAGCGATGCCGTTTTCTGTATTTTCTGTACTTAATAATTTGCATTTTCCACTAATCTCTCTCCATCCTCCTTCCTTTACTCGACACGGAAGACCAAGTGCACACAAAGAGCAGCATAGTGGAAATACACGACACGTGTCTTCGTTTAGAAGGCCCTTTAGGTCCGGAAGGAAGATTCATCGACTTGGATTTTTTTATTTTTTCCTTTCAGGTTAAGAAGAGACGTAAGATTCAGCGTTTGATCGATTTGATTGTCTGACTTTTTATTTTGTTCAATCAAATATTATGGCATTTTGAATTTGTGCAGTATGATCCTCTAAGTGTTATTTTGTTCAGTCCTCTCGCGTTTTCGACAACTTAACTGAACTTTTTAGGAAAATGTCTTAATATTTTATCATAGCATTTGAAGAATCTGTAAGTCGTCGGGAATAATAAAAGGGGAAATGTGCAAGAGTGCATTCTGCACACAGAATTTGAGACTTATGGTATACTTTTTATCCTTTATTTTTTCTTTGGAACACTTTGAATGAATTTCATAATTTTGGTCTTTCTTTTGTGTCACTGATTGGTCTTTGCATATACCATGGAATTGAGTTTGTACTTTGGAAAATTTAGTGGGGTCGAAGTATACACAAAAAAAAAAGAGCAAATACATATTACTAGAAATGGTTGACGTGGATATCAATAATATCAAGTACTAAATACGATGCCAATATAAGTAATTTTTATATTTTTTTCTTTTTCTTTTTCTTTTTTCTCTACCAAGTCAAGCAAGGGCCGACCTCCTCAGCCACTAGGTGATGGCTTCCTAGCCCTCGCCAAGTCTTGGGCGAAGGCCGCAACTCTCACCCCTGACCAATGAGGGCTTCATGGCCCTCACCAAGGGTTGCCAAGGGCCGCGCTTGGGGGCTTAGAAAAAAAAAAAAAAAAGAAAAGAAAGAAAGAAAAAAAGTGAAAGGAAGAAAAAGAAGGAAAAATTAAAAAAATTAAAAATTACAAAAATTGTCTACGTTAGTACCGGTCGTGCCTCGTAAAATAACCAAAATTCATGTCACCAATTTCTTACCAAAATTGGTCAAAAGAATTACATTGACAAATTACCAAAGGACTAGGACTAAAATAATCAAATCGAAAAGTTTAGGTATGAATTTGCATTAATGCAATAGGTTTAGGGTTTTTTTTTGTTGTTGTTGTTAATTTTCCTTATAAGAATTCCATGTTTACAATTTTTCACTTTTAATTCAGATTACAGATATTCTAAAAGTTAAATAAATTCTCCAGTTTTATATTTCTGGAAGCTAATTCGAGAAATACATTTATGTAATGTAGGACCTATAGTTCTCCCTCTTAGACGAATGATTATATTAGATGTTTAAATTGCGGTTGCATTCTTTTCTCTCTTTTTAGATATGAAGTTCCGAATTTTAGAATATTTTTAAAATCATTCATTGCCTGGGCATTCATTGCCTGGGCGTTTTCCTTTTATGCAAATTAATGTCCATAATCGGAGCTTTAAATATAGAAACACTTGCTCCTTAATAAAAAAGAAAAAGAAAAAAGAAGATGCGTCTGAATAATAATATAATTATTCTTTCCACCCTCTATACTCTCTCTCTCTCTCTCTCTTAGTGTGAACCTCATCTTTTCCTTACACATTAAAGGTGCATTTGGGAACTACTTCCCAAAGCCCCTTTGAAGCCTAAAGGTATTTGGGCAAATGCCAGCCCGTTTGGCAAAAAATTTTGAGGCCCCATTTGGGGAATGCCAGCATTGTGAGAAGCCGAAAGCCCAAGGCAGGGGGGGACCTGCCTTGGGCTTTTGGCTTTTTTGGCATTGCCCACACAGGTACTGTTCATAATTTTTTTTTCCCGAAATTGTCCTCACGAATTTTTTGTTTTTCCGGTTCTTGCCCTTGTGACACAACTGTTCATCTTCTCCAGGGGGTTCTGTTGTGTCTGACTGCAAGCGGCTGGCGAGTGCTAGAGGGACGCCAGCGATCGTCGTGGGGTGGCGCGACCGACGCCGAAGGTGGCGCGACCGGTCTTCTTCTTCTTCTTCTTCGGCAAGCTCCTTCTTCTTCGGCGAGCTCCTTCTTCTTCGGTCGGGCGAGCTCCATGCGAACGTCGCGCGACCTCGCCGCATGACCAGACCTACCTCCCGTGACCCAGATCTGGAGGTCGCCGGAGGTCGCGACGGCGTCACCGGAGGTCGCCGGAGGTCGCCGGTGGCCGCTGCCCTTGCCGGTCAATTTATTTTTAATTTTTATTTTGATAATTTTTTTTTTCTCACAAAGATCCTTTGTAAGTGTAATTCCCCAAACGCTATTTTACTCAAAATACTTTACAAAGAGCTTTCAAAGTACAATTTACCAAACACAGTTGCATTTTGGAAAACACCTTTAACTCAAAGGTATTTGCATTTTCTTAAAGGCTTTCCCCAAAAGTGGTTTCCAAACTCACCTTAAGTGTTCATATTGTAAGGTTGCGTTTGGCAGTGTGGATAAAATTTGGGATAGGATAAAGTTTATCATATCTAGTATTTGGTGCCTACTCAAGACATGATAAAAAAGGATATAGACCGGACAAAATTATCCCACGGAGGAAGTAGGATAAAAGTGAATAGAATTTCTAGAATCCATGATAAGAAAATTATTTTTCTCGAATGACAAACTTTTTAAATTAACAAATTAAAATTATATTCCAATATAAATAATATTTGAATTCTAATATAAGAAATTCAAAATTACAAAAACAATTTAGCTATTTTAATATAAACTTATTTTTATTTTTATTTTTATTTTCTATTTTAATTATATTTTATATAATAATTTTAATATATATATTTATATTTATTATATATTTTAGGTATTTTAGTATTTTAGATATATTAGTATAGTTTACTATTTAATAAAATTTTATTAGAGAACAATGGGAAGGGAAATGATAAAAAAAGAAATTAATTGATAAAAGAGAGGAAAATAAAATAAAAAAGAAAAGAAAATAAAGTAAGTAAGAGCACCGCAAGCGATAGTTATTTTCCTTGAAGGACAAGTTTTTAATTTAACAAACCTAAAATTATATCTCAATAAATAATATTTGAATTCTAATGTAAGAAATTCAAATAACAAAAAATAACAATTTAGTTATTTTAATTTAATCTTATTTTTATTTATATATATTGGAGTTTAACTATATTTTATCAAAAATTTTCAATATATAATTAAAATATATTTGATGTATTTTAGTATTTTGGTTATGTTAGTATAGTCTATTATTCAATAAAATTTTATTAGAGAATGATGGGAGGGGAAAAAAAGAAATTGATTAAGAGAGGAAAATAAAATAAAGTAAGCAAGAGTATCGCGAGAGATTTTTACTCTCTCTATTTATAAAAATTTTGGTTCATTTTTACTAATGTGTTGTTTACATAAAAAATGTACATAATATGTTAATATATCCGACTTTATTACTATAATCACCAAACAGTGGATAAGATATATCAAAATTCTCAAGATATCATATCCTATGATATCCAGCCATATCCTAATTAAAAATCTGGATGACTAAATATAGCTTAAGGACTTAATTCCTCAAGAATTCTCTGACCCACCAAAAAAAAAAAAAAAAAAAACCCTGAGAATTCCTCAATTTTAGGTCAAATTTCGATTCTACCAAAACTTAATTCCTCAATATGACGCAGATTTTTTTTTTTTTTTAAACAAAAAAGTTTGGAGCAAAATTAGGATTAGACCTAATGAGGGATTTTTCTAGTTGATAGTCATATTGCCTCAACTTCATGTTTAAATGACCATGCCAACACAAAACATTCGACTAAATATTGCGGCAGTTCCATATTCTTAGTGCAACAAATTTGTGTTTTGCCATGAAGCCTCTAGTGATGCTCTCATTGGAGATTTTCTTATATGGCAAATGATACATAAGCAACAATTGGTACATTATAAATCACTACGTGACACCAAAGAAGCATCCTAGAGAGCAATTGACCAATATAGAACCCAGTAAAAGAATATTACAAGTGAAGCCCGTTGAGAGGTGATTCTCGTTTTTAAGGTTTGACGTTTTGCAAATTTTGAAGGGCACTTATATTTTGACTTTCTTTTTTAACATAGAACTCTTAATTTTTAAATATTGACCTGTAGAGTTTTATTTAATTTCCTTTCAATGTTTTCTTAAATTTTAAAGCAAGCTCTCTTTTTCCTAATTTCCAAATTTTGAAAGGAAAGATACAAGTAGAAGTCATCCATAGATGAAACCCCAAGACCCAGGAACCCCGAGAAACGCCAACCGGCCCCAAATGAACTCTTTGGTCCAGCGGAATATGCTGATTGGGCTCAACATGGATGATCGTGCTCCGACATAATCTTCGTCCGCGGCGGCCTACGTTCGATGTTTGGGCCGACGAACGGAGAGCGAACGAGAGAGAACGATGATCAATGAATCCGTGCGATTCTTCCTCTGCAAGGATAATAGCCGAGTTAATTGAATGTCCCATCAGTCATCAGTCATCACGAGATAACGCCATGTCCGCAACTCGAATCAAGGACCTTTGAAGTTAGTCCGCTGGTGAAATAGTCATCTCGACGGGACAGAGAATATCATGGTCGTGGCATCACCAATGCCAGCTCCAGCAGCCATTTTCTGTTCGTCATCTAATTGCTCAAGCGAAGACTACTTGGAAGATTACGGAAATGCAATCGAAAGCATCTGCTGCCCCGCAGCAGGGCCAGACAACGATTTCGGAAGAAAGCCAGCCTGAACCTCAACCTAAGTCTCTCGGTCTCTGTCTCTGTCTCTCTATATCTCAATCTAAACAGGACGTTACTGCAGTAGAACAAACTGTAGCTTATGTACCTCCCTCTACAAAGACTGAGAATGGTACATGAAGATACGTGAAACTGCACTTTTTGCGAAGGTTCAGCCCAGACAGCGGAAAGCCAAAAAGAAACCTAGAGTCGCGTGACCGAGAAATTTTTCTTAGCTCATTGTTTCAGAGTGCTTGGTTGCCTGTCTGTTGATACCAAGACGTGCTCATAGGTTCAGCGTGGCATATGAGTGGGGGATTTTGTTCTTTGGGACTATCCCAGGACTTGAGGGATTGATATCGTGAGGTCATCGATTGCACGGTGCAAATTGTAGGGGCAAAGCAGCTTTTATATCTTGAGTGTCCATCCTACGTTGGAGTTGTCTATCCTGTGCTGAGTTTTCTTGTGCAGCTCTGTTTGGCACTTCATTCAAGTTTCAAATTCATCGGCCTGATTGTACATACTGACATAAAAGCTCCGAGACCAAATTGACGATGCAATTCCTATTGCAAGATATTAGGAGGCACTAAGGATAGTATCTGTTTGGCACTTTATGAGGATTGTTAGATTTTCAAAACATCGATGAGACATATTAGGAGAAGAGTTAGTGTGTTAAAAATTGCTACATTTCCTTTTTCTATGCTAACCTGTTTTTCTTTTAGGGCTATATATGTTAGGCGCTAGAGAAGCCAATAGTTATGGCACCACACTTTTCAATGTTTACATGAACAAACTGCCTTTTGGTGCCATAGTGCTGTAGGCCTAGTGAAAAAATTGTATTATCTTCTAACTTGTGCATTTGTATTTATTTCACCCCTTTCCAACAGGTTAGTTTTTGTGCTCAGTCCTGGTAATTTTTGCTATTGCGAGAGCTGAGGTGACATTATATCACATTGGAAAGAGATTATGCAATTCTTTTGGGTTTCAGAAAATCTGTTGACTCATAATGAATGTTTATTTGTCTTCTTTTCTATTTAATAATCTTAGCTAAGAGACCTAAATGCAGGTAGCACGAAATTTAGGGAAGACTTTGCGAGCATTTCAACCCACCATTAGGGAGCTTCAGGTGGGCAAACTGTCAAAGTCTTAATTTAACTATTGTTTTCATAGTAATGATGGTGAACACTTTAATGTTTCCCATATGTAGGAAGTCTCAAGGGAATTCAAGAGCACACTCGAAAAGGAGATTGTTCTTGACGAAATTTCAGAGCAAAACATGGACAATTCAAGCAGGACAAGCGCTTCATCTCCTCCTGCGGTCGACCGTGGGAAGGAGCAGGAGACTGTGGTTGACCTTAGTGAGTCATAAGTATTTCCACCATCTGCAGTCTTCATCTCATATTTATGATTATAAGAGCGAACTGTGTCTCGAAGGACATGTGTGGTGCTTGCTGATATTTTTATTTGTTACTTGCTCAATTATGGGGTTTCAAGAAATTCTTTGATGTCAAGTTAGGGTAATGTGAGGATAAAATATGCACAAGGGAGATCTAACCAAAAAAGGAGTCTTTAGCATTTAGTTTGTATTATTTGGAGCCATATAATAGTAATTAAAATTTCACATTTCAAAGCAGTTTTTACTCTTTATAACTGTTTTCAAGTACATTGTTCAATTAGACTTTCTATGTTGAGAGGCCTGGTGGAAAAATTAAGCCGAAACTGCATCAGGCTTGCATATATTGGATTTATCAACATTTCAATATTTGGATGACCGTGGGTTCTAGTTTTAGACTGTATTCAACATATTTGATGACAATAGAGGTTGAATCGAGCAAGTACACAAAAAATGATGGAAAAGGATATTAGTATTGATATGATCATTAGTGAAGCATGAGACTGAATAAAGCTGCTCCATGGACTGTACAATCAGAATTTTGTGCCTATTGAGTAACGCGATGTGTATGGACTTGAATAGACTTTGGACAATTGAGATCGATCAAGTAAGCAGAACTTGATTTCAGCAATAGTAAATAGCCTGAATCTTGATTGACATTCAGGTCTAACGTCGAACAAATGTGACTACAATGATTTTAACTTGCAATGAAGTGGTCTTAAAGTTCTAATTTGCGGCACCTTGTTGGTAGGTTTGGTCTTAGATCCCTATTGGATGTGATGCATTTTGCTTTGTACGAATTGGAAAACCATAATTAGGAAGCATCATTCATACCCTGCAGATTCAGGTTCTTTAGTCATAACGTCTATTCAAATTGTACTCTATGACAATTGCTGTATAATTTGTGCTAATTGCAGATGGTGCTCCTTCCCCTACCAGAGCATACTCGAGTGAAGAATACTTGAAGATTACAGAAGAGCAATTGAAAGCATCTGCTGCCCGGCAGCAGGGCCAGACAATGTCTTCAGAAGAAAGAAAGCCAGAACCTCAACGTGAGTCTCTCAGTCTGGCTGTCTCGGTCTCTGTCTCTTGCTATCTCTCAATTTTGACAGGATTTGATTATGCTACTGCAGTAGAACAAACCATAACTTCTGTACCTCCCCCCTCAAAGGCTGAGAATGGGACATGAAGATATGTGAAACTCCAATTTTTGTGAAGGTTGAGGCAAGATGGTGGAAAGCCGGAAAGAAACCTGGGGTCTGGCAGTAAAGAAGTTTCTCTTAACTCATCGTTGTAGAGTGCTAGGTAGCCAGTCTGTTGATACAAAGAAGTGCTCTTAAGGAATATGAGCGGGGAATTTTGCTCTTGGGACCATCCCAGTTGCTGAGGGATTGATGTTGTAAGGTTATCGATTAGCACAGTGCAAATTGTAGAGTCGAAGCAGCTTTTATATCTCGAAAGAGTCTCCATCCTATGTCGGAATTGTATGTACTGTTCTGACTTTTCTCGCACAGCTCTATTTGGCATTTCATTCAAGTTTTTAATTCTTCGGCCTGATGTCATGTACGGACTTAAAACCTCCAAGACCGCAAATCCGTGCATGGGATTCTACGGCATTGATGGACGATGCGAGGCCCATCGCAAGAAATCAGGAGGTACTATGGATATGATGTTTATTATTTCATCACGATAAATTGTCAATCACTCCCGTGTAAGTATGTATACTTTCCAATATCGATTATAAGTCCATCTCGTCTTTCAATCATTGAAATTTCCTTCCTAAGTCAATACTTGTATCACAACATTTATGGAGGGAATTTCATGAGTATGGGAGACGAATCCTGCGGTTACGTGGACTCTAAAATCCTAGTCCTGGCGGTCTCGGATGAAGCAGGAACATGCTGAGCAGTTGTGTGCTAGTGCCTATCGATGGTGATCAAGCCTTCAAGCGAAGGAGAAGGAGGGGAGCCGAGGTGGATCGAGATCAAGAGCCTTGACAATGAGATGGTTTTTGTCGGGGATAGTCACTTGACGTTGTTTTGGATTTGCCTGGTTTTGTGCCGTATGGCTTATGCTTCTCAGACGAGGATTATCAATTTATCATGTGGGCACTATGAGAGACATGGTCCGATTGATCAAGCCTTCCATATTCCTCCGGATCCTCCCAACAATGGCTCGTGAGAAAGTTTGGGCTATTCATCTCCACTTTGGTTTAGCCACTAATCAGTGATGCTCTGCGGGAATGTAACTCAAGCACGTGCCTGAGCACCACTCAAGGGAACAGATTACTCTAAAAAGTTGTACAGGCTTAACGACAAATCGGTATATACGAGAACAAGCCCTTCACTAGTTGGACACTTCTAGTCCTTATCTGTGGACATGAATCCACGGATATCGCAAAACAACATATCCCACGGATTTCCCGGAAAGACACGAGAATGAGATCTTGATCACCTCGTTCACTCTGGGCGCCTCGACGGACGATAGGGAGCGACTGATTATTGTCGTCGTCGTCGTCGTCTTCGCTGTTGTCTTCGCAGGGGAGATCAATCATGACTGTGTCTCCGTCTCCGTCTTTGTCTTCAGAGGAGGTTTTGGAGGCTTCTTCGGAGGTTCTGGAGGTCTCGTCGGAGCAGAGATTGGAGGGATCTTGAGTGGCTTCGGAGTCTTGGACACCCCCCCAATTCCCTCTTCCTTCCCAGAGCTCGGTGGTGGTGGTGGGATGACGTTGGCAGTCGGAGGCACACAGTAGCGCATCTCCCTCACCGCAAGCTCGATGTCAACCGTCCCCTGGGGCCTGCTAGAGGGCTCCCAGAGCTGGAGGGTCCACCGGTAGGCGCGCTTTCCGCCAATGTCGTCCTTGAGGACATGGCGGAGCCGGAGCTGGGCCGAGCCAATCAGCAGCCCGGTGCCGTCCTCAGAGCCGGCCTGCAGGACGTGGATTTGCAACGCGGCGTCCTCAATGTGCATACCTGAAGGCAAGGGAAGGCGGACGGTCTGGTTCCAGAGAGGGGAGGAGCCACCGAAAGGGTCGGCTAGTGTGTAGTGAAGCCAGACGGCGGCGTAAGGCAGGGGACGTCCGCCGCCCTGGTTCACATTTTCGAGGCGATTGGCCCCGATGAGTTTAGTCTCGACAACACGGACGGAGGGGGCCATTTTAAAGCAGCGAATTGCGAGAGGCTTGAAGGTGGCGGAGGATCAATGCGCTGATTGATACGAGAGACGAGAGGCGATTCCTGAGATTCCGATATCTTCGCAGGCACAGGGCAGGGGGGTATTTATCGAGGTCGCCGTATGTGCGAGAGCTTTAAGCAGTCTCCTAACGGAATGGAGATGCTTGGCTGATCAAGTTAAATGGGGGAAGATCAAGGAGGACGGAAGGTTTTAATGGTGTCTATCAAGCGCCACGCGCTGAAAGACAATATACTCATCCTTTGAAGCTTCACTTGGGTCTTGAGCATTTACTTGTAAGAACTAAATTCCTCGTCACATTTCCACAATAAAGACAAAGTGCTCTGCCTTCTTCTAAGGAGCACGAACGAAACAATTCACAGCCTTTTGGATTGACCGATTCCTCGCGTCGGATCATCGTTCAGTCTCGTAAGTGGTCCCTTGTGGACATCTCCTTCGTTCTGGAACATAACATTTATACATTTTAACTGGGGACCGAGTAGAAAATGTGATATGATTGACAAGGAAAGATAGGTAGGTCTTCATGTTGAACTTGATCGAGCAATGCAGCTACCGGAACAAATTTTGTAGGTGTTTTTTTCGCTTCTCCAACTTCAGCTGTCCATGCTCTCGGAACGTACCTCACTTGTCTTACTGCATAATGGCTGCTCTTTTGCCTACCGTAATTAAACAATTATATGAAATGAGAGTTCCTTATTTTACTTGCATTTGCCTTAAGACACGCCCACGCGGAAGGATTCGATTACAAAACCACTTCCAAACACGCAAATGTGCAAGCATTTTTGTCTGTCTTTTGTAATTGTAGGAGGACCTCAGAAAGATCATTTTAATTAAAGGCTCCGGGTTTCGATTTTTCAATTTGTTTGTAAAACTCACTATTACTAATTCAAAAGGTTTGAATCAATGGAAAATTCAATCCAATCTGTAAGTGAGGAGACGTAACTCTCTTTTTTGGGGTAAAGAAATTGTTTTAATCGATAAGTAGGGAAAAGTTACTTGATTTATTTGATTTCTTTTTCAAAAACAAATTACATTTAACGAAAACTTTGCTTAAATCAATTGTAGTGTGAGTAATTCCTATGCCAACTTGATATTAACCTCTCGAAACAAGGGTGATGGGATTCTTCCTGGCAAACCTTTTTGACCGGCCCCAATATAATATCCGTTTTAACGTTGGAAATGAACGATGCCGAGCAACCGGCGACCCCCAAGCATCAATTCTTTCTTTTGGATTAATCTCTCTCTCTCTCTCTCTCTCTCACATCTCTTCGTCTTATCTTTTCGCATGATGGACGCGTTCCTCGGCCGTCCGCCTCCTGTTGCGAATGTACACACTGAAGAAACTGGAAAGATTCACGCAAAACAAATCTCGGTAGTATCTGAGTGCAAATATTCTATATGCATATAATCAAAGCCTACCGACCCCTAGCATCAACCCTTATGTATTAATCTCTCTCTCTCTCTCTCCTCTTCTCATCATCTTTTCGCATGATGGACACGTTCCTTTGCTATCCGCCTCCTCCGGATCTGAAGCGAATATACAACACCAAAGAAACTGGAAAGAGTCACGCAAAGCGACAGCACGTGAATCGCGGTCGTCTCTGAGTGCGAATGCTTTATGCATACAAACATATACATAGGTACTATGGTCATTTTCAGTGTGATTCGGAGTAGAAATAAAGTCTAGTAGAATATGTATTTATTAATGGTGTATATGGAGATATTCCGCATGTGTTTCCTTAAAGATAGATTACAATACATAGCTCAATAGTATACTGTCGCACGACATCCAACGGAGTGTCAAAAAAGTGATGAATCCATACGTATGAACTTGGCGAGTATAGAAATGCTCAGAGAAGTTGTGCCATTGTTAACGGGTATATTTTATAATGAACATCTCTAAATAGAGAAGAAAATTAAATAGAAAGATGAAATTTAGATAGTTAGTCACAATCATACATCTTTTGCCTTTTTCGTTACGTTTTGTCAATAAATAAAAATGTTCTTTTATCATCCTTTTGACCTTTTCTTTTCTTCATATCGGGTGTTAGCGCGAACAAACTTTTTTTGTTTTTTCTTTTTTGGGTCGCATATAAACTAGTGGAACCCCCCAGTCGGGTTTCTTCCGAGGACCGAAGACCTAAGACAAACGGAGGACATGGTGGAAATACACCGACATGGGTCACGCCATCCCCTCAGATTTTCCAAGCAATTTTTAGAATAAAGATCACCATCTACTACTGAAGGTCATATTGATAGAAACCAATATTAGTCTCAAATCTAACACGGGCTCAACGACAAATTGCACAAACTTTTAGACACAATATAGGCAACATATGTAGGCAAAGAAGACTTCATTGACATATAATGGCATCATAGAACGACCAGTTGTTAAAACGAGCAAAGAGAAAAATATAAATCAATTCCCCGGGATCAACCTTAAACCCGAGTGCAAACTGCCACTTTAAAATCACTATAGTTTAGGAGACATACCCCACAGATATCCCGGAAAGACACGCAAGATTTTTTTTTTTTTTGGTCGGTCTTACTCTATTCCTATTCTAATTCTCACTCTCAGACTTTTGCCTTGTCTCTTTATAGTGCATGGGAGTCGAAACCCATTCCTGAAATTAAATCGTCCCCACTCCAACCCCTAAGAAGGTGGGGATTCAAACCCCCCAGCTCCTCTTCCATATTTGAAGGGTGGTCAATGGGGTAAACCCTAGTGGTTCACGTGAGACTGAAATCTTTATTACCTCGTTCACTCTGGGCGCCTCGACGAATGATAGGGAGCGACTAATTATAGTCGTTGTTGTCGCCGTCTTCGCTGTTGTCACGACCTCTTTTTTTCAGGGCGTCCGGCCGGATCGGGTACGAGCGCCTAAGGAGGCTAATGGCTCGGCTGGAATTAATTAATGCCTGGACTCTCCCAAGTCCGCCAATTCACGACTTTAAAACTTTTAGTTTGTAAATCAATTTTTAAAATGGAGTCGCCACTAATCGATTTGGGGTAGGCTGATTAGAAACCCAAGTGAAGTATCGGGAAAAATACTTGCTCCTGCGCAACCAGAAAAATTAGGATCGGGGATTTGATTACACTAGTTAATCACTAATGCCATTTCGGTACCTAATCTTGTTTAAACCCTAAGGTTTTTTGGATTTTTGGGGAACTTTCCATGCATTTTAGGAAAAATCACATTTTTGGGATGTTTTTCTCATTTTTGGACATAAAAGGGATTTTTGGATTTTTGGGTATTTTTCAAAAATACGAGTCTTTTGGGTATTTTATGAAAATTTGGGGCTTTTTTTTTTTTTTTTTTTATGAATTTTGGCATTTTTGGGATTTTTTTGGGCAACTTTTGGATTTTTGGTAATTTTGGGATTTTTTGCAAAATATAGAATATTTTAATATTTTAAATATATTTGGAAAATAAATTATTTTTAATATATTTTAAGTATTTTCGAAAATAAATTATTTTTATTTTGATTTTTTTTTATTTTTGGAAAATAAAACATTTCTTAACATTTTTGATTTTTCGGAAATTAAAAGGTTTTTTTAATATTTTTGGAAAATAAATATTTTTGATTTTTTTGAAATAAATTTTAAAATATTATATGAGAATTTTATTATTAAAAAGCGGCTCGGGTCGGATCCGCCCGGGCCACCCTAAACGCGGAAGGGCTGCGTTTTGGGGCGAGGCGTCAAAACGATGTTGCGGCGGGCGTGGGTGCCCGACCCGGCTTGACGACTCGTTTCGACGACTTGGCCTCCACTCCCCTGCAGAACGGCGTCGTACCTGCACCCTTAGAAAACGGCGTCGTAGCCGCCCGACCCGAAGACCTGGGTCCTAGGGCGAAACCCTACCCTGATCCGGCTCGGCTTTCAACCCGACTCCCTGCAAAGCGCGAAACGATGCCGTCTCAAGGGCAGCCGACTCGACCCACGACCCGGCCCGACAGCCCATGACCCGGCGACTTGGACCTCCACAGAAACGACACCGTTCTACGGACGTCCGACCCGGCTCCCTGCGCAACGCGAAGCGACACCATTTCGGACACCCGACCCAGATCCGACTCGAACCGCGACCCGACCTCCAATTTCTTCCCCAAATTCATGGAACCCTACATGGTTCTTGGTCCGGGTCCGACCCGGAGACCCGGGATCGCGACCCGGAAAACCAGGAACCCTAAGGTTCCAAATTGGGGCAGAAAAGGGGGCGACGGCGACGGCGGTGATGGCTTGAGGGCAAGGAGGTGACAGCGAAGGTGGTGGTGACGGCGGCTACTTGTGGCGGCACGGTGGCGGCGACGGCGGGGCTTTGCTTCTTCCTCTCTGCCTTTCTCTCTCTCTCTCTCTCTCTGCAACTACCTTCGGCGAGGCTCGGATCGCGGTCGTGAGCTCTCAGCCCCTCTGAAATCTCTCAGAGGGTGTCCAAGAGCCACAGTTTTCAATCCAGCCCTCTCCTCCTTGCTCCCTCTCTTCGTCTGTGTTTTTTTTCTCGTCGTCGGGGCCCCCTATTTATAGGCGGGGGCGGCCGGCCGACGGAGTTTTGACCGGGGGGACTGCCGCGGCTCCCACCGGCCGAACCGGAGTCCCATCGGCCACCAGCCCCCTCCGGTCACGTCCCATCGGCCTCTGCTTGCCGTACGCCGCGCTGTCCTCCGTTCTCCGGTCGTCGCAGCCGCCCGCGCGTGCAACGCACCGAGTCGGGCGAAGAAGGAGGCGCCTGCGGGTCGAGCGCGAGTTGACCCGCGGAAGCCCAAAGGGCTGCTTTTGGCCCTTTTGTCCGTTTTTTCCGGTTTTGTCCGTTTTTTAGGTTGTTTTTTCGGTTTTGTTCGTTTTTTATTCAATTTTAGTTTTCTTCGATTTTTTTAATCAAAATAAAAGAAAGTAATAATATAATAATAATAATGATAATAAAGAACTAATTAAAAACCCCAAATAAAGTAAAATAAAATTAAAAGTCGAAAAATTAGGCATCAACAGCTGCCCCTCTTTGAAGGTGAGCTCGTAGAGGTTGCATTCAAAGATAAACTGATGCCTAATTTTTACCCAGCATGGGCAGCAGATTCTATCTTATTTAGGACATATTATCCTACGGAAAAAGAGAAATATAACATTGTACTAAGACAGATAAGAAGATACCTGTAGCTACTTACCGGGAGAGAGTGAGATAAGGTGCGAACCCCGAGCTTTGGCAAGTATCAAGGTGTCATCTTACCTGGTGATATGAAGAGGTTGCTTTTCTAGGACTCGAATCATTCTTCGGTCGCTTGTTAAAACAATCAATAATTTGTCTCGGACCGAACCATTCTTCGGTCGTCGTGACGGGAAATTACTTCTCCAGGACCCGAACTATTCTTCAGTCGCCTGTTGGAGCAATTAGTGGTTTGTCTCGAACCCGAACCATTCTTCGGTCGCCGTGACGGGAAATTGCTTCTCCAGGACTCGAACCATTCTTCGGTCGCCGTGACGGGAAATGCGCCGACCTTTCTCAGGGCATCTCATTTGTGGGTGCCTGACTTGCATCGAGGACACCGGTTGGTACCTGACCTTTCTCAGGAGATGTGCCGACCTTTCTCAGGGCATTTGTCTTGTGGGGGTGTCTGATCTTTGTCAAAGACACTTGTTGGAATCTGACCTTTCTCGGGAGATGCGCCGACCTTTCTCAAGGCATCTGATTTTGGGGGTGCCTGACTTCTGTCAAGGACACCAGTTGATACCCGACCTTTCTCGGGGGATGCACCGACCTTTCTTAGGGAATCTGATTTTGGGGGTGCCTGACTTCTGTCAAGGACACCGATTGAAACCTGACCTTTCTTGGGGGGATGCGCCGACCTTTCTCAAGGCATCTGTTCTGGAAGATACCTGGACATTCACAGAGATATTAAAGAGTACATGGATATACACAAGTACTAACCTGACGGATATTTGGGCCTTGGCAGGCATCATAAATATTGAAGGGGTACTTGGATGATCACAAGTACGACTTTTTAGGGATACTTGGATGTTCACAAGTATCTAAGGGGTATTTGATAATTGAAAACATGGGGGCATACCTTGGGTATTTGTGAAGGTCTCTTACTTTCTGGAAATAGGGAATATCGATGACGTACCTGAGATACTCGTGAAGGTTTCTCACCTTCTGGAAATTGAGAATATCGAGGGTGTACCTGAGATATTTATGAGGGCCTCTCGCCTCTTGATGGTTGGGGAATACCGAGGACGTACCTTGGACATTCGTGAAGGCCTCCTGCCTTATGGGGATTGGGAGTACCAAGGACGTACCTTAGATATTCATGAAGGCCTCCTACCTTCTGGGGATTGGCAATATCGATGACGTACCTTGGATATTCGTGAAGGTCTCTAGCCTTCTGGGGATTGGGAATACCGAGGACGTACCTTGGATATTCGTGAAGGTCTCCTGCCTTCTGAAAATTGTGAGTATCGAGGACGTACCTTGCATATTCATGAAGGTCTCTCACCTCCTCACATATTCATGAAGGTCTTTCACCTCCTTGGATATTCATGAAGGTCTCTCACCTCCTGGTAATGGGGAATATTGAGGACATGCCTCGCATATTCATGAAGGTCTCCCGCCTCCTGGAAATCGGGAATATCGAGGATGTACCTTGGATATTCATGAAGGTCTCTCACCTCCTGGTAATGGGGAATATTGAGGACATGCCTCGCATATTCATGAAGGTCTCCCGCCTCCTAGAAATCGGGAATATCGAGGACGTACCTTGAATATTCATGAAGGTCTCTCACCTCCTGGTAATGGGGAATATTGAGGACATGCCTCGCATATTCATGAAGGTCTCCCGCCTCCTGGAAATCGGGAATATCGAGGACGTACCTTGGATATTCGTGAAGGCCTCCCGCCTTCTGGGGATTAGGAATATCGATGACGTACCTTGGATATTTGTGAAGGCCTCCTGCCTTTTGGAATTTGGGAATATCGAGGACGTACCTTGGATACTCGTGAAGGCCTCCCGCCTTCTGGGGATTGGGAATACCGAGGACGTACCTCGCATATTCGTGAAGGTATCCCACCTTCTGGCAATTGGGAACATCGAGGGCGTACCTTGCGTATTCGTGAAGGCCTCCCGCCTTTTGGAAGTTAAATGTAGAGCAAGGCTTACCTGGATGGCCATGGGTACACCGGTGTACAAAGTAGAGGAATATTTGGATGAACACAAATATTTATGAATATGATCAGGGACCACTCAACTGGTCCAAGTGTAAGAAAGCATACTTGAGTGATTGCAAGCGCATGATGTGGTGGGATGCTTGAGTGGCTGCTAGCATTTAATGACATAATTTTGAAGACAACTCTAACAGGTGGAGTGTCATGGAAACGGGGTATTCGAACAGTGGTCGATTCTTAAAGATGAGAGGATACTTGGGCAGTCACAAGCACCTAAACTATGACAACCTGAATAGGTCAAGTGTCAACAAAGGGGGCACTTGTGTAGTGGCAAATACTCGAAAACAGGGGGATACTTGGGTAATTGCATATATCAATACCTGAGGGACAAATCAAGCTGAGCATCGGTAAGAGGGGGTACCTAGACAGTGGTAGGTACTTAAAGATAAAGGGATACTTGGTCAGTCACAAGTATCAATACTCTGGGGACAACTTGCACAAGCCGAGTGTCAATAAAAAGGAGTATTCGGCGAGTGGGGGGGTACTCAAAGTTTATCAAATATAAAGCTTCGGGAACAGGAATGGGGATACGCTTTTTGGTGGCATCTCTAATCTATAGCAGTATGCTTGTCATTTGTACAATATGCACATGCGCATGCAATGATTATATATGTCGTAAATTTGTAAGTTAAAATGTGATTTATGCATGATGACCTCGTTAGTTTTGCATTATTTGAATTCCAGTGGGGAAGATTTTGAAAGACAACTTTTGTTTAGAATGTAGATGTCTTGAGCATGCCAGATGAGGGACTTTCAGTCTGAAAGGACTTTTCACTCACTCTCATGGGAGAGGCTATTTTATCCTGACCATTGATGCAGGATTTATAAGGACCACACTATCTAATTGTCATCACGTCAACAGGGGTCCGAGTATTCTCGCAAATGATACGACTTTACCAATGTGAGAGGCCTTTTTTTTGGAGTTGTGATGAACGCTGGGTCAATGGCTTATCAAAGGGGACCAATAAGGGGATCAATAAGGTTGTGGCTTCGTAAGAACAATGTTGCATGATCATTTCTGGGTTTGCAAGTTGAGGATCTTGCGAAAAGAGATAGAATAATCTTGCTCGTACTTCTTCGAGCGATGTTTATAGACATATGAAATCCTACGTTAATTGAAGTGCCCCTAGTCTGAAGAGACTTTTTACAATAGGGTGCCATATGGGCTTGACTCATGTGTAAAAGGGTGAGGGGTGGTGATTGCCTCGACACTTGCCACCGGTCTTTCTTTTCATGGTTCGATGAAGGTTCCATGGACCTCAACAGCAACTCCTCTTGGGGATACAGATGGCTGTATTTTTGTTTGGGGCGTCGGTCTTGCTTTTACTAGGCATACTGCTTTTTCATGCCCCTATTTCTTTTTCCAAATTTTTTTCACTCATAGGCATTGACCTTGCTTTTACCAGGTACACTGCTTTTTTATGCCCCAGGTTTTTGTTTTGTTGCTTGAGGAACCACTCTTAACAAATTCAAACAAATGCTTTCACTAGACTTGTTGAGTCTTCATTCTTTGCTGGTGCTTCTGATTATGCTGCTTGAATGACAGTAGCTTCTGCTTTGCCTCCTCGTGAGGGTGATTTTACAGACTCGATTGAGTTGTACAATGGTTACAAGTGTGTAGAGAAAGAATTGCTCTTCATGACTCTAGGGCACTTAAATTAACGCGAGTGTTCATATGCAATAAAGACACTCAAAGATTGATGCAAGTGCAAGCAAGAGAATTTCTATCCCTTTTCTCACCTCGTGGTGCTGACTTACCTTTGGCTTGCCCCAGTGTTGGGTGATTTTTTATGGGGGTAAGACGCGAATTTGGCCAGTGTATGGAGCTCAAAGTGAGCGATGGAATGCCTCTCACTATTTTGGTTATCGTACCATTCGCGAGAGAACTCTTTACCCTATAGTCATGGAATTTTTTGTACTCATCTCACGAGTGTATAGATGGGGGACTGTGTATGGGATATGGCTTGCCCATCATCATTCTGATGCGCCTTATCCAGCATGCTCAATTAATCTTGTATTCTTTACTTGGCTATCTATTCTAATAATCCTTAATAGAATCAAAGATTTGGACAAACAAAGTCATCATGCACAATTCACATGGAAAAAGGCATGCAATGTATGATGTGAAAGAGTTTGTGCTTTTCAAAAAATAAATGAATGGCTTTTTACTTAAGGAAAAATCTATTAACAGCTTCAAGAGTGCTTAATTGGTGAAATGGTATTCACAATAGTGTTGAAATTCGAATATCAAAAGAGTTATTTACAAAGGATTATTCACAAATGGGTGTCAATAAAATGTTCCTATTGGTTAGGGACATGACACATGCATGATCAGTCGGGGATTAGGGATCTGATCAAGAATTTCTGCCTTTGCTTTTTGCAGAAGAGAAGCTTGTGGAAATAACTCAACCAGTAAGGCCCAGACCGTAAGCAACTTGAGGCTTGAAGGATCTCTGTCATTTGCTTTGAGATGCTATTTGAAATGTCATTGTGTTTGGGAAAGCTTATCAGAGTCTGACATGCCTTTTTTGATTGGTTTTCCGCATCTGTGACCCTGTAAAAGACAAGAGAGAGCGTGTTAGTCACGAACTTTTTCAAAAGTCAAATAATTGAAAGAGATACAACATTATTCTTCACTGGCTTGCAAATGATTAGGTGGACGAGGGGGACATGAAGTCTCGTGCTTCCCATCTCGTCAGGTCGATTATTCTCCTCAATTGGCTTGTGGATGACGCATCCCTTTACACGGAATTGAGTGTATTTGATGCTAGTCATTTCCATACACTAGCTCGGCAAGTATTGTTTTATCAAACCTAACCATTGAGTTTGGTTCTTGAGTTGTAATGCTTCCTGTCAAAATAGTAAAAATATGTCAAGAGCGGGTTCAGATAGTGGGAGTATTGGAAACGATACCAAATTACCCTTCCCCAGAGCTTGTCTATGCTAGCTCTTAAGGATATTTGAATGTTGATGATGGCCTATTCAATGTTCCCTCCCGTTGGCCTTCCTCTTTCATGGTCATGTATGCATGATCGCTGGTCATTAATTCACCTTCAACGCATTCCTTCTGTGGAATTTCTCCTTCTGTCTTTGGCTATAGCATTATTGAGCACAAGTCATGTACCTCAAGTTTCTATGAAATTTGAGATGGACAATCAAAAATCTCCAATTTTGGTGGCAATGATTCCTTGGAAGAATATGCGTTTGGAGTGAAGCTTTTAGATTCCAGAGTCATTGTCCAAGGTGTGGGGCTATAGATCGCCTTGACTGTCTGGATTTTCTCCCTGTTGACAGTAATCACTTCAAGAGAAGGAATTTCTTTCTCATGCTTTTGGGCTTGTCAAAATCGAAACTGTAACATCTAGCTGGCTGGGCGTGTCGTAAGGCAAGACAGTCCTTTGGCTTAGGAGGGAGCTGGGTAGGAGTGAGGCATGTCATGGATGCTTCGATTTCAACTTTATGCCTGTACCTATTATGCCTTGTCTTTTGTATCCTGTAAATAGAAGAGAGAGGTTGTCATTCTTGATATTATGTTAAGGGAATAAGACTTACCCTTTTTTGAAACAGGATGATCCTTTCTGTTTGCCCCCACTTCCTTGGAACAATGTCTTCGTGTTTGGTCTGTTCACATGATGTGCTAGTTTCAGATGCTTTCTGTCACATTAAATCAAAAGGGGTAGTATTCTGAGACGTAAAGTGAGAGAGTTAGAAAGACAAGTATGCTTAACTTTATCATCTTATTTTGGCAAAAGCTTTTGGTGAAATATTTTTTTATTTTCAAAATATATTTTTGGGGAGAAAAGGCATGAGGAAGCCCAGCCCTCAGTATTTTCCTTGGATGACATTTTCTTTTCATGGTTGGATAACATCGCTGGGTCAGTTTGGAGTACTACCTCATGCTTTTCAAAACAAAGTACTAGGATTATACATTAGAGTTCTTGGAATGGAAAATACGACACTAGCACACTAGACATAATAAGAAACATGAAATTATAAAAACAAGTAAAACCCATGACAACTCCTGTGTAAAGGAGCGCCTTGATAGTGCCAGTCTTGAAGTTAAGCGTCTTTGGATTCCTCGTCTTCAGTAGACTCAAAGTGCTCGCACGCGATGACCACTTCGTTGAAGTTACAGAAGTGCAACCCGTGCAGCCAACAACGACAATCGCAGGACAAGGCTTCTACGAACTGCTTTATTAACTCTTCTTCGGCCAGTTCAGGATGGATTTGCATCATGAAAGCCCTCCACCTCCCTGCGTATGTTTGGAAATCCTCCATCGGTCTTCTTTCGAAGTGGGCCGAGTTCTCGCAAGGCGGAGTCGGTTCCAATCTGGTTTCGATCGATGCAGGAATGTGGAGGTCAGCTTGCTCCAATCCTCTATGAGATGAACATTTGCTGTGGAGAACCATTGTAGTGTAGATCCCGTAAGAGTTTCTTGGAATGCCTGAGTTGTGAACGTCGGGCCATAATACCGACTCATTTCAGCGTAAAGATACTGCAAGTGAGCCACAGGGCAAGTTGTGCCATTATATTTGTGGAGTTCAGGTATCCACATTTCTATGGGGGTCAGGATCCTACGAGGGTGAGACGGGCCTGATAGATCTTGGTTAGGCCACTGATTTTCCCACTGCATACTCCTCGTAGTGTTGAATTTTTCTACTTTAGAGAGGTTGGACTTTATCGAGATTACTCCATTGCTTTCTTTAGAGCCAAAATTACTGAAGGAGGATGAGTCATTTAAGCTACTTTCATGGTCGGGCGACGAGCTTAGCACCTTGTTAGGATCGTAGCGGATAAAGACATATGCTTCTTCTTCTGACGGACCTTCATCTTCGGATGAGAGCAGGAAACAGTTATATGATGAACTATCAGTCTCACCATTGAAATAGCGTTGGAAGTCCTTGGGATGGTATTCTAGGGGCGGGAAGTCCTCAGGATTGTACTCTAGAGGATGGCTGTCTTCAAAGCTGAATTCTTGGGAATGCTCGGAGCTCTGGTATTGTAGCTCGGAGCTCTGGTATTGCAGCTCGTCGCCGGATGATGTATCAATCTGGCTAGGCTTTCTTTTCTTGGTCCTTGGTCCAGACCTTTTAAGTAAGGCCTTGTGCTTGGCTAGCTCAATTTTGTCAAGGGAAGTGAGAGATATTAAGGTTTCACTGTCTGAGTCGCTTTCCAAGTTGATAGGGGTTGGTGTTCTTTGGACCCTAGCTCTTGGAGTAAGCCTGGGGAGCTGTTTCATCATGCCCCGGTCTTGAACAAGCTCTGAACCTGCGATCTCGTACAAAGGCTCCTTGCCTTTTCTAGTGGGAAACTTTTCAGTAACTGGGTGCTGTTCAGCGCCCATTCATTATGCAAGGCTTTATCGACACGTTTCTCTCTAGTCTCAGCAACTAACGGCCTCTCATGCTCCACGGTGATTGGTTCTTTGTAGGGCAGGGCTATGTCAGGGTCGATGTCATATTCTTGATGGAAAACATGAATTAGTTCATTCCAGGTTTTAAGAGGACTAATCTTCTTGATAATGTACCATCGCAAAGCAGGGCCGGTCAGGTTCGACTGGTATGATTGAATCATCGCTCGGACCAGGTAAGCTTGCAAGTAGGCTTCTGGGCGGGAGGTATCAGCATACCTTTCACATTCAGGTGTTTTGAATTTTTCAGGGATCTCAAAATCGGTGTAGTCAGACCAGTCGATGGGATTCTGCCCATGTAGCTAGCTTAACTTTTTCATGATCTTTTCAAATTGTTCATGGCGTTGGCTAGTTTCTAACACATTTGCAGGGGTTGTGATGGTGCTTAAGGCAATTACAGAGTTGGGCTCATCTTGAGTGGATTTTATCTGTCTCGAGAGCTGTTGGAGAGCAATGGACATTTGTCCTACGCCGTCTTCAATGTGGGCGAGGCGATTCTGCACTTCATCTTGATTAGGCTCTATCATGCGGGGCCATTCGCGGGTGGCCGATGGCTGATGATTCATGATCACTTGCGGCGTGTGAAAATAGTGAATAAGCATAGAGCAAGCAAAGATTGACCCATGGCAACAATCTATCTACTTTCATTTATCAAAAGAGGATTTTACAGACTCCTGACGTCTAGAAATTGAAATGACGGAAGAAGTACTAGACATTAAAGAAAAGTCCCGAGACAATGGGACAAAGCTTTTACAAAACTAAGGAGACAGGACCACTAGATCATATGCAACAGGGGGTCTTGCGAAAGTTGCTTGCTTCCTTGGACTGGCTCTGAGCTGAGTATCTGGCTTACTCCCGCATCATTTGCATAAGGTCTACTTGCTCGTGTGGGCTGTTCTCTCTGATGGACCGAGGGACCGATGGCCTGTGCCTTTTCGAGATGTGATAATGATGGATGTAGGCCGCAGAGGCGTGGTGAGATTTTTCTTCTCCTTCGAGTCCTTCAAGTACCACAATCCTTTTGCGATGGCACTTATCCCAGGCTTCTTCACAAGTGGAGATTTCGAATGCATAACCATTATTTGTATCGAAAAGGACCGGAGGGACTTTCCACCTGGAACGCGGTGGGACCTCCTGCAGGGCTCCAAATTGTCATGTCACTCGAAATGGGTAATAGGGAACGGTGCCAGTCCAGCCAAGCAATGGAATTGGGTGGGTGCGTCTGTAAGCAAAGCGAGCCCTCTTTTCATGGAACCAATCAGCACACCATTGGAATGTCTCAGGAGATGGATTTCTCAAGAAATCGACCTAATGCAAACTGGTTTGATTAGGAATGTAAGGTCCTAAAACCATGAATTTTTGTAATGTATATTCAGAAGTATTTGTTTCAAACGATCGCATGATGCCTCGGTATTCGCTCAAGTGAGAAAAGAACCAGACTTGTAAGATTTCGGGGGAAACTCGCATGATTTTTTCTGTATTGTCTTTAAAACGGTTAAAGGACAGGAAAGTTTCAGCTAAAATCATGTTGACATAATTGGCCCCCCCAAGATTTGATTAACGATCCAAACCATTTTAGGACTTATGATGTTTCTTTGGTGGGGGAAAACGACCAGCCCGAAAAATGCCAGGAGGAAAATCTCACTTCTTTTAGTCATAGACTGATTTTGAAAACATTCATTCAAGAATTCCAAAGGGTAGGTATTATTGTTATCATTGAGAATTTGCCTCATAACATAGAATTCGATTTCTAAAAATCGTGCTAGCCCGCGCCATGGGAGGGCGCCTGTTGATGGTCTGACCAGCTCCTTCCCAAGGGGCATTCCAGTGATGATGCTGTATTCTTCCAGGGTCGGGGTTAGCTCAAACCTTCCAAACATAAAGGTAAGTGTCCTTGGGCACCAGAAATGTGCAATGGCTTGTATGACTTCTGAGCGAACAGTGATTCGGATCAATGAAAGGAGATGGCCGAGCTTGTTCTTTACACGCTCCTGTGCGAGTTGATTCAACTGACCCCACCATCTGAAGAGTTTTGGCTTGGGAGTAGGAATGAACTGGATGTCATCTTCCCCCATCGCATATAAACCGGGATTTTGACAAGCTTATCCGAAATTGCCACGGGTCAACAAAAGGACTGAGTAAAAAATAAATTACTTTGCTTTTACATAAAAATGACAAGCACGAAGACATATACATGAGGTGTGCGGCTCGATTTCTAACTCAGAAGGCTTATTGAAATTAAAAGGGCATCCGCCAATCGCAGTTTCGCGTTAGCAGCGTACCTCCTTTAACCTCGGTTAAGAAATTCGGGGAAAAGAAAGGCAACCTCTATATCGCAGTCTCGCGTTCGAGGTCATATCTTTCTTAACACCATCCTATAAATCCTATGGCAGCCTAGGTCCGGCGGCCGGGTTGTGTGTGCCACGTGTAGTGTTTAAAATAGTAAAAGCATGCACGACATTTTATAATCATGAGACATTTTAATAAGCTTAAAGTAAATTTCTAAAATATTGACCTGTAAAAAGAAAAAAACCTAAGCCAGTAAAGAATTTAAACAAAATAAATATGGCCTAAGTCCTCAAAGTCCCCAGCGAAGTCGCCAAGCTGTTGTGACCTCTTTTTTTCGGGGCGCCCGGCCGGATCGGGTATAAGCGCCTAAGGAGGCTAATGGCTTGGCTGGAATTAATTAATGCTTGGACTCTCCCAAGTCCGCCAATTCACGACTTTAAAATTTTTAGTTTGTAAATCAAATTTTAAAATGGAATCGCCACTAATCGATTTGGGGTAGGTTGATTAGAAATCCAAGCGAAGTATCGGGAGACATACTTGCTCTTGCGCAACCAGAGAAATTAGGATCGGGGACTTGATTACACTAGTTAATCACTAATGCCCTTTCGGTACCTAATCTTGTTTAAACCCTAGGGTTTTTTTGGATGTTTGGGGGACTTTACATGCATTTTAGGAAAAATCACATTTTTGGGATGTTTTTCTCATTTTTGGACATAAAAGGGATTTTTGGATTTTTTGGGTATTTTTTCAAAAAATACGACTCTTTTGGGTATTTTATGAAAATTTGGGGCTTTTTTTTTTTTTTTTTATGAATTTTGGCATTTTTGGGATTTTTTTGTGCAACTTTTGGATTTTTGGTAATTTTGGGATTTTTGGAAAATATAGAATATTTTAATATTTTTAATATATTTGGAAAATAAATTATTTTTAATATATTTTAAGTATTTTCGAAAATAAATTATTTTTATTTTTATTTTTTTGATTTTTTGGAAAATAAAACATTTTTTTAACATTTTTTGATTTTTTTGAAAATTAAAAGTTTTTTAAATATTTTTGGAAAATAAATATTTTTGATATTTTTTTTTTTTTTTTTTTTTTTTTAAATAAATTTTAAAATATTATATAAGAATTTTATTATTAAAAAGCGGCCGGGTTAGATCCATGGGTCGAATCCGCCCGGGCCAGCCCTAAACGTGGACGGGCCCGCATTTTGGGGCGGGGCGTCAAAACGACGTCGCAGCCGGGCGTGGGTGCCCAACTCGGCCCGACAACCCGTTTCGACGACCTGGCCTCCACTCCCCTGCAGAATGGCGTCGTACCTGCACCCTTAGAAAACGGCGTCGTAGCCGCCCGACCCGAAGACCTGGGTCCTGGGGCGAAACCCTACTTGGATCCGGCCCGGCTTTCGACCCAACTCCCTGCAAAGTGCGAAATGATGCCGTCTCGGGGGCAGCCGACCCGACCCGCGACCCGGCTCGACAGCCCATGACTTGGCAACCCGGACCTCCATAGAAACGACGCTATTCTACGGACGCCCGACTCGGCTCCCTGCGCAACGCAAAGCGACACCGTTTTGGACACTCGACCCGGACCACGACCCAACCTCCAATTTCTTCCCCAAATTTGTGGAACCCTACCCGGTTCCTGGTTCGGGTCCGACCCGGAGACCCGGGATCGCGACTCGGAAAACCAGGAACCCTAGGGTTCCAAATTAGGGGCAGAAAAGGGGGCGACGGCGACGGTGAGGACAACGGCGACGGTGGCGATGGCGGCGATGGCTTGGGGGGAAGGAGGTGACAGTGAAGGTGGTGGTGACGGCGGCTACCTGTGGCGGCACGGTGGCGGCGACGGCAGAGCTTTGCTTCTTCCTCTTTGCCTCTCTCTCTCTCTCTCTCTCTCTCTCTCGCAACTACCTCCGGCAAGGCTCGGATCGCGGCCGTGAGCTCTCGGCCCCTCTGAAGTCTCTCAGAGGGTGTCCAAGAGCCACGGTTTTCGATCCAGCCCTCTCCTCCTTGTTCCCTCTCTTCATCTGTGTTTTTTTTCTCGTCGTCGGGGCCCCCTATTTATAGGCGGGGGGCGGCCGGCCGATGGAGTTTTGACCGAGGGGGCTACCGCGGCTCCCACCGGCCGAACCGGAGTCCCATCGGCCACCAGCCCCCTCCGGTCACATCCCATCGACCTTTGCTCGCCGTACGCCGCGCTGTCCTCCGTTCTCCGGTCGTCGCAGCCGCTTGCGCGTGCAACGCACCGAGTCGGGCGAAGAAGGAGGCGCCCGCGGGTCGAGCGGGAGTCGGGCCGAGCGCGGGCGGACCCGCGGAAGCCCAAAGGGCTGCTTTTGGCCCTTTTGTCATTTTTTCCGATTTTGTCCTTTTTTAGGTTGTTTTTTTTTTTTTTTTTTTTTGGTTTTGTTCGTTTTTATTCAATTTTTTAGTTTTCTTCGATTTTTTAATCAAAATAAAATAAAGTAATAATATAATAATAATGATAATAAAGAACTAATTAAAAACTCCAAATAAAGTAAAATAAAATTAAAAGTCGAAAAATTAGGCATCAACAGTTGTCGTCTTTGGAGGCGAGATCAATCATGATAGTGTCTCCGTCTTCATCTTTTTCTACAGAGGGAGTTTTGGAGGCTTCTTTGGAGGTTTTGGAGGCTTCGTCGGAGGTTTTGGAGGCTCCATCGGAGGTTTTGGAGGCCTCGTCAGAGAGATGATTGTTGGGGTCTACAGTGGCTTCGGAATCGTCATCAGACGAGAGAGAAACGGACCCTGGGGATATCCCCCCAATTCCCTCTTCCTGCCCAGAGCTCGGTGGTGGTGGTGGGATGACGTTGGCAGTCGGAGGCACGCAGTCACTCATCTCCCTCACTGCAAGCTCGATGTCAATAGTCCCCTGGGGCTTGCCAGAGGGCCGCCAGAGCTGGAGGGTCCGTCGGTTGGCGCATCCTCCACTGATGCCATCCTTGAGGACATCGCGAAGCGAGAGCTGGGCTGAGCCAATCAGCAACTTGATGTCGTCCTTGGAGCCGGCGTGTAGGAGTTGGATGTGCAGCACGGCGTCCTCAACAGCAGTCCCTGGGGGTAAGAGGAGGGGGGGGAGGGTCTGGTTCCGAGATGGGGGAGGAGCCACCCATGGGCTCGGCCAGAGAATAGCATTTGCAGCTGGGGTTGATCCAGAGGACGGCGTAAGGCAGGAGATTTCCACCGTGCTGGTTCACATTTTTTAGCCGGTTGGCGCTGATGAGTTTAGTCTCGAGTACTTCGAGGGAGGAGTGAAAAATATTATTCACATAAATAACTAATCAATCAAGAAAAAACGGATCCATATATGATTGTAAAACACCGATATCACCAAACACAGCGGAATTAAAGCATACCTATTTGAATCATTGCTTCAATTAAAGAAAAGTATATCACTCTGATAATCAGGGATCCATTAGAATGCCAGATCTTCTTCTCTATGATCTATTTCAGTATAACAGTTTTCAATGGGAGTAAAGCAACTGATAGGTATAACCTATCCTTTTATAGGCTAGAGAGGGGACCTAGCAAACCTTATGCAACAGTATGTCAACTGGGCCCTTCCCATTACGGGCTTCAGTTAAACACAATTGCCTACACTTTGTTGTTCATTTAGGCCTGTTATCAATCAATGCCAATACTCAATTTAATCATATCACTGTAGGGTTCAACAAATATTGGAATATCCATTAACCCGATTATTTAAAATAGGAAATCAATTAATTAATGTAAGCCCATATTATAAAAAATTTCTAACATTCTCCCACTTGGGCTGCATTAATTAACTTATTTTATTTTGAAAAAGATTTTATCTTGAAAATGACACTATCAAGTTAATAACTGAAAATTTTATTTTATTTGGCCACAACTTTAAAAAATAATATTCCAATAATGGCATCTCAAAACCAATCCAATCCTATATAACATCAGTATAGGACTATGGAGATCAATGTGTTGAGAAAATACCACAACACATGATCTTCCATAATCACATATAATAAGCATTATATTTTCATGGATCATGGGCTTAGTTGTGTAGTAAGAAATAGTGCCAACATGTGATCAAAATATTCACTATTTCTTATCGGTCCTCAATGCAATTTCTAAACATGAAATTGCACGACTATGTCACAATTCAACATGAAATCTCATAATCAGTGACATCCAGTCATCTTTTAACTAAAATTTGTTTAAAGATACTGTTTATATTTTCATTTCTCATTCAATAGGAGAAAGGATAACAATAAAATCAATAATAACAATCATTGAAAATAAATGCTTTAATAGGCATTATAAAAGCATTATCAGTCTGCATATATCTATAATATCCAGAAATACAAATTACATAACTCCCACTAACAAAAGAAATCAAAAAAATCTAAGACACGCATATTCTTTACATGTTCTTTAAACAAAATGGGTCGTAACTCTTTTGTTAGAGGATCAGCCAACATGGACTCAGTTCTAATATTTTCAATCAAAATATCTCTCTTTTTTACCAAGTCCTTAGCAGAATAATATTTGATCTCTATATGTTTGGACGCATTGCTGATCTTGTCATGCTTTGAATAAAACATAGTTGCAGTGTTGTCACAGTAGATCACCATAGGTCTAGCAATAGAGTCCACAACTCGTAATTCTGAGAACAAATTTCTAAGCCAAATCGCTTGAATTGACGCGCCGTAGCACGCTACAAACTCAGCATACATTGTAGAGTTCGTAATCAATGTTTGCTTTGTACTCTTCCAAGAAATAGCACCTCCGGCCATCATAAAAATATATCCAAAGGTTGATTTTCTATTATTTGAACAACTAGCAAAATCAACATTTGCATATCCAATCACTTTAGATCCTCAACTCTGTTATACACAAGCATGAAGTCCTTTGTTTGTTGTAGATATCTCATCACCTTCTTAGCTGCAACCCAATGTTCTTGACCTGGATTCGACAAATATCTTCCAAGAGTATTCATTGCAAAAGCAATATCAGTCTGGTACATACTTGTGTATACATAAGACTACCAACTGCACTAGCATATGGAACATTCTTCATGACTTCTTTTTCAACATCATTCTTAGGGCATTGTTCTACACTCAATTTATCTCCTTTCACAACAGGAGCATCACCTGACTTGCAGGTCTGCATATTGAATCTTTTCAAAACACGATCTATATAACTTTTTTGAGATAATCCCAGAGCCTTCTTAGATTTGTCACGATAAATCTCAATGCCTAGAATAAAAAAGGCTTCCCCAAGATCTTTCATATCAAACTTTGTAAATAGAAACTTTTTTGTGTCATTCAATAGATCAACATCATTGCTAGCAAATAAAATGTCATCTATATAAGGTACTTAGATATATATATATATATATATATATATATATATATATATATATATATTTACTCCCACTTACTTTCATGTAGATGCATTGATCAAACTTGTTTTCTTCGAAGCCAAATGATCTCATAACTTTGTGAAATTTTAAGTACCACTGACGTAATGCTTGTTTGAGACCATAGATGGACCTTTGAAGTTTGCATACTATATGTTCTTTTCCAGCTTCTTTAAACCCTTCAGGTTGCTGCATATATATTTCTTCATCCAGATCTCCATTCAGAAAAGCTATCTTAACATCCATTTGGTGAAGCTCTAAGTCAAAATGAGCCACCAATGCCATGATTATCCGAAAAGAGTCTTTAGTGGACACTGGGGAAAAGATTTCAGTATAATCAATGCATTCTCTCTATGTGTACCCTTTTACAACTAACCTTGCCTTGAATCTCTCTATGTTGCCTTTACTGTCTTTCTTGGTTTTGAATACCCACTTGCAGCCGATCGGTTTATGCCCATCAGGTAAATCAACAAGTTTTCATACTTGATTAGTTGACATAGAAATCATCTCATCATTCATTGCTTCTAACCATTTATTTGCCTGATCACTATTAAGTGCTTCTTTGAAGGTTGTCGGATCAACTATATTTCCAATGTCAAAATCAGCTTCTCCAAGATAAACATGATAATCATTTAGAGATGGTGGTCTTCTTTGTCACTGTGATCTTCGCACAGGCATTTCTGGAGCTACATCATTCATTTGGGGAATTTCATTTGTGGTAGAAGGATCTACCAACATATTTCCACTAGTAGCATCTTGCTGAACTTCTACTCTGCACGGCTCCTGCATAGAATCATCATGCAAGATGGGCAATGGAATAGAGATCGTTTTGTTTGATTCTTCCCTTTCAAAAGATTGAGAAGAACTCTTTTTAGCAACATCTAATTCCAGGAATTTGGCAGTTTGAAATTCAATGACTCTAGTGCCGTGAGTAGGACAATGGAACCTATACCCTTTAGAATGATCAGGGTATTAAATAAAGTAACATCTAGTAGTCCTAGATTCGGTCTTCTTTTGAGAAAGATTATAAATTTTCACCTCTACAGGACAACCCCAAACTCAAAAATGTTTCAAGCTTGGTTTCCTCCCCGTCCACAATTCAAAAGGTGTTTTCGGCACCGATTTACTAGGTACACGATTCAATATATAAGTTGTTGTTTTAATTGCATCACCCCATAAATATTCAGGCAAATTAGAACTGCCCATCATGCTTCGTTTCATCTCCATGAGTATGCAATTGCGCCGTTCAACTACAACATTCTGTTTAGGACTCCCAAGCATTGTATATTGCGCGACAATACCACAGTCTTGCAAATATTTTGCAAACGGTCCCTTTTGCTGTCCAATCTCAGTATATCGCCCATAATACTCACCACTGCGATCAAACCTAACAATCTTGATAAATTTTCCCAATTGTTTCTCAACTTCAGTACGAAACACTTTGAACATTTCAAGAGCATCAGTCTTTTCCTTAATTAGATAAATATAACAACAATGGGAGAAATCATCAATGAACGTGATGAAGTACTTATTTCCACACAAAGTGGTTGAGTATGGACCACTAATATCAGTATGAATTATCTCCAATAGACTTTAACTGCGAGTAGCACCTTTTTTCTTGGTTTTAGTTAATTTTCCCCTCACACAATCAATACAAGTCTTAGTATCATCTGAGTCAAGAGGAGGAAGAATATCAATCTTGATAAGTCGCTTTACCCTTTCTTTGGAGATATGCCCTAATTGCTTATGCCATAGCAATGAAGATCTTTCTTTGATAAAACATCTCTTAGCAACATTATTCTCGACATTGAAAGAGCAATATGGTCTATTGGAAGATAAGGATAATCGATATAATCCATCAAACAAAACACAATTCCCAATAATTCTAGAATCATAACTCAAATCCACTCTCTTATTCGCAAAATGAAGACAATATCCAGCTTTGTCAAGCGAAGAAAGAGATACTAAGTTTCTCCTAAAACTAGGAACATAAAAAGCATTGTTCAAGACAAGCTGAAAACTAGAATTCAAATTCAAAACAACTGTCCCTATGCGCTCCACATCAACTCCAGTATTTTTTCCAACTTTAAGCTTTGACTCCCTCAGACTTGGATTCCTTAAATTTGTGAGACCCTGTAAGGTAGTAATCATATAAACAGTAGCACCAGAATCAAGCCACCAAGAATCCATAGGAACATCAACTAGATTTGACTCAAAACACACCAACAACTCACCTTGGTGACTTTCTTTTCTTGTTTTTAGCCAAGCTTGGAACTTATAGCAATTGGCTCTCTTGTGACCTTGCTTCTTGCAATGAAAATACTTAAAATCCTTATCTCCATTTCTCCCATAATTCCCATTTTTTTTTAAGTCTTGCCCTTTTTTTGGATCATGAACATTCGACCCTTTAGGCTTCCATTTGCCTCTAGATGAACTTAACTAGGCATTGACAGTTAAGTGGGCGGACTCATACTTTTCCTTCTTTAACTTCTCTTCCTCAGTCACACACTTGGTAATCAAGGAATTAATGCTCCATGTCTCATTATGAACACTATAAGCAATCTTAATTTGGCTAAATTCAGCTGGCAGAACATTTAAGATATGATGCACAATATAATTTTCAGAATGGACAATTTCATGGTTCTTAAGTTTGGATTAAATGTGGACCATCTTCAGTATAAATTCTCTAACACCCATAGCAGCATCATACCTCATGTTTGTTAACTCACTCAGCAAGTTTCGAGCTTCGGCCTTATCTGAGACTCTATATCTTTCTCCCACTGCTTCAAGAAACTGTCTAGCATTTGTATCTTTCGGCAAACCACTAATGAGATGCTTAGCGATGGACCTTTTCATAGCAATGAGGCTCAACCGGTTAGATTTTTCCCATCTAGCATAATGGGCCTTTTGATCTACAGTACTTTGATCATTGGGTCTGACAGGTTCATCCTCACATAGAGCCAAGTCCATATCGACGATGCCTAGAGCAAACTCTATGTCTTGCTTCCATCTCTTAAAGTTTGATCCAGTTAACATTTGAATCGTGGCATTGTTGTTATTTACAGCAAAGGTAGCTATTTGTCACACATAATGCAATAAGATTAATTATGGGCAATGAGTATTTCAACAAAAATAATTAGTACATTATAAACTCCCCTTTCGGCAGAGTTTATAATGCACAATTATTTTTCACAGCATGAAGTTTATAAAGCAACAATAAGGAGAATTACATATAATTGTTAAGGATCCATCCCCTTTTGGCAGACAAATCCTTTAAATCATACATCTCAATAATATCAACATAGACGGGAATTACATATAATTTTCAAAACATTTATCCCCTTTGGGCAGATAAATATTTTTTAATTATACATCCCATCTTTTAAATATAGGAATTAAACTTCATACTTTTTTCCAAATTAATATACACAATAACTCCCTTTGGGCAAGTAATTGTATATACTAATCTTTATCAATATGAAACTCCAAAAATTTATGCCCAAAATTCATCAAACAATATGAAACACTTTATAACATGTGTTTCCAATGATCCTATTGCATTTTTCAAAACAACAATTTTTGCCACAATTTTTTTAATTATTATTTCATTATTATCATATTATTTAAATAATATGGACCCACCCACGGGCCTTGAACCGCAAGCAACCTGGATCAGACCGTAGGGCCTGAGCAACCCAAAACAAAAACTCTCTCGCGGCCCATATGAATATTTATTCTTATTTGGGCTCTGGGTTCTAGGCATGAGCCCAGAACCTTTATGTTTCTTTAATAAAGGTCTTGGGCTACGCCCAAAACCTTAAACATAAAATAAACTAAAGAAAGGATGGGCTGGAAAAGTTCTGGGCATGAGCCCAGAACTTGCGACATAAAAAATAAAAGAACATGGGCTTACGCCCATGTTACAAGCCCAGCCCGGCTAGAGGTCGTCTTCAACCTCCAACCGGGTCATGAAATTGCAGAAAACCGGGTCATACGACCCGTTTTGACTCGAAGCTCCGAAGGCACAAATTAACATGGTTTTTGATGAAATTTCCTCATGGGTTTTGCATATAACATTAATATAATTAACTACATTGAATTAAACGAAGAAAAACCAACTAAATTTACCACATCCAAGCTTTAAAATTTCGGAACCAAGCCTCCCATGGCCAAAAATTCGGTTTCTTGAATTTTAACCCTAAAAACTTACCTTGATGCAACAAAAAAATGCATTGATGCAACAAAAAGATGCTAAAACTAATATATAACAATACCCATACAAAGATTTGCATCAAACATCAATCAATAAGTAATTTGAACTTTATCACGCATAAACCCTAGAATTTCGAATTTGAAATTATATCTCAATTCTCAACGAAATAATGCAAATTATATATGATTGGAAAGATCTTGACATGTAGAACAAAAGCCCTATGGTTTCAAGATCAATCGAGCAAAAAAAAAAAACACACGAAAAATAACTACAATATTCGGCTCAAAAAAAGAAAGTTTCGAATTTGTCCATAAAAAATAAAATTTGGGCCATACAATCATATATGATCCTGCTTTGATACCACATGAAGAATATTATTCACATAAACAACTAATCAATCAAGAAAAAATGGATCTATATATAATTGTAAAACACCGATATCACTAAACACAGCGGAATTAAAGCGTACCTATTTGAGCCATTGTTTCAAGTGAAGAAAAGTATATCACTCTGATAATCAGGAATCTATTGGAATGCCAGATCTTCCTCTCTATGACCTATTTCAGTACAACAGCTTTCAATGGGAGTAAAGCAACTCATAGGTATAACCTATCCTTCTATAGGCTAAAGAGGGGACCTAACAAATCCTATTCAACAGCGTGTCAATTGAGCCATTCCCATTACGGGCTTCAGTTAAACACAATTGCCTACACTTTACTACTCAACTAGGCCCGTTATCAATAGAAGCCAATACCCAATTTAATCATATCACTGTAGGGTTCAACAAATATTAGAATATTCATTAACCCGATTATTTAAAATAGGAAATCAATTAATTAATGTAAGCCTATATTATAGGAAATTTCCAACATGGGGGAGGAGCCACCCATGGGGTTGGCCAAAGAGTAACATTTGCAGCTGGGGTTGATCTAGAGGACGGCGTAAGGCAGGAGATTTCCACCGTGCCGGTTCACATTTTTGAGCCAATTGGCGCTGATGATTTTAGTCTCGAGTACTTCGAGGGAAAATGCCATATTGGGAGCAGTGGATTTGAAGAGGCTAGAGGTGGGGTATCAATTCGAGAGTCCTGAGGCATTCATCGGAGAGGAGCTGGTTTTATAATGGGGCAAGCCATAGGGCATCTGCAAGGGGAAGGCGGGCGGAGCGCCGGAGGTGGGGGCTGTTAGGTGGAGAGTGGTGGAGAGTGATTAGTGCCCAAAAAATGTCCACCCGCCGTCTTTTGCCTTACGGAACCAATTAATCTATCATTATCCTCAGGAGCCATTGGGTACCCATCTTGTTCTTTACTCGAAACTTGGGGACGGCCTGTAGCAATCTGTAATCACGCGAATGTTTAGGAACGCTAATACCCATTTGGAGCAGGACGATATTGCTTTCTCTAGGCATATTAGATTAGTTTAGTATCGACTTTCAAAATATGGGATATTCCTTTCTCAATGGCTATTAGATTAGTTTAGTCTCGACTTTCAGCATATATCGACCAAAATTCATAGATTATTTATGTCATTTTTCCTTTAACCAAAAACCCCAAATTTTGTTCAAAATGACAAATTTATCCTAAACTTTTTTTTTTTGTGACATGAAAAACTTTCAATTTTGCAAACTATGACACATTTATCTAATTAAGGGCATTTTTGTCTTATTTTTTCTATTTTTCTATTTTTCATTTTTTTTCTTCTTCTTCTCTCTTCCCTCCGCTGGCCATGGTGAAGCCGATGAAGGGAAGCCAGCATCGGGCGAGGGCTGCCCTCGCCAGCGTCGGGCGAGGTCGCCCTCGCCTAAGCTGGCTAGGGCCGCCTAATGGCCCTCACTTGATGCTTTGGTGAGGGTGGCCCCAACCAGCTAGGGCGACCCTCGCCCGACACCGGTAAGGGAACCCTTGCCGGACACCAGCTTCCCTCCCCCATGGTTGGCAGAGGGAAGAGAAAAGAAGAAAAAAAAATAAAAAAGTAAAAAGACCAAAATGCCCTATAGTTTAAGATAAACGTGTCACATTGATAGAAGTTTAGGTTTTTTGTGTCACGAAAAAAAGTTTAGAGTAAATGTGTCACGATTGGCAAACTTCAGAATTTTCATGTTACAAAAATTTTTTTTTTTGGTAAATTTATCATTTTCGGCAAAATTTGGGGTTTTTTGGTGGTTTTTTCCCTAATTAAAGGCTATGGGTTTCAACTTTTCAATTTGTTTGATAAAACTCACCATTTTAGATTTAAAAGGTTTAAATCAATTGAAAATTCAATTCAATTGATAAGTAAGGAAATGTTACTCTTTTTTTTTGGGTAAAAAAAATCAATTTAATGGATAAGTTAATTTCCTTTTTTTTTTTTTTTTTGGTTTATGTACTTTTATTGTATTTTCATTCGAGTGAGCTTTGACTTATTGGAAGTTTACTCTCTTCTTACACTTCTTGGAATCGCATTTAGGCTGAAGTCATAGACTTAGTTGAGCTCAAATCGAACGTGGAGCAGCATCCGAGTCTAGATAGTCAGGCTTGACTCGAGTTATGAAGCTGTGTCTCACTCATTACACCCAAGTTCAGCCATATATACTCAACTCCGCAATTAAGAAATCCTAACAAAAGAAATAAAAAAAAAATACAGAGAGAAAAAAATGATTGGATGACGGTTTTTAATTTATCATGAGAATAACAATCTGTTTTGAATCATAAAAAAATTAAATGATAAATAATTATAAATTATTATGGAGTCATTCTTTCAAAGATTTGTGACTGACAATAAGTTATTATTTTGACGATAAATTAAAGAATGTTATGCTAGTAAAATTCTTGAATAAAAAAACAAAATTCTCCCAATGGAAACCAACAACTTTCCAATGGCGTTTGGCCACCACTGTGCGGGGCAGCATCCTAAGAGGCAAGTCTTGTTAAAGGAAAGTAGCAAGTCAACTCTTGTTAAAGAAAAAAAAGTTGGAAGGATAACTCTCAAGTTGGGTTGAGTTCTCTCTCTATCCGTTGGGTGACAGTTGTTCTCTCTATTCAAATCCCAAATCACCAAACCCTAAATCCTAGGAAAAATTTAAAAAAAGTTATAAACCTATTACATTTATGCCAATTTAGTCCTAAACTTTTTTTTGTGCCAATTAAGTTCTAAACTTTTTCACGTTGTGGCAATTTTGTCCTTTCCGGTTAATTTTGGCCAGATTTTGCTGGTTAGACACCGGTCGGCTGACGTGGCCTAATCGGCGCTGATGTAGAAAACTTTTAATAATATTTTTAAATTTTTAAATTTTTACTTTTTTATTTTTTCCTTCTCTTCCTTCTTCCTCTGGCCGGTCGCTCGATCTCGTCGGCCACCTCGCAGCCCGGGGGGCCTCACGGTCACTAACGAGCCTCGCTAGCCCGGTACGAGGTCAGCTCGAGGTCGCGTAGGCCACGAGGGCAGCCTTGCGCCGGGTTGACGGGGCTCGCCCTCGTTGCCAGGCCTCAAGGGCGGCCTCATGGCCACTGGCGAGGTTGCCGGTTGGAGGAAGAAGGAGGAGAAGGAAAAAAAAATAAAGAAAAAGAAAAAAGAAAAAGAAAAATATTAAAATATTAAAATATTATTAAAAGTTGTTTACGTCAGCATCGATTGAGTCATGTCAGTCAGCCGGTATCTAGTCAGCAAAGTCCAGTCAAAATTGGCCGGAAGTGACTAAATTGGCACAACGTCAAAATGTTTAAATCTTAATTAGTGCCAAAAAAAGTTTAGGACTAAATTGACACAAATGCAAAAGGTTTAGGAATTTTTTAACACTTTATCTCCATGAAGATTTTGGGCATACTCCACCCGATTAGTTCCATTCTCTTCACTTCAATGCATTTCAACTAGTTTCGTCTCCGATCATAGCACCCTCTCTAGATCTTCCCTCTTCAAGGCGTCCTATGGTAGCATAATCGCGTTTCACTGGATTTCTTCCTCGAATCTCCTCCAGATCCGCCCTCTTCAAGGCGATCCATGGAAACACAATCGCTCCTCAGTGGTTTCTTCCTAGAAGCTTCAAGTGGCCGGAACATTAATCCCTGGGCTTTTGCGTCTGTCTCTGGATGTCGGTTTTAGTTTCTTGAAGAGAACCCCCAGTACAATCTTTCAATGCAACCTCCTTTGAGCGCCCATCATCTTTAGCGTTTCCTTCTTTCCAAGGAAATATCCACAGCCTCTCAGCAAATCTAGAAAAGGTGACTGGAAATGGAAGGCAGGGAGGAAAACCATCTCCGATTGGCGGCACTGTGTTGAAGAATGGGAGACTTGTGGTCCGAAGAGGATATCACGGACCTAGGGGCTAACATTCCAAAGGAAGAAAAGCAAGAAAGTGAGTTTACTCTCGCAAGCTATTTTCGAAGCCTAATGTTAATTTCTAGGCTTTCATTAACATTATGAAAAGAGTATGGAACACAGACTCAGTCAAATGTGAGTTAATCGAACTAGGTTATTTCTCATTTTTGTTCCAATCAATTGAAGAAAAAATGAGAGTTTTAGAATAAGGACCGTGGTCTTTTGCGAGTAACCTATTAGTCCTCAAAGAAGGAGACCCAAACATACCTGAATATTGTTACGAGTTCACGCATTATGCATTTTGGGTGCATATTATAGGCCTCCCTCATGTTAGAGTCACTGAAGATTCCATATGCCTCTTAGCCTCTCGATTGGGGAAAGTTGAGGAGGTAAAAATCGAGGCGAGAAACAACAATTCACGCAAAAATGGAAAGGACAGAGTGCTGCTGAACCTGTTATGCCCACTCAAAGCAGGAACTGTAATCAATTATGGGGAAAAGAAATGGTGGATAGACTTCAAGTACGAAAGGCTCCCTCATTTTTGCTATTCTTGTGGTCGCATTAGGCATTATGCAAACTTTTGCTTTGAAACACCTTATGAAGAAATTGGATTAGCTCAAAATCAACCGGGTCGATATGGCTCGTGGCAAAAGGCGGAAGTTCGAGAAGTCAGCCCCTATTGGAAGACATTTTATGGAAAAATTAAACTTTATGCCATGGACGAAGAGGCTGTGATGGAAGCTCCTATAGTGGCAATCGAAATACCCCTGAGATCAGAAGATGATGAACTAAATGAATTGGCAATTGTTACTGTCCAGCCTAGTGCAAAGAAGGTTATGAAAGAGTATGAAAAGATAGAACAAACTACACAAGCAGTGGGCAAAGATCAAGGCAGCATCCAATGCTACTCCCTTCTCCAATAGGGAATGAGATGCACTCACTAAACTCTAAGAAAGGAACAGCTGTGTATAAAGCTCTTGTGGCAAAAAAACAAAAGCGGGTCAGTCCCTACAAGAAGAAAACCTCACAGGACCTCTTGGCGGATGAAAAACAACTCTTGGATGCCCCAATCAATCATGGGAAGGGGCTAGTGCATGGTTTAGGTATGTGAATACCCATCTAGAGCAGGAAGATATTGCTTTCTCTAGGCATACTAGATTAGTTTAGTCCCGACTTTCAAAATATGGGTAGGATGATATTCCTTTCTCAATGCATATTATATTAGTTTAGTCTCGACTTTAAGAACATATTAGAATAAAATTCAGAGATCATTTGTGTCATTTTCCCTTTAATTAAAGGTTACGGGTTTCAACTTTTCAATTTGTTTGATAAAACTCACCATTTTAGATTTAAAAGGTTTAAATCAATTGAAAATTCAATTTAATTGATAAGTAAGGAAATGCTACTCTTTTTTTCTTGGGTAAAAAAAATCAATTTAATGGATAAGTTAATTTCTTATTTTTGTTTTGGTTTATGTACTTTTATTGTATTTTCGTTCGAGTGAACTTTGACTTATTGGAAGTTTACTCTCTTCTTACACTTCATGGAATCCCATTTAGGCTGAAGTCATAGACTTAGTCGAGCTCAAATCGAACGTGGAGTAGCATCCGAGTTATGAAGCTGTGTCTCACTCATTACACCCAAGTTTGGCCATATATACTCAACTAACAAGAAATGATTATTTTTTATTCTATTCCCGGGAACTGATTTTGAGTAAAAGAATGCGTTTGGTAACTGTCCAAAATTTCTGATTCTGGAATAGAATTGCGTTTGATACCGTATTCATTGATTTTGTTCCAAATCAATTTCTTTTAATTTTTAAATAATTTTTGTACTTTTGTACTTTTGTTTTGTTTTGTTTTTTTCCTTTTTCTCCTATTCTTCTTGTTCTTCTTGTGGTCGGCGACCTCATTGGAGCGTCGCTGGCCCTTGGCGAGGCCGGCCCTTGTTGGTCGAGTCTCATCGGTAGTTGGGCGAGGCTTGGCCTCGTCGGTGGCCAGGCCGGCCTCGTCGGGGCTGGGCGAGCCTCACGGGGCCGGGCGAGGCCTACCCGGCCACCGGTGAGGCTAGGCAAGGCCCACCGGTGGCCGAGCCGGCCTCGTCCGTCTGGCAAGGCCGGCCTAGCCACCGACAAGCCTCGCCGATGGCTGGGCTTGCCTTCAGTGAGCTCATCAAACCTCACCCTGGCTTGGCGAGCCTCCAGTGAGCTCGTCGAACCGGTGGATGGCGACCGACGGCGGACGGCGGCGGGCGGTAGTGGACGGTGGTTGTAGGATGGCGGAAGGGAAGAATAAGACTTTCATTGTTTTGATTTTTTTTTTAATTTTTCAGATCGAGAATCACATATTTTTTTTATTCTCAATTCTTATCCAAAACTGTTCCTAAAAACAAAAATTTTATTAAACACAATTTTGCTTTCAAACCGATTCTGGGAACAAAAAATCAGAATCAAGCACTGTTTACCAAATAATGCCTAAGAGTCAACTGTTACAAAAGAGAGGCAGCCTTTTTAATTTTTCTTTTTCTTTTGGAGTCAGAACAAAGCACACGAGTTTAAGGTCCGCAAAGGATAGATTTGTTTTATAGGCCACCTAATTGAAATGAAAAAAGAAAAACGTCGCGTCGTATTTCGCAGTTTGTACCAGTGGTCCTGCTTTGGCATTCAAGAAGGAATTTGTTCTCGAACGTCGACGCAAGCTCCGAGAAATCTAGGAAATTCACATCAGAATACAATAAAATTTAAAAAAGAAATAGACTCATCGAAGAACAGGCCAATTAAGTCGTCTCCCTGAAAATTGACTTTTTTTCTCTCTGTGCTCGCTCGTCGAGATCTTGCTTACCGCTATGGTAGTCTCTTTCCCTCTTCCCCAAAAAAACATTTCTCTCCTTGATCTGCCTTGCTTCCAGCCTCATTACTATCTATGCTCTCTCTGATTGTGTTTCGATGGAGCTTTTGCCGATCTTCTTCTCCTGGTGATCTTGCTCGTTTTCCGCTTGTCTTCTTCCTTGGGTGGCTCACGGTCTTCATATTCTGGCTCTTCTGAGCTCTGCATGTCACCGATCTGGGTTGATTCTTACTTTTTGTGATGGTCTTGGCGCTTTCCTTCCCTTTACGGGTATGCATGTTGAAGTTTTAGCTTCATCGGGTACTCACTCTTATTGTTAGTGCTAGGTTTATAGTCAAGCTGTTGCCTGTTGCTTGGTATGGCCTCCTCTGATCCTTATTTTGTGCATGGGAGCCCCGAGGCTTACAGTAGCTCATTGTATGAAGATGCTCGCATCCTAGCTCTTAGTAAACGTCTGGGTCGGCTCTGGTCTGAACAGGATATTGAAGTTTGGGAAGATGCGCCCTCGCCCGAAGGTTTGGCTGAATGTCGACTAATTCTAGTCGGTAAGCTCCTGTCTGATTCCCCTATTAATTTACTAGCCTTTCAATCTACTATGAAGCATGCTTGGAGAACATATAATGTCGACATTACACAACATAATGGGGGAATTTTTGTTATGAAATTTAAACATGAAAACGAGAAGAATAGAGTTCTTACTACAGGCCCTTGGTTATTTGGTGGTATTCTGGTTATTCTCCGACCTTGGCAGTATAATACTCCGCTGCACTGTTATAATTTCTCGACGTGTTCTTTCTGGGTTCAAGTTGTTGGCCTGCCTTTGGAGCGCTGCACGGAAGATTTGATGAGAAGAGCTGTTAGAAGGGTTGGTCGTGTTCTGGAAATTAAAATTGATAACGGTATTGGCACCTCTCTTAGAGCTGGCAGAGCTCGTATTGAATTGAACCTCCAAGAACCCCTCCTGCCAGGTCAATTTATCAGAGTGGATGGCAGAAACATCTGGCTTGATTTCAGATATGAAAGACTATGCCATTTTTGTTACTCTTGTGGTCGTCTGGGACATCATGCCTCAACCTGTAAAGAATATGAGTAGATGAACAGAAAATGAGTAATCGTGACAATCTATACTTTGGCCAGTGGCTGCAAGCCAAAGTCAGGGAATTCAGCCCTTTCTGGACTGCCTTTTATGCCTCAACTAGCCCTTTACCAGAACCTGAGGAAATTGTTCTCGAGACTCAGGTTATCCCCCCAACTAATGAGGCTATTATCCCAGAATCCAGTAGTAAAGGCAAGGAGATCGTACCGATACCAAATAGTCCTCCTTTGTTTCTGCCAGAACATATGGAGGCGAGAGCTAAGGTTGAGCGGCAACTGGTCCCTACTATGGGCCCCTCTCTGCAGACTGCTCCTTTCTTCATCTCAGGAATGGGAGAAGGTTCCTGTGTTTCAGCAAAGTCAAAGAAGCCTAAGTTAAATAAACTTAGTACCAAAGCGGGACCAATCAAAAAGGTGAAGCGTCCTAACTTGTTGCGTGATGGGTTGGATGAATCTCTGTTGTTGGACACCCCTATTTTTGAAGCTGCTGAAGCGAAATCATAGGCCCTGGTGGCTGGCCCCAAAAAGCCACCTGTGGACAAATGAAGCTAATTAGTTGGAACTGTTAGGGGTTGGGCAACCCCCTGACAGTTCAAGCCCTTAGGGTGTTAGTGGCCCGTGAAAAGCCCGACATCCTCTTTTTGATGGAAACGAAGAATAGGAGTCCTGTACTTAACAGACTTCAGAAGAAGCTGAAGTTTCCTTATGGTTTTTTGGAAGATCCTGAAGGTCTTGCTGGCGGCCTGGCCATTTTCTGGCAGGATTCTATGTCGCTGTCCCTGGTGGATCAGTCCTCTTCCTTTTTTGACCTCCAGTGTTTTTTAAAGGAGTGTGGAACCTTTATGCGTCTCACTTGCCTCCGTGCTCCGGCTACTTTCTCCCGGCAGCTCCTGTTATGGGATAATCTGAAATTAATTGGTAACCAGAATATGTTACCTTGGCTTTGTATCGGAGACTTTAATGAGGTAATGTATCCCTGGGAAAAACAAGGTAGAAGACCGGCGAATGCCCAACGAATGCATACCTTTAGGGATTTGGTGAGTGAAGCTTTGCTTATGGAGTTAGATAGTAAGGGCTGCTCCTTTACCTAGTGTAATAACAGAACAGAGGAGGATGAAGTTAAAGAACGCCTGGACCGAGCTTTTTGTAATGTTTCTTGGCGTCTTACCTTTCCAACTGTAGAGGTTCTAGCGCTTCCGGCTATTGGTTCTGATCACAGTCCCTTGGTGCTTCAAACCACTCCTGCTCGTCGGAGGTCTCCTAAACTTTTCACTTTCGAATCTTATTGGCTACAAGACCTGGAATGTCGTATGGTCATTTCAAATGCTCTTTCCAGAGTTCAATCAGAAAATTTTACCTTAGCCAAGAAGTTACAGGTTGTCACAGCTGCCCTTTCTCAATGGAGCAAATCCAGATTCTCCAATGCGCATCTCAAGATTAAAGAGCTCCAGCATCAACTACAAGTCCTGACCAACCAAAGAACCTGTCAATCAAATAAAGCTCAGATGGAGGATTTAAAATAGCAAATTCACAAGTTATGGACCCAAGATGAGCAGTATTGGGCTATGCGTTCCCGTATTCAATGGCTGAAAGAAGAAGATAAAAACTCAAAATTTTTCCATGTGACTACTATTCAGAGACGCCAAAAAAATAGAATCAGTATGTTACTTGACCAGTGTTAAAATATGTCTTGAGTTTGAGTCCAATGTAAAATTCCAAATATTCCGAATTAGATATGTTGCGGACGTCTGAAATAGGAAAGTCCAACTTCGACTTGGATTTGGATTTTGTTTTGGATAAAATCGTTCAAAATAGGAAACAAAATCCTATGAGAAGTTGGCAAAAGTTCACTCATATATATATAGACCTGTGGCCATGGGTGGTAGGTGTAGATCACAAATTGTCTTGAAGCACCGCGTGAGTGCTTGGTGTTCCGCCGTTGATCATGAAGAATTGGTCTTGAAGCGCCATCTTGTCATCGAGTGCTTGAGAGGGATTTTCTTTGTCGTTCTTGTTCGTGCAATTATATCCAAGAAGATTTAGTGTTTGTAGCTGATACAAATCTTGAGGTAAGATTTGTGTGTAATTCCTTCGTGAGATTGAGAGATTATTTTGTGAGGAATTTGGGGGCTAAACACTGTGTGCGTTTTTTGGATGTAATTGGGGCTTGGGAAACACCGAGAGAGTGTTTGAGTGACTTGAGTGTGTAATCTCCTTGTATCGCTTGATCTATAGTGAAATTCGCTGCTGCTCTCCCCGTGGACGGAGGTTTTACGACTGAACCACGTAAATCCTTATCCGATTTATTTTCTTCTTCAGTTATATTATTGTTCGATCGCTCGCCCTATCGCAACAACCAGCATGATCAATGGATAAGGGATGAAACAGCCTTACAGGAGATGACGTAGGGCTATTTTCAGAATCTATATACCTCTGCTGGGCAGCGTAATTATGAGCCCTTTTTATCTCAATGCCCGGCAATGGTCACAGAGGAGATGAACCAGAAACTAATGGCTGAAGTGACACCTGAAGAAGTTCGGAATGCTGTGTTTCAGTAAGGAGCCTCGAAAGCACCCGGCCCAGATGGTTTAAACGGCCTTTTCTATCAGCATCATTGGGACATTTTAAAAGATGAAGTGTTTACCTCGGTGAAAGCTTTCTTTGACTCTGGGATGCTGGATTCTTCAATAAACAAAACGTATCTAACTCTGATTCCAAAGATAGCTCATCCTGAAAGGTTAGATCAATTCAGGCGAATTAGTCTTTGTAATTTCCAGTACAAAATTATCGCAAAATGTTTAGCCAACGTTTAAAGCCTTTGTTACCTGATCTGATATCGGTCGAACAAAGCGCCTTTGTTGGAGGCTGTCAAATTCAGGACAATATTTTAGTGGTGCAGGAAGTCCTTCATCATCTTAGAATCTGCAAAAGAAGAAGAAAATTTCAGGGGATCCTAAAACTCGATATGAGAAAGGCATACAACCGTGTTGAGTGGGATTTCCTACAGGATTATCTGTACCAGATTGGCTTTAACTCGAATTGGATTTTTGGGGTGATGCAATGTGTTAGGACAGCATCTCTAAGTGTTAAATTCAATGGCCAGCCTCTTCCACCCTTTTCTATGTCGAGGGGCCTCAGGCAAGGAGATCCTCTATCTCCATACTTATTTATTTTAGTGGCTAATGCTTTATCTACCCTAATTCATCAAGTTGTGGAGATGGGAAGTTTAAGAGGGATCCAACTTACCCGGAGTTGTCCAAAGCTTTCTCACCTATTTTTTGCTGATGACGCTATCTTCTTCTTTGAGGGTAAGCTGCTGGAATGCCAAAACCTATCCAACATTTTAAACCAGTATTGTCAAGCCTCGGGACAGGAAATAAATAGAAACAAATCAGGCATATATTTCAGTCGTGGCTGTCCAGCTCCTTTGCAGGCATATCTGGCCGGGGTCGGAGTACCAAGAATGCGAGAAGATAGGGAAATACACGGGGATTCCTTCGATCGGGCGCAGATCAAAAGCTGACATGTTTTCTTGGATTCTAGCAAGGATACATGCAAAATTGGATGGATGGAAGGAGAAACTGTTTTCTAAAGGAGGCAAGGAGATTTTAATTAAAGCAGTTGTGCAAGCGGTACCTCAATATGCAATGTCCATTTTCGAAATTCCTAAATCTCTTTGCAAAGAAATAGAGCAGAAAATTTCTAATTTCTGGTGGCAAACTCATAATGAGAAATCAGGTATGCACTGGAAAAATTGGGAATCTTTGAAGAGGCGAAAAGATGAGGGAGAGCTTGGTTTTCGAGATTTAATTACCTTTAATAAAGCCCTTTTAGCTAAGCAAGCATGGCGTTTGTTTCAAAATCCTCACTCTTTGTGGTCCCGAATCTTTAAAGGGATTTATTTTCCCTCGAAGGACTTATGGCATGCAGAAAAAGGAGCCAAACCCTCTTGGGGGTGGCAGAGCATATTATATGGCCGGGATTCAATTTCAAATTACCTTCTTTGGACAGTGGGGAATGGCAAGCAAATTCGGATTCATGAGGACAAATGGCTCCCATCAGGCATCATTGGTGGTCCTGCGCCGAGAAATGAGCCTGTCATGGTAGCAGATTTCATCAATTCAGCTCAGCAATCTTGGAACATACCTTTGCTTAAAAATAGCTTTGATGATCATTTTGTCAATGAGATCCTTCGCATCCAGGTACGCCCTCAATTTGCTTTAGATTCTCTAATATGGACATGAAGACAAAATGGAGTGTATTCAGTGAAAAGCGGGTATAATTGCCTTAGAAAAGAGGGTCAACATTTACCTCATCAACAAGCCTCTACATCTTTTTCTTTACCAAGGTGTTTTTGGGTTAATTTATGGCGAGTGCCGACGAGTCCTAGAGTTCATATTTTCTTATGGTCTCTCTGCCATAATGCTATTGCAACTAGAGATAATCTGTTTTCTAGACAAATTTTACCAGACCCAATATGCAGAATTTGTATCAATAGTAGATGCGACCATACCCCTGAAACTACTGAACATCTTTTTTTACATTGCCCATGGACTAAAATGGTGTGGGGTCATCCTCATATCAAGATGAACATCAGCCTTTTTCATACAAACCGTGTTGATGACTGGTTATATCAGCTTATGAGGAGGAAGGATGTCGTACTTGATTTGGATATAATCGCGGCTGTTCTTTGGCACATTTGGAAGGCCAGGAATGATTTTCTGTTTCGGCATTCCAGATCAGGTGGTCTTTAACACGCTAGCCTATGTGCAGGTGTATAGAACTTGTTCCTCAGAATCCCTACATAACAGCAAACACCCAGGTTAGTTCCCTAATCCTCGAAACCAAGAAAATGCACTTTCGGATTTCCCTTCTTTCGGCCGAAAACAAAGGCGTCTCCTCCAGAATCCCTTTAAGTCCTCGGGATGGCGTCCGCCGGATCGGGGAGTTATTAAAGTAAACGTCAATGGCTCTTTCCATCCAGGTGCGTTGGAAGGATCGGTAGCCGGTGTGTGCCAAGATTTCAAGGGCAAATTAATAGATGGCTTTTCCCTCTCCATTCGCGCGGCCTCTGCTCTGCAATCAGAGATCCAAGCATTCACGTCGGCTCTCAAGTTTCTTCTTCAAACAGGGCGATCAAATACTCACCTGATAATCGAATCCGATTGTCTTCTGCTGGCCGAGGCGCTGCTGGATCCAGATCGCGTTCCTTGGGAGGCTTGCTCTTTGTTTGAGGAGGCGGCAGCTCTGTTTCATCTGTTTCCAACCCTAGGTTTGAGTCATTGCCGAAGAGATGGAAATGTGGTTGCGGATTGGGTAGCTCGTGCGCATGGGCTGGGCCTTCTCCCTCAAAATTGGCCCGTCTTTCCCCCTCCTTTCCTGTTCTCTCTTTTGTGCTCAGACGCTTCGAATTGCTGTACTTAATTCGTTGTTAATATATTTCTTAGTTTTCTGACCCAAAAAAAAAAAAAAAAGAACAGGCCAATTGACTTCACTCCATGTCGAGATTAAATTGCCTGGTTTTGGGTTCGTCCATGGGGAATTTATGGAGTAAACGGCCTCTTGATTCCGACTGTTTCAATTTTCCAAATCCCAAGAGGCACAACACGACCAATGTCACTCGCCGGTTCTGCAGCAAGAACAGCAAGGCCTACATGGTTCCTTCGATTCTCCGGTCTCCCAAGCTCGACACTGATTCCTCCGGTCATATGTGCTGACATGACACTTTCCGATGGCGGTGACCGGCGATAATTTAAATTTCAAAACAATATGTTTGGAATCCATATAAGATTGCTAAATTCAATGTAGTGCCGGTATAATTCCCCTGCGTAGTTACAGCACGAGGCAATAAGCACGATGTTGGGGGGCCAAAAGTCAATTTGTCAACCAACAATAATAGTTTCTACATTACCATGTGATGATTATGATTGGGTGCTTGAGTTTAATCCACTGCATCATATAGAATCAAGGGCAATTTACCTAATGTACTTTAGTGCACTTTCTAGAAAAACCTCGTCATATCATTTGAAGAATTTGTGACTCGTCTAGGAACGATAGAAGGGGAAAATTGTAGGGGTGCAATCTGCCCATATGACAGAAAGGGCCTCAGGTTACGGGGGTGGAATCCGACAACTTAATGGAGACCCCCATTTAGTTGTGGGACGGCGAATCTGCCGAGGCTTTGGTGGCTAGCCTGAAAAAGCCACCACAGCAGCCATGAAGGTCTTAAGCTAGAACTGTCAAGGTCTAGGCTCTCCCTTGACAGTCTAGCACTTACGAGCTCTTGTGGCTCGCGAGAGACCTAATATAGTTTTTCTCATGGAAACAAAAAATCAGTTCCTACTAGTAGATAATATTAAGCGTCGCCTAAAGTTCTCCTCGTTATATACTTTCAACCCTACCGGAACCGCAGGGGGGTTAGCCTTACTCTGGGATGAGGCGGTAAAACTACATATTGATTACAGCAGCTCTGAGTTAATCGATGTTTCATGCGAAGTGGATGGCAGCCCTAGTCAGATGCAGATTTCCTTCCTGCATGCATCTATTTTATTCCAAGAGAGAGTGTCACTTTGGAATTTCATCTATCGTCGGCATGCATCTTTAGCAGCTCCCTGGATATGCCTAGGGGACTTCAATGAGGTACTCTACCAATGGGAGAAGGTAGGACGGCGACCTGCAGAGAGATTTAGAATGATGGCCTTTCGGGATTTTGTGGATTCTTGTTCCCTCTTAGATGTGGAGAGTAAAGGCTGTGCTTTCACATGGTCTAATAGAAGGGACGGCGTTTCCCTAGTTAAAGAACGGCTTGACCGAGTGTTTGGTAACCTAGAGTGGAGGCTTACCTGGCCAAATGCTATTGCCTTTGCACTTCCAGCTTTAGGTTCTAATCATAGCCCCCTTCTACTTAGCTTTAATGAAAATCCATCAACGAAACAGCGGAGATTTCGATTTGAAGCTTACTGGTTGGATCACCCTGACTGTGCAGCGATTGTCGATCACACCTGGAGATCTGAGCCGTTGCAGCGAGTAAACCTGGCCACAAAAATAACCACTTTAACCTAGGAATTGAGACGATGGAGCAGGAGAACCTTCAGCAATGCATCTAAACAAATCGCTCAACTTAGAGGCCAACTCATACATCTTACAAAATAAAATAAGAAAATAAATCAAGCATCAAATTTGTGTGGTTCAATTGTAATAACTTATGTTCGTGAGAAGAGTAGCAAAGAAATTATACTATAGATCAAGTAATACAACATGGATTACAACCACATTTGAGTCACCTAAACGCCTTCACTATTTCTTAACTCTTAATTACAATCAATAACTCATGCCCTATTCAACCCTATAATTTTTTGCGAAATAATCTGTCAATCACAAAAGAATTAATAAATGTTACCATAAAATTTAATCAATTTCAACATTGGAATCTGTGGTATAATTTTCCGAACAAAACCAACGAAGAAAACCCATCCAAGCACTTGACGAAACCGCACTATCCAAATACATATATTGTAGTCATCAACAACCAATCAGAGAGCATGAGTCAAGGAAATATAAAATCCTCTGAACGTTTGCCCACTCAAGCAAGAAAAGATGTCATGTCCATGAGATTATATTCCCACCGTTACAGGAGTCTCTAAATACCAGATTTGTAGGGTCAATTCACACTCAAGTTTTTGTTCTTCCATATTGTGCACAATTATAATACTTCACTTGCAATATCTATTTGCTCTGTACTGTAATCTTCGACCTCACTAAAATTTCAAAAGTAGAAACTCTGACTCCATGAAGCATGAAAAGACCAACCAGTGACATCGAAGAAAGCCCAAAATTATGAAATTCATTTCAAATGTTTTTAAGGAAAGATAAAAGATAAAAAATATACTATAAGTCCCAAAGTTTATGGGCAGATTTTTTTTGGGTCGAAAATGGAGCTTTCATATACGATACTAGGAAGACGGATTACAGTAAGTAGGGTAATCTAAACAAAGGATAAGATAAAGATCCCGCGGGGGATAAAAAACCCAATTGCTCGGAAGGGTTCCTGCCATATGGGATTTGGCAATGAAATCCGCTGCTTGATTCGTCTGGCGAGGTTCGAACCGGAGACTGACGTTAGGTAGGTGGGCCAGCAGCTCACGGTAGTTATAAGTGGTCTGGGATGAAGCCCAATCCGGAGGTTTGCGGCCCATGATGGTTTCAACTACTGTAAAGCAGTCGTTGGAAATTAAAACTAATTTGAGTTCCGGTCGTGCGTGTGGGAGATCATCTGTCAGAGCAGTTTGGAAGTCTTTCGTCCATTCTAGAGCTCCCCAAATAGCTAGGGTTTCGCCGGCCAGGGCTGAGGGGGCTCGGATCGATTGCGCAAACCCATCCACGCAAGTCCCATAGGCGATTCTGCACAATCCAGCGATGGAGCCGTCCAATTGCGCCCCCAGCCAAGAACAATCGACGTTGAGTTTGAGGACTCCCGAAGCCGGTGGTTGCCAGGTTTGTGGTTCTAAAGGTTGCTTTTTGATGCTCGGGTTCCACTTCTCATAGATGCATTGAGTGATGCTGGCCTCTGTGATGAGTTGTTCCTATTTTCCTTTGCTGCCGTGAAAGATTAGAGCGTTGTGAGCTTTCCACAGGAGCCAGAGGAGGATAGCGAAGGTGGCTTTTTGGCTGATTGATACTCCGGATTGCAGGTAATCGTAAATCCATCTATCCATTCTTGTAATAGATGTCGGGGGGGCAGGACTTAGTTGCTGGAATTTTCTCCAGAGTTGCCGAGACCACCAGCAGAGGCAGAATAGGTGTTCGGACGTTTCGGGGTGTGAGTGGCAGCGAGGACAAGTCGGATCAGGTAAGATTTGGCGTCGGTGTAAGTTTTCTCTTGTGGGGAGGCCTTCAGTGCATAGGCTCCACATAAATTGCTTAACTCTGGGGTTTGTCTTTAGATTCCAGATCTCTCTCCATAGTTGTTGCGGTACTTGGTAGGAGGACAATGCCTTGTTTGCGGTGTTTGTTTGATTGGCTGATTTGAGTTTGTGATAACCGCTTTTAATGTTATATTCCCCTGAAGAGTGACCTATCCAGAGTAGCCAATCTGATGTGGGACTTTTGCTGAGAATTGTGGCTTGTATTTCTGTTGATACATTGCTGTCAAATAGTTCTGATATGAGTTGATTGTTCCATGTGCGTGAGTTTGGAGAAATAAGTTCAGCAACTAATTGAGGGTCACTTGAGTTAGCCGGACCTCCAATTCTTCCAAACAGTAGCCATCGATCCTCTCTCACTTTAATGGACTTGCCATCCCCTACTTCCCATTTCAGATCAGGTTGTAGAACATCGCGGTCGGTTAATAGGCTTTGCCAACCCCAGGAGGGTCTATTTCTTTTGTAGCAGTTCATAAGGTACCAGTAGGGAAGTAGAGACCTTTAAGAACTCTGCTCCACAAGGTCTCAGGAGCCTTCGCGAGTCTCCAAGCTTGTTTCCCCAGCATTGCTTTATTGAAAAGCACTAAGTCTTTGAATCCCATACCACCTTCAGCCTTTCTGTTCTTTAGAACGTCCCAGCTCTTCCAGTGAATTCCTTTTTGATCAGCTTTCTGCTTCCACCAAAAAACTGAAATTTTTCTTTCAATAGCTCGACATATAGAAATCGGGATCTTAAAATTCTGCATGGCATATTGTGGTAACGCCTGAATAACCATTTTTATAAGCACTTCTTTGCCTGCCTTCAAAATGAGTTGCTCCTTCCAGCCCTCCAGTTTTCGATCTACTCGTGCTAATATCCAGCTGAACATCTGTTTTTTAGTCTGCCCCCAATCAGATGGTAATCCGAGGTACTTCCCAGTTAATTCAAGGATAAGAACTCTCAATTCAGCTGCTATATTACGCTGTAGGTTCTGCGAACAGGTAGCTCCCATAAAGATTCCAGATTTGTTTAGGTTAATCCCCTGGCCCGATGTAAAGCAATAACAATTCAGGATATTGGCTAGATTCTAGGCTTCTCGAATAGTTCCATCTAAGAAGAAGATGGCATCATCAGCAAAGAACAAGTGAGAAAGGACAGGGCAGTGCTGATTCAATTTTATACCCTTTAAGGTTCCATCCGTTATAGCCTTATGTATCATATGGGATAGGATATTAGCCATAATAATGAATAAGTAAGGGGACAAAGGATCCCCTTGTCTGAGACCTCGAGTAGGATATAAGAGATCCCCTGCTTCTCCATTAATTAAAATTCTGAAGTGGACTGAGGATATGCAAAATTTCACCAGATTAACCCATCTCTCATTGAAGCCCATCCTCATCATAAGATCACATCAAAAGTCCCATTCCACTCGGTCATATGCCTTTTGCATGTCTAGTTTTAACACCCCCTGGAATTTCCTGCGAGTTTTCCTAATCCGGAGTTGATGAAAGACTTCTTGAACAACAAATATGTTGTCTTGTATTTGACGACCACTGATGAATGCACTCTGCTCAGATAAGATGATTGATGGCAGCCAAGGTTTAAGTCTGTTTGCCATAATCTTGGCAATAACTTTGTAACTAAAGTTGCATAGGCTTATGGGGCGAAATTCTGTAATTTGTTCAGGGTGAGCTGTTTTGGGAATAAGTGTGATATGTGTCTCATTAATAGCTGGGTCAAATTTGCCTTCTCTGAAAAAGGAGTCCACAAGGTTGAATATGTCTATTTGAATTGTAGCCCATTGGCTCTGGTAGAAGAGACCGTTTAAGCCATCTGGTCCAGGAGCTTTAGCTGCACCCATTTGGAAAACAGCCAATTTCACCTCTTCCATAGTAATCTTTGTTGTGAGAGAATCGTTCATCGCCACAGGAACGACCTGTGGGCATTATTCTAGCACTGGCTCGTAAGACCGGGGACCCGCTGAGTTATATAAATGCTGGTAGAAAGCTGTGATGTGTTGATGAATAACTCGAGGTTCTCGAGTCCATGTATTTTCTTCAATCTTGAGCATGTTGATTTTATTCCGTTGCCTTCTTTGGACCGTTGTGGCATGAAAGAATTTAGAATTTCTATCCCCCCACTTCAGCCAGTTAATTCTGGATCTAATTCCCCAATGCATTTCTTCTTGGCGCCATAAGGTACTCAGTTTTTCAGTGATTGATTTATAATCAGCCTGTTCCTCTGGTTTGGTCTGCCTTGTATTTTATTATTCAATTGCTTACTTTCGTAACACGACCAAAAAAAATAGTTTTTAATTATTTTTATTGTTGAGAATTAACGATTATGGAAATTCTAAAACTTTCTCCAACTTTTCTTACTAAATATTTCCTTGAAAAAGATTTTCATTATTTTCTCACAATTTTACAATAATTACATATAGAATTTCTCTACAATTACATAACATAGGCCATATAACTAATTAATTTTTTGTTCTCATGTACTATTTCAATATATACGGATTAGAAAATAATCAAAAAAAAATCCTAGACCTTTTACTTTGATTAATTTAGTTCTAAACTTTTTGATAATTTGTCAATATAATTCTTATGGCCAAGTTTGGCTAGAAATTACTTATGTAGACACTAACGGTGCCATGTAGGACGGATGTCGCTAATATGGAAATTTTTTGTAATTGTTATTACTTTTTAATTTTCATTTTTTTTTTCATTTTTTTCTCTTCTTTTTTTCCCCTTACCAAAATGGAAAAAAAAAAAAAAAAAAGAAAGAAGAAGAAAAAAAAAGAAGAAAATAAAAAATCAGAAAAATTGTCCATGTTGATACTAACCATACCACGTAGGATAGCTAAGGTTTACATCACCAATTTTCTGCTAAAATTGGCTAGAAAAACTACATTAGCAAGTCATCAGAAGGTTTAAAATTAAATTAGTCAAATTGAAAATTTTATGACTAAATTAATATGGTGAAATAGGTTTAGAATTTTTTTGGTAACTTTTCCTATAAGAATTCCATGTATTTCATATATCGGTTTTTCCAATTTTTCACTTTTTACCCGAATAAAGAATATTATACATTTTAACAAATCCTAAGTTTTGTATTCGTGGAAGCTAACTTGAGAAATACGTTCATGTAATCTAGGAGCCATGGTTCTCCCTCTTAGACGATTCACTATATTAAATGTTTAAATTTTGATTGTCTTCTTTTTTCTCTTTTTACTTATGAAGTTCCAATTTTTTTTTTTTTTAAAATCATTTCTGGCATGGGCGTTTTCTCTTTCCATAATTGAAGTTTTGAATACAGAAACACATGCTCCTTGATAAAAAAAAAAAAAAAGATGCGTCTAAATAATAATCTAATTAAACACTCATCTTTTTTCTTTACATCCATGAAGTGTTCTTATTTTAAGGGTCTAATTTCCAAAAAATCTCCCAACTTTAGGTCAAATTTCAATTCTATGTGAACTTTTCTTGTCTAAAGAAATCTTAACTTCCATCATAGTCCTAAATCTGTCAATACGTCCAAAAATTGCTATCAATTTCTTCAAAATTATCAACATTGGGATTGGTTAGAAGTTGATTATTATAACTTGCGTCTTCATGAACGCTCTCACCTTCATGTGGAACAGTAGTAATACCATGATATTGATAATCCTGAAAAACTAGTGGCAATTTTTGGACACGTGGGCCAATTTGGGACTAGAATGAAGTTGAAAATTATTTTTAGACAAAATTTGGGGCAAAATTAGAATTGGACCTAAATTTGAGGGGTTTTTGGAGAATTAGCCATAATATAATTGCGTTATTCTTTTTGTTTTGTTTTGTTTTTTTTTGGTCTGAATGTTATTTGTTGACATGTATGTGTTTGATCAATGGTTATTTCAAGTGTCGACCTCATGTTAAAAATTTGTGTAATTTAAGGAAACTGGTTAAATTTGGAGGAAGTCATAGTAGAATTAATAATTCAATTATGAGATACCACGTAAAAAAGGTAGATCTTCTAAATATGTGGGCAATGCTGAAAGTTTTTCTAGCCGATGACAGTCATATTACCCCAATTTCATGTTCAAACGATCATGTCAACAGACAACATCCGGCTGAACATTATGGCGATTCCTTATTCTATTCTTAATCTAAGAAATTTTGTTGTGTTGTAAAGTCCCTAATAATGCTCTCATTAGAGATTTTCTTCGATGGCCAACGATACATAAGCAACAATTGATACATTAAAAATCACTACGTGACACCAAAGAAGAATTCTAGAGAGCAATTGACCAGTATAGATCCCGGTACAAGAATTTAAGTGAAGCCCGCTTGGAGGTGATTCTTGTTTTTAAGTTTCCACGTTTTGTAACTTTTGAAGGGAAATTATACTTTGAATTTTTTTTTAACATAAAACATTTAAAAATTTAAATATTGACCCGTAGAGTTTTATTTAATTTCTTTTCAACGTTTTCTTAAATTTTAAATCAAGGTCTCTTTGACCTCATTTTCAAATTTTGAAATGAAAGATACAATTACAAGTTAGAGATGGATCAAACCCCAGCTGATCGGGCTCAACATGGATGATCGTGCTCTGACATAATCTTCGTCCGCAACGGCCTACGTTCGATGCTTGGGCCGACAAACAGAGCGAACGAGAGAGAACGATGATCAATGAATCTGTGCGGCCCTTCCTTTGCGAGGATAATAGCCAAGTTAATTGAATGTATCCGTCCCCATCAGTCATCAATCATCACGAGATAACACCCATGTCCGCAGCTCGAAGCAAGAACCGTCGAAATTAGTCTGCCAATCATCTGGACAGGGCAAAGAATCACGATCGCGGCATCACCAATGCCAGCTCCAGCAGCCATTTTCTGTTCATCGTCTAATCACTCAAGCGAAGACTACTTGGAAGACTACAGAAGAGCAATCGAAAGCATCTAATTGTTCGTCATCTAATTGCTCAGGCCAGACAATGTCTTCGGAAGAAAGCAAGCCCAAACCTCAACGTAAGTCAATCGGTTTCTTTCTGTCTCTCCATATCTCTCAACCTAAACAGGACGTTACTGCAGTAGAACAAGCTGTAACTTCTGTACCTCCCTCTACAAAGACAGAATGGTGCATGAAGATATGTGTAACTCCTCTTTTTGCGAAGGTTGAGCCCAGACAGCGGAAAGCCGAAAAGAAAAAGTCGGGCGGCATAGAAATTTTTCTTAGCTCATTGTTTCAGAGTGCTTGGTAGCCTGTCCATTGATACCAAGAAGTGCTCAGAGGTTCAGTGTGGACTATGAGTGGGGAATTTTGTTCTTGGGACTATCCCAGGCCTTGAGGGATTGATATTGCAAGGTTATCGATTAGCACGGTGCAAATTGTAGAGGCAAAGCAGCTTTCATATCTCGAGAGTGTCCGTCCTATGTTGGAGTTGGATATCCTGTTCTGAGTTTTCTTGTGCAGCTCTGTTTGGCATTTCATTCAAGTTTCAATTTCATCGGCCTTATTGTATATACTGACTTAAAAGCTCCAAGACCAAATCGACGATGCAAGGCCTATCGCAAGAAATTAGGAGGTACTGAGGATATGATTTTTATTAATGCATCGAGATAAATTGTCGATTAATCCCGTAGGTGCATCCACTTTCTAATATCGATTATAAGTCAATCTCATCTTTCAATCGCTGAAATTTCCTTCCTAAATCAATACTCGTATTACATCATTGGTGGATGGAATTTCATGAGTATTGGTGGCGAATCCTGCAGATACGTGGACACTGGAAAATTGTAGTCCCACAATGCTTGGAGGAAGCATAACTCATCGTCGAATTATGCGAAGGGAAATTGCTAATGATTGGGGGATGAAGCAAAAACATGGTGGGCGGTTGTACTAGTACCCAACCAGGGTGATCCTGTCCTCAAGCGAAGGAGAAGGAGGAGAGCCGAGGTGAATAGAGATCAAAAGCCGCAACGATGAGATGGTTTTTGTATGGGATACTCACTCGATGTCATTTCGGATTTGCCCGGTTTTATGCAGTATAATGTATACTTCTCGGACGATGATTATCATATAGGTTGCTATGAGAGACACGGTCCGAATCACAAGGATGATGTCGGTATAGATGATCGAACCTTCAAAGCCCTCTCCTTCGGATCCTTCCGAAAGCCACTTGCCACCGCCGATTTTCACTGTGCCAAGACTCTTAGAAAATTTGGGCTATTCATCTCAACTTTGGTTTAGCCACTAATGAGTGATGCTCTGCGGGAATGTAACTCATGCATATGCCCAAGTGCTTCTCGAGTGAACGGGCTGAAAGCTACTACTGAAGAGTGAAGGCCATTTTAATAGAGCGCACAACGCTCGTAAGTCAACGTTAGTCTTAAATCTAACAGAGGCTTAACGACACATCAAACGACGATAAAGACAACATATCTTAGGAAAGAAGACTTCACTTAACATATAATGCATCATAGAACCAATTGTTGGAAGATATGCAGATCGGATCTGGCCAAATCAATCTTGATCTTGATTGATCATGATTAATCATAATTGATCATGATTTTCTCTTGTTTGTAAATTAATTATTGCATCTAGATCTAGATTGATAGAACAAATCAATTAATTCTTTATTCATAGGAAATTTGTATTATATCTGTATTACATTGTACACATCTCAACACACGAGAGAAATATACAGAAAATTTCATAATCAGCTTGGCCTATTCTCTCTAAAACTTCTTCCTTTACTCTTGGCCTATTCTCTCTGAAACTTCTTCCTTTACTCTTGCCCATTGTCTTCTAACATGGTATCAGAGCAGTATTGATCTCTGTTTTGCTTCCGCATCAAGACTTCATCGAAGAAAATTCTTCGACACCTACAATAAAACATTTTCTCGGCATCAGGCATACTCTCGAAGGAAAGAAGATCATTCCAACTTACCATGGCCTCTTCCCAGAATTCCAATCCAAGTGCTGAAGACAGAGCCATTGAAGGAAGAAGTCCTTCGTCTTCACAGATCAGGAATCCCCCTGCGAATTCACCAACCACAGAACCACAACTCACCTTACCTTTGCCTCAACAATGGCGACCCACGCCGGTTCAGTTCCAATTGGGGCAACCCACAATGGGTCAACCATACCAGTGGATCCCATATCCACTTTATCTCGGGGCAAGCCCGAATCCATCATTGCCGTTCTTCGTGGGTCACCAAAGCCACGATGGGGGCTCACCAGCCACGAGTGGGGCAGGCCCGACCATCGAGATGGAGTAGACGGGCGGAGCACACGAATTGGGTACGGGAGAAAATGCATACCCGAGAAGTGAAAATGCGGGGCTTCCAATCGGGTCGGACGAATCGGGTCAAGGGACGAATCCCTACCCGAATTTCATGCCCGGATACTTACCGGTCGGGTCGGGCGAATCGGGTTAAGGGACGAATCCCTACCCGAATTTCGCACCCGGTTTCTTACTCGTTCCAGCGGCGGCGTTCACCAGGCGACTAGAAATTGGCGATCCCTTGTACGTCTCCAACGTCGACGGACTGAAGCTTCGACTGATACACCAGCAATTGACCGGACCTAAAACATACTCGAAATGGTCCCAAGAGCTCCGGCGGGCATTAGTGACCAAGGATAAAGACGGATTTCTCGACGGGACAATCCCGATTCCCTCGGATGAACGCCTAGCCCGACACTGGCGAAAATGCAATCAACTTGTCCGTACATGAATCGGAAATAGCATATCGCCAGAGGTCGCGGTTGGGCTTCCACCCACAGAGGATGCGAAAACCATGTGGGAAAACGTTCGTGAAATGTACGGAAAAATGGATCAGGCGAAAATTTTTAACCTCATGCAAGAAATCAGTGAGTTGAAACAGGGAAACTCGACGGTTACGGCCTGCTTCAACAGGCTATCGTCTCTTTGGAATCAACTCGAGGCTGTAGAAGAACAGCTCGAAGGGCTAGAATCGACCCTCAGACAGTACAAGAAGATCAAAGAGAGAGAAAAGGCGACCGGATTCCTGTTGATTCTCAATGAATCATACGTTACCTTTCGATCACAGATCCTTGCCATGGATCCGATGCCATCGATTGGGTGTATTTTCCAACTGGCGATGCAGGAGGAAGCCCAGAGAGCCACAACCATGAAGAACAGTGACAGCATCACTCTCGCCGCTCTAAGGGAAGGGAAAACCCTAACCCTAGCTCGGGAGAGAGAAAAACGAAACCCACTAGGGTTTGCAGGAGTCGAAGGCAGCGGGTTTAAAAAGGACCCAATGAATGGTCCAGATTTCATGCAGGGATCCAACGGCTTGGATTACTTGCGTGAATCGAGCGGCTCAGATCATATCCGAGGATCGAGCGGCTCGGATTACTCGCGCGCAGATCCGACGGTCCGTAACACGCGCGAAGATCGGACGGCTATCATGGCATCGGGCGGCGCTTGGATCGGACGGTGGAGATCAAATCTCCATAAAAGGGATGGACGGCCAGATTTTTGCCACGTCATCCAAAAATTTTGCAAAAAATTTTAAAGGAAAGGGTAAATTTTTTTGTGATTATTGCAAACGTTCTAATCACACCATTGACAGCTGCTGGAAATTGCATGGAAAGCCTGGAGAAAAGGAGAAAAAAATTTCCACAGCATATCAAGTCAGTGGACCGGCCGGGCCCAAAATTGATCAGCCAATCACATACGACCAACTTCAGCAACTTATGCAAAAAATGGATGTCTCAAATAAAGGGGGCAGTTTCTCAGATATCTCCCATTGTCTTATTAATTCTATTTTCAGAAAAGAATGGATTATAGACTCTGGGGCCTCTGATCATATTATCTGTGACAAATGATTATTTACAAATTCAAATAAACATTTGGATTTTCTTGTCACTGTACAATTGCCCACTGGACATGTGACTTATGTCAGAGTGTCAGGAACAGTGAATCTCAGTCATCAGCTTGTCTTACAGAATGTGCTATATGTCCCGGCATTCCAGTTCAACCTCATATCTGTATCTAAAATCTGCAAAGACAACTCATGCCAAGTGATATTCAACTCTGACAGATGTCTCTTTCAGGCCTTTTCGACTGGGAGAACGATGGGCTAAGGTAATCTCCTTGAAGGACTCTATTACTGGAAGAGTGATTTGAATTATTCATGCAATTCCTTAAATAAAAGCTCATTATGTAATTCACTTGCCAATGATAGCAATACTACAATGCATATGAGATTGGGCCACAGTGCTGCTTGTCCATACTTTGAATGTTCAATTTGCCCTCTTGCCAAGCAATCCCGCACCCCTTTCCCTTCTAGCACTTCAAGGGCTAGTCAGTTATTTGCATTCATTCATGTGGACATCTGGGGACCTTATCATACAGCTAATCATGACGGCTCCCGTTATTTCCTTATGATGGTAGATGATCATTCTCGGGCGACATGGGTTTTTCTCATGCAATCTAAACAACAGGTTTATTCTCACCTGCAAAATTTCATTCTACTATCTAAGACTCAGTTCAGGAAATCCATCTAGCGGATTCGCACTGACAACGGGAAGGAATTTTTTAGTCATGAATGCTCCCTGCTGTTCAACTCCCATGGAATTCAGCATGAAAGCTCATGTGTCTACTCTCCACAACAAAATGGAGTAGTTGAAAGGAAGCATCGTCATTTGCCGGAAGTCACTCGTGCCATCAAATTTTAGGCATCGATACCAGACAAATTTTGGAATGAATGCATCACCACAGCAACTTATTTCATTAATAGAATGCCTACCAGAATCCTTAAGGGACAGACTCCATTTGAGCTGCTGTTTGGGAAGAAACCCAAATTAGATCATCTGAGGATATTCGGCAGTCTATGCTATGCTGCAACCGTGGGGCCTCGTGACAAGATGAGCCCACGTGCAAGACAGTGTGTCTTCATGGGATACTCTAATCTCCAAAAGGGCTACATGCTGCTGGAGATAGCCATGGGAGATTTTTTTGTAAGTCGTGATGTCATTTTTCATGAGCATATATACCCATTTTCGACAATAGATTCTCACATGAGGACGGCGAGACAGGTTTCCAGGCATCACATTCCTCTTCATGATGAAGCATCACATCGGGATCCTTCTTATATTCCAGTGGTACAACCAACAATTCCCACTCATTATGTAGTCCCAGCTACTGAAGATTTATTTGAAGACAATTCGGACTCTTCAAGACATATTCATGAAGATTCTCCGGAAACAAATCTTGCTAATGTGGATCACCCGGAGGCCACTCTTGCACATGAAAAGATCATTGATGCCACAACAGCGCAGCCCATTATTGAAGCTGATCCTCCTAGGAGATCTGGTCGATCCACACGACCACCAACCTGGACAAAGGACTATATATGTGCTGCTCATAACTCACTGTGTATTCAATATCCAATATCTTCATATGTTTCCTTTGATAGACTATCTCGGGAACACATATGTTGCATTAGTCGTTTGTCTGAAGAAACTGAACCGGGCAGTTATGAAGAAGCCTCCAAAAATCCAAAATGGCAGGAGGCTATGAAGGCAGAATTGACGGCATTGGCTAAAAACCACACATGGGATCTAGTTCCATTACCAGCTCAGCGCAAACCTATTGGCTGTAAATGGGTTTACAAGATCAAATATCGTGCTGATGGCTCAATAGAGCATTACAAGGCAAGATTGGTGGCCAAAGGGTTCACCCAAAGAGAAGGTTTCGACTATCACGAAACATTCTCTCCAATTCCAAAAGACGTCACAGTACGTTCTTTCTTAGCTGTTGCCGCAATTAATGAATGGCATCTACATCAGATGGACGTTCACAATGCCTTCCTTCATGGAGATCTTGATGAAGAAATATATATGGAAGTTCCTCCCAGGATACGGAGACAGGGGGAGAATAAAGTGTGTCATCTCCGTAAATCCCTCTATGGATTAAAGCAGGCATCAAGACAATGGTATGCAAAATTCATCGATGCTCTTACAACAGCAGGATTCAAGCAATCCAAACATAACTATGCTTTATTCACAAGAACTAAAGGTATGTCATCTATCTATCTGATGATTTATGTTGATGACATACTAGTCATGGGTAATGATAGAACCTCTATAGAAACCTTCAAGGAATATTTGCATGCTACCTTTCACATCAAAGACTTAGGAGCACCCAAATATTTCCTTGGAATTGAAATTGCCCGATCTGACAAGGGAATTTCCGTTAGTCAACGGAAATTTGTCCTAGAGATTATATCAGAAGCAGGTCTATCAGGATGCAAGCCAGCTGTGATTCCTATAGAGCAGAATGCCAGATTAACCACTGCAGAATATGATAAAGGAATATCTCGAAATGATGATCCTCTTCTCAGTGATCCATCAGGCTACTAGAGACTTGTTGGGAAACTTATATACCGACAATGACTAGACTCGATATATCTTATGCGGTTCGACACTTAGCGCTTTATGCATCAGGCGAAGCGTTCTCATTTGGATGCAGCCTTAAAGGTTGTCAAATACCTAAAGAGATGTCCAGGGCTCGGGATACTTCTCTCTAAAAGGTGTGATATGAAAATGATGGCTTATTGTGATGCAGATTATGCAACATGTCCAATTACTCGAAGATCTGTCACTGGATATTGCATAAAACTGGGGGAGTCTCTATTATCTTGGAAGACCAAGAAACAAGCAACCGTGTCTTTATCCTCGGCTGAAGCAAAGTATCGAGCTATGGCCAAGACCACTTGTCAGATAGTTTGGATCCGAGGATTGCTCAAGGATCTCGGAGTAGAAGTGTAAGGACCCACAAGATTATATTGTGATAATGATGCAGCTCTCAAACTCGCATCAAATCCTATAGTGCATGAAAGGACCAAGCATATAGAGGTGGATTGTCACTTCACACAAGAAAATATTCAGGAATGAATAATTGAAACAAGAGGCATCGGAACGGCAAGAGCAAAGAAGCGAGATTTATTCACTAAGCCCTTGTGTCAAAGACAACATGCATATCTACTAAACAAACTAGGCGTCTTAGACATCTATAAGCCACCAGCTTGAGGGGGAGTGTTGGAAGATATGCAGATCGGATCTGGCCAAATCAATCTTGATCTTGATTGATCATGATTAATCATAATTGGTCATGATTTTCTCTTGTTTGTAAATTAATTATTGCATCTAGATCTAGATTGATAGAACAAATCAATTAATTCTTTATTCATAGGAAATTTGTATTATATCTATATTACATTGTACACATCTCAACACACGAGAGAAATATACAGAAAATTTCCTCATCAGCTTGGCCTATTCTCTCTGAAACTTCTTCCTTTACTCTTGCCCATTGCCTTCTAACACCAATGGCTGCTAAACCGGCAAAGCAACACTCAAATCAATCCCTCAGGATCAATCTTAAACCCAAGCCCAAACTACCACTTAAAAATCACCATAGTTTAGGAGAAAATCCTGTGCTCAAATAGCTAAAGTTGCAAGGTGGGACAAAAATTCATCATGTTCTAAGACCGAGTGAATCGGACGCTTGAGAAAATCATTAGATTCGCAGTGCATCGAATTTCTGCGTAATCTAATGATACTTTCCAAGTGCCCGGTACACTTAATCCTCGAATCATAGGAATTTTGGGTCCCCTGAAAGTTTATTGATAATTAGCTACTTGAGCACTGAAGTTTTCCCTTTTTTTTTTTTTTAATTATCTTTGTCACTTAATTTAAGGTGACTTAAGGCTCAAGAAACTCCCGGTCCATCTGCAACTTCTCCAAGGCCCCAGCCTCAAGACTGATCTCCACATCAATGCTCCTCCCGCCACTCTTCCCCTGGTACAAGTACACCATCCCGTCAAACTAGTTGTTCATCCCGCTTCGCACCCCCTCGGGTCGCCCCCACCCGAAGTCCACCTCGTACACCTTGAACCGCGGCGAGCTCCCGACCGCCACACAGTTCGGCCCCGCATCCTTGTACTTGAATATCTTGGGCTGGCTCTCCCACAGCTTGTTCTGCTCATCGATGGCCTTGGCATCGTGTGCGATGTGCATTGTGTTTGATGAAAAAAAAAAAAAAACCTATCGTTTGTGATGAGCATAATCACAAAAATAATAGCATCAATGATAGTTTTGCAAGTAAGGCTTTTCTTTCCTATACATTACAATCATCTTAAGAATTTGGGTGACTTAGGGAAATTGAGTGACTAGGAGAAAGTAATAGTAGAATGAATAATTCGCTAGATTAAAAAAAAAAAGAAGTAGATTTTCTAAATGCGTGGGCAATCGTGAAAGCTTTTCTAGTTGATGATGACCATATTGCCCCCAATTTCATGTTCAAACAATCGTGTCAACAGACAGCATTTGACTAAACATTGTGGCGGTTCCATATTCTTAGTATGAGAAACTTGTGTTGTACAATGAAGCCTCGAGTGATGCTCTCGTTAGAAAGATTTATTCGATGGTATGTGATGCATACGCAACAATTGATACATTAGAAATCTCTACGTGACACCAAAGAAGAATTTCTATAGAAACGATTGACCAGTGCAAACCCTGGCCGAAGAAGAATTTCAAGTGAAGCCCATCCAGATACAATTCTTATTTTCAACTTTTGACCGTTTTGTAAATTTTGAAGGGTGCACTTACACTTCGACTCTTTTTTTAACATAAGGACACTTAATATTCAAAATCTGACCGGCAGGGTTTTACATAATTTCTTTTCAAGATTTTCTGAAATTTTAAAACAAGTGTTTTTTCCCCTCATTTTCAAAATTTTGAAGGGAAAGACGCAAGTAGAAGTTAAAAATAGTCCTGCCGGCCCTAGAAGAACTCTTTTGGCCCAGCTGAGTAATGCTGATTGGGCCCAACACGGAACGGCCCACGTTCGATGTTTGGGCCGACAAACGGTGCGAACGAGAGAGAGAACGATGATCAATGAAGCTGTGCAGTTCTTCCTTGGCGAGGGTAACATCCAGGTGAATTGAATGCATCCATCCCCTTCAGTCATCACGAGATAACGCCCATGTCCGCAACTCGAATCAAGAACGTTCAAAGTTGGTCACACCACTGAAATATTCATCTCCACGAGGCAGGGAATCATGGTCGTGGCATTGCCAATGCCAGCTCCAGCAGCCATTTTCTGCTCGTCCTCTAATTGCTCGAGACCAACCCTTTGTACCTTATCGTCTTCTTCTTCTTCTTCTTCGTCCGTTGTCTCATGCCCCGGCGCTTCCAGATTCGGTGGCTCCATATTGTTTCTGCCTCTGAATCTCCGCAAGTTCTCGCCGTGGAATGGGCTGAAGCATCTTGGCATTTCGCTGCGGCCTAAATCTTTAAGAATGGGTGCTTAGATTCTGTCCCTTTTCGCTTTTTGCTTTTCGCTCTTTGAGTTTATGGCCGAAAAATATGAGGTGGGTTCATTCAGAATTCTTGAATTAACGGGGATTGCAGGTGGGAGGAGCAGGAGTAAGGGCATGGTTGTGTACGCGTCTCTGTTCGGAGTTGGAGCTCCTGAAGCTCTGGTTATTGGGGTTGTAGCTCTTTTGGTTTTCGGTCCCAAAGGTCTCGCTGAGGTTAGTTGAACTAAAAGTACAACTTTAGTTGTAATTTGCAGTGTTTGTAGTCTCACTTTCTTTCAAATTTCCAAGGTGGGTGATTCTTTTTGTTGTAGCTTGAGGAGTTTTTAGCAGGCAAAATTTCTAGGTTTGTTGGCAAATTTCAGAGTACAATGATCTTGGACTTACTTTGTCAAATTGTATTAATTCAGATTGATGATCGAGTCGCTCTTTTCTCAGACCTGCTAGGTCCTTATGAAGTCAAAAGGGAAGAAACGAAATCCAGCTTTTTGAATGCTGAAAATAATCGAGAAATTTGGTATGCTTTCGTTGTTTAATGGCATGCGATTAAATTATTACCGATTCTCGAATACCCTTAAAGCATTATATGATCAAGAACCATTGCTCTAGACCTATGTTTATCCATGTTGAGATCCAGTGACTACTGATGTCTGTTTCAATATGAGTTTACATACATTAGCATAATGGCAATAACCCATCCATTTCTCCTTAAAAAACAAGGCTTAGAATTGCCCCGGTGAACTTTGCGTACTTGGGACATTATTATCTTGCAAGAATCTATTTGCCTGATATTGTATTTGGAGAGGGGGTTTTTCGGGTGATGTAATTCTGCAAGCAAACTTTTCTTTCTGGTATATAGCAGTCAACTTAAGAATTTGTGTACTTAATAAATAAAAAAATGCGAGGAACAAAGTTATACTGCAGTGTGATGCAATGTGTTTAGGGTAACTGGGCAACTTTGGAGAAGTTATAATAGAATCAATGATGCATTTATGAGACACCAGATAAAAAGAGTAGATCTTCTAGATGTGTGGGCAATGCTGAAAGTCCAGCTTCTGGTTGACATAGTCAGATTGCCCCGATTTCATGTTCAAACTATCAATTAAAGGGACAACATCTGATTGAGCATTGCGGTTTCCATATTCTTAGTCTAAGAAACTTCTGCCGTACTGTGAAGCATCTTATGATGCTCTCAGTATTCCATAGGGTAAAATCACATTAATCCTGTCTTGTGTCACGGATGTATCATGTGTGATTTGATTTGATATCTTGGTTAAATCCCTCCACCCGTAATTGTTCTGTTATTTTTTCTTAGGTTATAGAATGAGTGCCCTAGAAGTACTTGTTAAGCGTACTTTATGAGGATTGTTAGATTTTCAAAACATCGATGAGACATATTAGGAGAAAAGTTAGTTTATTAAAAATTGCTACATTTCCTTTTTCTATGCTAACCCGTTTTTCTTTTAGAACTATATATGTTAGGTGCTAGAGAAGCCAATAGTTATGACGCCACACTTTTCAATGTTTACACGAACAAACTGCCTTTTGTTGTCATGGTGCTGTAGGCCTAGTGAAAAAATTGTTGTATCTTCTAACTTGTGCATTCGTATTTGTTTCACCCCTTTCCTACAGGTTATTTTTTGTGCTCAGTTCTGGTAATTTTTGCTATTGCGAGAGCTGAGGTGACATTGTATCACATTGGAAAGAGATTATGCAATTCTTTTGGGTTTCAGAAAATCTTTTGACTCATAATGAATGTTTATTTGTCTTCTTTTCTATTTAATAATCTTAGCTAAGAAACCTAAATGCAGGTAGCACGAAATTTAGGGAAGACTTTGCGAGCATTTCAACCGACCATTAGGGAGCTTCAGGTGGGCAAACTGTCAAAGTCTTGATTTAACTATTGTTTTCATAGTAATGATGGTGAACACTTTAATGTTTCCCATATGTAGGAAGTCTCAAGGGAATTCAAGAGCACACTCGAAAAGGAGATTGGTCTTGACGAAATTTCAGAGCAAAACATGAACAATTCAAGCAGGACAAGCGCTTCATCTCCTCCTGCGGTCGACTGTGGGAAGGAGCAGGAGACTGTGGTTGACCTTAGTGAGTCATAATTATTTCCATCATCTGCAGTCTTCATCTCATATTTATGATTATAAGAGCGAACTGTGTCTCGAAGGACCTGTGTGGTGCTTGCTGATATTTTTATTTGTTACTTGCTCAATTATGGGGTTTCAAGAAATTCTTTGATGTCAAGTTAGGGTAATGTGAGGATAAAAATATGCACAAGGGAGATACTAACAAAAAAAGGAGTCTTTAGCATTTAGTTTGTATTATTTGGAGCCATATAATAGTAATTAAAATTTCACATTTCAAAGCAGTTTTGACTCTTTATAACTGTTTTCAAGTACATTGTTCAATTAGACTTCTATGTTGAGAGGCCTGGCGGAAAAATTAAGCCGAAACTGCAACAGGCTTGCATATATTGGATTTATCAACATTTCAATATTTGAATGACCGTCGGTTCTATTTTTAGACTGTATTCAAAATATTTGATGACAATAGAGGTCGAATCGAGCAAGTACACAAAAAATGATGGAAAAGGATATTAGTATTGATATGATCATTAGTGAAGCATGAGACTGAATAAAGCTGCTCCATGGACTGTACAATCAGAATTTTGTGCCTATTGAGTAATGCGATGTGTATGGACTTCAATAGAATTCGTAGGCACAGGCGGGGGATTATTTAGCGAGGTTGTGGTATGTGCGAGAGCTTTAAGCAGTCTCCCAACAGAGGGGAGATGCTTGTATCACGGGTCGACAGTTTTCTTGGCCGCAGATCAATCCGTGCGGCGCCTGACAACCAGAATTCGCCAAACCAGCCTTCCTTCTATAGTCGTTCCAGTAAATAATACGATGAATAGCTTTTTTGTATGAGATCGTACCACGCCTAACTTCGCTTGGGTGTCTAGTCCATTGAGGGAGATAGTAGATCTCTTTAGGCTCAATAACTGGTTTCAGCATACCATGACCTCATCAGGAGAGTGGCATTAGCTCCCGACCAGTTTATGCACGAGAGGCCAACTCCGCCAGTTTTGTCTGTCCCCTATGCTTTCTCACTCTTCACTCGATAACCCCAAGCACCACTCACAAGTATCACAAGTACGAGAGGATTCATGGACTGTGATATTCTCCCCTACTCAATTTTGCAACGCACTCGTTGCGATCTGTCTTGTCGTTTCCTTGCGTCCCTTAACCATTAATGCGCCATTATTGGGATCTCACATCAAATAGTCACTCTCGCCCAACAAAACAAGTTTTGCTCCAATGATAGCCTCTTTTGATTTTAGCTGTTCGAGCCATTTTCGATCACCTGCGCTTTCTTTGGCAAGTGTGGCAATTTTTGCGAACCACATCTTTTGGCCGCACCATTTTTGCCCACAAAGTATTTTGACCTCAACAAACCAAATGGAGGTTATTTCCTTGTTGAAAACGTGGTAATAGACTTCCTCTTTTTGGATTCACCGATTGATCCAGGAACGTTATCCCCATTCACCAAGGATTCGGTTCTTCTCCAACTCTACCCACTCGGCGAGAAACCGACTCTTCTTAGTGCCCCCATTGTCATCCTAGAAGCTTAGTCGAGAGCCGCGCTTTGTCTGAGCATCTTTTGCCCCGACGATTCACTCGCCGCCCTCGTAGGACCGAGTAGACCACTAGTACTTCCCAGTTCAACCCACACTAGAGTGAGGAGTCCGATTCTCCAACTCACCCACTTATTGGAGGGATTCCTGCTTTAATACCATTTGTTATGGGTCAACAGTTTCCTTGGCTGCGAATCAACCCGTGCGGCACCTGGCGAGCGAAATTTGCTAGGCCAGCCTTCCTTCTATAATTATTCCAGTGAACAATACAGTGAATAGCTTCTTTGTATGAGATCGTACCACGCCTAATTTCTCTCGGGCGTCTAATCCATCGAGGGAGATAGCAGATTCCTTTAGGCTTAACAACTAGTTTCGGCCTACCATGGCTTCATTAGGAGAGCGACATCAGCTCTCGCCCAGTTTGTGCAGGGGAGGCCAACCTTGAAGAGCTCCCGATCAATTTGTGCACGGGAGGCCAACCCCATCTTCAGATCTCCTAAGTAATATAATTTTTTTATCCTAGAACTCCTAGTATCAATCGTCCTGACGCCACTCCCACAGATCAGTTGTGTCTGTCTCCTCTACTTCCTCACTCTTCACTCGATAACCCCAAGCACCACTCACAAGTATCATGAGTATGGGAGGATTCACGAACCGTGATACTTGCCTGATCAAGTTGACTGGGGGAAGATCAAGGGGGACAGAAGGTTCTAATGGTGTCTATCAAGCGCCATGTGCTGAAAGACAATATACTTATCCTCTATAAGCTTTACTTGGATCTTGAGCATTTACTTGTAAGAATTAAATTCCTCGTGACATTTCCGCATAAAGACAAAGTGCTCTGCCTTTTTCTAAGGAGCACGAACGAAATAATTCAGTCTTTTGGATTGACCAATTCCTCGCGTCGGATCATTGTTCAGTCTCGTAAATGGTCCCTTGTGTACATCTCCTTCGTTCTAGAACGTAACATTTATACATTTTAAATGGGGACTGAGTAGGAAATGTGATATGATTGACAAGGAAAGATAGGTAGTGTGACATCCTGAATTTCAGGTTCTAATTTCGAATGATTGAATCGGGCATTTCATCGACGTGCTTATAGTATTTTCCCTGAACTGATCACTCATGGGATAACTAATCTACCGGGTGAAGCCGTTAAGGGATTCTAATGCATAAGACTTGAGAATTCGACCAAAAAATGACTTCTCGACCGTACTAATCTGCAAGGATCATTACGGTACAGTTAAAAATCGATTAGAGACGGAGATAGGTCGATTCGACAAAGGTATGTGATTAAGTGTGGGTAATTCTACTTAATTGCACAATTCTTGTTAATCGACTCTAGATCGATTTCTTTGTCGCTTTGGTGCCCTGTGCCTATATTTGAAACCTCGAGATTTTTACGACAATCGAGAGTCGCCAATGTGTCGAAGATGTACGATCTGACTTGAAATTGATAAACCATAGGTCAAATGCACGAAAATTTCCTAAAAACTACTTGGTAGATTAGGATGCGCTAAACTCACACCGAATTTAAATTAACCATGAAATCGAACCCGAATTCAAAAATTGAGAGTTCTGTTATGTCACAGATCATTTTAGGAACGTCGATTTAGTCTCAGAAGATTTTTCTGCCAACCGAGATTTTTTGGGAAAAAGTCGGCATAGGACCGTTTTTATTCAGAAAATGTCGGGGATTGTTTTTATTGCAAAATTGGGATGCAAGTTGGATATATTAGTAAGGAAAAATACTAATTTAATCGATGAAATGTTGAATGAATTTATGGGGGGTCAATTTGATTTGATTCAAGTGGGATTAAGGTCCAATTGGAGAAAAAATCTAGCAAAATTCGTATGTCACTTATACCCAACATTTTGGATTACCTAAAAACTTCTAGAATGGGGTATATTTGTCAAGAAAGGGTTAGTGGAAGACAACCCACATGGTGGGCCATGTTTGGAAGACAAAAGAGAGAGGAATGTTGTCCCCTCCTTCTCTTTCCTCTCTCTCCTTCCTCTTCTCTCCCGTCGACCCACTCTCCCCATCTTCTTCTTCTTCTTCTTCTTCTTCGAGCACCAGCAGCAACAAAGAGTGACGAGCAAGCCGCCGAATCTCAGCCGGTCGCGCCACCATCGCCGATTGTCCCTGCGCGAGGCCGCCGCCACTCCACATGCCTCCGCCTTCCCTTCTCCCTCTTGCATCGTCGAAGTCACCATTTCCTCCATCTCCAACTGCAGCTCGGCGTCCCAGCAAATCTGAAGACGCCGGAGCAGCCAGCGGCCCAGCTGGACTGCCGTTGTGCACCCCTTGCATGTTGTTCGCCGCTCGTGCGCCTCCAGCGCGTCATCGCCGTTTTGACCATCGTCCCTACTCGTCCTCTCCTCTAGGGTGCTGTTTGGCCAGCATAGGCCACGATTCGGCCACCTCCGACGGCTGTTCGGGTTCCACCTAGATTCGATTCGACCCCTCAACCTTCCCCGGTCCTTTTTCGTCTCATCCAAGCCCGGAATCCGCCCTTTCTCGGCCTCAACCAACGGTGAACAGCAGGCAAAGAAAATGGGTATCTCAGCCTGGTTTTGACCCGATTTGGCCAACTTCCCGACCCCGAATACTTGGCCCGCCTTGAGGAAAGTCAATCCTGGCGTCGCACCCGTCGTTTTGGTCTGAGCGGCGAGTTAATCGGGTGAGTTTAGCTCACTAAACTTTGAGTAGAGGGTTAATAATGTTTAGGATGTTCTTAGTTTAAGTTAAGTAAGTTTAGACGGTTAGATTAATTTATTTAGTTGTGGATTAGATTAATGTGTTTAATTAGTTTAAAATGTGTTTAATTGATGGCTAAGTGGATGTTTATATTAATATAAGTCTTGATGTGACTTAAAAGAATTTATTTTTGATTAATTAAATATTCTGAAATTATTAAATAATATAATAATATATTATTATTCGAAATTATTAAAATATTATTATTTAATTTATTTCGGAATTAAAAAGAAATTATTTATTAAATTTTGAAAATTATGTCGGGACCTTATTTTCTCAGAATTTTGCGTTGATCGCTACTGTATATTCATATTTTGAATTTGGTGATTGGATATTGCAAATTGAATGTTGATTGTGAAAAATACGAATTTTATTCACAAATTCCCACGTGTCGAGTTTTGGCACCGAAATTGAATTTTAAGTATTATATTAAATAGTGGGGTTGGAAAAAGGTAGAAATTGAGTTATCTATTGAAATTAGCGTGTCCTCACACACGTGAGTAATTTCTCAAATATTTTTAATATGAAGAAAAGAGGCCAGGATTACTATTTTAATTGAGATTATTGAGTGAGATGCAAAGTGACCTGGGTCGAGGATGAATTTATCGTATGATAATTAAAAGGAAATTGTCCTGAGCTGTTGAGTCGAACTTGCTCCTATATGGGAGGCCCCACGCAACGGGCTTGGGTCGTAGTTGATTCCGGGCTTATATTTCTTCAAGGACGCCGTCAACATAGTAACGAAGCCGCACTCCAAGGTGGGGAGGCGATGCCTAGCTAAATGCTAGTAGATAGTCAAACTGCGAGTAAGCTATGCCTATGTGTGGCAATGTATAACAATTGGAACGCATACTGAGTGTTGTTGATGTGTCGGATTATGGGATAGAATTGTATGACATGGTATAAGACGTGTTATAATAATTCGATCTTATAATCAGGACTCCTGTAGTTGTTGATTATCTGAAAATTATTATGTTCCGGTTGTTTAAGTTCATATTACTGCACATAATTGAGTGATTTGAATTGTGCTAACCTGTAGGGAAGAACTGAGGTGAGGTAAGTTTTCTATGTGGAGTGGTTAGGCCATCTTGGGTATATTTTCTTTCTAATAGGGGTTTAGAGGGTGAACTTAGTGAGACAATGTCACACCCTGTTATGGGCTTACAATTTCAGGGTCTTAGAGGACAGAGCAGCCAATTTATTTGGGTTGGCCTTGTGAAGTTGCAAAAGTGAAGTTTCAAAGGATTGGAGATAGTATTCGACTTTTAGGTCGTAGGACGACTCCTTTTTAAGGGTCGGTCTTTCGTAGATTTTGGCCGTAGACCTCTGCTTGTAAACTCCGTTGATTTATGTAAGTGATTGGTTGTAAAATTGCTTCTTGCTGCTCTATCCCGTATTTTATTGTCAGGGATTTTATAGTACGTTTTCGCATGCGAATTTAAAATGATTGGGTCGGCAACTTAATCTGGGAACGTCGTATTTGAATGACCATGATGGGATGTTGGTGCGCTCGAGGTTCAGAGCGTGATAGGTAGGTCTTCATGTTGAACTTGATCGAGCGATGCAGCTACTGGAACAAATTTTGTAAGGGTTTTTTTCCCTTCTTCAACTTCAACTGCCCATGCTCTCGGAACGTACCTCACTTGTCTTACTGCATAATGGCTGCTCTTTTGCCTACCGTAATTAAACAATTATATGAAATGAGAGTTCCTTATTTTACTTGCATTTGCCTTAGACACGCCCAACCTGTGATGGTTTACATTTCGCTTATGTAAGAAACAATTTACCCACGCGGAAGGATTCGATTACAAAACCACTTCCAAACACGCAAATGTGTAAGTATTGTTGTTTGTCTTTTGTAATTGTCGGAGGACCTTAGAAAGATCATTTTAATTACAGGCTACGGGTTTCGATTTTTCAATTTCTTTTGTAAAACTCACTATTACTAATTCAAAAGGTTTAAATCAATGGAAAATTCAATTCAATCTGTTAGTGAGGAGACGTAACTCTCTTTTTTTGGGGTAAAAAAATTGTTTTAATCGATAAGTAGGGAAAAGTTACTTGATTTATTTGATTTCTTTTTTAAAAACAAATTACATTTAAGGAAAAAAAAAATTTGTTAGTCCTACTCTATACCTAGTCTACACTCACTCTTAGACTTTTGCCCTACCTCTTGTAAGGCGTGGGCGTCGAAACCCACTCCTGAAACTTGCGCGTTCCCACCTTATCCCTCCCTGAGAAGGTGGGGATTTGAACCCCTCACCTCCCCCTTCCATGTTGGAAGGGTGGCCACTGGGGCGAATCCCAGTGGTTATTTAAGGAAAACTTTGCATAAATCAATTGTAGTGTGAGTAATTCCTATGCCAACTTGATTTTAACCTCTTGAAACGAGGGTGATGGGATTCTTCCTGGCAAACCTTTTTGACCGGCCCCATTATAAAATCCGTTTAACGTTGGAAATGAACAATGCTGAGCAACCGGCGATTAGGGGTGAGCAGCGGTCTTGAGTCGACCCTAGACCGATCCTGGACCAGCCCAACCCTGCCGATCCTGGTCCGGTTCCCAAGGGAACCGGGTCGGTCATTGGTCCTGAAATTCCAGGATCAACACCGTACGGGTTGGTCCTCGGAGTACGGTGTTGGTCCTCGGTTCTAAGAGTTTTGGATCGGTCCAACCCTAAATCAACCCTGTATATTATATTATATTATTTATAATTTTTTTATATATTCAAACCTAAGTAAAATATTTATTATATTATATTATATTGAGATGTTCTATCAATAGCACTAATAGTAATTTCAATTTAAAACTTTTGTTGAGTATTAATTATGTGTCGTTTGTTTTGTTGTCGGGTGTTTAGAAGTTCAAGTGAATTAACAAGATGTGAAATTATATATTCATGATTTATATTAGATATTTTAAACTTTTTATGGTTTAATTGTATTTTACTAATGAATTTCAGCTGCACTTTGCTTTTCAATTTGTGTCAAATGGTAGAAGTTTTTTAAGAATAGAGAGTAGTACTATAGTTGCTATAGTGATTTGCTAGTCAAATGGTGTGAAGCTCATTTTTTGGTTGAGTGGATTCTACATGATCAAATGCAGGAAAACGCTTTTGCATATGGTGTTATGAATATTAAAAATAAATGGTTATAAGAACTTTCCATCTTGTCCCATATCTCGATAAGCGATTAGTAGGTACGAAATTTCTATTATTGTATCATTTTAAATCTGCTAAATATATATTGGTATTTATAGTTTAGTTGCATAATGCCGCATTATCAATGGATGTGTAATTTGAATTTGTAGGTTTGCTATTTTAGAGAGTATAAAAAATAAGACAAAAAAAAATTATCAATCGGTTCCGGGTTGACCCGGGAACCGGACCGAACCCATTGGGTCGGTCCGGTCCTTGGTCCTAGGCTCAATAGGGTAGGTCCCTGGCCCTAAAATTAAGGACCGACACTGTATGGGTTGGTCCTAGGGTTAGGGGGTGGCCCGGATCAACCCGGACCATGCTCACCCCTACCGGCGATCCCCAAGCATCAATTCTTTCTTTTGTATTAATCTCTCTCTCTCTCTCTCTCATCTCTTCGTGTTAACTTTTCGCATGATGGACGCGTTCCTCGGCCGTCCGCCTCCTGTTGCGAATGTACACACTAGAGAAACTGGAAAGATTTCGCAAAACAAATCTCGGTAGATGTGCAAATATTTTATACGCATATAATCAAAGCCTACCGACCCCAAGCATCAACCCGTATTAATCCTCTCTCTCTCTTCCCCCACCCCAACCCTCCTCTTCTCCTCATATTTTCGCATGATAGACACGTTCCTTTGCTATCCACCTCCTTCCGGATCTGACGCGAATATTCACGCAAAGCGACGCACGTGAATCGCGGTCGTCTCTGAGTGCGAATGCTTTATACAGACAAACATATAACTATCTATGGTCATTTTCAATGTGATTCGGAGCAGAAATGAAGTCTAGTAGAATATGGTGCCATAGATTAATGGTGTATATGGAAATATTCCGCATGTACTTCCTTAAAGATAGATTATCGTACATAGCTCAATATTATACTGTGGCAAACTGCCACTTTTAAATCACTATAATTCAGGAGACTGCCCAGAGCAACATACCCCACAGATATCCAGGAAAGACACAGGAGACTGAAATCTTGTTACCTCGTTTACTCTGGGCGCCTTGACGGACGATAAGGAGCGACTAATTATTGTCGTCGTTGTCGTCGTCTTCGGAGGCGACATCGATCATGACGGTGTCTCCTTCGTCATCTATGTCTTCAGAGAGAGTTTCGGAGGCTTCTTCGGGGGTTCTGGGGGCCTCGTTGGAGAAGACATTGTAGGGGTCTTCAGTGGCTTTGGAGTCATCGGACGAGAGAGAAACGGACCGCCGGGACTTCCCCTCATTTCCCTCTTCCTGCCCGGGGCTCGGTGGTGGTGGTGGGATGACGTTGGCAGTCGGAGGCACACAGTAGCCCATCTCCCTCACCGCAAGCTCGATGTCAACCGTCCCCTGGGGCCTGCCGGAGGGCTCCCAGAGCTGGAGGGTCCACCGGTAGGCACGCTTTCTGCCGATGTCGTCCTCAAGGACATCGCGGAGCCGGAGCTGGGCCGAGCCAATCAGCAGCCCGGTGCCTTCCTCAGAGCCGGCGTGCAGGACGCGGACTTGCAATACGGCGTCCTCAATGGGCATACCTGGCGGCAAGGGAAGGAGGAAAATCTGGTTCCATTGGGGGGAGGAGCCACGGAAAGGGTCGGCTAATGTGAAGCATACGCAGCTGTAGTGAACCCAGACGGCGGCGTACGGCAGGAGACGTCCGCCGCCCTGGTTCGCATTTTCGAGGCGATTGGCGCTGAGAAGTTTAGTCTCGAGAACGGGGACGGAGGAGGCCATTTCGAAGAAGCAAATTGCTGCTGGGTGAAGGAAGAGTCGGCCGGACGGGACGAGTTTTATAACGAGGCAATCCTTAAAGCAGGCGAGATGAGCTGGCGGCGGAGGTGGAAACGGGTGAGTATTACTACCTCCGTCCCCTCCATTCTCAATCATCCCACCTCCTCGCGGATGCTTCTTTGATCTCAGAAAGGGAGAAATCTAATTGGCCGCCCTGCGGGACCACCAATCACTCTCTATCCTCAGGAGGCACTGGGCAGTGGGCACCACCATCCACGATCCTTCTCCCATCTTGCTTTTTACTCGACCCGGATGGAAACGAGGAGCGGAGACGAACTCAGGCGACGATACTCTTTTCTGAAGGCATATTAGATGAGTTTTAGTCTCAACTTCCAAGAAAATATTAAAGCAAAGTTTATAAACCATTTATGTCATTTACCCTTTAAATAAAGGTTACGGGTTTCAATTTTTCAATTTATTTGATAAAACTCACCATTTTAGATTTAAAAGGTTTAAATCAACTGAAAATTCAATTTAATTGATAAGTAAGGAAATGTTACTCTTTTTTTTTCTTGGGTAAAAAAAAATCAATTTAATTGATAAGTTAATTTCTTTTTTTTGTTTTGGTTTATGTACTTCTATTGTATTTTCGTTCAAGTGAGCTTTGACTTATTGGAAGTTTACCCTTTTCTTACACTTCACGAGATCGCGTTCTAGCTGAAGTCATAGACTCAGTCGAGCTCAAATCAAATGTCAAGCAACATCCGAGTCCAGATAGTCAAGCTTAACTTGTGTTATGAAGTCGTGTCTCGCTCATTACACCCAAGTTTGGCCATATATACTCAACTCCTCAATCAAGAAATCCTAGCAAAAGGAATAAAAAGACAAAAAACGGAGAAATGATTGGACAATGATCTTTAATCTATCTTAAGAATAATAGTCTGTTTTGGATTACAAAAAAATCAACTAATAAATAACTATAAATTATTATGGAGTCTACTCTTTCAAGAATTTATCACTTATAGTAAGTTATTATTTTGACGGTAGCCCAAAAAATGTTATGCTAGTAAAATTTTAAATTAAATCTCTCCATGGAAACTGGACCAGAGGAATTCATTTCTTGCCCTGTAGCTGCCAACTAGGGGTGAGCATGGTCCGGGTTGGTCCGGGCCACCCCCTAACCCTAGGACCAATCCATACAGTGTCGGTCCTTAATTTTTAGGACCGATGACCGACCCTATTGAGCCTAGGACCAAGGACCGGACCGACCCAATAGGTTCGGTCCGGTTCCAGGGTCAACTCGGGACCGATTGATCATTTTTTTTGTCTTATTTTTTATACTCCCTAAAATAGCAAATCTACAGATTCAAATTACACATCCATTGACAATGCGGCATTATGCAATTAAACTATAAATACTAATACATATTTAGCAAATTTAAGATAATACAATAATAGAAATTTCGTACCTACTAACCGCTTATCGAGATATGGGACAAGATGGAAAGTTCTCATAATCATTTATTTTTAATATTCATAACACCATATACAAAAGCGTTTTCCTACATTTGATCATGTAGAGTCCACTCAACCAAAAAATGGGCTTTACACCACTTGACTAGTAAATCACCATAGCAACTATAGTACTACTCTCTACTCTTCAAAAACTTCTACCATTTGACACAAATTGAAAAGCAAAGTGCAGCTGAAATTCATTAGTAAAATACAATTAAACCATAAAAAGTTCAAAATATCTAATATAAATCATGAATATATAACTTTACATCTTGTTAATTCACTTGAACTTCTAAACACCCGACAACAAAACAAACGACACATAATTAATACTCAACAAAAGTTTTAAATTGAAATTACTATTAGTGCTATTGATAGAACATCTCAATATAATATAATATAACAAATATTTTACTTATGTTTGAATATATAAAAAAATTATATATAATATAATATAATATATAGGGTTGGTTCAGGGTTTGACCGACCCAAAACTCTTAAAACCGAGGACCAACCCGTACAGTATTGGTTCTGGAATTTCAAGACCAATGACCGACCCGGTCCCCTCGGGAATCGGATCAGGACCGGCAGGGTTGGGCTGGTCCAGGATCGGTCTAGGGTCGACCCTAAACTGCTGCTCACCTCTACTGCCAACAACTTTCCAAAAGCACCCTCCTTAGAGAGAGACAGACGAGAAAAGGACATTTTAAGGTGCGCACAACATAGATCTCCAGTCCACAAGCTAAGTTCAAGGTGCGCAAAGCATAGATCTTTTTTTCTGGGCCACTCGATTGAAATGAAACCTATTTGGCAGTTTGTACCGGTCGTTCACTTTTGGCATTTAAGAAGGAATTTGTTTTCGAAGGTCGACGCATGCTTCGATAAATTCACATCATAATACAATAAAATTAAAAAAAAAAAAATAGACTCATCGAAGAACAGGGAATTGACTTCACTCCATCTCGAGATTAAATTGCCTGGTTTTGGGTTTGTCCATGGGGAATTTATGTAGCAAACGGCCTCTTGATTCCAACTGTTTCAATTTCGACTCGCCGGTTCTGCGGCAAGAACAGCAAGGCCTACATGGTTCCTTTGATTCTCCAGTCCCCCAAGCTCAACACTGATTCCCCCGGTCCTGTGTGCTGACATGACACTTTTCGATAGTGGTGACCGGTGATAATTTAAATTTCAAAACGATGTGTTCGGAATCCATATAAGATTGCTAAATTTAATGGAGCACCGATATGATTCCCCCGCGTAGTTACAGTGCGAGGCAATTGGAGGGGCCACAAGTTAATTTATCAACCAACGATAATAATTTTTACATGACCACGTGATGATATTGATTGGGTGCTTGAGTTTAATCTACCGCATCATATAAAATCAAGAGGAATTTTTTTTTTTTTGGTCGAAAAAAATCAAGGGGAATTTACCTAATGTACTTTAGTGCACTTTCTAGAAAAATCTCATCATATCATTTATAGAATTTGTGACTTTTCTGGAACAATAGAAGGGCAAAATTGTAAGAGTGCATTCCGCACATAAACTTTGGGACTTATAGTGTACTTTTTATCTTTTATCTTTCCTTAAAAACACTTGAAATGAATTTCATAATTTTGGGCTTTCTTCGTTGTCACTGGTTGGTCTTTTCATGTTCCATGGAGTCAGAGTTTCTACGTTTTGAAATTTTAGTTGGGTCGAAGACTACAGGACAGAGCAAATATACATTGCAAGTAAAGTTTTATAATTGTGCACAATATGGAAAAACAAAAATTTGAGTGGATGTGAATCGACCCTAAAACTCTGGTATTTAATCTAGAGTCCTGATTGTAGAAGTGAACTTCAATTTGGACTCCTGGAACGGTGGGAATATATTCCCATGGAAATATGGATTCATTAACAACCAGTCAACGAGCATGTATTCAATTCCTCGTTGACTAGTTGTTAATGAATACATGCAATGTACGTATTGTGGTAGTGGGGTTTCGTCGAGTGCTTCGACGGGTTTTCTCCGTTGGTTTTGTTCGGAAAATTATACCAAAAATTCAAATGTTGAAACCGATTAAATTTTCTGGTAAGATTTATTATTCTTTTGTGATTGAGAGATTACTTCGCAAAAAAATCGTAGGGTTAAATATGGCATGAGTCATTTAGTGTAATTGAGAGCTAAGAAACACCGAGAATGTTTACGTGACTCAAAGGTGGTTGTAATCTACTTTGTATTACTTGATTTATAATATAATTTCTTTGCTACTCTACTTATGGATGTGAGTCACTACAATTGAACCACACAAATCTGATGTCCGATTTATTTTCTTGTTTTGTTGATTTTATTATTCAATTGCTTTCTTTCGCAACATGACCAAAAAAAAAGTTTTTGATGATTTTTAATGTTGAGAATTAACAATTATGGAAATTCTAAAACTTTCTCCAAATTTTCTTACTTTCTCACAATTTTACAATAATATTTTATTACATATAGAATTTCTCTATAGTTACATAATATAGGCCATATAACTAATTAATTTTTCATTCTCATATACTATTTCAACATATACAGATTAGGAAAATATCAAAAAAGTCATAAATCTCTTAATTTGATCAAATTAGTTCTAAACATTTTGATATTATGTTCATGTAATTCTTCAAGCTAATTTTGGCCAGAAATTGCTTACGTAAACACTGGCAATGCCAGGTAGGATGGACATTGCAAATATGGACAATTTTTCTAATTTTTTATTATTTTTTAATTTTCATTTTTTAAAATTTTTTTCTCTTCTTTTTTTTTTTTTTTTTTGGCCTACCAAGAAGGAAAAAAGAAAAGAAAGAATAAGAAAAATAAAAGAAGAAAATAAAAAAATCAGAAAAATTGTCCTTGTGGGTACTGACCGTACCACGTAGTATAGCTAAGGTTTACATCAGCGATTTCCAACTAAAAATTGTTAGAAGAACTACATTAGCAAGTCATGAGAAGGTTTAAAATTAAATTAGTCAAATTGAAAATTTTATGATTGAATTAATATGGTAAAATAAGTTTATAATTTTTTTGGTAATTTTTCCTATAAGAATTCCATGTATTTCATATATGGATCTTTCCAATTTTTCACTTTTTATCCGAATCATGAATATTATACAAGTTAAACAAATCCTCAAGTTTTATATCCGTGGAAGCTAACTTGAGAAATACATTTATGTAATCTAGGAGCTATAGTCCTCCCTCTTAGACGATTCACTATATTAGATGTTTAAATTTTGGTTGTCTTCTTTTTTTTCTCTTTTTACTTATGAAGTTCCAAATCTTTGATTTTTTTTTTTTAAATAATTTCTTGCATGGGCGCTTTCCTTTTTCCATAATCGAAGTTTTGAATATACAAACACATGCTCCTTAATAAAAAGGATGCGTCTAAATAATAATCTAGTTATGTTTTCCACCCTCTATACGATCTCTCCCTCTGAGTGTGAACCTCATCTTTTCCTTACATTCATGAAGTGTTCTTATTTTAAGGGTCTAATTTCCAGAAAATCTCCCAACTTTAGGTCAAATTTCAATTCTACGTGAACTTTTTTGTCTAAAGAAATCATAACTTCCATCATAGTCCTAAATCTGTCAATACGTCCAAAAATTGCTACTAATTTCTTCAAAATCATCAACATTGGGATCGGTTAGAAGTTCATTATTACAACTTGCATCTTCATGAACACTCTCACCTTCATGTGGAACAATACTAATACCACGATATTGAGAATCCTGAAAAACTAATGGCAATTTTTAGACACGCGGGCAAATTTGGGACTAAAATGAAAGTTGAAAATTTTTTTTACTCAAAATTTGGGGCAAAATTAGAATTGGACCTAAATTTGAGGGGATTTTAGAGAATTAGCCCGTAATATAATCACATTTTTTTTGGTCTGAATGTTATTTGTTGACATGTATGTGTTTGATCATTGGTTATTTCAAGTTTCGAGCTCACGTTCTATTTGAATGTTTGAGGAAACTGGGTAACTTTGGGGGAAGTCATAGTAGAATTAATAATTCAATTATGAGAGACCACATAAAAAAGGTAGATCTTCTAAATATGTGGGCAATGCTGAAAGCTTTTCTAGCTGATGACAGTCATATTACCCAATTTCATGTTCAAATGATCACATCAACGGACAACATCTGGCTGAACATTACGGTGGTTCCTTATACTATTCTTAATCTAAGACATTTGTGTTGTATTGTAAAGTCTCTAATAATGCTCTCATTAGAGATTTTCTTCGATGGCCAACGATACATAAGCAACAATTGATACATTAAAAATCATAACGTGACACCAAAGAAGAATTCTAGAGAGCAATTGACCAGAATAGATCCCGGTACAAGAATTTAAGTGAAGCTTAGAGGTGATTCTTGTGTTTAACTTTCCATGTTTTGTAAATTTTGAAGAAAAATTATACTTTGAATTTTTTTTAACATAAAACACTTGATATTTAAATATTGACCTTTAGAGTTTTATTTAATTTCTTTTCAACATTTTCTTAAATGTTAAATCAAGTTCTTTGACCTCATTTTCAAATTTTGAAAGGAAAGATACAATTAGAAGTTAGAAGTTAAAGACAGATGAAACCCCAGCTGATTGGGCTCAACATGGATGATCGTGCTCTGACATAATCTTCGTCCGCAACGGCCTACGTTCGATGTTTGGGCCGACAAACAGAGAGCGAACCCAAACAGAGAGCGAACGAGAGAGAACGATGATCAATGAATCTGTGCGGTTCTTCCTTTGCGAGGATAATAGCCAAGTCAATTGAATGTATCCGTCCCCATCAGTCATCAATCATCACGAGATAACGCCCATGTCCGCAGCTCGAAACAAGAACCGTCGAAATTAGTCCACCAATCATCTCGACAGGGCAAAGAATCACGATCGCGGCATCACCAATGCCAGCTCCAGCAGCCATTTTCTGTTCATCGTCTAATCACTCAAGCGAAGACTACTTGGAAGACTACAGAAGAGCAACCGAAAGCATCTAATTGTTCGTCATCTAATTGCTCAGGCCAGCCAATGTCTTCGGAAGAAAGCAAGCCCAAACCTCAACGTAAGTCAATCGGTTTCTTTCTGTCTCTCCATATCTCTCAATCTAAACAGGACGTTACTGCAGTAGAACAAGCTGTAACTTCTGTACCTCCCTCTACAAAGACAGAATGGTACATGAAGCTATGTGTAACTCCTCTTTTTGCGAAGGTTGAGCCCAGACAGCGGAAAGCCGAAGAGAAACCTAGAGTCGGGCGGCATAGAAATTTTTCTTAGCTCGTTGTTTCAGACTGCTTGGTAGCCTGTCCATTGATACCAAGAAGTGCTCAGAGGTTCAGGGTGGAATATGAGTGGGGAATTGTGTTCTTGGGACTATCCCAGGCCTTGAGGGATTGATATTGTAAGGTTATCGATTAGCACGGTGCAAATTGTAGAGGCAAAGCAGCTTTCATATCTCTCGAGTGTCCGTCCTATGTTGGAGTTGTATATCCTCTTCTGAGTTTTCTTGTGCAGCTCTGTTTGGCATTTCATTCAAGTTTCAAATTCGTCGGCCTTATTGTGTATTCTGACTTAAAAGCTCCAAGACCAAACCGATGATGCAAGGCCTATCGCAAGAAATTACGAGGTACTGAGGATATGATTTTTATTAATGCATCGAGATAAATTGTCGATTAATCCCGTAAGTAGATTCACTTTCTAATATCGACTATAAGTCAATCTCATCTTTCAATCTCTGAAATTTCCTTCCTAAATCAATACTCGTATTACATCATTTGTGGATGGAATTTCATGAGTATAGGTGGCGAATCCTGCAGATACGTGGACACTGGAAAATTGTAGTCCCACAATGCTTGGAGGAAGCATAACTCATCGTCGAATTATGCGAAGGGAATTTGCTAATGATTCGGGGATGAAGCAAGAACATGGTGGGCGGTCGTACTAGTACCCAAACAGGGTGATCAAGTCTTCAAGCGAAGGAGAAGGAGGAGAGCCGAGGTGGATGGAGATCAAAAGCCTCAACAATGAGATGGTTTTTGTCAGGGATACTCACTCGACGTCATTTCGGATTTGCCCGGTTTTACGCCGTATAATGTATACTTCTCAGACAATGATTATCATGTAGGTCGCTATGAGAGACACGGTCCGAATCACAAGGATGATGTCGGTATAGATGATCGAACCTTCAAAGCCCTCTCCTTCGGATCCTTCCGAAAGCCACTTGCCTCCGCCGATTTTCATTGTGCTAAGACCCTTAGAAAATTTGGGCTATTCATCTCAACTTTGGTTTAGCCACTAATGAGTGATGCTCTGCGGGAATGTAACTCATGCATATGCCTAAGTGCTTCTCAAGTGAACGGGCTGAAAGCTACTACTGAAGAGTGAAGGCCATTTTAATAGAGCGCACAACGCTCGTAAGTCAACATTAGTCTCGAATCTAACAGAGGCTTAACGACACATCACACGACGATAAAGACAACATATCTTAGGAAAGAAGACTTCACTTAACATATAATGCATCATAGAACCAATGGCTGCTAAAACCAGCAAAGCAACACTCAAATCAATCCCTCAGGATCAATCTTAAACCAAGCCCAAACTACCACTTAAAAATCACCATAGTTTAGGAGAAAATCCGGTGCTCAAATAGCTAAAGTTGCAAGGCGGGACAAAAATTCATCATGTTCTAAGACCAGAGTACATCGGATGCTTGAGAAAATCGTTAGATTCGCAGTGCATCGAATTTCTGCGTAATCTAATGATACTTTCCAAGTGCCCGGTACACCTGATCCTCGAATCATACGAATTTTGGGTCCCCTGAAAGTTTATTGATAATCAGCTACTTGAGCACTGAAGTTTTCCTTTTTTTATCTCTGTCAATTTAAGGTGACTTAAGGCTCAAGAAACTCCCGGTCCATCTGCAACTTCTCCAAGGCCCCAGCCTCAAGACTGATCTCCACATCAATGCTCCTCCCGCCGCTCTTCCCCTGGTACAAGTACACCATCCCGTCGAACCGGTTGTTCGTCCCGCTCCGCACCCCCTCGGGTCGCCCCCACCCGAAGTCCACCTCGTACACCTTGAACCGCGGCGAGCTCCCGACCGCCACGCAGTTCGGCCCCGCGTCCTTGTACTTGAATATCTTGGGCTGGCTCTCCCACAGATTGTTTCGCTCATCGATGACCTTGGCATCGTGCGCGAGGATGGCCTTCTGTATGATGGCCGCGCCGAACTCCGGCGGGTGCGCCAGCAGGAGCCCCGCTGCGGTGCCGGTGAAGATGGCCTGGATGAGGTTCCCGAAGTAGGTCTCCGGCATGGGCGGGTCGACCCGCTGCCGACAGTCGACGAACACGGTGAAGACGGTCACGTCCTCCGGCTTCAAGCAGCGCGCCTTGGTGACGTGGCGCCAGATGTGGACAGACAAGGCCTGGAAAGTGGAGAAGGGCATGGAGCCACCCGACGGCGCGCTGGCGTTGACCATCGACTTGATCTTGTCGATGGACGATTCAGAGAAGCGGAACACTCTCTCGCGGAGCGGCGGCTCCGGCGGGTCGGACTGGCCGCCGTCGGACGACAAGGCAGAGGGGTCGGGCAGGAGGGAGGGGTCGAGCTTGACGCGGGTGTTGCGCGACTTGGTGCGGTCGAGGAAGAGCTGGCCCGAGACGGCGGGCGAGCCGCTGCAGGCCTGGGCCCACGCGCTCATGAAGTGCCACGTGGAGTTCCCGTCGAGGACGGCGTGGTTGAACGCGCACCCGATGGCTAGCCCGTCCTTCAGCTTGGTCAACTGGGTCCACCATAATCTTCGGTTAGAAGGTGAACAGGCATAGTAATGTCCACCAATGCAAGGGATTGCTGACACATCGACTTATGTTGAAAGACAAATGTTCTTGCGTCGAAGACGATAATTTTCAATACTAAAACTAAATTAAGTGCGGGCACATTTTTCTAGAAAATTCTCAATTTATGTGCACATTTCCGAAGGACACAATTAAGAGAATGCGCCAAATGCTATCCGGTGGAACACAGAAAATGATGACACGTATACGAAGATAATTGGTATGAGTTGTGTACCCAAGTCAGGTGGGAAAGTGGTATACTTTATGGATTACATTTTAGCTTATAGTTTAATCATATAAATGACGTCAAAACTTAGTGTCCTAAAGCATTTATGAACTTAAAGAGATAGAGGGGACGACGAGTGGGTGGTCTCAGCGGTTTGAGGGTCCACAAGCTCATTAGTCATTATTGACTCAACAGCGGCCGAGTGGTCGGTGGTGAGCATCAGACGAGCATTCAATGTACAGACGGTATTATCAGTTATCACTCACAAGTAATGCGGAGTCATATTGACAGGGTATCTTCATAAGTGCTAAGCATATCTAACAAGGAGATCACCGACGCTCGGTTAGAAAAGGGTCAATGGCGATCTTGAGTTAGATACGCAATCCTTATCGTTCCACTCTCCTCATGATGGTTCCTAGGTGCATTTATCATAAGTCTCTTGTTTAGCCGATGAGGGTACTGAACAGCCGGTGCTACACATTTTATGAACAGCCCAAAAAAAATAAACCCTAGTTCTCTAAACTTAATCACGAGAACTTTGATTTTCAACTTTAAAACTTTAGTGTGCAGCTGAAAAGGTCCTTCGAACTGAATGATTAACATCCCCAGATGTTCTCATGTTTAGAAGAGCATTACTTCATTCACTTGTTGTATCCTCGAGCAATCCTTTTGGAGATTATATTCAAATCGACATCGGTCCGGCTTCACCAGAGCTTCATTGCTTTTTTGGTGTTACCTTCTACTCAATAAAGATCTGGGTGTGTTAACATATATATCTAGGGTTCTGATCTAATATGAGTCAATGGGAATATACCTAGAATTAACTCCAAGGGTGTCAATAAAAGGGAAATGATTGGGATGCGACGGTCTTGAAAGCACTTGTCCAGATCATTTCAAGGAGCATAATCGACAGCCAGGCAACAACTCCGACTGTATCTTTAGCATTTCATAACAACCACGTATAATGTATAAATATGGATGTATGTATGGCCTGAATCGATATGACAGAAAAGGTAAAATTGTGATGAAAGATGAGAGAGGCAAAAATAAACATGAATGGGAAATTTCACTCCATTGGGCACTCTGGTTGCACGTGCACGACATTCAATAACATTCATTACACCTCACCGACCCACTTGAACGCGGCGAGACCTTAAAATAAATGATACACAAGTCAACACTTTTTTAATTCGCCCACCTCATTTTTCTAACGTTATCTTTCTCAACCTGCTAAGCAAAACATACATTCTTCATAAGAAGAATACTAGAAGTGTCATAATTTATATATAATCCTTTTTTAGTGTCAAAAGTTTTTTCCGATCACTTAAATATCAAATCGAAGAAAAACAATCACTTAAATGCTAATTATGAGAAATTCCAATAAAAAATAGTACATGACTTTTGACTTGGCATATTATTTAAAAAATTCAGTCCACATGGCATTTTGGCATGACATGCTTGGCATTGAGGTAATATTTTTTGATAATGACCAGTACCAAAATGAGCCGTATACAACTTTTAACACTTCTAGTATCATTCTCCCGACATTCTCCTTACCCTTCTGAAGTTTTAAATGCCAGTTAGACAGATGCTTCGTATGCTGAAGGTTATAGGACAGAGCGAATGCGTAATGATCCCTCACGGCCTAATCTACAATCAATTGCGTCAGCATCAAGGTCGTTTTCTTCGTGTTACTTCTCTTCTCGGCATGTTGGGACAATCTAAGTTCAAGAACGAGTGAAGACCCTACTATTACATGCCGGAGCTCCACTATTCTGTCAGGGAAAACCGCATCATTTGGTTATGTTTGATAGTACACGCTCCTAATAAATGTACAGACGCCCGCGTGACCGCGACTGGAGTAGACCGTGCTCACTAAAAACATAAATTCGAGTATCTAAGGATGATAATCACCGAACTCTTAGCTAAAACAAGAAGTATTATGACCTAGGCCATTAGCAAAACATGATGGTACTAAGGAAAATTTTCTTCTGCTGTCCTAGCTGGAGTGTTGTTCACATGATGGAAACAGTTTGCACACAGCGTAGATCAATACAAGTGCAACTCAGTGGCGCAGACATGCTGGGAACTATTACTCTATGTTAGCACAGGAATTTCAAAGCTGATCAAGTCGTGCACTTATGGACTGAAGCTTTTAATAGGTTAAATAATCATATATAGTTATGTATTATATACAATTCAAAGGATAAGGAATTGTGATGCAGATAATGCATTTCATATTATGGTTAAAAAGAGATGGCCACAGAAGAATGTTCGAAAGATAAGCTTACGATCGAACCTGAATAGCCAACAAAGGCCTGTGAAGCCCCTCCAAGTTCAGGATACCATTGTAAGGAATGAAGTCCTTGAAAATGCTGGTGCCCTCCTCAGCTGCCAGGTCCTCCACGGTAACCGCCTCCGCCGCCACCTCCACCACCTCAACGCCGTCCATGTTGTCGTCGTACTCCACCCTGTACACCCCTTCCTCATCCTTCCCAAGCTTGCCGGCAAGCTGGTAAAACTCTTCGAGCACCAGCTCCAATCCATCCTTGAGCTTCGCCACCATGCCCTCGAAATCACCACCCTTGTAGAACATCAATTTCTGGTTGTAGAAAAATGCCAGGTACGGGAGATCAAACGTGACCAACTGGCACTCCTTCCTCCCGAGCTTCTTCCTGGGCTTGACATGGGTCTTATTGATGGTCTTCAAGCTCACCACCGTCTCATCTTTCGTCTTGCCTTGATGATCCGCCATGATTGAGAGACTATAATGAGAACTGATGGAGCGAATGAGACGAATGAATGAGAATGCTGTATGCGGTGTGTGGCAAGTAAAAACTGGAGGGTTGGGGGAGGGTTCTTATACAAGAGAGAGTTCGTGGTTTTCCTGGATGTCGTTGGGGTGCATTTATGCCGTTCATGAAAGCGGTTGTGATAAATTAATGTCAGGCTTTTTCACTCTGATGTTGTGTATAGGTGGTGGTTGCGTTAGAAAGTGAACTCAACAAGCAAATAGTAACCCACAATCAAGATCCGTGTGCAGCTCACCACGTTAGAGGCCAATTTCTTTGAATTAATAACCGAAAAGGGGTAAAGGGTTTCATCCAAATATATTAAATGGAGAGAACAACCGCGCAACAATGAAGAAACCATGCATCCACGTAAGAAATTGGAGAGACTTAGATGAAAAGTTGAACAAGTTGACTTTCTGTTGGATAAGAAAACTGACCAAGTATTTAATGTAGTCTATCAACTGCTCACCGTCTAATTATATCTCTCACCATAAGCATATATATGGCCCTGAAGCTACTGCTGACTTCATTTGAGTTAGATTGCCGTCTTTTAATTCTGGTTTGTCCAAGATTTCCCAACAATTTTGGCACATTAATCTGTCTTGGACGAAAAGAAGCCCGCTTTAACTACGCTTGCTTAAAAAAAAAAAAAAAAAAAAAAAAAAAAGCTACGCTTGCTGGTGCTCAAAAAAAAAAAAAAAAAAAAAAACTACGCTTGCTGGTGCCAATTACCTGTCAGAGAAGGGCCGAATTAAAGAGGGAGGGTGAGCTATGATTAAGGCCGGGGTTGAAAATTTATGGCGTGCGGGGTTGATGGGGTCTGAAGTGGTACGAGTATAAATGTTTGGTGGAACCCAATTTAAATTCGATCACATTGAAGATTTAATCTAAAATGAGTTTGATGACAAGAAGGTTATGTGTACAAAAGCGATACCATGTTTACATTGCTTCAGTTAATTAATGGGACCGGCCAAATTCGAACCCATAAGGAGCGAGGACACTGAATTCATGGTTTGAATATAACATGAGAAGACCTGCGACAATGTAAGTTTTGATTGAAACTGTAGTATAACCATGGTTGTCACACTTTCTCAATTCCGATATAGATAGATCCTTCTCATTATTGCTATATCCGCACCATGAAAATCAATTAGGCAGAAACCTAAAACAACATTATAAACCCATTTTATATCTTGAGTTTAAAGACTCATATGGCGTAAGGGCATTTGGCTTGACTGAATCAAGCCAATCTTACTATGTAAGAATGTTTAAACTGTTCCCGAGTGAGTTTTTTCCTTGTTTTTTTGGAAATTTTTTTACTTTTCATCCCTATGCTTTTACATTTCTCCTAATCAAATTCCCATGCTTTTAATCTGTCTTTTTATTCTACGTTCATAAATTTTCCGATGACATGCCACCGACACCAACTCCAATTCAATCCAACTGTAGCTATCAGATGACATTATCTATGAGTTGGCCACTTTAAGACGTTTGTACTTTTTTTTTTTTTTTTTGTGTTAGTACTTTAATGGTATAAAAGTTGGCAATCAATCAACTATTGATAAATTCATCTATAAGTTGGTAAATTTTAGAGGTTGGTAAGAAAATCAAATAAAAGTTGATAATAGATTAAAAAAAAAAAAAGTTGATAATTTGTAAACCATCATAAAGATAATAAATTCATAAAAGTGCTATTAACTCGCCAACAAGTAATTTGAAAATCAGATGCCACTTACTCAACTTTTTAAAAAGTTTATTAGACATTACAGTAGAATCTTCTTGATACCCGATTCTTATCATAAACTTGATGTGGAAGATGTTTGAGTTGATCGCCTTCCATCCTATGCAAATGTTAAGCAAGTACCAATTGAGTAGTATCATCAAGTTAGGCATGTCAGTCCAATTTTAAGTTCAAGGGAACTAAAATGAAGTTATGGCATTCGGGGGCAAGGTAGCTTACTTCTTTTAGAAAAAGGAAACGGCCTTTAGGCTCCACCTCAACCGCTATATTTGAATAACTCCATGCCAAAAAATAAAATAAAAGTTTCAACTCCCTTGTGCAGTTGAAATATTCAATAAAGCTTCCTATTCAACTTTGATCTAACTTGGCGGTGGACTCTTATTAGCTATCACCATATGCTACTATTACATGAATTTAAATAATCATGGAAATACTTAGATGAAGAAAGGTCTTCATATCAGATTTAATGTCCCACTTGGCATTTAGTCACCGTGCAATGAATCAGCAAGCTGTCAATGGGCTGGTGGGAATTATTAATGGACCCATCAGTTCCCTTGTGGTAAGCCGTCCTTTTAAGTTTGAGTAATTGCGTCGTCCTTTCCTTCTTCTTTTTTCTTTTAACATATAAATAGTAAACCAGGCCTCTAGAATTGCCCGCTTTATTTTTGCACTTGTGTTCACCTCCATTTTAGTTTTTTTTTTTTTTTTTTTGGTCGGTCCCTCCATTTTAGGTTGAACATCCGTACACCTCGCAAGGTTGTGTTTGGTACGATGGAATCAAAGCTCAAAATGAGAAAGAGCTAAATAATGACGCGTTTGGTAACGCTTCTCTTCTCCGGACAATTTCCGATCAGATATGATTCTTTTTCATTTTGTTTCCGATAATAATTTCTAAGCATTTTAAACTGTTTGGTAACTGTCCAAAATTCCAATTCCTAGAATAGAATTATGTTTGATACCGTACTTAAAATTTCAACTCAAAATTATTTTCTTTTAATTTTTACATAATTTTATTACTTTTTCCTTTTTTTTTTCTTTTTTTTTTTTTTCTTCTTCTTTTCCTTTCTAGAATAGAATTATGTTTTCTCTTAAAATTTCAACTCAAAATTATTTTCTTTTAATTTTTACATAATTTTATTCTTCTTCTTCTTCTTCTTCTTCTTCTTCTTCTTCTTTAAGTAGCCGGTCGCCGGCCTTGGGATCACCGGCAACTAGCCAGATGAGGGCCAGTGACCTCATCGGAGCGTCGCTGGCCCTCAACAAGGCCGGCCTTTGTCGGCCAAGCCTCGACGAGGCTAGCCGAGCCTTGCCGATGGACAAGGGAGGCTCGGGAGAGGCTCGCCTGGCCACCGCCAAGCCTCGCCGGTGGCTAGGCTTGCCTCCGGTGACTAGCTATGGCGGCAGACAGCAATGGTGGCGTTGGCAGCAGATGAAGAAGAAGAAAGAGGGAAGAAGAACAAGAAAAAAGAAAAGAAAAGGAGAAAATGGGTGCTTGATTTTAGAATTATTCCTGGGAATAGGAATTAATTTTTTTTATTCTCGATTCTACTCCAAATCTATTCTTGGGAATAAAAATTTTACCAAACACATTTCTGTTCCAAATCTATTCCTGAGAACAAAAAAACAGAAACAAGCATTGTTTGACAAGTTGCTAAACAAGCCCTAAATGGCTGAACACATAAACACTTACTTGTGCATCAACACAAATTAATAAGGTTCATATTACGTTCATCCTATTATATTCACTCGCTGTGAATGAATTCAAGAAAAATTGAGAAACAATAATAAACAATTATGATGACCCAATACGCCTGTTCGTGCCGGCTGAGAGGGACTATCTATGTTTGAATGATAATAAGGGCTTTTCATGTATCTTGCAAGACTTACGATAGAAGAGCAATCCCTTAAAAGTAAATTTAGGATTTGTTTATTTCACTGAAAATTTCTTGATGAAGATAAATATTTTTCATGAGAATCATTATCAAGGAAAATTGGTTATTTTTATTTATTTAGTGAGAGTGATTTCATTCTCGTGAAAATGGGAAGTCGTTTTCCACCGTCAAAGCTTTTTTTTTCAGTCCATGCAAAACTTTTTTTGTAAATTGATTTATTTATCATCCAAATATCAGAAAGTCAAAAAATAATTTTTTTGAAACAATTTTTTCTTCAAATAAACGGTCCTTAAAATAATGGATGCACTGATGTATTTGGGTATTTATCATATAATCATGTAACGATCAAGTCGCACAGAAGTAGGGACTCAAGAAGGAGGCCACCAGCAAAAACGTCTGAAAAGGACTTGCATTTAATTCCTAAGATGTTGACCTTTTGATGATCGATCGTACATTCAATTTCGCGCGATTGGGGGGGAAGATGTACGTTAATGGTGCATGATGCAATGCAATGCCGTGGAAGTAAAATCTTGACCTGCTTTTGCAAGCTTCTGCATTAATTATCAGCTATGGGCCACGGGTTCCCCGATTCCATCATCTGTCGGTGGGAACAGTTCACGATACCAACTCTTTCTTGCGACGTCGAAGCGACTCTTCCGAGTATCCAAATCTTACATGAAATAGATCGGAACTCGATTGGACAAAGGCAGAGACAATGGTGCGATGCGAGTAGAGGTGAGGAGCCATGAGTATACTGGAGGAGTAGCAGCGATGAGGGTCGTGTAGAGTAGAGGCAAAGGGGTCGGCCGAAAGCAGAGGCAATGGCGATCGCCATCGAGCACGACGCCTGGCGGTGGTTTCATCGAAGATGGCAGCGACGAGATGTCGACTCGTTGAATGAGGTTGGTGGCTACTGGTGGTGGGAAGAGAGAGAGACTTGCTAGCTTAACGCATGGTCCGAAACGTATGGACAGGAGGTGGGGACAAGGTTCATGATCCTAGAGAGGTCACCTCTATAGCCCCTTGACTCGCGGCGCGACCCCCCTGCCCAAGTCTCAACCACCAGGACTGTTTTCAATGGCTGCTTTGATTTGGTACTACATCCAACATGACGGTGCCATACCAAATTTCAATGCTTTTTAATGCGCACAATTCCAATTCTGGCATAGTTACGTGGACTTGGCACGGCCTCACATTGTACTTGGATTACGTATAAGAGAAAGTAGAGGTGGACCTGAGTAGGTCTTTAAAAGACTCAAGAAGGAAATAGGCGGGAAAACCGCCTTGGGGTGGGAGTTTCTGCGTTGTCTACCATATTCCCTTTCTGTCGGGAAAACAAAAATAAACAGGGAATTTAAGGACCTCTTAGTGGGAAAAGTAAACTCCATGTCAGAGTTTGTTTTTGCTTCCGACGGGCAGGGTTGTATAGTAACCACTCGTGCTTGGAGTGCAAGAGGGTGGATGAAATGCCCACTATTGTGTTAGCACACCTTACGGCATGGTTCCCAACCAGGGGTAACACATCAGATTCTTTCTTTGGAGTATTGGTCAGATTGCACTCTCCACAGGGGACAACTTGTTCAAGAGAAAGACTATGGTAGCGCATGGCAACGCTTAAGAATTTGGGGAATAGTTTTTTTTATAAATGCTTTTTTCTATTTCTATTAAGGGACAATTTACGTGTAAAAAAACTCGTTTGGTAACTACACAAAATTTCTACTCTAGAAATAGAAAAAGAAATAAATGCGTTTGGTAAAAAACGGTTTCTTTTTATATTTATTTATTTTTATTTTTCTTGGCCCATTGCCGGACGCCGCCGCCGCCGGCCACACGGCCCATATACGGCCCATTTATTTTTTATTCGGCGGCGGCAACATTCGACCTCTAGCGGCGACCGACGTTGGTCGGCGGAGGTGGCCCAGGCGGCGGCGATCAACGGCGGCCGGTGGCCAACGGTCGGCGGCGGCCCGGCGGTAGGCGGCGGTCGGCCCGGCGGCGGTCGATCGACCTTCGGCGGCGCACACGGCGGCCGGCGGCCGGCGGCAAGAGTGGCGGCGGCGCGAGCCGGCCGGCCATCGGCCCGGCGGGCGGCGGCGGCGGTTGGCGGCGGCCGATGGCCGACGGTCGACGGCGGCCGATGGGCCGTGCAACTAGTGGCGGCGACGGTCGGCGGCGGCGACATGCGGCGGCAGGTGGCGGTCGATCGGCGGCGGCGGTCGATCGACCTCCGGCGGCCCGGCGGCTGGCAACCGGCCGGCGGCGGCGAACCGGCGCGGCCCAGCGGCGGCGCCGGCGGACCAGGCGGCGGCGGTCAACGGCGGCCGGTGGCCAATGGTCGACGGCGGCCGATGGGCCATGCAGCCGGCCGGCGGCGGCGGCGGCGGCGGCGACCAGCGGCGGTCGGCCGAGGCAACGGCGACGGCGGCGATCGGCGTGGCGGCGGCGGCGAGCGGCGGCGAGTGGTGGTCAACGGCGGTCAATGGGCCATGTGCAAGAGAAGAATAAAAAAAAAAAAATTTCACTTATTTCTTAAACTTGTTCCCTAGGAAACAAAAACAACTTTTTTTTTACTTCTCATTTCTATTCCGGGCACACTTTTTATTCGGGAACAAAAAATCAAGTTACGATTACCAAACGGGTTTCTATTCTTTTTTTGTTCTCGAGAGTGTTACCATGCAGCACCTATAAAGCCCTGTTTGGTAACCAATCAAATAGTAAAAATTTCTATTATTTTGTTCCGGGAGTAGTTTTAGAACATGATCATGTTTGGTAAAAATTTTATTCTCAAAAATAGATTTGGAAAGAATCAAGAATAAATAAATAAAAAAGTTGATTATTGTTCCCAGGAACAATTTTAAAATCAAGCCCATATTTTCTCTTTTTATTTTCTTTTTTTCTTGTTCTTCTTCCCTTTTTCTTCTTCTTCATTTACCACCACTGCCGTGGATGCCGTTCGCTACCGTCCACTGTTCGCCGCCCACTACTATCCGGTCATCGACAACCGGTCCGGCGAGCTCACCGAAGGCAAGCCCAGCTACCAACGAGGCTTGCCCAGCCTCACCGGTGGCCAGGCAGGCCTCGCCTAGCCTCGCCAAGGCTCGGCCAGCCCCGTCGAGGCTCAAGGCAAGGCTAAACCTCGCCGATGGTCGGGCCTAGCGAGGCCGAGATCTAGGCAAGGCCTCGACCATGGCTCAGCTAAGCCTTGCCCAATTGCCGGTGAGGATCGGCCGATGAGGGCCAGCCTCACCGAGGGCCGACAATGCTCTAGTGAGGTCGCCGACCCTTGCCTGGCCAGTCGCTGGTAGGCCGGCTGGCAACCGGCTACTTGAAGAAGAAGAATAGGAGAAAGAAATGGAAAAAAAGAAAAGAAAAAATGAAGAAAATAATAAAACTATTTAAAAATTAAAAGAAAATGATTTGGAGTATAAATTTTAAACACGGTATCAAACGTAATTCTATTCGAAAATTGAAATTTTGGACAGTTACCAAACGGCTGAAAATGCTTAAAAATTGTTATTGGGAACAGAATAAAAAGAATAATTTCTGATCAAAAATTGTCCCAAGAACAGAAGCGTTATCAAATGTGCCGTAATAGATCCTCTATGCGACTTGGGCCACCAGCAACCCCTTGCTCTGCCCTTGGACAATGAAAATTTGGTCCGGTCCAACTCTAAATGTCAACTTCCCAAACCGGTCTGTCAATAATTGAGGAATGGCGCATTGAATTTCAACGTGGCTCTTTACCTTCTGCACTCCTCTCAGTTATCCTTTGGCTAATCTGGAAGGAGAGGAACAATGTTGTGTTTAGACAGCAAAAACCGAACCCGAGGAAGCTCAAGGAATCGGCTATAACTACTTATTCAAACATCACAAGATGGAAAGCGGGAGCTAAACGACAAACATAGCGTCGGCTAGGGTGTCGCATGGAGTTTGATTGAAGCTGGAGGCCACCAAAAAAGAGGGCCTTTTTTTTAAGCTCAGTATAGAGGGATCTTACCTAGAAGGAACGAGGAAGGGAGCCGCCACAGCTTGTGTGTCTCTGAACAATGCTGGACTCCTCGTAGATGGCCTCGCACGAACAGTAAGGACCTCCTCTGCAGCTCAAACGGAAGCAATGGCACTACTGGAGGCCCCATTGTACATCCAAGCTCGAGCCGAAGAGAATGATGAACTGGAATCAGATCATCTTGATCTGATAAGAAGCATTTCGGGCCACAAATCAATCACAATTAAAAGTAAGCATGCTTATCGAAAAGGCCCAAGTTCTTCTAAGGCTTTTCCCAGATTATAAAGTGACTCAATGCGATAGAAAAGAAAAGTCCTTCCTCCAGATAGGACTTTATAACCCCCTTAAGCCCTTTGGGCTCTTCTTTGCTCTGGAGCTTCATTTATGTTTGCTCAATCTTCATCTTAATGAATGAAATCATCTTACCGACCAAAAAATTAAAAAATCAAAAAATCACATCACATGACATTTGCCTAACGTGATTAAATAATTTTGTACAAGTCCCATCCCCAACTACCTTCTCCTCCTCACAACAGTGATTTCACTCTTTTGTTTTGCAATGCACGATTTTTGAACTTTTTGATAGAATAATTCTTACGGACAAATATAAACTATCTCATTCATTTCACATCAAATAATAATTCATTTTAAATCATTCTTATCGTTAACCAATAATTGTTATGTATCATCATTTCACCAGCCACATAAAGCACAAATGTTTAGGCGCTCTCCAAAAAAAAAAAAAAAAAAGGAACATTCTCATCTATTCAAATTAATAATTTCTTGTAACAAATCAGATTACAAACATAAATAATAAAAATTCATAAACGTTGACATGTAATGGGCCTCCTCCTCCTCCCATCATGTAGAACGGCCCATTTCAGTGTAGGCTAACTATATAATATAAATAAAAATTGATAAACTTGAGGGACTTTTCTCCCCTTCGTTTCCGCAAGTTTTATTTTGTACCCTTTTTTTTAATAATATTTTCCTCTTGGCCTCACGAAACTATTCTATTATTTCGAGGGTTAAAGTGCATGCTTAATCCTTTAAATTTTAGCGTCTGTGAAATACCCTCTCTAACTTTTTGAATTCGTGCCATTTGGTTTTCTGAGTTTATTTTGTGCAACTAAATTATCTAACTTTATCAAAGTAGTACTATTATATCCTTAAGTCAACCACTTTAATTAAGTTGTCAAATGAGTAAATGACGTGGCACTGCTTATGTGGCAGAAAATGACGAGCGATGCTAATCTCCTGCTCAACGAGCAGGAAACAAACAGAAAAAATAGAAGCAAAAAAAAAAAAAAAAAAAAAAATGTCCTAATTTGATGATATTAGTTTTTTAATGGGCAAATAAAGTACTTGGTTGCGAAAAAAAAATTTAGAGGACACTGAATTGGACAAATCCAAAAAGGTTTGAAGACCTTGATCGCACAAAATGAAAGTTAGAAAATCAAATTGCGCAAATGCTAATATTTAAATAAACAAATTTGTACTTAATCATTTCGTTAATGACATGATATATATCAAGCAAATGGTCAACATATTTTCACCAGATTTCTAAGTTTATGCTAATAACTCGATTATATTATTAAACTCTATAATACGCAAAGATTGAACGATGATATGCTCCAAACTTCATTTTAAAATAATACGCAATGATTGAACGATGATATGCTCCAAACTTAATTTAAAACGCTTTTAATTCTTGATTCGTCCGTCGCTGGAGATACATGTTGACATTGGGAGTAAAAGCAAAAGTTGACAGAGAGAGATCAAGAGACGATATGATTCTTCCCATGATACAGATGGAAATCGGAAGCACCTATCGAGACAAACAATAGTGAGGGACTAATAGTAGTCGTCGCCGTCGTCTTGAGAGTCTTCGCCATCGCCGTCGCCGTAGTCTTGGCCATAGTTGCCGTCGCCGCCGTCGTCTTGATAGTCATCGCCACCACCGTAAACTTGGCCATCATCGCCATTGCCACCATGGTTTTGATAGTCATCGCCATCACCGTAAACTTGGCCATCATCGCCATCACCGTAAACTTGGTCATAATCACCACTGCCACCATGGTTTTGATAGTCATTGCCGTCACCATAGTCTTGGCCATCGTCGCCACCATATTGGTAGTCATTGCCGTCGCCGTCGCCGCCGTAGTCTTGATAGTCATCGCCATCACCGTAAACTTGGCCATCATCGCCATTGCCACCATGGTTTTGATAGTCACTGCCGTCACCATAGCCTTGGCCATCGTCGCCACCATATTGGTAGTCACGGCCGTCACCACCGCCGCCGTATTGATAGTCTTGGCCATCGTTGCCGCCGTATTGATAGTCGTTGCCGTCGCCGCCATCTTCTTGATAGTCATCACCGTCCTCTTGGTAGTAGTCGCCGTCACCGTCGTCTTGGTAGGCGAGATCGTCCTCGGCCTTCTCTGCCGCGTGGCCGGTAATCTTGTTCCCCACGTACTCAGCCACCTCGGCCAGCGCGAGCCCACCCAACACCCCCGCGAGCCCACCCACGGCCAATCCCGTCCCCATCCCCCCGAACTTGCTCTTCTTCTTCTTCTTCCCCTCCTGCCCGTAGCTCGGCGGCGCTTGGTCGTACGACGTGCCACCGTAGCTCGGGTACCTAGCCGTCGGAGCCGTCGGATAGTATGGATCCGGCCGCTCATACCGAGGCTGCTGCGGCGATGCATACGGTTTGCTGTATGCCGAACCGTATGCCGGCGGAGCGGTGTATGCCGACCCGTATGCCGGCGTAGGAGCGTACTCCCTGCTCGCCCGCGGCGGCGGGACCCCATAGACAGTGGGAGGCGCCCTGTAGCGCGTCCCACTCACCGCGACCTTGATGTCGACCTTCCCGTGGGGCCTGCCCGAGGGCCGCTTCAGCTGGAGGCTCCGCTTCTTGGGGCCGCCATACCCGTCGTCGTCGTCGAGGACATCGCGCAGACTCAGCTGGGCCGAACCGATCAGCGGCCTGGTGCCATCCTCCGAGCTGGCGTGGACGATGTGGACGTGCAGCATGACATCGTCAACGGCGGCTCCCGGGGGCAAGGGGATGGGGAGGGTCTGGTCCCAGACGGGGAAGGAGTCGCCTTCGGGGTCGACGCGGGTGGGGCGTTTCTGGTTGGGGTCGGCCCAGACGACGGCGTATGGCCGGAGAGGGCCGTGGCGGCTGTCGACGTTCTTGAGGTCCTTGGCCCCGATGAGGGTCACCTCGACCTGGTAGCGCGAGGAGGCCATTCGATCTTAGGCGATTCTCGAAATCAAAATCCTCCGGACGAGTCGGGCTGGTTTAAAAGGGGCTGCACGACGGGAGAGCTCAATGGCTTAGCAAACATGCCCAGAAGCTGATCCGTCGACCGAGATTGGGGAGTGTTCAAATGGGGAAAGAGAGAGAGAGAGAGTCTCTCTCTGTTTTTTTTTTCGAGTGTTACGTGAAGCGCCCACCTAGCTTGCCCGTTTATATTTGGTTTGATTAATAGCTTATTTTTAATTCAATTCTATGGACTCGAGTTGGGGTTTTTTTCTTATAGAAGTGGGAAGTTCATCTGATTCGGAACTCCACCTAATCATGTTGAAATTCTCTTGTTCGAAAATGACCCTCACAATTGATAAGTATTGAGTCATATCCAAGAATACAATACAAGTCAAATATATGTACCGAGGTAAGCTGACTGAGAAAGAAAGCTTACACAAAAGGATAATAACATAAATGATTTATTAACATTAATATGGTCCTTATATATCTAATTTGTATTTACCTAATTTGAGGGGACTATTCATCTTAGGTGAGAGACAAACTACAAAATCAACTTGATAACAACTCTAGACAATACTTGTTCCTCAAGATTGCTCTCATCTAGTTTGCTCTCAGCTCGCCCCAGCCAACACTGAATGCCCTTTGAGCAAAATTTAATGTAGTCATTGTCTTTTTTTATCCAGCATAAGAGTCTTTGCTCGACCACCTAAGCAAGGAAAGATTGGAGAAAAGAAACATTAGTACCGTGGGGAAAGAAATCATGAAAAATGCTTTAGTTCCCTCATCCTAATACATTGACATATACCCATCTTTCTCCAACCTCCCATCCACCCCGTAGGTCTATATGGGGGAATGATAATTCTAAATTGCGAAACGCTCATAAGATTATATTACATAAAGTAATGTAACTAGAGAACTTTGGAGAAGTTGTGTCAATTTAATACTTCTGTATGGCATATGGAAGTGTCTCTGTGCAAGAGCGAAAACAATATTCCGAGGGCCGAAAGGGATTTATCTATGAACTGGGTTTCTTCAAACGTACCTTCCCTTGTTGCCGAGTTATCCAGCCTTTCACTTCCAGCTAGATCAATCAGATGGAGACTTGATTTAACATTACGGCCTCTCTTCTTTTGTTGTACACGCATAGTTAGAACAATGCATGTGCATGACTAAAGCAGGGAAGCCGTCATGATTAGATTGCAAGCTCCAGTAAAGCAAATACAGAGGCACTTAAAACAAAGAAGGAACAACCAATGAGATCTGCTGCTTCTTTCATTAAAAGCTGCGGCGCCCAGAGCCCGGTTATTTAAGCCGATTCTCATCAATTCAGCCACATCTGAGGACGATTTGACGTGATGATTGCTTGCATCGGGCGCAACAGCTAACTTGTTAGTATTCCAAATCCCAAGCATGTGCAAGTCAAGGTAAGAACCACGACTTTTTATTTCAGAAAAGAAAAAAATATAGGGTGCACATTGCAAAGAAACACATCGTTCGAGACATGTGACTTGTCAATTGACAACAGGAATATGGGACTTTCATCAATCGCTAATGGAATTTAGGGAACACCAGGCAAAAACATCATGGTGGAACAAAGAAACAAGACATCTGGAAAGGATAGCTGCTCTTATAAATCACTTTCTTCTAAATGACTTGCAAACGGTCGCAGTGGGCCAACTGAGTAAATTCCGGTGCTAAACCAAGAGGACAAGATCACAGCTGTGTTTTTGATTTGGTTTGACCGCGGCTTAAGCTTTTGACGTTAGTGATACGCTTTGAATATGGAAATCTGGCTTCCATTTTGTAATTCATCTCAATATTTTATATTTGTATTCGACATTCTATATATTATATATATATATATATATATATATATATATATATGTTGGAATAATCTCATGAATTATCTCTTTAGAATGGACTTTTGCTGTATGGATTATTTATAAAGAATCTAGCTATCAGCTTGGTGAACCTCAACATATATTTTCTACCGTATAGGTTACCCAATCAGATATCGAGGAAATGTATGATAAAACTACTACACGACATGTGAAGAACCCAAAAAAGTGGATGCAATCACAAATAGCCCTATAACCGAATCGAAGAACAACCATTTCGGACAGCAAGATCTACAGATAGCAAGAGATTTCAAAATCCAGGAGCACACCAAATCTTACCAAGTATTTTACTTTCAAATATTGTGTTAACATGTATTCCTATAAATAATTTGTACACTCGCAAGAGGGCCTCGATCCGAACATAATTTGCTCCTCAAACATGTTCAAGTGAAAACAATGGTGAAAATTTTGAGATTTATCAAAGCCAAAGACAATTCTAAACCAGCTTACCTCATCAATTTCAAGTCAACCAAAAGACAGTAGTGAAAATTTTGACTAACAAAACTCCTCCAAAAATTCACAGAGCAGCATTTGCATAAGATAAAGTAGAACAAATGATTACCTCAAACCGACAATTTCTCGAAAATACGCTGACATTGTAAGTTCTCTCTCCCTCGCTCGTCTTCAAGATCAAGACAAAGGGAAATCACAGAGCAAAACTCAGGCACAGTAAAAAATAATGGCGAGTTCTCAGATCTGGATCGAAGCCACTGCTCTAGCGTTGCTGTTAGTGACAGTTTTCGCCGACGGCGTTGTCGTGTTGACGGAGGAGAATTTCGAAAAGTAAGTCGGCCAAGATAGGGGAGCTCTCGTCGAATTCTATGCTCCTTGGTAATGTCGAAATCTGTCCTCTGTAATATACTGATCTTCGCGATTTCGTTTCAGCGTGAACTTGATCGGCTGCTGGGTCCATCTTAGGATCTCCTGCTTCGTGTTCGCATAATGTCTGCGATTTAAGTGAGCTTCTGTTGTGTAGAAAGCTGTACAATTTTGTGTCGTTGGGCACAGTGTTGCATAGAGGTGATTGGTCCCAATCTGGTCCAATCCCATCTAAAAATTGGAAATTGAGCCGGTACAACTAATTCCCCATTTCTAAGACTCGAAATCGAACCGATAAGTGATGGAACCAAGGATGGAACCATTCCATTGGTCCAGCTCCCAAGCGATCCATAGAAGTCCGTGATAAATCAATTTCCCCTCTCCTTTAAAATTAAGCATTTATTCTTCACCCACATAAAAGATCAAAATGCTACGAAAATTGTGTGAACTTGACACACTTAAACAAATATTATGCTTAACCTTAGCCAAAATGCCAAGAATAGCATGCTATGGTTAGAGCATGACTTGTTTTTATGCACAACTATGGTCTTTGCGCATGTATTCAATGTGAGACTCTTGTCTTCCTAGTCCCTTGTGGTATCCAGCCTTCCATGAAAATGCCTTGAATGCAAGACTCTTAGCTTGTCTCTCTTGTTGTGTCTAGCATTCCATGCGAATGTCGAAAGTCCCACATCAAATAGGCGTGCAAAGATTATAAGAGAAGTTGTGCATAAAAGCCACTAAGCCATATTTCAGCCAAAGTGTGCCTTTCTTGGCTTTTTATCATTTGCATCTTAATAGCATTGAGAAATTCTCGATAGTTAAAAGTTAAAATTATTTCTTTAATAATTTTTAAGCAATAAAATTAAAAATTTTAAAAATAATTGATCCAGTCCTATCTAAACAATTCCATCCTTGGAATTGAGAATCATAGAGTTGCCCTTGAGATTAGTTCCTTTTGCTTACCGCTACTTTATATTGCCCTCAAGCCTTTTGGCTTTCTATTGCTCTGCATCTTCATTTATGTTTGCCCCATCTTCGTCTAAGGAAGGAAAAAAAAAAGATTCAATGATTTCGTACATCCCACCCCCAACTACCTCCTCCTCCTCGCAAAGGTAATTTCTCCGTTTTGTTTTGTATTACATGATATTTAAACTTTTTGATAGAATAATTCCCGCGAATACGTATAAGCTTGTCTCATTCATTTTGCATCAAATAGTCCATCTCAAATCATTCTTATTGTTAACCAATAATTGTTATGCATCGTCGTATCACCAGCCACATAAAGCATGAATGTTCAGGCGCTCTGTCGGAAAAGAATATTCTTGTCTATTCAAATCAATCATCTTTTGCAAGGTATTGGATTACATGCATAAATAAAGAAAATTCATAAACGTTGACATGTAATGGGCCTCCTCGTATTATGTCAAGCGGCCGATTTCAGTCAAGGCTAACTTTATAATTTAAATAAAAATTGATAAACTTGAGGGACCCAACCCACCTTCATTTTCGCAAGTTTTATTTTGTACCGTTTACCATTTTTTTTTTTTTTTTTTTTTTTTTTTGGTTTAAGTTTTCCTTTTGGCCTCACGAAACTATTCTATTTTTTCAAGGGTTGAGTGCATGTTTAATCGTTTAAAGTTTTAGCGTTTGTGAGATTCCTTCCTCCAACTTTTGCTTTGTTTTAGTGATTCCTCTAAATTTTTGAATTTGTGCAATTTGATTTTCTTATTTTGAACTAATCTGTTGAAATGAGTTAATGACGTGGCAACTGTTTAAGTGCCAAAAAATGACAAGCGATGCTAATCTCGTGCTAAGTGAGCAGAAAACAAGCATAAAAAATAGCAAAAGAAAAAAGATGTTCAAATTTGACAGTATTAGGTTTAATGGGTAAAGAAAGCGCTTGGTTGGCCAAAAAAACAAAAGGTTAGGAGAAACTCAATTGCACAAATCCAAAAATTTAGAAGACTTGATTACACAAAATGGAAGTCAGAAAATCAAATTGCACAAATGCTAAAATTTAAATAACTAAGGGCATACTGACCAAAAAAAAAATAACTAAGGGCATATTTGGTAATGTTTTTGTTTAAAAATTGTTCTCGGGAACAAAAATAGAAAAAACTACCACCCAGCGTTGTGGCGCAGTTGGCTTGGGTGTTTGCTCCTCTCACAAAAAATCCAACGTTCGAATCCCAGCTGCATCGTGCTGACTTACCCGGAGAACAAGGGTGGTGGTGAGTCTACTCTCCCCCAGGGTTTACTCCGCCGCAAAGCGGCTCACAGGGGTTCCATGGGTCATCAAAAAAAAAAAAACTATTTCTGTTTCGGGGAACAATTTTGAATAGAAGAACGCGTTTGATAACTACACAAAATTTCTGTTCTTCCAATAGAAAAAGAACAGTAACACATTTGATAAATTTGTATAATTTTTTTGTTTCTTTTAATTTTTTAATATTTTTATTTTTTTCCTTTTTTATTTTTTTCTTTCTTCCTTTTGGCCGGTCGCCGGCCTCGGCCATGGCCAGCGACCAACCAACGAGGGCCGGCGGCCTCGCCCAAGCGAGGCCGAGCCTCATCGGTGGCCTCCCGCGAAATAGCTAGACAATAGGACTAGGAAAGCCATGAGAAGAATTGAAAGAAGAGCCACCATCGAGAGAGAGAGAGAGAGAGAGAGAGAGAGATGCGAAGCCAAAGGCAAAAGCTAGGAGAGAATCGAGATGGAAATGCCGACAATGTCGGGAGCCCTCGCCCAGCCACCGTTGGGCGACACCGACCTAGCAGTGGCCCGGCGAAGCCAAGCGTCGCCGGGGCCGGCGATGCTCTGGTGAGGTCGCTGGCCCTCATCTAGCCGATCGCCATCGCCGGCTATGGCCAAGGCTAATGACCGGCAAAAAAGGAAGAAGAAGAAGAAAAGAAAAGAAAGAAGAAAAAAAAAAAGAGGAAAGAGAAAAAGTGTTTCTTGGAATTGTTTTGAAATGAGAAACAACCTTTTTTTTTTTTTTTTTTTTACTTCTTATTTCTATTTCCAAATCTGTTGTCGAGAATAAAAAAATAGATTTTTTATTTCCATGAACAAAATTGTAAACAAACCACCCATGGTGGCGGCGTCGTTGGTTGGGCGCAGGCTCCTCTCGTGAAAGGTCCTGCGTTCGAACCACGGTATCGTCTGTCTTACGAGAAAGGAACCCACGACTTACCCGGACAGTAAGAGTGGTGGTGACTCAACTGCTGTCCAGGGTTTATTCTCATCGCAAAGCGGCGTACAGGGTTCAGAAAAAAATTGTAAACAAACACGTTTCTGTTACTTTTTTTGTTTCACGAAACAAAATAATATAAATTTGTATTCCGAGGAACAGAAATAGAAATAAACAAAGAGGCCCTAAATTTGCACTTAATCTTTTCTCGGATGATATAACATATTTCAAGCAAACGGATCACCAGATCTCTAAGTAATTTATGCTAATTGCTCAATTATTAACTCTACCGTACGCAATGATTGAACGATAATGCGCTCCAAACTTAATTTAAAACGCTTTTAATGCGTGATTCGCCCCTCGTTGTGGATCCACATTGACACTCGGAGTAAAAAGCAAAGAAATTGACATAGAGAAAGATCAAGAGACGCTATAATTCGTCCCGTAATACAGACGGTAATCGGAAAACACCAATCGAGACAAACGATAGTGAGTGACTAATAGTAGTCGTCGCCGCCGTCTTGGTAGTCGTCGCCGTCTTCTCGGTAGGCGAGATTGTCTTCAGCCTTCTCCGCCGCGTCGTCGGCGATCTTGTTCTCCACGTACTCAGCCCCCTCGGTCAGCGCGATCCCACCCAGCACCCCCGCGACGGCGCCCACGGCCAATCCGGTCCCCATCCCCCCGAACTTGCTCTTCTTCTTCTCCTCCTGCCCGTAGCTCGGCGGCGCTTGGCCGTACGACGAGCCACCGTAGCCCGGGTACCCAGCCGGCGGAGCCGTCGGATAGTATGGATCCCGCCGCTCATACTGAGGCTGCTGCGGCGACGCATACGGGTTGCCGTATCCCGACCCGTATGCCGGCGGAGCGGCGTATGCCGGCGGAGCCGCGTATGCAAATTCCCTGCTCGCCTGCGGCGGCGGGACCCCATAGGCAGTGGGAGGCGCCCTGTAGCGCGTCTCCTGCACCGCGACCTTGACGTCGACCTTCCCGTGGGGCCTGCCCGAGGGACGCTTCAGGTGGAGGCTCCGCTTCTTGGCGCCGCCGTACCCGTCGTCCTCGTCGAGGACATCGCGCAGCCTGAGCCGGGCCGAACCGATCAGCGGCTTGGTGCCGTCCTCGGAGCCGGCGTGGACGATGTCGACGTGCAGCGTGACGTCGTCGACGGCGGTTCCCGGGGGCAAGGGGATGAGGAGGGTCTGGTCCCAGACGGGGAAGGAGTCGCCTTCGGCGTCGGCACGGGTGGAGCATTTCTGGTTGGGGTCGGCCCAGACGACGGCGTAAGGCCGGAGAGGGCCGTGGCGCCAGTTGACGTTCTTGAGGTCCTTGGCCGCGATGAGGGTCACCTCGACCTGGTAGCGCGAGGAAGCCATTCGGTCCTGGCGATTCTCGAAATCAAATTCTGCGGCGATCAACGCGATGGGGGATGATGGAAGAGTCGCCGAGATCTCTGCCAGGAATTGGGCAGATTTAAAAGGAGCTGCGCGACGGGAGAGCTTAGCGACTAAGCAAACATGCACAGAGCTGATCGGGTTGACTGAGATTGGGGAGTGTTTAACTGGGGAAAGAGAGAGATGGAGAACAAGAAGAACGTGAAAATCGATGACGTTATTGCCTGAGGAAGGTCCTGTTGAAGTAGTTAACTTCCAGTTTTTATGTGTTAATAGTAGAGTCCTAGTCAATAGGAAGTGGCTTGTTTTTAGGAATTAGTTTTTAGGAGTTAGTTTCTGCACATGTTCTGGTTAGTGAGGTATGTTAGTGGGTCTTTGTTGTTGTTGTCCTGTAGCTATTTTCCTGCAAGGTAGTTTGTACGTTCTGCCTATTTTATAGGCTTTGTTCTGTTGAATATTGTGACGAGAGTTACAGCAGCAACTCTTTTGTGTTTTCTTCTCTGAGTTTATTTGAGTTCCCTTTCAACAGGTCCAAAGTGGAGTTTCGTGCCGAATCGTGGCCTGGCCTGGCCTGCCTGCCTGCATGAGAGTTGGCCAGTTGAGTGCTACGCGAAGCATCGTGCTTGCCGCCGGGCGTGCCGGCTGATGTTTGATTTGACTACCTTAACTTTGACTTAGCTTATTTTTTATTCGATTCCATGGGCTCAGGTTGGGGTTTTCTTTCAGAAGTTTGGGAACTCATCAGACTCGAAACTCCACCTAACCGCGTTGAAACCTTCTCGCTTGCGAACGACACTAGTTAACAACTAGTAAACTACTGACGAGTTCTGAGTCACGTCCACCAACACAAATCAAATGTTTGCCCCGAGGTCGAATAACTAGAAAGATAAAAGGTTTGAGCGAAGGGATAATGATGCGGTAGTTCCTTAATCTTAACTCAATTTACAATGTTATTCATGAATTTTGATTTATTCGATGTCTGAGCTTTAATTTAATTATTCATAAAATTTTAATTTATTCAATGTGATCTTTGAACTTTGATAAATGTTTGAATTATTTCCTAAGATATATGAAAATATATTCAATATTATCATTTAATTAATTTAAATTCAGACATAATATTGATCATTTTTGTATTGTTTAGGGACAACATTGATCATTTTCGTATGGTTCATGGACTAATTTGAATATCTACCAAAAGTTTAAGGATCGCATTGAACAAATTAAAAATTTAAAAACTGTATTAAAGTTTAGAGATCATTTATATTATTATTTTTTGAACAAAAGTATGTAGAGTCCCTTTGATAGTCTCCTGCCATCCACGTCCGTCATGGAGACTCGCCTTCCCCAAAAAACCATGAAAGGGTTAAAAAGGGGGAAAACAATGAACTTTAAATAGTCCTGCAGTGCAGGCGTGCCTCGAGGGGTCAAGATGGACCGTTGCAGGAAGGTTCTTGGTCATAATGGACCTTTAAACAAAATTGTGAAAAGGACAAAAGATTCAAAGTGCATTTTGATTCAATATGGGGAAAGCATTTAGGAAAATATAAAAACCCTTAGCTCAAGGGTTTTATGAGAAGCAAAGACCGTTTGGTAAACTGAAATTGAAAAATATCTTGGAAAGAAACTTTGAAAAAAAAAACTGCTCGGTAAAAACACATTTAAAAGGCCTTTTAGTGTGATTAATTAAAGCTTTTTAATTTTTAATTTGTTCAAAATTAAGAATAAACAATTGTAGCATTTTTTACGATTTGAATGTTGAAAGCAATGTAAAGCATTAAAAAATTTATAAATGAAAAGAAAATCACATTTCTTTTTTGGTTTAGTAATATGAAAAGCTTCATTAGAGTATTGAAATGGGTGAAACCTATGAATTGAATGATTCCTCTTCAAACGTTTGTACTAAGTCAATGAGTAAGTGAAATTGCTCCATGATCTTTTGACATTTTGTAATCTAAATTCATAGCATTTCCACATGTCATACACACTCAACTTTATACTTGTAGGATGGTGTACCACTTAATAGTCATATTTCTGAGACAAACCTTAAGCTAATTGATGTTATATTCTATGCATAATACAATCATGTACCATATCAAGGTATATCAGGCAAAAGCAAAAACCATGGGTACACTGATCAATCATATGGACAAATAACATTGTGTTTTCTAGCTGAATCAAGTATTTGACTCTAATCAATTGTGTAGTACAGAGGAGATGGAAATCGTCTAGTCCAATTGCATTCATTCCTCGACAAATGCAGCTTGAAACTCATTCCAACAGAAAAATATGCAACCAAAAAAGTAAAAACAACAAAGATATGGACTCTTTCCCATTTCCGAACAAGGCATGAAAGGGTTTTGGATTCGGGAAACAGTATTCCCAAAACGATCGTTTCGACATAAAAAACGATCCCAAAAAGAGGAGAAACGCAGCGGAAGGAGATTTTAACACCCAATCACGAATCACCGATCAAAAGTGCATCACGGGGACGAACGCACCTTATTTCCACGAGACTAAACACCCGGCGTTGCAATTCGAGGAGGGAAAGACGTTCTTGTTCTTCAAGAGGGAGGAGAGAGCGTCGTACGTCCAAAGGAAAAAACAAAAAAAAACGTAAAAGATAAAACCTACCTTTTCACTTTTCTTTTTTTCCTTTTTATACCTCTCTCTTCCATGGGCCCTAAACCCATAGGCCGGGCCTCTAGGCCCATTAGGCCAAAATAGGCTCAATTTAAAGAAAAATCCAACATCTCCCACTCGCACATGGTGGTCCAAAACCAACATGGGCGGACAAGCCTTACTCCGGCTCATCAAAGAAGAATCCATTAAATACATCTCCCACTCGACACGGTGGGCCGAACGCAGATCCCTTTTTTTCTCATTGCAACATTCATATGGTGAATAGTCCGTGCGACCAGCATACTTTGAGAGCTCGTTGCCATACATCCGTTAGGAATATATAGCAGCTCATAATGGGCGTCACACTCGAGTAGATTTAGTATGCGTACCCTAGATCGATCGATCACATTTATATCTCTCTTGATCTCTTTTAGCAATGGTATATATATTGCATTCACAATTATGATTATCCCAAAGACAGTCATAATTGGTCGACCAGTGAATACAAAACTACAATGTGATTCTCCAAAATCGATCTTCCTCTTTCCTTCAAACTCTCAATTTCGATTCAGCTTGCTTTTCTAGAAATGTCCCATTAGATCGAATCAACTCATGACCATTGGCAACATCCTAAGATAGCAAACACTAAATAGAAATCTTGAGAATAAGTAAGAGTCATGAGGGGACTAAAAATGAGGAACTTGTTTTCCTCAAGAGTCTCACACGGCATAAAAGTTGAGATCAAACTTTTGCCACTCTTATTGGTCGTCTCATGCATATGCAGTATGAAAAGCGTATTACGGTATTAACTCCTTTCCCATGGAGCGTATGTCTACACAATCAATACCGTTCAGATGATAGTTCAGACATACCCAATGTCTAACTTGAGTTCACGTATCTACTCATTCACATAATTCATCAGAACTCCCATCTGGCATCTTAGACAGATAAAGTAAAATATGTGGGGTATTTTACTTTCGGACATAGTACTTATCATGTCCTCATCTTAACACTTAGTTAAGGCGACATATATATTTTAAGCCCGAGCTCTCGATTATCACCTAGATAATAAATTTAAAAACCGTCTCATCTCTATTTATCACACAGTAAATAGAGGCGATTACCCATGTGAGTGGGCTAATCTCTTATCTGTCCGACATACTTTCTCAACTCAATATAATGCACCGAGCATTAAGATGCATAAAGGTCAAACAAAGATTCATAGGCATTAATGATGAAAAACACAATTTCATAAATGTGAACAACTCGGGAAATCAAAATATCCAAGACATCGACTCTACGCAATCCTAGAGATTTCTCATGACCACAAAAAAAAAAAAAAAAAAAAAAAAAAAAAAAAAAAAAAACACACACACACATCTCTAGGTGTTGGCTTTGTCGAGGATCTCGCAACCATTCTATGCGTAAATATGTACTGTAAGTTCACATCCTTTCGTGCAACTATATCTTTGACAAAGTTATACTTGGTATCTATATGTTTGGTCTTGCCATGATACTTTGGATCTTTGGTGTACACTATAGCTGCTTGGCTATCACAATTAACCAATAATGGATTTGCGGCTTTCTCAATAACACCTAAATGATCCAAAAATCTCTTAAGCCAAACTTGCTTCTTGTACCACCGCCGATAATGCCACGAACTTAGCTCCCATCGTGGACAAGGCTATACACGTTTGTTTCTTGCCGCACCAACACATGGCGCCATTATTCGAAACAAAAACAAAAATAGAGGTAGATTTCCTTTCATGTAAATCTCCTCCTCAACTTGTGTCTAAATAGCCTTCGAGTCGCGAGATCCTTTCCTTGATATCTCGGTATATAATCGCAGTTCCCTTTAGATACCTCGGTATTCTCTTAACGGCTTTCCAATGTGCTCGACCTGGATTGGATTGGTATCTACTCACCATTCCAACCGCAAAGCATATGTCGATCTTGTACACAACATAGCGTACATCAAGCTCCCAACAAAGCACTAGCATAAGGAACATGCTTCATTTGTTCATTCTCTTGTGGAGTCCTTGGACACGTCTATGGCTCAATCCTTCACCTTTTGCAATAAGAGTGTCTATGGGTTTACAATCTTGCATACGAAATCGTTCAAGAACTTTACTTATATATGTTTCTTGCGAAAGAGATAATGATCTCTTTGAACGATCTCTTGAAAACTTAACTCCAAGTATGTATGCAGCCTCACCCATATCTTTCATCTCAAAATTGGAAGATAACCAACTTTTGATGGTATTATCTAACTCCATATTACTTCCGGCAATTAGTATATCATCAACATATAATGATATGATCACTAATTGATCTTTGGATCTTTTGATATATACACAATGATCCTCATCAATCATTGTAAAATCATATGCCATCATAGCATTATGAAAAACGTATATACCACTTTGTCTTGACGTTGCTTAAGGCCATATATCGATTTCAAAAGTCGACATACCTTTCCTTCTTGGCCTTTCGTAATGAAACCAACGGGTTGTTCCATATATATTTCCTCATCTAAGTCTCCATTGAGAAAAGCAGTCTTTACATCCATTTGATGTAATTCAAGATCCATACTTGCCATTATTGCCGAATAATGCGAATTGAGGTGAATCTAACAACGGGGAAAATGTTTCCTCATAATCAATTCCTTCCGTTGATTATACCCCTTCGCCACAAGGCGAGCTTTATATCTTTCTATTGAGCCATCAGCTTTATGCTTTATTTTGAGAACCCACTTGTTCCCAATAGCTTTGCGTCCCTTTGGAAGATCAACAGGTTCCCAAACATGGTTTGACTTCATTAACTCCATTTCCTCTCCCATTGCATCCATCCATTTTTCTTTACTAGGGCAACTTAGAGCCTCATGTATATTTCTTGGCTCATCCTCATCTTGTGGGGCAATCATAAAAGTTTCCCCTTCAATGTCAAAACGTTGACGGGGAATACTTTTGCGACTTGTTCGCCGTATAGGAGATAGTACACTTAGCACATCATTTCCCATTATGCTCCCACTAGGATCAGATAATGATGATGTCGTATCATCATGTGGTTGTCATTGAGAATTAGTTGTATGCAATTCATCACTTCTCACATTACTCCCACTTGGGCGAACCCCACTAATATAATTATCTGGATCCATGGTTTCAAATAGGGAGTAATCATCACCTATTTCGCTCTTCTTAGGAAACTCATCCTCTAAGAATGTGACATCCCGTGATTCAAATTCAGTTACACTCCCACTTTCCTGCTCACCTATGAACACATATCCTTTTGAGTGTTCAGAGTATCTTATGAAAATACTCTTCTTTCCTCTGGGACCTAATTTCCCAAATTTGTGAGAGGGCTCATGGGTATAGGCAGCGCAACCCCATGGCTTAAGAAAACCTAAGTTCGGTTTTCTACCTATCCATAACTCATATGGAGTGGAAGTAACTGATTTGGAAGGCACCCGGTTAAGTACATAGGCAGTGTCAATAATGCATCACTCTAAAAAGTGATAGATAAGTTAGCATGTGCCATCATGGACCTAACCATTTCCAGTAGGGTTCTGTTTCTTCTCTCTGCAACACCATTTTGTTAAGGAGTATATGGAATAGACAACTGTCTTTCTATTCCTATTTCATCACATAATTTTCTGAACTCATCAGATAAATATTCTCGACCTCGATCGGATCTCAATGCTTTTATTTTCCTGTCTAATTGATTCTCTACCAAGGCCATAAACCTTTTGAAACAACTTAATGCTTCATATTTATGAGAAATCAAATAGACATATCTCGAATCGAGTATAATCATCTATAAAAGTGATGAAATAAACAGCCCATGCCTTCCTCTCACATTCATTGGACCACGATGTCGAATGGATTAAATGCAGAGGAAATTCAGCTCTTTTACCTTTTCCAAATGGTTTCCTTGTTGTTTTCCCTGCTAGGCAATGCTTACATATGGGCAAATCGACTTTTTCAATATTGCCCAACAAGTCCTCTTTGGCTAGTCTATTCATACGTTGTTGGCCAATATGACCAAGTCTAGCATGCCACACATTCACATCATTGTCATATGAATTAGGAGATGTGATAAGGGAATAGCAAACATTTGCATTAACATAGTCAATGTCTTAAACAATAAAACCATCCAGAAAATAGCCATGACCATAGAAATTTGTTTCCAAAAATAAATCCACACCTCTATTATGGAAGTTCATATTAAAACGTAGTTTGACCAACACTAAAACAGGACACTAGATTCCGACGAATCTCCGGAGCATACATTACATCATGTAGGATCAAAGTGCGTCCACCACGCATGTTCGGTTGGCGAGGTGCCAATTCCTTTTACTTCACTGGAGTCGTTTCCCACATAGATCCACTTAGTTCCGGTTGGTATTCGTCGGAATTCCACAAAGGATCCTCTATCCTTTGCTACATGGTCTGTTGCTCCCGAATCTATAGTTCACAAAGGATTGGATTCAGCCAACAATACGAGAACTTGACACATAAGCAAAGTTCTCAAATGTACAAGAGGTGTTTACCTTTTCGGCTCACGACAGTTGCGAGCATAGTGACCTTTCTTGTCACAATTGTAACACCTTACCCTTGACTTTTTTTTCACTTGAGGACGTTTTCCTCTCTTGTGTTGGTTAACTCTTGGTTTCTTGCAAGGAGGACTTGATCCTTTGCATGACCACATATTGAACGAATCAATACGCTTGCGCTTAGAGCTCAAAGCCCTTTCTAAGCTTGAATCAGCATTGCAAATATCTCGCTTTCGGCTCAAATGCCGTTAGGTGGTCCTCCACTAGCTCAAGGTGGCTTACAGCATCCTCAAGATCTTCCATAACATGGTCAAGAGCTTCTAGTGCTTCGGCTTTTCCAGCACATATTGAATCTTCATATTCAATATTTCACAATTGTTGCCGTTCAAATCAGCAATTACTTTCTTACTTGCTGAAACCATTGATCGAACACATCGGACATATGCACGAATAATTAATGCCTATCATTTATGCATCCACTTCGCATAGACCTATCATATTAATGAATAATTTTAAGTAAGGTTTCAGAATCAAAAGGTCACTATGTTTCCAATCATCCTCCAAAAATCCTGACTTAAAACTATCATTAATATAATTGTCTTATGCAAAATAAATTCTATGAAGTTACAAAACTTCCATGAACTTCCCACATCAATTAGCAATAAAATATCTGACATTCAATAATATGATAACGCTTTCACATAATACAGCATATCCATTACACTAAGTAATATATTTATACTGAGGAAAAATATCAACATGGAAAGAGATATATATATACCCAAAACATCTCAAACTAATTTAAGAAATAAACGGGAAAAGTCCCCGCTAATTTATCAGTCAAAAAATCTAAGAAAACTGAAGGCACATTTGCCAACCATGGAAAAACTTTTGGAGAGCTGTCATGCCTTCTCCAAGGCGCATTCATTTTGCGCCACGTAGCACTCATACTAAGGGTTGAAGTTTTGATTAGCTCAATCCTATAGTACTCTCTCACAAAAGCTTCTACCAGCCTCCTATAATCCGGGACCACGTTGACCTCCCATAGCCGATCTAACACTGCTTGCCATTCGGGTGGAAGAGTGTTCTTGAAGGTCGACACCTTCTCAAAATCCGGCATAAGATAACCATTCCAGATGATTTCCTGTATCATCTGATTGACCCTGACCACATGTGATACTAAATCATCGTTATGCCACCGATAATTAGCTAACTCTATTATCAGCATTTTCAGTCTAGCACGTTCTTCGTTCGTTCTCGGGAATGCAGGTATCCGTGCATAGCGCATCATAGTTCCTGCAACAAATGCAGAACTTTGAAAAAATGGATCACTTATAATCCATAATAAACATAAGGGAAAATACATAATTTTCCATGATTCATGCAACAAATGCAGAATAAAAATGGATTACTTATAACCCACATAGACATAATTGAAAAAGAAACAAATTCCTTTTTTTTTTTTTTTTTCCGGTCAACGGTCAAGTCAACGGTCAACGGTCACCAACGGTCAACGGTCAACGGTCAGTCAACGGTCAACGGTCGGACGGGTCAGGTCGCCGGTCGGGCCGGCTGGACGGACCGGCCGGTCGGGCCGGTCGCCGGTCGGACAGTTAGGCGTGTCGGGCGAACCGCCGGCATGAGCCTGGGGCGTGCGCGGGGCACCGCCGCCGACGTCACGGTGACGTCATCCGGCGCGTGCCTTGCACGCGTGGGCGCTGCCGCGCGCGTGTGCGGTTGCCGCGCGCGTGCATCGCACGCGCCTGCGGTTTCAACCGCGCGTGCGTGCATCGCACGCGCGCCCGCGGTTTCAACCGCGCGCGTGTGGCGCACACGCCTGGGAACCGTCTTGGCGCGTGCATTGCACGCGCCAACGGAGCCGAACGCATCGGCTGCGCGTGGCGGCGCGTCCGGCGGCTTCCGGCGACGTGCGACCACTCCAAATTCTCGTCTCGATGAGTACTACAACCTCAAACAATCGGGAATTACGAAACGATGTACGGAAAACCAAAAAAAATATGGGAAACGAGAACCGCGTCGGGGTGAATTTATGTTAATTTGATCATTAATCATGTTAAACAAAAACAGGCATGTAAAACTCGATTATAAACTCAAATAAAGAAAGGGAAACATGATTGAGATGGCTCGATACCAATGAAAGGATTTTGGATTCGGGAAACAGATTCCCAAAACGATCGTTTCGACACAAAAACGATCCCAAAAAAGAGGAGAAACGGCGGAAGGAGATTTCAACACCCAATCACGAATCACCGATCAAAAGTGCATCACGGGGACGAACGCACCTTATTTCCACAGACTAAACACCCGGCGTTGCAATTCGAGGAGGGAAAGACGTTACTGTTCTTCAAGAGGGAGGAGAGAGTATCGTACGTCCAAAGGAAAAAACAAAAAAAAACGTAAAAGATAAAACCTACCTTTTCACTTTTCTTTTTTTCCTTTTTATACCTCTCTCTTCCATGGGCCCTAAACCCATGGGCCGGGCCTCTAGGCCCATTAGGCCAAAATAGGCTCAATTTAAAGAAAAATCCAACAAGGCAAACCAAGGATCTAGTCCTATATGACAGCAAAGTACTCCGTGCAAGCTGGGGGGCTGGCTTCATGGACTTTGCCCAGGCTTCCATTTAGCCAGGCAAACATCGTTAGGTTTATGCCGCACATACTGCTAGGTCTACGAAAACAAAAATTCACAATGGTGAAAATGATATATTTTCAGCCAATTGTGTAGAGTGACCCTTATTGCACATCTTAATAGAGATGAATTCAGCAAATTGTGGAGACGCCGTAATCAATTGATTTGTCTAAAACAAAACATTTTTTACATAACTTAAAGAAGTGCCAAGAAAAGGTAAGTAAAACCACTATCTACAGCTATTACACATCTTAAATTGTTCTACATTGAAACAGGTATGCACAACATGAAACAAGACTATTAATAAATGAATACAAGCGCCCATGAATTCAGCATTGGTGAGGAATGTAATGGAAAAAAGTTAGCATCAATTTCAAAGATCCATTTAGCATTAGAAGAACATATGCTAAATCCTAGAAAAAAGTCCCATTATGCCAAAAGAGAACATGCTTACCAAATTCTAATACAGCCTTCTAGGATTCTTATATCGAATTGGTAAATGGAACACGGGAACATTAATGAACAAAAGACCAATCCTATTGATTTCTACAAATCTTAACAAAATCTTCCTGGAATTATATGAGACAATAGTTCCTAAAAATGCAGAGGTAAACGCGATCCAAAATTTTATACAAAATAATCCCTCAAATTTCTACAACCCTCCTTTAGATTAAAAGGAAATAGAGCTCACAGAAAATTACTACTATGAAGTTTCTAAATTTACCACTACATTGGGGAAAAGATGAAAACTTCCAGCACTTAGGACACCTAAAGACATGTGCAACAACCAAAACCACATTTATCTAGCCAAATGAATGACTTATAGAGGCAAGTCAGGACATGATTAAACACATGCAAATATAAAATGAAATAAATCCACTAGCTGCTTCAAGGAAAGCACACAAGCAACACACTTAATAATGTGAAGACAGTATGAGGCCGTGATGACATTATAATTGAACTTTTCCTTACTAAGTCGATCGGCTATAAACATCATAGAGAGCCCTCATGCCTTGTTGTACGGCATTATATTTTCTTCAAGATCTCAATCTCCATAACCCTTTGAAAAGTAGAATCTTTAATGAATATAATGGAGGGTGTCAGATGGTGCTAACTTAGGTCTCCTCTACATCTATTATGCATTTGTGCTGGTTGTATGAAGATCATCAAGCACTAACCTAACAGTCCAACTGAACTTCAAACATAATATGTATGGTTTTCTCTTTGCCAAATATATCACTTGGAATCTATCCATACGAGAGAGATAAAAAAAATCTCTAAATGCCTTCCTTTGTTCCTGTGTTGTAAAGGTAAGATGTTTCTAACTCAACTCATATGCAAAATTAAGATAAGTAGTTAAATTTAAAATGCAAAAAAATCACGAAATAAGTACCACAGCAAATTTCCATTTGATATAGCCCTTGGAGAGAGCAAGTATTGGATATGACAATAACAGATCATACAAATGTCATAGACGAATAACCAACATGTCGTTGACACTAGATAATAATCAAACTACAAAATCCAATATGCCTTGTCATTGAATGGATCCAGAATTCTAGACAACATGCTCTTATAATTTTTAATAAAAGAGAAAAGAAAAGGAGCAAAAACAACAAATTTATGACTAAATAAGTGCTTAATGTACCAACAAAGTTCAATACAATCCAATTAGAGGAATAAGGCAATATAACAATTTTATAGGAAATAATGTTTGCCACTCTCAGCCTCCTCTTTCCCAAGAAAAACGATAACAAATCGATGGCCACGGTAGTTTTGACATAGAATAGCCAATCAAGCCAAATCATATCCAAGCTCAATCAAAGTTAACTAAACTGCCAATCAAGTTGAGTTCGACATCAATGGCAAAGACTAGTAGTGAAAGCAAACGTACCTCGCCAATGGAGAATTTGGGCTTGCGCTTCTGCTTCAAGTATTTCATGAAGATGACATTTCATTTATTTAGAGCTTCCATGGTTATTGGATTTGGGATGAAGATTTCTAAGGATTATTTTGGAGCCTAGGGGAGGACTCTGAGGTCGTCACCCCTAGCGCTTTGATGCCAGGATTGCTCGACCTCAGCGAGCCTATCTACAACAGAACCAAGCGATTGGCAACAACCATTGACGCGGCGACTAGTGGCAACTAGGCAAGTGATGACCCCAAGTGAGATGCAAGGTGAATGATGAGACCAAGCGCACGAACAAAGAGAGGTGAGAGAAGAGGGAGACGGATATAAGGGTTTTTATGTTAAAAAGAGTGAATATGAAATTATGACTAGTGAGTGAGAATAGGATTGGAAATTTAAAAAATTCATTAATTCGGATTTGCTGCATGCCGAGAAAGTCAAAATGCCAAAGCACGTGGAAGAGAGCTTTGAGCAAAAGGCCTCGGGAATGCTAGCATTTGGAAAATGGACTCCCAAAAATAAATGCCGAACGCACTAGCATTCGCCTAAGGGCCTTTAGAGGCCCAAGAGGCTTTGCAAGGCTGTTCCCAAGCGCAGTAGTCATGTCTCCACATTGGACCGGGCTTCTCGGGCCCCATATCACGATCCCGAACCCATCATCTCCCGGAGCTCCGACCCGAACCGATTTCGAATACGGGTCGACCCGTTTCTCTCCCCCTCTCTCTCTCCCCTTCCATTTTCCATTCCTAAAACCCTACTCAGTTACACACGTGCACTCTCTCTCTCCTGTAGCGCTCTCTCGCTCTGCACTCCCACCGAAAATGCTCGCTCGCTTCCTCACCAGACCCTCCAATCTCCCTCTCCTTTCCATCGCCACCGCGAGGCTCCGCTCCGGCCCCCCTCCGCCGCCGAACCCCGCTCGCCTGTCCTCCCTCCTCCGTCGCTTCTCCGCCGATCGCGGCGACGGCGGCGATGGCGGCGGCGGCCCCCGAGATCCCGCGCTCCCCGATCCCTGGAAGATCTCCGGCGACGGCGACCCGAAGTTCGACCGCCTCTTCTCGGACGACTCCGGCAAGGTCGCGGGATTCTTCGACGGCGGCGTCGGCGAGAAGGATTCGTGGGTGAAGGAGGGGCGAGCCGGAGAGAAGAGCGTCGGAGAAGACGATGGATGGCTCACGCCCGAGACGTGGAACTTGTCGGAGGAAGGGAAAGACGACGGCTTATTCGATATTGGGGAAGGTGCGCAGGCTTTTGGCGATGATGGGGGTCGGGGAGCTGACGTTGTGAAGAGTGAGAGGAGCGAGGAGGAGAAGATGAAGCTCGAGAGAGAAGAACAAGAACTCACCACAGTACTCAAAGGTTACCAATTTTGGCGATCAGTGTGCTCCTTATGAATTTTTGCTCTCTTTTCTTGGCATCATCTGTGCATTATTACAATATTCATCGTTGGGATTAATTTTTCTGAGAAAGCCATCTTCTTTTCGGCATTGTGTTCTCTCGTAATTAACGTTGTCGCAAGCTTGATGGTGTCGTCTCCCAGTTCTATTTTAGAGCTGTGCATTTGAAAACTCGTGGTTAGTGTAGTTGTATTCGTTTTCTCTGTGGTTTATGCTGTTAGCCTATTGGTTTCTCCATGGGCTTCCGTGAATGCAAATAAATTTCCGGAGTTGAACAGTGCTTCATTTGAGCGGAAAGAAACGCCAGAAGTTTGTTTTATTCTTGAAATACGGCCTCTTATTTCACCTCTTGTAGATGTGCGGCCTTAATAGTTAGTTGTTCTTGTATAGAGTTCGCTTTATTCATCATGGTATTAATCTTAATTTGTGCATTCTTGCATCGTAGGTCCCAATCGTGCGTTTGGCGACCTTATTGCAGCATCTGGAATCACAGATGCCATGCTGGACAGTTTGGTTGCTCTCAAGAACTTCGAAGGAATTGAAGGCTTGCCCCCTTTGAGGGAAATCGAAGACATGCGTTATGAGAAGAACACGAGAAAATCCACAAGAGCAGAAATAGAGCGCTTGAAGCAGGAGGAAGTTGCCAAGGCAAGAGTGAGACAAGTAGACGACAAGGGAAGGGCTTATGGAACAGGAAGAAGGAAGTGCAGCATAGCACGCGTGTGGGTTCAACCTGGTGATGGCAAATTCATGGTGAATGAAAAAGAGCTTGATGTCTATTTTCCAATGCTTGACAATCGAGCTGCTTTACTTCGACCTTTCTCCGAGACAAAGACTTTGGGCCTCTGGGACGTCAACTGTACCGTGAAAGGAGGTGGTGTCTCGGGTGAGTTCTATTGTTGCTCTGAACTGTGAAAGCACTTGTTTCTGCAGTTATTCATTTGTGTCATATAGAGAAGTTTAAGCTCAGGATACTTGGCTGATTGAATTTATTATAATTTGTGGTGTCTGTGCATCCATTACTAGCAATTTCTACTATTTTTTTTCTAGTCTTTATGTATCGTCATTTTGTTGCGATTATTGTGATTTCTGAGAATATAAGGCCTGATATTAAGACAAATAGGCTTGCCTAAGTGAACTAACCTATGGAAGGCTGGCTGATATGTCTAACTGATATGGATATTATCGCACTAGCTGGTTGAGTTTTGTTTTCCAAATTGCCTCTTCCATCTTGTTATCACTCATGCATTCATTAGCACATATCTAACGCCTTAGTATTTTTTTTTTTTTTACCAACTAAAAAGTAGGAACTGGCTTTTTTGGGTGCAGTCACAATGGTTCTATATTCTAACACGAGATTGTTATGTTTCCAAAGTCTGCTAGTGCTTTCAAATACAAGTAATATTAATTTTAAGCTATTGCTTCACTGCATGTAGATTTCAGTTTCTCCCTATATTTGTTGTGAATTGCGACTTTCTAATTTATTTCTGGATGGAGAGGGTTAGGGTGGATATGGCTGAATTAGTAGGTTTATCATAGGTAGTTGTTGGGGGCCAAGAATAGGAATTTTCCTCTTTAACGAAGAGGCCTTGTCTTTTCGTACCGTTGGATATATCTCTGGACTTTCTGAAATGGAGTTTGTAAGTAGGAATACTAAACTTCATCTGATGGCAGGTCAAGTTGGAGCGATTCAATTGGGCATCAGCAGGGCTTTGCAAAATTGGGAGCCTGGTTTACGTCCTGCTCTTAGATCTGGTAAGATAGGTCTAATTATCATGAGATTCTATTACCACACCATGTTTTCTTTCTTAAGATATTTGTTGTTTAAGAAAAGGTCGAGTGGGGTGTATACTTTAACCTCATTTTTGTTCATTGAAACAGCACCCAAAACCCTATTGATTTTGTATAAAAAAACTTCCTTGTTGGTCATTAAACTTTTGCTAATGCGAGTTAAAGTGCATTAGGCCTTTCTCTTTTTCATTTCATTTACATAAATCGAGAAATTCCAAGGAAAATGTAGTAGAGAACTTATCTCAGAACTGCCATAAAATTGTGTAGAAAACCAAAGGTAAAGTGATATCCAGCAACAGAAAAAGAAAAAAAAAAAAATCAAGATAAGGTAATAAAAACAATGACTACCTTCAACCTTGGGTTAGCTTGTATTTAAATTTAGTCAGCAGACAACATGCACTATAGAAATCCTCTTGATTTACGTGTGGTTAGTTCTTTATATTCTCTGTTAAATAATATTAGCGCACTGCATTGAGTTACTGGGGAAGGGGCATAATATTCCCTTTCCTTTCCCTATCAAATGTTTGGCTCTGAGACCTCGGTTGGCATATCAGTGTGACCTTCAACTTATGGAAGTGTTATGTCTCGTTGACAGCTGGTTTCTTGACGAGGGATCCACGTGTGGTGGAAAGGAAAAAACCGGGCAAAGCAAAAGCAAGGAAGAGCTTCCAGTGGGTCAAGCGGTGACCAGAAAAGAAGCCCTGTTTTCTCTGCACACCATTGGCTTCAAGCACAACTTACAGTTTTGCGGCTGCGTAATAACATGTTAGAGATTCGTTGTATGCTAGGAATTTTTTGTATGTAGCGCGTGTACCCATACGAGCTTGGCTACTGGGCATGAGAGCGATGCGGATTGTTGATTTACTTGGAAGCTAGTGTCATTGTGGGAAAGCTTGTATCTGCTTGCTTGGGCTGTTTTCTGTATCGACCAATTCATGAAGAACACCGAGAATCGATGATGAATTCACGGATGATGTGCATCCCCTGGCTGCTTGATGAAATAACCAGTACTCGTCAGTGACGAATTATCAGAAGTAGCCTCTGTTTGATGTCTCCATGTCATGCTGCTAGTGTCCGTGGATTGTGTCGCTATCGGATGCCGTAGGGTTGAACTTTGATGTAATGTGACAAGTTGCATGAATGAAAAACGACATGGGCTCAATGCCCTAAGTTCTAACAAACCTCCTTATTTCTACGTATCCACAGGTGTTAAAAGCAGTTCGTACAGGAGCCTCAAATTCTGACCAAGTGGTGCCGTTACGGTATGTACTAACTAAGCAACTACTTTCCAGACAACTTTCTTGTGACAGATACTAGCAATCCGAGCGCGATTCATGACAATAGTTACCATGTGTAAATTTAAGGTGAAAAAAGTATTTTATTTTATTTGAAAGATTTTGGTAAGTACGACGATGGATGATTTGCAAGATCGAACAAATATGCAGAAACTAAATAAATAAATAAAACTATAGATACGAAGAAGAAGTGGGCGGTTACTTCACGAGTGGTGGGACCCGATGATAGGGAAAAATTCAAAAGATGGCTTATTTGGATCCCAAACTTATATGCTAAAATTACTTCATAGTTTTACGTGGGGATAGTTTTTTAAAGAGCAGAAAAGGGAGATAAAAACAGGAAAATTGTCCGAAATATATTAAATTGATTATACTTTTATCAATTCAATCATAAACATTTTAATTATATCAATTAAGTCATAAATATTTTCACATTTTATCAATTAAGTTCATTCGATCAATTTTGATTGAAATTGCTGACGTTGACTCTGGTCATTTTACGTGACATGGTTGATATTGATGTGAATAATATTTAATAGTATATTTTTCAAAAAAATTTATTACTTTATTATTTTTTTCTTCTATTTTTTTTCTTTTCTCTTTTTTTTTTTAATTATTTTTCCTTTTCCCCTTCTTCCCTTTGCCAACCATCACCAAGTGTCATCTTTAATGGCCTCGAGTAAGGGCCAGGGTTGCCCTCGCTAGCCTAGGCCCAAGCATCCCTTGCTTGACATTGGCAAGGGTGGCCCTCACCAAAAAGAAAAAGGAAAAAAGAAAAAAAAAAAAGAGAAAAAAAAAAGTAAATTCTCTAGGTGCGCGAGGTGAGGCGTCCATCTTCTAGGGGGTGAAAAAAAACTCAAATACAAAAGCTCACAAAAGCCCATAAAACGAAACTCGACTCTAGCCGAAATTAAGCCCGATTCTTTTTCTCGGCCCATCTTCCTAATGTCACCTTTCAAATAAACTCTAGATTCTTCCCTCGGCATCATCACAAAACAACCGTATAGGAAACCCCAAGGTGGCCAAATTGTACGGCTCTCTTAAATAGTTTCATTTCTGACTCCACCTTCATGAGATTTACATATCCATACTGTAACATACACAAATTGTTGATGTTCAATTTCTAACTTTGAAGGAAATTATATGTAAAAGATTAGAGGGATAAATCATGTAATTAAACACAACATGTATCGATCCTTATCTATATAAAGCCTCCCAATTATCGCGATTAATGCACCTCCGAATGAAGTATGAAAGATTTAATTAAAATAAATGATTAATCTTTTTGAAACAATCACCCGTTAGAGATTGCTTTTTTTTTTTTAAGGGATATATTAGATTACTATGTTATTTTTGCATTGAAAAAGTCGTCCATGGAAATGGCTGCGACGAAAAAAAGAATTTCCACTATCAAATCATTGGAAAGAATGTCGAAAGGGTTTAATCTTCGTAACTCTCAACAATGGTGATGTGAGTTTGACAGTTGTAATCGGTATATAATTCAAATGAGTGAAGAATTTCAACTTATATAAAAGGGGATATGACAAAATTGGTAGACACTAAGAACTAATTTGATTAAGGCTTAGTATGAAAACTAATAAAATTTCAAATTAAAAACCTTGAAATTAAGGATAGACAATCTTCCCAATCTACCAAACCAACGAAACAATAAGAGCTCATAAACTATAAAATGGGGAATAAAAGAGATAACAACCACACATTCCACTCGATCTCATGAGCAAAATTCAGGTGAAATTCCATATTCTTATCAAAGGACTAAACTATAAACCATCAAGTTATATCAAAAGTAATTAGTGAAACCCTCCAAGTACACAAGGTGAGACGTCCATTTTCGAGAGAGGCGACAAAAACTGAAGCACAAAAGCCCAAAAAATGAAGCTGGGCCCAAGGGTCATCATAAAAAATCTATAGAGAAGAAAATGAAGTTATATTAGATACTCTAAAGAAGTACATGTGTATTAATATTTATTTTGAGCTGAAACGGGCTATTTCCCGCCCTATCTTTAAGCAAACCTCTCGTGGTCAGGGGTTTCCACAATACTTGTATAGAATGTTTATCTTCGCTCGACAAATGCATTTTTCACATTCAGTGTTATCATAATGGTCGAGGCCACACACCCATCCCCTCTTCTTGCAGTGCTCGATTTGCATCTCGCAATCATAGCGATGAAACTCTTCTCCAAAGATCATTGTGTTATTCCAACACATGCTGCCAACGGTGTTTAGATACTCCTCACGCAATTTCACCACCCGTCTCTTCGAGTAGACTTTTCTCAAGAAGTCGACTCTTTTCTTTCTTTTTTTTTTCTTCAATTCACCACCCTTGCACACAAGGAATCCAACCATATAGGAATCCCTAAGGTGGCCAAATTGTGCGGCTCTCTTAAGTAATTTTATTCCTGACTCCACATTCATGAGACTTACATATTCATATTGCAACATGCACAAATTGTTGATGCTTTTTTTTTTTTTTTTTTTCAATGTCAAGTTTTGAAGGAAATTATATGGAAAAGATTAGAGGGATAAATTATGTAATTAAATGCAACATGTACTAGTCCTTTTTTATATAAAGTCTCCAAATTATTGCATTTAATACTCTTCTCAATAAAGTACGAAAGGTTTAATTAAAATAAATTATTAATCATTTTGAAACTTTATTAGCGCAAATTGTTCAAAGAAACTTAATTAGCCCTAAGATTGTTGAAAATGACTTAATTAGTCCGAGGTGTTCAAATTATCTATCATCATCATCCTTTAATAAATTAATCACCCGTTAGAGATTGCATTTTTTTAAAGGGTATATTAGATTGCTACATTATTTTTGCATTGAAAAAATCGTCCATAGAGTTGGCCGCAACGAAAGAAAAAATCTCCACCACCAAATCATTGGAAAGAATGTCGAAGGGTTCAATCTCCATAACTCTTAACAATTATGATATAATTTTAACATTTGTAATCGATATCTAACTCAAAGGAGTGAAGAATTTCGGCTTAAATAAAATGGGATATGACAAAATTGGTAGACACTATGAACTAATTGGTTTAAGCCTTGATATGAAAACTAATAAAATTTCAAATTCAAAAACCTTGAAATTAAGGATGGATAATCTTCCCAATCTACCAAACTAACAAAACAATGAGAGCTCATAAAGCATAAAGAGGAAATAAAATAGATAGGAACTGTACATTCCACTCAATCTCATGAGTAAAATTCAGAAGAAATTTCATCTTCTTCTAAAAGGACTAAACTATAAACCACCAAGCTATATTAAAAGTAATTAGGGAAAACCTTCAGGTGCACAAGGTGAGGCGTCCATCTTCGAGGGGGCGAAAATAAACTCAAGCACAAAAACCCATAAAACGAAGCTGGGCACAAGCTGAAATTAAGCCTGATTCTTTTTCTCGACCCATCTTCCCAATGCCACCTTTAAAATGAGCGCTAGATCCTTCCCGCGGTATCGTCATAGAACAATCATATAGGAAGCCCCAATGTGGCCAAATTATGCAGCTCTCTTAAGCAGCTTTATCCCTAACTTCATTTTCATGAGACTTACATATTCATATTACAACGTGCACAAATTGTTGATGTTCAATTTATAGCTTTGAAGGAAATTATATAAAAAATGTTAGAAGGATAAATCATGTAATTAAACACAACACGTACTAGTCATTGTCTATACAAAGTCTCCAAATTATCGCATTTAATGCACCTCTTAAAAAAGTACAAAAAGTTTAATTAAAATAAGTGATTAATTATTTTGAAACTTTATTAGGGCAAATTGTTAAAGAAACTCAATTAGCCTTAGTTTGTTGAAAATGACTTAATTAGTTGGAGATGTTTAAATTTTCTACAATCATAATCCTTTAATAAATTAACTAAATAAACTCAATTGGCAAAATATTAAAATGTATAGAACTCAATTAACACGATTAAACTTTACAAAAAAAATTAACACGATTAAAAGCTTTATTATTGAATTAACAAAAATGTAATAGGTTTGTGACCTTTTGGACAATTTTCCTTACAAAATGGGTATACGGAAGTAACAAAGGGAGATTACAAATGGTTACCAAACAGTTTCATTGATAGTTAAATTGTATCCATTAGCTTAAGGGTCTCTTTGACTCTATTTTATTGACAGTTACTTTTTCTATAGTTGAATATCAAACTATTGACTCTATTTTTTTATTAATTCATTCAAATTGTTAATTATAATTCCCTTTACAAACGATCTATATGGCATTTGGTATGGAACCTAAAAATGACCAACATGGTCATTCCATTTATAAATGATTAAAATGTTTTATGAAAAATGTCAAAATAAACTGAAAAATATTTGCCACACTTTCCAACTTTGTTATGGAAAATCTTATTTGATTTTCTTTAAAATACATGTTGCATTCATATGCTAATAACTTGTGCATGAGCAGCCAATGAACTATATATGGGCACTAAAGTCTTAGGTCTGGCCCTAGTAGACCTCGATCTGAGCACCAAGGAAAGGGGCATGAGCACCTTGTCCTGGGCCCTACCTTTATAGACAATAGTTTCGAGCATTGGATACTTGGCTCAACCTTAATGAACCTAAGTGTAAGCACTTAGGTCCCAAGCTAGCCTCAATGGACTAGACACATGCATTAGTTCCCCATACCTTGGCCTTGATAGATTGAGCACAAGGGACCCGAGTTCAAGCACAAAGAACTAAGGTATGGCTTTTATGGACTCGAGTCCGAGTGCTTGGGATCAGAGCTTTAGTGTTGGGGCATGCATTTTCCAATTTGAGCCTGGGTGTTGGGGATTGAGCTAAAGTACTGGGATCCTAGGCTCAACCTTTGTGGACCTAGGCCCGAGGGCTGGGACATCAAGCATGGGCATTGGGGCTTGGGGCTCACCCCTAACCTTGATGGATGCGGGCCTTGGTACCCTGGTGGATTGAGGACCCAAGCCCTAGCATCAAAGACTTGGTCTTGGGAGCTAGGCATTGAGATTATCATTTTTTAACATGAAATTTTGGGTGCAAAATTTAATATCTAGTCACATTTTGGAAAATGATTTTTGAATTTAAAAAAAAAACCATTTTTCTGAATATACGTATAGTACTAATTTTCCTAATAAATTCAATGCTGGAAAATGAGAAAAATAATTTCTTGAAAAATATATATATATATATATATTTCCAAACAAACGGAATTAATGTTTTTGCTTTAAAATGGGGCCAGAGCGGGTCAGCGCAAGAGAAGGTTTCGGTACTTTTGCGAAGGATTCCTGCTTCCGCCCAAAGGGACGCATCCAACTTTAGGTTCAAATACGTTCCTGTCACGACCCAAAAAAAAAAAAAAAAAAAAAGGTTCTTGTGCTTTTTCATTTTGGGCCGTAATTGGGCTTTTCCCTCTGCCAGGCCCACAGATCAACCCGAACCCAAACTCCAGAAAAAGCGCGGCTGCGTCGCCTCGCGTAAAACCCTAAACCTCCTCCTCCTCCTCCAACTCTCCCCCAATAAAATGCCGCTCGAGCTGCAACTTTGAGTCTCGTCCAGCTGCTCTCTTCCTCGGCGGAGCTCTCTCAGCCTGAAACCAGCAACCCTCCTCAGCCTCGTTAGCCACCACCAAGATGAGGCCGCCACAGAGAGGTAATGCCTTCGCCTCGTCCTTCTTGTTGACATTGTCTGGGGAATGGAGGGAACTTGGCTGGGTTCTGGGTGGTCGATGCGTGCTCTTCTTTTTCTTTTTCTTTTCTTTTTTTGGGGTACTGGTTTCATTTGAGAAGCATGGGTCGGTTTTTGAGCTGTTTCTGCTACTGAGGATGATACCAAGTTTCGATTTTTGGGTTAGTTTCTGTCGCCGTACTGTAGAAATTTATGTGAGGTTAATGTTTTCTCCTTGGGGATGAGCTGGGCTGTCTTTTTTGAGATTTTCTGTTGATTTGCGCTCGTGGGTGATTGATTTTATGCTGCTTCCTGTGCTATATTTGAGCCTTAGATGTGCTATTTTTCACTTTTATTCAGAGAGGCCTTATATGGTATTTGACGAATGGTCTGGTTCGTTCTTCGCAGGTCGCGGAGGCGGTGGAGGATTTAGGGGCGGCAGGGGTGATGGAGGGAGAGGGAGAGGGAGAGGTGGAGGTGGAAGAGGTGGCGGTGACAGGATGATGGGCCGTGGCGGTGGACGTGGTGGTGGCCGTGGCGGAAGAGGACGTGGTGGTGGCAGAGGCGGGATGAAAGGTGGAAGCAAAGTTGTGGTTGAGCCTCATAGACATGAGGGGGTGTTCATTGCTAAAGGCAAAGAAGATGCTCTCGTTACCAAGAATATGGTCCCTGGAGAGGCTGTCTATAACGAGAAGAGAGTCTCTGTGCAGGTGAATATGTTTCTTCATTCAACTTGCTAGTGATGGCTAGGCATCTTCTACTGATTTAATCGGTTTCCAAATATTAGAACTGATAAACTCCCGATTCATCTCAAAACAGAAATTGGAAAAAATATCAGTAAGCTTTGTTGGCTGTTGAGTACAAAGATTTCTACTAGTAAACTCTAGTTTTGCATATGCGATTTTCTAGTGTTCAGATCTTTCTGAGTTGAGGGGATTAATAATGTTGTGTTGGCCTCCTTTACTTTCTTGGATTATCATTCTCATTTTAAATATGTAGGATTCCTTTTTTCAGTATTAGTAAGCTTTGTTGCTTTTTCTTTTAACTCTTGTTAGAATGAAGATGGAACTAAAGTGGAATATAGAGTTTGGAACCCCTTCCGATCAAAGCTTGCAGCCGCCATTCTTGGTGGAGTTGATGAGATATGGATTGTAAGTATCTCTTTTCCTTATTCTCTGGTGTATCTATGATGTGCAGCTTCTTCCATATCACTGATCATGATTCATTTTTTTCAAATTCAGAAACCTGGTGCTCGGGTTCTCTATCTGGGAGCTGCTTCCGGGACCACAGTATCTCATGTTTCTGACGTTGTTGGCCCTGTAGGTCCTTTCTTTTTCTTATTTTTTTTCCTTGTTTTGGAAGGATGATTCTCTTATGAATGACCAGATGACTGACTTGTTCTCTTGCGTTCCTTCTGGCAGACAGGAGTGGTGTATGCTGTGGAGTTCTCCCATCGAAGTGGGAGGGATTTAGTCAACATGGCAAAGAAGAGAACCAATGTTATTCCAATCATTGAAGATGCTAGGCATCCAGCCAAGTACCGTATGCTGGTTGGAATGGTGGATGTAATATTTTCCGATGTTGCTCAACCAGATCAGGTATTGACTATTGTCTTTACCTATGAAAGGAATGGAATTTATTCTTATGAAAGTCTTCCTCACTGAAGTGTAGGTGCAGGAATCTATTCATGCATCCTACCTTTATTTCTGTTTGACTTACTGCATGGTTTTGTTTATGTGCTTTTGCAAGTTATATCTCTATTTGGATCTTTCTTATTTTTTTGAAAGATTTGCTGGCTTTTATGCTTTTGAAGCAGGTTCCATGAATTATCTCTGATAACAAAAATCAATGCATTTCTTTGCGGCCTGTGCTTCACCTTTCTCAGCTTCCATTCATGCAATGGATTTTCTTTTCTTTGCTCGTGTTTTCTTTTTTTTTGGTTGGGTTTTCTTATATGTTTGTGAGGCTTCTTTGATGACCTCTTGTTTGGAAATTACCTTCTTGGTTTAGTGATTTATCTTTTGTTTGATATATATGTATACTAGTGTATAAGTACATTTTTCTTCATCGCTATGTTAAGTGTAAGCTACTGGATTCTCTTATTGAGGTGTTTCACCAAGGGGCAAACTTATGCACATGAAGAATTAACTCGGATTCCCCTTCAAGACAGCATGGGTGATGCAAAATCGAGTTTTCTGATGCATATCTGATCTTGGCTTGTTCCATAATCTCGTGTTTGCTTTAGTTCAAATTTGATTTTCTTTTTGAGTTTTTCTTTTCTTTTCTTTCCCTTAAAGACCAGTATATCACATGCCTTTGGGCCAGTAAACTCCATGCCTATTCCCTGTACCACCTTTGATGAAAAACTCGGATTCACAGAAATTACATCTTGGTTTTTTGATTTATCTTTCATTTGATATATATTTATACTACTATGTCTACAGTTTTCTTCATTGTTATGTTAAGCATACACTGTCAGATTCTTTAATTGTGGTGTTTCACCATGAGGGATGCCTTTGCACATGAAGAGTTAACTCGGATTCCCCTTCAAGACAGCATGGGTGATGCAAAATCGAGTTTTCTGATGCGTATCTGATTTTGGCTCACTTCATATTCCTTTTGTTTTCTTTAGTTCAACTTTGATTAACTTTTTGATCTTTTTTTTTTTTTTTTTTTCCTTAAAGAGAAGATTATCACATGCCTTTGGGCCAGTAAATTCCATGCCTATTCCCTGTACTGCATTATTACAAAGCATTTTATGAAAAACTCGGATTCCCTTTCTCAAGACAGTTTGGTGATGCATTCCCAAGTTTGTCATGCAGGGTTTATAACCTTTCAAATTGTTTCTGTTATGTATGAAGCATAAGGATTTAGAAAATCAGGTTTGCCATTCAATTAGCGTATATTACTATTTGACATTACCATCAGCAAGTACAGTATGTGGCTTCAAAAATTTTGAAGTCCAGTTTAGGTCATTATTCATGTAGTTGTCCTTTTGACAATTGTTGATTCAGGGTACTTCTATTCTAAGCTTGGTTGATAAAGTTACCCTGTCCTTGCCAAATATAGCACGGTCGTGTTCATTATGTTGCCTTTCAAGGCATTAGTCTGGGGTAGCTTAATTTAATAATTACTCAAGCATATGCTAAATTGTAAATTCTCATGTCTTGTCAGATTGCTCATGCCCTTATTATTAATTTTGATCTAGTGTGCCTGCAATGGCATGACTTAATATGATGTGGTGTTAGATGCACTTGATCTGCTCTCTGATCAACTGAAGGTCTTTTTGTTTGTACTTATAATAAATGATGCCGTAGTCATATGTGCAGCAGTCTTTCTGCAATGGACTGTTTATCTATGAAGTACTAACTACGAAAGCAAATGCATGGTTTGTTGAAGCTCTTATTGCACTAGACTTAAGCTCTAGATAATGAAGTGTGTCCATTATACGTCAGAGGGAGAGAAATGCTAGTTCTATAATATGTTTTTTGGATATCCTTTCTCTCTGTTCGAAGGGCTTCACCATAAGCTGTCTGTTTTTAATATGTGATGTTCAACAATTTCTTTTTATATCTCAGGCAAGAATTTTGGCTCTAAATGCATCGTATTTCCTCAAGGCTGGAGGTCACTTTGTCATCTCAATTAAGGTATCTCTCTCTCCCTCTCTCTAGACAGATGCTCACATGGGCATTCTTTCATTATTTTCTTGAGATATAGCTTATTGGATTAGAAGACTGTTGGCTACACTTCTATTTCTTAAATCACTTTATTTGTAATTCCTTTCATATTAAAACAAGTAGCCGGTGCAAGTTTTTTGGAAGTCTAGGACACTAGTTGTGGCATCAGAAATGATTTCCTCATAGTTGAGGGAGGGTGGAGAACAAGTCCACTTGGAAGGAAGAAACGCTAGAAATGTCGCTTTGATTAGAAGAGGTATAATCAATTCCTTTGGGTTGTGTTTGTATTTGCAGGCAAACTGTATCGATTCCACTGTTCCAGCCGAGATTGTTTTTTCCCAGGAAGTGAAGAAGCTGCAGGCGGAGCAGTTCAAGCCTTTTGAGCAAGTTACTCTCGAGCCCTTTGAGCGAGACCATGCTTGTGTCGTCGGCGGCTATCGCGTGCCAAAGAAACAGAAAGCTGCTCCTGCATCATAATTAGTCTCGGACTGCCTTAGTAGTTCAATCTCCTACTGCTTAGTTTCTCATGGTGCACTTTGTATCTCTTTCTTAGGTTGGAACTCCAACGTTTTCAAGATTTTGGGTGATCTCTTGTAATGGACCAATATTATGAAATGCCTTCGGATTTTTCCACCTTAAGGGCCAGTAATTTGATTCGTAGTTTTCACGTATAGATGTCTGAGACGACAATGTACTTGAAACCTATGAAGCACGGACAAGTGCAACGTGCCTCCGTGTCGTGTCCGACATGTGGTCAATTTTTTTCGACACGTTTTGACACGCGTGTTGGATGGAAGTGAGGGCGAGGGAGTAGAGACGAGGCCGTTAGCGACGGCGAGCCCGTGACGGTGAGAAATCACCAGAGAAAGAATAGAGACTGAGGTGATGGCGAGCCCATGATGGCGAGCCCGGCGAGAAACCGCTAGTACGGCCACTATGATGCTGATCGGCGATGAGGTTGCAACTGCAAGTGAGGAAGGGCCGAAGGCGAGATGGAGGAGAGGAGAGGAAGGGGTTGTGCAGCAAGCGGCGAGGAGGAGGAGAAGGGGGCATTAGCTAGGGTTTTAGAAACTCAAAAAGATTAAAAAAAGAGGGATTTTGATGGGGTGAAGTTTCAGCCTGTAATGTAGGGAGGGAAAAAAGTGAAATAAATGCGGAAAATGTCATAAATGGTCTCTATATTTTTATTTAATGTGCAATTTCGCTAATAAACTTTCAATTTACTCAATTTGGTTCCTGAACTATTAATAAATGTCCAATTTAATCCCTGAACTTTCGCTTGGCTCAATTTGGTCCATGAACTATTGATAAATATTACTGTTTTTCATTTTTTTTTTCTTTTGCTTCTCTCTTCCCTTCGCCGGCGAGGGCGACCCTCGCCAAACGCTGGCGAAGGGAAGAGAAAAGAAGCAAAAAAAATGAAAAATGAAAAACAGTAACGAATGACTAGATCGGACATTTATCAATATTTTAGGGATTAAATTGAGCAAATTGAAAATTTATGGGTGAAATTGCGCATTAAATAAAAGTATAGAGATCACTTGTGACATTTTCCCAAATAAATATGGGGTGGGGGAAAGAGTGTGAGTGGGGAAGAGAGGGAAAAAAATTGAAATAAATTTGAGGGTGGGGGAAGTTTGATGTGGGGGAGAGAGTGAAAAAAATTGAAACAAATTTGGGGGTGAGGGGAATAAACGAGGGAAAGAAGGGAGTCGGGGTTGGTGGTAGACCCCTTGAGGAGACTTTTTTTAATCGAAAAAATAAATAAATGAGATTAAAAAATAATTTTAAAAATAAAAATACTAAATTTTAAATGATGATAAAATTTGATCATTGTAGATGATCATGGATTTATTTAAATAAGTTGATTCTAAATTTTTATTAGTCATCAATTTTATCAATAACTTTTGTTAAAGTTAAAAACATATTTCCAAACATGGATACGTACTAATTATGAACATGTCTTTCAAATTTCTAATGAATTGATTTATTAATATTATTAATGTAAATTCATTATAGGCTCCTTTTTAATTAATTATTTATTTATGAATTTGATCGAATTAATTAAAAATAAAAATATTCATTTAATATATAACGTGTCCAACGTGTCGAAATTCTCTATTTTTGAGAAACGACGTGTCGATGTGCCATGTCGCGTGTCGGTGCCACTTAGCTTAAAGCTTGTCAAGGTTTAAGCATGATTAGACGCATGGGGGCTTGGGTTTCATAATTTAAACTTTAACTCAATTTATAATATTTTTTCTAGATTTTTTTATGTGTTTGATGCTGTCTCTGAAATATGGGTGAATATTCAATATAGTTTTTAGAGTTGAGGAATCATTAGTGTTATTAAACCATTTAAGAATGTCGGTTTATCACTTTTGAGGCAAAATAATGTCTGAACAACTTGGGACTTGGGATATGATCTTAGGATTCTCTAAAGGACCTCACCGAGTATATCGTCAACTGTGTTAGCGAGATATCACTGTGCATTTATGTAATCGCATCTAATTGTTTTGAAAGCTACATACTTGCATGACAAATTAACAAATGCTTACAAAATATTTCAACGAGGGCTGGTAATGCTCATTGTTTTCCATACATATTGGTAAAAATCAATTTGAGATGACAAAAGACGATCAAGTATAATTAGGATACTCATAGGTTCACGGAGTATTCAGATAATGTCAATTATATTTGAATCCCGATCTATGTAAATTGTGTGATTTTCAGTTATAGCCCTCAATAACATGGATCTTTAGTAGTGGATCGAGTTCTATGCAAGTATTTTCGGTCGAGCACCTCGAGAGCCGAATTCAATACTCCAAAAAGAAGGGGGAGAAAAGCATAATCAGGGAAGGTAAAAACCCAAAAAAAAAAGAGAGAGAGAGAGAGAGAGAAATTCATTAGACCCTGAAATATCTACGGAGGGAAAGCCGTTGTCTTGTTTCGTAAATGTGCCGTCAGTAGGGGGGTATTTACGTAAAAGGGTGGACAAGTTACCGTTGGGACTCCACCTCCGCCCTCGCGACTGCATATATGGGGAAAGTCCAACGTTCGAAATCGCTTTCACGTAACTCCCCAACGCCAAGTTCTCTCACCAAAATCGCAGTGAAGAACAAGGCAGAGCCGCCGAGCGGAAATCCGGAATTGCGCGATAGTTCATCTCCATCGGGAAACGAAAGCGAAGAGATCGGTTCCTCCCAAACGCTTCGTAAGTTCCTCTTTTTCGCCCTTTTTTTCCAGTGATTTTGTGAATGTGTTCGCGCTGTACTAGGTTCTTGGGAAATCGAGCGAATGTTAACGCTTAATCTGTCGCTAGATACCGATTCGAGTACTCCTAATTTACTGTAGTAGTATCTGGTTTGAATGGAATATTTGCAAGAGGCGAGAGGAAGTCCGAATGCAGCGACGGAACGTCCTCTCTTTCATTTATTTCGTTCATATATTCGAGACACCGAGAAGAAATGAATTTTGTTTTTGAAGTTAGGAATTCTTCAACTGCGACGAAGAGAACTTTCTTGGGTTTTTGAAAAGATTTTGACTTTGCTACTGTAGGCGATTCGAGGACTTCATCTGTGATTTCCGATGATGTATTGTGTTTGTGTGGTATCAGTTTGCGCGTATCTCTTCAAGTTAGATTTGCTGTTTTTCAAAATTTGTACGGTTGCAGTTATCGCTTCGTCTTTGTGGCGTTCAAGAAATTCAGACGCATTCTCAGAAGGCTCAATCTTTAACCTTCAAAGTAGAATGGATGGGCCGCTCCCAGCCATTTCCCTGATACGAACTCGTAATCGGTCTCGTGGAAGCACTTTGTCTTGAAGAACTGGTCAATGCATTTCTTTTATGAGCGGGCTCGGAGAGATTGTTTGTTGCACTTGGATACCGTCTATCAATTTTTCTTTCTGTGATTTCGATTCATTTTGCAATGTACAGATCTGAAATTTGTCAACAAGGATCACAATGGCTGCAGGGCGTGGTGGGTTGATTCTAGATCAGAACTTCAATGCTAACTACAATGGTAAATTCTGCACCGTTATTGGTTCTCACGCTTTAAGTTTCTACGTCGATCTCCTTGTTTATTTGGTCTCATGTCTTCTAATCGTTCAGGAGGTTCTTTAGGGGAAATTTCTAAAGTGATGATAGTGCAGAAGAAAGGAGGGGTTGGTGGAAGAAAACCTCTCGGTGATTTGTCAAATGCAGGGAAGCCTGCTCTTGACCAGGTGTCCAAGAAACAGAATTTGAAGAGTTTCCCTCTGATTAATGAAGATATTGGTTCCTCCAAGGTCCCGAGTGATCTATCCAAAAAGAGAAGTACTTCTAAAGCCTTGGACAAACCCCAGACAAGGAGCAGAAAAGCACTTTCTGATATTTCTAATTCGGCGAAGCCACATGTATCCGAGGCATCAAAGAAGACCGTGAAGATGAATGTTCTAGCAGAGGAACCAATTGATACTGGTTTTATTGCCGAGGAACAATTTCTTCACAACCACAAGGAGTGTATAAAACAGCAGACCACTGCCATGGACATGGACCATTTTCTGGAGACTCTCAGACTCGGTAAGGGTATTAGCTTGGCTTTTTATGTTTTTAATCCTCCTTATTTCAAGAACCTAATAATGTCTTTTTCACAGGTTTTCGCAACAAGCATGTCTCTACTCCCCGCCTGTCTCCACTGAGCTGTAGATCGAAGGTCTGTTAACAGTACAATTTCTTTTGCTGCTTCGTGTTTATTTTTTATCCTCTGTGGTCGTTTTCAATGGAATATCATCTTTATGTGGGCATCATTTTCTTCCCTCTTGCAGCGTGAGAGCCCCTCAAGGCTTTTGCAATATGAACAGATGGCTGAGCTGCAGATTTCAGCGGTCAGATCTCCTCCGAAACGTGAGCTATCTGGCGAACTTGATGACTCCCCACAGCCACCAAGCAGCCCCAAATCACCAAATATTCATATGCACTGGAAGGACCAGGACATGGTGAATTTCATGTTGATGGAAACGCCAGGCTTACTGAAGCACTGAATTTCTCATATCCGCTGCTAATTAAGTAGAAAATCGCAAGCTGGGTTTAGTTTCGTAGCTATGGGAAAAGGAAATGTGATGCTGACATTGAATGTTGTACCGTCAAACCTGTGACGGCTCCTTTTGGCATTTTGTTGTGGTCCAAGTGAACCCGTCTTTGGGAATCAAGGATCTGTTCGGCACGATTGTGTGCTGCGTGTTGTGATGGAAACACCGAGATTGCTGAAGCATCGAATTTCATATATTCAATGCAATTAGTTAGAAAATCTCAAGCTGGATTGAGCTTCGTAGGTATTGGAGTGGGGAAATGTGATGCCGACATTGAATTTTCTACGGTCAAACCTGTGACGGCTCTTTTTTTTGCATTTTGTTGTCGTCTAAGTGAACCCTTCTGGGTATGAATGAAGGACATTTGGCTCTATTGTGTTCATTTGGGGTTCGTAGTACATTCAGAAATGCTTTACTGTCTTGCAAACCATTCATCCAAAGAATTTCTCAAGAAGGCAACATTTAAGAGAATCTTTTGCGTTTAAGAATTTGATTCATGATCTTGTCCCCATAAATATGAATTCGATCCCCATATGAGTACGGACTTTTACCTCAGAAAGTGAGAAAAAGTAGGCCCATAAACAGGAACTGATATCAACCCTAAATTCCTTACAGTCTACATGAATTTTAAAAAGGTTCCACCAAAACCAATACCAAGAAAAGTGGCAATTGCAATTCCAAAAATTCCAGCAAGAATCCCAGGGACAACCATAGAACTCCACCCTTTTGCTGTTGCCATTCCACAAGCTGTTGTTGGGCCACCAACATTCGCATTTGAAGCAATAAGTAACAGCTTCAGTTCAAAGCCAAAAAGCTTTCCTAATCCAAGGATCACAGCAAGATGGACTGTAATCTGGACAAGGGCAAACATAAATATACCAGGAGCTGTATTGATCACACTCCATATGTTTCCACTCGCACCAACGACAGTGAAGAATACCTGGTTTTGACAGAGAACCAAAGCAGTAGGTCAAAAAAAAAATCCTTTAGGCAGTTGGAAAAAGAGGATATTATTCCAAAAGCTTAAAAAACTGAAAGTTCATACAGCAACTCTTGGAATAACGGAGGTGATCATTTAAGGGATAATTGCCTAACTTCCTTTTCTATCTTTCTTGTTCTGGTAACATAAATTTAAATATTTCCATACGCCTGATCCAATTTTATGCCATATAACGGCTTTGAAGACAAACATTAAAGTATTATTATCATGATCAATAATCAAGAAAACAAACGCACTACAGAACAACTCACCTGCATCAATATCACAGCCATAGCCTCCCCAGATGGTGCCAGCTTCCCAAATTGAGTAGGAAAAAGAGTTGCTAAAATAACAACAACTGCTGTTATTGCAGGCAAACTACCCCCTTGAATACCGAGATATTTAGTGAGGGACGTTCCTGCTTTGCAGATGGCAAGGGACACAGCTATGGATGTAGCACTCTGTAGAAGAGGTAGCTCGTTAGCAGGTCCTGATTCTGTGTCCAGAGCACCATTTACAGAATCTCCTCCTGCACAAGAGGCCACATATCGGCTTGTATAAGATGTCATCTGCTAACTCAAGCAAAATGCTTTTAACTAAAGATGGAACTAGGAAGAGGGCATTATTGATTTTGCCAAAAGAACGTGATCAACCCAGATTCTTACATCTAAACATTTAGATCTTTCTCTAGCAGTAAATGGATGGAATAATGGAATAAAATAGATTCAACTCACCATTGACAGATGAAGATTCTGGAGGTACTTTTGAGCTTAATGCAAACAATGTGGTGAAATAAACTGCACAAATGACATTATCTGCAGCTAGCCCAGCAGCCAGAACTGATGGTGACATATCAAGAGCATTGGCTACTGCAACGTAATTGACAGCTGGAGACAATAAGGAGCAAAAATGATCATCAGCTGTAGATTGAAAAAGTCAATGACAAGTTTTTCATAACTTAACAAACACAAAAGCCTTAGGCAGACCATTACAAGCTTTGACAACATGGAAAATATGATACAGCAATTCAACATTGCAGAGATGTTGCAATAAGTTGTGCTGACATATTTTCTTTTATTCAAGGAGACAGCTGATTAAAGTGTTATTCATGATACGGACTTAGCTGGAAAGTGGGGGTGGTAACAAACTTCTTCTAGTCACGAATGAATTCAGATATGAAAATAATAAAGAGTAATTTGCTTTTCCTAACTTGCTTCCCTCATTGTCATGGAGCAAGAAGCAGAATTACGAGTGGAACTGGATAGAAAAAAACTTCAATTGAAGAAGGAAGTTCAAGTCAATTCAAGTACCGACAAAATCATGCTGATGTTCTATGCTTTTCTATGGTTTACCTCCACCGATATGTCTTCCCATAAGTGCAGCAGCTATCTTCCAGCTATCTTGCCCCAGTGATCTCATTGGCACCAAAAGGTATGCCACTACAGTCCCAATCGTGGTGGCAACTGTAATATATATGCATGGGGAAACTAACAATCAGTTATTCATAAAATTTATGGCAACTTCAAAAAGAGTACGATGGATTTCATCAAGCATGACCAACAGTACTTTATCATAAAATAGATAGTTCATCAACACTTGCAAGCAAAATAGTATGTACGTGGATGACAACATAGAATACCAGATCCAAGCAAGAAAGCCAAGAGAAGTTTCCCGGTAGACTGGATCACACGGCGCATGTCAGCCCGAAATAACAGCAAGGGGACAGCCAAGGGGAGTAGAAACTCCAAGACAACTTTATAAGCCGGAGCTTCGCATGAGACGATCCCCAAATTGCTGGCGGCAAGTCCAATCAAAGTGCTCACCAGGGCCCCACTCAAACTGCTCCCGATCTTGGTCCTCTCGGACCTTACAATTAGCAAAGTCCTCATCACGACTAAAGCACAAGCATCTAGCACGAACTTCGTTCAGCTGTCTATCAATTTCTCGAAATTTGAACGAGAGAAAACAATGTCTGTACTTCCGCAGGTCAAAAAGTAGATCCTTTTTATCGCCTAACTAAACCACCACAAAAAGCCATATGTTCTTTGCTAGTAAAGTTCTGCAGATGCCCTCTACGCAATCGGCACAAGCGCAAGCACCTCTCGTCACCTTAAATTTTGTGCATTTTCATCGAAACGTCTATTAACTTCTCTATAACTCCCAAGCAGACATTTTTCCGACAGAACCCCCAAAAAGTGGGGGAAAGAAAGAATCTTACGGAGCAGCGAAATGCGAGAGAGGAAACAAACGAGGATTCACCAGATTCCAAAAGCGCCGATCGCGAACAGAGCGGTCCAGCTGCCCCACTTATCGTGCGGCGATATGAGGGGGTAGTTCAGCTGAGATCTGATCGTCCCCACCCGAACCGAGCCAGGGCCCCGGGCGCCGACGCGGGGGGAGCGAGGCCCTTCGCTCCGGTCGCTCCCGGGGAGCCGGAACCGCAGCTGCGAGCCGCCGATCGCGCGGGAGAAGCTGATCGGGTCCTGCCGAGAAAGCGAACGAGGATGGCGCGGCGGTTGACGGCGGAGGTCGGCGCCCGGGGCCGGGGAAGCGGCGACCTGCGAGAGCAAGCATCGCGACGCCATTGACGCCAGCCAACGCCAGAGGCTGCCGGCTTTTCGCAGGAGCGTGCGCGATCGAACGGGACGGGTTCGATCGCGGGTTCGATCGCGGGGACACTTTCCACTTGGAAGGCAAGAGGCTGCCAAGATGCATACGCTTCCGGACAAACTGACAAATACTGTAGCCAGCAATATTCGCAAAAATGTGATACCGTTTGCATGGATTTTGCTCTGAACTTATTTTCGTTATTTTCTTGTAAAAATTTCTACAAAATGTAACGAAAGGCCAACTAAAGAATAAATTGTTGGAGGACGCAAAAGAAGCCCATACTTTTACTTGGAAGATCTCCAAGAATGAGCCCAAATCCAAGCTCATCAATATATCCAATTTTACTTATTTTTACTTAATAGCTTGAGTCAATGAATTATGAATTGATTAAGATATATAAACTACTCTACTTCACAATGTTACATTCACTAAGCATCATATATATTAACTTCCTACAAACTCACGTTGCTTCCTACAAACTCAGGTTGCTACACTACAATGTCCGTCTATCTAGAAACCCAACCATGGACTTTGATGTTGTTTGTTGGAAGTGCTACCTTCACCTGAGGAGATTGCCAAAAAGAAACTCAAGTCCAGGTTCATCAACATATTTAATTAGACTTACATTCACTCAAAGATTTAAATCAATGAGTTATGGATTAATTAGAATATATTAACCGTTCTACATCACCTCACACATGCATCTTAACATAAATACAAGTCTGCTATGTAGTATTTAAAGAAATTACAATCCGATTGACATAATCTGCTTTTCATGGTGGCAATATCTTGCTGATTTTATTCTGCTGATATTTTCACTGTGATGTAGCCCTTTAAATTTTGCTAGTAGTTGCTCCATGATTGTGATCATTTGTTCTTCTCATTATTTTAGATAAAGTTCCAATATTAATATTTCTTTTTATAGATATACTTTAAATGTTATCTTATATCCTCCGATATCTTATATTCTCCGACTACATCTACTTCTTACGTCACTTTAGTCCCATCGTCCTCTATAATTTTTACATATGAAAAAATAAAATTAAACAATTAAATGAGAAGTTACAAACAGGGAAATGAAACAATAAAGAGATCGTGAAGGTTAAGAGAGGAGTTTTACATTGCCCCCACCAAGCAAAATGGCTTTAAAAGTGGTGCAAAGTTCTATGATTGCTCCCTTTAAATTTAATAGGTTTTACTAATATTCGATTGATGTGATGTTGTGGTCAAAGGCATCTGCTCAGTTATGTAGTAACTAGCTTCAAAAGTCAACGTATCATCATCAACGAACAAAAATTATGTAAGAAGGTCTCATTTTCATCCTTCATAGAGGGAATTGCTCTTCATCAACAATGGTCGAGACACAAAGCCTCCACATGCCAGAAAGGCCATCACTTTACGATTGCAACGACATTCCGACTGTGATTCAATTCCGAGCCACCAATCTCAGTCCTATTGGAGCGAATTATTCCAATAAGAAAGAAAGAGAACCCCACAAACAAACAGCCCATCAACTCACGCACCTGTCACATGAATGAGAGGGAGAGATTACTCCCGGTTAATCAGCCGAGGTAGGCTCCAACTTCGGAGCCACCATTGCAACACCAGAGGACCTGCAATAGTCCGACCATGGCACGGGAGAACTCGTTACCTACAAGATTACTGGAAGTCTGTGGACATATGAAGCAGCAAAAAGTGCTAGAGAAATTTCTTGAATTAAGCACTTTTCAATAACTGGTGGCAGTTCGGACAGACTTTTGAAAATCTGCCACAGGATTTATGACAATCACCGATACCTCCCGATATAAATTGTCAATATTTCCCTACATCACATAACTGGAAATCTACAACAACTCCATGCAGTTCCAACCTTCAAAACCAAAAACATGCCTTATCTCGAGTCCGCAAGGCAGCAGGGGGCTCTTTGAGTATTTCTGGAACATCGGCCTCCTGAAATGTAGTTAGTGCAGCTCGATTTGCAACAGAATGTCGTCAGCTTGTTTTCTGCTTCTTACCATTGGAGTCTCCTTCCTCCAAAGCTTTCAACTTGTTCTTGATCGCAGCTATCTTTGCGTTCTTACTCATCTGTCCGGAACTGCCACCAGTTATACAAGTCTTGTCATGTTGACCTCTTATCTTGGATGAGTTCTCCACCGTTTCCACCAGATACTTCTCACTAGCAAGACGGACAACTAAAGGGCGGCCGCAGGCCAACTTCCCATGCATCTTCTCCTTCGCGAGCTCAGCTTCCTGCATGCTCACTTTAAATAGAAAATTCAAATATTGCTCCAGACAGAAATAAATGACAAGCAGAAACTTACCTCTTTGCTACTGTACTGAATGAAAGCAAAGCCTCTTGGCTCTCCACGTTTTGGGCCGCGAGTATGCCAAAGAAAATCCTCTGATATAATCTTCCCGAAGGGAGAAAACATCTTGATTAGAGTGGCCCTGACACAAGACAAATATCTCCATTCAATTTATCAAGTTGTTCGTGCAGTTTCTAAAGGCGCCAGAAACATCAACAGCCACAATTTTGTTGCTTACTCTGTTATTCTCAAATCAAGATTGCCAATATAGAGTCTGCTTTCAGACTTCTCATCCATAAATCTGTTAGGGTCCTGCATTAAACCATTCCAAATTCCCCATGAACCCAAACTTTTGTCATGCAATTGTCAGTGAGACAACAAATGCTAAATCTGGAGAATATATATTAACACATAAAAATTAGGACGTTTTCTCACCATGACAAAGCGACGTATTCAGGCAGAAGTTAAAATCTCAGCTGAGGAATGGTGTGAACTTCTAGAGCATCACTGACCAGATCCTCCTGAATGTGAACGCATACATGAAGAGAATTAGAGGATTCTGTAACAGTCCAAACCACTAAAAGCAGTTCAACATCTTGCTACATTAAAAATGCTCAGGCAGTTTGAATAACACTAACACACTCACAAGCATACAGCAACCACACCACAATGCTTATGTCTATTATTCAACACACTCAATTATTCATGGTGATTTGACCCCAAAAAAAAAAAAATATTCATGGTGAGAAACATAAACTAAGCATTGATCTCAAGATTAGTTTTTGAAAGTGTGTGGTGACTTCCTAATCATCTGCACACTGGTTGGGCCTTTGTCTAAGTCCTTCCTAGTACCATCTGAGACTGCATCATTAGTTCCTACTGGCTCAAAGCAATCAGACGCATTGGCACACATCTTTTTGGGAGAGGGACAGAGGGAAGATGACCATAAGCAATATGTTTCAAAAGCTTAATTCCACAAATCATAATACAACACACATGATTATTCCACAGAGACACTTCAGACGATGATTACCACTAATTGCTAACGAAAATCGAGCCCAAAGAACGTCCCGCAAATGTACCGTAGGTCCTCTACAAAATGAATCCGCTACGACGCCGACCCTAACAGCCTACGCCGCAATTGGCCAGATAATTGCCACTGAGCAATCGCTGCCATGAACAGTCAGTAACAGCGAATCCAGCAAACTAAACGACAAGTTCCGCGAGTAGAGACATCAAAGCCGATTCACACCTACATAACCTAATCAAGGGGCACGATCCAAAACCCTAGAAACCTACACGTCTCTAGGAAGGGCTAGAAAATGCGCGAACGGCAAAAAAAAAATCGAGACTTGAGCGTTGCGGACGCGATTGCGAAGACGTCCGATGAAACGACGGGATCTACTCGCGGAACCGATCAGGCAAAACCAGAGAAAGGAATGAATCGAGAGAGTTCAGCGATGAATTCGACGAGCTTACAGCGACGCGAGAGCCGAGGCGATTCGGCAAGAGCGGAGCACCAAGCGGAGTCGACGATCGATGAGAGCTCGAGAGCTTCGAGATCCTGGGAAGTGAAGAAGAAGAAGAAGAGAATGAAGTCGCCGTGTCGAAAAATGTTACTCTAATACAATTTCGTCTTCTTGCGGGGGTCGAGCGGCGGCGGCGGCGGCCGCGGACTAAACGGCGCGTTTTGATGGCCGGTTCCGGCTATGAGAAGTTGAAGTTGGACATTAGCGGCGACCCGTGGGCGGGCCGGACCGGCTCGGACCGGGCTTCGCGAAAATTCACGTAGGTCATTCGGTCCGGCCTGACCAATTCCCACTACTGCTCCACAACGTGCTAATCCAATTCCAAACCTACTCCGCAGGGGGAAAAAACCACATTCGAACGCAGATACTGAATCGGGCCAAATTTGAGCTAGGCTGGGCAAGACGGATTATAAGCGGGCCATCGACATATAGTGAAGGATAATGACAGGCCAATCTCTAAACAATCCGCGCTGAATTGTCTTGTTGTGTCATATTTCACGTGTAGAAATATTTTTACAGTGACAGGCTCGTTAAATTTGGATTTTTGGGTCATAGATAGTATGAATTATAGAGTAGCTATAACTTAATCTAGAAATTCTGTAATGGGTGCTACACGAATATTATGCTATCACAAATTACTGTAGTACACGCTACACTAGTGCTATTGTGACTTGGACGGATCTCATCCACTAAGAAAATAGAACTTCCGGTGGAGAGACGGTTTATTGACAATCTTTGTCCTATATTCATGCGTATATCTGCCAAGAGAATAATAAAAATATCTTGATCCAGATCCAATATGTCTAGTATCGATTTGATGAGCCTCTTCTTTTAGATTTTATTGTGCAGCTAAGTGCGCTTTTATAGGTATATATGCTCCATATATAAGGATAAGCACTGAAAAGGAGCTTTTATAGGCATATATGCTCCATACATAATATAAGGATGAGCACTGAAAAGGAGCGCCAGCTGACATGCACTTAATTGTTCACTGTGTTCTGTTCACGACGGGAGGAGGTGGGTCAAACTGTGCGTGCCAACAAATTAAGGGTAGTAGCATAAATAGTGCCTGAATTTTGATTAAATATAAAAATATTTAAAATTTTAGATACCATAATAAATATTAAACCAAAGTTCAAGAACCATATTTAATAAATCAAAAGTTTTGAAACAACATTATTTATTGGACTAAAGTTGGGAAAGTTACAAAAAAGTCATAATTTTTTTTTATATCAATTCAGTTCCAAACATTTTACACATATACCAATTCAGTTTATCTAACCAATATTAATAGGTAAACGCTGACATAACAATTTTTTAAAATTTTATGAATTTTTAATGAATTTTTTATTTTATTTTGCTTTTCCCTTTCCTTTTCCTCTTCTTTTTCCCTATGAGCGAGCCACAAGCGAGGCAAGCCTCGGTCAAATCTAGGCGAGGCAGCAACCAACTGTGAACCTAGGCTTGCACTCTCTCTCTCTCTCTCTCTCTCTCTCTGTGTGTGTGTGTGTGTGTGTGTAGAGAATCAAAAAAGTGAGTGCAATGGCCCATGGGTCAAGCATTTTGTCGAATAATTGGAAGGATCAAGGTGATGTCAGGTTCGAACGGGGTTCTACCTTCCATCTTGAAGCGCGTTGTGGGCAAAGCCGACTTCTCTCGCGATTGGTGAGGCGAGGTGAGGGTCGTGACCCTTGCCGACGGCCAACGAGGGCTTTGTAGCCTTTGCTCAATGGCACGGCCCTATGAGAAAAAGAAAAAGGAAAGAAGGAAGAAAAGAAAAGAATAAAAAAATTATTAAAACATTGCCACGTCAACATTCCAAAGCAAGCTGGCTAGTATTATCTGGATACATTGAATTAACACAAATACGAAATATTTATGATTGAAATTCAATAGATTTTGGACTTTTTTTTTGTAATTTTCCCATCAAAGTTCAAGAATCACATTTAACAAATTCAAAGTTAACGGATCATATTGCATATTATATCAAAGCTCAAAAATTATCTGTGTCATTTTTCCAACAAATCAAGATAATTGAAAATTTGAACAAGAAATAATGCAAAAACCAGCAGCAAATGTATTGTTTGTGATACGGTAGCATTCCTTCCTTTACAAAGACACTTTAAGTTACTGTAGCGTGCACTACAGTCAGTCATTCACGATAACGTAGCACTCGGCCCGGCGTACCAGCAGCCTGTGGATCAACAGGATGACATCACGACACCGTCACGACATGAACTTCTTAAAATAAATAAAACCAATCACATATTATGTGACGCAGAAAAAGTTATGTTTGGAAAGAATTCCAAAAGATAGTGTTTATTTTGAATAAAAAAGTACGGATTACAATATCTTGATATCTATTTATAAGGATATTGCAATCTAGAAAATATCAAATAATTAAGATCTAATAACAAAATTAAGGAAAAGATATTGATAAATCAGAAAATCTAAAATCGAATAACAAATTAAGGGAAATGCGTAAATCAAATATTGTAATTTATTTATAATTTCGAAAATCACGCAATCATCTTTGACTCGTGGACCCCGCTCTTATGATGCTCCAATGTTTGATAAAGGCATTTGCATGTTGTTCTACATTACTATGCATCAAGAGGAACGGTCCAATTCGAATGAAAATCGGGAGAAAAATGATACAGTTGCCTCATTTATAAGATGGGGGCCACTTAGAATCGCATGCGAAGGTGCGGATGTACCTGCGTTGGAAATACGGAGCGAAGATCAAAGTCACGCGAGTTGACGGTCTGTCCTGAAGTTTGAAACTTCTTTCACTGCCTCTCGAACGAGTCAACCGAGTTCGGCCCCCATTCACCAGAAAAGCAGGTCAGGTGGGAAGATCAAACAAAAGATCTACGTGGACCATTTTCCCTTTCTAAATGATGCTGTGGAGATCCTAAGCAGAAAAGCCATGGCCAAGATCGCTATCTTACAGCAGTCTTGCGGACAATAATTGAGCCCCGTTCCTAGTATGTGAACGGATCAGAGAAAAGGCGACTTTATAATGCGAGATATGTTGGGAGACAGCTCTGCTATCCGCGAGGCGAGAAAGCGAGAGAAGGGGAAACAAAAGAATATGATCCCGCGTCGTTTTCGGTCCTTTTTTCGCGTTCCTCCTCCTCCTCCGCCATTCACGCGTGAAAACGGAGTTGGTGGAATAGAAGCTGAGCGCACATGAACAGTACACTGAAGCAGCCCCCCCTTTAGTTTGGCTGGAATTCGGGAAAATCTCACGCCCCGGATGTCAACATCGTCCACTAGGAATTCTTGCCAGTGAAGTCACCGAAGGATCAGCGCGATGCAATAGTTTCGATCCGCGTCGCGTGTCTAAGATCTTGACACCCAGGATCCGGCTTTTAATTTGACCATGTTTTGAAAGCCAGCCAATCAGCGAAAGCCGTGTGGGTTTTCGGTCCGAGTGTGAGGGGTTTTCATGCACTACAAGTGATTAAGAACGCGTACCAGCTAAGTATACCTAAATAGCTAGAAGCTGGTGAGCAATAGAGTACAAGACATCATGCACTGGAGTTTTGCTGTCTTTTGGGCTGCTTCACACTTCACCATCCGAGATTACTTCCAAGGAGCGACCAATCAGAATGGGCAGGCTACTTGCTGTTCGAAAAAGATCTTTAATGGAACGTTCGGGGAGCTTGTTACTGTCGCTTGACGGTGATGCCGGAGATCGAAACCCATTCACACAAAGCCGGACCCGCGGAGTATCGTCATAATTTAGTTTGAACTCGTGATCTCTTGTCCGTGAAATGCTAGTGCATACCAATGGATCTTGGATGATAAATCTTTCTTTTTTAGGTGAAGAAGACTAGGTGAGGAAAATTTCTTTTCAAGAAAAAATGAGCTTTTTATTAGCGGAAAATAAAAAAAATATTATTAGTATCTCAACTTTGTTTCGATATGCAATACATTATTAATTCATTGGATATGGTTTATAAATCTTACTACAAAGTTCATAGTTCGTGTTAATAAAATTTACTAAGATGCCTAGCAAACAAAATTACTTATATACGAGAAAATGAAAAAACAAAAAGAAATCTCAAGTCACATATTCATATATCGCGATGATGTCTCATTTTAAAAGTCTAAGGGCAAGACGTTTGGTAACGTTTTGTTCCGGTAAACAATTTTTGAACAGAAATAATTTTTTCTATTTTTGATAAATTTATATAATTTTGTTGTTTCTTTTAACTTTTTAATATTTTTCATTTTTTTCTTCTTTCTTCCTTTTGGCCGGTCGCCAACCTCAATCATGGCTGGCCATAGGCCAAAAGGAAGAAGAAGGAAAGAAAAAAGAAGGGATAGAAAAATTGTTTTTCGGAATTATTCCCGAGAACAAGAAGCAATATTTTTTTACTTCTTATCTATATTCCAAATCTATTCTCGGAAACAAAAAAATAAATTTTTTGTTCTCAGGAACAAAAATTTTACCAAACAAATTTCTGTTTTTTTTTTTTTTGTTTCTCGAAAGAAAAGAATAAAATTTTTATTTCGGGGAACAAAAATACTTACTAAAAAACAGACCATAACCTAACACTGGACACTTCACGTCATTAAATAATATCTAACTTATTTAGCACTGAATCCTCCGCATCATTAAATAATATCTAACTTATCGTCTGATCAAATAAAAAGATCAGATTAACTATTTCAAAATAATTCGAGGACGACGTTAAAGAGCCACGTTAAGTAAATTAAAAATAGAAAAAATCGACATTACAGTCAAAATTTACAAGTTATTTTAAGGGTCACTCCCTTATCTTTTCCTTCTCATTCCCCCCTGCGTGGCCTGCCCAGAATCGAAGAAGCATTTAAAACCAGCGGGTAACTGTCAAATTGTCCCCCCCACTTTGACAAACCTCCACTCCACCCTCCTCCTCCCCATCTCACTCTTCTCTCCAAGTCCAAAAAACCAGACGCCTGGCACCAAGCTCCTGGAGAATTCATCCCACCCGTCATCCTCCATTTTACAAGATCTCTGTCATTGCGCTTCCGCAATCCGCTGCTCTCCTTCGACGAAGCTCTCGCAAGCTGTAGCAGTCATCATCTCCATGGCGAGCGAGCCGACGCTGCACTTCCTGGCTCTGGCTTTCCTCTTCCTCCTGCCCTTCTCGACCCCCTTCACTCCCTCCGACAATTACCTCCTCAACTGCGGCTCCTCCGCCAACGCCTCGCTCGACGACCGCGTCTTCGTGGGCGACTCGGCGAGGCCCGGCTCGCTTTTCCTCTCGAGGGGCGGCGAGTCCGTCTCGCTCGCCGACCAAAACCCTCCTCCGAATTCGTCGGTTCTCTACCGGACCGCGAGGGTCTTCACCCGTGCCTCGTCTTATGAGTTCAAGATCAACGAGAGCGGCATTCACTTGGTACGTTTCCACTTCTCTCCCTTCGAAGCTCCGAATTTTGACTTGAAGGTTGCGGCTTTCGGGGTTTCTGTTGGCGGGTTTCCGGTCTTGAGTAATTTTAGCACCAGAGTGACCGTTCTCAAAGAGTTCATCATCAATATAAAGGAGGAGGATCTTGAAATTATGGTTAGCCCGATGAGTGGTTCCGGTTTTGGGTTTGTTAATGCGATCGAGGTGATTTCAGCTCCAGAGGACTTCATTATCGATGTGGGAGCTAGATTGATTACGGCCACTGAGATCCAAGAGTATAAGAACTTATCGTCGCAGGTTTTAGAGACGATTCATAGGATAAACGTGGGTGGTCCTAAGGTGACTCCATTCAATGATACATTGTGGAGGACTTGGATCCCTGATGATGATTATCTGATCTTCAAGTCAGCTGCAAAACCTGCGGTGGCCACCGACCCGCCACACTACCAAAATGGAGGAGCGACCCCCGAGATAGCTCCAGATATCGTCTATATGACTGCTCAACAGATGAATCAGGATAATTCAAGTGCAAACGGGAAGTTTAATATCACCTGGCAGTTTCCTGTGAGTTCAGGTGATGGTAGGTACTTGGTCCGACTGCATTTCTGCGATATAGTCAGTCGTGCTCTTAATCAACTCTACTTTGATGTGTATATAAATGGGTACTCTGCCTACAGTAACCTGGATTTGTCAGTTCTTACGTATCACGTGCTTGCTTCTCCTTACTACATCGACTTTGTTGTGGATTCCTATAGGTCAGGGGTTATGCAGATAAGTGTTGGCCCTTCTGATCTAAGCAACCCGATGAGAATTAATGCTATTCTGAATGGCGCTGAGATAATGAAGATGGTGGGCTATGTGACTGCATCTTCTGGAGCACATAAGAAAAACGTCGGGGTGATTGTGGGTGCTACTGTTGGTAGCTTTGGTGTTATGCTTCTATTGGCAGTGGGAATTCTGCTGGCTATTAAGTGCAAGAAGAAAAAACCGAAACGGAGGCCTTCAGAAAGTGTCGCCTGGACACAGTTACGTGTTTATGGAGGCAGTTCACAAAGCAAAACATCTGTGGGCACTCTCAACACCTCTCCAGGCACAAATGGATACCTCAGCTTAAGGATACCTTTTGTCGATGTACAGCTGGCGACCAACAACTTTGACAAGAATTTAGTTGTCGGTTCAGGCGGATTTGGTATGGTTTATAGAGGTGCTCTTAAGGATGGCACCAAAGTTGCTGTGAAGAGAGGTGTGCCGGGATCTAGGCAGGGTCTTCCTGAATTCCAGACGGAAATTACTGTTCTATCAAAAATCCGGCACCGCCATCTTGTTTCACTTGTTGGGTATTGTGAAGAACAGTCGGAAATGATACTAGTGTACGAGTATATGGAGAAGGGTTCATTGAAAAGCCACTTGTATGGATTAGGACTCCCGCCTCTGTCCTGGAAGCAACGCCTCGAGATATGCATTGGCGCAGCAAGAGGCCTTCACTACCTTCACACTGGTTCAGCACAAGGAATAATTCATCGTGACATCAAATCGACCAATATTCTACTCGATGAGAATTATGTGGCCAAGGTCGCTGATTTTGGTCTTTCGAGGTCTGGTCCATGCCTTGATGAGACGCATGTGAGTACTGGTGTGAAGGGTAGTTTTGGTTATCTCGATCCAGAGTATTTCCGAAGACAACAGCTTACGGATAAATCAGATGTATACTCATTTGGAGTTGTGCTATTTGAAGTGCTTTGTGCTAGACCAGCCGTTGATCCATTACTTGCAAGGGAGCAGGTGAATTTAGCTGAGTGGGCAATGCAGTGGCAGAAGAAGGGAATGCTTGGACAAATTGTGGATCATCATCTTGCTGGACAGATCAAACCCAGCTCTTTGAAGAAGTTTGGAGAAACGGCTGAGAAATGTCTTGCCGAGTATGGAATTGATAGGCCGACCATGGGTGATGTTTTGTGGAATCTGGAATATGCACTACAGCTTCAGGAAAATGGTCGGGTAAGAGAGCCTCATGAAGACAGTGATGTGATTGATTCCGGGCTACCATCTGCCGGATATGTACCAGGAATTCCACCCAATGGTGTGGGGATCCAAGAAGATGATGGTGATGGTAGTTCTGACATATCGACAACCCAAGTTTTCTCACAGTTAATCACTAACGAAGGGAGATAGCTCTTACCTCTTGCTCCAACATAGACACCCACCCAAATGGATGTTGTCATCCTTCTTAAGCAGGCACATATGATGAGCAGCAAAAAATATGAAGTTTCCCACATACTTTATGTCATATTGATTGATTTATGTGGATTTTTAATCCGTGTTGTATTTTTAGATTATCACAATGTCTTCTATATGAACCAAAATGGAAGTTCATGACCTATTGCCAATTCTTGTTTACTGCACATGATCAAGGAACTGATGTATACTACATGGTTAACTAAGCAGCATATCTTTATTTGCCCATTGCAATTGTCATGGATGGGCTATCTTGCTATATGTATATATCATCTGTTCTGCTGACGTGGACGAACTATCGATTCGGCCGATAAATGCAGAAGTGGGATTGGAATTTTATTCAAGGTATAGGTACATGGACTTAACAAGGATGCCCAATCCAAACGTGCAACAAGGTAAATTTTTCTTTCTTTTGATTGATCCAAGCTTCTTTTCATCAGATAAATATAAGATGCCTATAGCTGAGATAGTTGGGCAATTTGCTTTATACCATTGGATAACTGATTGCCGATGAATTGTTAATTGATGTAGCTTTATTATGTATCTGGCAACCTTGATGATCCCTGGGGGGAAATTGCCTGCAAAAGACTCATCTTGATATCATCGACTCACTGTTAGAAGGATGGCAAGCTGCAACAAGTGCAAAATCCCTGCGTACTTCAAAATTCTCGAGTCCAGACACTTCAAGATGCAAATGGTGCATCTATCCACTTTCTAAATTTACGTCAACTGGATCAGTTTTCTTCGTACTTCGTTTTGATCGTGTCACTGGTGAGCAGCGAGCCATTATAAGTTCCGTGGCCTCTTATCTGTCATAAAGCCCCCAAACTAGCATGTCCTTAGAGTAAGACGATATAACCTTGGTTTCTACTTGGCAAACCGGTGCAGCTATTTCCGATCAATCTGGAAATGAGATCTTCAAACTCCGTAACAATTAGAAGGTCGAATAACGAAGCTCAACATGTTTGTACATTAATGAACGCTTCGTAAACTCACCTCCAGCCTACCCGGCCGAGCAAGATCCATTTGACATGAGACTTCATAGCATTCCATGATCTCAACCCAGTTTTTGACAGATGCTAGTGAGTGCAATATGGGTTCTCGGCTCCAATCCTCCTCCATAAAGGAGACGAAAACCTGGAGTGGGTTGTGTCGCTGTTGGGTCAGACTGTTTCTCACGTTACCTGCTACGCACAATGCTAAAACGAGAATTGGATAGGATTCGTCTTGGGTTATTTGAGTTCTGATTACCGAAAGGACAGGACACTCGTAAAAATGAAAAGCAGTAATAACGAAGCTGAACTTCAAAAGAGAAATGGGAATGATACAGGCAAACGAAAATGGGTGGGGTTGAAACACTTTACCGGTGGAACCTGAAGATAGGTGGGGTTGAAACACTTTACTGGTGGAATGTCTAAAGTGGGGACCGACCACTTTTAGGACTTGTTTGATAATTATTCCATTTTCGGGAATAATTTTTTATTATTAATGATTTTTTTCACTCTATTCCCTAGATGAATTTTTAAATATTTGAAGGCATTTGGTAACTATCCAAAATCTTTGTTCTCGGAATAGAATTGTGTTTGATATCGTTCTCAAAATTTTTAATCCAAACCATTTTTTTAAAAAAAATTTAAATAATTTTACTACTTTTTTTTCTTTTCTTTATCTTCTTCTTCAAGCTTGGGCTAGTCGCCAACCTTGGGGTAATCGGCAGCTAGCTAGACAAGGGCCATTGACCTCGCCGGAGTGTTGTCGGTCGTCGGCGAGGCCATGCCTCGTTAGCTAAGTCTCGTTGGGCCACTGTAAGGTTAGCCTCACCTTGGCCAGCCAACGCCAACCTCACAATGGCTCAGCAAGGTTGAGCCCTGCTAGGAGTTGGGCAAGCTCGACCTTATTAGATCTGGGTGAGGTCGATCTCGCCTAGCCAAGGCTCAGTGGTGGTTGGGCAAAGCTTGCCAATGGCTGGGTGAGCCTCCGGCAAGCTCACTGGGCTTCACCTAACTAGTCGTCGGCGATTGGCAATGATGGACAGTGGTGGCAGTGGAAGAAGAAGAGAGAAGGAAGAAGAAAAAGAAGAATAGAAAAAGAAAAAAAGAAATTTGGATTGGCTTGATTCTAAAATTGTTTCTGGAAATAAAGAAACAACTTTCTTTTACTCATTGATTCTATTCCAAATATATTTTTGGGAACAAATTTATTCCCAGGAGCCGGTTGCCAAATAGATCCTTAACTTCCATGGCCTCTTACTCTTAGGGCCCACAGTTTCTCCTGATTTCTATTCTTTTGTCTAGAAAAAAAAAATAGAAATCCATTTGATAATGCTAATTTATTTTTCTATTTCAAGAATAGATTTGAAACAGAAATAATGAACAAAAAAAAAATAATAACTTCTTATTCTCGAGAACAATTTCTAAAAATAAGTCATTTTTTTTCTTTTCTATTTTTCTTTTGTAATTCTTTCTTGTTGTGGCCATCACCGACCGTTGACCGCTTTGTCGTCGCCTGATCACCAGTGACCGTTGTCGCCACCACCCGACTGTTGGCGGCCTACCACCACACGACTTCCGATTGCCGCCGCACGGGTGGCAAGCGACGGTTGGCTATCCGTGAGCAAAAAGAAAAAAAATGAATAAATACAAAAAATTTAAAAATTGTACCAAATACATTTCTATTCTTTTTTTATTTCGAGAATATAAATTTTATATAATTACCAAATGTTTATTTTACTCAAAAATTATTCCCCAGAATAAAAGTAGAAAATAACTGCTTTTAAAAAGGAATTGCGTTCCAGAGTAAAAGCGTTATCAGTGCGCCTTATTTGTCATAAAGCCACTAAAACTAGCATGTGCTTAAAATAAGATGAAGAAACCTTGGTTTCTACTTGGTGCAAATCTTGTCCTCAGGAAAATCCGATCAATGGATTGGAAAACGTGTGCAGTAATTTCATGAGATCATTGAATAATGAAATTCGACACGTTTGTACGTTGATGAATGCATCCTAAACTCACCTCCAGCCTTTCCGGCTGAAGAAGATCAATCTGGCATCAGAATTCACAGCATCTTAGAACCATGATCTCAACCCTGTTTTGGACAGATGCTAGTGAGTCCAATATAGGTTCTCGGCTCCAATCCTACCGCACGTTAAAGGAGACCAAAACCTGTAGTGGGTTGAATCTTTGTCTGGTCAGACGGTTCTCGCGTTACCTGCCACGCACAATATGCTCAAACGTGGATTGGATTCGCTTTAGGTTTATTTGGGTTCTGGTCACCGAAAGGACAGGACACTCGTAAAAAATGAAAGCAGTAATTATGAAAGCTGGACTTTTTTTGGTCGGTATAATGAAGCTGGACTTAAAAAGAGAAATGGGGATGGGGCAGGAAACGGAAATGGGTGGGCTGGAAACACTCTACTGGTGGCATGTGGGGAGTGGGGACCGACCACTTTTCCCTGCCGAGTGGTTCATCCTGTTCCATTTTTCACAACCGATGTGATTCAAATGGGCCTCTGGGTGAGCGTGGTCCCTGAAATGATTCATTTTGCAATCATGCCCCAGGTACCCAAACCACAGAAGTATTTGTTGAATTTATGCAATACAAGCCCATTGAACATCCTTTTGAGGTTGGTTGGGAATCAATTAAGGAAGAGTTATTAATGGGTGGGTTCGTTCGGCATGTTATGCGTATCATGAATTGCACTTTTCAATATATTGATTACTTTCATGATATGCGCGATCAATATTTTGAAAAATTGAATATTTTCTAATTAAATATATTAGAAGTACTCGTTAACGGAATCTCAGGTTATTGTTTTCTTGTGATAAGCAATAAGGTTAGTTATGTAGTACCAGCCGAGGCACTCGAGGAACTGTTTCCCATTTCAATGTGCTTATTATAAATAACACAAAGAAGATCAGCCTATTGAATAGGACAAACTTTTCCTATTGAATCCACTTAAGGGGTGCCGTTAATATACTTATTAACAAAATCCGTACATGTATTTATCTCGCACCAACACGTATAAAAGTTCTGCGTTTATTTAAATTTGTGGCGACAAAAGCTTTTCGATGGGACGTAATGCCATAAGTTGCGTGAGACACGACTCTTGTCAAAGTTGTTTACTTTTCCTCTTAAAATGACCAATTTGTCATTTTAAACCACCCAAGAGTTGGAACTTTCTGCCCTTCTAGATCTCTTTGACCTAATTCCCTCCATGGAGTCCGTCTACAGAATTGGCGGCCCAATGCTTAAGTTTGACTCCATTAATATAAATGGTCCAAACTGGACAAAAGGGCGAATCGTTAACCCATCCTAATCTTTCCCCAAAGTCCTTGTCAATTAAAGAATCGACATGATGGTGTTTCGAGTAATGAGAACACGTTGATGTGTTAGTTCGATTGCTTAAATTAATCAAGCGGCGTGGCAATGTAGAATTACCACGATACCCTTAGCAATGCAATTTACAGGTCCATTTGTTTGAGTTTAATGATAAAAGGAATATGATTTTCATATTCGATAATGGGTATGCTTCGAAGAAATTTCAAGCTTTTTTTGGCCTTGAAATAAGAATTCAAACTGCCAAGTTATTTCAGGAAAATGAAAGGAAAAATCAATAGGTTGAATCAATTCTAATTTAAGCGACATTTAATGTTATGAATACCTATTTTGTCTCGAGGCACGTCTGTTTCACGAAAAGTCTGTGATTTGCAAAATAAAATTCAAAAATATGATAACTTCTATCATTGTAAATATTCTAAGATCTTCAAGAAAGAGAGAGATAATTAATAAAAACTATATATTTACTCAATTGACTTGGCTTCACAAATTATTAGAAAAGGGTATTTATACACAAACAATATGCATTGGAAAGAAAATTAGTTATATTAGAGAACCATGAAATATTATACAGTATTCCTAATTTCTAATAATATCTCTAACAAAGAAATCTCTAATCTTCATAGATATAATTCATCACTCTCCCTTAAGCTAGAGCATCTAGCTTGCATATAATTGATGCAAATTTCTTAGAAAGTTTGTAATCATGCATCTTGTAAGTCGGACCTTATACTTAACAAAACCGGATTTGACAAGCACCAATGCAACACATACTTAGAAAGTTAACATATATTTCTCGTAAAACCTATGATAAAATCGTGTGGGAAACTCAACTTAAATTACGGCAAACCAAACCACGTCACTCCACAATGCTCATCTCTGGCTACTCCATGAAATGTGCTTGACTCAGGTGCTCGCAACTATCTAGATAGCTAATGACGTGAGCCCATAACACTCATCTTTGGTTGCCTAATGAAGGTGTGCTTGACTTCGACGCTCACAGCTGCTTGGTTATTTGATGGCGACTTCGTTCATCGATGTTGCTCGTAATTAGAAGAGAGTACCGCAACAAATAACATCTATAGTAGCATGTAAATATTCTAGGATCTTCAAGAAAGAGGGGGAGAGAATTACTAAATACTACATCTCTACTCAATTGGCTTGGCTTTACAAGTTATGAGAGGAGGATATTTATATTTGAACAATATGCATATGAAAGGAAATTAACTATCTCAGAGAATCCCAAAATATTAAATGATATCCATAATATCTAATAATTTATCTAACAATATTATTTTTAAGGAAATCTCTTATCTTTGTAAATATAATTTCTCAATGGCTTATAAAAATTAAGGGTTAATATCATGCAAAACTCCAAATTAATATACTTGGTAAAAATTTACCAAAAACTAATTTTTGATTATTAAAAACTCTAAATTTGTACTGCTGCGACAAATTTACTTTGTTCGTTTATATTAAATTAGATTAATATAATGAAAAATTATAAATTGTTATATATATAACAAACAAATGGTAAAACCCCATCTGTCAATTACCGCAAGTCATATAACTCGGCAATTTAACTATAAAATTTAATAAATTATAATGGATAGTAAATTTATCATAAATATACCTGTTTGAGATTTTTAATGGTAAAAAATTAATTTGGGATATATTTTCCACTTGTGTATCAATTTGAGTTTTTAATAATTAAAAAAATTAATTTCAAATATCTTTGTTGCTTATGTACTAGTTTGGATTTTTTTAGTATAAATAACCCAAAAATTAATAAGAAAAATATTTTATCCACGGATATTTAGGCAAAACTTATTATCAATCGCGAAAATATTTTTCATCTCTTAATTTACAAGAAATTATTTCATTAAAAATGTTTTTCACATGTTTTTTTTGAAGTAAGCGACTCTTGAATTGACATAACAGATAGGCCCCACTAAAAAAAAAGAAAATTTTTTTTTTTTTGATGATCCAGTGAACCCCGCACGTGCCGACAATGGGAAAGAAATCCCGGAGCCGACGCTAGCGGAGGACCCACCACCCCGACGCCACACGGCGACGCGTCGGCGTCGACGGGATGGTGATCAACCTTGCAGGCCTCCTCGCCGGGACCGCCACGAACCCGTTCTCGAACGGGTACTACCAGGGCGAGGCGGGGCGTCGCTGGAGGCAGCGTCAGCGTGCACGGGATCTACGGCACGGGGCATACCCGGGCTACGCCGGGAACTTGCTGGTGGAGGAGGCGACGGGGGCGAGCTACAACGCGCACGGCGTGAACGGGAGAAAGTACCTGGTCCCGGCTCTGTACGATCCGTCCACGTCGTCGTGTTCGACTCTGGTGTGAGGGAAGTGGCGACAGATCGAAACTATGACGTTTAGGCTACTAGATTAATTTCATTCATTTGTTTATTGGTTCTGCAGTTCCTCTATATTATTGTCATTATATTTAATGGAAAAGGCAAACTACTTTTATTTGCTACAATTACGTGAGCCATTGAAAAGCAACCGGACAAAATCCACTCTTAATCTGAGGAGTTCAGCTCTTCGCTCACACAATTCAATAAACCGACCGGGCTAATTACACCATTTGTGGAAGAAAAGATAATTACGTAGTGAATGTATGCTCTAATTACTTATTTAGCTTTTGGGGGAACGGATGGAGGGGCTTAGGTCGAGGGAGCGTGAGAAATCCATTATTAATACTGGCGAAAGTCATTGGTTATGGCAAAAGGTACATAGGATGAGAGCTCTAACGTCTCTAAGTGAAAATGCTGCATATGACACGAACGTTATTTAACTTAACAGCACCCCCAAGTGATTATAACTTTATGGTTAATTCAAATTATTCCTATTAGGTGCTCATCGTCTAAGAATCCCTAGCGGCCAGTGAGGATTTGAACTCCTCTCTGCGTTAGGGGAGAGCTCAAACCATCGCAGCCGCCGCGAGCAGTGGCCAAAAAAAAAAAAAAAAAAATTGACATAACAGAACAAAAGAAAGGAAGAAACAAATGATTGCACGGAACGTGAAATGACGAAATGGGGGCCCCTCGATCCACCTCCGAGCCGAGAAGAATCTCATCAAGAATCATGGCCCACGCCACCACCCACATCCCCGCCCGCCCCGTCCTCGCTGGCGCCGACGGGCGGCCATTCCCGTAATTTCCTCCTGGGCGGCCAGGGGCATTCTCGCCAGTCCACCCCTCACTGGTCATATTTTTTACCTCGCTGAACTCCCAAAATCTTATTCTTATCGCGAGTCCGCCCGCAAAATCAAACGGTTTTTAAACTCGGGAGAAAAATCAAAATCGAACAGCCAGGGCCTTTTCGCTTCCCTCTCGAAATTGAGGATTTCTCGAAGGTGGAGTTTCCGTTCCCTCTTGGGAATCGAGATCGACGAGCATTCGCCCGAAGCTTCCGAAGCGGGAGCGGATTGATGGAGGAGGAGGTTCCGAGATCCTGAGAGCCCGAGATCGCCGGCGTTCGCTTCGACGGAGGGGGAGCGCAAAGAGTTCTCTGGAGAGTAACGTCGAGTCCGCAGCCGGCGGAGGAGGGAGGAGGGAGGAGGGAGGAGGAGGAGAGGCGTTTCAGGGCTCCGGGGGATCCTTTCCCTTCCCCATTCCCACCACCCCCGCGCGCCGAAGATGACGGAGGTAGTGCTGCACATATATGACGTCACGAACAGCGGATCGGAGAAGACGAACAACACGATCATGCAGATCAATAAGATCTTCAAGGATGGCATGGGGATCGGCGGCATCTTTCACAGTGCTGTCCAGGTGATTCTCCTTGTTTGCGGTATTATTATTTTTTTTGGGGGGTGTGAATTGGCGCGGTGAATGGTGGATCGATTACCTAACCTCTCTCTAGGGTTTTGCTGTGGACTTGAACAAGGATCGATGATTTGGTTCGGTCAGTGATGAGTGGAAGTGTGCTCCGGTTTGTCCTTGTGGCTTTGCTTTGTGGTCGACCGAATGCGGCGTAGTTGGATCAGATGTGGGGTCTATCCGGATAGGGTTGGTGGTTTAATGGTATTAACCGACATTCTTGTGAGAGACTGAGAAATGTATTCTGTAGGTCATTTGAATTAGTTGGATAGGCTTATGTTTGACGGACTGCGGTGTCTGCAGTTATTGTGGCTCAGTAGCTGTTGACTTCAGTGCAGTTCAAATTGTGGCGATTTGTGCAATTTTGTGATGGAATCGGATGGCTTGTTACTTTAAGTGAAGTGTAATGCTGGCTTTCGCCTTATTAAGCTCTAGGCTGATGGAAATTCCAGCTTATTAGCATATCTACCGTTTCTATGCAAGGAAGATGTGAGAACTGATTAGGATATGTGTGAGAGAGGAAGATTAATGTGATGAGCTTCCTGATATCAGCAAGTTGTGGCTGTTGTGCAATCCACGCCAGCTGCAACCAGCATTCGAAAGCGAGCTTATGTTTACGTAAAAGATAATAAAAATATTACACAGATGGCTTTGAATATGGTAGGACATCCTGGATAGACATGGATTTCTGGTTTTGGCTGTTATTCCATTGTTTTTAGTTGTGCTTCGTTGTTATCTGCTCAAGTCGAGGGTATTGTTCTGGGGTCTGCCTTCCAACTTCAGTTATTGTCAAGGTTTCGTCGGTTATTATCTAGCAAATTAGCCTCACCTTGTCCACCTGGCTTCCTGAATGGAGCACTTCACTTATAAACTAATGGATGGCTGCACAGAATCATGCGGGTACAGGTTTCCGGTACCCGAATTTCGGGAGTTCTCTATTGGGGCAGTTGACCTGACCAATTCTACTTTCACACTAAAATTTAAAGGAGTTTTTTTATTTATTTAATATTTCCTTGCCGGGCTTTGAGCGCCAGACATGGGCATCCGCCCCACCCTCCCAGCCACTGGGCTGGACGCCTTGTGGCTAGAATTTATAGGAGTTATTAAGGTGTTTGCATGGAATAAGGTGTGAGTAAAGGGAGCTTTGCCTATGAGAAAATTAATAACGATGATTTTTACATATGTATTTAGACGCCTCTCTTGTTTGTATACTGATTATTAAGTTCTTACACTTAATCTTTTTGTTTGTTCCTTCTATATTGCATTTATTTTCGGGTAATGGTTTCATAGATGCGATCGTAAATCCTCTCATGCTATTCTTTTGATAAGCTGACTGGGTTTACTTCAATACTCACCAGGTTTATGGAGATGACGAATGGTCTTTTGGATTTTGTGAACAAGGAACTGGAGTTTTTAGTTGTCCTTCTGGGAAGAATCCAATGTATACATATCGTGAACGCGTTGTTCTCGGAAGCACCAACTTTTCAATCTTCAAGGTAAACCAGATTTTGAGAGAACTTAGTAGAGAATGGCCTGGACATACATATGACTTGTTATCGAAAAACTGCAACCACTTCTGCGATGAGTTCTGTGAGAGGCTTGGTGTCCAGAAGCTTCCAGGTGAATGTTTTGAGACTTGTTCGTTTGCTAGCTTTTTTAAAGAGAAATCCATTCTTCCTGTCTTATCATTGGTGACTATTGTGCTAGACTTATTTCTGAGGCATGTCTAGCAGTCTTATTACTGTCTTTGTTAGGGATGTGTTGTAAACTGTTGCAAAATGTCTTTTTGGCTTCCTTGAAGTATCGTGTTAAATGGTGGCCATGGTGGTAATTCTGTGTGGCACTTTCAGTATGTTGTCTTTTTATTGAAGTATTGATCTGATCTAAGCAAGTAATCCTGTGAAATTAAAGGTAAAAAGAAGTCGTTTTCAAATGGGCTAGGGATCAGATAAGATTCTACTATTATTCACCTTCCTGCTAGCAATGAAACAGCAAACAAAAAGATCGACTTGTAAATAATAGGAAGTCCCCAGTAGAGATCTTAGTCAAGAAAGTAAAAAGCAGGAGTCTTCAGAGGGGCTCAGTTGGTCTCTTTGCAAGAGGTCATGATTCAATTTTTTGCTTTCTTGCGTTTTTCTAATCGGGCTCTCCTTTCAAGGACGCATTGGAATTAGTGAGTCTCTGAGACCTTGATGTAGAATCTCCCTGATCTTGCCAAATGGTGTCCGTTGCGGGCGCATCAATAGTGGTTTAGAGGCTTAGACTGAACTCAGTGTTCTATTGTTTCCCCACTTTTCTTTTTGCTGGTCCTGCTTTGTGGACTGGGGGAACATGAGGGATAAAATTGGTTAAAAATTGATTTTGGCAATTCATTGACTGAAAGATTTATGGAGTTGAAATACTTTGTTAGTGTTCTATTGCCTATTATCCTTGTTGTTGCATATTGCTTAGAGAATTTCGTTCAGCTTTGCAAATTGTTATATGTACACCTTCTATTGCAGGCTGGGTTAATCGGTTTGCCAATGCTGGTGATACTGCTGTGGAAGTAGCAGGAACTACAGCAATGCGGGTGAGTTGTTGTCTACAATTTCTGCATTATGATTTGATCAGCCCTTCCATTAACTAGAAAATCTTTGGATATACACTCTTGATTTTTTTAGAGATGCACATAATTTTATGTCTCTATGCATGTATTCGCACTCTGTGAAGTGGGAGATATCGAGATTGAGGCTTGTACTAGGCATGCAAGTATAGAGCATTGCTCTTCTTGTGTTTCTCTTCATAAAGAATCTTGTCATCCCAACTGAACTCTCAGTCAACTTATTTTAACAGTCGCTGAATCATTTTTATTTATCTCTTATAATTTTTATGGTAGCGCAAAATCATCAAATTCACGATGATGAAGAATTTTAGTTCTAATTATGATCAGATAATTTTTCCTGATTTTAGAATAACCTCATGAAAATTAATAATTTTAAAATTCGATAAAAAAATTGTTACTGTGAATTCCCTGTCTTTGCAATTGATACATTATGAGATGTATCTAAAGTCAAATCTTTTCATATTTGAAAGGTCCTAAGATTTGAAGTGTGCTATGGCCTAAATCTTCTTAGACTTGTGATGGTAAATAAAGGAATTTTCACCACTTAACCGATTGCCTTTTCTTCATCCCCTCCAATTTCATCATGATACCACTCAACCTGGCTTTCTCCTTTTAATTATGATGCAGATGCATCAAATGTGCCTTTTCTTGACTTTCAGCCAATCAATCTATATATATTTATTTATAGAGATGGTGTTTGTGTCCTTTTACTATTTGCAAGTTTAATATCTTAAACAATAGATGGAGCGTTGGAAAAATAGGAAGTGAAACAAGCTTGCTTTGTCTCTTTTTGACTGCATGAGCTTCTATCTCTGCCTTGCCGCTTGAATGTTTCCCAGAAGAGAGATGTTCTGTGGTATCTCTTACATTTTTAGTGCAGACTACTTAAGCTTGTTGGTTAAGCAAAAAAAAAAAAAATGTTTTAGCATCAATAATTAGCTTGTCTACTCCTCCTCTTAAACAATAGAGCATTGGAAAAATAAGAAGTGAATCAAGCTTGCTTTGTCTCATTTTGACTGCATGTACTTTTGTGTCTGCCTCACGGCTCAAAATTTCCCAGAAGAGTTATGTTCTGTGGTAGCCCATTCATTTTGAGTGTAGTTCACCTACTTTAGCATGTTGGTCAAGAAGAAAAAAATTACGTCAGCATCATTAATTAGCTTGTCTTACTCTGCTGTATTTCAGTTTAGACAAGCCAAGACAGAGATTGTCTCTGCTAGCAAAGTGGCATACCGTTTCCTGTTGAGTGCCGCATCTAGTCCTCCAGTCGCTCCCGATACCCCTAGCAATTCAGGCAGAGGAACACCTCGATTTCAGGGTACATGGTTTAAGAATCTCATTACCTCTGGTGCCAAACCATCTAGTAGTGGCTCAGATGCAGATAAACAAGAGGGCGAGGATGTGTTGAGTACACGTAGTGGAGAAGATGCGGAAGCACCACTCCGGCAAAACTGTAAGACTGATAGCTAGATCTCTAGACTTTGCAAGAATGCTCGGTGTGTGTATCAGTAATAGATGATATTGCCGATTAGCAATTGACTGACTGGTCATTCGTTGTGTATTGAAATGTTTGATTTCTTTTCAATTCAAAAAGTGGTTTAAGTTCTGCCCAATGGTTAAAAGGGAATTCGCCATTATGTTCAATTGCTGCCCAGCTCCGTTGTTGCATGATACTCGTGTTTGTCGCTCTGCAGCAGCAGACGTGAAGTCTGTGCAAGCGAAGCCAGATGTCTGGGCTCATGTTTCTCATTTGGCCTTTCTAGTATTCGTATGCAATCCTGGTTGTAGGCTTCGGTCACCCGCCAAGACTGCTCGTTGAGGACTTGAATCACCAAGTCTCCCGGTCCCTATGTCTTTCTTGGAGCGTCTCTTTTCTAGCTCAAAGACCCACCTACGTGCTGAGAGCTTTCTCCAGACGTCTCCTTCTCTCCTCAGCTTGTTGTTTGAGCCGATTCAGCTAAGCTAGTCCTTGCGCTTTTGCTTTTCTCACAAAGGAACCATGCTCTATCACATGCCAGGTTATTTCTAACGAAATAGTCGTTTTGAAGTTGCTACGACCTTAAATCCAGGACGCATAAAATGAAAGACCTCAATCAAATAGGCAGTGTTGGAGTCTAGGCAATCTGAGAATCAATTCCGATTAGGTGACAAGGCGCTGAAGTCATGCACGACCATGGAACGAGAGGTTCATCCCAGATTCATGAAGCGACCCATCATGTATCCGGAGTTAACCAGCAGATAGCTCATCCTCTCGATCGAATTTTCCTTTCTCTCGCAGGACCTGGTTTCTTGTAAAGGTTATTGATTGTTGAATCTGGAGGCAAGGGGATTTTCCTATAGAGTTTGGTTAAAATCCAAATAGAAGATCAAATTTTGAAGGGCGATTCAGACGCCATTTGCTAAACATTGATCAAGACCCGCGCCGGGTGGGTCCGTAAGGAAAAGGCGAAGATCTTTTCCGCTTGTTCCGGAGAAATTCATGGATCTGATATGTTTCGCAGCCTGAGATCTCGCTTCCGATTCTATTCCCTTTCTTCGGAACTACTACTTCTTGAGCTTTGCTTGGCAATCTCCGGATATCTAACCCCAAGTGTTCATGCACCGGTGGTTGCGTGTACGTTTCTACTTATCCACCAAGGGCACGCAAGGAGGACCTTAACACAACACTAGAAAATTTAATAGGGTATTCCGGTTGATAGATCATAGATCAGTTATAGGACACTTGAGGTCGGATAATATGGGCAAAATGATCAAACGATATTTCGTTGATTTTTTCCTTACACTCATGATCAAGTGGTTCCTTGACGTTGTGGGAATTACACATGGCCAATTAATTAAAATTCGAGTTTTGAAATTTTTGTACAAAATTTTAATGTAATCCTTTCGGCCAATTCTAATAAGAAATTATTGACATGGAGGTATGTCATGTAAGACAGTCGTTGATAACTGAACCGTCACGTTATTAGTTTTCGACAAAAATTAGTCGAAAGAATTACATTAAGATTTCGTGCAAAGATAGATTATTAAATTGGTAATAATTGAAAAATTCATAATTGAATTGACATATATATATATATAATAATAATAATAATTGGATATAATAATTGGAAAGACGATTTCCCCATGTTAAAGTCAAATTTAATATGGGACGCCATGTAGAAGCAAAATTTTTTAAGGTTATCATTGAGGTCGACATCAACGTGATTCCAATCAATTGTATCAAAAGCACATCGCCATGTAGCCACTAATAAGGTTGTTTCTTTCACGATCCGACCAAGGAGATGGGGCTGTCCAAAGGCATTAAAAAAGCAAACCGGATAGGACTACGTGTGAGGATTTGCTGCCTTGGGCGGGCAAAAGTGGTCGATCATTATCTTTTAATTCACGTTAATCACCCCCTCCACTAGAAATAATCCCCACCATTGGCGGACGACTTTCGCTCGATCGGGACATCCCCGTGAGTGCATCCACCACTCACATTGCGTTCTCTCGTGGTCCGGCCCCACCGGTGCGAACCCCGCCCTCGGCTCGACACGTAATCCAATCTCCGAACCCGAATTAGTGGGACGGGTCACTTCAGTTTGGAGAGATATGCTCGAAACGTCAGATTTTGACGGTACCCGCTTACATACCTAACTTCTACGAGAAATCACGAATTGGGTCAACTTAAAAAAAAGTGGAGCTTGGCAAGGAAATGCATTGCACAATTCCAAGCGGATGACTAGGCATCTCTTGCGAGTCAGGACACGCGATTTTGCTTCGGTGATCCGACGAAGGCTGTTCATTTGGTCGACAGGTGCCACAGCCCAGACCCCAAAAAAAGTAAGCGATGTTGACGGTCGGCAAGCTCCTGTCAAAACGTGTGAAACTCGCACAACTTAGTAACTTACTGTCGATCCATCTATGGATCTCCATTATTGGCTTTCGCTGTTTTGGATGGACATGCTCTGTTCCGGTTCAAGAGCTTGTCGGGGCTATATAGTTTAGGCTTTTGCACCAAGCCATCTCGAAAGTGCGTAGGGATAAGAAAGTAAGACGCTGCTCCAATCTAGTTTTGTCGAATCTGCCTATCTAAGCCAATATTTCCTCCCGAGGCATCCGTCTTTTATCTCCTGTTAGAGATATATTTAGGTACTCGAGGGAGATTTTATGTAATGCCTTCATTGGTCATGATTAATTGTAATCAGTCTTTTGCTTCTTTGAACCGGCATATGCTTTTCATTTGATAAAGAATAGAATATTGTATTTTTCTATCATCGCATTATCAAGTGATAATAGAGCCATTGTTTCTCAAGGAAATGCCCATGGAGTCTGTTTTGTATCGACGTCACTACATCGGTTGCGTTGCTTGCTCCGATTTTTCCATCTGAGTCCGCAACTTCAATTGTTGTTTCAAGACTCTTCTATTGCTTGTCTCACTGCTATAAGAAGAGCTAGATTTTGAGATTTCGTCATGAAAGGATGCCGAACGCTAAGGGTGTGCATGGTCCTAGGGCGGTTCCCAATCTAGAATTGGGAATTGCCCGGTAAGAACAGGTTCCAAAAAATTGGAACCGAAAACCACATGTTAGTTGCATGGATCTATTCAGGAATCGGACCATTGGTCCGGTCCGATTCCAGGTGGATCTATGGAACCAGTATATCGAGTAATATATTTCTTTAAATCAAACCGGCTTAATTAAGGGTACCATTTTTCTTAATTTTATTGGACAATAGAGAAATAGGTTTTTTTTTTTGAATCATTTCAATTAAAATCTAAAATATTCTTTTGACTTTAAGGTTCTAGACAATTGTCATATGTAGATCGTCTTTTCTTTTATCCCCTAATAGTGCTCTATCTCTTACAACCTTTACTTTACTTCCATCGGTACTCCACATATTCTGGAACACGGTGTTTTATGTGAATCTTGGTAGTATCCTTTGAAGGAGTCATTTGTTGAGTTGCTGAGTGGCAGCTTATACACTTTACTAAATTCTTATAAAAACATGGAAACCGTGAGAGGAGATGGAGCAAATTTAGGTTTGTTAATTAGTAATTTCAAAATTTATTTTAATATTAAAAATTAATATATTATTATAATATAGTTGGTATGGTTCGGATGGACGGATTCGCTCATGGAATTGGGAACCGAATCGATACCCATCGGTTCTCATAAATTGAAATCGAAAATCGGATTAATTCCCTCAAAAATCATTGATTTCAGGTGATTCGGTTCGATTCCGGGCGATCCGGACGGGTCCCGATTCTTTTGCACATCCTTACCGAACGTCTCCACACACTTCGCCAATCTCGGAGCTGCCGAGCTTGCCGCTTTTTTGTGTTGATTTGGACATCTTCCGCCACGAGTTTCAAAAATTGAACATCACCCCCAGACTCGCCGCCACTAGCGAAGCTGGCTCGTATAATTTCATTGCCAAACACCTCCACATGCGCTGCTGCGTGTCAGACCTGCCGAGCCTGCCGCAATTATGTGTTGATTTGGACATCTTCCACCACCGGACTCGCCGCCACCAAACGAAGCTAGCCCGTATAATTTCGTTGCCAACCACTCTGTCCGGAAGATCCATGCGCCATGTGTTCTCCATGCGCCAAACGCGCCGATCGTGCGCTGCCATTATCAGTGACGTCACCCCCACCGCATTAGCTCCAGCCGTTGACCGTGATCGTTGACCGGTTCAACGTGCTTTTGGCCAGTTGGTGGTTCTTTCCGACCATTTTTAAGGCATTTTGTCATGCTGAATTCTTTCTTATTTTCTCCATATATGTTCTTGAGGTACCGGTTTATTCACATTTCTTATCCAGTCTGCTGAGTTTAGGCCAGTAAAATGCATATAATGGATAAATTTTATAAGCATTGTTCCCGATGTGGCCATATGGCATTCAATTACCATCAACTACAATCTAAGTAATCTATCGAGTAGAACAATAAGCTCAGCATCGAGGTTTACATGAATGTCCTTTTGCCATTGCTGCTACCATAGAGACTTCTCCTGATGGATTCTCTCATTCTCTCATCACATTTGGTCTTTTAAGCCCGCCTGCTACAATCACATGACTTCAAATTCCAAATTGTTTCAGTCAAAATCATTCATTTCTCAGTCTCCTATTATTTATATAGCTGATAATTTCCAAATGAGAGTTAGTCGTACAGGAAACAATTCTACATCCACATTAGCCTTACTTAATACCTTTATGATTCTCAAACTCTCCTTCAATTTGATTTCAACAGTACAATGGTGTAAACATGGTTTTGATGTTCATTTGTCTTCACATGGTTATTGTGTGCAGAATCCACATCCACATACTGGATAGACCATTGGGATTGGCCAAAGAGTGGGACAAGTATTTTAATAAGCTTTTGTTGATACAACATTAGAGTTATTATTTTAAAAGACATGAGAGTGCATCATTTTAGCAAAATAGTCATTCGTTGCAACAACCAAAGTATTGTTCCAATAGCACATGATGACTTTTTGCATGAACACGCTAAGCATATTAAAATAAACTGTCATTTTATTCAAAATCATGTTTTTCGTGGCACTTTCCCACTTGTCTTTACTTCACCCATTGAACGAACTGCTAATGTCTTCACCAAGACACATCCACCTAGGCATTTGTGACTTTTCTCTAAACTCGAGTTAACATCTTTCAAATTACCTTGAGTTTGAGAAGAGATCTCAAAGATATTTTGAGAGACTATATATTTTCATTGATTGGCCTTGATTAATTGTATTTGAAATTTTGCTATTTTAAATAGTCATAATGTAAAACTTATAAATAGGCACATATACCCCATGTTTGATAATGAAGTGAATATTACAGTTTCTTTTTGTCAGCACAATTCTTAACTTTCCCATACCAAATGCAATACTCCCTTCTTACTATGTAATTAGCATCAAAATAAGCATGAGAGTGATCTTAAGAAAACATACAACCACGCTGCCCTGAATCCAACTCTTAAAGGGAAGACAAGAAAAGTATCAAAGAAGTCTTAAACCTATAGCATATGTGTCAATTTAATTTTGAATTTTTAAATGTGTTAATTTAGTCTTAAACCTTTTGACCTAGTGTCAATTTAGTTATTCCAACTAATTTTGACGGGATATTACTGACATAGATGCCGGTTGGTTTACATGGCATGACTAACACCGACATAGACAATTTTTAATAATATTTTTATATTTTCTAATTTTTCTTTTTATTTACCTCAGGTGCCTTCTTCCTCTAGCTAGCAGAGGCAAGGGGCCTCACGTTGGATTGGCGAGGTCGAGGCCTTCGACCTGGTCGCCTCTAACAAGGGCTAAGTCTAACATGGGCCAAGCCTTGCCAGCCTAGCACAAGCAAAATCTAGATAAAATTAACTAGATGATTGAATTGACATCAAATAAAAAATTTTATGATTAAATTGGCATAATTGAAAGACTTAAAATTAAATTGGCACAAATATAATAAGTTTTAAACTTTTCTAGACACCAATGCAAGCGTGCTTATTTTTTGGACATGTCTTTTGCTATACAGCGATTCACCATGAGCGGCAATAGTCAATATCAATATTACCTAAGGACAGAATAAAGACAGATTTCTCACGCTTCTTAGTCGCGCCGTTTATATAACTGTCACATTTTAAGGCAAAAATGTTCCATGCTTTTTGCCGTACATTAATTGGCAGCTCTCTTGCGGAAAGATCAACAGTGCGTAATGGAAAAATGAAGACCGAACTCGATGGTCAATAAACTCTCGATCCTATTCAATCTCCTCGTATGAAATTATATGAAACGTTCGTCTCAAAAATGCTTCTTCTTTTTCTTTTTTTTTTTCATAATCATTTACCACAATTCTCCATCTTTTTTTACACCCACAAAATTCTAAAATTACAGAAACGGGGGTCGCAACTACGACTGCGAGCCCTTGTACGATTTGGTTCTCCTGCTGATCTCCTTCTCCAACTCTTCAAGCCCTCCAACTTCCTCAAGTTCCTGCATGTTTCAATTCACACCATCACCAAAAAACTCAATACAGAATCGGTCAACGGAATCAATAATGGGCCGGCCAAACAAAAAAATACCAATAACTGCCACGCAAACAAAAAAAAAAATACATGGAGACAGTGGCCCACCTTAGGCCCGAGGAACAGCCCATATGGTACTCCATTAAATTTGTCCGAGTGGTGGAGCTGGAAGACATCAAAAAAAAAAAAAAAAACACGATGCTCAGAACGAGATCTCCGCCGTCGGATCACTCGAGGAAAACGATAAACAAATCCATAAAAACGGCTACGTGGAACGCTCCCATTGGGGGCAGCGCTGATATCCCACATGGTGTCTTACCGTGTGGGCCGCAGCGACCCTCCGGAAGTAGGGCACGTCGGCGATGGGGCCCACGGGGAATCTCCTATGGACGAGACCATCGTGGACGAACATGTACGCCATCCCGAACACCGTGATCCCGAGGCCCTGATTTCCGGTCGATCGAAGTCGGCGGGGTCAAAACAACGTCAGTGAAAAAAGCAGACACAGTCGGCAGAAGAAGAAAGCATAAAAAAATCCCAGCTGACGACAGCGACAGTTGATTAAGCAATAATCAAACCGAGGAAGGGAGGATCAGGGGAGCGAGGTTCCGGCACTTACGGCGCCGAAGCAGAGACCGGGGACGAGGCCCTTGTGGAAGAAGCCGTAGGAGAGGAGTGCGATGGCGGGGACGGCGTTGATGATGGCGAAAACGTCGTTGAGCTCGAACGGCCCGTCTCTCGGCCGGTGATGCGACTGCATTCAAATCGAATCACACCATCGAAACAAAGGATCAGTTCCTTACGGCCAAGGGGAGAGGCAGAGACAGAGCATATTCAGCAGAATTTCTCTATTTTTGAAGTCTTCGAGATTGACAGAAATTTATGAGGACAGACCTCGTGCATGTGCCAGAGAGAAGCGTGCCAGAGAGCTCTGTGAGCCCATCTTGCCCAGAACTCCATGCCCACCTGAAAGTCAGAATGCGAGAAGCTCAATTCTCGATTTCCAGCGCTGAAAACGTAAAAATCAAGAATCCCAATTTCTCTTCTTCTTTTTTGATTTCATCTTCATGGTTTATGAACCCAGAAGCAAAATTTCAGTTCTTGTTTTCCGAAATTGAAGATGAAACTTACAGCAGCGCCCACGGAGAGAAAGAATGTACCGAACATCTCAGACATAGGCACCTGTCCTCCCTGCGAAATTTAAAGCGGGAAGAAAAGGCCATGCTTTTGCATTAGAATTGATTTCTCTGGAAAAGGAAAAAAGGACCAGATTCACGGTTATTACCTCCATTTGCCACGCGAATCTGTAGTAAACGGCCATGACGGCCATGGACGTAATCCCGAAGCTGGACATCACGGCGGCGACGAGGTAGGTGAACCGCTCGGACCTCTTCCGCGCCAGCCTCTCGGCGGCTCGGGAGGACAAGATCTGATCGGGCCGCGCGGCAGCGGCGGCGGCGTCGCCGGGGCCGTCTTCTCGCGAGGCGGTTTTGGCTTCGGCTTCGGTTTCGGTTTCGACTTCGACGGGGGAGGGGCCCTGCTTCAGGTCCTCCAGAACGAAGCATACCGTGAGGAGCGTCTTCCTTCTGGGAGCATGGAAGCCCGTGCGGTTCCTGGAGAGAGAGGGGGCGAAAGGACGGGAAGAGAGAGAGAGGCAGGTGGGCTGCGGGAGAAGGAGGGCGGCGGAGCTCCGGATGAATCTGATGGGCTTGGGGATCGCGGCGGCGGCGGCGGACAGGCCTGCCGCCATGGGAGGGGCCGGCACTCCGATCTTCGAGCTTTGCGTGCGTTGAATCGAGACGGAGACAGAGAAGTGGGGAGGGCCAGTGGCGGACTCGACTCGGGAAGAAAGTGGGAATTGGAGTCGCCCTTAAATGCACCGAGACCACAATAATCTTTCCTGAGCAAAACACCTTTTTGGAACTGACCAAAAAAAAAAAATACCTTTTGGGTATTTAGAAAACAATGCTTTTTGGACTATCAAGGAAATGGGACGGTAGACAATTCCCCAGCTCTATGTCCTGAATTACCCAAATGCCACCATAGCGGGGTCAATCGGCCATTTTCTTTCATCAGTAAAAACGATGACTACCCCCCCGTAGGGATTTCTAATCTAATACGGGAATATTTGGCCCGAATCAGAGCTACTTCGTCCGAAATTCAAGAATTACAACCCAACTAAAGAGAGTGATGCCACTCTCTTGATGAGTTGGTGAGGCACCAATAAGATTTTCCTAAGATCCTAAAATAGACTGCAGGCCACACATGCCGGCATGTGTTGGCATGCTTATTTAAGAAAAAATAACACACTCTCTCTCTCTCTCTCTCTCTTTCTCTTGATTAGTTGATTTCCAATCCCCAAAGGACATCAAATTTTTAATTTAGCAACGTCCAAACTCCTAACTTGCTCGTACAAATACGAAAAGAGGGGTGAAAAGATTTGCTTTTGAAAAAATAAAGATGAGGGCATCAAAATCGCAGGGGATGAAGAGAAATCGACAGATCAGAGGAAAAAGGACAGGAGGAGGACAAGAAGGGGCTGGCAGGTTCGTGAATTCGGTACGAAGAGGAGGGGCAAGTGGGCGTTGGGGGTCCGATGTGTGGACGGGAGGCAACGACACGTGTCAGGCTCGGAGAGGAGAGCGTGGGGCCAGTGCGCAGCCGGAGGATTTCCTGTGGGAAGCGGACAGCGAGTCGCGGTGCACCTTTCGGGTCCCTTCATTCCCATTCGTTAAAAAACAAAAACAAAAGCTATTTTCCCCTTATTTTATTTTATTTTAAATTGATCATACTCTACCTCTATCATAACTTTTACTCTCAAATTTTTACCTTACTTTCTTGCGGGACATGATGATTGAAATCTACACTTGAAATTAAATCGTTTTCAACTCATTTCTTCATAAAAAAAAAGGTGATTGGAACCCTTCATTATTAATGATAAATTCCAGTGATTTATTTCTTCCAATTCGAAGTCTCCAAATTTTGCTTGCTTCTGAACGCGGACACGTATCCCCACCCAACATCTCTAGTGACCTTTTGGCCGGGTCGGTGGTGTTGCCTACGCGGACGGGAGCGCCCCTTTTTGTGCTCGTTTTGGGCTCCACGACCGTCTACTTTTTCAGCGTCCCTATCGATTGCTCACAAACTGGGAGAGGAGTGGAGTGGGGTCGTTTCTCTGTCCCGGTCATCCGATCCAAGTCAAACGACCCCGCGCTCTGGCCCAAGAAATCTCGGCCCGCGTACACTGGAGGTCAATCATCACGGCTCAAATTGTTTTGTCAACGAGTCTCACTCGATGCCTTGACTCTTTGAATGAGATAATTTACAAAACGAGTCGGACCTACCGTATGGATACTGATACGATTCTTCACTTTTCGATTTTGCCTAATTTAGTGATGAATTTTTTGATGATTTGCCAATTTGATCCTCCTGATTGATTTGGGGCGATAATTGTGGATGCGGGGCATCGTATACAATGTAGTCGGCATTGACATGAATAAAATTTTAAAATTTTTTTGATTTTCTGAATTTTTAATAATTTTTCTTTTCTTTTTTCTTTCCTTGGCGAGAGGTTGACCTTGCCCATACCAACTTTCACTTGTGGCCAATTGGCGAAGGAAGAAGGTATAGAAAAGAAAAAAAGAAAAAAGGAAAATTTATTATAAAATCAAAAAAGTAAAAAAAATTACAAAAATCATCCACGTCAAATATTGACAGTATAGAACAGCTAGTGTCTTCCTTAGAAATTATCGATCATAATTAGATGAAATGACTATATTGATAAATTATCAAGAGATTTAAAGCTAACTCGATCAAATTTAAAAAAAAATTAAGATTAAATTGATATTTGTACCATATTCTCTTGACTTACAATTTTCACCTCTTAGTATTGTTCTGCTCTTTCATCCGTTCCTTAATTGGGCCTCTGGAATCCGTCGGGCTAATCGGCCCATAATCCCACACGCTTCCGAGCAGGGCCGGGCCGGGTCACAAAAAATATCGCGGGAAAAAAGATTTCGATTCGCGTGGCCGGGGGTGGGGTCCCACCCCCGACTGAGGAAGAAGATTCGCGCGCGCACGGAGAACATTCGAGACTGGCGTCAGTTGGGGGCGAACGTTCTCGAATTCAAAAAAACCGGAAAGCCCGACCTCCTCAACGGACGAAAGAGGAAGGACGACGACGACGATCTCCTCCGACGTCGTTTCCAGAGCCCGCGGAGGGAACAATCCAGAACCACGTCGGATTCTATATATACCTCTCGTCGTCGCCCTCCGCAGTCGCGTTGGCAAAAGCGATCGATAGCGATTCTCAACTCGCTCCGAGTCGACTCTCCCTGCGTTCTCTCTCTCTCTGTGTCGTGCTTGCGTCGCGGGCGTCGGCGAAATGGCGGATGCGGAGACGTTCGCGTTCCAGGCGGAGATAAACCAGCTCCTGAGCCTCATCATCAACACCTTCTACAGCAACAAGGAGATCTTCCTCCGCGAGCTCATCAGCAACTCCTCCGACGTACGTCTCCTCCACCTCGCTTCGAAGTACTAGCTTGCTCGCGTTGTTCGATGTCTGTCTTTGTCCGTTAGGTGTCAGTAATGGCTTGCGGGCTTTAATGATCAGAGAGATTTGTGTTTGCTTGAATTGGATGTTCGGTGCCTGGTGAAGAGTTAGAGCATCACTGTTGAGAAATAATCGTGATCGAAATGCGATATTGTGATGCTGAAGGTGATGTGTTTGATTCTGATCTGTGATCGGCTTGTGTGTGCTTCAGGCGTTGGATAAGATCAGATACGAGAGCCTCACGGACAAGAGCAAGCTCGATGCGCAGCCCGAGCTGTTCATTCGGCTGGTGCCGGACAAGGCCAACAAGACCCTTTCGATCATCGACAGCGGCGTTGGCATGACTAAAGCAGGTAATGTAATTGGCTGACAGAGATTTTGATCGATTGTCCTGCTCGAGTCTTTTGGCTATGGCTATGTTCCCACGCGATAGGGGTAACTGTTACGCTGAGTTCGTTTAAGTTAGTGAGACTGTTGGTGGATATTAACGTCTGAGATGAATTGGACAGATCTTGTGAACAACCTGGGTACGATTGCAAGGTCGGGGACGAAAGAATTCATGGAGGCATTGCAGGCGGGAGCTGATGTGAGCATGATCGGTCAATTTGGTGTCGGTTTCTACTCTGCCTATTTGGTGGCTGAGAAAGTCATTGTGACTACTAAGCACAATGATGATGAGCAGTACATCTGGGAGTCCCAGGCCGGTGGTTCCTTCACCGTTACGAGAGATGTGAGTGGGGAGCAACTCGGCAGAGGGACCAAGATCACCCTCTTCCTTAAGGAGGACCAGGTGAGTTCATTTGTGGTTGCTTTTATGAATTGGTAGATGAAATTTACTATGGTTTTGGATGATACATGGTGCTAACAGCGTTGCGTCTCTGTTTTCCTTAGCTGGAGTACCTGGAAGAAAGAAGGATTAAGGACCTTGTGAAGAAGCACTCCGAGTTCATTAGCTACCCCATCTATCTATGGACTGAGAAGACAACCGAGAAAGAGATCAGTGATGATGAAGACGATGAGCCAAAGAAGGAAGAGGAAGGAGACGTTGAGGACGTCGATGAGGAGAAGGAGGAAAAGAAGTCCAAGAAGAAGAAGAAGAAGATTAAGGAGGTTTCTCATGAGTGGCAGCTCATCAACAAACAGAAACCCATCTGGCTGCGAAAGCCAGAGGAGATCACCAAGGAGGAGTATGCTTCCTTCTACAAGAGCTTGACCAATGATTGGGAAGACCATCTTGCCGTGAAGCACTTCTCTGTCGAGGGGCAGCTTGAATTCAAGGCTATTTTGTTCGTCCCAAAACGTGCTCCGTTTGACCTCTTCGATACTCGCAAGAAGATGAACAACATCAAGCTCTATGTTAGGAGGGTTTTCATTATGGACAACTGCGAGGAGCTCATTCCAGAGTATCTTGGATTTGTGAAAGGAGTTGTCGATTCTGATGACTTGCCCCTCAACATTTCTCGTGAGATGCTGCAACAGAACAAGATTCTGAAGGTCATTAGGAAAAATCTTGTCAAGAAGTGCATTGAGATGTTCAATGAGATTGCAGAGAACAAGGAGGACTACAACAAGTTCTATGATGCCTTCTCGAAGAACTTGAAATTGGGTATCCATGAAGACAGCCAGAATAGAGCTAAACTTGCAGACCTCCTCCGGTACCACTCGACAAAGAGTGGGGACGAAATGACAAGTCTGAAGGATTATGTCACGAGGATGAAGGAGGGTCAGAAGGATATCTACTATATCACTGGCGAAAGCAAGAAAGCTGTAGAGAACTCTCCGTTCTTGGAGCGGCTCAAGAAAAAGGGCTATGAGGTGCTTTTCATGGTGGACGCAATTGATGAGTATGCTGTAGGACAATTGAAGGAGTACGATGGAAAGAAGCTGGTCTCTGCAACCAAAGAGGGCCTGAAACTTGATGAAGAAAGCGAGGAAGAGAAGAAGAAAAGGGAGGAGAAAAAGAAGTCCTTTGAGAACCTGTGCAAGACGATGAAGGACATTTTGGGGGATAAAGTTGAAAAAGTGGTGGTATCGGACAGAATTGTGGACTCTCCCTGCTGTTTGGTGACTGGAGAATATGGATGGTCCGCAAATATGGAAAGGATTATGAAGGCTCAGGCTCTGAGGGACAACAGCATGAGCTCTTACATGTCAAGCAAGAAGACAATGGAGATCAACCCTGATAATGGCATCATGGAGGAGCTGAGAAAGAGAGCTGAGGCTGATAAGAACGACAAGTCCGTGAAGGACTTGGTGATGTTGCTGTTTGAGACTGCTCTTTTAACATCTGGGTTCAGTCTCGATGACCCCAACACTTTCGCAGCGAGGATTCACAGGATGCTGAAGCTGGGTCTGAGCATTGACGAGGATGAGACTGCTGGTGATGATGTTGACATGCCTGCCTTGGAAGAGGATGGTGCTGAGGAGAGCAAGATGGAGGAAGTGGACTAGGTTTCTGCGATATCGAAGTGAACTCCATTTTGTACTAGTGCCATAGAAAGATGAGGGGCGTGTGATATGTTAATGGATATAGTGCTTCTAAATTGTTACTTCTATTATTGTATCCATAACGCTTGTGATCTGAAAGGAGTTCGATGTTTTGGGCTGACAGCAGTGTGTAAATGACTTTGTTTGGCAGATCTTGTTATCGTGTTTGGTTTTGAGCTTGCTTAAACGTTCTCTGCGATAAAATTTCAGGGTAACAACTCCTTAAGGCTTCATTGTTGCGTGAATTGGAATTGGAAATGTAAGAAACTCTCAAAGTTCGGTGCATGCAGAGTCCCTAAGGGTATGAGCCTGTTTGAACAGTGAGTGCGGAATGATGTACTCAAACATGGTGGAGGAAATACAGAGCACTGTTTTGAGGCTACAGCTTCTTGATCAATTATCTACCAATTCGTTCCTTGCATACGCATGAAAATTTCCCACGAAATGGTCTCTTTACTCCGCATTGAGTAGGAAGTCGTGGTTGTATTATTCTGCACCAAAGTTTGTGCAAGGAATGAAGGAAAAGTTCACGTAGTTCTGTCTTTAACCATGTTCGGATTGCCTCATAGAAATGTGTATGGAAATCTCTACTGGTTCTGTATATTCAGGACTGCCATCCCTGAGCTAGCAAAATATAGCATATGGGAAAAGGAAGTCCCGCATTGCGTTATGATACAGCATTCTTCTAGTTGCTTTTTGCATACAAGAAAATCGGAGCTTCGTTTGTTTGCTTCACATGCTGTGTTCCTTTCTTTTCATGGATCAACAATAAAGGATGTAATTGGGAATCAACTCATGGGACGCTTGATTTCTTTAGTTTCTCGTATTTTTTTGAACCCTGCAAAACATGCGTCCAGCCAAAGAGGGACATGCAGAGAAAAGAAAGATGATGCATCAATTTGGCAAATCGTGGATGTATCAACTGCAATGAACGGTTCATTTTAGAGCTATAAAAAATGCTGCATCTTTATTTTTAGTATAAATCGAAATCTAGTGTTGACGAATTTAATTGACTTAGCAACTAGGAAGATCTTCGAGATATCTGGCAAAAGCGCCAAACTGCTGTTGAAACTGAAAAGATTTAGTAAATTGAAATGTTTGAGACCTACTAATCATCAAATCTTTCGGGTAATTGATGTTTGACATTTACCGGGATCATATTCAAGAGAGGAGTCTTACCTGGGATGGTGAAGTGGGAGAGAGGCCTGAATGTCTCGATGGAGTTTTTGGAATGGGATCTCCAGGGGAATTGCACATTGTTGGCCTTATGAAAGGCGACTGACTCCATGCAGCAATTGGCGAACGCAAAATAGGAGTATGATTGCATGAGGAAACCGGCGTAGGGTGATATGAGGAAACAGGAGACGTGATTGGCGTCCGCCAGTTTATCTGGGATGCCGATGCTGCTCCGGGCGATCGAGATAATGATGTTCTTGAAGGTACCATGCGGATGCTAATTCTAAAAAAGGGTAGTAGCGGACAAGATTAGCTAAAGGATAAAAGAGCACGCATTAATGCAACTCAGAACTAACCAGCTTCTTACTTGTTATGAATATCGACGTACTCATCTGTCTCGTCCAGTATTTCTTCCTGCATCAACAGATTAATAGTTAGACATAGACACAAATGCATCAGTAGACTTATCTTTAACACGAACAGATTTGTAAAGACATAAACATAAGAAGTGGCATCAAACGGATTGAACAAGCAAATTGACAATATGCCTGAAAAACAGATCGGAAGTCTCTAATGATGCAAAGAGAAGTGCTATAAAATTTAGACAGGCTACTTTTACATTCATATGGTGAAAGACAATTGCATATGCCATTATCAATGTCAGATACCATTTGTCTAACCTTAAACAAGATTACACCAGATCACTTACTTAATCCAAGAGGTTCCTAATTTATATGCTTATGCCAGTAGATGCAGAGAAAGAATAATTTACAGACTTACAAGGGACGAGTACTATACTATGTGTCTGACCTGTAAAAGTTCCTCAATGACATCCTCCAATGTGATGATGCCGACGACTTCATCCTCTGTACTCGGGATAGATTCCCAATCTTCTTCTAAGATATTGTCCTCTACTTGCTTCAGTTTCTTTGACTGGGGGTATGATTTTTTGTGCAGCTCAGTCATACTCTGCTGATATGGGCTTTGGATTTCGTCATCTGTGGAGTACACAGCAGGCAAGTTACTTAACATGATAAGTTGCTCTTTCTGCCCGAATTGGTGAGCAGAGCCTTCAAAAGGTTCGCAAAATGTTCCTAGCTTCTGTCATCACCTTAAATCGATCAGAGAAGACAATTGCTCTTACCTCTTATGTTACCTTGTTGTTTTGAATCTGAATCCACATTTATAGTGATTGTGGTTGGTTTTGCATTTTCTCCAATGTCATTTAAGCCCTTTCTGCATTTTACAACCACGGCCATGTGGCTATGACCCTTTTGGAATTGGTTTAATATATCATATAGAGGCAAACAATCCTGAACCCTGTTAAAGATTATAAAAAAAATCATGTAAAATATGCACTCTTCTGATTGTCCGGACACTTGAGCTGCTAAAAGACTACTTTGCAGCGAAAAATTTGGGAAAGAAACTCAGAATCATCAAAAACAAGTTCACCCAAAATCTCATGTACCTAGGAATTTTCCTAATGGTGACATCTTTGACAGGGGTTTCATCTTCTGGGTTGCACTTGATCAAGTTTTTCACCTGCATCCAAAAGAGAACGGCCATAATTACAGGATAAATGAACTGACACCCAAATCCTAGAGAGAGTTGGCCTTACCAAAATTAGGCCAATTATGTTTGTTGGGCTCCCCGAGTAAATGGGTACACGGCTATGCCCCTTCCTAATTATCAGCTCCAATGTTTTGCTAAAAAAACCATACTTGAAATTATACTATAAGCAATGAAAAGAATTCTTATTAAACAAAATGCAGACATGAGTGGAGCTGTACTCGTCGAGTTTAGAGTTTATGTCGAGACAATATATGTCTGATATCGGCGTCATGGCATCTTTAGCAGTCTTCTGAGTCATATCCAAAGCTCCAGCAATGATGGTTGTTTCATCGTGCGTCAATTCTCCACCTTTCCCAGCCTAGACAATTTACATGACAATATGATCGACTTTATATCTCTTTTCTTGAAGTTCTGATCCTGCCATTCCAAGTTCATGTGTTGTGAATCCAAAGCAGACAAGGGACTTACCTTATTCCCGTGCATATCAACAAACATTTTCAACTCTGCCCGCCTTAGAAGTGCCGAGTGTCCTTTACCGAGCAAAAAATCCAATGCCTAACATGAAATCCACAATGCCATTGGGACTACAATGCAGTTTCGTTTATATTTTGCCAGAACTCAAGCTTGTTGCTTGTTATCAGTTCGAGACTAGGATTTAGTGCTTTACCTTACTGATCGGGTAAGCTAAAGGGAAAGTGGCTATTAGAAGCAACCGGACGACAAAAGACAATTTCGCTCCAACACTTAGCCCATATCGAGAACAAACAGCTTGTGGAATAATCTGCCGTGGAAAGGAGAGAACGCTAATTCAGAGTCACTCGTCATATACCTACATAAAAAGTCGCATCGAGTGAACCCTGAATCTCTTACCTCACCGAAAGCAAGTATGAGTGTCACCGAGATCACTATAGAGGCCCACGCTGGAAGGAGCGCATCAAGGAAGATCGGCAAAGCCTTTGGAAAAAAATCATGAAGTATCAGATATCAAATAGAGACAAACCATACATAGAAAACCAAACGAAGGAACGTATTTATTTACCTCCATAGCCATGGAGTTGCATATGAGAAGTGTGCATAGGAGTAAATGCTGATTCTTAACCAAGGGAAGGATTTTTTCTGCAACCACAAGAGACCGATGAAGATTAATTACTTCAAAAGACAAGTGCTAATTAAAGAGTGGAAAAGAACGGAAGATTAAAGTCCCACCTGCATTTTTCCTATCCTGAGGCGGACCGGCTTTCGCAAGAATCTCGAGATCGACCAAGCTAAGCGACATGAGTCCAAGAGTGAGGCCTGACATGAGGCCGGCAAAGGACACAAGAGCAATGCACACCACTAGATAGACCCAAAACATTGACTCGCAGCATGGCACATCATTAGCAGCCATGTTAGGTCTTACGGGGTGGAATGAAAAGCTTCTGAGAAGATGACCACTGTTGCCGATAAAAATGCAGTGAAGGTTGAGGGCTATTAATACTGCAGCTTTCAGTTTATATGGGAAGTCGTTATGGCTTCTGAGACGAAACCTTGCGAGGATAATGACAAATGATACCGACTTTGGTGCGTCATTACGAAAAAATGCCCGGCACAAGCTGCCGAAAGCTTGATAAGCGAGACTGAAACGCTAGCATCACCTTTTTCTCCGCAAGCAAAAGCAAAATGAGAAAGAAGCCGTCATCCCGCACCAATCACAATAACATTAGAAAAAGAAACGGTGAAATTTCAAGAAAGAAGATGGAGAAAGAATCAATGCTGAATCCCAGTACTTGTTCATCGATCATCAGCATTAAGAAGACGAATTGTTCCAGGGAAGGTGCAACAACTGAAACCGAGGCAGTACACATGTGGGAATACAATATGCATATTGTCAAACTAGGAATCTCTACTCTTCAACCGATGATTTTGCTTCCACAAGGAATTGACCCTCCAAAGAACCATGAAACTCTGCATGTCCCATCTCAAAAAAATACCGTGAATAATTCCGCTTAACTAATGCACCGCCAATCTGTCATGCATGCGCAGAGCGTTCAGGCTCGGACCCAATAACATATTCAATCCGAAGCCAGCTACAGCAACGATCGTGTAGCAGGTACAGCCGCTTTGAACCTCTTATTTTATTAATACATCGGCGCATAAGTAGCCGGCTATCTTAGCCCACGAGATACTCCAATTAAGGATAGAATAGACCACCTTGCTTGATTCCTGTGATCATGCTGAGCAATTGGGCAGATCTTTGTCGGGCTGTGGAAAAAACAAGAAAAGGGCGCCAAATGAATTTCCCTTATTAAAGAAGAACCATAATTGAATGGGCTTACTGAAAGCGACTTAATTAGGTATTACAGATGAATGACGATAAAGGACCCAGTAAGTGCCTGCCTAAAAAGCACCGCTTTTGCGTCCCCAGCCACTGCTTTCTTGAGTAGAGCACTGATTGATTGAGTTTTAATGTAGGTAAGATTAGGTAGGACCGAGTTATAGAACGATTGAGAAGGATGGATTCAGATTTCTTCCAATAAAATAATCTGCCCGCCCTTCCCATATTAGCACGCAATTCATTTCACATTGAGAGATAAAAGAAATGTCACGAAAAAGGAAATTTGACAAAGTTCTTAGTTTATTTCTATGTGGCAATAAAGAGTATGTGAATCGACTTTTCAAGATGACCATCTAAAGTAACAAGATATTATAATATCGATTACAAGCAATTGGGAAGATATGCAGAATCTCCTAAATATTCTAAATATTTCCAACATTGAGAATGCCAAACCACTGTATCCTTGAAATGCATTAGGTTACTTGTCGTGGATGTATTGAGACTGCCGTCAATTTTTAGGATTTAAGATATCATATTATGTCGAAGTGATATATTGATCCTTTACTTTATAAGAAAGTAAGTAAGCATAATAACAAATAACACTCATATTATTGTAAAACCAAAGTATCTGGACTTTATGTTGTTTGGTTCATAAGGCTTACTTATTGGAGAGGCTTCTATTTTTCGAGCTTGCCCATTGTTATCAAACTTCTATCGATTGATTAATATCACAAGCTATACGGCTCTAGGATTTTGCGACTTATGTGTCCTCCACGAATTTAATATCAAATCGACAAGTTAAATAAACTCATTACAATTTTTCATGATTAATGTCAACTTCAGAAAATAAGATCCGATTAAGTAAAGAGGAACGTGGGCATGCGGAGCTTGAGACACATGCATGTAAAAGGACATGTTAAGGAGTCTATGTCTAACGTTGATGTACGAAACTCATGCCCATGTTAAATTAATGGATATTGACCTGATACTTGGGATTTTCTTGAACACGTTACTTTTTATATATATTCTATTTTATGGAGTCAGTGAGGTAGCAATATTGTTTTATTTTGTTGATTTTACGTGTAAATTATCTTAGTACAGTCATAGTCGTAGCGTCGGGTGAACGGATTTCACTATCAAGAGTGCCAGAGTAAATACATCGATTATGCCACAACGAGGAGGTGAAAACAATGCTTATTATTTTATTTTGGTGTTTGCCCGTATCTCACAGAATATTCGAACTATTCCTTTCGATTTTTCTTTTTTATAAATTTTTAATTTACAAGCAAAAATCTCAAATTGATCATCGATCCAATTTCTCTAGGATTTTTGTGATTCTCATTGTTAAGATTCCTATTGCGTTGGTTTTTTTTTTTTTTTTTTGCCCATTTTATGGGACTAAAACTAGCCGATTATTTTCGCAGGGCCATTAATAACGCACATCCACTAAAAAACGTGCATTTAAGGGTATTCGACTTAAATTATGGGCTCTGTTTTTTTTTGCTAAAAATGAATAATTTGATAAAAGAATTCGTATAAATAATCGTTTATATTACTCGAAATAATTAGAGAGCATTATTTTTTACGAATGATGAAAATATTTTTATTCTTTTATTTTTATATGAGATAAATAATTATTTCAGAACAAAAAACGTTTCTCAATTTATTAATTATTGATGAAATAAACGGGGGGCATGCCAACGCAACTCTCTTGGAACTCCAGAAAATGGGATTTGGTAAGTCGAGATGAAACCATGACGCGAAGAATGAGACACCAGCCGACTAAAAAAGTGATGGCACAGGCCGTGAATGATGGGTTGGAGGAAGGCTACGACGTCCCACCCTCAATTTTACAACACGCATGCACACGTGTAATCAACTTCGAATCCTATAACTTGGATTTTTGTTTGACACGTCATGTGTACTACTTTGGTTTTTATTTAATGGGAGTCGGTGAAGATAGCAACGGGGCTTTTGTTCTTTAGCTTTTTTTTTTTTCTTTTTTTTTTAGTAAAGGTAAGAATGTATAAATAGCAACGGGTGTGATTGATTTGGCGCTGGTTTTCTTTGTATTATTGGTTTGTTCTTTAGCTTTAGAGGTTATTAATCTTAGTATAGTTTATATAGTACTCACGTCGGGTGATTTTGATCAACTTTCTCATGAATGTACAGTAAAATGGATTTCACTGTCAATCCCGTCAGAGTTTGTACCTCTGAGTATGCCATGTGAAGAGGTGAAAAAATCTTCTTTATTTTATTGGGATGTCTGCCTATATCTATCGATTTATATTGGACCATTTTAATAGATTAATTTGGGTAAAGGAATGTCATTATTTCAATCAATCAATTTGAGTGGAACCATTATCGATTATTTTTAAAAGGTAAAAAAAAGTCATTATTTTAATAAGTCAATTTGGGTTGGATCATTTTTTTTTTTTTTATGATCTAAATCCGACATAACTCACCTATTTAACGGTCCTAATTCAAACTAGCCCTTTCGATTTCTTTTTAAATGTTTTTAATTTTTATAAGTTTCCTAGATTCGATTTAAGTTTCCTAATTTTCAAGTCTTGGTTGTTTTTTCTTTTTAATTTCCATTTCACCAACAAACCGCCGCCTCCTCTTCCTACTAGCCAGAACACTTAAGCTGCCAAAAGACTACTTTGCAGAGGAAATTTGGTAAAAAGAATCTCAAGAATTATATATATATATAAATTAAGCCAATTTTCCTAACATAACATCTTTGAAAGGGTTTTCATCTTCCGGGCGGGCACTTGATCCATTTTTCCCCTTCGTCCAGAAGATATGCAAACTTGATATGAGTTGTACTCCTCGAGTTTAGAAATTATGTTGAGACAAATTAAGTTTGATATCGGCGTTGGGCATCTTTAGCTGTCTTTTAAGTCATATCCAAAGTGGAGATATGGAGTCTGATAGAAAAAATTAATATTAAGGTTTGGAGCTAATGATATATATGTAATTTCCATCATTAAAGTTTGAAATCCTGAAACTTGTTACTCTAATACTGACTCTATTAGTGAAGATATTGCCCAATACAGCACTATAATTTTTCCTTTTCTAATTTTGAAAGGGTTTTTCACGAAAAAATTCACTTGTCTTCTCTATTTATTATACTTTGAAATCAACAATCTTAACTACTGGTATCATGGTCTAGTTTGGGAAAATAGTGGGAGCACCGCATATGGAAGAAGGGAAGGTGAAGATTGATCGATTTGATGGCAATGACCTTGGTTGCTGAAAGATGCACATCAAGGATCTGCTATATCAAAAGCACTTGCATCAGCCTCTACAGAAAAAGGAATCAGATTTGATGAAGCAAGCATAGTGGAAAGTGGTTAGATCAGTAAACCTCTAGGTGTGCCCCATCTCACATTGGTGCGAATCAGTGCCTTCAACATCGCCAATGAGAAGACGACGATGGATTTTGATGAGGGCGTTGTCCAACATGCACGAGAAACTTCTATATCAAACAAAGTATATTTAACGCATCGTCTTTTCAATATAAAGATGGACGAAAGTGCTTCTGTAACACATCACATTGACGAATTCAACCCAATCGCAACTCGGTTGAGTGCAGCAAGGATCAAATTCAATGATGAGCAATTCATTTAGCTAGAAAAAGTTGAAGCTTCAAGAAATCTGATATTTCATTTTTGGTGAGGATATATATATATATATATATATATATATATATATATATATATATATATATATATATTTGGTAAAATTCTTAGTGAGGATATTCACAGAAGAGATCTTGGTGAATTTTCAAGTGTTGCCTTAAATACCAAAGCCAGTGGTAGAAGCAATCAACCAGGGCGAAACCAATAGTTTGTTAGATCAAAATCTAGAGGGAGAAGCAAATCGAGACCTTGTAGTGAAATAATTTGCCAAAATTGCAAAAAGAATGGCCATTTGAGATGAGATTATAGATACCCAAACACAAAAATTCAATATCGAGCTTGAAAGCAAGAGGAAGAGAAATTTGTGAGCACAACTCTTGAAGAGACGCTTGACAAAGATACTTTAATATTAAGCATTGGTAGTCCAATTGAATTTGGGATTTTAGGCTCATGTGTGTTTTTTCACTCTACTTCGTGCAAATAATTAAGAGATAAGTGCACTAGAATTCCTAAAATTTGTCATAAAAGTACAATTGGATCCTTAAACTTGTCAAATTGATGCAATCATGTCCTTTTGTTAATTTCATCCAATTTAATTAAGAAAAAAAATGCTAACATGATCTTTTTTTATATCTTCTCTCTTTTACGTGACGATGACGTAGCTAAATAATGAAATGTAGCTAAAATGAAGTTGTTTTTATCCAAATATGATTTTTAAAACAAATAACAATTGAAAAAAAAAAAGAGGGATAAAACAACAGTCAGGGCCACCCTTGCTGCCACCACCCACCATTGCTGAGAAGGGCCAACTAGGTTGGAGGATGGCTGATGAGGGTTGCCAAGCCATAGCTAGTGGCTAGCAACTCTTGTTGACTACAAGCGAGGGCTTGTAGGTGCCTCGCCTAGATTTGGGGAAGTTATGATCAGATACATGACTAATTCACGAATAAAGCATTAAGAAGTTGTAAAGTAACTATTAAGATATTTGAGAGGCACTTTATGTATATTATTTATATTTTATTAAAAAAATGTAACTTTACAAAACTGTGTGGATGTAGATCTTTAAGGTGACTCAAACAATAGGAAAAGCACCTCGAATTATATTTTTAATTTTGGTAGCACTGCAATCAGTAATGTCTAAACTTTAGAACTGCGTCTCTCTCAACTATTGAAGTAAAGTATGTTACAAGATTTGAAGTTGGTAGGAAAATGATTTGGTTGAAAAGTTTTCTAAAAGAGTAGGCAAGAAGCAAGATAGCAACATTCTTTTTAATAAAAGTCTCGTAAAGAATTCGACATTTCATTCAATGACAAAGCACATTGAGTTGAAGTATCATCATATTCATCAGCTAATAGATGATGAGACAATGTCGTTTTAAATTGAATAATGAATCCATAAAATATCCATTCTATTTTATAGAATTCAAGATAGATTTATTTATAGAATGGTGATTCGAATGAATGATTTAGGAATATAAATGACGAATTCAAAAATTTTATGGAATTTTGAAAGATAGAAAGATCTTTCGAGTCTAGTCAGACCATTCCATTATATTGACAAATGAGCTGACTTGATATTTTGGCATTACAACCACAAATAAGAGCTTTCGTATTTTTACTGGTTCGTATCTTCAGGCATCTTGAAAGTGAATCGTATTCCATGAATATGATATCTATCTAGTGTGATGTATGGAATATATGACAAAGGTGGAGTGTTGGAGTATTTTTATTGATCGGTCATGTCATATAGACCCAAGTTGTACATCCAATTGCTTCAATTTGAATTATCCGAAGGATGCCTTATATATATTAATCATATCTTGGAAATTCTCTCTCCTTTCTTTTGTCAATTGACTTTACTTTTTTTTATCTTTTGTTTTGTTTTTTTTTAATGATCAAAGGCAAAAGATTGCTTGGATCTCTTATAACGATAAATTTTCTGTCTTGTTTTGCCACTCATTTTTTATCGTTACATTTGGTTTTGAATTTATGATTGGCAGATATTGAAGAAGATTGTAGATGTAGAATCCAACAGATATGTTAACAAAAGTTGTCACCATTGAAAATCTAAGGTTATACATTGCCTCAGGCCCTCAGTTAACTTTCATGGTTAGTGATAAAGGAACTACTACCCTAGGGCAATTTGGGTTACAAAGACTGGTGAATACTATGACAGACTATTGTTGTTTTGAAGATTACTCTCCAAGTGAGAGATTGATGGAGTTGTGGAATTTGATAGAGAAAAGTAGTATCAAGGCAAAGAGTTTTTATTTTTAATGGCATAAATAATTTCCATTGTAATTATATATGCCTTAGAAACTTATTATATGTTGGGGCAATATATTTTGTAGTTGTAATGCTAGAATTGAAACCTTGAAATTTGTAATTCTAATACTGATACTGATAGCGAAGAGATTGCCAAGTGTAGCATCGTGATTTTTTCTCCTTTTCTGATTTTGAAAAAATTCGCTTGTCTTCCTCGTTTAGGAACATGACAATATGATCAACTTAGAATCTTTTTTCAAGTTGCGATCCTGCCATTCGAAGTTCGTTTGTTGTAAACACTGAAGCAGACACGGGATTCACTTTACTCCCGTGCATATCTACTAACATTTCAGCTCTGCCCGCCGTAGAAGTGCCGAGTGTCCTTTATAGAGCAAGCAATCCAATGCCCAATATGAGCTCCACAATGCAGTTTCTTTATATTACCAGAACACGAGTTCGTTGGTCGTTTTCAGTTCGAGACTAGGATTCAGCACCTTACCTTACTGACAATGTCGCCCCAACACTTGGCCCATGCCGAGAACAAACAGCATGTGGAATAATCTGTCATGGGAAGGAGAGAACAATTTTTCAGAGTCACCGCCAGATACCTACATTAAAAGTTGCATCAAGTGAACTCTCAGTCTCTTACCAAATAGAGACAGACCATACATACCAAAACCAAACAAAAGAACTTCTTCATTTACCTCCATAGCCACGGAGTTGCATATGAGAAGTGTACATGGGAGTAAATGCTGATTCTAAACCAAGGGAAGGATTTATCGTGCGACCACGAGGGATCAGTGAAGACGAATCACTTCAAAAGACAAGTGCTAGTTAAAGAGTGGAGGAGAGCAGAAGATCAAAGTTCCACCTGCGTTTTTCCTATCCTGAAGCTGACTGGCTTTCGCAAGAATCTCGACATCGACCAAGCTAAGTGACATGAGTCCTAGAGTGACGCCTGACAATGGGCCGGTGACGCACATGAGAGCAATGCATACCACTAGATGGACCCAGAACATTGTCTCCCAGCATGGCATCATTGACAGCCATTTTAGGCCTCGGAGAGTGGAATGAAAAGCTTGTGAGAAGATGACTATTATTGCAGATAAGAATGAAGTGAAAGTTGGGGGCCATTAATATTGTCGCTTTCGGCTTGTAGAAGAATGTTGTTATGACTTCAGAGACTAAATCTTGCGAGGATGACAACAACGACTTTGGTGCGTCATCACTGCAAAATCAAAATGCCCAGTCCTAACTGCCAGAGACTTGATGAGTGAAACTGCAGCACTAGCATTACTTTTTTCTCAATGAGAGAGAAGCTGTCACCATCCATTATCACCCACACCAATCACAATAAGATTTAAAAAAGGAGAGAGAAAATGGGTCATTGATTATTCCTAGCATTTGTTCCTCAGTTACCAGCTTGAAGAAGATGAATTGTTCCAGGGAAGGTGCAACAACTGAAACTGTGCCAGTACCTATGATATATGTGAATACAATACATATAGTCAAACTAGGAATATCTTCTCTTCAACCGATGATTTTGCTTCCGCAAGAATAATGAAACTTTGCATGTCCCGTTCCATTAAAGTAGCGTGAAAAGCTCATTCAATTAATGCATCTTCAATCTGTTTGGCATGCGCAGGTCATGCATGGCCAGAACAATCGAGACTCGGACCCATTAACATAACAAATTCGAAGGGGGCTATAGCAGCAATCGCGTAGCAGGTATCGCACTTTGTGCCTCTTATATTAATAATACATCAGCACATAGATAGCTGGCTATCGCAACCCATGAGATGTTCCAATTAAGGACGGAAGAGACCGCCTCACTTCATCCCTGCGACGGTGCTAAACAATGGGGCGAATCCTTCTTTAGCTGTAGAAAAAATGGTATTAAAATGGATTGAGATTGATAGTGACTCAGCTTGGCATTGGAGATGAATGACGGCAGGCCCAGAGGCGCCTGCCTCAAAAGCACCGGTTTTACGTCCGAAACCACTATCTGCTTTATTTGAGTAGCATGGACTTGGTCAGGTTTTAAGTTGGACCGGTTCATTAAAACGATCGAGAAGGATGGAATCAGGTTTCTTCCACGACTTGTCCTTCCCCATATAGCATGAGATTTGTCTGTGTCGAAAGATAAGAATAATACGGAAAAGAAAATTTAAAGAGATTTTGTATATTTCTATATACATAATGAGTACACGAATCAGCTTTCGAAGATGACTATCTATAATAACAAAATATTACAATGTTAATTATAATGTTAATTACAGTTAATTAAAAAGATGTCCAAAATCTCCCAAATATCCGGTGTTTTTTACATCCAGAATGTCAAAGCCTCACTTTCCTCGAAATGCATTAGCTCAATTGTCACGCATGCATTGAGACTCCCATTATTTTTTTAGGATTTTCTACACTGAGGGAAAAAAGATACCATATTATATTGAAGTGGTAGAATGGTTCTTTACTTTATAATGAAGTATGTGTAACGGCAAATAACATTTATAGTATTAAAATATCATTGACTTTACTTTGTTTGGCGTGCAAGAGTGAGAGGTGTCAAAATGGGTCTTAAACCTATATATGACTAATTTAAATCATAAATAAGTCATTTATATTTTGAATGGACTAGTTAGATGGGTTTTAAATGTGTTGAACTTAAAAGACCAATTTTCAACCTAAGCCTCACACACTCTCTTCCCCTTTAACTTTATAAAAATATATTTTTTAATAACAATCGAAATTAGAATTATTTTTTATATTTCTTTTTTCATTTACTTTTTCCTTTTTCTTTCGTGTTTTTTCTTCTTCCTTATTCCTTAGCCGATGGCCAACACAACGGTGGCTGGTGATCGGCTAAGCGAGGCTCGAGCTTAAGCCTCGTCAATCTAGTGAGGGTCGTCGTCGGGGCTGGTGGCCGATCGAATAAGAAGAAAAAGAAAAATAATTAAAAATTCGTTTTTGAAATACAAAATAATTATAATTTGATTTTTATAAAAAAAATTATAAAAATTGTCCATTAAATTTGTAATGCATTAGAGTGTTTTAACAAAACAATTTTTTTTTTTAAATATCATGAGAAATAAGCTTTCTTATATTTAGTTAAAAGTTTTTCATATTTTTTTATTTTATTTACTAATTTTTTATTGTTTAATTTACTTTTTAAATTTGATGTGAAGTTTTATTCTAGTAACATATATGTGAAGAGCTTAAAGTGAATTAAATGGATTGGAGTAGACTAGCCTAAATTGAGTTCAATAGTAATGTGTTTTGATAATATAGGTCGGGTCGGTATGTGTCATCAAATTTATCTTGCATGAAAATGAGTGAAAACAGATTAAATGGGTCAATATGGGTCAGACCAAACCCGACCCAACCCACTTATTCAATGGCCCTATAAAAGACGTATTTATCGGAGAGGCTTTTTTTTTTTTTTTTTTTTTTTTTTTTTTTTTTTTTTTTTTTTTTTTTCGAGTTTGCCTATTGACATTAAAGTTCTACTGATTGATTGATATCACAAGATAAATACATAGATTCCTATTGCGCTTTTCTTATAATAACATTAAAAATTTCAAATCGGTACTTACCTCAAACAAATTTTTATCAAAATGAAAATCCCAAATTGATGATACATTTACATATAATGTTCATCATAAAATCTCTCCCTCTCTCTCTCTCTCTCTCTCTCTCTCTCTCTCTCTATGCATTGGCTTACTTGTTGTGCGTGCGTGGAGGCTCCCATCAATTTTTGGGATTTATTACATTGAGGGAAAATAAATATCGTACTATATTGAAGTGTTATAGCAATTCTTTATTTTTTAAAAGAAGTAATTCTCTGTTACAGAAAATAAAATTTATATATATTATATTTTAAAAATATTCCAATATTATGTAAATAAATTTTCCCAGGTTAAATTTTTACAATTTCATTTTAACTACGTATATACTTTTGCACTAATCTTGTTAAATTTAGGATTTACAGGAAATTGGAAATGGTGAAAAATCAAAGGGGATGACTCGCTGAAAAAGTGTTCTCCTATGCTGAGAGGCTCGAGGACTTTTTGACTAATCTGTTCTTTGCAAATATTTTCTTTTGTCGATAGTCCACGAAATTAATTTGAAAATACAAATTTGTAGGCAAAAACAAGTATATAAATATAGCTTACGACCTAAGAGTAAAAATGGTTCTAAGATAAAATCGGAACCTGAGAACCGAATTGGTGGGGAACCAATTTAGGGATACTTCACTTTCTTCATGCGCATGGATAGGTCAATACTTGTGTTTGGAGTCTGATAGATTAACACTAGTTAGTTCTCTTAAGGGCACGGATCAAGCTTCATGGGAGGTGGATGTGCTTACTAGTTGAATGCAAGTCCGTGCTAATCAAGACTTTAGACATCTTCGTTTGGCCCAATGTGTGAAAGAGCAATGCAAATTAGCATTCTAGGTAGCTAAAGCCCAAATTCGAAATACTCTCCCCCTTAGTAGGTTCTCAAGCTTTATGGGACTTTTGCGCTCAGAGGCCCATTTCGTGCACTCAAATGAATTATCTTAATGGAATGAAGTTCATCTTTTCAAAAAAAAAAAGAATTACCACAACTATTCTAGTTGTATTTAGACACATTTATATAAAAAATATCGTCTCTTGAACATGTTAAGCGTGTCATGTAACTCGTTTAACAAGAATAATGTATTTATGTTGTAAGAAATTGAGACAATTGCCTATTGTCGTGCCTGGATTTAACGTAAATTTGACACGAAGAGAGGATGAATCGGAGGCATGAATTCTGTGCCCGGCTGAAAGGCCCGATTTCATAATTATCTTAAAAATTGCAATTAAGACTTGTCGACTTCTTAGTCTTGGTCATACAATCATTTCCAGATAATTTTCCAAGTCTGGGTCGTCTTCTTCCTTTTTAATTTCGATTTCACGAGCAAATCGCTCCCGATCTTGCTCGTCGAAGCACCAATTCTTTTTTTTTTTTTGGTCAAAAAAACTGCTTGAAATTGCTATTAAAGAGAGGTCTTACAAAGTCGATAAATATTAAGATCTGAACATAAAATATGCCATAAAGGAGAGGGGGGAGAAATCCACCAGTTCATAGGAAGTTGGAACGTGCGATGATGCCAAGCCACCCAATCAACCGCTCTGTTTTCCTCCCTTGGACAGTGGATCAATGCGATATTTTCGTTTTAGGCCAGCACCTGGCGACACTTCTGGACCACATGTTGCACGTTCCACTGTAATTCAGCCCGGCCCATTACTTGATTCACAGTCGACAGGCTATCTAACTCACAAAGTCAACTAATTGGTTGACTTGTGAACTCCCTCACGTGATCCTGTTGAAGGTCCTGTATATAAAGGAGTCCTTTCAGCATGGCTTCAGTTGCGGCTTCAAAAAAAGAGGAAACCCTAGCGAAATCGCGAAACCCTCCAAAGAATCTTCCGTGAAATCTCTCACAATTCCTGCAACCGATCCGGTGAAGGCGTGCTGGGCACCAAGAAGCATCAACGTTGAGCTTCAGTTGTTGCCGATCCGGAGGTCTCCATGGCACAGGTGAGTTTCCGAAGGTTCTTTTGCGGTCCTTCTTCTTCTCAATGGCAAGCAGGCCTTGATCTTGCACGGTTCTGAGCAGATCTGCAATTGAGGGAGGTTTTCCGCGAAAGATGGCTGCATTTCTTGCCTTCCATATTAGCCAAAGCACCTGCCTGACCAGATCTCTATTAGGTACTCCTTCGGCCGCCGAAAAATTTTTCAGTAACCACTGCTCTGCTCGATTAATTCGATTTGTGGGGCTGAGTCCGAGGAGATTTGGGTCTCGCCATATACCTTTGGTCCACTTACAGTAGAAAAAGATTTCTACCGTGTTATGGCAAATCTGGCAAAAGTGGGTCGGGGCTAATCTTTCGTTTATGCAGGTTTTCTTGCGTCAGCAAGGCGTTTTGACAGAGAGCCCAAAGGAAATTTCGAATCTTTGGAGGCACAGCTAACTTCCAAAGCTTCGTCCGGAAGGAACGCGGAAGCTGGTGAGAGTAGGATGGACTGTTTCGTTGTTGATACCCGGTTGCAGTGTCGAAGCACCAATTCAATCTTCCGAAAATCAACGATGGCCTCCCTCAATCCCAACCCTAACCCCAATCCAGTCTTCATCACCGCCGACTCCATCCATGCCCTGCTCTCCCACCAATCCCTCATCCGCCACTTCCACTCCACCCTCTCCGCCCTCTCCTCCTCCGTCCACACCCCTCTCCGCCACTCCCACCCCCTCCCCTCCGCCGCCGCCGCCGCCGCCGCCGCCTCCCCCTTCCCTCCTCCTCATGCCCTCCTGGTCCTCCCACCCTTCCCTCCCTTACATCGGCGTCAAGCTCGTGACCCACTTCCCCGACAACTCCTCCGCGCTGAGCCTGCCGGGGGTCCACGCCGTCTTCGTCCTCTTCAGCTCCCTCACCGGGCAGCCCCTCGCCACCGTGGACGCCACCGTGCTGACCCTGTATCGCACCGCCTGCGTCTCCGGCCTCGCCTCCTCCCTCCTCTCGCGGGCCGACAGCAAGGTCCTCGTCATGGTCGGGTCGGGCTCCCTCGCCCCGCATCTCATCAGGGCCCACCTCTCGGCCCGGCCCGGCATCGAGAGGGTAATCATCTGGAACCGGAGCCCGCAGAAGGCCGCGGCGCTGGCCGCCAAGATGAGCGACGACGAGGGCCTCAAGGCGGTGCGCTTCGAGAGCGGCGAGGCCTTGGATGAGATCGTCGGGCTGGGGGACATCGTCAGCTGCGCGACCAACTCGGAGGAGCCGCTGGTGCGGGGGGAGAAGCTGAAGGCCGGCGCGCACCTGGACCTGGTGGGGTCCTTCAAGGAGACGATGAGGGAGTGCGACGACGCGGCGCTGGCGAGGGCCGGGAGGGTGTTCGTGGACTGCGCGGGGGCGTTCGTGGAGGCGGGAGAGCTGGTGGGGGCGGCGGAGAGAGGGGTGGCAGTGGAGAGGGGCGGCGAGCTGCCAGAGCTGGCAGGGGGCGGGAGGGCGGGGCGGCGGAGCGAGGAGCAGGTCACGGTGTTTAAGTCGGTCGGGTCGGCGGTCGTGGATCTGTTGGCGGCGCAGCTGGTGTACGAGGAGTATGTGAAGAGGAGCGGAGGGAGTTTATAATCTCTCTAATTTAAAGTTTGTCAAGATCATGTCGCGTAATTTGATTTTCATCTCCCTTTCTTTTGTGCTGCGTGGTTATAATTTTATTAAGCAATAAAGCCCTTGACAAAAATCTTTTTAAACGTCTCGAATTACTTAAGAGAGAGTTATATTCATTCACCTTATACTTATACTTGAGAAGAATGGTCATTTGATTTGGAGTGTAGATGTAAGATAGCACATCGTGCATTGCCAAGTGATCTTTGACAAATTTTATGAGGTTATTGGCAAGAATTCACAGACAATCTATATTTAGTTTGCTCATTTAATAGGATCTATAATTTTGAATATTCGCATGATCTTCGATACATTTGAATAATTAATCATAAGTATGCATTTGACAAATTCATCCTTACTTCTTATCTTTTACCACATTAATTTTCTAACAGGTAATGTTGATCGAAACACCTAACGCGAGTGTCGACTAATTTCCAAATTTCATTGGATTGAAATTCTTTCTTTTTTTTTGAAAATCCAAAACATCTCCACGGTCATATGAAGGGTTTATATATTGTCTTAGAAATATTAAATATGAGTAAATTTAAACATTAAAGTTCTTATTTTTATATCCTTACGGAATACACCGTTAAAGATTTAAGTAAAATCAAATCTGAAAATATTAAGTGAGTTACAGATGAGACTTCCCTACCATAATCTAGCTTTTATCACGAAGAGCTTCGTTGCAATGATATTTATTTTACAATCGCTCATTAAATAAAATACCTAAATTAAATATGCTCCTTAAATAAATAAATTTTTGCAGTGAGAACAATTTTAGTTCAATTTATAGGTCGAGTCTTGTTAGATAATTATTTTCGTAACCCTCCACCCATTTAGATCAATTCAGAAAAATGTAGATTAAGAAGTTGAACTCTAAAAGATTATGGAAAAAAAAATTGTATATTTCAAATATTTGATGTGTTAAAAATAAGTAAAAACTAAAAAAAAGTTAGATGGAAGCACTCTAGCTTTGGACGTCTCTTGCAATTCTTCAGTCGAAGCCGGCGAACTGAAGAGAGATGCAATTCTTCGGAGGCTCCGACGTCAGCCCGTCGCCGCCGGCGCCGACGGCGGCAGGGCACAACGCGAACGTGATGTACCTGTTCGACCGGAACGGCGTGTGCTTGTCCTAACAAGAGTGGCACCGCCCCTCCGAACCTTAAATCCCCAGCAGGACCACAAGCTCATGTTCGGCCTCCTCTTCTCCCTCAAATCGCCGACCGCCAAGATGGATCCGACCAGGCATTCTGTGCTTAAAAACTTTTGTCTCCGGTCTTTCGTTTTTCCTTCACTTGATTCCGGTCCGTCGAATTTCGCGGGAAGTTGAATTGCGACTGCGGATGGGGGAATCTGCGAAGCATCGAAAATGGTGGCTTTCTATCTGTCCAGGGTAGAATGGAAGATCTTTATCTTAAGAATGTGTACGCTGTCCGGTTGCTTTACGGTCTGCTTTGACTTCGATCCCCATGTAATGGGTCTCTGAACACTCTCCCAAATGGTCAACTACAAAAATGTCGGTGAATTTGCTGATATAAGTGAACTTTTGAAGACTGCATACTCAATTCAGGCACCATTTGATGGCAATGCGGTATTTTTTTATTGGGTACTTTACTTGTTCTTTCACGGGATTTCTGTTATCCTCATGACCGATCAGCTAATCTTTGATCGAAATGTCTAAAAGATAGCTCATGTTGAGCTTTGTTGGTTCTACTTTTCAAATTGTCAAGCAGAGTTCGAGCTCAAATGTAAGTCGAACCTGCAGTAGAAATTTTAGACAAAGTGACATTTGTGTTTCTTACGTTTATGCGCAATTGCCAGCTCTCACATACATGTAAGCATATTATGATCGCATAAAATATAACTAGTCAACAACTCATTAGTTGCAAAAGTAAAGCATTGCAAAGCTCGATACTGAACTGGACTTTTTTTTTATGAGTAGTAACTCAGTTGAGCTCAAGTAGCTCATGAGTAGGAGGAATTTGTTGCCCCACGGGCTTGAAGTTGCAAAACCTTTGGTACTGCAAGGTGCCAAGTATGCAGGAGAACCAGATGATCAGTGACTTACATACACACTGTCGCTGTTTTTTTCACTCTTCTAGTGCAGGCAAAGGAAATCTTGGGGTGCCCCAGTTACCAGGCCAGGCTTGTTCATTTCACAGTTTCCGCACTAACACATACAAGCCTAGTTTCATGGAAAGTCCTACTGGTATAAAGGTTAGTCAAACTAATTCTGCAGTATTTGGATTTTATATTATTTGTATTTCTACCTCAGGTTTTGCCTACAATGAGCTTTTGCTCGAAAACTTCATTAGTCTTATCAGATTAGCAAGGCCTGTTGAACTGAGCATTATTAAGGAACTTACACCTGTTCTGATGATAATTTATTTAAAGGCACCATACAATTAGAAGGTGTTTGTGGTTCCTTGATCACACAATACAATAGAAAACTGGTTTTCTCGTGTTAACTTCTATTCCTATGGGCATCAACTATTTATTATTGACACTCAATAAGGCAAAATGAACTTATTGAGAATCACATTGCCGTATCATCTCACTTTTTAACATTGTTAAGGATTTGCCTTTATGCTTGTATCGCTTGCAACTTCGGCAAATATCTTGGATCAGTTCTTTGCCCATTGTTGTACTTCTCTGTAGAAGAATCTTAGCAACTATCATTCTGCCTTTTCTTTTGTTATTTTTCATCTTCTGCATGATGCCTTTGCAGATAATCTTGGTTACACATCCTTGGACCTGTGATCTACGAGAAGCTCTGAAGTACATATACAGTCTGCATGTTGAATATGTGGCTAAAAACCCTATCTATGCTCTAGGAATTCCTATCAGGTGACTTATGAACTTTTGTTGGTTTAAACTGGTCGATTAGATGACATTTGTCAATTTTGATGATCTATTATAAAAATAGTGTGCTATAGTGTACTAAAATAGTCCGATTGTCTGCCAGAAATAACTCTGTTAAAATCCTTGATGATATTTTTTTGTCCTTTTGTATAATGAACCATGTGCTCTCCTAGTGCTTCATATCCGTGTCATCAATTTTGGCACCTGGCTTGCATCTTTTTGATATGAGTACTTTCATGGACATAAGATTAGGAATTTGGGATAAAGACATTGCATGTTGACTATTGCTTTTCTTTCTGTGAGTTGTATTTGCATAACTGCAGAAGCTGTTGTTTTCTTTCCTGACACTTTTTCTTGTGTTTCCGTGAAGGTGTGACCTTTCCAATACAAATTTTGACCAATATGTAAGGAGCATTTTGTAAAATCTCTGCATAAGGCTAAGTACGTATGTGCCTTTTGGTCATGTATCAAGCTTAGTGGACAATTGGGAGAAATGGTTAAATTGGGATTTGCATGCTTGATGTACCGTGCGCTTCTCTCTTTGCTGCCAATGCTAGTGCAACTCCAATCATCCTACGTCTGTGTATTAACTGCTTCCTTCAGTGGAGGTTAGAGGAGGAATTTTTCCATGCTCCTCTTTCTTCAATATGGATGATGGTGATCGTTCCTGTGCACATTACTCTGTGGCTCTCTTTTTTTCCTTCTTTTACGGCTTTGTCATTGGGATGCTTAAATGTTATTGGAAGGCATTGATTCTTGTGTCTTTATTTAAACTGAGCCCATGTAGGTTTACATGATTCAAAATGCACAAAGCCACAAGCATCTGCTGTGAACTTTTGATATTGCCTTGTCATGGGTGATTGATGTTATGCAGAACAATGCGTGCTGCTACGAGCTCCACTATCAAAATATTCCTAGATCCTTCTGACGCTGGGGTACATATTTCTGGTATTCCAGGATTGGATCAGTCATCATCAATATGATTCATCCTCAATCCTTGTAATCAAATTGATGGGAAAGGGTTACGATGGGTCTTAGAGTACCTAGAATATTTAATCCTATTATCCAATATTTGGTCAAGTGGCTATGGCGGGAAGAAAGCAAACCTAAAATAGCAAGCCATAGCTACGAGTGAGTAGTTCCAGCTTTCTTTCCCTTAACATTACAAGCACTGCCTTATATAGGCATAAGACAAATACTGAATACCTAATTATTAGTGATGGTACTAGAGATCACCGATAATTTCTACAGAACCTTTATGGCCGACAATGGCAAAAAATTTGTACATGCTGACTCTTATACTTACAAACTAATTTTACATGATTTTCACATTCTATGGACCCTTATTACACATTTTATGCTTCTGCTATAGTATGCTACAGTGATGCTATAGTACTACTGCGGTGATGAATAGTACTATTATAATGCCATGAACAATGTTTTGCTATAGTAACTTGGGCTAAATTTATTGTATTCACCAGCACCTTCACATGTTGCATTTAACTTCTTCAAAAATTTTATGGAATTTTGAAAGATAGAAAGATCTTTCAGGTCTAGTCAGACCATTCCATTATATTGACAAATGAGCCAACTTAATATTTTGGCATTACAACCACAAATAAGAGCTTTCGTATTTTTACGAGTTCATATCTTCAGGCATCTTGAAAGTGAATCGTATTCCATGAATATGATTTCTATCTAGTGTGATGTATGGAATATATGACAAAGGTGGAGTGTTGGAGTGTTTCTATTGATCGGTCATGTCATATAGACCCAAGTTGTACATCTAATTGCTTCAATTTGAATTATCCGGAGGATGCCTTATATATATTAATCATATCTTGGAAATTCTCTCTCCTTTCTTTTGTCAATTGACTTTTCTTTTTTTTCTTTTTTTATCTTTTGTTTTGTTTTTCTTAATGATCAAAGGCAAAAGATTGCTTGGATCTCTTATAAGGATAACTTTTCTGTCTTATTTTGCCACTCATTTTTTTATCATTACATTAGGTTTTGAATTTATAATCGGCAGATATTGAAGAAGATTGTAGATGTAGAATCCAACATATATGTTAACAAAAGTTGTCACCATTGAAAAACTAAGGTTATACATTGCCTCAATTAACTTTCATGGTTAGTGATAAAGGAACTTCTACCCTAGGGCAATTTGGGTTACAAAGATCGGTAAGTACTATGACAGACTATTGTTGTTTTGAAGATTACTCTCCAAGTGAGAGATTGATGGAATTGTGAAATCTGATAGAGAAAAGTAGTATCAAGGCAAAGAGCTTTTATTTTTAATGGCATAAATAATTTCCATTGTAATTATATATGCCTTAGAATCTTATTATATGTTGGGGCAATATATTTTGTAGTTGTAATGCTGGAATTGAAACCTTGAAATTTGTAATTCTAATACTGATATTGATAGCGAAAAGATTGCCAAGTGCGGCATCGTGATTTTTTCTCCTTTTCTGATTTTGAAAGGGTTTTTTTCCATAAAAATTGGCTTGTCTTCTTCATTTAGGAACATGACAATACGATCAACTTAGAATCTTTTTTCAAGTTGCGATCCTGCCATTCCAAGTTCGTTTGTTGTAAACACTGAAGCAAACACGGGACTCACTTTACTCCCGTGCATATCTACTAACATTTCAGCTCTGCCCGCCGTAGAAGTGCCAAGTGTCCTTTAAAGAGCAAGCAATCTAATGCCCGGCATGAGCTTCACAATACAGTTTCTTTATATAACCAGAACACGAGTTCGTTGGTCGTTTTCAGTTCGAGACTAGGATTCAGCACATTACCTTACTGATCGGCTAAACGAAAGGGAAGGCGACTATTTCGAGCAACCGGACGACAAAGGACAATGTCGCCCCAACACTTGGCCCATACCGAGAACAAACAGCATGTGGAATAATCTGTCATGGGAAGGAGAGAACAATTTTTCAGAGTCACCGCCAGATACCTACATTAAAAGTTGCATCAAGTGAACTCTCAGTCTCTTACCAAATAGAGACAGACCATACATACCAAAACCAAACGAAAGAACTTCTTCATTTACCTCCATAGCCACGGAGTTGCATATGAGAAGTGTACATGGGAGTAAATGCTGATTCTAAACCAAGGGAAGGATTTATCCTGCGACCACGAGGGATCAGTGAAGACGAATCACTTCAAAAGACAAGTGCTAGTTAAAGAGTGGAGGAGAGCAGAAGATCAAAGTTCCACCTGCGTTTTTCCTATCCTAAAGCTGACCGGCTTCCGCAAGAATCTCGACATCGACCAAGCTAAGTGACATGAGTCTTAGAGTGACGCCTGACAATAGGCCGGTGACGCACATGAGAGCAACGCATACCACTAGATGGACCCAGAACACTGTCTCCCAGCATGGCACATCATTGACAGCCATTTTAGGCCTCGGAGAGTGGAATGAAAGCTTGTGAGAAGATGACTATTATTGCAGATAAGAATGAAGTGAAAGTTGGGGGCTATTAATATTGTCGCTTTCGGCTTGTAGAAGAATGTTGTTATGACTTCAGAGACCAAATCTTGCGAGGATGACAACAACGACTTTGGTGCGTCATCACTGCAAAATCAAAATGCCCAGTCCTAACTGCCAGAGACTTTATGAGTGAAACTGCAGCACTAGCATTACTTTTTCCCCAATGAGAGAGAAGCTGTCACCATCCATTATCACCCACACCAATCACAATAAGATTTAAAAAAGGAGAGAAAATGGGTCATTGATTATTCCTAGCATTTGTTCCTCAGTTACCAGCTTGAAGAAGATGAATTGTTCCAGGGAAGGTGCAACAACTGAAACTGTGCCAGTACCTATGATATATGTGAATACAATACATATAGTCAAACTAGGAATATCTTCTCTTCAACCGATGATTTTGCTTCCGCAAGAATAATGAAACTTTGCATGTCCCGTTCTATTAAAGTAGCGTGAAAAGCTCATTCAATTAATGCATCTTCAATCTGTCTGGCATGCGCAGGTCATGCATGGCCAGAACAATCGAGACTCGGACCCATTAACATAACAAATTCGAAGGGGGCTATAGCAGCAATCGCGTAGCAGGTATCGCACTTTGTACCTCTTATATTAATAATACATCAGCACATAGATAGCTCGCTATCGCAACCCATGAGATGCTCCAATTAAGGACGGAAGAGACCACCTTACTTCATCCCTGCGACGGTGCTAAACAATGGGGCGAATCCTTCTTTAGCTGTAGAAAAAATGGTATTAAAATGGATTGAGATTGATAGTGACTCAGCCAGGCATTGGAGATGAATGACGGCAGGCCCAGAGGCGCCTGCCTCAAAAGCACCGGTTTTACGTCCGAAACCACTATCTGCTTTATTTGAGTAGCATGGACTTGGTCAGGTTTTAAGTTGGACCGGTTCATTAAAACGATCGAGAAGGATGGAATCAGGTTTCTTCCACGACTCGTCCTTCCCCATATAGCATGAGATTTGTCTGTGTCGAAAGATAAGAATATTACGGAAAAGAAAATTTAAAGAGATTTTGTATATTTCTATATACATAATGAGCACACGAATCGACTTTCGAAGATGACTATCTATAATAACAAAATATTACAATGTTAATTATAATGTCAATTACAGTTAATCAGAAAGATGTCCAAAATCTCCCAAATATCCCAGGTATTTTTAACATCCAGAATGTCAAAGCCTCTCTTTCCTCGAAATGCATTAGCTCAATTGTCACGCACGCATTGAGACTCCCATTATTATTTTAGGATTTTCTACATTGAGGGGAAAAAAATACCATATTATATTGAAGTGGTAGAATGGTTCTTTACTTTATAATGAAGTATGTGTAAAGCAAATAACATTTATAGTATTATAGTATTAAAATATCCTTGACTTTACTTTGTTTGGCATGCAAGAGTCAGAGGTGTCAAAATGGGTCTTAAACCTATATATGACTAATTTAAATCATAAATAAGTCATTTATATTTTGAATGGACTAGTTAAATCGGTTTTAAATGGGTTGAACTTAAAAGACCAATTTTCAACCTAAGCCTCACACACTCTCTTTCCCCCTTTAACTTTATAAAAATATATATATTTTTTAATAACAATCGAAATTAGAATTATTTTTTATATTTCTTTTTCATTTCCTTTTTCCTTTTTCTTTCGTGTTTTTTTTTTCTTCCTTATTCCTTAGCCGGTGGCCAACACAACGGTGGCCGGTGATCGGCTAAGCGAGGCTCGAGCTTAAGCCTCGTCAATCTGGTGAGGGTCGTCGTCAGGGCCGGTGGCCGACTGAATAAGAAGAAAAAGAAAAATAATTAAAAATTCGTTTTTTGAAATACAAAATAATTATAATTCGATTTTTATAAAAAAAATTATAAAAATTGTCCATTAAATATGTAATGCATTAGAGTGTTTTAACAAAACAATTTTTTTTTTTTTTTAAATATCATGAGAAATAAGCTTTCTTATATTTAGTTAAAATTTTTTCATATTTTTTTATTTTATTTACTAATTTTTTATTGTTTAATTTACTTTTTAAATTTGATGTGAAGTTTTATTCTAGTAACATATATGTGAAGAGCTTAAAGTGAATTAAATGGATTGGAGTAGACTAGCCTAAATTGAGTTCAATATTAATGTGTTTTGATAATATAGGTCGGGTCAGGTATGTGTCATCAAATTTATCTTGCATGAAAATGAGTGAAAACAGATTAAATGGGTCAATATGGGTCAGACCAAACCTGACCCGACCCACTTATTCAACAGCCCTATACAAGACATATTTATCGGAGAGGCTTTTTTTTTTTTTTTTTTTTTTTTTTTTTTTTTTTTTTTTTTTTTTTGGAGTTTGCCTATTGACATTAAAGTTATACTGATTGATTGATATCACAAGATAAATACATAGATTCCTATTGCGTTTTTCTTATAATAACATTAAAAATTTCAAATCGGTACTTACCTCAAACAAATTTTTATCAAAATGAAAATCCCAAATTGATGATACATTTACATATAGTGTTCATCATAAAATCTCTCTCTCTCTCTCTCTCTCTCTATGCATTGGCTTACTTGTTGTGCGTGCGTGGAGGCTCCGATCAATTTTTGGGATTTATTACATTGAGGGAAAATAAATATCGTACTATATTGAAGTGTTATAGCAATTCTTTATTTTTAAAGAAGTAATTCTCTGTTACAGAAAATAAAATTTATATATATATACTATATTTTAAAAATATTCCAATATTATGTGAATAAATTTTCCCAGGTTAAATTTTTACAATTTCATTTTAACTACGTATATACTTTTGCACTAATCTTGTTAAATTTAGGATTTGCAGGAAATTGGAAATGGTGAAAAATCAAAGGGGATGACTCGCTGAAAAAGTGTTCTCCTATGCTGAGAGGCTCGAGGACTTTTTGACTAATCTGTTCTTTGCAAATATTTTCTTTTGTCGATAGTCCACAAATTTAATTTGAAAATACAAATTTGTAGGCAAAAACAAGTATATAAATATAGCTTACGACCTAAGAGTAAAAATGGTTCTAAGGTAAAATCGGAACCTGAGAACCGAATTGGTGGGAAACCAATTTAGGGATACTTCACTTTCTTCATGCGCATGGATAGGTCAATACTTGTGTTTGGAGTACGATAGATTAACACTAGTTAGTTCTCTTAAGGGCACGGATCAAGCTTCATGGGAGGTGGACGTGCTTACTAGTTGAATGCAAGTCCGTGCTAATCAAGACTTTAGACATCTTCGTTTGGCCCAATGTGTGAAAGAGCAATGCAAATTAGCATTCTAGATAGCTAAAGCCCAAATTCGAAATACTCTCCCCCTTAGTAGGTTCTCAAGCCTTATGGGACTTTTGCGCTCAAAGGCCCATTTCGTGCACTCAAATGAATTATCTTAATGGAATGAAGTTCATCTTTTCAAAAAAAAAAAAAAAGAATTACCACAACTATTCTAGTTGTATTTAGACACATTTATATAAAAAATATCGTCTCTTGAACATGTTAAGCGTGTCATGTAACTCGTTTAACAAGAATAATGTATTTATGTTGTAAGAAATTGAGACAATTGCCTATTGTCGTGCCTGGATTTAACGTAAATTTGACACGAAGAGAGGATGAATCGGAGGCATGAATTCTGGTCCCGGCTGAAAGGCCCGATTTCATAATTATCTTAAAAATTGCAATTAAGACTTGTCGACTTCTTAGTCTTGGTCATACAATCATTTCCAGATAATTTTCCAAGTCTGGGTCGTCTTCTTCCTTTTTAATTTCGATTTCACGAGTAAATCGCTCCCGATCTTGCTCGTCGAAGCACCAAATCTTTTTTTTTTTGGTCAAAAAAACTGCTTGGAATTGCTATTAAAGAGAGGTCTTACAAAGTCGAGAAATATTAAGATCTGAACATAAAATATGCCATAAAGGAGAGGAGGGGAGAAATCCACCAGTTCACAGGAAGTTGGAACGTGCGATGATGCCAAGCCACCCAATCAGCCGCTCTGTTTTCCTCCCTTGGACAGTGGATTGGTGTGATATTTTCGTTTTAGGCCAGCACCTGGCGACACTTCTGGACCACATGTTTCACGTTCCACTGTAATTCAGCCCGGCCCATTACTTGATTCACAGTCGACAGGCTATCTGACTCACAAAGCCAACTAATTGGTTGACTTGTGAACTCCCTCACGTGATCCTGTTGAAGATCCTATATATAAATGAGTCATTTCAGCATGGCTTCAGTTACGGCTTCAATAAAAGAGGAAACCCTAGCAGAAATCGCGAAACCCTCCAGCAATCTCCCGTCGGAATCTCTCACAATTCCTGCAACCGATCCGATGAAGGCGTCTGGGCACCAAGAAGCATCAACGTTGAGCTTCAGTTGTTGCCGATCCGGAGGTCTCCATGGCACAGGTGAGTTTCTGAAGGTTCTTTTGCGGTCCTTCTTCGTCTCAAGGGCAAGCAGGCCTTGATCTTGCACGGTTCTGAGCAGATCTGCAGTTGAGGGGGGTTTTCCGCGAAAGATGGCTGCATTTCTTGCCTTCCATATTAGCCAAAGCACCTGCGCGACCAGATCTCTATCAGGTACTCCTTCGGCCGCCGAAAAATTTTCCAGTAACCACTGCTCTGCCCGATTAATTCGATTTGTGGGGCTGAGTCCGAGGAGATTTGGGTCTCACCATATACCTTTGGTCCACTTACAGTAGTTGAAAAGATATATGCTCAGTAGTTTCTACCGTGTTATAGCAAATCTGGCAAAGTGGGTCGGGGCTAATCCTTCGTTTACGCAGGTTTTCTCGCGTCGGCAATGCGTTTTGACAGAGAGCCCAGAGGAAATTTCGAATCTTTGGAGGCACAGCTAACTTCCAAAGCTTGGTCCAGAAGGAACGCGGAAGCTGGTAAGAGCAGGATGGACTGTTTCATTGTTGATACCTGGTTGCCGTGTCGAAGCACCAATTCAATCTTCCGAAAATCAACGATGGCCTCCCTCAATCCCAACCCTAACCCCAATCCAGTTTTCATCACCGCCGACTCCATCCTTGCCCTCCTCTCCCACCAATCCCTCATCCGCCACTTCCACTCCACCCTCTCTGCCCTCTCCTCCTCCGTCCACACCCCTCTCCGCCACTCCCACCCCCTCCCCTCCGCCGCCGCCGCCGCCGCCTCCCCCTCCCTCCTCCTCATGCCCTCCTGGTCCTCCCACCCTTCCCTCCCTTACATCGGCGTCAAGCTCGTGACCCACTTCCCCGACAACTCCTCCGCGCTGAGCCTGCCGGGGGTCCACGCCGTCTTCGTCCTCTTCAGCTCCCTCACCGGGCAGCCCCTCGCCACCGTGGACGCCACCGTGCTGACCCTGTATCGCACCGCCTGCGTCTCAGGCCTCGCCTCCTCCCTCCTCTCGCGGGCCGACAGCAAGGTCCTCGTCATGGTCGGGTCGGGCTCCCTCGCCCCGCATCTCATCAGGGCCCACCTCTCGGCCCGGCCCGGCATCGAGAGGGTCATCATCTGGAACCGGAGCCCGCAAAAGGCCGCGGCGCTGGCCGCCAAGATGAGCGACGACGAGGGCCTCAAGGCGGTGCGCTTCGAGAGCGGCGAGGCCTTGGATGAGATCGTCGGGCTGGGAGACATCGTCAGTTGCGCGACCAACTCGGAGGAGCCGCTGGTGCGGGGGGAGAAGCAGAAGGCCGGCGCGCACCTGGACCTGGTGGGGTCCTTCAAGGAGACGATGAGGGAGTGCGACGACGCGGCGCTGGCGAGGGCCGGGAGGGTGTTCGTGGACTGCGCGGGGGCGTTCGTGGAGGCGGGAGAGCTGGTGGGGGCGGCGGAGAGAGGGGTGGCAGTGGAGAGGGGCGGCGAGCTGCCAGAGCTGGCGGGGGCGGGAGGGCGGGGCGGCGGAGCGAGGAGGAGGTCACGGTGTTTAAGTCGGTCGGGTCGGCGGTCGTGGATCTGTTGGCGGCGCAGCTGGTGTACGAGGAGTATGTGAAGAGGAGCGGAGGGAGTTTATAATCTCTCTAATTTAAAGTTTGTCAAGATCATGTCGCGTAATTTGATTTTCATCTTCCTTTCTTTTGTGCTGTGTGGTTATAATTTTATAAAGCAATAAAGCTCTTGACAAAAATCTTTTTAAAAGTCTCAAATTACTTAAGAGAAAGTTATATTCGTTCACCTTATGCTTATACTTGAGAAGAATGGTCATTTGATTTGGGGTGTAGATGCAAGGTAGCACACCGTGCAGTGCCAAGTGATCTTTGACAAATATTATGAGGTTATTGGGAAGAATTCACAAACAATCTGTATTTAGTTTACTCATTTAACAAGAACTATAATTTTGAATATTTGCATGATCTTCGATGCATTTGAATAATAAATCATAAGTATGCATTTGACAAATTCATCCTGGCCTCTTATCTTTTGCCACATTAATATATTAATAGGTAATGTTGATCGAAACACCTAACGCGAGCGTTGACTAATTTCTAAGTTTCATCGGATTGAAATTCTTTCTTCTTTTTGGAAAAACCAAAACATCTCCATGGTCTTGTGAATGGTTTATATGTTGTCGTAAAAATATTAAATATGAGTAAATATAAGCATTAAAGTTCTTATTTTTATATTCTTACGGAATACACCGTTAAAGATTTAAGTAAAATCAAATCTGAAAATATTAAGTGAGCTACAGATGAGACTCTCCCTACCACAATCTAGCTTTTATCACGAAGAGCTTCATTGCAATAATATTTATTTTACAGTCGCTCATTAAATAAAATACCTAAATTAAATATGCTCCTTAAATAAATAAAATTTTGCGCATTTTTGCAACGAGAACAACTTTAGTTCAATTTATAGGTCGAGTCTTGTTAGATAAATATTTTCGTAACTCTCCACCCATTCATATCAATTTAGAAAAACGTAGATTAAGAAGTCGAACTCTAAAAGATTATGGAAAAAAAAATTGTATATTTCAAACATTTGATGTGTTAAAAATAAGTAAAAACTAAAAAAAGTTAGAAGGAAGCACTCTAGCTTTGGATGTCTCTTGCAATTCTTCAGTCGAAGCCGGCGAACTGAAGAGAGATGCTATTCTTCGGAGGCTCCGACGTCAGCCCATCGCCACCGGCGCCGACGGCGGCGGCGGGGGGGCACAACGCGAACGCGATGTACCTGTTCGACCGGAACGGCGTGTGCTTGTTCTAACAAGAGTGGCACCGCCCCTCCGAACCTTAAATCCCCAGCAGGACCACAAGCTCATGTTCGGCCTCCTCTTCTCCCTCAAATCGCCGACCGCCAAGATGGATCCGACCAGGCATTCCGTGCTTAAAAACTTTCGTCTCCGGTCTTTCGTTTTTTCTTCACTTGATTCCGGTCCGTCGAATTTCGCGGGAAGTTGAATTGCGATTGCGGATGGGGGAATCTGCGAAGCATCGAAAATGGTGGCTTTCTATCTGTCCGGTGTAGAATGGAAGATCTTCATCTTAAGAATGTGTACGCTGTCCGGTTGCTTCACGGTCTGCTTTGACTTCGATCCCTATGTAATTGGTCTCTGAACACTCTCCCAAATGGTCAACTACGATTAAAAATGTCGGTGAATTTGCTGATTTAAGTGAACTTTTGAAGACTGCATACTCAATTCGGGCACCATTTGATGGCAATGTGGTATTTTTTATTGGGTATTTTACTTGTTCCTTGGCGGAATTTCTTTTATCCTCATGAGCTAATCTTTGATCAAAATGTCTAAAAGATAGCTCATGTTGAGCTTTGTTGGTTCTACTTTTCAAATTGTCAAGCAGAGTTTGAGCTCAAATGTAAGTCGAACCTGTAGTAGAAATTTTAGACAAAGTGAAATTTGTGTTTCTTATGTTTATGCACAATTGCCAGCTCTCACATCCATGTAAACATTTTATGATCACATAAAATATAACTACTCAATGACTCATTAGTTGGAAAATTAAGCATTGCAAAGCCCGATACTGAACTAATTTTTTTTTTTTTTTATAATGAGTAGTAACTCAGTTGAGCTCGAGTAGCTCATGAGTAGTAGGAATTTCTTGTCCCACGAGCTTAAAGTTGCAAAACCTTTCGCACTGCGAGGTGCAGAGTATGCAGGAGAACCGGATGGTCAGTGACTAACATACTCACTTTCGCTGTTTTTTTTCCTCTGCTAGTTCAGACAAAGGAAATCTTGGGCTGCTCCAGTTACTAGGCCAGGGCTGTTCATTTCACAGTTTCCACGCTAACGCATACAAGCTTAGTTTCATGGAAGGTCCTTCTGGTATAAAGGTTAGTCAAACTAATTCTGGAGTATTTATATTTATAATATTTGTATTTCTACCTCAGATGTTGCCCATAATGAGCTTTCGCTCGAAAATTTCATTAGTCTTAGCAGATTAGCAAGGCCTGTTGAACTGAGCATTATTAAGGAACTTACACCCGTTTTGATGGTAATTTATTTAAAGGCACCATACAATTGGAAGGTGTTTGTGGTTCCTTGATCACACAATACAATAGAAAACTGGTTTTCTCGTGTTAATTTCTATTCCTATGGGCATCAACTATTTATTATTGACACTCAATAAGGCAAAATGAACTTATTGAGAATCACATTGCTGTATCATCTCACTCCTTAACAGTGTTAAGGATTTGCCTTTATGCTTGTATCGCTTGCAACTTCGGCAAATATCTTGGATCAGTTCTTTGCCCATTGTTGTACTTCTTTGTAGAAGAATCTTAGCAACTATCATTCTGCCTTTTCTTTTGTTCTTTTTCATCTTATGCATGATGCCTTTGCAAATAATCTTGGTTACACATCCTTGGACTGGTGATCTACGGGAAGCTCTGAAGTACATATACAGTATGTATGTTGAATATGTGGCTAGAAACCCTGTCTATGCTCTAGGAACTCCTATCAGGTGACTGATGAACTTTTGTTGGTTTAAACTGGTCAATTAGATAACATTTGTCAATTTTGATGATTTATTATAAAAATAGTGTGCTATAGTGTACTAAAACAGTCTGATTGTCTGCCAGAAATAACTCTGTTAAAATCCTTGATGATATTTTTTCGTCCCTTTGTATAATGAACCGTGTGTTGTTCCAGTGCTTTATATCCGTGTCATCAATTTCGGCACGTGGCTTGCATCTTTTTGATATGAGTACTTTCATGGACATAAGATTAGGAATTTGGGCTAAAGACATTGCATGTTGACTATTGCTTTTCTTTCTGTGAGTTGCATTTGCATAACTACAGAAGCTGCTGTTCTCTCTCCTGACACTTTTTCTTGTGTGACCTTTTCAATACAAATCTTGACCGATATGTAAAGAGCATTTCGTAAAATCTCTGCATAAGGCTAAGTACGTATGTGCCTTTTGGTCATGTATCAAGCTTAGCGGACAATTGGGAGAAATGGTTAAATTGGGATGTGCATGCTTGATGTACCATGCACCTCTCTCTTTGCTGCCAATGCTAGTGCAACTCCAATCATCCTACGTCTGTGTATTAGCTGCTTCCTTCAGTGGATGTTAGAGGAGGAATTTTTCTGTGCTCCTCTTTCTTCAATATGGATGATGGTGATCGTTCCTGTGCACATTACTCTGTGGCTCTCTTTTTTTCCTTCTTTTACGGCTTTGTCATTGGGATGCTTAAATGTTATTGGAAGGCATTGATTCTTGTGTCTTTATTTAAACTGAGCCCATGTAGGTTTACATGATTCAAAATGCACAAAGCCACAAGCATCTGCTGTGAACTTTTGATATTGCCTTGTCATGGGTGATTATGCGTGCTGCTACGAGCACTATCAAAATATTCCTAGGTCCTTCTGACGCTGGAGTACATATTTCTGGTATTCCAGGATTGGATCAGTCATCATCAATATGATTCATCCTCAATCCTTGTAATCAAAATGGGTCTTAAACCTATATATGACTCATTTAAATCATAAATAAGTCATTTATATTTTGAATGGACTAGTTAAATGGGTTTTAAATGGGTTAAACTTAAGGACCAATTTCCAACCTAAGCCTCACACTCTCTCTTTCTCCCTTTAACTTTATAAAAATGTTTTTTTTTTTTTTTTTTTTATAACAATCGAAATTAGAATTATTTTTTATATTTATTTTTTCATTTCCTTTTTCCTTTTTCTTTCGTTTTTTGTTCTTTCTTCTTCCTTATTCCTTAGCCGGTGGCCGGCACAACGATGGCCGGTGATCGGCCAAGCGAGGCTCGAGCTCAAGTCTCATCAATCGGCAAGGGTCGTCGTCATGGCCGATGGCTAACCGAATAAGAAGAAAAAGAAAAAGAAAAAGAAAAAGAAAATTTATATTTATATTTTAAAAAATAATCAAAAATTCGTTTTTTTGAAATACAAAATAATTATAATTCAATTTTTATAAAAACTATAAAAATTGTCCATTAAATATGTAATGCATTAAAGTGTTTTAACAAAACAATTTTTTTTTAAATATCATGAGAAATAAGCTTTCTTATATTTATTTAAAATTTTTTCATATATTTTTCTTTTATTTACTAATTTTTTATTGTTTAATTTACTTTTTAAATTTGATGTGAAGTTTTATTCTAGTAACATATATATGAAGAGCTTAAAGTGAATTAAATGGATTGGAGTGGACTAGCCTAAATTGAGTTCAATACTAATGTGTTTTGGTAATATAGGTTAGGTCGGATATGTGTCATCAAATTTATCTTGCATGAAAATGAGTTAAAACGGATTAAATGGGTCAATATGGGTCAGACCAAACCCGACCCGACCCACTTATTCAACGGCCCTATACAAGACGTATTTATCGGAGAGGCTTTTTTTTTTTTTTTTTTTTTTTGGAGTTTGCCTATTGACATTAAAGTTCTACCGATTGATTGATATCACAAGATAAATACATAGATTCCTATTGCGTATTTCTTATAATAACATTAAAAATTTCAAATCGGTACTTACCTCAAACAAATTTTTATCAAAATGAAAATCCCAAATTGATGATACATTTACATATAATGTCCATCATAAAATCTCTCTCTCTCTCTCTCTCTCTCTCTCTCTCTCTCTCTCTATGCATTGGCTTACTTGTTGTGCGTGCGTGGAGGCTCCCATCAATTTTTGGGATTTATTACATTGAGGGAAAATAAATATCGTACTATATTGAAGCAGTATAGTAATTCTTTATTTTTTAAAGAAGTAATTCTCTGTTACAGAAAATAAAATTTATATATTATATTTTTAAAATATTCCAATATTATGTGAATAAATTTTCCCAGGTTAAATTTTTACATTTTTGTTTTAATTATGTATATAATTTTGCACTAATCTTGTTAAATTTAGGATTTGCAGGAAATTGGAAATGGTGAAAAATCAAAGGGGTGACTCGCCGAAAAAGTGTTCTTCTATGCTGAGAGGCTCGAGGACTTTTTGACTAATGTGTTCTTTGCAAATATTTTCTTTTGTCGATAGTCCACGAAATTAATTTAAAAAGACAAATATGTAGGCAAAATCAAGTATATAAATATAACTTACGACCTAAGAATAAAAATGGTTCTAAGGTAAAATCAGAACTTGAGAACCGAATTGGTGGGGAGCCAGTTTGGGGATACTTCCCTTTCTTTTCGCATGAATAGATCAATACTTGTGTTTGGAGTCCGATAGATTGACACTAGTTAGTTGTCTTAAGGGCCAAGATCAAGCATCCTGGGAGGCGGACGTGCTTGCTAGTGAATGCAAGTCCGGGCTAATCAGACTTTAGACATCTTCGTTTGGACCAATGTGTAAAAGAGCGATATAAATTAGCATTCCAGGTAGCTAAAGCCCAAATTCGAAATACTGTCCCTCTTAGTTGGTTCTCAAGCCTTATGGGACTTTTGCGCTCAGAGGCCCATTTCGTGCACTCAAATGAATTATCTTAATGGAATGAAGTTCATGTTTTCAACAAAAAAAGAATTACCACAACTATTCTAATTACATTTAGACACATTTATATAAAAAAAAATATCGTCTCTTGAACAAGTTAAGCGTGTCATGTAACTCGTTTAACAAAAATAATGTATTTATGTTGCAAGAAAATGAGACGATTGCTAATTGTCGTGCCTGGATTTAACATAAATTTTGACACGAAAAGAGGATGAATCGAAGGCATGAATTCTGGGCCTGGCTGAAAGGCCTGATTTCCCAATTATCTTAAAAATTGCAATTAGGACTTGTCGACTTCTTAGTCTTGGTCATACAACCATTTCCAGATAATTTTCCAAGTCTGGGTCGTCTTCTTCCCTTTTAATTTCGATTTCACGAGCAAATCGCTCCCCATCTCGCTCGTCGAAGCGCCAATTCAATCTTCCCAAAATCAACGATGGCCTCCCCCAATCCCAACCCCAACCCCAACCCCAATCCAGTCTTCATCACCGCCGACTCCATCCACGCCCTCCTCTCCCACCAATCCCTCATCCGCCACTTCCACTCCACCCTCTCCGCCCTCTCCTCCTCCGTCCACACCCCTCTCCGCCACTCCCACCCCCTCCCCTCCGCCGCCGCCGCCGCCGCCTCCCCCTCCCTCCTCCTCATGCCCTCCTGGTCCTCCCACCCTTCCCTCCCTTACATCGGCGTCAAGCTCGTGACCCACTTCCCCGACAACTCCGCCGCGCTGAGCCTGCCGGGGTCCACGCCGTCTTCGTCCTCTTCAGCTCCCTCACCGGGCAGCCCCTCGCCACCGTGGACGCCACCGTGCTGACCCTGTATCGCACCGCCTGCGTCTCCGGCCTCGCCTCCACCCTCCTCTCGCGGGCCGACAGCAAGGTCCTCGTCATGGTCGGGTCGGGCTCCCTCGCCCCTCATCTCATCAGGGCCCACCTCTCGGCCCGGCCCGGCATCGAGAGGGTCATCATCTGGAACCGGAGCCCGCAGAAGGCCGCGGCGCTGGCCGCGAAGATGAGCGACGACGAGGGCCTCAAGGCGGTGCGCTTCGAGAGCGGCGAGGTGTTGGATGAGATCGTCGGGCTGGGAGACGTCGTCAGCTGCGCGACGAACTCGGAGGAGCCGCTGGTGCGGGGGGAGAAGCTGAAGGCCGGCGCGCACCTGGACCTGGTGGGATCCTTCAAGGAGACGATGAGGGAGTGCGACGACGCGGCGCTGGCGAGGGCCGGGAGGGTGTTCGTGGACTGCGCGGGGGCGTTCGTGGAGGCGGGAGAGCTGGTGGGGGCGGCGGAGAGAGGGGTGGCGGTGGAGAGGGGCGGCGAGCTGCCGGAGCTGGCGGGGGGCGCGAGGGCGGGGTGGCGGAGCGAGGAGGAGGTCACGGTGTTTAAGTCGGTCGGGTCGGCGGTCGTGGATCTGTTGGCGGCGCAGCTGGTGTACGAGGAGTATGTGAAGAGGGGCGGAGGGAGTTCGTAATCTCTCTGATTTATAGTTTGTCAAAATGATGTCGCGTGATGTGATTTTCATCTCCCTTTCTTTTGTGCTGCGTAGTTATAATTTTATTAAGCAATAAAGCTCTTTTTAAACGTCTTGAATTACTTAAGAGAGAGTTATGTTCATTCACCTTATGCTTATACTTGAGAAGAATGGTCATTGGATTTGTGAGTGTAGATGCAAGATAGCACATCGTGCATTGTCAAGTGATCTTTGACAAATTTTATGAGGTTATTGGCAAGAATTCACAGACAATCTGTATTTAGTTTACTCATTTAACCAGAACTATAATTTTAAATATTTGCATGATATTCAAATGCATAAATATGCATTTGACAAATTCATCCTTGCCTCTTATCTTTTGTCACATTAATATATTAATTGGTAATGTTGATCGAAACACCTAACGTGAGTGTCGACTAATTTCCAAATTTCATTGGATTGAAATTCTTTCTTCTTTTTGGAAAAACCAAAACATCTCCACGGTCATGTGAATGGTTTATATATTGTCTTAGAAATATTAAATATGAGTAAATTTAAACATTAAAGTTCTCATTTTTATAGCCTTATCGAATACACCATTAAAGATTTAACTAAAATCAAATTCGAAAATTTTAAGTGAGCTACAGATGAAACTCCCCCACACAATATGGCTTTCATCACGAAGAGCTTTGTTGCAATAATATTTATTTTACAGTCGCTCATTAAATAAAATACCTAAATTAAATATTCTCCTTAAATAAATAAAATTTTGTGGATTTTTGCAACGAGAACAATTTTAGTTCAATTTATAGGTCGAGTCTTGTTAGATAATTATTTTTATAACTCTCCACCCATTTAGAACAATTTAGAAAAATGTAGATTAAGAAGTCGAACTCTAAAAGATTATGGGAAAAAAATTGTATATTTCAAATATTTGATGTGTTAAAAATAAGTAAAAACTAAAAAAAGTTGGAAGGAAGCACTCTAGCTTTGGACGTCTCTCGCAATTCTTCAGTCGAAGCCGGCGAACTGAAGAGAGATGCAATTCTTCGGAGGCTCCGACGTCAGCCCGTTGCCGCCGGCGCCAACAGCGGCACGGCACTACGCGAACGTGATGTACCTGTTCGACCGGAACGGCGTGTGCTTGTTCTACCGAGAGTGGAACCGCCCCCTCCGAACCTTACATCCCCAGCAGGACCACAAGCTCATGCTCGGCCTCCCCTTCTCCCTCAAATCGCTTACCGCCAAGATGGATCCGACCAGGCATTCCGTGCTTAAAAACTCTTGTCTCCGGTCTTTCGTTTTTTCTTCACTTGATTCCGGTCCGTCGAATTTCGCGGGAAGTTGAATTGCGATTGCGGATGGGGGAATCTGCGAAGCATCGAAAATGGTGGCTTTCTATCTGTCCAGGGTAGAATGGAAGATCTTTATGTCTTGTCTTAAGAATGTGTACGCTGTCCGGTTGCTTCACGGTCTGCTTTGACTTCGATCCCCATGTAATTGGTCTCTGAACACTCCCAAATGGTCAACCACGATTAAAAATGTCGGTGAATTTGCTGATTTCAGTGAACTTTTGAAGACTGCATACTCAATTCAGGCACCATTTGATGGCAATGCGGTATTTTTTATTGGGTATTTTACTTGTTCTTTGGTGGAATTTCTTTTATCCTCATGTGCTAATCTTTGATCGAAATGTCTAAAAGATAGCTCATGTTGAGCTTTGTTGGTTCTACTTTTCAAATTGTCAAGCAGAGTTCGAGCTCAAATGTAAGTCGAACCTGTAGTAGAAATTTTAGACAAAGTGACATTTGTGTTTCTTATGTTTATGCGCAATTGCCAGCTCTCACATACATGTAAGCGTATTATGATCGCATAAAATATAACTAGTCAATAACTCATTAGTTGCAAAAGTAAAGCATTGCAAAGCTCGATACTGAACTGAACTTTTTTTTTATGAGTAGTAACTCAGTTGAGCTCAAGTAGCTTATGAGTAGGAGGAATTTCTTGCCCCACGGGCTTGAAGTTGCAAAACCTTTTGTACTGCAAGGTGCCAAGTATGCAGGAGAACCAGATGATCAGTGACTAACATACACACTGTCGCTGTTTTTTTCACTCTTCTAGTGCAGGCAAAGGAAATCTTGGGGTGCCCCAGTTACCAGGCCAGGCTTGTTCATTTCACAGTTTCCGCACTAACACATACAAGCCTAGTTTCATGGAAAGTCCTACTGGTATAAAGGTTAGTCAAACTAATTCTGCAGTATTTGGATTTTATATTATTTGTATTTCTACCTCAGGTGTTGCCTACAATGAGCTTTTGCTCGAAAATTTCATTAGTCTTGGCAGATTAGCAAGGCCTGTTGAACTGAGCATTATTAAGGAACTTACACCTGTTCTGATGATAATTTATTTAAAGGCACCATACAATTAGAAGGTGTTTGTGGTTCCTTGATCACACAATACAATAGAAAACTGGTTTTCTCGTGTTAACTTCTATTCCTATGGGCATCAACTATTTATTATTGACACTCAATAAGGCAAAATGAACTTATTGAGAATTACATTGCCGTATAATCTCGCTTTTCACCATTGTTAAGGATTTGCCTTTATGCTTGTATCGCTTGCAACTTCGGCAAATATCTTGGATCAGTTCTTTGCCCATTGTTGTACTTCTCTGTAGAAGAATCTTAGCAACTGTCATTCTGCCTTTTCTTTTGTTCTTTTTCATCTTCTGCATGATGCCTTTGCAGATAATCTTGGTTACACATCCTTGGACCTGTGATCTACGGGAAGCTCTGAAGTACATATACAGTCTGTATGTTGAATATGTGGCTGAAAACCCTGTCTATGCTCCAGGAACTCCTATCAGGTGACTGATGAACTTTTGTTGGTTTAAACTGGTCGATTAGATGACATTTGTCAATTTTGATGATCTATTATAAAAATAGTGTGCTATAGTGTACTAAAATTGTCAGATTGTCTGCCAGAAATAACTCTGTTAAAATTCTTGATGATATTTTTTGGTCCTTTTGTATAATGAACCCTGTGCTGTCCTAGTGCTTTATATCGGTGTCATCAATTTTGGCACCTGGCTTGCATCTTTTTGATATGAGTACTTTCATGGACATAAGATTAGGAATTTGGGATAAAGACATTGCATGTTGACTATTACTTTTCTTTCTGTGAGTTGTATTTGCATAACTGCAGAAGCTGTTGTTTTCTCTCCTGACACTTTTTCTTGTGTTTCCGTGAAGGTGTGACCTTTCCAATACAAATTTTGACCAATATGTAAGAAGCATTTTGTAAAATCTCTGCATAAGGCTAAGTACGTATGTGCCTTTTGGTCATGTATCAAGCTTAGTGGACAATTGGGAGAAATGGTTAAATTGGGATTTGCATGCTTGATGTACCGTGCGCCTCTCTCTTTGCTGCCAGTGCTAGTGCAACTCCAATCATCCTACGTCTGTGTATTAGCTGCTTCCTTCAGTGGAGGTTAGAGGAGGAAATTTTCTATGCTCCTCTTTCTTCAATATGGATGATGGTGATCGTTCCTGTGCACATTACTCTGTGGCTCTCTTTTTTCCTTCTTTTACGGCTTTGTCATTGGAATGCTTAGATGTTATTGGAAGGCATCGATTCCTGTGTCTTAATTTAAACTGAGCCCATGTAGGTTTACATGATTCAAAATGCACAAAGCCGCAAGCATCTGCTGTGAACTTTTGATATTGCCTTGTCATGGGAGATTGATGTTATGCAGAACAATGCGTGCTGCTACGAGCTCCACTATCAAAATATTCCTAGGTCCTTCTGACGCTGGAGTACATATTTTTGGTATTCCAGGATTGGATCAATCATCATCAATATGATTCATCCTCACTCCTTGTGATCAAATTGATGGGAAAGGGTTACGATGGGTCTTAGAGTACCTAAAGTATTTAATCCTATTATCCAATATTTGGTAAAGTGGCTATGGCTGGAAGAAAGCAAACCCAAAATAGCCAGCCATAGCTATGGGTGAGTAGTTCCAGCTTCTTTCCCTTAGCATTACAAGCACTGCCTTATATAGGCATAGGACAAACACTAAATACCTGATTATTAGTGATGGTCCTAGAGATCACCGATAATTTCTACAAAACCTTAATGGCAAAAAATTTGTACATGCTAACTCTTTACACTGACGGACTAATTTTACATGACTTTCACATTCGATGGACCCTTATTACACATTTTTTGCTTCTACTACAGTATGCTACAGTGATGCTCCAGTATTGCTATGGTGATGAACAATACTATTATAGTGCCATGAACGGTGTTTTGCTGCAGTAACTTGGGCTAAATTCATTCTATTCACCAGCACCTTCACATGTTGCATTTGACTTCTTCACGTCGTATTTATAAATGGGTTCTTTAGTGTTATTGTTCAAGTTGTCTAAGTCGCCTCCATCTTTTTGTCCTTCGTGTTTTTTGATGAGTCTTTCAACTTCTAGGGCTTCAAGCTAGTCATATTTTGTGGATTCTAGGGGCTGATGAGAACTTGATAGGTTGCTACCGGACTCACTACAAGCATTGGCTGGGTCTATGTTTATACTATCACTTGCATCTTTCAAGGAGCCTCTCCACCTTTTCAATTTCTAAGGCAACTTCTGCATTTTATTTAAACGACCTTTGCCTTTTCGAAGAATGATGAGGACTTGTCAAAACATCTGTGGAGCTTTGCTGGAATGCTAGGTTGGGATAGATACCCAATCTAGAGTGATGGGCTTTTCTTGTCGAGGTCTAGACTGAGTGCAAGCTGTAATTCACTCTAGTCAAAAGGATTTTGTGACGATGGTCTTCTCTATGGATCTTGTGATGATGAAACTGGATCTTGTGAAGATGTTTGTAACACATAATTGTCCATGTTAGCCTGTTTGTCAATTCCATATTATCTTCCTAAGCAAATATCAAACGCCTTTTGGGTTGCGCAGTAGTCATCGTAATGATCTCAAGAAACTTTATCAGCTTTTATTAGTCAAGCTTCTAGTGGAATGACTCGATTGTGTTGGCACAATATCCTTTGCAAATTCCCAATGCTGTCGAGGATAAGTGGAGATTTTACAATGAAAAATTATAAAAATCTCATTTGGAACAAGTTGTGGTTTATATGTGGATATTCCATTATATGCTAGAGTTTCACACATATCTCTATCGGGTTTTACACATATTTAATTTTTTTTTTCTTTTGTGGGAACCATGCTCATCCTTAGCTATAGTCGTGGTCAGTCATGAATTCATCGGGCCAAAAATTGCTTAGATCCCACTCAAGAAGGCTCTTTATTGAGCCTTATGCAACCATCCAAATTCTGAATTTTACATGACAAGATGTACTCATAAGTCACTTCGCATTTGATAATCTTATGACGGGACTAAAAACATAAATCTATCGATGCCTTTGTGGATGCATTATTTCAAGTCGAATACAATACATATTTTGTGGAATTCAATGCACGTTATTTAGGAGCATGCTGAAGTCCCTAGCTCCTAAACGTTTGTCCTACGGCGCAGTCGAGCTTATCCACATCTCCTCCGACATGACATGAGGAGAAGATTACTAATTCAGTGTTCACTGTTTCCTAGCACTCTGATAACGTCTTATTTGTTACCTGTCCCTCGACATTTGGAATCATAGGACTGATGCAATGAACCAGAGAGAAAAACCTGGCTCTTTCGGAGCCAAATCTCCCCAAGACAAGTACTTGGAGTGAACCGACCAAAAAAAAAAGTACTTGGAGTGCGTTGAAATATGGGCTTCCCTAATGAGTATTCCAATGGAAATATCCACTTCAGATCAGATCAACAAGTTTTTTTTTTTTTTTTTTTCCTTTTTCACTGTTATGTAATTTTCGCAAAGAATTTTCAATTAAGAACAGGTTGGGGGACAGAAGAGGGGACATGGAAAATCCAAGTTCGTTGGAGTAAGATATGGTGTCGGGTCTCTTCAGCTTGGGTAGTCGTGCTCTTACTTTGGCGCACTGCATTCATGTCCAAGCATTTTGCCCCATAGTTTGTGCAATGAAGTAAACTATTTGACCCATCTCGGTGCCTGTTTATCTTAATTTTGTGGGGAAAAAAAGAATTTATTTATTGCATTGACTCCTTCAATAATTCTCATTTTTTTTCCTTTCATGTTTTTTTCATTCAAGATTCGGTCGAGCTTATGCAGTTAATGAAACCAAATTACTTTTACTACTCAAAAATCAAGAAACGACCATTTTAACTCGAACGCACCGATCGCAACATTTGGGAATGAACATATGGGCAATATTAGGGAGATTGACATGTCTAATATATCATTCCATCAAATGTTACAGTTTGATATTATATATATATATATCGGTGTGATCTTATCTGATTTGCAATGTTCATATGATATGTAATAAATGGGGAGGTTATCTATCTAAAGCTTAGGCGCCCTCAAGAAAGAGTTAATTGACCAACATCGACACGAGCGAACGGGGCCAAAGAGGGGTCGTGGGTGCCGAGTGGAGGTTGCTGGTGTCTGGTGATAGCGAAGGGTTGCCAAGTCCCAAAGGAATTTTGCCTTGATTTGGGGGGTCCATAACGACTGTTTTTCTTTTGGGTTGTCGTCGTTAATTGATGCATTCTTTGAAAATTCTGGCTTCACCTGCTCAGAGTCGGAGAATGCAGTGCCCGAAAGTCTCTTGTTCCGTTCCTGAATTTGAGGTTCCTCACCAGACAGTCCGTGAATCCATGCCCATTCCCTCTCTCTCTTTCATTTGAAATTTCAAACTTCAAACTTCAAATGTGCCCTGCGGTCCATGAGATTTTTGTTGAGGAAACCTTGACTTTTAAAACTATAGTCCGCACCAGATCATAAGCCATGTAACAAATCATGGTGGTGGAGGTAGTGTTCACTCTTAAGCTATTCAATTTGTCGCGACTTGGCTCAATATGTTAAATGGGTAAGTTCACCTACCAAGTTAGCCCTGTGAGCAAAAAAATGAATGATTTGAGAATGCTAAGATTTCTTTAACATGAGATTTTAATATCCTTTCTCAATTAGATACTATTCTTCAATAGAATGTTGGAATTAGAAAGCAAAACTGGGCCGTTGAAATTAAAATGACATTGAAAAAGCAAACAATCCATGCAATTCAAAGAAACGAGTAAATTTGAAGATGGTTAATATAAAAATCGCTTGAAGATTCTCGTAAAGTGATGGATCATTATGAAACAGTGGGAAGACATGACTTTCTTTCAATATCAATATGCAATTTTCATCAGTACAGCAATTGAGATGTTAATAGAATCATGTCTGTCATTGAAATGTACTTGTCTCATCTTGATTCATTGGATCTCACATAACCTTACGAATGCTTTGTGTTTTAAGATAATTTTCCTTAACTAGTGGATCCTAAATATAGAGAACTATTTTTGGTAACCGATTTAACATACGATTGAGATACATGGCTTGGCATCTCATCTTTTCCATTGGGATAAATGAGTGCACTCCCATATTTCAAACATTGGACATTCTTACAAAGAAGGACTACACCTTTGGTGTTGTGTTCACGACAAAAGGAAATGGAATTGCACTCTAGCGTCACGGACCAGAGGTTTTAAGGCAAAATGGGCAGAGGAAGTGGCCAAGATGATCAAGCAAGCCTTGAAACTTCTAAGAGCCTAAAGCTTCACGAGTGCCTTAGATGGGGGAGAAAGAGAGATGTGGATGGACGAGGAAGAGAGAGAAAATTGAAAAATTTATTCTGTTTTCAATGTTTATATGTCAAAGTCTAAATGGATTTGAGTAAAAATTATTCACCACATCAGTGTGGCCATGTACAACCACCGAGTATTTTCTACAAAAGAAGACGTGAAATTTTCTTTTACAAGACGATTTACTTTTGGTTGTTGGCTTTCTATGGATGTACATGGGAGTTATGTCAAAAAAATCATATATTAAAAAATTTGATGAAACATGAAGCATGAAGCAGTTAACAAATTACAGTTGACCCTGCTGCTAAAAGAAAAATTATAGTTGGCCCATAATCAATGACTTAATATTTTGAGTGAAAATGGGTCAAATTGAATATGCCAACGCTACAGAGTGGCATCAAGTTTCTAATATCTGCTTCCAACACTTTATGACATCGGTAATTCAATAAATGCCACAATGATAAATTTCTCATCTCATACAAGATGCCTTCAAATATAATTTCAAGAGAATTTATCTTTTGGGTTAATACCATCAAAAAAAAAATCAAACTATGCCCATTGTGACACATATATCCCGAATTTTTTTTTTTTTTTTTTTTTTGGTGTCACTAAAAACCTAAATTTGTCCATGGGACACAAGTACTATCATAATAAACTCAAAACTTATACCGGTGTGACAAACAAACCTTGGATGAAATTGAAATAGAGGATATAAATATCACATATATATAAATTCAGATTTTTTTACAACAAATTTTTTTTTTATATACTTGTGTCACATTAGACAAATTTAGGAACTCTTGTGACAAAAAGAAATAGGCTATTTATGTCAGAATAGCATATTTTGAAATTTTGTCATAGATACAGTCCGGTATTAACTTAACAATACAACGCCTCATTCAGATTTCTCCGCCTTAAAATTAAAAAAAAAAAACAAAAAACAAAAAACAAAACAAACTTTGAAGAGCAGAGTGTGAAAATTTTGAATAAAATAAAAGGAAAATGCGCAGAGTTTTTTCTTTACTAGGATTCTGAGCGCGTGAGGTGTAAAGGAGCACTAGCGCGGCGTCACCCTACTCGTATAGAACGTAAGATTCAAAGGTCCAATACATCTCAAGAGAGGGAGACGAGAAATTTCTCAAAAGAGGAGTGAAAACAGAAACTAGAAGCCAAGAAGAGAATTCAATATATTAACCAAAGTTATGTCAGCGTAAAGAATGATGGAATAAATAGTCAAATGTGTACGTACTTAACGCTACACTCGGACTTGATGGGGTCGTTTCAAGGAAACGGTGAGAACACAACGACATGACACCGGGGAGGGTCGGGAGGGCGTTCAGGGATGGTGTCGCGGTGTTTGTAGAGGTGGACGAGCTGAGATGGGCAGCTGTGGAAAAGGGCGGCGAGCTAGCAGGGCCACGAGGAACGGGCGGCAATTTTGGACCCGTTAGCAGCGCAGACGATGTTCAAGGAGCATGTGAAGAGGAGTGGAGGGAGTTTGTATAGTGTATTGATTTTGTGTTTCTTTCATTGGGTTAACACCTTAGAAAACCCAAAATTAGTATATATATAACAAATTTACATCAAACTAATTGTTTAACAATAAAAAAATCTCAAGGCGGTACGATTGTGCATTAAAAAAAATCAAATTGATACATTTCTAAAAAATTCACCATCCATTAGTTTCCATTGAATTAAATTGATATCACGAAAAATCATAAAATAGAACACATGTGATAAACAGAGGGTAAAACTCTAATTTGATATATTTGTCAATTGCCATGTGTCATCTAACTCAGCAATTGACTGTAAATCTAACTCAATAATTGACCGTAAAATTTAACAAAAACTAACGGATGGTAAATTTGTCACAAATACACTAATTTAGAGTTTCTAGTAGTAAAAAAATTAGTTAGGAATAACTTGTCATAGGTATACTAATTTTAGATCTTTTGTGATATTAATCTTCTTTTGTTATTTGCTAAATGATTATAATTATATACTTTATTAGCTACGTAACGGGGCGTAGACGAGAGAAGTGAAGTAAGAGATCGATCATGCAAGCGAGTAAGCTCTCCAGGCTCGGTAGTTTGCCATGTCAGCGACACATCAAGAAACAACCATTTCAATGTGGGGGGCACACCTATGGCATCGCAACATATGGGCTGTTAGGGACATAGACATGTCCCATATGCCATGCCGTCGGTGTAGCAGCTCGACACATATATATTTCTTTTGAATTTTACCTCTCATCCTGTCTAATTCACGAGATCGACATGGTGTCTAACGAGCCGAGAGTCGTCGCCCTTGAAAAGGAGTCATCTGCCAACATCAACACCGGTCGAACAGGGACAAGGTTGGTGATGGGGTACCAAGTGGTTGTTACTGGTGGTGGTGGTGATGGTGAATTCTTTGCCCATTCCCGAAGGAATTGTTTTGCGTTGATTCGTCCGTGGTGGTGTCTTTTTCCTTTTGGAAGTCGTCGTCATTGATTGATGCATTGTTTGGAAATCTGGCCTTATCTGCTTAGGCTCGGAGAATACAGTGTATGGTAGTCTTTTGTTCCTATCCAATTCATGAATTTATGGCTCCTTATCAGACAGCCCATGACTCCATGTCAATTCCCTCTCTCATTCATTTGAAATTTCAAACTTCGGAACGTGCCCTGCGGTCCATAAGATCTTATGTTTTGAGGTCTATCAATCAAGTCTAAATCTCCTAAATTGCAGGGAGTTGTCTCATTCAGTTTTTGCGCCTGCGAACAAGAAAAGGGACGGCTCGGGAATGCTAAGGATCCTTCGGTATCAGATCTCGATGTGCTTTCTCGATTAGACACTGAGCGAACCGCGTGGACCGTCGTCTCAAGCAGCTCGAGCTGGTCATCGAGGCGCAGTAAATTCAAAGATGCGACTGTCCACGTCAACGAGGGGATCTTTACAATCTCATGACTTGTCAAATTATTGACGCTCTCCAACATTTTACTTTCCCAACGTTTAAATTAAGATTACGGTCGGTGCGCTGTGCTCTGCTGTTTTACCCAAGAACATCAGAAAATTCCAAAAGAATGAAGGCTGTCCGAATCGAAGTCGTGCACGTTTGGGTAAAGCGGTCCTTCTTGGTTACTACCTTGAAGCATCCAGTTTCCATAGTCATGCATAAGAGTCAAGCCTATCCTTCTAGATTTGTTCCCCTTCCCATTGACGTCAGGAACTTTCCTAAATACATCTGATAAAAGAAAAAGGAAAAAGCCCAATTTATTGGCGGAAATAAATAAAGACTGGGAATCTTGGAAAAATATAAAAGAGCGGGGAAAAGGGGCGAAAAATAAGAGCATTTTGGCAAAGAGTCACGTGAGGTCCAATCAATCGAAGTGACCGGACCCTGAGACAATGTACACATCTCAATGACGACACCACGCGATTCTCTCGACATTTCGAACCGTGTCGTACCGAAAGAAAAAAAATTTGCAGATCAACCCTGAAACATTAAAATCGTGTCTTCCTGATGTCTCGCAATGACCCATCACTTCACGGACACCTTCTTCAGGCCACCATCTCCCTATTTTTTCATATCCTCCCAGAGTCTGCAAACTCACCTAACCCTAATTCGAATTTACTTCTTTTTCTCTACACCCAAAAAAGCAAAGCAAAAAATATAAAAAAATAAAAAATAAAAAACGAAAACCAAACTCACCCACGCACGCTTCTGTAACGTTTGACCGACTACACAAAAACAGGACCCCTTTTTCTATCTTCCTTTGAAAAATTATAGCCCCAAATGCTGGCGGAATCTCGTTACAATTTACAATCACGCGCTTCCTCGCTCGAACTTCTTGCCGATTCAAAGGACATCTCCGGCTGACCGCTTGCAGATCGCGGTAATGAAGAACAATCTGCAACACGTAAAGATAATTAGGCGACGCTAATGATGATCAATCGTTCAAAAGAAAAATTTTACGAAGAATTGAAGTAACAAATTTCAAGGGGACAGAAAATTTGACTTCTTAAGTTACGTACCGCTGGAGGAGTTATAGGATCTCTTGCAATGCAGAATCGCGCTCTGGATCCCGTCGTGCTGCTGCAACAGCGAATCGTCCCTCCTCGCCGGCGACGACACCCCGCCCGACGCGGACACGGACCTGCTCTTCCCCAGCCGCTTCGGAGCCGTCGGGAATCCGGACGGCGACTTGAGCAGCGCATGCATCTTGGACGGAGCCCGCGGCGGCATCGCTGGAGATGACGTCGTGGACAACTCGCCGGAGAACCTCGCGGCGTCGGTTTGCTTTCGGGAGACCATGACGTACAGGGGCTTCACGAGCTTCAGGTACTTCTGGATCACGTCCTTGGAGAACCGCTTGGAGCTCGAGTCGATGAAGCTCTCGGGGCTCTGGCTCGGGGACCCCGCCTCGGATCTTCTCGAGCTGTTCGCTCTCCCGAAGTCGGGTCGGCGGACCTCTCGCACCTTGAACTTCAAAGTGAACAGACCGCCTCCTCTGCTTCTCCGCTCTCCGTCGTCTCCCGTCTTCTCCGCCTCGATCGACGACGCCGACACCGACTTAGACTTCCGGAACATGAAGACCCGAAATTTCGGTGCCGACTTCAGCAGCGAGATCGGGGACTGAGGCCGGGAGCACGGGTCGATCGGGAGGATCTTCCGCAGCGAGAGCGACGACTGGTGAGAGAGACGATGGTTGCGGCTGCCCTTCCCGGTCGCAGATTTTGGGGAGCCCTGTTTTTCTATGTCGGAGTCAACTGAGACGAAGTCGCCATCTTTGACCTTTTTGTTGCCGTTGCTGGTACTGCATTCGCGGACGTCGCAATCAGGAACAGTGAGCTCCAGCTCGAAGAACGAATCTTCTTCCTCTTCTTCTCCTCCCTCCGCTGCGACGTTGCGGAGTCCATCGTCGGCTTCCGCGAGGAGGCGAGGCATTTGTGGGGCTATGGTGGTGCTGGCGATAGGCCTCCGGAACCACAGCAGGTTCAGAGCTTCCATGGCGGGTGAAGATGAGAGAGTGGATTCTCTCGAAGTCGAAGTTGCTGCGTCAGGGTTCGAGATAGAGAGAGAAAGAGAGGGAGGGAGAGAGGGGGAGGAGGGAGAGAGATGGGAAATGAGGCAGGGCGAGAGCTTTTGCACTTCGTTTTATGGCGATGTTTGCTGGTTGTTGCTGCAGCAGAGAGCAGCGAAAAAGAAAAGGAAAAGGAAAAGGAAAGGGGGAGGAAAAGAAAAGAAAATGGCGCTTCGAGGAAAAAGAGGGAGGGGAGGGGAGAGAGACGCACCCTCTTCTTTTTTACTGCTTTTTGGAGAGAGACAAAGCTAAGCGCTGGTGCCCTTTTTCTTTGTTTGGAGCTTTGTCCTGTCTGCTACGGACCACTAACTACATCAGCTGGAAAAATTTATCCACATATTAACTAAGTTTAATTAAATAAATAAACTAATCATATTGTTAAAGAGTACGAGATACTTTTCAATGACCGTGTATTGTACATGAGCTGGAAGCGAAGATGGAATCTTTTTGCTCTCGGTAATACAGCAATTGAATTCGTGTCAGTGCAACTGAATTAGTGGATGCATATTTTCATTAAATTAGTTCAGTTTTATGATGTTAACCCGAGAGAGAGAGAGAGAGAGAGATTTTGGCTATATTCGGTGAGCTTGTCCCAAGAAAAGATGTCTACCATGAAATTTGTAAGCATCTCACCGATGCCGACACTACGCGCTTCAATGATAAGTCTGTTTTTGAATCTTCTTTTTTTTTTTTTTTTTAATATTTTCATAATTTTCTAAAACTCGGTAACATTTAAAATTTCGACAAAACTACATTCGCTTGTTAAAATCCAAGACAAACCCACGGAAATGTTATTAAGTATAATACTAATTGATGATGATCATGTATGGAAAATGCCCTTCTATTTTCTCGATAGTAAATAGATAAAGAGACTTATTTTTTTCTATGTATTAATCCATCTTGCCTACATCCACATGTCACATCATCTTAATTGGCATAAACATCTTTCGTGAACATCCACTAACGTTATAAAAAGTCATCGGATTATGATTTCCCTAGAATGTTGCGAAACTTTTGATACTTATAATTTTATATTTTCATTCTTGTGATGAATGTAATTTCAATTAAAAATCAAGTTGATTCAGATATGGAATGCACGCGGCCGGATGATAGTGATCTTTTTTTCTTATCGGAATTTCATTTGGCAATTCAATCAATTCGCGAGTCAAAGGAACATACTCCGGTGATTAAATTAGTAGCGTGATTATAGAATGAATCGAGATTTTAGACGAAACACACGGGCAGTCGGCACACATCCCCTCCTCAATAATACTTATGTTTCCCTTTCCATCGGATGTACTTTGGCCGGCCACTGGGTCCGTCACGTGGATGTACAGCGAGGGGTCACGTGAGCTCCTATTTCCTCGTCGGTGAAACGCTTGCAGATCCTAGAGAGAGAACCTACACGACGACGAGGAGGAGGGCTCTATTTTAGCTCTCTCTTTTTATTTTTTTCACTTTTATTTTTTTTTTGTTTTTTTCAGGGCTCAGAAAGTCAGACATATTTTATGAGTTGTCCAATGTCCGGTGTCCACTGCCCCCTCCACGCGCGGTCCCTCGCTCTTGGGTCAACCCCTCCATCATCCGGTGGTTGACCGTCATACCGGCCAACCCCCTTTTTTTTCTTTTATAGAAAAATATAAAAATTTTCATATTATGTATACTCCGGCACATTTATTTTAATTTCAAATCCTAAATTTATACTTACATGACACTAGACTTCCTCTAGTGACATCAAAAAAATCATAAGTATACTCTAGTATTGCATCAAAGTAGAAAAACATGTATGGCCGTCTACGGTGATGTCTATAGTGATCTTAGAAGGAAAACGATGTCGACTTAGCAAAAATATGTCAACTCATTACACTCTTTTTTTTTAAGCATTCTTTTTCTTTCTTTTTAACTCCCTCCTTCATTTCCTTCCTTAATTTGGGGATGCCGGCGACAAGGGCAACGGCGTTAAAGGTGGCGGTAGCAAGGGTGGTGGCGAAGACAACGGAGGAAGCAAAAAAAAAAAATACATTGACAAAGGGTAAATGGACAGTGCCAAATCTAAATTTGGGACTTTTGTCATCATGAAAAAGTTTGGAGCAAATTCATCACACAAATATAAGTCCAAGTTTTTTTGTCACAAAAATTTAAAATAAATGTGTTATAAAGGTACATATTTAGGTAAATATGTCCCACGAGTGCAAATTTGAAATTTTTAGTGTCACGAAAAAGTTTCAAGTAAATATATTATTGTAGATAAAGTTTGGACTTTTTTTGAAGGCCTTTACCTTTCATTTTTCCGTGCACTTTTTTTCCAGTCTTCTTAGCATCATGCCACCGATTTTTGGGTCGTATTTGCATTCATCAAACGCCCAAAATAAGATGGAAGACGTGAAATCTTTTAAGGGGAAAATGCTTTTCTTCTAGGATTTGGAGCGCGTGAGAGGTGTGAAAAGGTGAACGGAGATCCGTAGCGTCCAATCCACCTCAAGAGGGTCGAAGAGAAATTTCTGAAAAAGAGGACTGAAAAACAATAAAAAGAAGACCAAAAAGAGAATTAAATATTTGCAAAAGTTATCTCAGCGTCAAATAAATAAATAAATAAATAATGAAAGTAATTGTCAAGTTGGGGATACATTGGGGAGTGTAAAGCGTACTTTACTTTTGCAGGGTCCTAAAAGATACTGCTCGTCAGAAGGAAATGTGGCTCTTTAGCCTGTTTTAATGCTCAATTGCTCATGGACCAACCCCCTTTAATAAAAACCCTTTTTTGACATAGGAGGTCCAAAGACTATACTTTGGCCCCCAGAAAAGAAAATAAAGATGGCTTAGGCTTTTTCTTTTCGTTATTTTTTCAAACAAAGAAAGGTTTGACCTGCTGGTGGAAGTTTGGTGCACTCGGCACCTTTTTCTCTTTTTATTTTTTTTCCGGTTATTTACACCCCTTTTTTTCTTCTTTATTCCTTCTTTTTGTTCGCTTTTTTACCCAAAAGACGCGTTGAATAAAAACGGGTTTTTCTTCGCCATCAATCGAAAGAGCTCCTTTTTCCCCTTTTCCATCTCAACCGGCACAAGGCATCAAGGGATTTTTACGAATGCATAAAGACATTGCATTTCGTAGTCAGAAAATTATTTGGTGAATTCGTTCGTTCGCAATTAATCAATAGAGGGGGCAATAAACATAATCATTTTTTTGTGGGGTAGAGACAAATTTGCAGGGGAATATCTGGAGGGCTAGAGGGACATGCCTCATGCTTAGCAGCCTTTTGTGGTCCTAAACACTTTTTGGTCACTCTTTATTCATTTATTTTTGGGTCAGATAATTACTCTTTATTTAGAAGCTCGATCCAAACGTATAAAAAATGAATGGGGGAAAATTACTCCTCCAAATCTATTAATCGAAAAGATTTCATTGGAGCGCAAAAATTTGGAATTGAATTGATAAAAATAAAATGTTTAGAATCAAACTAACATTTGTATAATAAATTTACAACTGGTTAGATTATTTTTATTAGGACGAATGTAAAAATAAAATAAAATTCTCTCACATGTGAACATGATATGATAAAGTGAAAATCTGCTATTCCCCCTACGTAAAGAAAGAAAATGACACTTGGGTAACCGCGAAATTATGTCATAAGTATCTTTGCAATATCCTACGTCTGGTGTGAAATGATGATTACAAAGGGCTTTGGAATTTGTTACTGGCTTTATCAGGAAAAAGAGAGAGACCAAGTCCCCCACCATCATCATTCGTTTCCTCCTTGTTGTCGTCTCAGGTGGACGATGATTTGGCGATATTCGAGTCTTTTTTTATCATATTCCTATCTAACTAAAAAAAAAAAAAAAAAAACTGTTCCATGACTTTTCTTTGTACTTGTCTTTCGTTTTTATGGTTTGTTTGTCGGTTGTTGCCCTCAATTTTCACATTTGGCTGGCGGGTCAGACGATTCCGCGTCAACAATTCTCTCCCGAATTATCTCCCGAATTAGTGGAAAAAAAATGAAATAAATTCTCGAATCCGTTGATTTGTTATATACGTGACGTTTTAATTTGATTTATTAAGCCCGAATATTCATTTTTTTGGCCTATTAAGCCTCGAAACCATTTTAACGTTAATCAATCGAGTACAACATTCAATTTTATTTTTTGATTTGGAAAAGGGACGCGGAATGTTATAAAGTGAGTCACGTGTGGCTTTCCGAGCTTGAAATTTTATTGGAGCTGGCTCAGGATTTGATTTGACCAATAAAGATTAGCATTGTAGTGTCACGATATACACGGGATGAGCATTTCATTCTTTAACCCCGCATTCACTGTTCGTTGATAAATCATGTGGGGATTGACTTAATCAGTGGAATAAGCTCGCAAGTTTAGTCAAGTTTTGCTTCTTAGCTGACATCGGAGGAAACATCCTTAGATGGCACGAAAGCTATCTTCACTTTTGCAAATTGACTGCATTTGGTCTGAATGGTTTTGAGGCACGTTCACATGACTCCGTCCAGAAACCTTTTTTGGGTTAATCGAACGGCATGTATGCAGGTTGGCCTAGTGATATATAGAGATGATTAATGGCTAGAACGGGCCCAGGGCCGAGGCCATCAACGAGCCCTCATCGACCCCGAGCATAAGGAGGAAACAACTCGTCCAGACCCACGATTCGCACGTCTTAGGATTTCTATAAAAACCATTAAAGAAGGAATAAGGTGCCAGAAGCTTGTACGAGTTTAGTTTTTCCTCTTTCAAGTTTTTTTTTTTTTTTTCTCATTTTTTTGGATGTAGCAAACGAGTAGATTGAAGATGTCTGCAAGCTGATGGGTCATTATGGAACGTAGGGAGGATATGATTTTAACGTTTCAGTGTTGATATGCAATTATCGTTGCTACCACAATTGAGATATTGAGAGAATCAAATCGTTATTGAAATGTCAATGTCTCATCTCGATTGACTAGACCTCATGTAAGATAATCTCTTTTAATCGGTGGATCCTAAAGACAGATAAATTATTTCAATAACCGATTCAAAGACATGGCTTGATATCTTTTTTAGTGGACGGACAAGGAATGAACTTCCAGCATAACTCATTGACTAGGGAACATGTTTCCTATAATAGATATCAAGCTATAAAAATCCTCAGACATTGTATTTATGGGACGGTAAGGAAAACATACACTTGTGCTTTAGAGCATTACTTGTAATTAACGTGGCTAGTTGATAGAAGAGGAGATAGGATATCTACCATTATATAGAGGAGAGAGGGGAGAATTACCAAAAAAAGTTTCAAATCTATTACAATTATGTCAATTCAATCTTAGATCTTTTGTAATTGTGCAAATTTACTCCATTTTGCCAAATTTGACTAACTGGCGCTAATGTGAATGTTAGCCAACGACAACCATCCAACGAATACTGACGTGGCATTTTTAAAATTTTTGATTTTTTTTTTATACTTTTTGATTTTTTTTTTGAATTATCTATTCTTTTTTTCCCCATCTTCCCCTTTCTCTAGCCTGGTCAGAGGTGAGGTTAGCCTTATCGGCCAATGACGAGGCTTGACCTTGCTAGATTTAGCAACGATGGTCTTACCCAACCATGCAAAGGTCGACCTCACTAGTGGCCGGCAAGGCTCCTCACTTAGGGATGGCTGGGCGAGACTCACCCTCACTAATGGCTGGTGGGGATGAGCCTTACCATTGGGTAGCAAGTCGCTTGATCAATTAAAGGAAGGAAAAGATGGGGGAAAAAAAAGGGGAAAAAAGAATTTAAAAATTAAAAATAAAAATAAAAATTCAAAAAAAAAATAAAAATAATGTCACATCAATATTTGTTGAACTATCATTGTCGACCAACATCCACATCAGCACCAGCCAATCAAATTTGGGCAGATGAATTGAATTGACACAATTATAATATGTTTAGAACTGATTTAGCAAAAAAAAAAAAGAAATGTTTATAATTAAATTGACACAATTACAATAGGTTTAGAATTTTTTTGATAATTCTTCTAAGGAGAGGGTATGATTGTAATCAAAGGGTTCATGTATAAATGATGGATGAAAAGAAGATGTATGAGAAGATAAGATATCCACGGTTAGATAAAGGGGAGATGTACAGTTGTAATAAAAAAGGGTTTATATATAATGGGGTCTCCTCATTAATTACAAATTTCTAAACACAATGTTAAGGGTTCATAGCTTCTTCCATGATTTCTTTATTTGGTGCTCACTAAATTCTATTACCTCCTGATGATTTCAAGCTATCAGTCGCGTATCCCCGTTGTCAATATGTAAGACATACATCTCGGGCAATATGCTTTCTTACAGTTTGCATTCTATAATTTTTTCCTTTTGTGAAATAAAGAGACATGATTTTTCCTTGGACTTGCACACGCTTGGGATTTGGAATACTACCCAAGTAAATGGATCAGATGGATAGACATGCATTCCACAGGGAGACCTGTCAAATGAGTTAGTTAAGTCGGATGGAAGATGGTTTGACTTAAATTAACTCATTTAACTTATTTTGAACTATTTACATGTAGTAAATATTCAAAGATCCATACCAAACCTAACTCCACCTGATGTGACCAATCCATATTACTAAATCACATCTATATTTAATTCAACCAACGAAAATTCATATCCACCCACTTATGGTACCAACTCAAAAATTGCGAAAGAAGTAACATGACAAATCAATGTATCAAGCAATCGAATTTTCCAGACATTGTAACTTTCATTAAATTTACTCTTTTGAAAAAAAAAATGCAAAGGAAAAAGGAGGATCGCATAACAAAGATCCATAATACAAAATTCTATAACATTAAATAAAATGAGCCGGATGGCTATTCAAGCCCGACAATAGTTGATGTAACGATTATATATCTCTTTCAACTTCACCATCTTCACAGCTCACAAGTTCAGGCCCCATACGCTCACTTCACAAGCTTAGCAAATTCCACGCGAGAAAAAAAAAAATGCTCTATTTCTATCACATATAAAAACAAACGCTCGATGTGCAAACTTAGAGAGCTAGTGTGCTCATGAAGAACACTCCCGTATGGTCAGGATCGTCTCAATGAAGAAGAGCTTGGCAGCACTGAGTCCTGACAACCCTCAAATCACACCTGAATAATTCAACCGCCAAGAAAGATAATGCCGCTAATTTCTATGTCCCATTCGGTCATAGTGGACTGTCAGCTTCTTGCGGCTCAACTGGAGCACATCTCTGTCAAATTTGAGCCTCGGTCGACAAACATGGTTGCTGATTGGGTTGCGCGTGCTCACCGTTCAAATGCCCTTCCTTCCAATTGGGTGAACTATCCTCCTATGCCTTTAGTTTCTATTTTATGCCTTGATGTACCGACCGTTGGTGCCCGTTCTTTGGGCTAGCTATAAATATTATCCATCTTTCGACAAAAAAAAAAAAAAAAAAAAAAAAAAGAGCAGAGAGAAAAATTACTTCGTTGATAGAAAAATCTGATGACAGGAACAATCCTGAGACGGACTGGAGCTCTTTTCAGTACATCTGCAATGTCTTCAATTGTTCTTCCTCTTGAATGAAGTGTAAGAATTTTCCTTAATGTGGACTAAATTAAATGACGTTGTTATTTACCATTTTACGAGGTTTGGTTTAAGGTGAGATCGAAAGGTTTCTTAATTAGTCTAATATGAGGCTGGCTAGTGTGGGCCAAGTTGAGTCTGGCCCGTAATGAGGGAGACTGGCTGAAAATTCTATAAATAGTGCTCAAGTCTCTTCTCTAACCCTAATTCTCACATGTATCCTCACCTAAGGAGCATTTACCTAACACTAAACGTGAGGGGCTGCCTCATTGAGCCAGTGATACGGAGGGCAATAGAGGAGAAGGATTTGCGCAAAGAACATTATATTTCCGCTTCCGCTTTAAGAACAATGGATCCCAGGTGCATTAATCTTTCTACCTAATTATGCATGTTCTTATTCTAGTTATGGAGCTTGGGATTGCATAATCTACACCCAACATGAAGCCTGCCATCATCTTGTCTGCAAGAACTTTATATTTTGATGTGTTAAAACGAAAGGATCAGGCCTCTGATTCCAACAGCTTCAAAAGAACCAGACCTCAACCATCAAATCAAGTACTATTAGCGCCCTAAAATTTTTGCAAAGAAAGAAAGCAATTATTCACAAAAGTACTGCATCTTACATTACACAAAATCAGAAAATCCGGAGATAGGATGACATGAAAACCAGTTCTCCAGGACAAAAAAGTTTAGCGATAATTAAAATGTTTATGACTAAATTGACATAAATATGATTGGTTTAAGACTTTTTCGACATTTTTCCCAACTTTCGCGTTATAGGGCAACGCAATTAAAGGACTTTCTTGATAATTAAGTTGAAAATCTAGTTTAAGTTTGGATTTCTACCCGGTAACGATTGGAAAAAACCAATCGCACGAAAGTATTGCATTTCAATAATATTGAGTCAAGAATAAGAAATTAAACACTCTCATGAAACAAAAAGAGAGACAACTTCGCCTGGGAGAGAAGAATTTTGCCGTTCTTCCTTGGGTACGCATTATTCTCACAATCGAAGCCTCATTATGGCGGAGATTCACCCCCTGATTCCAAAATGCCCATTTCTTCGGCACCTGAGAGAAGGAGAGGGATTAGAAGCTTTACTTTTCACCCCTCGCAATGAGTATTTTACCTAGGAAAATACTTTCATCCGATATACAGATAATTAGATACCCTAAGTTTTAAATGAAAGTTAAAACTAAGCTGATTTTCCGTTGCGATCGCGATGCTCCACTTGGAAAAAAAGAGCATTCTACCTTATGATACTTTCATGATGAATTCGTCATAATGTCATCACGGTCTATGTCGTGAAAAATAGATGAAAGATATACCATGGGCCATCGGACCACAGGCCCACCGGCTTAAAGGGAGATTTGAAGGCGAGAGCATATTCCGAAATTTGTGCTCTTGTTCCAATCAACGAGACGAGGAAAACAGCATATTCCAATTCCACCAGTCGCCGCCAACGCTTCAACGACGCTCTCGGCATTTTGCAGTTCTGAATACCGCGCGCCGGTCGATCCTGCCTGCACCATTTCCACGACTGCCTCCGGAGTCGTCCTCGCCGCCGCCGGAGTTCGGACCTCGGTAACTGAAATTTCTCTCTTCTTCTGTCTCTGCCTAAGCGCTACGACTCTTCGTATGGTTCGATTTGATGATTGTTCTGTTGGTGTGCCTGGGCGTTCAGGACGAATTTCCGGAGCGTGTCAATGTGTATGGATTTGCTGAATAGAATTCGAATCTCGTATGCCTGGTTTGTGCCCGACCGCTTATCGGTTTGCGAGTCCGAGTCGGGTGGGTTGTCGAGGGGTGAGCTCATATGGGGAAAGGTGGTTCTCCAGTTTTTGCTCTCGACAGGCAAAACTGCATTCTGCTCATTGTTTTAAATGACTCAGTCGCGGGACGTCTTTGCGAGCTAGCTAGTTGTTGCTTTTCGAATGGCAGGAGAACATGCGTGAAAAACTTGCAAGTTCATCGGGGTTCACCATTTCGTAATGGTTGCTTCTGGACTTTGGTGGATATAAAGCACTTAGATAAGAAAAGTCTGGAAGTTTGTCCTATTTTTCTCTTGTGTAATATGAAATTGGTACTTTGAATGTTCAATGTATTCCGATTAAACATGTTTGACGAGCATCCTCGAGACTGCTCAGTGGTAATATACTGAATCTCACTTACCTTCACAGTTGGCACAGTTTTTCGGGTCGGTTTTTTACATTGCTTGGATACTTAAAAGAAGATGGAGGGCAGCGGCAACGATTCACGTGCAGCCGGTGAAGATAACCTCGAGTGGATTGCTCCAGAATCTCACTACATACATGGATTGCTCCAGAAATGCAAGACGGTTCGTGAAGATGTGCCGTTTGAGCTCCTTTCATATGAGCAGCTAATCCATCTCGACCATTTGATCTCGTGATGTGCGGAAATCATGGGAACCCATCAAGTTGGCAGGTCAGTTTTTTCCTCTCTTTTCGTGCGGGTGATTGCATTGGTTTTCTATAGCGTGACGGAGTTCTTTTAGTAGATTTTCTTTGCATCTCTTAAAAATTTGTATAATTATGACTAGAATACTTCGGTGATATTATGACATGGCCATGTCAGTTTTGGACTGCAATGTACGTAAGTAGCACTCACTCGACTTCTGATGTAATGAGTCCACCATTTCAAAAGAAACGTTCTAACATATGCCTACATATGTGGCCCAAGTGAGGACATCCGAGGCATGTCCGACATGGATGTGCTCTATGAAATGTGCGTATCTCTTGTTGAATCAAACAGAACTATAGGGGTGTCATTGTCACTCAAGTAAGCTGGGACACTTGAAATGTTGAGTCTGGTTTGTTTTTGAAGGGCCGTGATTTTGGGACATCCGGCTTAGTTTGAATTTGGGCTGGTGGCCTTTTCTTTGAGCTGGTTGTTCTTGGGGTTGGGCTGATCTTGTAATATCGTGACACCACTCAGTTTCTTTGGGCTTAGTGGTGTTTCTTGGATGGAACCGATTGTATTGGGTGAAATGGTATTGATTTGAAAAACACTTTCTTGAGAATATAGAAAATGTCATGTCTTAAGATAAAAAAATGTCTAAATGTTTTTTTTTTATCTACGATATGATGGTGATTGGTTTCAGAGTGGATTGGCTTCCACTTTAAAATTGGGGATTAAACCAGATAGAGTCGATTAAAAACCGACCTCGTCTGTCCTTGAATCGATGGCATTATTATTGCTATTTTTATGGCTTATGCTATACAAAATTGAAAAAAGTGTATATGTATATTTATTGGGCCGGTTTCGTTGGTTCAGTCCAGTCAGTAAAGCTTCTCTATAGCAATTGAGAATTGGATAGATTCTCAAGTTGGATCAGAACCATGGACACTATAGTTGAAGATCATATTTAACAAAATGTTTCCAAAACTCTTTTAATTTTCAATGTTAGTTTTTATTGGGTTTGTACTAGGTGGGGTTGGGGTTATATGCTTTCTTGGCTTGTACCGGGATGTTTGTCTGCATATTCACTAATCTAAAGAAAAAAAGGAAAGACAATCTTAAGATAGCACATGAATGTTTCTCCTAACATCATGGACGGTCTCCTTTATCACCTCACTCCTCCTTCTGGAAACTACATTATGATCTTTTGATATCATCGATTTAGACTACATAGATAGATAGAAAATTAGATCGGGGTCCTCAGAATAGAATAGAATTTCCCCCCCCTTTCCTCGGGAGATAAAAAAATCATTCCGCGGCGGGGCAAGAGCACGTGCCCATCGCACTTGCCCCCTCTCCTCTCGAGACACCTGCCCCCTCCCCTCGGTTTCCGTTTCCGTAACCCGAGCGAGCCTCCCGAGGCGAGCTCGGCCCCCGAACCTCCGGTTCGGGACTCCGCGCCTCTCGACGGCCTAGATTTCATCTCGCCCAACGCCCAAACCTTCCCCCCCAATTCTCCGTCCTTGTAAAACCCGCCACTGGAAATAGCCGAGGCGCACGAAATACAGGCGCTCTCTCTCTCTCTCTATTCTCTCTCTCTCTCCTCTATCCTTGGCGGAGATCCATGGCGGCAGATCACGCAGGAGACGCGGAGCCCTCGCTGATGGAGAAGATCACCGAGAAGATCCACGGCCCCGAGCTGTCCGCCTCCTCCTCCTCCGATTCGGACAACGACAAGCCCTCCGCCGTCGATTCCGTGAAATCGAAAGTCTACAGGCTCTTCGGTAGGGAGAAGCCCGTCCACAAGGTCCTCGGCGGCGGCAAATGTAATCTCTCTCCCTCTCTCGATGGATTTGGATGAGCGCGTTGTTAGATTCGCGGATTCGGAATTCCTCTTTAATTCGAATCGCGTAATGTGGCTGACTTGCGGAGAGAGGAATGGCGGATTCGATAGGGATGGAGTCGAGTTGGTGTCGGGCTAGGTCGGGGCGAGACCGCACACGGGAAAGAGTGCGATGAGATTGTCGCCAGTCCGAGTTTGTGAGCGTCGATTGATTTTTCATTTCTTGCGTCTGGATGACGTTATACCTGCAGAGGAAAAGATTAGAAAACGTTTTGAGGCCTGAGATGAGTTTTTTTTGCTTTGCTTGAATAACTGGTGTTCGATTGGTGGTGGAATGTAGCGTGACATTGTTATTCAGTAGTATGTGATTGAAGAGGGAGGAATGGATCGAACGGGTTGTAGATCGCGATGTTTCCTTGCGTATATTACTGTTTCGTGGCTTGTTGGTCGAGCGGATTGACCATATGCAGTTAGGCACGGGCATGACGGTATCCACATGATATTTATGGATGCCACTTAAAAGTTGAATGTTGCTTAGTTGGCAACAAAATGTGGCATGCGACACCGAGGCATTGTTAGTGATTACATTTGGGTTATGGGTGATCCACATTGTCTTTTTTCTTTGGATTTTTGATTGTTTGGTTTTTGACTCGGTCGATTTTTCTTGAAGAGTTTGTGTTTTCCATTACTAAGGTGTGTTTCCTTGAGAGTTCCCCTTGCTCGATGTCAGTTGAGTAGGGATCATCTCAGACAAAGCATCGATGTATGTTGTACTTCCTGATATGGGTTATATAATATATGAAGATAAAAAATTGTCAGACCACAATTTTTTAGCCCTGCCCTCCTACCCATAGAAAAAGAGGAACAAAAAGCGAAGACCTTATTTTCCAAAGTTACATTTTACTTCCCAAGCCAAATTAAAATTTTTGTGGCCTTTTTTGGATTAATTTTTACATTTTACCTTCACTTAATCATAATCTCATGAACCGCATACTTCGGTTCTTTTACATCTGAAACACTTGAAACTTTCACAAAATGCACATGTTGATATGTAGGTTCACATATAATAATTTGTTATTTATTTGAAATTTGAGTAATATTATATTTTGCATTTGCTTGCACATAAGCTGAAACAAGCAGACCCTTAGACTACAGTCATAGTGAATTTCTTAAGTTATCCTCCCATAAGGGCAAAAGCCGGAAATATCTTGCTTCTCTGCATGGCTAAATTATTCTCTTTTAATGGGCTTCCTTTATTGCAGCTGCTGATATTTTCCTTTGGAGGGACAAGAAAGTCTCTGCTGGTGTCCTGGGTGTGGCCACTGCAATATGGATTCTCTTTGAGTTGATGGAATACCATTTGATCACTCTTGTTTGCCATGTTTTGATTGTCACTCTGGCAATTATATTTCTGTGGGCTAACGCATCCACACACATCACAAAGTAATTGTTGATATTTTGAATATCCATCTTGCTCATGTAATTTTTCTCTTCTTTTTTGCCCTGACTTTACTCTTTCTCTTGCTCAGGTCCCCACCTAACATCCCAAAAGTTCAACTTCCTGAGAAATGTGTGCTGGAAGTTGCTTCTGTACTGAGATTTGAAGCTAATCGAGGGTTGGCTCTTCTGAGGGAGATAGCATCAGGGAGAGAACTAAAGAAGTTCCTAGCTGTGAGTTGGTTATTTTATGGTTTAGTGTTTTGAATTTCACTTTTCTAATCAGGGTGTTATTCCTGGACAAAGAGCAGTTTCCATTTGTTCCGGGTTTTTTGATAACCCAGGTGCATGACATCTGTTTGTCTCTCTTTGAACAATGCTAAGGTACTGAAAAAGAACATGTTTAAGTGTAAGGTGGCAAAGATCACATTTGTAAATGAGTGGGATCCATTCACAAAGTGGTTGGCCTATTTTATCTAGCGAACTCAGTAGACAGAATTCAGGAAAATGTGAACTAGTTTAAATTGTCAGATGTTGTAAAAGCCACAGAAGCAGGGCAGGTGATCGTTAGGCCTTACAATGTCCAACTAATGATTTAGGGCACAAAATTAGAGTTCACTGGACACGTTGCAGTTCCCTAGACATATTTGGCCCTTGATGGGCGTATAAACCAAATGCTAATGCTGTGTTGTCTATCAGTTCATTGCAGGATTGTGGGTTCTCTCCATGGTCGGGAGTTGTTTCAACTTCGTCACCTTGTTTTACATAAGTAAGATGACACTGCCTTAAAACTTATTCGTTGCAAAACTACTCTTCTACGGCTTCTGACAGTCTTTTTTAAATTCTTGAACAACAGCTTTTGTTTTGCTACACACTGTGCCCGTGTTTTATGAAAAGTACGAAGATCAGATTGATCCGTTCTCGGAGAAGGCAATGGTGGAGATCAAGAAGCAGTTTGCAGTTTTCAATGAGAAGGTCTTGAGTAAAGTGCCGAGAGGTCCTTTGAAAGACAAGAAAAAGGATTAGTTGGGGGTTGTCATACTAATTTTACTGGGTTCATGGCGAAAGCGGAATGGGAGGTTTTCTTGGCCGGTGTCTGGTCCTGTTTAGCCGGGTTTCTTATATATTAGATACTGCTACATCTTTTACGTGCATCGACTAGTTATATATGTAAGACATCTTCTTAATCTTACTATGCTCTTCTATCTTTTTTGCACGCTTAGTCGTTGGGACTTCCTCTCAAGCAAGCAAAAGGATGGGTTGAAAAGGAAAATTGCTATCTTGCCTCTTGAAGATTTTATGAACTGATTATTTTCCTAATCACGCTCTTTGACTGTTGAGTTTACAGTCTTGCCATTTTTATCTAAATTTTTCCTGTTCCAACGCACTGCAATTAAAATATATAATTAAGATGAGATGGATGAGTCTGAATTGCATGTTGCCAACGTAGTCTTCTTAGAATCGTCAGTTGATTTTCTTCTTTTTTAATTTGAAAGTTGAGGAAGCACGATATATTTTCTCTTTCATGGGAGGTGATTTTTTAAAATTATGGATCAAAATTTAAATTAGCAGGTACACGATGGCGAATATCTAACTCGGGACCTTGCCATCTGGAATCAACTCATCCCATTTCAACTAGGAGTTAGGTTGCATCTGGAAGGATTTCGGAAGAACTTTTTTAAAGGCCTTAGGCTCAAGATAAATGATTTTGGACCTTTTCTTTTTTGAAGAGTTTTGGATAAGTTTTGGAAAGATACAATTACATTTTAAAGGTTTTTAACTCCATATGAGTCCGGAAGAGCTTGGGTTTAATAATTATCAGATTGCTAATGCATTTTTTTTTTCCAACTTTACTCTCACTAGACTTTCATAATTCAAAAAAATACCCTCACCTTGTGTGAGGAGCCAAATTTGACCAATCCTAACATCGATGTCCCCATAAGTTTGATGGAGAACATTGGAGATATTTAGATACCTCTTAGAAATATTTAAAATTTTTCCTCTGATTTTCTATATTTATTTTTTTTATTATATATTAACTTGATTTTCTTGGATAGTCCTCTAATAAATCTTATATATAAGCTCTTCCATATATATATATATATATTTTTTTTTTTATGTAAATTGAAAAGCACATAAAAGAACTGTCATTTCTTCTTCCGCATTATATTCTTGACTAGCTCGTTGGCGGCATTGTTTTTTTTTTTTTTTTATTAAAAAAAAAAAGCAAAAGTTGCTTCTTGATGTGAATCGTTGCGGAAAAATTGTTCTACAAAGGTCCGGATGCTATAAATTACGAATCTCGACCTTCAATTGAACATGTGATTGGTAACCTTGATATGAATGTAACTTGCTGACAAACCTGTGTCAACCAATTAATGTTATAAACGCCACAAGCGAAAGAATTCATTATTTCGCTCAACAAGTCGAATCGATCACTATAAAGGAACCTTGATAGGGCAAGTCCTCAAAAGAATAATAGAAGAGAACCTTTCAATTTTTATTCCCAAAAAAAAAAAAATCTCCAAAGAAATTCGGCAAACCTTTAATATAGGTCTTTTAGGTAGCGCGTGAGAACGTTTCTGTTCCTCCGAATTTCTATTATGTTGTCCCCCGGAACTAAAAAAAAACAGAAATCCGTTTAATAATGCCAAGTTATTTTTCTATTCCCCAAAATAGAAAGTTCGCCCGAGAATAAATTTAGAGTAGAAACAAAAAGCAAAAAAAAAAAAAAAAAGATGCTTTTTGTTCCCAGTGACAATTTCTAGAAATAAGTCAATTTTCTTTTTATTTTTCTTTTGTTCTTGTCTCTTGCCGCGACCACCTTCAACCGCCCGAAGCCACTACCAATGGCTAGCCACAATGGCCTGTGCGGCGGCGGTTGGTGGTAACGATTAGCAATCGGCGGTTGTGTGGCAATGGCGGCGGATGGTGACGTGCGACGATGGCCGCATTCGTGAGCAAGAATAAAAATGAATAAATACAAAAAAAGAAACTTTTTTACCAAATGCATTTCTATTCTTTTTTATTTCTAAAATAGAAATTTTATGTAGCTACCAAACACCTTATTTTAATTAGAAATTGTTCCCCAAATAGAAATAGAAAAAAACTATTTCTAAAAAAACTCTTCCCCAACAACAAGAAGCGTTGTCACGCGGAACTTTAGCAACCACACAAATCTTAAAACTAGCCTTAGAGTTCGGTCAAATCAGCCCCAAAACCATAATTTAACTAGCCCCAAAACTATAATTTAGTTTGTTACAATTTAAGAGATCCGATATTTCCTATTCTAGAATATGCCTAAACAGGAAGATAATGTTATTAACTTGGTCAAATATTTGATGACCAAATAATCAATTATGCTAAGATTTTCAAGATTCTTCAAAATTCAATCTAAGATTATCTTCACGCCAAAGATCACGCCAAAATTTACCAAAATTATTCAAGATTTGATCCAAGATCATCGCCCAAGATCACAAATCATGATGCCAATAGCTTGCCTGAATTGCCTAGTCTACGCTCGAGTGATCGAACCGGTTGGAATAGATGGGTTGTTGCTTGGCCTGCGCTCAGCTTGCTTGAATTGCTTGACTTGCGCTCGAGTGATCGAACCTGGTTGGAATAGACAGGTTGTTGCTTGGCCTGCACTCAGCTTGCCTAAATTTCTTGACTTGCATCCAGTGAAAATGGCGGGTTGTTGCTTGGCCTGTGCTCATCCATATGGAATAGACAACGGGTCCCTAACACCTTCTCATCCATATGGCTCGATGTCAACATCATTTCTCGATGAATTTTAAATTATAATTTATCAAGTACTATTTGCATTCCCAAAAATACTATTTCGTTGAAAAGCGCAAACAAAGCGAGAGATGCACACATTCCCAATCCATGTCCTTGGAATACCATTTGTACCAAAATGCTTTTAATCCCTCATTTTGACAAACAATTCAATCGAAAAATCATTTTAAAAATGTACTCATGGATGGTTATGCATGACGCGCAGACAAAGGGTTGATGAAAGTTGGCTTTACAGTTTACAGTAGACGCATTTCGATGTTAAAAAAGATAACTGTTTTAGAGTATCCTGCAAAGGTGACATGGCCGTCGCCAAAGGGCACCCGACAACCAAAACCCAAGCAAATCATCTTCCTCGTCATGTCCAATCTTTGCTTTTGATCATCAATAAATGTCCGACCAAAGAAGGTGTGGCAGATATAGATTAACAGACATCCACCGGCAAATGCTGACTCGGCCTTCAATCCCAGAACCTAGATCATCCTTCCACTTAAATCTTGTCACGCAATATAGATTAACAAACATCCCCCTGCAAATGCTAACTCAGCTTTCAATACTAGAACTATTGGCAGAGACTCAGCAAGCATAAAAATTCCATCCCTCGACATAAACACCTTTCATCAGACAAACATCACTCCTCACTCTTCCAACTTGGATGGCCGAGAACTTGCAGAAAATACTGGACTTTAATGTTTATACAAATGCAGCATGAGTAGTGACACAAACCACATAAAAAATCCAGGATCAATACTATCTATAACTAGGAAATTTCTAAGAGAAATAAGAAATACAATGATCTTATATTTCGATTTCGAATTTCGATTTCCGCCTCAAAATTTGAGTGATCGCGTCCATAAAAATTTGATCTTATCTTTCGATTTCTCGATTTCCAGTGAAACAACAGCATCAATCAGAAGCTAAAAAAGATCCCAATTTTCAAAATCTCTCGGCAAGTCTTGCGCTCACAGCCCGGAGCTTCGAGTACACCTTACCGGCAGGCGAACCCAGAATTAAACTACAGAGCGAATCCCTAGCAATCTTGATATTGGCGAAAGAACCCAATATGTGGATCTTAGAATCCGCAATCACGATCCTCGTCTTCGTCGCATTCTCGATGGCGAACTTTGTCTTACCTCCTTTGCCCGACAACCTACCGATGGCGCGCGACAGGTGCTCGCCCCGCAGGGTCTTCACGTCCTTGATCTCGAAGGACTCCACGTAGAGCTCGTCCAGCCGCAGCAGCGCGACGGCGTCGGGGACGTCGAACCCGAGCATGAAGGCCTGCACGAAGTCGGCGCACTTCTGGAGGTTGCTGACGTCGGGGGTGTCGCGCCGCGTCTTGAGCTCGACCTTGCGGGCCTTGAGGTTCATGCGGATGTCGATCTTCATGTGCTCGTACACCGGCGTGTAGAGGTCCATCCACGACTTCTTCAGCGGCGAGTACCGGTGCGGCGGGACGGAGACCTTGCGGAACTGGACCCGCCCGTCGGACATCTCGTGCGCCTTCAGCGGCGCGAACAGGGGCTTGGCCGGCAAGCTCGGCTCCGCCGGAGCCGGCGCCGCCGCCGGCGCCTCGACGTCCATGGAGGCGGCAGACGGCAGAGACTCCATGGCGAATCTGTCCTTCCGGCGAGCTCCGCTCTGAGAAATCCGACGGAGATGAAGACCGAAAACGACGGAAGCAGAATCGAATGGATACGAGGATTCTGGAGCGAGCGATTTTACCTTGAAGATCGGGGAGGAATCCGACGGACGGCGGCAGCTCTCTCGGCCGGCGCGGCGCGAAGCGGCGGCGGAGGCAGGAGAGAGAGAGAGGAGCGAATTGGGGTTTTAGGGTTTTGAGGTGTGGAGACAAGTGAGGATTTATACAGTCGGATCCTCGGACCCGGATCTGGAAGAAGTTGGGCTTTTGTGATGGGCCGGTTTTTATTCCTTAGCTGGGCTTTTACCATTTGTTAAAGTCTGTTTGTCTGAGATTTCAAGCATAGATTGGTGATTATTATATTTTGAATGATTTTTGAATAAAAATAGTTAGTTGTTATCAAGATAACATAATTGTTATTATATTGGTCATTTACTTGATGTTCGATATTCGATTCATTATTCATGTGATATGTGATTATGTGGGATTATCATAATTGGTTTAATCGTTATATAAGATTCATTAATAAATTTAGTTATGATTTATATAATATTTTAATTATCATTAATAATCTAACGTAATTAAGCGAGAGAAAAGGGGCGGGTATTTTGAGAATAGCCATTACACGCGGGGCTCATATGAGAGCTATCATAGATTTTTGTTTGTGATGGGGATTGTACTGTAATAGTTATTTCTGTAGGCAAACATTATAGCTGATGGTCAATTTAAAATGGATCTACAATGCAACGATCACTGCTGCAACCAAACGTAATTGTGAATTGTGTTTCTGGGCACTGAACAAGCCTAGCGATGTGTTGTGAGCGACCTCCAAAACTATCCAAGCCTAGACTTGTCTAGTCATCGCCTTTGATCATAAATGTGTACTTCCAATTTCTTAGAAATGTGTCTTGTCTGGGGTCACATGTTATTCTACTTCATGCTCTTGATTTGCATAACGACAAAAGACATTGAATTGGACAACAATAAGGGTTACTATAATATGATTTCTTGATAATATACACGGGGTATTTACTCATGATTGGTAATTCATAATTACCACGATCTGATATTTATTTTAAATAATCACACTTTATGCGCTTAACTTGTAATTATAAGTAAATTGATAAAATCAAATAACTTATAAGGGTGCTAATGCAGAGCCTCAAGAGCTCTTGCGGCCAAGATTGGAATGGACCTATAAAGCAACAAACAAATGAAGATGTGAAGACTGTTGGTTTAACTCATGAGACACGAGTTTATTTATTACTCGAGAAAAGCAAAAGCTATAATGATAATCTAGTACTTTCTTCATCTCAATCAATTCTCAGAACTAATTCATTCGCGATTAATTCTCTTGTTACATTATAAAACTTTGTAAGAGCCTGAATATTTGTATGGCAGCTCTATATCGGATTAAAGAGCAATGACGTTAAATATTCAGAGAATTAGCATGTCTTCAAATTAGCTAAGAGAAAGGCATTTCGATGTACTTTTGTGTTCATGTTAGATGGCGACTTGCATGTTACACAAGATAGCTGTAAAAAAAAAAAAAATTGAAAAATACGTCGGCCATGCACATGCAGGGCAAAAATATCATTGAAGTCGCAATAAGTCTCTAAAGTAGGGCCTTCATTTCAATCAAAAAGTACTTTCCAAGCTCAAAAAAATCTCCACAATTAAGACAGAGAGAGAGAGAGAGAGAGAGAGAGAGAGAGAGAGAGAGAATGAGAGATCCCTTCTACTAGTACTTTCCAACCGGAAGTTGACTGATGATGAAGAGGATGTGATCCAACGCCGGGTGATCAAAATAACCCACACCCAATATCCTCCTAAAATAGAACTCTTCCCCCTAATGTTAATCCGATATCAAGAAAAGTGAAATAATAAAATGTTGTCGTCATCCCAGGCATGTAGATTGTAGGTTGTGATCCAACGCCGGGAGATCAAAATAAATAAGTTGAAGTGATAAAAATATTTGCAATGATAAGTGAGGAAGTGATCTTTTATTTGAAGTTAGTATGGGATCTATCATTGCATAGACTAGTTATAATTCGAGATACAAGTTTTATTTCCACGTGATATTTTTTAGCGCCTATCTGTTTTGCGATTCTTGATTCACTAAATTAAAAGGCGATGGTACAATTCAAACTAACCTAAAGCTAACATAGAGCCCGTTTGGGATAATTTCAAAAGAAATTCAAAAAGATTTCAAGCCTTTTTTTTTTTCGAGTAGACCTTGAATTAATTAATTGGATGGCTTAACGAAAGATTACAAGGATCCACAGGCGCCAGTGAATTCAACAACTTAATTTGGAATTTTGATCGAATGTTGGGAAACTCTAATTCATGTAACATTTAAGAAGAATGAATATCATGCATCGATGCTATTTATTTTTCCCGTGCACACACCATAATCACTATTACAAAGGAATATTGTTGTAAATAAGATAACCATGATTGACCACCATCACATAAAAGTAGATAATACGGGATTAGATCATTCTCATATAAGAAACAGGGACGATCGCAGGACAACACGTCATTAGCTAGCAATCCTATGGCACTTATGGCAGCATATCAATCGATCGAATGTGGTGTCGGCTATTTTCAAGACGTCAGCCAATGTAGGACAACAGTACTTGGTGATGCTAGATATCTGCATGTGTTTTGCTATGGTCTACAATACGAGACGAAATTAGTGGCCTAACTACCGGTAATATTCGATAATTAGTAGTGTAGTATAAAAAAGTCGCGACTTTTTTAAGCAATTTGTAAATGTATTGGGTTTTTTTACCATAGAACTTTATTAGTCCCGTGAAAACGTTACTTATTTAAGAAACACTCTTGCACTTCTTTAATATTAGACGCTATTTATCTATCATGAACAAGTTGCTAGTTTGATGTAAAATGTTCCTATATTCACAATATAGCTCAATGACGACTTTTTGCGTCTTTTACAGAGCTTGAAAGACTAGATTTTAGCATAAAACTGCTCCGTTTTGACGCCAATTGCTTTCGTTTCCACAAAACCAAGGTTTTCATGTACTCAGATGATCGATCCAGAGATGGATAACTTCAGGGGCCATGAAGAGAGGCTCGTCCTTGTTGATAGTGTCCGCAACACTCTAGGATGAAGTAGCTTTGGGAATGGCCCATAACCTGGAGACTAACTGATCATCCGAATCACTATCGCCATCATCACTATCCGAAGAACAAAAATCACCGAGCAGATAATCAACCACCTGAAAGAAGATGTACGCATGACTTTAGCATCTCCGTCGTCATTGTTCATACTATAGTATAGATGTAAGAGCAAAAAGTTAAAAAGACTCTTGAAGCAAGGCCAGTACATTACTAACTAATTGTTAGAGGTCATCCCCACCAAGCCTATATAGCTGATAGTGCAAAATCTCTTTCAGAGACTCACTTTCAAGGAAAACCTCAGCATAGTTTATTCACGAGAAAAACTTTCCCATTTATCCTTTGTCCGTTACGTTCTTTTCATTTTGGCGACAGACATAGGGGTGCAGGACAACAGGAACTAATACCCAAGCTATTCTATGCACACATATCATCAAAGTTAGAATGGTGCATCTTCAGTCATAAGGAGGAGGAGCAAATATTTTAACAGGTAAAATTATGGGTAGTGAGACATCAAAGGAGACGCAAGACTTGGAATATGTCAGAAAATTGAGAAACACCTCGGCTCAGAAGAATGTCTATGGAAGAGTTACCTGTTGGGGTGACACAGGCTTAATTTCATTATTGCTCGATTTAGCTCCCCCATGGTTTGAGCAATTTATACCATTGAGCCAAACGATAGTCTTGCAGTGCCTACAATATCCTCTGTCAAAGATTATTTTCCTCCTTGAATTGGCTGCATACATTCCATAATGAAAAAGTGAGAAGGGCACGAAAGGTCAGCAAGTTTCCAAATCAGGTGGCAAAGCTCAAAATAATCGTTGCATGCAATCCAATCCATTAACTGTACATTGAGTTTATTTGCGGCAATTAGATAATATTACACAGGAAAAAAATCATTCCCGTATCAGGTTCACGGAGCTTGAAGTGCAAAATATTACTTTTCCACAGAAAAAATTTCGAATATAATGTACCCATTACCACATTAAACAAACAAAATGCATCTAATGCATGTGCATTTGAACTTCATAAGCTAGCAGAACAGGTATACCTATATATGATCTTTTAAAGGCTTCCCTCCAGTCAATATATGGCACAGCTGTTTCCTCAGGTGTAGGTGTATCTTGCTGATCATCGAACAGTGATCTATTTTGCTGGTGCTTGGTTTTCAAACTATTATCGGCACGAGGAAAAACTCTTGTATAATAAGTCTGCCAGAGAGAGTTATCACTCGCCGCATAATTCCATGACCTTCAATTAGAAGATCCAAAGAGAAGATTAAGAAGCAAAATCATACTTTCTCAGAAATCCAACAACAGGAAATGCAATGGACTTTCCAAACATAGTGTTTACTCAGAGAATTGGCAAACAGAACAGAACTTTACCAGCAGACAAGCATGGCAGCAATTAGAGATGGAAAATCTAGGAAACTGAAGATATGCAGCAGAACATCTTGTGGGAGCTGGGAAGAATCTGAAACACAGAGAAATTAGTGAATGTCATTTTCTGAGTAAAAGAATTGGAGAATATACATAACAAAGATGCAAATTACCGATATCTTCCTGGCGTGTTTTGCGTTGCTTCTTATAAGCAATTTTTGCATGCTTGAATTCTGTCAGAACCATATTTTTCTTCTGCTTTGGCAAGGCAGCATCCGCAGCCTGAGCAAGCAAAGTAGCCGATGAAACAGCACTCTGTGTCTTCATTCTAGCGTGGAATTGATCACAACACAGCAACCAAACCTTCAAATCTCGATGAATAGTAAATAAATTTTGCGAATGTCAAAATACTCGCTTCTTGCATAAATAACTCGACTTGACATCAGAGATGCAGGCGTGGAGTTAGCCACTAACTTTTAAGAACCACAGGCGAGTTCATCGAACCAAATGAAATTTAATAATCGAAGGCGAGAGAACTTTCTTATTCCTCAATTCAGGTAAGTGAACTCCGAAACCCTAACACGATGGCCGTATCCGATGTTCATCAGCAGTCGGAAATCGCCATGCTTCACATAAAACGTGAGGCCATCACAGATATCGAACAGCACACGGCAAAGCCACACGCACACAACCAATTGGGCTTCCCTAACCTCTGAAGCGATTCAATCGATTCTCGACACCGGAAACAACGAGACCGATCGAGGAATCGCATTCGACGGCAGACATCAATATCATCGTATGCCGAGCCAGAGCCCCTAGCGGAGGACGACTTACTCGGGAAGGAGACGGAAGGCGGCGAGGGCGTCGTCGAGGACGACGGACTTGAGATTCTTGGGGAGCTCGTGGTAGGCGGCCCTGAGGATGAAGCTCAGCTCCTTGCAGGCGATCGGGTACCGGTGGACGGTGGCCAAAGACCCCCTCAAGCCCAGCTCCCGGTACCTCTCGGCGGCGGTGGACATCGTTCTTCTTCCTCCGTCGCTGCGGACGGGCATTCGAGAAATGAATTTCTCTCGACGGTTTTCGGAGGATCCCGCGGGGAATGTGCCGTCGTGGCCGCCTTAAATAGGTTCGCCGCTGCTAATCAGGTCGGATCGAACCGGGTTCGATATTAGGGCCGGTCTTTCGCCGGTTTTCCATCGAGGTCGGTTCAGCTGTATACCCGGTTCAATTTTCAGTCCGGTTTTGTTAAATTCGGAATGTTCCGAGGGACCCGAAACACCAGACGTGAGGGGAAGACATATTGAATTGAATCTCAAAATGGGAAGGGTATCCATGAATATGAGAAATGCTGGCAAAACAACATCCTTTTTCATCTAAATCAATCATCATATCTTAGGACATAATATATATAAATAATATATATATATGAAATTTTTAAAACAAATAAATGCATGTACTAGATAGGGGAAATGTTGTAATCTAGAAGTGTCTTGAAAACATCTCTCCATCTTCAACCGAGAGAAAAGGAATCTCTCCATCACTAGTTCAACAGGCAGGGGATGTCCCTTGCCCATCTTGAGAGGTTTGACTGTGCTCCTTAGCAAAAGGGAGAAAAAGGAAAACGAGAGAGAGAAACTAAGGCTTTTTTGAGTAGGGGCGTTCAGAATTATTGAGAATGTTTCAGATTGTTCTAATTCGAAAAGTGCTTCGCAAAGCAGAGATTAGACCCCATGAAAAGTGCGAGCACTTATAACCGAGTGCCGTGATTTATCGGTCTAATTTTCAGATATTCACCTAATTCATTGATTTAATGAGTCCGATAGGTTAGTGAATAGATTGCTAAAGCCTAAAAAGGAATAATCCTTCCACAAAATCGGGTAATCTACCTCTTATGCCTTCTTGAATTTGTTATGTTTTCAAGCCTCTTTTGTGGACTCCCCTATTTTACCACAGATATGAATGAAACTCTTTCGTGAAAAAAAAAAAAAAAAAGTTAGTATCATTTCCGTTGATGTTATCTTAACCTAAGCCCAAGTGCAGGTGCCCAATTAAGAACCTCAACTAGAATAGTAACTTCCTAAGAAGAAAACATGGACTCAAGGACTGGACCATACCACCTTTCCTCACAATCTAATAATTTTGCAGTAGTTTGGTGACAATTAGTATAAATTATTCTCGTCTGTTAGCACTTTTGTCTTATCACAGAATGTTCCTCTTTAGTCCCACGCAGTTTCCTAGACAGGAAATTATCAATAGAACTGCTGCTTTATGATACTTCTTTTGTCATTCATACTCATCTGGTTAGATCTCGTATCAAGGCAACATGACGAAATAAGTCTGTGAACCAACAAGTGACTAGAAAAATAATGTCACGAGCTTGAAAATGAAACAACCCAATCAAGCCAAACGAAATTTCCACTGTAAATTTTGAAAGATTTATACAATCTACAACTACAAGTGCTCTTCTATGAGCTGATCAATCATAGGCTGCTGACAAACTAATAATTCACTTGCAAACATACCCTTAAATGCATTCCCAAGCGCCACGCTGTTTTTTCAAACATCAAGCCCCATTTACTTAAACAGGACAATCTACATTCCTAAGGCCAAGGAGAAGAGTTGCAAATGACATGCTGATCGCCAGAGACAAGCCGAGGACCCCTTATAAATCATTCTGTACACAGGCCGGAAAGCGCATTCTGAGGACGGCTATAATACATTCTGGTATGAGCCATGTGGTAATGTCGGGATTCCTCCATGTGGTAATGGCACTAACTGCCAACTTGTTCCTCCCAGGATCGGATCACTTTTGACTCGAACTCTGGCGGGTTGTTTCTATCCACAAGACCATAACCTTGAAAAGAATATGCTCATGAATGCCTAGAGGAGCCTCCACTTGTTGCCCTCTTAAAGGAAGTATGTCAGCTGCTGCTTCTTCCGAGAACCTCCTTCACCGTACAGATCATTCCACTGCTTAAGTTCAGCCATCACAGATCCTTCGGATGCGAAGCTTGCAGCGACCTGCATTTCACATTTCCGAAATGGATGATGTTTTGCATTGGATGTAATTTTACACTCATTCCATAGTTACCCAATGACTGTTGCAAGAGAAGTCTGAGAAAACAAAACCTCTCCTGCAGCTTCAAAGGAGCTTAGAAGATGGGAAAGAGAGATTCAGTTACCTGATTCTTTGCCTGCCTCAAGTCTTCCATACTCAAGGGCCTTAAAGCAATTGGTTCCTCCTCTTTATTCTCTTCCTTTTCTTCCTTTTCTTCCTTTTCTTCCTTTGTGTCGGGGACTTCTTCCGAGCTCTCAACTTCTTTAGCTCTTCGCTTTTTTTCCTGTAAGCATATTTTCAATGATATTTCAGGAGACATTGTGACAGTCACTGCAAGAACAATCGACAAAATAAAGCATGACCACCAACAGATGACATGCAAAGAGAATTTACCAGACTTTTCTGTCTTTCCTGCTGAATCAGATCTCTAACAGGACGATATGCTGCAGTCACACACAAATTCTGTTTCCAGCAATCAATGGAAGGATGTAATCAGCAGTCGGAACCAATAACTGAGAGGATAAAATTCATTATTCGTTCCTGTACTTATCATTATAGTTATAATTATAGACAAACCTTAAGATCGCTTCCACTGTATCCTTCTGTCATAGCTGCAAGCTCTTTATAATCCAGATCTGCCACTACCTCCTTTGCCAGAAGAGTTTTCAGGATCAGTTCCCTGCTCTCAATAGATGGTAGACCAACCATAATCCTGCTCATATGATGAACAATTCAACCTCACAATTGTGAATTTCAGCAATATTGACACACAAATTTTACCCTATACGAGAAGGTGTACAGGCATGCATTTATACACAATGCAATGTACCTGCGCTCAAACCGCCTGATAATAGCTTCATCAAGGTCGAAAGGTCTATTGGTTGCTGCAAGAACCAAAATACGTTCGCCAGATTTTGTCAAAAGACCATCCCAATGCGTCATGAATTCATTTTTAATCTTCCGCATGGCCTCATGCTCTCCAACTCGAGTCCTTTGCCCAAGCATGCTATCCACCTCATCCACAAAGATGATGGTGGGCGAAACCTTAGCTGCCAGTGTAAAAAGCGCTCGCACATTCTTTTCATCTTCCCCGAACCATTTTGAAGTAATGGTGGACATGGAGACATTGATAAAACTTGCTCCGGCTTCATTTGCAATGGCCTTTGCCAGCATCGTCTTGCCAGTACCAGGGGGTCCAAAAAGCAATATACCTCTGCAAGGCTTAAGAAGCCCACCTTTGAAGAGGTCTGGCCTTCGGAGTGGGAGCATGACTAACTCTTGAAGCGATTCCTTAGTCTCATCCATAGCACCAATGTCAGCAAATGTTACTCCAATTTCATTTGCTGGAATAACCTCAGGCCTTATCCGCTTCTCAAATTCATTATCAGGGGGAACTTCCTGTTAAAAATAATAATTCCCACTCGGTTACTTATATATGTCACAGTATGTATAACTGCCAGTGGTGCATATTAATTGCCCCACTTCAAGCACATAGTGAGATAAAATTATGGTACCCATCTTGCTTTCATAGAGAACTCAATATAGAATCTTTGAAAAAGTACCTTAGTGCATTAATGTAACGAATTAGTGAACACTTTGAGACAATGCCATTTGAGCAGACCACATTTTTAATCATATGAGGCAAAATAAAGCTGCAAATGGGCTACTTCCCAGGTAGAATTGAAGAACCAATTATTCTTTTATACTCTTTGACAAAATGGCTACTTAGCCACCAGCAAAAATAACGACTGCTGAAACCTGAAAAAGCTTAATAGTCCTTATTTTGTGAATGCTCTCAGTCTTATGATGGAATGCCCTTAGAAGATCAAATCTAAGACCTAACTCCAAACATATCGTCCTCATTTTATAGTTATCTCCGTAATTCAGACTTACCGGTGCTTTCGATGGATTATCTACGTCCTTCTTTGCTGCAGAAGCTGACTTTTCCGTCTCACTCTTGGTTTCAGGTGCAGAATTATCAGGCTTTGAATCAGTTTTTGCGCTCACTGCTTCTCCTTCCTTTTCCTGAAAAGAAAAAGGTAACATGATTGAACAAACCATGTAGGTGTAAGGATTGGGCCTCCTTTGCCCAGTTTAGAAATTTGCGGTACCAAAAGTTAGGCCAACCTTTGAAGATTCAGAATTTTGCTCCAGCTTTAAAGAGTGTTTGTCACCACTTTTGCCCTCCTCAAATATATTTAACCCATGGGACAAACTGCAAAAGAAAAAAAAGAGGAAGATTTGGTAACAAAATTCCAACAAACATTGAGACAGAGAGGGTTAGGTGATTGCTCCTAAAATTAATCAAAGAGGATAGAGACCTCTTGGAAGATATGACAAGCTTCCCATTACGGTATTCTGGTTCCTTGTTATTCATAAGATGGTACGATAAGGCAGAGACCACAATCTCTTCAATATAATTGCCTAGGACCATTGTGTCTGACTGGCAGATTGATCCCAGATCATCGCAGATGATATCATTTTCTGCTAGAACCTCGGCAATGTGGTTCTTGTTATCCTGGACCTGAAGCATCTTCATATCCTCTTCCAATTGAGCTTTCCAGCTGACAAGATTAGTCTCATCTTCAGGTGGCCGGATTTCAATGTTGTAGGGGAACAAAAGACTGAGCCTCTCATCAACTTCTCTATAGTCATCATCTGTGTCCAGCTTACGAGAACCAAGTATTAGGACTGCTCCTGACAGCTTCTGCACCATCTTATGGAACAGCTTCTGCAACCGTTCTGACTGGAGAAGAAGCTTCTCCGCATCTCTGAGGTACAGAATGATGGGAGCGGTTTCTGATACCGAAACCAAAACCTATAAACAAAAATAATAGTGTTTCTGTCAATAACCATAAGAAATATAGGAGCTGCTGTCATTGTTAGCAAAAAGACTTCAAGCAACCTAGAAAAGTCACTACATCAGGTTCGTGGACATGAAAACACTGGGGACAAGAAATTTTGACTTTAACATTAAAGAACCATGACAACTGTACCTTGTAAAGTGATTGCAGAAATACTCTCTCATCAAAACACAACTTGCCCAAGCGCTTTGGAAGTCCTGGTAGTGAAAAAATTGGCTCATGAGAACAACAAAGAAATAAATGTTTTCCCTGGAGTGGCTAACTGATGGCATTGGAAAAGGGGAAAAAAAAAGAAAAAGAAAAGAAAAGAGAGAGAGGACAAATCTGCTAAAATAACACTGATAACTATTTTAAAATCTTCTCAAAGTTCAAGTTTTTCATGATGCAGGCCTGCAGAGGAGAAACTACAACAGTCCCAGTCACTTGCATTAACAAGTATAGATTTAATGCTTAGTCTAAATTCATGACATTAACTATATAATAATCAACTTCATTATATTGAGGAACAAAGTGACACATAAGGTCCATCATTTCACCGAGTTTGGAACACGTATTCAAATCAGGCATATATGCATTCATTAGTGGTCAACCCAACAAACTGTCTCTTGCTAAAGAATCAAGAGCATTACAAAGAGATCCAAGTGTAACCTGAATTGATAGGAGTGCACTCAGAGTATACACTACTCGTATCAGACATTGCCGATGAATTCCTGCGATGCTTGGGAGGATTACTTGACTCTTCCATTGCCCTAAGCAGAAAAATATGCAAAGCATTTATTAGGGCAGAAAAGAACAAGAAGATTATGCATAACCAAGACAGAGAGCTTTGAATAGCATTTCAAAAAATATAGTCAGAACTGAAGGAGCCAGGGTTAATTGCCTAAATATCTTGATTTTGTTACCTTGATCTGATGTCTGTACTACTGCTTTGCCTGCTCATGCCTGCATTAAAATCATTGATTAGACTAGAACGGCAAAAAACAAGTGAAAGAAGACTGCATGATGAGTAAATTTGTCAAAGGATGGCTGTCTCAATAATCAGGTAAACTCTGTCCAAGAAGTTCCAAGCTTATTTAAGTATGTCTTTCAAATGAAGGTTGTCTGGTCATACCTCTTTTTTGATCTCTTGGTGGGGCACCTGAGAAGGAACTAAGCAAACTCGACATTCTGTCGAATGTCGCCTCTGATATGGACCTCTTGAAAGACTGAAGAATAAAAAAAATTCAGATGCACATAAAATTTTGACACTAAACAATTTTAAGAATATAGCAACAAAAGGGGCCAATTTCTGTTCGGTTCATGAGTTTGCTCAATTAATTCTCATTCACTCAACTCCATTCATACACATAGATAACCAAAGAGTCTAATATACTAGCCTGTGTTACATATAACTATTTCTTACCGGTTCTTTGTTTGTGATGCCATATTTATTCTGCATCTGTTAAAAGGAATTTTAAACACGTCAGCATGATGAAGCTAAGAGTCTGTAAAAATAAGATCACTGATGCATTCAGTCACCTTCAGTGAAAATTCAGTAACATCCAATAGCAGCAACTTTGATTCAAAGAAATGAGACAACGCCTTGGCAAGCATTTGCTGGTAAAGCTCTGCAAAAGATTATAAATTATGCCAGGTCATGTCGAAGAACCAGGTACTTCAAAAGAGACATGTAATACTGGAGAACTTACCAGCTGGTCCACTGAGCAGAATAGTCCTACTAGCAGGCGAAAGGTTTCGTGCATGCTTAGAGAGGTCGGAATGCTTCAGATGCACATAGGCAGCACTGGTCAATAACGCCCGAGTTTGCTCACTGTAATATCATGAACACAGCATTGTAATCATTACAATGATATCGATGGAAAACTGTGCATCTGCCAAATGCATTAACAAATCACAAATTCAGAGTTATGCGACAACTCTGACCAAATGAAGGCATGGAGGCCCTATTCTTTTCAAAAGCATATAAGGCAAAAAGGCAAAGTCAATGCATTAGTAATCTCAGAAGGAAAACATGGTTGACAAATAAAGCAAGACTGCAGGTCAGGGTGTCTTCCATCAGAATTGCAACAAATCTCTCAAATTCAACAGCGAAGAAGGAAAGACAATTCTATGGAAGGCAAAGGGTTAAACTACCTCCAAAAAATATCAAAGCTGTATCGAACACCGAAAATCCTTGGACACGATAAAAAGCTCTGTACTATGACTATGAAAAGACATTAGCCATCAAGATCAAACGTAATCAAACCAATGCTTCATCACCTTCAGTAAATCATTTAGATCAAAAACTGTATCTTTCATCCACTATTTGAGACAACAATCCTGCAGGAACTAATGCTCTTCTTTACTCTTAGCACGATGATGCTCTCGAAATAGTAAACGCAAATATGTTTTATGACACACTATGCTGCGCCTAAAATACAGACGCTGATCTTGAAATTACAACGGATGAACAGGACACCAGTTTGACAAAGGCCGCATTAAATGCAGATTTCTCCAGATAGAGACCCAAAACTATAATCATCTAAATTAAGAAATGAAGGGTATTTCATTCCACGTGATCGAAAAGAAGGACATTTCCATGTGGGTAAGCATCCGAGGGAAGAAAAGCAACATTAACAAGACCCAGAAAAAAGAGGAAAGAAATCCTACGTCATTTTCACATCGAATACCACAAGAAAAGGCCTATTTCTCCGCCGCACCAACACGTCAAGTTAAACCACCATTGATGATCCAAGATATTAGATTAAATTAAACCGTTTCGAATTATTAACGGAATTTAATTCCAACACGGGTGGGTTAAGCAGTTCTTGATCCGGCGGCGACAGATCTCGAACGAGTTCCGAAAACGGCAGCATCAACCCCACGGACGGCGCGATTTACGTACCATCCATGAAAACCACGCCGAGCAGCTCCGGGCACCGAGTTGCAGAGAAAACCAAAAAAAGTAAAAAAAAAAAAAAAAAAAATGCGGAAGCAATGTTATCACCTTAAATAATAGGGGAACTCATCGAACTTAACGGTGCTCTCCCTGCCGTCGACGATCTGCCTCATCAACTCCTGCTCGATCATGTCCGCCGTCACCTCGCCGGCGGGGCAGTTCCCCCCGCCGACCCACCGGCTGACCGTCTGCCCGGAGGCCAGCCCGAGGCCGACGCCGACGCCGAGCCCCACGCTGAGAGCCGACAACAACACGTTCTTCTGTTCCATGCCGCCGCCCCGATCAGGAGAAGAAGAAAAGAACCGACAACCCACACACACCCCTCTCCAAAGCCTTTCCTCGCCTTTAGAGGAAAAGACACGGCGACGGAGACAATCTCGAGACAATCTCGGAACGGGGAAAACGAAGGACGAAAGGCGGGACAAGTATTTGCACGGAGCGATTCAAGGAATCCGAAAGAGAGAGGGAGAGAGAGAGAGAGAGAGATGGAGGGAGAGAGGGAGAGAGGGAAGGAGTGATTGGTTGGTGCGGAATGCAATGAATGTTTTCTCCTGCGTTTCCTGTTATTTTCAGACAAGGAAGAGGAGAGAGAGAGAGAGAGAGAGGGAGAGGGAGAGGGAGAGAGAGGGAGAAGGGGGATGGGGTCGTGTCGTTGGGTATATATGTCCGAAGAAAACGTACAGGGCATGAAGACGGGTTTGGTTGGCAGGTTAAAATGTAGGGGACTTCGGTGGGGAAGGGGGAGCAAGACTATTTATAGTGATCTGTGATTGGTTGGAATTGAGTGCCGCCGGGGGTACTTTCATTTTATTTTCATTTTATTTTATTTATTTTTCTTTTCTTTTCTTTCCTTTCCTTTCTTTCCTCACTCTCTCTCTCTCCCCCTCTTTTTGACTGACCGGTCACCTCTTCTCCCTGTTTTTTTCCTTCCTCCTGTTTTTCCCTTTCCGCCTTTTTCTTTCCTCTTGCGACTTTTTTTTTTTTTTTTTTTTTACTTTATGGTGGTGAGGCCATGGAAGAATTTCCCGCTGACCGGTATTCAGATGGTCGGTCCTAATGTACGATTGTCCTGGCGACCAAGTATTGCATATCGAATTCTCCGATGTATGTGTGTGGGGTTTGATTTAGATCGAAGTTTTATGGCAAAAATAGATTCAATGCTGGAAATGTCGAAGCGAATTGAAATATATCCTTTGAGGTTTGGGTATATTTTTCATCTAAAATTAAGATGATTCATCACATTTCCTAACATAACAAAAGGAATTTGATCCGATAATAATTCATTTCCTGCATTTTCTAAATATTTCACTCGTCAATCATGCATCGGTCATAACTGCTCGCTTTTCCCCCCTATCATAATGGTTAGCTTAGTAGTGTATGAATTATTATTAAGTGAATCTCAAGTCGAAGGATTGAATTTCCCAATTGCTTCTTAACCTTATAAAGCCCAATTCGTCTACGACAAAGATTTGCACATATCATGATATATGATAATTCTTTCTCTAATCCCATGAGTTGTGATTATGGTTCAAAGCGAATAATTGATTGCTGAGTAGGACTTTCATGGTAACACTTGGGGCGCAAGTTGCTGTTTTCCACCGCCTTTTTACCAAATGGCACGTCGACATCGCCGGGGATCGCAATTGCCGAGTAATTTCCGCCCACAATGTGAACGTCTCCATAATGTCTGCTTGACTTGGCTTGTTTCCCATCAATCAATCACCTCAAGCTTTTTTCTATTTGGTAGTCACTTTTTCTCGTCCCGTTTAACTTTTTTTTTTTTTTTTTTTTTTTTTTGGGTCGCACATGGGAGAGACCCTTAAAAAGCTAAAAAATTTTCTTTTTTTTTTTTTAATCTAATTTCTCTTTTTCCTTTCTCCTCTTTTTCCGCACTCACTTTCCACGTTCCGTGGGCCGCCACCCCATGTGCAGACCCCACCCAATAGAAAGTGGCGGCTAATATTTCTCCCCACTCTCGCTATACTTCCAACCCAAGTAAACTCATGCGTATTGCATATAATTGCCGTATTACAAAATTAAAAAAACATTAAAGTCATGCATGTGCATAGGCCGGCATGTATAAATGCATATAAATATATATATTGAAGGGCAAAAGTAAAGCATTGTCTTTAAAAAGCTGAATTTGCCCTTTGACATTTCTTTTTCTCTTTTGGGTCAAAACCTTTTGATATTTTCAAAAAGAGCTTTCTGTTTTTTTTTTTTTTTTTACCACGCTGAGAAACGTGCATTCATTAAGTAATTATGTAAAAAATCGGGAAGACTATCTAATGAACAGGTAAAAAGATCTCATCAAACTACTGTCGATGCCTTTTGGGACCTCCTTTGTTCTACTTTTAAAAAGGCTCGAGCAATAACATTATCTTATGACGTATATGCATGTGTGCGGAGTGGGCAATTGGAGCACTCGAGTGCGTGGATAGAATGACAATGGAACTTTTCCAAAGTTCACGAGTGGATAATTTTTTAAACATTCGAGTCAATCGAATATAAATCATAGAAAAGAAAATTTCCTCAAATTGAAAGGAACATGGTTTGGATTCTGAAATGGGTAATATATCTTCGGAATTGACTGAATTTTCTAAACTGATATTTATAGATATTTTGCTTGTGTCATTTGTGTTAAATATGATCCTGAAATTATTTAAATAAGCATCGAATTTCGTGAAAATTCCAAATGTATGTTTAAAATCGAGAACTATTTCGGATGTTTTGATTATTATTATAACTGCAAGGTGGATCAAGAATAGTAAGGTGAATATCATAATATATCATACGACTTCCACGCTCTTCCAAGCCAAAAGTGATTGTGGCCATAGTGGACATTGTTTGCTTAGTACTGGGCTTGTCATGAAAGGCAGAGGTGATAAATCAGCATATAAAATTCTTAGGGATAATAATGTGAATAGTCCCCAAAATTTGACCAAATGTGCAATATGATTATTGTAATTCATGAACTTTTGTTCAATATGCAATATGATTCCTAAGCTTTTAATTTATTTGATGTGATCCCTTGATTTTTAGTACATGTTCAAATTATTCCATAAATTATATAAAAATATTCAATATTATCCTTCTACAAATTCAAGTTCAAGGACAACATTAAACATTTTCAACTAAATTAAACATATATCAAAAGTTTATGGACCGTATTAAACAATTTGAAAGTTCGAGAACAATAAAGCACATTAGGATAAAACTCAATAATTACATTGAACATATTAAAAATTCATAAATCGCATTGCACATAGAGCCAAAGTTCATAAACCATTTGTATCATTTTCCCAAATTCTTGAGAAAAATGACATAAGCGGTCTCTGATTTTGACTCCATGTGCAACGTCATTTCTAAACTTTTAATTTTTTTAATGCGGTCCATAAATGTATGGTTCATGTTCAATCAAATTTTTGAACTTTTAATTTATTCAATGCGGTTCATATTATTCATTATTGTCCCTTAATTTGAATTAAATGAAGGACAACACTTGACATTTTTATATAGCCTAAGGACTAAATTGAATATGTACGACAAGTTCAAGAACCATTTGTATCATTTTTTTTCAAATTCTTATAGAAAATGACATAAATGATTTATGAATTTGATTCCATGTGCAATGTAATTTTTGAACTTTAAATTTTTCAATATGGTCCATAAATATTTGCTTCATGTTCAATCTAGTCTATGAACTTTTAAAATTTTCAATGTGGTTTATAAATATTCAATGTTATCCATTCATTTAAATTAAACAAAGGACAACAATGAACATTTATTGAACATATATGAAAAGTTCGAGGATCACATTGAATAAATTTAAAATGTAGGAACGATATTGCACATTGAACTTAACTTTAGGGACCGCGTTAAACGAATTAAAAGTCCAACGATAATATTGCATAGTGGATCAGAGTTCATGAATGATTTGTGTCATTTTTCCAATTCTTATTTAGAACTTAACCCATCTAAATTCGATTAATTTCATATAAATATATTTTTTTAAAATCATATTGAGAGAAAAAGAGATCTTATTCGACCAGAAATTTCAATTTTCCAAAGCAAAGCAATCTAGTGCCTACGAATTATAACTAATAAATGCAAAGTGTCATTCTTGTCAACTCACAAAATTAGGGATAAATCGCAATGATACTTATTCCATTAAGTCCACCCCTCTCGACTATAGTGCCTAGGACAATTAGGGCACATGCCATTGAACGATAGCTAAATTTTCTCGACGAATTAGATGAGAAATTCAATACAAAATCTATAGATTGGTGCCTACCAAATTTTAAAATCAAGATGGTAGGCACAATTATCTCTTACGTCGAGATCAATAGATTGCATGACCACCCCTAGTAAATTCGCGCGTGATCATTACTTCCTCCGACTATAATTACACATGTTAAAGCTCGTGGACCATCACAACATCACGTCACGCCACGTCCACTGTCGCGAAGTCGGTAGAGAATAGCAAGGGGAGGGGGATAGACAGACGCATCGCACTCCTACCACCATCGAAAAAACAACATTAAAGTCGAAAAGCCAGCGTGCCTAAAAGCAGTGGCTTTTGTCTAATCGCATGATGTTAGCTCGTTTTTTTTTTAATTTTTTTACTCCGATGAAAAGGTCCAATCCTCCCTAAAAGTCGGGGGGCGAGCGATAGCTGCTCTTATCAATCGAGAGGCCACACGACCATGACAAACAGAACGAGGGGGGTTGCCTAGAGAATCTTTCTTTTTAAAATTTATTTAAGGATTTCTTTAATAATTTCCCTTTTAATTATTTTGAATGAAAAATCGATAAATAAGATTCCTTTGGGCATTTCAGAGCATCTTCGCTTTGGTCCCCGAGGCCCTTTTCCGCCTCAGCATCACATGGTCTTGGCCTTTTCAGACCCGAAAACCTCCTCCTCCTCCTTTTTTTCTTTTTAATCTTTCTTTTGTGACCTTTTTTTTTTCGATTTGATTTGTGGATTACACGCAATGCCACAAGAACTTTCCACCCACTTTATTACCCGCATGCCACGCCAGACCTTACTAGGCATTTTGTCCTTCTGAATCCATCGAAAAAGAAAATCTGTACTATTTTCCCTGTTTGGCTACTATAAAATTCCAATTGACCCAACTTTACAAATATATGTGTCTATATAAATCTGGTATGTCCCACAATAATTCAATCGAAAATGGTTGGACAAGATCCACGCATTTTTCTTGACAAGGACAAGGGAGAGATACTAAATCAAATACAGAAAATATAAGGACTAAATATCACTTATTCACTGAGAGTCATTGTCGCCTCATATATACAGAAGAAGCGATGTATTTCTTTTTGGACAAAAGGAATGTGCAGGAATGAGTACATTATACACAAGAGATTTTCGATTTTTTTTTTTTTTTTTTTTTTTTGTGATTTGGGCATGAATTTTAATGAGATTTATTTGCTATTTTCCTCTCCTTTTTTAAGCATTTTGATATTACACAAAACACATCCTTTCATGCCTGCACATAACCACCAAGAAATGTTGGCCAACGACTTTGCATGCACGAAATTTCCTGTCATTTTCTTGATTGGCTTCTTTCATTTTATTTAATTGTTATGATTTTCAAATTAGCTTTTTACTTCTCCTGGAAGGGGCATGGACAAGATCTGAGCGTTATTCTTGACCAGGACAAAAGAAATATTCTACCGTTCATGACCAGAACAAGAGAAATTTTCTAAATTGTATACACAAAATATAAGAGTTAAATATCAGTTCTTAACTCAGAGTCATTGTTGCATCGTATATTTAGAAGAAGTGAATGTATTTCTTTTTAGAGGAAAAGAATGTACGGGAACGATTGAATTTTAAGCAAAAAAATTTTGATTTTTTTCCCTTGATTCGAGCATGAATTTTAATGAGATTCATTTGCTATTTTTCCTCTCATTTTTTTAAGCATTTTGATATTACACAAAACACATCCTTTCATGCTTGCACATAACCACTAAGAAATGTTGGCATAAGACTTTGCATGCACGGAACTTCCTACCATTTCCTCAATTAGATTCTTCAAATTCTTTCTAACCGTCACAATTTTTAATGAGCTTTTTACATCTCCAGGAAGGAGTATCGACAAATGGTTGGAAAGGACGCCACAACTTGGCCTCTCGTTGTCGAGCTTTTGAGGTTGGAAGTTCTTTTGAAATGCTGTTCAAGTCAAATTTGCTTTTTGCGAATTGCACATCAACAACAGTCGCCTTTCCCTGTGTCCATCGCAGAGGAAACACTGTTTCTTTTTTGCTTCTAAGCCACCTTTGCAGATCTGCTAAGTCACTCCTTTGCCAGCCAACCAGAACCAAAGGAAAGGAAGGGGAACCCCCTCATACCATCCCACCTAGGAAAGTTCAAAACCTGATTTTTCTTAAAAAAATCATCATCCCGAGGAAAAAAAACTCATGGTGTGGGAATCAAACCTTTTTTCAAAAGTCAAATCAATAGTATATATAATTATAAATGAGTAGTGGGATTCTTCCGGACTTCATATGCACTATTAGGTTTCTCGCATAACAGTCGATTTTACTTCTCATGTCATTTCTAGAATAAGTTTATACAATGCTTTACCAATTCAGACATATGTTACAAATTCAAATCTTGCATGAGGACGGTCTTATGCTAATTTGTCGTTTTACATATTATAGTGTTTTTATCTCCTCCCATCAGTCTAGAACTTGGGTAATTGGGGAAATTTCGTGTTCGTGTATTGACAAGTACAGTGAGGTTTTGTTACTCAAAACTCTTTCAGACCTTTCCATTTGGAGGAAGTGCCGACGAGCGAGGATGTGGACAGGAACCGGAATCCCAACACCGGAGGGCAACATCATTAGCCCTCCCCTGTCCGCCATATCACGCGTCCAATTCTGGCCGTCCGTCGTGACGGGGCCAGTTTTCCCTTTTTTTTTTCTTGGACGTTTGTTGTTGTGGCCCCGGATGTCAAACCTTAATGACTCCTCAAATCATTCAATAATCATTAAACAATCCTTGTAAATCAAAACTAACTGGTCATGATGAAAAAAGTTCATACAACGACACCAACCTTTGCTACGATTGGGTTTGAGCTTGGGAAGAAAGAAGCTACGAATAGTTCATAAATTTTGATTTGATTCGTATTGTTGTCTTTTAACTTTATTATGTTTGATGCGGTTCCTGAACTAATGACTTGATCTGGTCTTTAAATTATAGAGTTAATACTCTGGAAAACCCCAAACTGGTACACATGTGATAAATCTACCCCAAAATATTTTTGACTACCAAAAACCCCAAACTTGTATACCTTTGACAAATTTACCCTAAAATGGTATACCTGTGACAAATTTACCCTATGTTAGTTTTAATTAAATTTTCTTATTAAATTATAAAGTTAAATGACACGTGACGATTGACCGATATACCAATTTGGGATTTTACACTCTATTTGTCACAGTTTACAATTTTTGTGATTTTTTTGTGGTATTAATCTAATTTAGCGGAGGGTACATTAGTCATAAATTTACCAGTTTGGGGTTTTTTTTGGTCAAATAAATTAGTTTTGGGTAAATTTGTCATAAATATACCAGTTTAGGGTTTTTTTATAGTTAGTCAGGGTAAATTTGTCACAGGTGTACCAGTTTGGGGTTTTTCATGGTTAGAAAAATAGTTTGGGGTAAATTTGTCACAAGTGTACCAGTTTGGGGTTTTTTAAGGTATTAACCCTAAATTATATGAACATGTCCAATATGACCCTTCCAATAATTTGAGTTAAAGTAATATGTTGATTTGACTTTCAGTCTGTTAAGTTTAAACGATGAATAATAAAAAAAGAAGTTACAATAATCTCAGTCATTGAATAACAATGAATATGCTTTTTTGTCGAAAAAAATTAACATGTTCACCGTATTATAATTCATGTCACCAAACGATGTCTAATTTATCGTTTGAACAAATGGAATGACTATACTAAACACTTATCAGTAGTTCAAAAATCACATTAAACTAATTAAAGTTTATGGACAGTATTACACATCAAGCTAAAATTTAAGAATCATTTATATTATTTTTCTTTTTTGAGCTTCTAAGCAGGAGGTTGAACTTGGATGAATAAGAACAGTCGGGTCTAATTGCCAAAGGTTGAACTCGTGTGAAGAAATTGAGGTCCCATGTAGCAGACCACAGGAGTAATTTATTGAATACGAAAATCTGTCACAAATCAAAAACTGTTTTAATGAAAGGGACGCCTGCATATCCTCTTCTCATTTCGGTGACTATCCATCCTCCAGAATTAATTAGGTACATATTGACTAAACAAGCTGGACAAAAGTGTGCAATGAAGTCACAGTTCATGAACCCATAACCATTCCCATTCAAGCCATATCTGACAGCCACCCAAATCAATTCGGGGGCAGGTAATCGATATTTAAGGGAGACTAAGTAAGAGTGATATTAATATCATAAGCGATGGGATGTGTCATGTAGGACGACCGGTGATAATTGTACTGTTATATCGGTGATTTTTAGGAATTTCGCATAAAAGTTTAAAATTAAATTGGTAAAATTGACAGATTTAGGTTAAATTGGCCAATAAATTGATTACTATTTTCCGGAGACATAACGATGGCAACTTTTCGACTTTCGTTTTGCGCCAATTTACAAAAGGCATGATCGGCCGAAAGCAAAGTGCACCCACCAAGCAAAAACCAGCAAAGCACGAGGCGAGGCCAAGTTGGCCCTTTGTCAGGAACTACCGACCGCCTCCCTCCTTTTGTTGCTAGTGGCCTGCGCATTGCAGTAGGAGCCCACGATCCCCAAAGTGATCGGCTTTCGTTATTGAGTAGGTCAAAAGGCACAGCATGGCACAATAATAAGACAAAAATATAGGAACAAAGTTTTTTTTTTTTTTCTTTTTATATAAATTGAGACGCATCATCTGGTCCCATGGATATCTAATTATAATCTAGTGGCACATGGGAAACCCCATCCCTGCTCTCTACCCATTACTCGGGATAAAAGGAAGAACAGATTTTTTTTTTTTTTTTTTTTTTTTAACTAGATGTATCTCTTGAAAGACCTGAAGCCCGTTCCATGTAGTTATAGCCATATAGAGTAGCTATCTTGTGAAATACTGTAACTTTTATAATTGGCGATGGCATATATGAAAACGGCAGGCACCCCTGCGATGCACCCTTTTCACAGCTGATGCCGACTCGGGAAAGTTGGAACAATCGGGCTCTTTAAGGCTATAAACAAGTAATGTTATGGCGTATTTATGCTCGGTGAATATGGTAAAGTCAAATCTCCTTTGAATCTAATTCCCCATGCATATTGACGCAGTGAACTTGTTTGGTAAGAGATTGCAATACAATTTACGGACCGGGTATATCAATAGTACAAGATTAAGCCCCTCGTCTCAACAAAGTATTTCATCAAGATTCTAATTGGAATTTATTTAAAGCGAAGGCCTTTGCGTTCGAGCAATGTATTATCTTGTATTAGTTCGAAAGCAAAGCCCATGCTGTCGTACCAGGCCCAAATATGCAGAATCAAATCAATCTGCCTACAGCTTGAACGATCGTCAAGGCCACCACAAATCAAGGCCCACCACTTCTTGTCAGAAACAGCGGAGACGATTGGCCATATTATGAGATTCAGCAGGATGCCCTCTTGATTGTTAATTTGATATAGATTATAAGCAGGTAAATTAATCGATAAGCAGGGCTCTCTCTAGACTCGTTAAACCCGTAGGTAAGATCCAACCCATTTTCCAATTGAGATCTATTGCAATAAACCTATTTCAATCCCATATTAAAGTTTCAATCTTATTACTTTGATGGCAATAGTGTTGGGGATGCCGAACTTAGGCGCACACCGCCAAAAGGCAAAACCTTCATAATAGATGGAAATTTTAGTGTGTATACTTTATACTGAAGATGGATTTGATGATTGGCTATCGATTTTGGTTCAAAGAAGTTGTAGATCCGCTTTTTAAGCATATGATTCTTAATTTTGTTCAGATAATTCATCTCGTTATTTGGAGCTTGTTTTGTTTTGAAGTTGTTCGGGATTTGTCTTGATTTACAATTGAACTACGTGCCTCTCTCTTGTATTTCTGGAAAAAATGAATGAAATGTTACGTTGACCAAAAAAAAAAAAATAGTAATAAGCAGGTAAATTAGTCATTTAATACCAATCAGATGCTAATTTGCTTATGATAGCGTTACTTGGTTCCATGGAAGTGACTGAGGAATTGAAAAAAGAACCGGGCCTTGTTGATAGAAACTGCCGATTACAAAATTAACAAGAAGAGCTTATAAAACTAGTTGGAAAAACCTTTGTGATAAGTAGAAATGTGCGATTACTGGAAAAAAAAAAAAATAAACAGATGAATTTCTTCTCTTGACGAGAAAATATTCAGTGGTATGTGCGCGCCACGTCATCCGCCGACGTGGTGCGCACATACCACTCAGCTATCGACACCTGTCCTGGGGACCCACTGGAAAATGAAAGGACTCGCTCGGCTGGGCTCGGCTTCGCTCGCTAGCAGAGGAAAAGACAGGTCAATGGGTCAAGAAATTCGTAAGCTCCCGCCCCGAAAAGTTTCTCTCTCCTCAATTGAATTTTAAGGGTTTTCTCTCTCCTCTTAAGAGAACGAACGAACAGAGAACGACGAGACCTATTTCTCCGCGCATTCCAGCCCCTCCGCTTCCGCCTCCGCCTCCTCAAAAGCCTCGCCGGTCATCTGCGTCTGGCACGTCGCCTCTTCCAAGAGCCTCGCCAGTCGCCGTCGGGTCTTGACCCCCTCCGTCTCGGACTGTTCCCATGGAGATCGAGCACGAGGTTTGCGCTCGCGTTGGTCTCTTGGCAACTTCTGGACCTCGATTCCCTCCGACGAACTCCGACTCCGAGCCACCGTTAGATCTTTGGACTCTATGTCCTCGAGGTCGATGGTTTGGGACCGAGGGCCTCATGCTTCTTCTCCTTCTCCGCCTCCCCAAAAGCATCGCCGGTCCTCGCTGGCGGCACATCGCCCGAGAGCCCCGCCGATCGCAGCTGGGTCCCGAGCCTCCTCTGCCTCCGCCTCCGCCTTCGACTGTTTCCAACGCGGAGATCGAGCACAGAAGGAGAAGAGAAGAAAGGACAAAACCACCCTCTCCCTCCCCTCCCGTCCCCTAAACTCCTCTCGCCGTTCCCGACGCCTTCATCGATGCCTTCGATAGTTGTGTCCGATTCAGCTCAATCCCCAAAGAAATCCAAAAGCAAGAGGAAAGAGGAGAAGATGAAGGCGAAGGTCCGGCTCGAGGCCGAGGGCGGCTTCGAGTCTCCGACGTCGGACAAGAAGCACAAGAAGGAAAAGAAGAGTGGCGGCAAAGGCTCCGAATCCAAGCAGCCGAAGCTCCTGGAGCATCAAGGGGATGCGAAGAAGGAGAAGAAGAGGAAGGCACTGGAGTTGTGCGAGGACAACGAGGAAGACGAGCGAGACCAGCTCCGAGCTGGTCGACCCTGAGAACTTGGGGAAGAAGAAGAAGAAGGCGAGGTTGAGCGACGGCGATGATGAGGTGGAACTGCAACGCTTTGTCGAATTTCAAGATCTCGGACAGCTTGAGGTTGAAGTTGAAGGACAATGGGATCGAGGCGCTTTTTCGCATTTAGGCCATCAGGTTTGACATCGTCCTCGATGGGATTGATTTGGTCGGCCGTGCCCGCACTGGCCAGGTATGAAGACTTTTTATTTGAATTCCGCAGGATTGACATGTCGATGGTCGCGTGCTTGGTTGAACTCGCTAATTAAGCGACAAATTAGAGAAGTGAATGGTGCGGACGTTGCGTAATGACAGCGTGATGTGGAAAAGGGTCACGAAGCGACATATATGAAAAGAGAAGCGGGTTTTGTTGGCTCTATGAGTAGTGAATGGTGATGTATGAGCACGGTGAATGTTGTTTTAATTAACAGCACAATAAAGCAATTATGGTGTAGAGCAACATTCTACAAGCCACTCCTGAATTCCCATGGCTCAGTCTTTGGTCATGGCAGGCACCGACGATCATTCCTCTCTGTGCGGAGCAACCGACAAGCTAGTGGATATGAGTTCGCATGCTTCGTGGGGGTGGAGTTGAAAAATTGTCTTCATCGGGATGGACTCGCGAAGAAACCTCCCGAGGTCATCCCCTGGTTTCGATTTGGAGATCTCGATGGGATTCAGGGGGATCGGGTTTTGTAAACTCCAAAGACAACCTTTCTCCCGAAGGTGGTGGTACTACAATGAACTTGCTTCAATTATCATCACAACTTCAATGTGTGGAGGATCAAAGGCAATCCATCCATTTGAAGGAGCAAAATGATGTTTTTGGTTGTCCCAGCATCACTTGAGCATTCCAAGACAAGGGACAAGGAAATCCTTGAAACCTTCATTTGCTTGATGGGTAGGTAGCGCCTATGTTTCGTCGTATTCGGTTTGCTTTGTTGATATTCGCTTTATTGGAAATCAAGCGTATATACTATGAGAGGAGAAATTATTTAATTTTTTTTTCCCACTTCTTGTGCTTATTAGATGAAATGTTGTTTGGCAAGGTTGTTTTCCTTGAACTGTCTTAGCACGAGTATTAAGTTGTGCTAGGCTCTAGCCGATCAATAAGAATCGGGTCCCTACTAGAATTGGAGTGTCTTACTCGCTATGCCACCCAATTGCATGGAGTTGTCAATTTTACAGCAAACTTCGTCCTTCTCTCGTAAAGTTGTCACCTCTTGACTCTGTTTATATATAGACTGACAACTTGCCCTGTCTGATATGAGAGGATGTTTAGGCCAAGATTGCTACTGCAGGCAAAAGTAAATCTGGAACCAATTCCTCTTTTCTTTTCGTCTGCTGCTGTTGAACTTGATGTTCAAGTTCAGTTCACTTAGTGACATACATATTCTCATTTTCATTGCAGTTACAATTGACAAGCAGTTCGAAGCTTTGCATGTTTTCGCATTGTTTCTCAATTCTTCCGCCGGTCGGCTCGAATTCATGATCCTGTCTTAGTGAAACAGAATTGGCTGAGATTGGCTTTTATTTCTCTCGAGGGAGAGGTTAATGGTAGTAGCATAGGGAAGATCAGTATTCTTCAATGGCCACGGAAGGCAGTGCTACACCCAATTGAGCAATAAATTATTTATTGAACTTTGCAATTTTTCTGGTCCAAGCAGTAAGCAGGAAAGAGTAGTGAATTTAGTCTACGAAGGTGTTGGTAATGGCGGTCCAATTAAGAAAAATCAAGGATCGAGTAAAAATCCTCATGCGAAAGGGTGTAATGCTGCTAATTCAGTTTTATAGCTACTACTAAGACCTCTGTTCTTCCCGCTTTCTGATGGTGATGGTGGTCCGACTTCTCCATAACTTCGGTCATGGAGATCTTGTTGTGCTTTGCCCACTGATGTTGTGTCTGTGTCGGTTTGTTTTTGTTGCTTCGATTGCCGAAAATCTATGGCAACCATGCAGAAGAATTGCAAGGCCCAGTATGCAAGGGCATTTTTCACTTTGACAATTTTAGGACATTGGCCTGAACAGATTTTTAGGTCATTAATTCTTCATAGTCAACAGGAGAGGGAAAACAGATTCATTGAAGGTACTGTACTGCGGAAGGCATTCAAACCTACAGCTGATAATTCGACCAAAAAACCTATAGCTCAAAAAATCTTCTAGTTTGTGGTAGAGTCATCTGTACATTAGTTCATTGGTGTTATTTGATATATAAAAACCAAAAGTGCGTGAAGACTGTTTGGCTGCAGTTGCATTTCATTTTTTAAAGATGATTGGCTGCTAGGAATATGAGTTTTGGAACCGCTTCCTCATTTCTATAGTTGATGGGTTTTAATTTTCTAACACTGATTATCACCTTGTTCACTGTGCGAGGCGTACCAGGGCAAAACTATGGCTTCTGTCTTGCCCATTTTGGAATCTCTGACGAATGGGCCTGCAAAAACCTTAAGGAAGACAGGATATGGTAAGCCACCAAGTGTTTTGGTGCTTTTACCTACTAAGGAATTGGCCAAGCGGTATTGCAATCAAGTTAATGGAAATAATCTCATCTCTTTACGAGAGATAAATGTCGACATCGTTTACTCTATTATTTTAGGTGTTTTCTGATTTTGAAGTTTATGGTGGAGCAATGGGCTTAACATCATGTTGTTTGTATGGTGGAGCACTTGGCCATGTGAAAGTAACTCATTGAATTGGAAGCTTATTTGGTTTTCTTTCATCCGCTAGGAATAACGCATGTTTACAGTTGTTACACCTTGTGGCAGGACCACATTGAGAGGGAAAATATTGACTTGAGCTCTTTAACCTTCTGTGTCCTTGATGAGGCTAATGAAATACTAAGGATGGGTTTTGTTGAAGATGTGGAGCTAATTCTTGGTGTGTGTAATAATTTTTTTCACTATGAAGTTTCGGTGGAAATATGCTTTACTTATTTATTGCAATTACAATTATTATTAGTGTAGCTCTTTAACAAATGTTTGCAATATATTGCAGGTTAAGGACATTTTGTATGATTGCTACGAGAAGCAAGTTGCCATCAACAAGTAGATAGAGAAAAGGTCTGTGTAATCAAAGAAAGTTGAAAAAGGGCGCATAGCAAAATGAGCAAGATGAAGCATGGCTTTTGACTTTGAAATGATGAAACAAATTCTCTTGAAAGTATAGATAGTTAGCTAATGTCAATCAGTGCAGCTTTTGGATTTTTTTTTTGGCTATTAGCATGCACTTCTACATAGGGTAGAATCAATGTGCAGCTCTTTGGTTTTTTTGTTATGAGCAAGCACTTCTACATAGGATAGGATCAATGTGCAGCTCTTGCGTCTTTTTGCTATGAGCATGCACTTAGAGTTGGATCGATTTGTATACATTTTTTGGACTTGTATAGTTCACTGCTCTTGCTACAATAAATGATGTCACAATAAATGATGTCATATTATGATGTTAAATTATTGATTAATGCAACAATTTACTTTTTGATGTAAGCAGTTATTATTATTTTTTTTTAGGAAATTACATTACGAGTATAATATCGACTAAACTACTATTGAGACCCTCTATTGTAATTAGACTTGGATTTTTCCTTGTCTGGTTGAATCATGAGCTGCTTTTGAGTTGTCTCTGCAATGATATTCTGCCCTTGACTTTAACAAATTGTAATGTTAAGCAAATATTTTTCTTCATTTTGTTGATTGGTGATCTTATTGGAGTATTGCTCCACCATTGAGAAGCACAAAAGTAGGAAACAACTCTTATATTGAATTGATAAAAAATATATACCAAAGCGTACAACTCACATTTGCAACAAAAACAAAAATTTAGAAAGGTGGAGACATCACTCAAAGGCCCCACAAAAAGCTAGGAAAAAAAGAAAACAGAGTTGACTAAGAAAATATACCAAATATATTAGGACTATATGGGATCAAGGTACCACATACTTTATCCTATGGTGGGTCATTCATTACAAACGCTTAAGGCTAATTTCCTAAAATCATAAAATCAACCAAAATTTGACATTGATGCCTTTTTTTGTCCTTGAAGGTCCGACGCCAAGGAACTGGCTGCAGATTATTTTATCACCTTCTATTATTGCCGCGACCTCTCCGACCACCGAAGCCACCAGAAAACCGGCCATTCCTTTGGTCTCGTTGGGCTTGCTGTATGTCTCCATGCAAGGGCCGTGCTCCAAGCAACAATACCGAAAGTTGAGAAGCAAATTCCTTTTGTCTTAGTAAAAATTATGGTACAGCCTCCACTAAAGAAAATCCAACCAGAGAAGAAAGTTTAAAAATTGTATAGTGTCAAATAAATCTCGTGACTAACAAAAGAGCACAGCATTGAAGAAATGAAAATGGAAACAACTAACCCTTGTAACAGCATATTATGTCTAGGATAAGCTGAGGTCTAGCCGAGCTTGTACAAAGAATAACAATATGCCTAACATTGGCGCTGGCCTTCATTTTCTCATTACCTACTAGATCTATAGTTCTCTTGTTTTGTTTAAGAAACCTGGAAGAAATCTGGAAATGCAAAGTCCAGCCATCACGAAAAGTTGGGTGAAGATGAGTTTGCATGACAGCAAATAAGGAAAACCAAATATTGACAACCAAGATACAAATTCAGAACAACAAAACAATTTTGCCAGATTGAGTTACATACACCCTTCACCCACCCTAGTAAAGTAGTGCTAAAGAGCAGCATCTGAACTTTACTTGTATCCTTCACCTTGCCTGCAAGAACCAGAAGAATTGAAGGATAAGTTTATCCACATCTATAATGGTCCCACAGCAAATACTATAATGGTCTCATACTAAATTCACATTTATATGTACACGTAAGTCTGTAACCGTTCCTAACAAAAGCAGAGACAAACTAATCCATTGCCTTCATGAAGAACGCAATTTGAGGAGAAGCACATGGAGAAACATGCCTAAAAGATCTGCACCTATGCAATGATACAAGTAGGGTATGCAAGATCCTTGGCTTCACTGTTCTGCGTCAGTTTATTAATATATATGCTGCCTAAGACTCCCAAGTCAATATAAGCAACGTTTTCACCAAAAATCTACTGATATGGTTTTCCATTCTGATAGCTTTTCGAAAAAAACACAGTTACCATGCTTTATTGCTTTCTCAAATGCTTCTGCAAATAAACAACATCTAACCCTAACTAGATAATATGATGCCTTTAAAGGGAGAACATTAATTTTGATATCATAGTTACCTATATTCTGATCATCTAAGAAGCAAATATGCAAATCGAGAGAACTGCAATTGCTGTAACATGAGAATTTTATTTGAGCTTCCCAAAAGTGTGTCTTACCTTACGGTGGGACTTCCAGATCTTCATAGCCAGCAAAGCTTGTTCTGTGTTACAGCACCATAAAGGGCTAATAGGTTTGCCAAATTTTCAATAGGGGATGTCGATAGACCCACACCATGCAACTATTGTGAAAGGGTTCCACAGATATACCACGGCTGCAATGTCTCCTGATGGTAACATCCCTGAAACAAAATAAGACCTAAACTTAAGCAGCATAGTGTTGCAGCTTCACTAGCTCTTTTCTCAAAGTAGCATATCATCTATGAAGCTTCATACTATGGAAATTAGAAAAATAAGAATTAGTGAATACACGAAGTCCCCAGAAAGAAATGGCCAAAGAAGTTCCACGATAGAAAAAGAAGCCTCCGGGGAAGAGATTGTAAGTATACCCAAACCAAACTGGTATTATATCTTTAGAATCCCTTATCTCACTTAAACGGACCTCGCCAAGCCAGCATGCCTTGTTTAGGATAATGAACTATGAAATAATCTTCGAGTGACTCCAAATATGCATGACATACTCAATTTAAACTAATTTTAGACCAATGCAACCTCAATGCAGCTAGCTCACCATAGTTCTAAGCCTAGGAGATGCTAGCTTGGGTAACTTAATGTATTGCAATAATAGTCTTACAAAAGGGAGAGAAGCAGAAGAATATAACACTAGTCGTTAGATTCTAGAGAAACAAGTTTACCTGATTCTTCTGACAACTTGAAAAGATCCGAGCTTCCGATCTTTGGGTATACGCCTTCGCAGACTCGACCGGTTGCACAAATAAGCATCGCATTGAGAATATCTGCAATCACAAGAAGTAGACTATGACCAAAAGAGCTGTTCTCATGGACTGATCAACTTATCAACATAGGAGATAATTACATAAAGAATGCAGGGGATAATCTTAGATTGCTCTGGAGAAGATCTGACAGATTATACCAACTTATTAAAGACAAAATTCACAAGATAAGATACAGCAGACGTTTATAAAGATTTGCGACATTGTAACAATCACGTATTATGCTCAATGTAATCCATTGAAAGCAAAACAAAGAAACAATGGCAAATTTCCAAGTTCAGAAGTTTTTCCACAGTCATGTTCAACTCGAGAGAATCAAAGATAAAACCGAAGCATTGTAATCGTACTTAGGTTAGATCCTTCCAGGTATTTGACAACACACTGAATTACTCATGCTTTGAACAAGAGACGAGTACAATAAAGATCACCACACATCACATTGCATGAAAATAGTAAATTGCGTACTACCTACGCAAGCAAGACATGAGAGAAGTAGATACCTACATAGAAGATGCTCTGGTTGCCCTTCAATTCTGCATAGCGAGAAAGCTACAGAACATAATTAACTTCACAACACGCAAGAAACTAAGACTCCCCTAAAAAGAAATTCAATTTCTAGAATTGAAAACAACTTTTCACACAAGCCACAGCCTCCGCTTCGATAACGCTAGATAAATCTAGTTCAGTTCAAGCAGATAACCAACAAAGCTCACAATCGACCTAGCCTTCAAAATGCATCGGCGATTATACTCCAGTAGTTACCTTTTAAAAGCGAGAGGTCCGAGAACGAGCAACAGCAAAGGAGAACCGTGACACATGGAACCTGTGGAAGGGATCAAAGCATCAAACAAACAACACACCGGTAGGCAAACAAGCGGCTTCCTTCCTACGGAGATCGAACGGAGCCGAACTGCGTAGGGAGACATCGTGACTGCTTCAACCCGTAGCCTTCGCCAACTCCGGGCGGTACAAACAAGAAAAGCCGAAATCGTATCGAAAATGGACCTTCAAGATTTCAAGGGAGGAGGGGCGGGGATCGGGGATTGGGAATCGAAGAGAGGCGGCGTTACGGCGGCGAATGCTGGTGAGAGGGGTGGCGACCTCGGGGCGGGTGGACAGGCGGAGGTTCCTGGGGAGGTAGACGAGGGCGAGCCGGAACGCGACCGACGCGACGAGCCATGTCTAGAACCCCGAGCGCGCGTGCTTCTGCTTCTTCGTCTCCGTCTTCTGCTTCGTCGCCCTCGAGCTCGTCGTTTCTCTCTCCTCCATTTTCGCCGTCGTGGCTCGACGCGTTGGCGTCGGGCGCGTAGGCGGAGGCGGAGGAGATGGGGCGACGGACTCCGACGCCGACGGAGGCAATCGGCGGAGGGGCGTCGCGTCGAGTCGGGTTCGGAGGAGGAGGCGGGAGGCTGCGTCGGCATCCGCGTCGGAGTCGAGGGCGACGGAGGCAACCGGCGGAGGGCCGTCGGTGTCGCGTTTCTCGGAAGAGAGGCACGACTTCACGGAGGGAGAGAGAGAGCGGAGCGGACATCGCGAGAGGGAGGAGGAGCGGCGTCGGCGGCGTCGGCGTCGGGGTGGGGGCGATGGAAGCAACCGGCGGAGGCGGAGGGGAGAGAGACGAGGAGAGAGAGAGGAGAACGGGGAGAGAGACGGAATGGAGAACGGGGGTCGAGACCCGACCGCAACCGGTGAGGCTCCAACGTGCCAGAGGCAGATGACCGGCGAGGCTTTTGAGGAGCCGGAGGCGGAGGCGGAGGCGGAAGCGGAAGCGGAGAAGGAAACGCAGGTCTCGATCGTTCTGGGTTTGTTCTCCCGCGAGGAGAGAGAAAGTGAGAGAGAGAGAGAAAAAATTGCAGAAAATTTAATTGAGGAGAGAGAATGGTCTTTTGGGCGGGAGCGTACGTTCTTTTCCTCTGTCAGCGAGACGAGCCAAGCCGAGCCGAGCGAGTCCGTTCATTTTCAAGTGGGTCCCCAAGGACAGGTGTCGATAGCTAAGTGGTATGTGCGCACCACGTCAGCGGATGACGTGACGCGCACATACCACTGAATATTTTCTCCACTGTGTTGACATTGCAGAAATCTGATATTTTTATCTGGGGAGATCGTCAAGGAATTACCTGAGTCCGAATATGTGAAGATATTCAATTAAACTCACTTTCATTTAAAAGTTTGATCTAACAAGTTATAAGCTAATTTGAATATATTAACTTATCCACTTTACGTCATATCCCGAAATTGATCGTTTTTTCGTTGAATAACACTCCCTCGCGTGCCCTTCGCCACCTCTACACTGTTGCGTCTCTTGTTTTGAATCTTTCCAGCTGGCGCGAGGGATGCGTCGAACTCCCAATTGAATATGTTGGGATCTCTCACTCATCTGTAGCTTTCATCGCCACGATAGTCAAAATCGTGTTGTATTTTAGTGCCGCGGCCATATTCATACAACTTGATGTTGATTGGAATTAAAATAAATAAATAAATAAATTAATAATAGATGTAATTGACATTGAGCCAACGAAATTCGAATCAAAAGTAATAAAAAACAAATCGAGGGCTGTAGGGTAACCAGGGGAGGAGGACGAGGTTGGTCCTGCAACAGAAGGTGGCCCCTTTATAGCTGACATTTTGCATGAATTTCAAAGTCAGACTATGTTGCCGTGCAAAAATTGAATTTTTGCTCTCCCTCTGTCTCTGTCTCTGTCTCTCTCTGAGGAAAAAGAAAAGTTTTCTTGTTGCTGTCCAACTATCACTTCACTGTTGTCGTAAGTAAGCACATTTGCATGGATATTCTGCTGGTAATGTCAATCCCCCCCATAATATCTTGCTTTCTAGGGTACAACACAAATTTTCAGTTCAAACTGCGAAAAGCAAAGATCGATTTGAATTGAATTATTTTCACAATAGCAGCTTGAGGAGTGAGAAAATCTGGAAATAGTCAGTACATGATACTTTATATATTGCACTCTATATTATGAGAAAAGAAGAATGGCTAGACAGATAAAAACCTAGCCTGTAACATAAATCGCTTAAGACATAAGTCAAAGTTGGGTTGGATCTTAACATTAAATATGTTTGCGTGCGGGAGAATCAAACTCGTATTGCCTATCTAATTTGACACAAGACATACCCATGGTTATTTATCATTACATGAATGCATGATACCCAAAACATGGCAATAACCTTCCACATTGGCTAGTATCTCAATTAGACATTTCTCTGTTCACAAAGTCACTTCTCATTCGGAGAGAACATGTCACTACATGACTTAACTGAGTTGACATGACTAGGAGAGTTGGTGATCAGTTGAATAAAAATTTGATAAATTCATATGAGAATCGGTAAGTTTAAAATATTGATGAAAATGACAAACAAAAGTTGGCAAAAATAAGTAAGTAAGCGGTTAAAAAAAGTGGATGGTTTCATAAAAGAGTTTATAAATTACCAATAAGTTATTGAAAGATTCGGTACCCGGTATTTTTCTTTACCAACAATTTTTTTTTACACTTTATCAACCTTTTTAGAAACTTATCAGCATGGCAAGAAACCTTTCATTTTTGAGATGGAACTAAATAATTCTAGACTCTTGATGATATTCAATTCAAGTCGGGTCCATTTCTATCATGATGTCAATCGACAGTAACAGACTGACTTTGATATTCATTGCACTTGGATCACACATACAGGATCTACTCATTGATGCCCTTGACTACAAAAGCAAAAGCCAGCCGTTGGAAATCCCTAGTTGCTAGATACATAACTTGGTTTGTATTTAGATAATAATAATTCTAATAACTTTTACATTTCGTCAAAGGGTCGTGATCGAGGAACAGATTTTTTTCGATAAACCCGCGATTTGTAATAATTATTATCAAAGTTTAGGTCAGAAGACCTTATTACGCAACGTTGATCCCTTGCGTATTTAGATCAACATGAATTACCAGCAACCGAACGTGGTTTTCGACTCGTGATTAATTAGTCCATAAGTTTTTCAGATCCAAAGTGCAACTCTAGCTTATCAAGAAACTCAAACAAAAGGGAAGGTCTTCAAAAGAAAACCCTAATCCAAATGACTTCAACATGACGCGAGGCTACGAGGGAAAAAGGAAGGGAAGATAAGCACGGCCACCAACTCGAGTCCTGTAAAGCCAAAATGGGCTCATTTTCTCCAGATAATCAAGTCTTCCTAGGTCGAAAAACACTTTTTTTTTTAACACATTTAAAATTAATTTATTTGCTTTCTTTCTGTTGTCAATGGTGATGTGAGCTCCCGCTTCAGCTTTCGGTCCAAATCGGACTCCCACTATCTCTCCCACCATCCGTCGCCATCCTCTACGCATGACCTAAATCCCCCCGCATTTGGAATTCTCTTGCTTTTTATTAGTGACTCCAGTTAGGTCCTTCCCTCATTATCCAATAAATACAGGACCTAAGCTTGTCTTTTCTTTTCCTGAATGGCATCAATGCATGCCTTTTTCCCCTCCGTCTTACTTTACTATTCCTTCCTTTCCCCAAGGCCTTTTTGTGTCCCGTGGCATGATCTAGTCAGATTCCATGTTAGAGGGTGGGGAATTGACGGGGGGGAAGATATTAAGCAATAAGCTATGCGGTACGGGAGGATAGGGCTTGACATTACTTAGCAGCCACCACCGGTCTAGATGCCCCCTTCATGGTCCGTACATTGCGGGCATAAGCCAGAGATTCTTGGCCTCGAATAGCATGGTGGCCATGTTGATTGAATTCTAGTGATCGCTGATAATTTGGAGTAGGCATCAAAAAAATGCATAAAAGAGATGGAGTTTGGAATAATTCTATTGTACGATCGATTTTGTCTAACGTGTTATTGGGTCAAGTGGATGCACATATATATAAATGGACGATGCAAGTGAAAATGAGTGTATATATATGAAAAGTGTATATTCTACCGATTGTCAATGGATAAGAGAGGTACACTGCATGCCATCTTCGGAAATTGATATTTCAGTAATAATGAATAAAATAGAAATAATTCTTAGTACTGAAATATTTAGAAATGTATTGATGGTTGGCCATTCCACTTCTCTCGGTTAGGCTCTTGGATCGTGCCCAGTCAAAATCACAAGTGAAAAAATCTACGTTTTAATCGCAAGACACAAGTCCTTTCTAAGCTCCGGAAGCATAACTATTTCGCAGCAAGGCAACTACCATTTCTCGTTTGCAACCTGGTTTTATGCGTGAGTTACATGTTTCATGTACGAATACGTGGATTAACATGCGTAAAATGAAAAAAGTCACAAAAAATGCAAACTATGCCATTATGATATATTTTTTTGAGTTTATTTTTTTGTTGCATCAAAAAAGTCAAATTATGCCAACTATGACACGTTTATTTTAAATTTTTTCTTATGATGTCAAAAACCCTAAATTTTTACTTATGTGGTAGATTTATCTTATGTCAAAATTTCGTTAGATATTTTTTCAAATCTAAATAATTTCATTTTTATATCACTTAAATGTCAACAATGCTTGCTCTCTAGCAACTAAGTAGACATATTTTTATCGGTTCTCATAAATAGAATTTTTTACGTAGAGCAAATGTGTGATGGGCACATAGTTTTTAATTTTTTATGGCTTTTTTTTCCTATGCCAAAACGTAACAGGAAAAAAAAAAGTTTTGATTTATGTGTTCTGGAAAAATGGCAAGTACAAAACCTTATCAGATCCACTTCCTTTTCCAAGCTGCAAAATAAAATAATGTTCTTTGTTTGGTTATAGGACAGGTTGGACGTAACTTGGTTTATCCATCTTTAAACCGATAAACATCAATCTTCAAGAAAATCTCTATCCAATATAAGCAGCACGAACCGATCCGACAAAGGACTTTTAGATTTCTGATCTTCCGGCGGCTGACAATTGTTTCCGAAGCACACCATCTTCGGTCTCTTTCTCAATCGGGCTAATGCGTGGATTTGACGTTTACACTAAAATATGTTTTTTTTTTTTTTTTTTTGTTTTCCTGAAATTCGCAATTCACACATGTAGTTTTAAAATTAATTTTGAAAGAAAAGAATAATTTATGATATGATATCTAGAAATCTCAGCCACATTGTACCTACCAAATGGGAGCCAGACCAGACAATACGCGCCCGATCGGACGAGTCCGGGGTATGGACCGAAGCTTCCGATTTCCGACCGAAAATTTAAAAACATTGATTGCGTCGAATTCATTAGCCACGAGTTGCGCCACACCTGCCTCAAGCTGTAACGTGGGGACCGTCTTCCAACCTATTCATAACGCCTCGTCCCTTTCGACCAAAAATTATTAAAAAAAGAAGAAGAAGCTTTCTACCTTCTCCCTTACGTCCATCTAAAAATATCATCCCCCAAATAAAATAAGATAAAATAAATAGAGTAAAGAAATTTTGAGAACATTTCGTTCCCGTTTGACTTCCAGCGCATGGCATCATAGCCCCGGAATTTCGATTTTCGTGCTCCGCGTTCCAAGCAGCCCGGAATTGACGGTCCGAAATCCTGCTGATGTATCGCGAAAGCTGCTCTATTATAAATTATGACCATATTTCCTCAAGACGGGGCGAGACAACCGTGTGTAGATATTTGTAATTTTAATTATGTTTATCACAATCTCCAAGAATTTAATTATCTTTTCTAATGAGCGGGTGTCCGTCCCAATCCATGATGTGAGGTGTGAGGATGCACGGCGATGTGACTTTTTATTTTTTTATAATTAGAAATACGTAGTTTCTGACGCAGTCGACATAAAAAAATTTATCAATGAGTTAGGAGGTTTGAAGCAGATCGGCGACATCTGTCTAAGGTTTTATTCGTCCATGTGAGACGGGTTGGTGCCATTGTTGTTATTCATTACTAATATTATAATTATAGCTATAAATGCAATTGCTATAATTATCATTATTGCTAAATTAGAGAGGGAAGTTTTGGCATATTCTCAGAGGAGCAGTTCTGGTCCAAGGGGAACCTACTATCCAGTCGTTTCTAGCTGTAGCTGAAGATGTGCATGATAGGACTCCACTAGCAGGGAAGGCCAATTTCACTATGGACCCATGGGTACTTTTCCAAAAAAAAAAAAAAAATTCGAAACTAGCAAGATACCCGCGTAAGTCTATATTTATAGTAAAATATTAAATATTGGTGTCGGTGTGCATTTTCACTTATTTTTATCATGAGTTACAATGTAGTTAAATGTAACTATCATTACATTAATAAAGATCAAAAGACGTAATAAGAAGATAGCAAACATTTTGTCGAATTAGAAAATGGATCGAAATGAGAATATATTTTGAAATATTAGCAATAGCATAGCTATAACAAAACTTATGAACAATACCACGTAAATGACTATAGTGAACAAATAGAAAATTTAAAGATTAGGTTGCACATTTCGCAATAATTTAGGAATTAGACTACATATTTTGCTATAGTTTAGAGGCTCATTGTGAATTAAACATTTAGAAATAGTTCAAGAACCATACTGAATGAATATCATTAGTGTCATTTTTTCTTCAAGATGTCAATATTGACATGGTAGAGTGACCTTAAGAACTAAATGAATTGGGTAAATCTCACACGAAGTCTCGTGAGCTAAACAAAATATCTATCTATATAAACAAAACCAAATGACCTCTGAAGTGATAACATTTCGGCAAACAAAAAGAAGAAAATATCAAGACCTTACATGCTTCTCATGTTATTATCGACTTCTTTTGTTCTGCTTGACAGATAACAGATTTTGTTAGCGTTCTCTCCTTTTTCCTTTGCCGTGCAAGCGTCTAGCAACTTTTTTTTGGTCGAAGTCTAGCAACTTGAGTTGTACGGTTTTTCGGGCAGTTCAACGTCCACACCCAAGTTGCTATCACGCGTCATGTGGTGCGCACTACAAGTTTCCCACCTCCACGTTCATATCTCGCGGGTGGTTGGCCTTAGCTTCGACGAAGCCGATGAGGGGAGGAAGAGCCAACATTTTGATCGATATATTTTAGTCAAAAGAATGCCGATGTCCACATCACAATGAATAAAATAAAAGGTGGCACGAGACCCCGGCGAAGACGGGCCACTCATACCTGTAAATCACACTGTTCACCTACCGTCAGCTCCGATTCATCTCAACCCAAAAGGAATTTTGTCTTTTTGCATGGCTGTGTGACCTTCTCTCGCCGTGAAGTGCTGTTGACGTAATTGTTTTTAAGTCCACCTCCCGACCCCGAATAGATCCTTGTGTTTGTGTATATATACGCGCTTCCAGTGGCTGGCAAACACGTGTGAGTTGCGGCTCATTTGGCCTGTGAGTCGAACAATTTCCGATCGTGAAGTTCTTCTTGAATTCTTCATCTGGGTGACCAACAAGAACTTTAAAAAGGGGCTAATTTCTTCTTGGGTTGAGCTCGGGTTTGCTGCGATTCGAAGTTGATTTCGGGGTACTCATCGAATAGCTTCCGAAAGTTCAAATTTTTTTAAAAGAAGAGGCTTATTTGCAGGTTTGTGGATGGTAGGCTTGTTTCTGTTAAAAGTGTGTTTTTCACTCTTTGCTTCGTAAAGAAATGTGATATAATGCTTAAGTAGCTTTCAAGCGTTGTCCAAAGCTTGTATTTGAAGAGGGGGTAAAAGAAAAGCCACGAATTTCCTTTCAATTCTGTCTCATCGACCAAAGGTAGTCCTTTTCCTGTGCTTCGATCAAAGAAGGTGCGAGGAATTGGCAAAAGTGTCGCCCAGTGAAGAGCACCGGGACATCCATAATGATTGTCAGTAGTACTGCTTCAACCTTTGAGACGCGTTAATGAATACGATGCTTCGTTTGAAAGTCTTTCTTCGTCCTTTAGTTTGAGCCGTCATGATCTCCTCGTCCGGCCTTTAGATTGGCCAGTCAGAAATCTTTTCACTTTCTCTGTGTTTCTCGTTTGGTTGTCAGGTGTGAAGCTCAATATGAACTTGTCTCTGAGCTTTGAAACGCTCTGTTTCTTAGCTGTCTTTCATGTGATGCACAGGACAATGTCCTGTCATGCCATGTTCCTCTACTCATTATCTGGTTATGAGAACTCATGACATGGCCGCGTTTCCCCTTTCTTTTCTTTGCGGAAGTTTGTTGAGCATATCAAATATCAGCAATGACTATATACACCTGTCAGGGAGAACTAAGAAGAAGAATGCTTGGTTCAGTTCTGAGAAATTTCCCTGCTTGCGATTCAATTTCTGACATGTTGGTGTATCTAAAAAGGATCGAAACTTTGAATTTCAGGAGGCCTTCGTTCCAGCATGGGAAGCACCGAGTATCCAGCTTCGACGAAGCAAGATTCTGAGGAGACACTCCCTTCACTGATCCAAGTTATATCTACTGATGGAATTAATGGCTTTGACAACATCGAGGCGAACAATAACCGGCTTGTCTGCCCACCCGCTCAAGTAAGCCTCCTACTCTGTCCTTCCGAAACGAGTGGTGGCGATCTGCTCAACTATATGCTGATGATGCCGCAATCTTGATGACTTGAAAGGTTCTTCAATCGAATGATTGCAATTTAGTTGACGTAAATAGATAGACTCGTTCCAGTTTTGAGCCTTGGTGATTAGAAATGTACAACCAGATAGAAAGCAGAGGAGTTTCTGCTTTTCCTCGAGAAATTGAGCATCCGCATCTTGCAGAATCACTCAAATCGCTACTTGCCTTTGTTTTTAATTCGCTTTTGCCGACTAAATGCCAAAGTTGGTAACAGAAGTGACTATTGTGCACCAGCAGGACATTGAAGCAGCTTCCTCTGATAATGGATCTGTTGTAATGAGTTGCGAGAGAATGCAGTCCATTTCAATCAGCATGCCGCCGTCTCCAGAAGCGCACCTGCTCAACGCGAAGAGGGTTCTCTTCAGCGATCACGGCGATACGATAATCACAAATGGAAACCCAGATCACACTGCCCCTCCGAACCTGGACTCCAAGCAGACAAAGTTCTATTCGCAGCCAATGCCAGCAGGATCGGCATATAGAGAGGCAGTCAACGGCAGGAATTTCCCCAAACATCCCAGCATCATGAAGGACAAAAGGTACGATTCGTTCAAGACGTGGTCAGGGAAGCTTGAGAGACAGCTGTCGAATTTACGTGGGAAGCCGCGCGGAGATCCGAGCGAGGATGGAACAGCACCGAATCCGGAAATTGAAACTTTGCCTGTGGACAGATACTTTGATGCCTTGGAAGGGCCAGAACTGGACACTCTCAGGGTATGTAATTGTAACTGATGAGCTCTGGTGGTCTTATGCTCCGAACCATCTCATTGTTTCATATATGATCAGGTACACGTACAGCCTGTCAAAGTCACTTGGCATTAAATTTGATTTCACTTGATGTGCAGGCTTCAGAGGAAATAGTCCTTCCGGACGACAAGCGTTGGCCGTTCCTTCTCCGGTTCCCGATCTCTTCATTCGGTATCTGTCTTGGAGTCAGCAGCCAAGCGATCATGTGGAAAACTCTGGCCACCTCCGAATCCATGAAATTCCTCCACATAGACCCGAAAATCAATCTCGTCCTGTGGTGCATATCCGTCGCTCTTGTCGCGGTTGTCTCTTCCATATACCTGCTCAAAGTGATCTTCTACTTTGAAGCAGTCCGCCGTGAGTATTACCACCCAATTCGTGTCAATTTCTTCTTCGCCCCGTGGATCGCACTCTTGTTCTTGGCTCAAGGCGTTCCGCCATCAGTAGCCACCAATCCGCATGCGGCTCTTTGGTACGTCCTAATGACGCCTATTTTCTGTCTGGAGCTCAAGATTTATGGACAGTGGATGTCGGGAGGTCAAAGGAGGCTCTCGAAAGTCGCTAATCCTTCGAACCATCTCTCGATTGTCGGGAACTTTGTCGGGGCATTGTTGGGCGCGTCTATGGGGCTAAAAGAGGGTCCTCTATTTTTCTTCGCCGTGGGGTTGGCTCATTACACAGTTCTATTTGTGACGCTATACCAAAGACTGCCAACAAATGAGACACTCCCAAAAGAGCTCCACCCTGTGTTCTTTCTCTTCGTGGCGGCTCCAAGCGTGGCTTCGATGGCGTGGGCAAAAATACAAGGATCGTTCGACTACGGTTCCAGGATCGCCTACTTCATAGCTTTATTCCTCTACTTCTCTCTGGTTAGTATCTGTCGCGAAATATGCCCCAGTTCTATTCCTAGTAGCATACATGGCACACCACATGTACTGATTGATCACCTACTCTGTTCATGGCGATCCCATTTATAAACAGTTTATTTCTTTCGTGCTCTTCAGGCAGTTCGAGTCAACTTTTTCCGAGGTTTCAGGTATTATATAGCGCTCAAACACATCTCTGTGCCCTCTCAAGTTGCCACCCATCACTAGTGATTTATTCTAGAGCTGATTCGAATTGGATACAGGTTCTCACTGGCATGGTGGGCATACACTTTCCCAATGACCGGTGCCGCCATCGCGACCATGAGGTATGCGGATGAAGTGACAAACGTGGTGACACAAGCTCTCGCAGTCATACTCTCTTCCATCTCCATGCTCACCGTGACGGCTTTGCTCGTCACCACAATCCTGCATGCCTTTGTGCTTCGCAACCTTTTCCCCAATGACATTGCCATTGCTATCAGTGAGAGGAGGCCAAAACCACACAAGAAGTGGTTTCATTTAAGGCACGGAAGCTCGGACACCAAAGATATTGACAACTACTTAAAATTTGCTTGCTCCGAGAGCAAGGACATCGAAGCATCTTTAGGACGTCCGAGCTCTGATACCGACAGAGAGTGTAAGCTACCGCTGTGAGGGGGGACAACATCACGAATGATCTTAAATGCCGATGCCCAAAACCATGAAGATGCTACAGTAGCCAAATTTTCTAGATCAACGCATGTGAGGAACGTGAGTTCAGGTTCCAATGAACATGGGTATCGTGGGTGATTCGGGGTTTGGTTTGCTTAGAACATTAGCCTAAATGAGTTGTAATATGGCCGTTTATTAAGTGGTGTGTCAGTGAAGACAATGATCTGTTGTCCCTTGAACAAGAATATTATAAATAAATGGTCTTCACCTATCTCTACTCTGCTTCCTTTAGAAGACACTGGACTTCCTCATACCGGGGTCTGTTTAGTTTCGAAAGAATGATGAATGAGGCTTCTTCAATTATGTTAGGTGCACACAGTCACAAAAATGTATTACACAATCACCGCTGGACGAATGACGTGTTGTTGGATTCAGAATTAGGCTTTTCACACAAGCTGCCCGCCTAATGATGCTTGTGCAAATTCAGTGCGGTGGAACCTTCATTCGACGGAGGCTGGTTGTTCATGCTTTTTTCTTGTTACGTGAATTATCAGTAATCTGATTTTCAGCAGTGTGATAAGCTCCAAAAGTGCCGTCTCTCTCTTTTTCATGTCTCACCTACTTTAACCCTCCTTATTCATCTATTTAAGCCTCATCAATTGGGAGGAATCTGCCGACAGGTTATGAGATCATTCAAGTCCAACATAAAGCGCCAGCATATATATTCGACTGCTGCATTATGGCTTCCTCTCACCTAATTCTCCTTCTGCTAACTTATGGACTCCTCTTTATGTCGACCATCCTTGTGACTTGCATTGATGCCGCCACAAGCATCGGTGCAGGTAGTGTGCCGAAGAGATTAGTAAGGAAATTGATCCATCGATATTCTGTGAAGTCGCCAATGTATAACTCTGTTCATACGGACTTTGACCGTGCCAAGTTCGCTTTTGAAGATTCCATCTCCCGTGTTGCTATGATAGAGGAAAAGATGAGGAGCTGCGAGGGGAACATGTCGTGCTCAGACAACATTCAAGCTAAACTACACGCGAAAGCCTGGGTTGGCGTGTTCTTTGTGGAGTTTTATATTAAAGACATGTCTCACCGGATGCTTGTGGTCATGGACACCGGAAGCCCCCTTTTGTGGGTTCATTGCATTCCTTGCCCAAATTGTGCTAAAGCCTCCACCCGAGTATATGATCCAAGCACATCCTCGACCTACACTAATATATCATGCCGGTCAAAATATTGCGAGGCTTTATGCCAAAAATCCCGTGATCAGCGCGGGAATTGCAAGTACGAGATGCATTATGAAGGAGCAGCCCCGACAGAAGGAACGCTTGCCACAGAGTCATTCATATTCGACACTCCCGACGATGGGCTACTCACTGTACCCCATCTAGTGTTTGAGTGCAGTCACGTGAGCGACGAAAAACCCGATGTGGTTATGGGAGTGCTCGGACTGAGCAGCAATAAAGTATCTCTAGCTACACAACTAGGTAAGAAATTTCCCTACTGTGTCGGAGGGATCAAGGATCCTTCTTATGAATACAACCAATTGATTTTGGGGGAAGGGGCGATTCTTGAAGGTGACTCAACACCCCTAGAGATATATAATGGGTTTTATTATGTCACTATGGAAGGCATAAGTCTAGGAGGAGCTATGCTGGATATCGAACAAAATACATTTCAGCGAACCGATTCAGGACAGGGTGGAGTCATGATGGACTCTGAAGGTGAGTCAAGTTTTTTAGTCCAACGAGCATACGAGGAGCTTGCCGATGCGATAATGAACATGCTGGATTTGAATAGTTGGTTCGAGTCCGAGCTCTATTTCAGCAAGTTATGCTTTGAAGGCAACGTCACTAAGGATATCAAGGGATTTCCCAGCGTTACTTTTCATTTCAGCGGGGGTGCAGAGATGGGATTAGAGGCAGAGAGCTTGTTCTCTCGATCGACAACTACTACTTTCTGCATGACGATTTTGCAAGCGGATTATGGAGAGCCCAGTTTGATTGGCGTAGGTGCTCAGCAGTACCACAATGTCGGATACGACATTTCAGGGAAAAAACTGTACTTGAGGAGGATGGACTGTGAACTCCTCGACGAATGATACACTTTAGATTCACCATTTTAAATGTTGGCTTGCGCAAGTTTACTTCAGGGCGCATATATATGCATATATGCATATATATATATATATATATATATATATATATATATATATATATATATATATATATATTTTCCTTCTTTCACCATGGAGTATAGTTTGAGGCGTCCCCCTTCTATTACCCTTCCGGCTATTTTTTTTCTTTTTTAATTATGTGGCTGCATTTTGGTTCTTGGATCACATATTGTTATCTCAACTTGTTCTGAGTTTTGTCTTGCTGTCCTAAAAATAGAGAGCGTGAAGTCTACCATGAAGAGCCAAAAGGGTCTCCAAGAATTGAAAGAACAGTTTTCTTTCTTAAATCTGAGTATGCAGTACATAAAGCAGCTTGCGTAAAAGAACTGTCTTGGGCCATTTTACGATTTTGTCAAGATTTCATCCCTACGTTTGAGGCGAACCATAGCCTTGCTCACTTGATGATCAGGTCTGGTACGCTGCTCGCCAAGCCAGTGCATTTCCCCCACTTTTCACATGCACATTGCACAAATTATAAGAACAGACTTCTCTGACAACTGTTATCACATAGGCCAAAAAAAAAAAAAAAAAAATTATATCAGAGTAAAATAAAGGAATTCTTTCAGAAGTTTTGGCCAAATATTCAGTCAATCGTTGGATCTATGGAATATGACATGCCATGCCAGGCACAGAAACCCCAGAGATGCTAAGACTGTGCACTAGAATTTGCTTGCTAAATGTTGTGCATTACAATCAGTGTGAAGAGATGAATGACAGCATTCGAGGCCTTAGAAAGATGTGACTATTACTCTCTGATAAAATCAGATTCAGAAAAAATTCCTGTAACTGGCTCAATTATCTATCTTACCATGTTATATGGTTAGCAACTTAGCATAGATACAGCGTTTGACAGCATTTAGCTGCAGCTGGTGAGACATGAAAGTTGTCTGTGGAGGCAAGCAAGACAACACATGGTTAAAGTGAATTAGTTCAAACGTGGCATCATAGAAGCTACGACATTATCGACAGTTTGTTTGTATACATAGGGTCAAACATTGCATAAATGATAATTCAAAAGAATAATGTTGTGAATCTGGCATCCCATCCTGCTTAAAATTGTACTCCTCTGCAAGCTTCTGATTGTTCTTCACTGTTGGGCAGATAATTGATCGGTTTTGTGCTTTTCTTTAGCATGTGCACGCAATTATTCTCTTTGCCATTCTGACACGGTATTTGTAATGTCTTAAGTTTTGAATTCATCGTCTCTGCTATGACTTTTTGGCATTCATCATGATCCAAAAGAGGTTTAATGCTTTGGTGTAATGGCAATGACACTGCAAATTGTGAACCCAAAAGTATGACAATAATGAAGGTGGAGTGAAGGATTGTCATTGTCTCCAATCAAGAAACTTTCCGTTGTCTGTCCACAAAAGGCTCATCTTCCAAATAGTGGTTTGATTCCGTCCGTTTCCGAACAGCTTACACGCACCGCCAATGTCTTTTCTTCATATGTCTTTTCAGATCTATGTCCAACATTTTCCAAGCCTAATAACAACTCATTTATATGGACCATCTTTCTTGCGCAATGAATCACCGTACAGTGTCTATTCCTCTGGGAAAAGCAAAATTAGTTTTCAAAGGCACTGTTCGGCATCCTAAATCATCTTAAGATTACATCCGCCTGGACTCATCCGACACGCGGCACCTCATGTCATGGCAGTTCCCCTATCGTTCGTTCCTTTTCTTTTTGTCCATATGTTTTGAAGAACTCAATAATTAAACCAAGGAACCACCGCCTGCGGTGGCCCAGCTGGATAAGAGCTCCCATGATCCTAAACGGAAGGGGAGGGGTTCGAATCCCGCTGGCCGCACGGGATCTTAAGCACAACGTCAGGGTGGTGGGTCCTCCGCTAGCGTCGCTCCAGGGTTTACCTTCAACGTCACCCCGGGCCTGTTGGGCCGTCCGCGTTGGTACGGGGAGGGGTTCCCTGGGTATCAAAAAAATAATAATAATAATTAAACCAAGGAAACAAATGTATCTTGGCAATTGGTTGTGTCCTAACAAGTTTAGATGCAGATAACTTGGCATCACTTGATAGTTCGTTTTTCCCGTTCCACCACGCATTGTCCACAGGTTGTTTGATGAACATCTACTTTGCATAAACATTCCTTTCGATGCCTGCATTGGATCGAAATCACTGAATAAGATAAAATCACACCCACTAGTGCATAAACATTCGGTACGAAATAGAAGCGAAATTACTTTTGCACCTGATCTCCATAGGCTCATGGTTTCTGGAGCTATTTGATCAGCCGAGACCAAGTTCAATATGGCGTAAGCAAAAGCAATTTCTAAGGGCCAAGTGCCATTGGCTGCCCTAAAGATACACAAACACCAGTAAGTTAGTGACTACCTAGTGACTGTTGGATCGACAATAGCCAGATAAGGCCGAGGTTACATTATCGCTTACTAAGGAAAGACCGTATCTTGCATCGGCGGCCCTTGTGTGAACACACGGCTACAGGGAGCAAGGGATGCGCGCAACGCGAAATCCATCAGGCAAATGTCAACGGCCCTGTCCGCAGGACCACTTACGGGTAGTACCCACGAGGCCGTAACATTCCCAAGGAGCCTCCCGGCCCACTAAGATTCACGGTGTCACCGTGATTGAACAAAATCGAAGATCGAACGATTGCCTGGCGATCTCTGCTGGTTTCAGTCCTTCTCTCTCCAGGACCCTAACCCCTTGTCCGCAGCTCCCCGCATTAAATCCGCCTGTCCTGGAATGTTGTGAGGACATTATCATGTCCCAGAACTCTACACAACAGTTTCTGCGAATGGAGGGACAGGAAAAAGCAAGAAAGGAAGAAAGAAAGGAATGTTGAGAAGCAAATGGATGTATTAGTAAAATAATTACTCTTCTTATGAATAATATTACAAACTCTCTACACACACTACTCCCCATACACATCTCACGCGCCTCACCACTACATACACTTTTCTACAGAAGACCCCTATTACTCTACTGCTCTACAACTCACGCCACCTACTCTACCCACTCACACACTCACATACACACTCCACTCACACACTTCACACAAGACTCTTGCAAAGTCGGTGGAATCTATGAATAGATGTGGTCGAGAAAAGTCTAGAGAGAGAGGGAGACAAAAGTCTGGAGCAGTAGGGGGAGAGAAATCTAGAGAAATCCACACAGAGAGAGAGAGAGAGAGAGAGAGAGTGGCGGTGCTTTTTTTTTTTTTTTCTGACACTCCCCCTCACATACTACTCTCTCTTAGTGTGGACATTGCGATCATACCAAGTTGCCTTCGAAACTCTTCAAATTTTACAACTCCAAGACCTTTGGTGAAGACGTCTGCAACTTGATCATCTATTTTGACATACTCCATCTTTATTTTGCCTCGTAATACTTTTTCCCACAAGAAATGATAGTGTACTTCTATATGCTTGGTCCTCTTATGGAAAACTGGATTCTCCGCTAAGCTTATGGCTGACAAATTATTACAATATATCCGTATAGGTTGATTTATTGGTTAATGAAGATCCTCCATTAGCTGTACTAGCCATGTACTCTCTTGTGTTGCCCTTGTTACTGCTCTATACTTAGCTTTTGTCGCAGATAGTGACACAATTGCCTGTCTTTTACTGCACCATGACACTATTGCCGATCCGATGCTAAACATATATCCAGTAGTTGATCGTCATGTGTCACGATCTCCAGCATAGTCAGCATCGCAATGGCCTACTACTTCACATGATGCTTCTTTCTTATACAGAAGCCCAAAATCAAATGTACCCTTTACATACCTTAGTATGCGCTTGACTGCATCTAAGTGAGGCTTTCATGGTTCTCCATGAATCAACTTGCTACTCCTATTGTGAAGGCAATATCGGGCCGTGTTATGGTTAGGTAAATAAGGCTACCCACCAATTTTTTTGTATATAGTTGAGTCTTCCAATTCTCGTCCTTTAATTGCACATAGCTTTACATTTCCATCAATTGGAGTAGATATAGGTTTGCAATCAAGCATCCCGAACTTGTCTAAGAGGTCTCGTGCATACTTCTGTTAACATAGGAATAATCCTTCATTGGTCTTCTCAATCTTGAGTCCCAGGAAATGTTTTTAATTCTCCAAGCTCTTGCATTTGAAACCGCACTGAGAGGTTGGTTCTAATTTGACATATCTCCTCTTCATTATCCCAGTGATGATTAGATCATCCATGTAGATTAATACTATTGCAAGCTTGCCATCTTCTGCCTTCACAAACAAGCTCGAGTCTACTGGGGCTGCAGAGTAACCACTTTGCACCAAAAATTCAGCAATCTTCTCGTACCATGCTCTTGAGGCTTGTTTTAAGCCATAGAGAGCTTTCTTTAACTTACATACATAATATGGATGAATCTTACTTTTGAAACCATCTTGTTGTTCCATGTATATATCTCGATCTAGTTCTCCATGTAAGAAGGCATTCTTCACATCCATTTGCCATAGTTTCCACGGTTTGCTTATTGCAAGTGCTAGTAAGACTCGAATTGTAGTAATCTTTGCTACTGGGCTAAATGTCTCATTATAATCTAGGCCATACTTTTGAGAGAATCCTCAAGCAACTAGTCGTGCCTTATATTTTTCTATCGACCCATCTGGTCGAGTTTTAAGTTTATAAACCCATTTGCAGGATATAGGACGTACCTCTTTAGGTCTCGGCACTAAGTCCCATGTTTTGTTCTTTCTTAGTGCTTGTATCTCTTCCTCCATAGCTTTCCTCCATTCCACACCTTGCGAGGCTTCCTCATATCTGGATGGCTCCATTACTATGACATCTTCGGTTAGCGTTGCATTTGTATATTTGGGATTTGGTCTTCTTTGTCTTGTTGATCTCCTAACTTGAGGTTCCTGTTCTTCAAGTTCTTCCATCTCACTTGGTTGAAGCTCTTCTGTAGTTCTCGAATGTACATCAGTTCGCCATGGGCTCTTTGATTTTTCTGGTGACTATGCTCTAACTTCTTTTCTTCCAGTGACATTATCATTTCCCTCTTCAATTGGCTGGCCCTTATCAATCTCGTCATTTTCTTCCATTCCTTCACGAATCTCTTCTTAAACTTGTTTTGAGTTAGGTTGTGATGACCACCAAGATGATAGTTCGTCGAATACCACATTTTTGGAAGTGTAACACCTTCCTGTTGTAGGGTCACAACACTTCTATCTTTTCTTTGATCATCGTAACCCACGAATATGCAGTGAACTGCCTTCTTATCATACTTGTTGCGAAGATGGTTTGGCACGAATGCATAACATACACACCCAAATATTCTAAAGTGACTTACCGTGGGCTTGCTTTTCCACAACTTCTCACAAGGTGACATAAAGCCAAGCCTCGCTTGAGGTAGTCTGTTGATCACGTGGGCTGCCGTCTTCATACACTCAGCCCAAAACTTGGGTGTAACATTCTTCGCATGCAACATACTCCTGCATGTCTTCGCCAAATGCCGATTCTTTCTTTCGGCAACTCCATTTTGTTGTGGTGTATTTGGGCAGGTAAATTGTCAACGTATCTTCCATTCTTGAAGAAATATTGTAAAGTCATCTGATGTATATTCTCCCCCATTATCTGTGCGAAGGCATAATATTTTCTTGCCTACTTCATATTCTACTTTTGCTTTAAACTCCTTAAATTTGTTTAATGCCTCATATTTTTCTTTCATGAAATCGACCCAGACGTACCTGGAGAAATCATGGATGAATGTTATCATGTACTTTGATCCTCTGACCGATCGTTGCTTCATTGGTCCAAATACATCTGAGTGGATAAACTTGAGAGGCATCTGCGAACTCCTCGTATGGAAGCTGATGTGCCTTCCCGTACTGGCATCCGGCATAGATGACATCTTCTTGGACTTCCAAGTGGGGGAGACCTTTTAGCATACCTTTCTTCATCATCACCTTTAATTTATGGTAGCTCACGTGCCCAAGCCGTGCATGCCACAAATCGAGCGTTTCATTCTTTTGAGTTTTGTTCATGTATGCCATCTGAGCTGACATCACGTAGACAGACTCCAATCGACGCCCCTCCATGTTTGGTGTACCAGTAGGTTTCAAATTGTGGTACACCCTAACGTCTCTAGGACCGAACACCACATAATTGCCTGAGTCTGTAAGTTGTGCCACAGATAATAGATTCTTCTTCATTCCTGGCACATGGTACACATTTTTCATTTCGACTTGATGCGAACTGAATCAAGGTGTTATCATCGTTTGGCCCACATGGGCAATTGGCAACCTTGAGTTGTTTGCGGTGACAATTACTCGTCCACCTTTGTACTCGCACATGTTTGATAGCTTGCCTTGATCTCCTGTCATGTGATTTGAGCAACCCGAGTCAACTATCCAATCTTCATTATAATCAATCAATTTATCACTTACCGTGATGAGGGCCATCGCATCTTCTAACTCTATGATGGAGGAGCTTGTAAGCTCTTTTTGTTCCTTCACTGCAAAGGATACTTGGAAATCCCACTCTTCTTCGCTATCATTTTCCTTAGATGCCACAACGTTTCCTTCAACTCTTTTGAATCGACAATCCCTGGCAAAGTGACCTACTTTGCCATAGGTGTAACACCGTCCATTACGCCTTCTATTCTTCTTATCTTCATTGTTGTCCTTGTCGCGGTCTTGACGAGCTCCCTCTATCCAAGGTCCAGTTCCTTCTATTCGCTTTGGCCATTCTCCATGACTTTTCCATGGTTTGCCATCTCTTGCACCTGCTCTATTTCTATTCAGGCCCCTGAACCCTCTTTTATTACTAAAGAGGGCATTTTTATCCTCCTTAATTAAGACCTTAGAAATTTGTTTATCTAAGGCTTCTTGGTTGGCCAATATATTCTCCAACTCTATTAGAGTTGGCTCATTTGCCCATCCACGGGTGGCCATAACAATACCATTATATTCTGGCCTTAACCCATGAATTATTATTCTTCTCATTCTTGTCTCAGAGATGGCATTCTCAAGATCTAATTTTGAAATTTCTTCACAAATAGATTTAACTTTAGAAAAGTATTGACTTATTGTCATACTTTGTTGCGAGACTGAGAGGAGCTCGTTCTCCAGGCATTGTAACAGGTGTTGACTTACTTCCTTGCAAACAGCATCACCAAGTTATCCTAGGCCTCCTTTAGGGTCTTCGCACTCTTTATGTGTTGTAATAATTCATCTTCAACAGTCATAGAAAGAACATAAAGAGCCTTACCTGATTTTATGTTCCATTTTCTTAATTCGCTATCATTCGTGAGTGGTGTAGTGTTGCTCCCGCCAATGATATCCCACAAATCTTGACCTAGCAAGTAATATTGCATGCGAGTACTCCAATTATTATAATTTGAGTTGTTGAGCTTCTTGCCTCCACTTACCGAACTTGAACTTGAGAAATCTGCCATTATGGCTTGGTTGTAATGCCTAGCGCTATATCAAGTAAGCCTGGTCCTGGACCAACTGATTTCACAATCCCGGATTGTGCACTGGCAGAACTTCGACATCCTTTGCTTCTTCGCTCCTTGGCTTGACGATCCTTGACCGCCTACTCACTTACAATGGTCTTCGCACGGCCTCCGACAACCTGCTCTAATACCAATTGTTGAGAAGCAAATTGATGTACAAGTAAAATAATTACTCTTCTTATAAACAATATTACAAACTCTCTACACACACCACTCTCATACACGTCTCACACGCCTCACACGCCTCACCACTACACACTTTTCTACACAAGACCCCTATTACTCTACCACTCTACAACTCACGTCACCTACTCCACACACTCACGTACACACTCACATGTACACACTTCACACAAGACTCTTTACCTATTTATAGGCTGCAAAGTCGGTGGAATCCATGAACAGATGTGGTCGAGAAAAGTCTGGGGAGAGAGGAAGACAAAAGTCTGGAGCAGTAGAGAGAGAGAAATCTAGAGAAATCCAGAGAGAGAGAGAGAGTGGCCGTGCTTTTTTTTTTTTTTTTTTTTTTTTTTTCTGACAAGGAACACTAAGGCAACAGTTAGAGAGTGAGAAAGCAAATGTTCGTCCATGACCTCGGCCGAGGATAATGTCGTAATCCAAAAGCGAACCAAAGAATCGATGGCAGCGACAAGCAGCATATAAGAACAGGAAGAGGACAAAAGAGTGAACTTGGTTCTGCTTCTTTTGCGGAGAAGCGCAGGAAAGGTCCAACGGGCGAGACGAGAGGGAGAGACGGGACCCATCAATGGTTTGGCGCTTTGTCCTAGCACATCTTGTGTCCATGTCCCCTACCTGTTGACATGTGACCTGAAACGCTACTCGGTTTCGTTCCCTCATCAATTCCCTTTACCTTACCCTTTCGTTAGCTTGAGGTTTTGGTCTGAGGTTGAACCGAACTAGGGCCATGTTCTAAGGGGAACTTTGGAGGAGACTCTTGACTAACGAAACCACATAATCTTCGGCCACAAATGAGTGGACATGGAAATTTAGTGTTTAGTTCGGGTAGGGTAGGCACTATCTTATTCTTAATAGAATAAAAGGTACATCATCCTTTATAGAACTTTTACTACGTTTGATTAATGGGTATTGGTCATAATCTTGCTACAGTCTACTTATGATGAAACAATTTATTATCACGTTTAGGAAAATTATCCAAAAAGTTCTAATTCTATTAGATTTTAGTCAAATTAATTCTAAACATTTTAATTTTATCAATTGAGTTTGGCCAAAGTTAACTGAAAAGCTCTAACGTGGATCTCAGTAGTTCACATAAGACAGTTGGCGTTGACATTAATAATTTTAAAAAAATTTCAAAAATTGAAAATTTTTTTTCTTTCTTTCTTTTCCTTTTTCTTTCCATTAAGTCCGGTGAGGGCCGCAAAGTCCTCGCCGATCCATGCGAGGGTCCTACCCGTCACATTTGATAAGCAAGGGGTGGCCAATGATCCTTGTCGAAAAGATTAAAAAAAAAAAAATTATAAAATGTCAACATCGGTATCGATCGTGTAACGTAAGATGGCTTATGTATACATCAGTACTTTCTAACTAAAATTAATCAAATAAACTCAATTGAAAAAATGTGAAAATTATTTATGACTCAATTGGCAAAATTGCAAGGCTTATATTTGAATTGACCAAACACTTTTCTAGACACTTTTCCCCTCACAATTAGGTACGTTTGTTTGAAGGAAAATTGTTTCCAAGAAATTCATTTCCGGCTTTCAGATGTTTTGATGACGAAAAAATAATTAATGTGTGGAAAACATTTCTCATGGCTTGAAAACGACGAGCTTAGACTGAAAAAATTACTTCCGTTTTTGGTGAGAATAAAATCAATATCCTTAAATCACCAAATAAATGAATCATAATAATTTTCCTTTAAAAATGATCTTCATGAAAAATACTTTCCTTTATCATGAAGTTGTGGGTGAAACCAATGCACAGTAGAGGAAAAAATCACCCGAATGATAATTATATCGAAAAAATGTCATGACATAAGATCAATCTCAATTAGTTTCAAGAGCTTATAATTTATTCAGATGATCTGTGATCTGATTATGAGTTTACTCGGCCTCAGAGCCAGTAGCCACGTCAAAAGTCTCGATTCATTGTAGGTGAATACCAAGACTAATCATGGTATTAGTTCAACCGATGTTGACGAATTGTTCCATCGCCATGAGACGTTAAGGGCCTGTTTGGGAACCATCCCAACAGTGCCAGATTCTGATTTTTTGTTCTCAAAATCAGTTTGGGACGAGAATCGTGTTTGGTAAAATTTTTGTTCCTGGGAACAAATACGTTCGAAATTAGTTTGGGACAAGATTTGAGAATAAAAAAAAGTTGATTCACGCGTCCAAGAATCAAAAAAGAATCAACACATTAAAACTCTCTTCTTCCCTTCCGCTATCCCACAACCACCGCTCGCCGCCGTCCGCTGCCGCCCACCACCGCCCACCGCCGGTCGTCGGTCGCCGACTGCCGGTCCGGCGAGCTCGCCGGAGACTCGCCAGGCCAGGGCGAGGTCCGGCGAGCCCAGCAATTGGTGAGCTCGCCGGAGGCAAGTGTAGCCACCGGCGAGGCTCGCCCGGCCCGGGAGGGGCCCACCTAGCCACGGTGAGGCTCGGCCTTGCCGGATCGGGCGAGGCCGAGCCTTGGCGGGCCGGGCGAGCCTCTCCCGGCCCGGGCGACGAGGGTGGCCTCACCGAGGGCCGGCGACGCTCCGGTGAGGTCGCCGGTCCGGCGACCGGCCACAAGAAGAAGAAGGATTATAGGAGAAAAGGGAAAAAAAAAAAAAAAAAAAGGAAAAAGAAAAGGAAAAAAGGAAAAAGGAAAAAAAGAAAAGTAAAAAAGTAAAAAAAATTATTTAAAAATTAAAAGAAATTAATTTGGAACAGAATTAATGAACACGTTATCAAACGCAATTCTATTCGAGAATAAAAAATTTTGGACAGTTATCAAACACGTTTTTTTTACTCAGAATCAGTTCCTAGGAACAGAATGGTTACCAAACACGCCCTAAGTCTTCCTCCTCCTCCCGTCTGTCCCTATGTCTTAGCAAAGATGTAGATCTTCTTGACACGCTGCAGCAATACGATGTGATGTACTTTCGAATCTTTCACCTTGATGATGTCATTGTTCGATCTATCAAAGGTAGTCCTTTTCCTGTGCTTCGATCAAAGAAGGTGCGAGGAATTGGCAGGCCCGGTGAAGAGCACCAAGACATCCATAATGATTGTCAGCGGTACTGCTTCAACCTTGAGACGCGTTAATGAATACGATGCTTCGTTTGAAAGTCTTTCTTCGTCCTTTACTCTGAGCCGGCATGATCTCCTCGTCCGGCCTTTAGATTGGCCAGTCAGAAATCTTTTCAATTTCCCTTTGTTTCTCGTTTGGTTGTCAGGTGTGAAGCTCAATATGAACTTGTCTCTGAGCTTTGAAACGCTCTGTTTCTTAGCTGTCTTTCATGTGATGCTTAGGACAATGTCCTGTCATGCCATGTCTCCTCTACTCATTATCTGGTTATGAGAACTCATGACATGACCGCGTTTCCTCTTTCTTTTCTTTGCGGAAATTTGTTGAGCATATCAAATATCAGCAATGACTATATATACCTGTTAGGGAGAAACTAAGAAGAAGAATGCTTGGTTCGGTTCTGAGAAATTTCCCTGCTTGCGATTCAATTTCTGACATGTTGGTGTATCTAAAAAGGATCGAAACTTTGAATTTCAGGAGGCCTTCGTTCCAGCATGGCAAGCACCAAGTATCTGGCTTCGATGAAGCAATATTCTGAGGAGACACTCCCTTCACTGATCCAAGTTATATCTACTGATGGAATTAATGGCTTTGACAACGTCGAAGCGAACAATAACCCGCTTGTCTGCCCACCCGCTCAAGTAAGCCTCTTCCTTTGTCCTTCCGAAATGAGTGGTGGCGATCTGCTCAACTATATGCTGATAATGCCGCAATCTTGATGACTTGAAAGGTTCTTCAATCGAATGATTGCAATTTAGTTGACGTAAATAGATAGACTCGTTCCAGTTTTGAGCCTTGGTGATTAGAAATGTACAACCAGATAGAAAGCAGAGGAGTTTCTGCTTTTCCTCGAGAAATTGAGCATCCGCATCTTGCAGAATCACTCAAATCGCTACTTGCGTTTGTTTTTAATTTGCCTTTGCCGACTAAATGCCAAAGTTGGTAACAGAAGTGACTATTGTGCACCAGCAGGACATTGAAGCAGCTTCCTCTGATAATGGATCTGTCGTAATGAGTTCCGAGAGAATGCAGTCCATTTCAATCAGCATGCCGCCATCTCCAGTGGAAGCGCACCTGCTCAACGCGAAGAGGGTTCTCTTCAGCGATCAGGGTGATACGATAATCACAAATGGAAACCCAGATAACACTGCCCCCCCGAACCTGGACTCCAAGCAGACAGAGTTCTATTCGCAGCCAATGCCAGCAGGATCGGCATATAGAGAGGCAGTCAACGACAGGAATTTCCCCAAATATCCCAGCATCGTGAAGGACAAAAGGTACGATTCGTTCAAGACGTGGTCGGGGAAGCTTGAGAGACAGCTATCCAATTTACGTGGGAAGCCGCGCGGAGCTCCGAGCGAAGATGGAACAGCACCGAATGCGGAAATTCAAACTTTGCCTGTGGACAGATACTTTGATGCCTTGGAAGGGCCAGAACTGGACACTCTCAGGGTATGTAATCGTAACTGATGAGCTCTGGTGGTCTTATGCTCCGAACCATCTCATTGTTTCATATATGATCAGATACACGTACAGCCTCTCAAAGTCACTTGGCATTAAATTTGATTTCACTTGATGTGCAGGCTTCAGAGGAAATAGTCCTTCCAGACGACAAGCGTTGGCCATTCCTTCTCCGGTGCCCGATCTCTTCATTCGGTATCTGTCTTGGAGTCAGCAGCCAAGCGATCATGTGGAAAACTCTGGCCACCTTCGAATCCATGTCATTCCTCCACATAGACCTCAGATTCAATCTCGTCCTGTGGTGCATATCCGTCGCTCTTGTCACGGTTGTCTCTTCCATATACCTGCTCAAAGTGATCTTCTACTTTGAAGCAGTCCGCCGTGAGTATTACCACCCAATTCGTGTCAATTTCTTCTTCGCCCCGTGGATCGCACTCTTGTTCTTGGCTCAAGGCGTTCCGCCATCAGTAGCCACCAATCCGCATGCGGCTCTTTGGTACGTCCTAATGACGCCTATTTTCTGTCTGGAGCTCAAGATTTATGGACAGTGGATGTCGGGAGGCCAAAGGAGGCTCTCGAAAGTCGCTAATCCTTCAAACCATCTCTCGATTGTCGGGAACTTTGTCGGGGCATTGTTGGGCGCGTCTATGGGGCTAAAAGAGGGTCCTCTATTCTTCTTCGCCGTGGGGTTGGCTCATTACACAGTTCTATTTGTGACGCTATACCAAAGACTGCCAACAAATGAGACACTCCCAAAAGAGCTCCACCCTGTGTTCTTTCTCTTCGTGGCGGCTCCAAGCGTGGCTTCGATGGCGTGGGCAAAAATACAAGGATCATTCGACTACGGTTCCAGGATCGCCTACTTCATAGCTTTATTCCTCTACTTCTCTCTGGTTAGTATCTGTGGCGAAATATGCCCCAGTTCTATTCCTAGTAGCATACATGGCACACCACATGTACTGATTGATCATCTACTTTGTTTATGGCGATCCCATTTCTAAACAGCTTATTTCTTTCGTGTTCTTCAGGCGGTTCGAGTCAACTTTTTCCGAGGTTTCAGGTATTATATAGCGCTCAAACACATCTCTGTGCCCTCTCAAGTTATCATCCATCACTAGTGGTTCATTCTAGAGCTGATTCGAATTGGATACAGGTTCTCACTGGCATGGTGGGCATATACTTTCCCAACGACCGGTGCCGCCATCGCGACCATGAGGTATGCGAATGAAGTGACAAACGTGGTGACACAAGCTCTCGCGGTCATACTCTCTTCCATCTCCATGCTCACCGTGACGGCTTTGCTCGTCACCACAATCCTGCATGCCCTTGTGCTTCGCGACCTTTTCCCCAATGACATTGCCATTGCTATCAGTGAGAGGAGACCAAAACCACACAAGAAGTGGTTTCATTTAAGGCACGGAAGCTCGGACACCAAAGATATTGACAACTACATAAAATTTGCTTGCTCCGAGAGCAAGGACATCGAAGCATCTTTAGGACATCCGAGCTCTGATACCAACAGAGAGTGTAAGCTACCGCTGTGAGGGGGGACAACGTCACGAATGATCTTAAATGCCAATGCTCAAAACCATGAAGATGCTACAGTAGCCAAATTTTCTAGATCAACGCATGTGAGGAATGTGAGTTCAGATTCCAATGAACATGTGTATCGTAGGTGATTCAGAGTTTGATTTGCTAAGAACATGAGCCTAAATGAGTTGTAATATGGCCGTTTGTTAAGTCGTGTGTCAGTGAAGAAAATGATCTGTTGTCCCTTGAACAAGAATATTATAAATAAATGGTCTTCACTTATCTCTACTCTACTTCCTTTAGAAGACACTGGACTTTCTCGTACCAGTCTTTTTAGTTTCGAAAGAATGATGAATGTGGCTTCTTCAATTATGTTAGGTGCACACAGAGTCACAAAAATGTATTACACAATCACCGCTGGACGAATGACGCGTTGTTGGATTCAGAATTAGGCTTTTCACACAAGCTGCCTGCTTAACGATGCTTGTGCAGATTCAGTGCGGTGGAACTTTCATTCGACAGAGGCTGGTTGTTCATGCTTTTTTCTTGGTACGTGAATTATCAGTAATCTGATTTTCAGCAATGTGATAAGCTCCAAAAGTGCCGTCTCTCTCTTTTTCATGTCTCACCTACTTTAACCCTCATTATTCATCTATTTAAGCCTCATCAATTGAGAGGAATCTGCCGACAGTTGCAGAGATCATTCTGGTCCAACATAAAGCGCCAGCATATAAATTCAACTGCTGCATTATGGCTTCCTCTCACCAGATTCTCCTTCTGCTAACTTATGGACTCCTCTTTATGTCGACCATCCTTTTGACTTGCATCGATGCCGCCACGAGCATCGGTGCAGGTAGCGTGCCGAAGAGATTAGTAAGGAAATTGATCCATCGATATTCTGTGAGGTCACCAATGTATAACTCCATTCATACCGACTTTGACCGTGCCAAGTTCGCTTTTGAAGATTCCATCTCCCGTGTTGCTATGATAGAGGAAAAGATGAGGAGCTGCGAGGGGAACATGTCGTGCTCAGACAACATTCAAGCTAAACTACACGCGAAAGCCTGGGTTGGCGTGTTCTTTGTGGAGTTTTATATTAAAGACATGTCTCACCGGATGCTTGTGGTCATGGACACCGGAAGCCCCCTTTTGTGGGTTCATTGCATTCCTTGCCCAAATTGTGCTAAAGCCTCCACCCGAGTATATGATCCAAGCACATCCTCGACCTACACTAATATATCATGCCGGTCAAAATATTGCGAGGCTTTACGCCAAAAATCCTGTGATCTGTGCGGGAATTGCAAGTATGAGATGCATTATGAAGGAGCAGCCCCGACAGAAGGAATGCTTGCCACAGAGTCATTCATATTCCACACTTCCGACGATGGGCTACTCACTGTACCCCATCTAGTGTTTGGGTGCAGTCACATGAGCGACGAAAAACCCGATGTGGTTATGGGAGTGCTCGGACTGAGCAGCAATAAAGTATCTCTAGTTACACAACTAGGTAACAAATTCTCCTATTGTGTTGGAGGGATCAAGGATCCTTCTTATGAATACAACCAATTGATTTTGGGGGAAGGGGCAATTCTTGAAGGTGACTCAACACCCCTACAGATATATAATGGGTTTTATTATGTCACTATGGAAGGCATAAGTCTAGGAGGAGCTATGCTGGATATTGAGCAAAATACATTTCAGCGAACAGATTCAGGACAGGGTGGAGTCATGATGGACTCTGGAGGTGAGTTAAGTTTTTTAGTCCAACGAGCATATGAGGAGCTTGCCGATGCGATAATGAACATGCTGGATTTGAATAGTTGGTTTGAGTCCGAGCTCCATTTCAGCAAGTTATGCTTTGAAGGTAACGTCACTAAGGATATCAAGGGATTTCCCAGCGTTACTTTTCATTTCAGCGGGGGTGCAGAGATGGTATTAGAGGCAGAGAGCTTGTTCTCTCAATCGACAACTACTACTTTCTGCATGACGATTTTGCAAGCGGATTATGGAGAGCCCAGTTTGATTGGCGTAGGTGCTCAGCAGTACCACAATGTCGGATACGACATTTCAGGGAAAAAACTGTACTTGAGGAGGATGGACTGTGAACTCCTCGACGAATGATACACTTTAGATTCATCATTTTAAATGTTGGCTTGCGCAAGTTTACTTCAGGGCGCATATATATGCATATATGCATATATAAATTTTTTTTCCTTCTTTCACCATGGAGTATAGTTTGAGGCGTCCCCCTTCTATTACCCTTCCGGCTATTTTTTTCTTTTTTAATTATGTGGCTGCATTTTGCTTCTTGGATCACATATTGTTATCTCAACTTGTTCTGAGTTTTGTCTTGCTGTCCTAAAAATAGAGAGCGTGAAGTCTACCATGAAGAGCCAAAAGGGTCTCCAAGAATTGAAAGAACAGTTTTCTTTCTTAAATCTGAGTATGCAGTACATAAAGCAGCTTGCGTAAAAGAACTGTCTTGGGCCATTTTACGATTTTGTCAAGATTTCATCCCTACGTTTGAGGCGAACCATGGCCTTGCTCACTTGATGATCAGGTCTGGTACGCTGCTCGCCAAGCCAGTGCATTTCCCCCACTTTTCTCATACACATTGCACAAATTATAAGAACAGACTTCTCTGATAACAGTTATCACATAGGCCAAAAAAAAAATTATATCAGAGTAAAATAAAAAAATTCTTTCAGAAGTTTTGGCCACCAAAATTCAGTCATTCGTTGGATCTATGGAATATGACATGCCATGCCAGGCAAAGAAACCCCAGAGATGCTAAGACTGTGCACTAGAATTTGCTTGCTAAATGTTGTGCATTACAATCAGTGTGAAGAGATGAATGACAGCATTCGAGGCCTTAAAAAAGATGTGACTATTACTCTCTGATAAAATCAGATTCAGAAAAAATTCCTGTAACTGGCTCAATTATCTATCTTACCATGTTATATGGTTAGCAACTTAGCATAGATACAGCGTTTGACAGCATTTAGCTGCAGCTGGTGAGGCATGAAAGTTGTCTGTGGAGGCAAGCAAGACAACACATGGTTAAAGTGAATTAGTTCAAATGTGGCATCATAGAAGCTACGGCATTATTGACTGTTTGTATTCACAGGGTCAAACATTGCATAGATGATAATTCGAAACAATAATGTCGCGAATCTGGCATCCCATCCTGCTTAAAATTGTACTCCTCTGCAAGCTTCTGATTGTTCTTCACTGCTGGACAGATAATTGATCGGTTTTGTTCTTTTCTTTAGCATGTGCACGCAATTATTCTCTTTGCCATTCTGACACGGTATTTGTAATGTCTTAAGTTTTGAAGTCATCGTCTCTGCTATGACTTTTTGGCCTTCATCATGATCCAAAAGAGGTTTAATGCTTTGGTGTAATAGCAATGACACTGCAAATTGTGAACCCAAAAGTATGACAATAATGAAGGTGGTGAAGAATTGTCATTGTCTCCATTCAAGAAACTTTCCGTTGTCTGTCCACAAAAGGCTCATCTTCCAAATAGTGGTTCGATTCCGTCGGTTTCCGAACAGCTTACACGCACCGGCAATGTCTTTTCTTCATATGTCTTTTCAGATCTATGTCTTAACATTTTCCGAGCCTAATAAAAACTCATTTATATGGACCATCTTTCATGCGCAATAAATCACCGTACAGTGTCTATTCCTCTGGGAAAAGCAAAATTAGTTTTCAAAGGCACTGTTCGGCATCCTAAATCATCTTAAGATTACATCTGCCTGGACTCATCCGACACACGGCACCTCATGTCGTGGCAGTTCCGCTATCGTTCGTTCCTTTTCTTTTTGTCCATATGTTTTGAAGAACTCAATAATTAAACCAAGGAAACATATGTATCTTGGCAATTGGTTGTGTCCTAACAAGTTTAGATGCAGATAACTTGGCATCACTTGATAGTTCGTTTTTCCCGTTCCTGCACGCATTGTCCACAGGTTGTTTGATGAACATCTACTTTGCATAAACATTCCTTTCGATGCCTGCATTGGATCAAAATCACTGAATAATATAAAATCACACCCACTAGCACATAAAAATTCGGTGCGAAATAGAAGCGAAATTACTTTTGCACCTGATCTCCATAGGCGTCATGGTTTCTGGAGCTATTTGATCAGCCGAGACCAAGTTCAATATGGTCTAAGCAAAAGCAATTTCTAAGGGCCAAGTGCCATTGGCCGTCCTAAAGATACCCAAACGCCAGTAAGTTAGTGACTACCTAGTGACTGTTGGATCGACAATAGCCAGATAAGGCTGAGGTTACATTATCGCTTACTAAGGAAAGACCGTATCTTGCATCGGTGGCCCTTGTGCGAACACACGGCTACAGGGAGCAAGGGATGCGCGCAACACGAAATCCATCGGGCAAATGTCAACGGCCCCGTCCGCAGGACCATTTACGGGCAGTACCCACGAGGCCGTAGCATTCCCAAGGAGCCTCCAGGCCCACTAAGATTCACGGTGTCACCGTGATTGAACAAAATCGAAGATCGAACGATTGCCTCGCGATCTCTGCTGGTTTCAGTCCTTCTCTCTCCAGGACCCTAACCCTTTGTCCGTAGCTCCCCGCATTAAATCCGCTTGTCCTGGAATGTTGTGAGGACATTATCACGTCCCAGAACTCCACATAACAGTTTCTGCGAATGGAGGGACAGGCAAAAGCAAGAAAGGAAGAAAGAAAGGAACGCTGAGGCAACGGTTAGAGAGTGAGAAAGCAAATGTTGGTGCATGACCTCGGCCGAGGATAATGTCGTATTCCAAAAGCGAACCAAAGAATCGATGGCAGCGACAAGCAGCATGTAAGAAAAGCTTCCGGTCCCCACGAGGTGGGGAATACGATCGCAAATGGATTGATAAAACCAACAGGAAGAGGACAAAAGAGTGAACTTGGTTCTGCTTCTTTTGCGGAGAAGCGCAGGAAAGGTCCAACGGGCGGGACGAGAGGGAGAGACAGGGGAGCCATCAATGGTTTGGCGCTTTGTCCTAGCACATCTTGTGTCCATGTCCCCTACCTGTTGACATGTGACCTGAAACACTACTCGGTTTCGTCCCCTCGGCGATTCCCTTTACCCTTTCGTTAGCTTGAGGTTTTGGTCTGAGGTTGAGCTGAACTAGGGCCATGTTCTAAGGGGAACTTTGGAGGAGATTCTTGACTAAAGAAACCACATCATCTTCGGCCACAAATCAATGGACATGGAAATTTAGTGTTTAGTTCGGGTAGGGTAGGCACTGTCTTATTCTTAATAGAATAAAAGGCACGTCATTCTTTATAGAACTTTAAATATGTTTGATTAACGGGTATTGGTCATAATCCTGTTATAGTCTACTTATGATGAAATGGTTTATTATCACATTTAGGAAAATTGTCTAAAAAGTTATAATTCTATTAGATTTTAGTCAAGTTAATCCTAAACTTTTTAATTTTATCAATTGAGTTTGGTCAATGTTAATTGAAAAGCGCTGACGTAGATCTCAGTAGTCCACATAGGACGGTTGACATTGACATTGATAATTTAAAAAAAAATTCAAAAATTGAAATTTTTATTCTTTAGTCTTTTTCTTTCTTTTCCTTTTTCTTTCCATTAAGTCTGGCGAGGGCCGCAAAGTCCTCGCCGATCACGTGCAAGGGTCCTACCCTTCACATGTGATAAGCAAGGGGTGGGCAATGATCCTTACCGAAAAGATAGAAAAAAATTATAAAATGTCAACATCAGTACCGATCGTGTAACGTAAGATGGCTTATGTATGCATCAGTACTTTATAACTAAAATTGACCCGATGAACTCAATTGAAAAAAATGTGAAAAATGTTTATGACTCATTTGGCAAAATTTCAAGGCTTATATTTGAATTGACCAAAGACTTTTCTAGACAATTTTCCCCTTGCAATTAGGTCCGTTTGTTTGAAGGAAAATTGTTTCCAAGAAATTCATTTCCAGCTTTCAAATGTTTGGATGACGGAAAAATACTTAATGTGTGGAAAACATTTCTCATGGCCTGAAAACAACAAGCTTAAATTGAAAAAAAAATTACTTCCCTTTCTGGTGAGAATAAAATCAATATCCTTAAATCACCAAATAAATGAACCATAGTAATTTTCCTTTAAAAATGATCTTCATGAAAAATACTTTCCTTTATCATGAAGTTTTCGGTGAAACCAACACACATTAGAGGAAAAAATCACCTGAATAATAATTATATCGAAAAAATGCCATGGCATAAGATCAATCTCAATTAGTTTCGAGAGCATATAATTTATTCAGATGAACCGTGATCTGATTAAGAGTTTACTCGGTCTCGAAGCCAGCAGCCACGTCAAAAGTCTCGATTCACTGTTGGTGAATACTGAGACTAATCATGGTATTAGTTCAACCGAGGTTGACGAACTGTTCCATCGCCTTGAGACGTTACATCATTCTTCTTCTTCTTCTTCAATTCAAGCCCATCTCATGCGCCATCTGCTACATGCAGGCCGCGCCATAAAATCACCAGGATTACAATCTATAATTACCTTATTTTTCCTCTTTTCTCGCATTATCCTTTATTTAAAGCAGACGATGCTTAATTACAGTAATTTGTACATGCTTACCAAGTTTGCTTCCTTTAAGATAATTACCTCGCGCGTGTAAACATGGAAACGATCTTTTTATGCTGTCTCGTCTGTCGCCGTGTCTTAGCAAAGATGTAGATCTTCCTGACACGCTATGGCGATACGATGTGATGCACTTTCGAATCTTTTGCCTTGATGATGTCTTTGTTCGATCACATCCAAATCTTTTCTATTGTTATCGGCATTTACATTCATCTCTTCAGACTGGATAAGGGATATCTGAACTTAATCCGTTAATAGAAACCCGGCTTTTGCTAGAATCAAGTTCTTTATCTGAAACTTTTTCCTTTATCTCTCTTTTTCGCCTTGCAAATCAAGCCACATGCGTGTAGGACATGTTTGCACTCTAAAAGCGTGCACGGGCCCTTGAGATTCCTATGTTCGGTGACTAGAATCAAATTCAGAGTGAATAAATGGGGGACTGCTTTTGCTTTCTGTCAAAAGGGTCCAATTGACAAGATCAGGAAAAAAGGGAGATTAACCAGTGGCAAAAAAGAATTCTCTTCCAATCTCAGAATGACAAAGTGAAAATATATACACATATTCCATTTCTTTCCTCACTGTGTGGGAGAGATATATCCATGGCCGACCAGACGGTTTCTGTTCATGATCATCACATATGGAAAAGCAGAGACAAATGTGACAAGAAGGAAAGTTTGCTCCATGATTTGATCTTCTTTGACACCTGTCTTTCCTATGTTTGTCTGTGTTTTTTGTATCTGGACTTGCCCTATTTCTCGTGACTCGTCTTCTGTTCTTTCGCACCTTTTATGTCCTCCGGAATTGCCGTCCCGTCTTCATCTCCATGGAACACTTCATTGAAGCCTTCAATCGAATTTTCCTGAAACCGGCATGTCAGAAAATGTATCAGTGGCCAAAAGATCATCTAGGACACTAGTAGGAAGTGGGTAAATTCGCGAAAACATGAGGAAACGGGAAAGACATTTACACACCGAAAGATTTTTTGCAATGGAGAACTGCCTCGTAAATCGAGCTCTCCGAATCAAATGACCTGCGCCAATCATTGGCTGAACATGCTTCGCTTATCCTAGGAGAAGAAGCCTCTTCAGGATAAACCCAGTTCCTTATTCCAGGACCTTTTTTATCTCCAAATTCCGCCCGGAAACTCGACCTTCCAGCTCGGAAAATCCGGTACAACGGCCTTAGAAAGTCCATGTACTTGCGAAACATCCTCTTTGATAATTTCCTGCACCTAGTCTTCGAGGAGGGAGGCGAACACGATGTACTACTCATGATGAGTTTCAGCGAGCCAGGCTGAGTTGGAGTCGAATTGGATGGTTCATATGCCTTCATCTTTGAATGCTCGAGAAATAGGGGCAACATGTAGCCATCAGAGAAGAGCTCATCCGCATGAACAAGAGCTGGAGAAGATGGCGACACTCCTGGGAAGTCAAATTTGAAATCCTGAGATGCAGAATTGCCTCTATTCTGTGAGAATCTCCTGGAGGGTGGCATCCTCGGATCCATCTCAATGAAAGAGGCTTCATCCGACACGTCGAGTGAAGTCCTGACTGACGACCCATCGAAGCTCTCACGGGCTGGCTTCAAATTCACCAGCCAACGGTACGAGAAGCTCTCCACCGAGAGAGGCTCAGAGGATTCCATCACCGGACAAGGTTTAATGTTCAGGAAGATCTGTAGGAATCGGATGGAAGAGAGAATGAGCTGTGTGTATTCCAATGAGAAAGGGAAAATAAGAGATGGCTCAAGATCTTCGATACTTACAGTCCATATATATACCTCGACAGATATATCTCTCGTCTTTTTTCCTTCTCCACAACAAGGGAGTGTGTGGTTGCCTACTTGTCTGGCAAGAGACAAAGAATTTTAATAATTGATAAGGGGAGAGAGAGAATGGGGGAGGGAGGGGGGTGGGAGAGAGAGAGAGAGAGAGAGAGAGAGAGAGGAAACAGAGAATGTGAGCACTATGGTCACCCATAATGTCCTAGCATCACCAGTATTTTTGTTTACTTTTTTTTCCATAATCATTGATCTTTAAAGCTTCGCAAAGAAGATGTCCTTTTTTGCTTTTGGCGTATTATTGCTCATTTAATTAGATGCTATTTTGCTATGCTATACAAGGAAAGGCCCCCGAAGTACGTGTGCTTTGCTAATCCTAGGAAGCGTGAGCAAGGCAAGTTAATGCACGGTCCAATGCCAATCCAGTCTGCCTCCCCAAAATCGAAATTTAGAATGATGGAAATGTTCTTTAGCCTTGCTTGCTTTCATATGATATCATCTCGAGAATAAATTTGTTTTTTTCCTGGTGGGTAAGATAAATTTACCCTTCTGATGCTTACAATCTAACTGCTACATTAGGGAGGCTCAACCTAATCCCGACTTTTTTATTGCTGGTGGTGTGATTAATGCTACCAAACAACGACTTGCTGCTGACGAAATCGAAAGTACTAGATGCAAAACGGGACTTGTGCTCTGGTTTTATCATTAAAACCCAAAAGTTAATTCACCAGTTTGGACATCTGACTGGCTTTATAATTGATAAAGTATATGAGCATGTGAAGAAGGGAGCCTTGTAGCCTTGCATAAACAAGGCCATTGGATCATGTTTTCTATTTGCATATATTAAGCACAAGGTCAATGATCTCTCGCGATAAACATCTATTAAATTTTCCAATGGTTTCTCCAGATATATGGAGTGCCCATTTGACAGGAATACCTGGCATGTATGAGGATCAACTTAGCAAAGCAATTTCAACCACGGACTAAATATCTCAGAATCACAATCCTTAATCACAACTTTCTGTAATGCAGAGACAGTTTCTTGACACAAAAAAAGGGGGCCCCGCCGGGGGGGCGGGGGTGATGAAAAGGAGAAAAGAAGAGGCTGTGTGTTTCCTTCTTTTTCTTTACAGATTTAACTTTTTTTTTTTTGGTCAGTATACAGATTTAACTTAAGCGCAAGCAAAGTGTCTCGAAAATGACATGACAAAATGCTACAGTTTCATCACGGATTTAAAAGCGCAGTTAGCAGATGAATGGCACTGTATGTTCCTGTTCTATGGACACGCAAACATTTTGGCCTTTTTAGGTCGTGGTGTTAATAAAACATATGATCATGGGGCCGGTTGTCACTTCTTGGGCACAACAGATAAGGCTCGGCTCAAGAACTAACGATGTAGCATAGCCTAACTCAGCAACATCACCCTAGAAATCAAACTTAAAATTAAAAAATTTCACCGGTTAAAAGAACAGAAAGATGACAAGAGAATAAGTATCTCCTGCTTGGCGTAACAAAAGGGATAGCCTAAATCGCCAATTAGTCTATCGAAACTAAGGAGCTGAGCACTCTATATATTCTCATTAGCTTCATCTTTTTGAAATTGAATGTAGTCAAAGCAAAAGGCGTTCATCATCAAAGCAGCTTGGTTTTATCCATGAAGCAGCAATCCAGGGCATATCTCAATATGATCGAAAAAAAAGAAACAAAAAGTGGGGGAGAAAAGAAATATCAGACTTCTCATGGCAAGGAAATTTCGAGCCTTGGCGTCCACGAACGACCTGACTGGTGGTGAGGTCGCATCTGGGTTGGGCTTTAAATGCGAGATGGTTGTGTCGTTTTCGCGCAATTTTAACTTATATAACTCGGGAGCAAATCTGCAGAAACAGGCAAAACTCACACATGTACTGTTCTATGCATGTCCAAGATGCGTACGCTACGTAAGCGGAAGCCGATGGAAAGAGAGAGAGAGAGAGAGAGAGAGAGAGAGGGGGGGGGGGCAGACAAGGGGTAGCCCACCGTTGTTGGCAAGACGAGTTGACATAAACCAAGGTTTTCCGGGACAAAAGGCTGGGCGTCGATAGGGATGTGAAGTCAAATGGTCCCTGCACTTGTCCCCTGGAGAGGACGATAGGCCACTGCCAGAAATTTCAAACACTCATGAGAGCAAAGTCTCAAGTGGAATGATTCTCTGGTATGTATGCTTGATACTAGACGTCATCTTAATTCGGTGGCGGTGAATCAATGAAGCTTAATCTGCACAAACACAGATAAGGGAACTGATATTAGCGACAGATTTCGTAGAGAGAGATCAAATTCGACATAATATGGGCAGTCGCTAATTTAGGGGAAGCGGAGTGTGACAAGACCATGGCACACTGATACATGAAATTATCCTCTTCACTGGTTCATCTCGATGCTCTGATCAGCTTGAGAAAGAGGAAACGAAAGAATCACGACACCAGTATTGCTGACGAAGAGAGCGAATTTTTTTCTTTTTGTTTCTGTAAATGAAAAGCGAACGGAAGTGACGGAATGTCATTTGCCTTAAGGTTCATCATCATTATCTCCAGGCAGGGCGTCCATAGATAATCCATCCAAACAGCAGCATCTGCAGGATGAGCCAACATCAGGTCGAGGACCACAGCCAACACATGATTTCTAGTCTTGAGCACCCTCCGGTCCAGGGCCTGCAAAAAAGAAAGCAGAATCTTTTTCCGTAAGAGCTGCAGCCTCCGCTGGATACACGAACTGCCCGATCTATAAGCATCATCGGACCCCACTGTGTCTTTGCAACATTCATACGCTGAATGAAACTAGGTGAAATACCGACATAAGCGCACTTCGATTTGCACATGTGCCACCCCCCTTTTTTTCGTCCCATCGAACTGAAGCGAAAACTCAGCTATATGATGTATCTGTGCAGATTTCAATCGCTGTTTCATGCTGAAGAGCACAGCCCACAGTACATGGCTCTTAGCACCAGATTGTTTAAGCTACAATTAACCCGGTTTCGTTCTTAAAACAGTGCTGGTAAAATCACTTCGTCATTGCATTCTGGTTGCCTTTTCGTGTCGCATCTATGATCTTGTTTGTTTGTTTGTTACGCAGTCGATTGATCGGCATGGTTATTAGTACTTGAGCACCAAGATCTGAGCAACGGGCGTCCGGACCATTGACGAGCTATGTAGCACGGACACTCTCCGGAAGCCTTCGTGTCGTGTCCGACACATGTCCGACACGCTCCAACACGTCCCGACACGCTCCGACACGCGGTCAACGAGTGTCGAAAAATTCGAGACGTGGTCAACTCTTTCCGACACGCTCCGACACGCGAGTCCAAATTTCCGACACGTGATTCCGACACGCACGGGGTCAATTTTAAAAATTTCTAATACTTGAGGGGTCAAAATATAAATATACATAAAAGAAGTAATAAAATTGCTATAAATATACACACACGGGATCAATTTTTTTTTTTTTCAGTTTTGTTTTTTTAGAATTTTTTTATTTTTTTAAAAGTCTTTTACTATGAAAGAAGTAATAAAAAATGCTATATATGATAAATAAATAAATTTAAAAATATCATTTCAGCATTTTTCTTTAAACAATATTTTTTTCCTCTAAGTTTTGTGTATTATTGTAACAAATTAAAATAATGAATGATATTATTTAATATTTTTCGTGCAAATTAATTCTACGTTATTTTTATTATTTATTTATTTATGTATTTATATATAAAAATATATTTAATATATAACGTGTCGGAACGTGTCGAAATTCTCTATTTTTAAGAAATGATGTGTCGCCGTGTGTCGTGTCGTGTCGTGTCGCGTGTCACGTGTCCGTGTCGGTGCTACATAGTTGACGAGAACGTTGCTAAATGGTAGTCGGGACACTCTTGCTATTACCAGATAATGGGCCCATTGGCCCAGGGAGGCCCGCCCAGGCCGCTCGGGCCAAGGAGGCCCGATGCTCAACGCCAGATAATTTTCTTCTTGGACTCAAGCCTGCCATTAGAGGCCCACTGGGCCTCCCCAGGCCCAATTCTTTTTTACGAAACAAATTTAGTATTCTTGAAAATCATTCTATGGATGCTGCGATAATATCCATAGGAATGCTAAGAAATCGTCTGATAAAACTGAAAAGTATGTACTGAAAATTGAAAGACTGAATATCAAGTGCTGAAGTCTTTAAATTTTAAGAATGAAAATAAAAAGTTGTTTGATAATAAAACAAGAAATAAATTTTAATGTTTTCTTACCAAATATGAAATAGTGGGCATTAGTGGAAAACTATCACGGTATAATTGGTAAGATCTTCTTTGATTGTGTATTTTGTCACTCAACCATTTAAGTAAGTCATTCTTAAATACCCCATCAAGTGATTTTTAAATTTAGCTAATCAATTAAATTGTGTGTAATTAGTTTTTAATCAAATGCACTTAATGTGGTCATCAAATACACCAAAAAAAAAGGTTATCGACTTTTTTCAATTAAGAAACGATAATTTGTCCAAGAGCGGCATTATCCCTCTTTATAACTAGATCCGCCCAATTACTAAAGAGTGATGCTTTTTCTACTTCTCTTTTAGCTTAGACACGCCATTTTTGTGTGTTTAACCATATTATCTCTTGTGAGGCCTATCACTTCTCCAATAACTAATAGTTATCTTCTTTTAATATTTGGTCAATGTTTATTTTTTTATTCTATTTTTACTCTCGTGGGTCCCACTTTCCTTCTTCTTTCTTTTCATGCATTTGGCGTCTCAATTCTTGGCTTTTACAATTCATTTTTCTATTTCTCTCTTGGAGGTCATTCCCTTATTTCTATGCCTCCCACTCTTTCCTAGTATAATATTAGCAAACCATCTCCACCTACTCATAACACGATATTTAATAACCAACAAAGCACGAGGGAGTGAAACAATGGGCTAAAGTATAAATGATGGATCTCAACAAATGCACAAATAAGAAATGGTTGTTTGGAAACCAAGTTCAACTCTACATACAATTATAGTCTAGGACCAAAAGCAACAGTTGCAACACAAATGAAAGAACAAATGCAACATTACAACGTGTTCCAAGAAATTAATCTATGAAGGCACAACTTTTATTTCAACACTCGGACATGGTCTTGAAAACTGCAATCAAATTAAACCACTAATTTGAATCCTGCTTCATATTACCTAAAAGAACACAACTTGCCTATTGTCCTCGACTTTTATGCCTACACATGGCGGATACACCTTTTTCTTTCTCTCCGGACTCATATGTGCAAGGATGAGATATTAATATAGAAAAGGGAAGAGAAAGAATCAATGCTTCTCAATATTATCTTCCATGGTGTAAGAAGAGCCTATGTGTGGTGAAGAAAAAGGGCTCACTGGGGAGGTCACCAATGAGCCTAGTGCTTGTGCCAACAAAAGTGTGGAGGACGATGGAATTGGTGTCATGGATAGAAATTAGAGGACAATTTGTGGAGGAGGAAGAAGAAGGAGAAGGAGTAGAAGGAGTGGGAGGCTAGAAAGAAGAGAATGTCTTGCAATAGAGGAGTAGGAGTAGATGGAGTGGGAGGGCTTGAAAGAAGAGAATGTCTTACAAGAGAGATAACTGAAAGACAATTTGCAAAAACAAAGAAGGAGACGTTAAAGGCATGGAAAGTGAGACCTGCAAGGAAAAAAAAAGAAGAAATAAAATAAAAATGTAGATCAAATGATAGAAAATTCACTTTTATAGATGTGTATCAAAAGCTGTATGTCCTATAATGAATAATATGGTCAAAGCACCCAAAAAGAGAGTGTCCAAACCAAATGAGGAATGGGAAAGATGTGATCCTTCCTAAAAAGATAAATTTTCCCTCGACCATTCAATCAATGAGATCATTTTCTCGGAACTCCACATTGACACAATTTGACTAGTTGAAGAATCCACACCTAGCACTATAAAAATTTTTTTTTATTGATTTCTAGACTTAGCAAAATCCAATTTGTGTGACGTTACCAAAAAAAAAAAAAAAAAAAAAAATCAATTTGTGTGATTGTAGAATGTAAACCTAATTTTTGCGTCACTTATGAGAAAATCCATATTTGAACAACTAAAATTATTAAATTTCATTTTTTTTGTGGATATTAAATTTTGTTGTTATCAAGATTATTCATGATGCGTTTATTTCATGAAGAATATACAATTTAAAAAGCATTTTCCTGATAATGATTGTTTGTCGTTGTTACAAAAATGAATTGAACGAAAAATATTTTCATCGTTATAAATATATATAGATATGAGTCGTCATTAATAATAAAAATATTTTTAATTAATTATTTCCAATTATATAGACGATCATTTAAGAAAATAATTTTTAAATCATTAATTTTTTTGTCAACCAGAGTCTTACGTCACCTGCTCCCACGACGGCGTAGCAAAATGAAAGACCATTTGGTGTACAAGGAGACGGCGTCGTTCCCAACCAACCGAAGACAGCTCCGGTGGGGGGAAAGAACACCGGTCCGATCCGCTCCGATCCGCTCCGCCCATCGCTCCCCGGCCCGAGCGACAGCGATCGATCGATCGATCATCGACGGGACACGCATCTTCGTCGTCTTCCTCCTCCTCCTCCTCCTCCTCCACTCCAATCGTACTGCAACAGCACAACCGCTCACGACTCCGCAAAATCGCTCAACGCCTCCTTCCCTTCCCAAGCAGGGAACCAATCCCGCTCGCGGTCAACCCCGCGCTGCCCCCTCCCCCGCCGGCATTCGCCCCCCTTCGGGCCCGATGGAGAACATGCAGTACGCGGAGGAGCTGGTGCGGGAGTTCCTGGTCTTCCGGGGCTTCACCGCCACCCTCCAGTCCTTCGAGAGCGAGCTCGCCACCGACGTCGGCCGGGGCTTCCAGGTCGACAAGCTCCTCGACCTCATCTTCGCCGCCTACGTCCCCAGGTTCCAGGCCGACAAGCTCCTCGCCCTCTTCGGCTTCCTCCGGCAGTGCCTCTCCTCGGCTTCTACCGAGGCGGCGCTCCTGGCTTCCCTGTCCAGGCTGGAGGTCGCCGTCATGCGGTATTACATCGTGCACGCCGTGCGGTCCGGGCGGAGGGACAAGGTCTTGGAGTTCTTCGGGGCGAGCGGGAATGATCTGATGCGCAAGGATCAGGATTGGACTCCGTGGTTCGGTAGGTCGAACGGTTGAATTCTTTTTTTTTTTTTTTTTTTCCTGAGGTTCAATTTGTTGTGTTGGAATTCCGTTTCGTTTTTGGTCATGGATTGTGCATTTTTCGAGCTCCTTTTTCAGCTATACCGTACGTGAAGAATCCTAGCTCGGATCCTCAGTTTCGGGTCTACTTTTCGAAGGAGTGGTACGAGGCATTGCGCGTTGCTGTGAGGAATTTCTTCGATGGGATCTTCAACGGCACTCATATCCTTTGGAATTGCGTGCATATGCATATCGTTGCTATATTTTAGCTTTCAATAGTGCCTCTTAGGCTCTAACTTTTAGAGTATAGATGGATGATTGGTCCTGATGATTCTGGAGCACTTCTATTATGTAGAAAGTAGAAAATATGGAGCTTTCTCTTGCTGCAATGCGCACGGCTGGGGCTTTCACCAGCCGCGTTGCAGCCATCCACTTGATGTCCTGGGATGCCGACTTTTCTCTGTACTAAACCAATCGTCTCTGATTCAAGTGTTGCCATTGTTATTGTTGAAAAGATGGTTACAATCTTTTTTTTTTTCGTTTTTCTGATTCTCATCTTGTGAATGGAAAATGCATGAGTGCTCACTGCGAATTTAGCAAGATTTTTCTTAACTAGACCACGCATTCCGGCCTTATTGACCATCAGTTTGGAGAAGAACACTATCAGCCGTCTCAAAAAGGAAATTAAGCAGCTAAACAGTAAGTTAGCACAGCTTCAAGCTCTGTTGGAGGAAAAAGAAGCACAATTACACCGATGGAGGAGGTAAGTCCGTCTGTCTTTTTGGGGTAAACTCTGTCTTTTCTTCTTTTTTTACCTTAAAACTTATGGGTCTATTGTCTGCACCATTTTCTGATGATATTTTTATTGTTGCGATTATGCTTGTGAACAGTCATGCTGCATCAGTGATGGATGCTGGCATAGCTCAGAGTAGTTCTTCAACTCTGTCAAGTGGTGTGCTTGATGAAAATATTGTATCATCACATGATAATCAAGACACCCATGATGATGCTACTCCCAATCCGGGTGATAGAGTGCTGGCCCAGGACTTGGTTGATGCTGCAAAAGCCAAAGTCAATTTAGAATCTCTTGCAACAACATCTGCTCATGTTACAACCTCTCTTAGTGTATGTGGTGATAATGGAGCTGGTGGTTCCAGTCTAATGCTCCAAGATGGTACCTTTGGTAAATTTCTATTCTGTATATTTTCTCTGTTTGTCTGAGTGCAGTTAGTGGTGTTAGATGAGTTTGCACAAGTGCACACTCCTCCATGGTGAAACAAAGATATCGGGATAATGTATGGCTGGAAGATCTTCTGGACTATTAGGACGTGTTGCATTTCGTGCAATAGATGACCCCTAAATCACGAAACTATCTTCATTCCATTTTTCACCAGTATATCTGCAATGATTGGAATAGTTGTTTTACAATGTTACACATGGTAAGTAGTTGCTTAATGCATTGATCAGAAACTGGAAGAGAAATGGAGGGAGAAGAAGAATTCCCGGAGGTGAAAGTAGACTTTCAGGTAATTCTGTCAACCTGATTGAATGATATCTTTTGGACTAACACATTACACCTTGCATTGGTTAAAATGTTCTCTGGTATTGACTCCCACACTGCAACTCCATGGACTATAGGAAACATTTTTGGGCCATACAAGTCCAATCACTCGATGCCGCTTTTCTGCCTCTGGGAACAATATTGCCAGTGCATCCATGGATGGCACAGTCAGGTTCAAAATGTCATTGTGGCTTATATAAGCTTTTCTCTTTGGGCTATTGCCAGTTTCAAATTTATTTTCTAGTTTGGATTGATCTTCTTTGTTGAATTGAATAAGTTTTTCTCTTGGGGCATCTATGTCTGGATAGAATAGGTACTGCAAACAATGGTTTATTGGCTTACATCCTACTAGCAAGCTCTTGTCCAAGACTATCTTCTATTTCTTTAACTTTTTGGTCATATCTGATGTTCTTCTTTTACCTCTTTCGTGCATTTCTATTCAGAATATGGACCTATGACTCATCAACTTCAGCATCAAGAAATGCAACTATTTACTGTGGGGCAGAGATAATGTCGCTTGACTGGGAGTGTAAATCTGATCGCTTGGTATGATTTGCATCTTAGTCCAATTTCTCGGCTAACTTATGAATCTTTCTTCAAGAGATGCCTTTCATTAAGACCATATTTCTTTTTTACTAAAGCTTCTCATAGGAACTGCTGATGGAGGAATTAAGGCATGGAATGTTGACGCAAAAAGGGTTGTTTGTGATCTCAATACAACAGAGGCTTTTCCAAGGTTTTAAAACACGAGTTGTGATTTTGTACTTCTTCAATTCTTGCTTCTTGACATTTGTGTTGTTCTGCAGTGTCTTGGATTTGAAATGCAGCCCGGTAGAACCAATTTTTGTTTCTGCTGCAGCATCAAGGTATTAATTTTTACCTTATGAGACTAGGAGAGTGACTTTTTGTTGCTTTTTAAAATTGATTCCTTTGTGGGCCATGAATTTAATACAAGTCTTGAACTCCATATGAGGATTAGTTTGTGTAGTTTTTCCATCATTTAGTTGTTTTCATTTTCTCTGGATAATTTTTTTTCAGTCTATTTGGTTTGGTTTAAAATGCTTTCATTTTGATCTTCAATTATCTGACATGGTTCTACACATACTAGATCTTGTGGATCTTCTCTGTCGTGAATTGTATGTAGATTGGCAACCTTTGGTGGCTCTGAGATAAAACTCTTCCGCAAAAAATGAGGAAGTTATCTAGTAGATTAAGTTGACTACAATGGATGTTGCTACTCTGTGAGTGAATTTTGAGGCTATAAGTGACTTTACCATCCTCTGGATGAAGTGTCATTGGTTTAAATAGAAGATGTGTTATCAAAAGTAATCTTGTGGAGAGCCGACGCTTATGAGGTCCTTTATCTTTGGCATGCTAAAAGTCAGCCATACTTCTTGCTGCCTAATGCAAATGTCCATGTACTTCTCTTAGCAGAACTTAAAGATTTGACAAAACCTAAGCTAGTACATGACAGTGCCTGCATGTTCATCTGAATATAGCATATCTGTCTTTAGTGGATGAAACTTTTTCTTGGAACTTGTCAAAAATCTATTCCATTTCAGGTTGATGCATTTGCAATGGAGATTATTATCTTTTAGATGCACTCGATAATGGTATCTTTTCCTTTGTAGGCATGTTTCTGGTCATATTGATGACACAGCTTTTGCTTCATTAACTGTATGGAACATGAAGACATGGAAAGCAATGGTATGTGTTTTTCTTGTTCCTCAAACAACCTATGATTGAAGTTGCCAATTTATCCACCATCCTTTATGACTGGACAAGTGCCTGGTTTTCCTGAAGACAGTCCTTCCTCTTGGTGAAGATCCCCCTGCAATTACTTCTTTGTGCTTTAACCACAATGGGAAGATTCTTGCTGCCTCTGCCACGGATGGAATGATTCACATGTTTGGTATCCTTTTAGTTTCTACAACGGTGATGGCAATGGAATTCGAAGCAAGGACATGTTGATCTGTCTTTGCCAGATAGCCTTATCTTCCCCTCCCCCTCTCCAAATCCATCATCTTCGAGCAGGAGAAAAGGGAAGTTCTGAATTTTCATGAGCTTATGTGGACCTTATTCTGTGTTGTAGCTTGGATACATTGAAGAAGACACATTACTTTGGAATTACCATGAATCCATTTCTGTTTGATTTTGAAGTTTCATCATATTCCGTTTCTCCAATATGTGGCCTATGACTATTAAATGTTAAAAGGGAATGCCTTAACTAGCCATAGACATGTCTGCCGGTCTACAAATTACTGGGTGGCCTGCACATGATTGTGGTATAAGCTCCATTCTTTTTGGAGCTGATGAGACGAGCATATTTAGTTTGGGTACAGATGGGAAGGCAAGTGCATTCTCTTGTCATGATTTGTGGATTCATATCTTGGATATGTTGAACTCGAGTATCCATTAAGTCAATTCCATCCCATATCTAATTATGTCTAATCATGGTAAGAAATATCAAAAAGTTGATTGTCTTGCCCCTTTAGGTGCTTGAGTGGAGCTTGCAAAAACAGGGTCATGTTCTGTGGTCAATCAATTCAAAGAGGTATTGATTGCCGACCACATATTTACCTTGACAACCATAATATACTTCATATGTGAGATTTCATGTGAGATTTCATGGTTCTTGATGTCACTTGAATGCCAAATTGGTTTCTCAATTTCATTTATGCATTAAGTTGATGGATTTTTGAACCAATTTCCAATAAGAGTGAAGAATTGTCCTCACTCAGTGAGACGATCCTTGACATGTGATCGTCATTGCAACTCATGCCATGTATAGTTGTTGCATAAATTAATCTAGCGTTAGTGTGAGTTATAAAATTTCAGTAGTAATTATGTAGTTCACATTATGCTTGCAGCTCCAGTCACTTAAGGCATGAAATGGCTCTAGATGCGAATGGAAGGAGATTGTTAGTAACTTCTGGTTCAGTAAGAGCACCTATTTACCAGGTAGCCTCTCTCTCTCTCTCTCACACGCACACGCACACGCACGCATGCACGCACAGAAATGATGCAGAGTGATGAGTAGGGGCTTTTAAGCTGTGTATTTTCTTTACTTTTACTTTTCATTAATAGTGCTCTGATCAATGTTTTCATTGTATATTACTTGGAAATGATGTGAGCTCATAACTCATTGAGTTTATTTGGTTTAGATACATAGTCGGGCAAGTGGTTTGAGAACTCTCCCTCACAGTGCTTCTGTGACAACGGTGGATTGGCACCCAACCTTGCCCATTTTCTTGACTGGGTCAGCTGATAACTCTGTGCGCGTGACATCCATATTATGAAGGCCCTATCATTTGAAAGCTAGTAGGTGCTTTACTCTTCCATTTTCAAGGCGTTTGTTCTTGTGATTGATTGTTGTATGCTTTGGTTGGATGAATGATCGTCAGATTAATTTTGCTCCTTGATTGGTTTAGCAATTAGTAGTTCCCAACTCATTCTTGTGATTCAGTTATAGAGGTTGTCATAGGCTTACGTGTATCATATTGAATTTTTTCTTTTTTCAGGCCTATAATAAGTTTGTAAGATAACCTTTGATATGATAGATTCAAAATGCTATTATGATTTCTTGTCTGCTTCTATTATCTCTTTTTTTCTTTTTCCCTCTTCACATCCATGTACGGAAGTGGAATGGAAAATTGTCCAATTTTTTTTTTGAGTCAATGCATTTCCCTTTTTTATCGAGTAAATTTGGCAATCAGTCAAGTTAGGGCTTGGACTTTACATCATGGAAATGTTTTGAGCTTTGAGTCTCTACTCCAAATTTCAGCCAGTTCTATTGGAACTGGCCTGGATCGCTTGTTCAATTAATAAATTAAACCCAATCGAGGCAGATGATGCCTTTCAGGCTAGTGTACAAAACTGTACCAAGATCACTTCGACTCGGAAGGAGCTCAGGGAACAAGGTTGTGGTCATGAGGATGATTGGCTCAAGTTGTGACAATATCGGGAATGGAGATTCTGTAAGGAAAAAGAAAAATCAGACAAATCGGGGAAGAGTAATGGGTTGAGCCTAAAAATTGCTTTTGTGACTTGTAATCTAGCAGTCATCAGCTCACTCTATATGTGCTTTCGGTTCTTGCAGCTTGCTTAGGTTTTCCCAATTTCTGTTTCTGAGTTTTGTTAGAATCGTAGCTTGCTTACTTATAGTTTTGCGAAGTTTATTGATCAGGTTTGTATCATGCCATTTGTCTGCCTTGAGATTTTCCCAGGTGGTGGCTACATGCCATTCATGCTAGATGTCCTGTTGGTCTTGATGTGCTGACTATCATGCCAAGACCGGCGATAGCTGATTTTTGCACCTTTAACAGGTCCCTTTCGCCGAGTAAATAAATTTATGCATAATTTGAGAGGGTTTTGCCCACTCCCGGAGTACGACAACCATTATCCAAATTAATCATTCCACTTAGAATTTGACAACTAATGATCCATTTGAATAAATGGGAATACTGTACTCTTGGTGCGCTTCGGATTATATAACTAATCGTTAAGAAAACATTCACTTACTGATGGCATTGTTTAAGATAAACTCTGCCCCTTTGTCTTGTAGCATTTCTGGCTTGTGCTTCCTTGTTGTAATCACGCATTGGCCATTCTACTTGTGATTTCCCCCAATCTTCTCAGAACGGGCAATAGCAAAAGCAGTTAAACAAAGTCCGCACGCATCAACTCGATGAAAATTCAGCACAAGGCTTAAAAATGTCACTTTCAATTACATCCTAGTGTCTCCAGTCCTCGTCGGCTGGGTTCATCTAAGCACAAACCAACACCCTACAATAATGCGCGGTTGATGGATGACTCTAACAGCACGTTATGAAAATAAACTCCTCGACATTTTTGCGGATGTTGTGTTTGTTAGCTTCTGAACTAGGTTTAGTGCATCGAATCAGAATCAATTTTCAGAATCAATTTTCCGACCCCACCATGAGGATGACCCAAATGTGAGCAGTGTTATATCCAAGAGGTATATGCCAAGCATCGCTTCAATTGAAAATCACGTGTGGAAATTTTGGACCAATATATAAATCCGGCTAACCTTATCGGATTCGAGTGTATCATGACCAGTACGACAAAATTTTCTTTTCTGCCCACTAATGTCATCATGCAAGAGTCTCCACAGCGGCACAGTCCACCTGCCCAAAGGAAAGAAAACAAGAAAACACTGTTCTCTGGTCAGAGATCTATAGTCACGGGATGCTTCTTCTATAAAAAGTAACCTCCCCACACACCAGCAGTCCAAGTTCGAACACCCACGTCTTCAGGCTGATTAAAACAGCCAGAAATGCCAAGCCCACCTCCATCCAAACCATCCCTCTTCCTCCTCTTGCTTCTCTTCAGCTCGTCACTCATCCGAGCCTCTCATGGCGGCGGGATTGCCATTTACTGGGGCCAAAACGGCAACGAAGGTACCCTCGCCAGTACATGTGCCACCGGCAAATACGCCTACGTAAACCTCGCATTCCTCTATAAGTTTGGCGGTGGCCAGACCCCGCAAATCAACCTCGCAGGCCACTGTGACCCCACCTCGGGTGGCTGCACTAGCACAAGCAATGGCATTCGGAGCTGCCAGAATCAGGGCATCAAGGTGATGCTCTCCCTAGGTGGCGGTGTTGGGAACTACTCGTTGGCATCTCAGGCCGATGCGAGGAACGTAGCGGATTATCTGTGGAACAATTTCTTGGGCGGCATGTCAAGTTCTCGTCCGCTAGGAGATGCGGTCTTGGATGGTATCGACTTCGATATCGAACTTGGGTCTACCAAATATTGGGATGATCTTGCCCGTTATTTATCAGACTATAGCAAGCGAGGGAAAAAGGTGTACCTAACGGCAGCTCCTCAGTGCCCATATCCCGATAGTCATATGGGGGCTGCGCTTAACACCGGTCTTTTCGACTACGTCTGGGTACAGTTTTACAATAACCCTCCATGTCAATACAGCTCCGGCGATATTAGCAAGCTCACAAGTTCTTGGAGCAAATGGGTTGCTTCCATAAACGCCGGGAAGATGTTCGTGGGCCTGCCGGCGTCCACGGAAGCAGCAGGAAGTGGGTATGTTCCACCAAACGTCTTGACTTCTCAGATACTTCCTGTCATAAAGAAGTCAGCAAAATACGGAGGCATAATGCTGTGGTCAAAGTACTATGATGATAAGAATGGTTACAGTGACTCCGTTAAGAGTAGTGTATGAGCTGGATCTCCATGCATGACAGGAGTACAGTCTCATCTCTAGAATTAAATAAAGCTGTTGGCAAGCAGTATGTCCAATACATTAAGGCTTAGGCCATTAAGTAATGTGGGACTATAATATTTTGAGAAAAGTTTACTGTTTATGAACTTTATCTTCTAGAACAGTCTCCATTCAACCACTTATCTCTTCCTCAATTTGCTCTACGTTTCCTGCATATTACGTTTAGAAGTGGCCTCAACTAGCTCAGTAAAAACCAGTACCTCATTAGCTAGCCTGGGCAATCCTGGAGGCTGATGGAGGCAGCAATCTGCTCCCGTCACCAATGTTCAACAAAACCTCCCAATAAATCTATCTCTAGAAGTGGTCGAAATTATCCACATTCATTCCTTGTCATAACCTCATATTGGCCCTTGTTAACCAGATCAAGTAACACAATACAGCTATACTGTAATCTCAATACCAATAATAAAACTACTCACACCACAGAGTTACCACTGCCCTCATAACGAATAGCTGAGTCATTGACCGTACTTCCCTCCCTTTTAGGAACGGAAGTGAGCACAAATCATGTGATTCACAAGATCCTGAAGATGGCTCCGGTCAAAGATTTCCTTTCTTTGCTTGCAACAACTGTCATCTCGTCCTCTTTTTCTTCTATATCTCTCAACATGCTTTCTCCATATCTTTATCAAAAAGGCAAGAAGAATTAAAGACGGGCATTGCTCTAATGTCCACAGCTTCCTTTTTTTTTTTTTTTTTTTTTGCTTCTGGCTTGTTTTTATTGATGTATCAAGACTGCACGTTCTGTTTTTTTTTTCCTTTCTTTCTTCTTTGTTTTGTTTAGTCAGTTTGTTGGTGTCCTTTTTTTAGGAGTTGGTTAATTGTTGTTTTACTTGGTTAATCTTATCTTGTAGGAGCAGTTAACTGCACGTATTTTAGCTATTCTGGTTTGTTGCTGGTTTTGTGGACCAAGCAAGCCCTTAGTGGGCAACGTGGGTTTGGGGTTATGTTCTGGCATGTATTTTGAACATTTTTTTTCGCTCTGCTTTTGCTGTCAACTTGTTCTCTGTTCTTTTCATAAAAAAACAACAGTTTTCCACCACTGTGAAATATTTACATGAGTAAATTCACCGTCATATTTCAAGACTCTTCAGAGAGTCCAGTGAACAGAGGAAAGCGTGCGAAAGCGAAACTTTTGTTACCCAATTAACTCGTTTGTATAACAATATCAATGGTAATCGAGGGCTGGTCTTGATGTGCTGATCATCATGCCAAGACATGCCAAAGACCGGCGATAACTGATTTTTGCACCTTAAACAGATCCTTTTCACTGCGTAAAGAAATTTATGCATAATTTGAGAGGATTTTACCCACTCTTGGAGTACGACGACCATTGTCCAAACTAATGATTACACATATGGACGGTAATATTTGTACTCTCGGTATGCCTCAGGCGATAGCTAATCGTAAGAAAACATTCACTTATTGGTGGCATTATTTAAGAGAAGCTCTACCCTTTCATCTTATAGCATTTCTGGCTCGTACTTTTGTGTTGTAATCATGCCTTGACTATTCTACACGTGATTTCCCCTTACCTTCTCAAAACGGCATTAACGTGATGAAAATTGAAATGGCCCTAAAAATGTTACTTTCAACCACATCATCATGTCTCCAATCCTCTTTGGCTGGCTTCATCTCAGCATAAACCGACGTGTACAATATTGCGTAATTGACAGCACGTTATCAAATAAAGTCCTAGTTGATATTTTTTTTGGGATGTTGTGTTCGTCAACTTGAACTGGGTTTAGTGCATCCAATCATAATCAATTTTCCAGTTCTGTCACGAGTGTGGCGCACGAGTATGACGTAAGTGTGAGGAGTGTTATATCCGAGAGGTATATGCCGAGCATTGTTCCAGTCGGAAATCACGTGTGGAAAGTTTGGACTTATACATGAACCCGGCTAACCTTATCAGATTCGAGTGTATTGTGATCACGATTGTCGCACCCTGCAAGCTAAAGGAATGGGGGTGACACGGATGTCCTTCTTTGCAAAAGATGCATCCTCTAACCATCTAATTCGTACTCCCATGAGTCCCCGTCGACATTACTCTTGCTTTAATAATCACTAACCGAAGGACCTAAAAAGATTGGGAAAGAAAGAAATGAGCAATCACAAGCTCAGTGAGTAATATATATCTTCTAAAAGGATCAAGTACCCATTATACATACATACATACAAAGCCATACTAGGACTTCACAATCCAAACATATGGTATAAATTACATATCGACTCACGTATGAGTTATCTTATTTCAACACAGCTTTGTACAAGTTAGAGATACTAATTTAAATTCATTATCACAATTCAAGCATCAATTGTTGAGTCCCTTGATTAATCTCTATCAAATATATGCCAATAGTCCAATCCATCGATTAATCTCAAATCAAACTTATATCACACATTAATTGTCTATTCCACTTATCAATCTCCTATCACATCACCTCTTAAGACCCTGGGGTGATTTTCATGGGATCACGTCATTGTGTAACACTTAGCTCTTGAGTAGTACAAGACCCTAGAAGTGGCTTTCGCGAAATTACGTTATCAGGTAGTATTTAGCCCTCGATTCACATATACAATAGTACAAGACCTTAGAGGTAACTCACACGAAATTACGTTATCATGTAGTACTTAACCTTTCATTACAAATATCAATAGTACAAGGCCCTAGAGGTAGCTTACACTAAATTACCTTATCATGTAGCGCTTAATCCTTTACTGATCCATATCACAATTGGTTTCACAAATCGATTCTTTCCATAATACCAATTCAGAATCCATTTATAAGTTGGTTTCACATATCGAATCAAATCATCTTTCATAGGCCATACTCAAAGTCAACCTAATCCATTCAGAAAAAGGCTTCCTAATCCCATAATATATATTATTTCCCAACTCTTATATATGTGTGTGTTCCTTTCATAATAGTCATTTCTCACACCATTACGTAATTCATTTTATAAACTAGTAACATTTCGAAACGTCTCTCTCATTAAATATTTTCCAAATCATAAAAGAACCCATTCCATAAATTGGTCTCATCAATATACAGATTTAATATTTCACGACGACTTCAATACGACATTTCTCAAACTATTCTCAAATGAATAAAAGTAGTAAATGCCTAGTCCATTACTTTCACGATTTGCACATAATGTACTTCAAACTTTTCAAAGTTTGCAAATTTAAAAAGGAGATAGCACTACTCACTTGGAAATGCTCGAACAAAACAACGCATAGCTAAATGGGCCAACAATTTCGCAATCCTATCAATTAAACGAGAATCGATGTTAAATCAAATAAAACTCTACCTCAACTATGAAACAGCTAAACTACGCTTAAGCACTAACAAATCGACTTCTACGCGCTAACAAATCTCCCATCCAAAGGGATCGCTCAAACTTAACTTAATGCGGAACTTGCCCGTGAAATCCTATAGTTTCACTCCGACAAAATCGTTGCGCTAAAATAACTTCCGTCATAATCCACAGCTCTACAATATCATAAACCTCCGTTTCCATGAAATGTCAAAGTCCAATAACTCAAAAATTGGACTCCACGGCTCGATTTTCTCAAAATTTCGAATTTAAGTCTTAAACTCGAAAAATACTTCGATTGGATGAACAAGAGGTGTGAATACCTATTAGCCATTGCGGATCGGAGTACCTCTGAGTTGGCAATGCGTCCCCGGCGAGCATGTGCAGACCAACTCCCCCCCACGCGCCCCCACCCCCTTCCCTCTTTCCCTCCTTCTTTTCTGCTGAACATCCCCAATTTATTTTTATTCCCCCTTCTTGACTTGTCAACCTCCTTTTGATTTATTTTTCTGTTTATTTTTGTTTTCTTTCTTTGACTTTTCAACTCTCTTTTCTCTTTCCAATTCTCACTGCGCAAGCTCGGCTTAAAAGAAAGGAGCCGAGTCCTTTTTCTCCCTTTTCCTATTCTAACATTTTAACATTTGAATTTTTTTTTTTTCCTTTTGGGCTCCATCACTCTTGACTTGGCAAGATATAACTACCCCGTTCTTCGATCGGTACGATAAAATTGTCTCTTCTTCCTCCCAATAAATAATGTTATCATGGAAGAGAAATTTCCACAGCCGACCAGTACATGTGCCATCGGCAAGTACGCCTGAAGTCACGGTCACGGGATCAGATGCGCCTCCTATAAAGAGTCGCCTCCCCCCACACCAGCAGTCCAACAAGTTCAAACCCACGTATTCAGACCGATAAAACAGCCAGAAATGCCAAGCCCACGTCCATCCACACCATCCCTCTCCCTCCTCTTACTTCTCTTCACCGCATCTCTCATCGGAGTCTCTCATGGCGGCAAGATCGCCATTTACTGGGGCCAAAACGGCAACGAAGGTACCCTCACCAGTACATGTGCCACCGGCAAATACGCCTACGTAAACATCGCATTCCTCTATAAGTTTGGCGGTGGCCGGACCCCGCAAATCAACCTCGCAGGCCACTGTAACCCTACCTCGGGTGGCTGCACCAGGATAAGCAACGGCATTCGGAGCTGCCAGAATCGGGGCATCAAGGTGATGCTCTCCCTAGGCGGCGGCGTCCGGAGCTACACGTTGGCATCTCGGGCTGATGCGAGGAACTTAGCGAACTATCTGTGGAACAATTTCCTGGGTGGCACATCTAGTTCTCGTCCACTAGGAAATGCAGTCTTGGACGGCATCGATTTCGATATTGAACTTGGGTCTACCAAATATTATGATGATCTTGCCCGTTATTTATCAGGCTATAGCAAGCGAGGGAAAAAGGTGTACCTAACGGCAGCTCCTCAGTGCCCGTATCCCGATAGTCATATGGGGGCTGCGCTTAAAACCGGTCTTTTCGACTACGTTTGGATACAGTTTTACAATAACCCTCAATGTCAATACAGGTCCGGCGATATTAGCAAGCTCACAAGTTCTTGGAGAAAATGGGTTGCTTCCATAAAGGCCAGGAAGATGTTCGTGGGCCTGCCGGCGTCCCCAGCAGCGGCCGGAAGTGGGTATGTTCCACCAAAGGTGTTGACTTCTCAGATACTTCCCGTCCTAAAGAAGTCAGCAAAATACGGAGGCGTAATGCTGTGGTCAAAGTACTATGATGATAAGAATGGTTACAGTGCCTCCATTAAGAGTAGTGTATGAGCTGTATCTCCATGCATGAGAGGAATAGTCTCATCTCTAGAATTAAATAAAGCTGTTGGCAAGCGGCATGTCCAGTACAATAAGGCTCAGGCCATTAAATAATGTGGGAATATAAATTTCTGGGAAAAGTTTACTGTTTATGAACTTTATCTTCCAGGATAGTCTGTATGGAAAAACTTATCTCTTCCTCAATTTGTTCTATGTTTCCTGCATGTTACGTTTAAAAGTGGCCTCAACTAGCTCAGTAAAAACCAGTACCTCATTAGCTAGCCTGGGCAATCCTGGAGGCTGATGGAGGCAGCAATCCACTCCCGTCACCAATGTTCGACAAAATCTCTCAATAAAAGTGGTTGAAATTATCTACATTCCTTGTCATAACCTCATACTCACACCACAGATTTACCACTGCCCTCATAACAAATACCTGATGAGTCATTGACCGTACTACCTTCCCTTTTTGGACGGAAGCACAAATTATGTAAGAAGTCATTTACACGGATTCACAAAATCCCAAAGACGGCTCTGGCCAAAGATTTCCTTTCTTTACTTGCAAAACTGCCATCTTGTCCTCTTTTTCTTCTATATCTCTCAACATGCTCACGCCTTGTTCTTTGCCCCCATATTTGTATAGGGGAAAATTTCAAAAGAGGACCCAAAGTGTCATTATTTTTTAAAATAAGGATTTGAAGTTGACTTTATTTCAAATAATGACCTGAAGTGGCATTGATTGTTTCAAATAAAGGTCTGAAGTGGTTTTAGTTGTTTCAAATAAGAATCTGACATTGCCAGTCACCGATCGATTTTTTTTTTCCCGACTGATCAAGGGTATTTTCGTTATTTGCCATTTTTCCTTTTTTTTTTCTTTTTTCTTTTTCCTTTTTTTTTTTTCTAGTTCTTCTTCTTCCTATTTGCTGATGGCCGGCCAGCCACCGACAATGCCACAAAGGGCTAAGCGAGGTCGCCCTTGGCCACCCACGTCGACCATAGGCAAGGCGACCCTCGCCTAGGGCCATCCACAAGGTCTACCCTCGCCGACCTTAGGTGAGGCTGACCTTCGCCAGATTTGGCAAAGGTGGCCTCTCTTGCAGCCAGCAAGGGCTAGGCGACCTCACCGACTGTGGGTGAGGCCACCCTCGCTAAATCTTGCGAATGTTGTCCTCGCCTGCCCCAAATGAGGGCTCAACCACCCTCGCTAGCGACCGACGAGGTCACCCAACCCTCGTTGACCATAAGGGAGGCCTAGGCAAGGGCTCGGCCACCCTCGCCAACCGGCGATGACCCTTACCAGCAGCCAATTTAGTGAGGGTTGGCCTCACCTAGGGTCAGCGAGGACCGACATCACGGATAGCCCTTGGGTGAGGCCGTCCCTCACCTGTCGCCAGTGTGGGCGGCCCTCACCGGCAAGGGCGACCCTCGCCCAGCCTTCTATGGGCATTGCCGGTGATCGGCTAGCCACCAATGAAGAGGAAGAAGAAGAACTAGGAAAAATGGGAAATGACATAAATACTCTTGATAGTCGAAAAGTCAGGTCTTTATTAGAAACGGACACAATCACTTCAGATCCTAATTTAAATAACATCCACTCGAAACCCTTATTTGAGAAAGTGATGTCACTTCAAATCCTTATTTAAAATATGGTCTACTTTGAGTCCTTATTTGAGAAAATAAGAGCACTTCGAGTCTCTTTTTGAAATTCTCCTTTTTTATCAAAAAGGCAAGAAGAATTAAAGACGGGCATAGTTTGCTTGTTTTCTTGTACCTCTAATGTCCACTGCTTGCCTATTTTTTTTGCTTCTAGCTTGTTTTCCACCAATGTGAAGTATTTACATGGATAAATTCACCGTCATGTTTCAAGACTCCTTAGAGAGTCCAGTGAACGGAGGAAAGCGTGCAAAAAAGTGAAACTTTTGATATCCAATTAACTCGTTTGTATAACAATACCAATGGTAATCGAGGGTTATTTTCATTTCGCCCCAAAGTTTCGGGTATTACATTAGCATACAGTATACTGCACTACAAAGTACAAACAGAGGTTGGGTCCATGTGAATTTAAGCAGAAAATGACAGAATTAGATAGGACCATGACACTGACTACACAAAAACAGTCATTACAATAGAACTAAACTTTAGTTAATTACCAGAATTAAGAATTACAACTTCCCATCCTTCTGCAGCTTTATATACTTCCAGCAATCTTTTTCTTCAACGCTTCAATATCACTGGCCAATTCCTTTCTGCTTGACTGCAAACGAGTAGCAGAAATTGGCATCATGTGGCTCACTCGAGAGGGAAACTCAGGACAAATTGATGCAACGCACTATGTACTCACATGCCTTTGTCCCAAATCTCTCCACCACAGACACGGTAGAGAATAAATTATCAGACTTCAAAAGAACCTAATGATGCCTCCATCCGGGTCTAATTTTTAACATGTCATTCCCAGAGCATTTCCATTTCATGCAATACATACTATACCAAATAGTTATGTTATAAATTAAGGCCAGAATATTGTAAACATGGCCTTAGCATGTAGCTTTCATGCACCGGTACCTATAGAAAACCTCCATTATCCTTTATCTGCTCCACCAACAAGACAATCTTTCCACATAAACTATATCATCAAGAACACTACAAATACACTGCAAAATCGAGTCTTTTGCCAATACTATCTTGCCAGGAGTAAGTGAAAATGCTACCAGCAGAGAAATAGAGCATAAATAGCCAACTTTACCTTAAAGAGCAAATATCTGTAGACAAACCATCCTGTGTATCCAAGACCTACCAACTCCATGACCTTTGGCAGCTGTAAGCAAACTATGTCATAAGAGCTCTCGCCACTAGGAGGCATTCAAATTTGTGGCAATTTCTACGGGCGACCAAAGCTAAAGGATCATCCCAAAATTTTCCCACTTAAGGACCTTTTCTTTTGCTCAGGATGTTACATAGGCACCTTAAATAAGTTCTCAATTGCAAGAACAGAAGAAAACCAAACCTACCAAAGGGACCGAGTTGATAGCCTCAACTACAATGGATGACAGCCAAACAGCAACTATTGCTCCACCACCATATAGGAAGACTGTGGATTTGTCTTCAATAGCATCCCACTGTCAAGTTATCGTCTAATGTCAACATTTTTTTATCAAACAGAGGGAAGTGTCTGGACGACAAGTGCAATATTTTAAGGCCCAAAATCACTCTATTAATTGAAAATATGTGGATGCTGTCATTTGCTCAGAATTAAAGAGTCGACTAGGTCACGTTGACCCAACTTAACTTCAATAACTAGACATCATGATCATGGAGTGCTGCAGTTAGCTTATCTCATGAAATGTTAGCAAGAAATAATGCTTATCCCTTTGGATAAATTACAAGTCATTTTTTCCCTTTGTCAGGAACCGTCAATATATACCAATTAAATGATATCAGACAAAAAAATTACCTCAATGGGCTAAAATCAGGGGAAGAAAATAAATTCATTTGAGACGACTTTTTGATGTTTCTATTGTGCTGTGTGTGGGTTTTCATAATCTAACACTGCAGAGTAATAGCACCCTAACCTTCTCCTTCAAGTCAGCAAACATCTCTCCAACTTCAACAGGACTAGATGTCTCTTCAGAAGAAGCTTTGATCTGGACAGACTTGAACCTGTTGGAATCTTCAATGAGAGAGAGACTGTTAATTCAATGCGCCAGAAAGGTAACACTACTGGAACTTTGATAAACTCATCATCACGGGGCAAAACACAAGTATCCAAACAATTTGGAAGGAAAAAACTTGTGATGACATGACGTCATCTATGATTCTGCCAATTTAACCAGATTAACATATGTAGGTCCTCATATTTCTGCTTTAGAAAAATGCCTACTGATGGCGGAGGATGGTCAAGGCAGCAAAAACTACTTATTAGTCAGTGAAATTCCAAAACTCCCGACACACCAAAGTGGCCGAGGAAGAACAAGTATTTTGTCTTCAGCGCAATCAAGGGCTCTTCTTTCACCTCTGATGCAGTCAATGCATATCAAATTGATTGCACTGATGGAACAAGATAGTGATTTTTGCTCGTTACATGGACATGGAAGTCAGCTGATGCAAGGATTAATGCATTGCTCAGGTCCCCTCAACATTGCTAATGTCACAAGCAATAACTCCATTCACAAAGCCCCAGCTAATGCTTCTTTGTCCCTGTGTATGAATTAAACCAAACCGTGGAACCCATATAGCAGAACATTCCCAGGCAAAAACCCTAAGAAGGCAGAACGACATTATTCATCCGCTATTTCCACGGATTCAACTTAAGCCTCAAAGATTGACCAGTCACTTAAAAGGTAAATAACCAGATGTACTGGATGCGAAAAGAATGTCTTAAACCCAAACTAAAATTAAGTAGCAAGATAACTGCCCCAACTAGCAACAAATCCAGCTAAATTTCGTTTCTCCATCCAAAGCAAACGAACCAAGATTCGCTTTCCTGGTATCGTTGAATTTGTCTTTTACTACAATTAAATATGAACCAAACGTAGTCAAACAGAGCTGATCGATACCGAAATTTTGTGGCCTACCACAACACTCGGCTTCAAAACCGACGAAAACTCTAACACGATCCAAACCAAACTCGAACAAGAATCGAAAATGAACAGAGAAAAAGGTGCGAGAACTCCGATGGAGACAAATGGTTCTTCAAGATTCCACACTTTCTCAGCAACCACAGAGATCATTACAGGAACCTTAACAGAATCTGGTGGGTTTCAGTGTGCCCACAGAGAGAGAGAGAGAGAGAGAGAGAGAGAGAGAGAACCACCTGAGACAAGTCTAAGCGACGAGCATGACCGACGACGGGGTGACGGGCGAGGCAAGACGCAGCGGCGGCGCGAAGGCGACGTCAAGGAGAAGCGTCGCGTTGACGCGGTCGGCAACGGCGAACCCGAACCTCCTACAGCTGCATTGGCTGCTTCCATTGCAAACACCTTCCTCTCCCTCCAGAAAATTTGCTGACTCAGAAGTCAACCCGAGCATTGAACCCCCGCACTGAACTAATAAGATACGGGCTTGACGTACGACCAACTCCCTGAATTTTTTTAATTTATTTAAAATAATTCATGTGTTATTTTGTCTAACCCTTAAATTTTTAAGGGCTCAAGTTATTAATTTAAGTTCAGAGATAATATTAAATATTTTTATATAATTCAGTAATTATATTAAGTATTTATTAAAATTTTAAGAATTATATTAAATAACTTAAAAAGTTTAGAAATTATATTACAAATTGAATGAAAGTTCATGAATTATTTAAATTATTTTCCTTTTTTTAAATGACCCATAAAAATGCACAACTCTTTCAATTGGGAGATAAAAAATGTCCCTAATTAATTTTTCCCTTGATACAAACTCACGTGATCCGGGAGTGGGATATGGTTTTTCAAAATCGATATTTATATTTTTTAGAAAAAATAAAAAAAGAGGGAAAAAAAGGAGCGGCACTAAATTCAAATTAGTCAAGATTCTTAAAACTTGAGTTGCGTCTATCCCAATGTGAAAATCAGTGCTCCAAATTAGCGGTGTCGAGGGAATTCGTCAGTTTGCATGGAGGGAAAACTGGTTTACTTGCTCAAATTAAAGTTCTTGCATTCTTCTTGGGATTCAATAAGTGGGAATATCTATGTACTCCGTAAATTCATGCTGTAATTATTTTTTTTTTTTTAAAGACTTGGCCGAATTTTTAAACTATAAATTGAAGAAAAGAACCGGTAAACCCATGCAGGCTAAGGGGGGGAAAGGGTGGAATGAAAATGATGAAGATAAACATATTAACTCCATTTTCATTTTTTTTTTTTTGGTCGGAATATTAACTCCATTTTAAAATGCAAATTTTTAGTATTTCCTCTAATTACACCAGACTTTTTCCCCCACCGACTCATTCTAACCGCGACTCTAATGGTAGTTAACATACATTCAGAACATGCAAAAACAGCTCCAACTCACCCTCTTGGAGTATATATCAAATCTATGATCCGAATTTTTAGAAGGGTCTGGCAATGCAACGTATAGAATCAACGAATATATCTTCTGCGAGCAGTTAATGTTCCATAAACAAAGAAAATCAATCACAATGTACAAGTTCAGCAGTCATATTCCAGTAGAACTACAAGATCGTTTGTATCAAATCTCAGCAATATAATTAGTTGAATCAGCTTTTGAAACTAGTTATTGTACAGAAGCTAAGAAGATCGGTCGTGATGTACAAGTTTTTCAGGGTCACAGCTGCAATGTGCTCTATGTTGACTGTGATGTGAATGAAGGATAAGGAAGCTGTTACTAGTCAGGCCAGGCAAGGAGATTTTGCAATGACTTGTGTTAGTTGTCAGTCAGAAAATAGAGCCTTCGAAACAGAACCATGCTTTGATGAAGGATCTTGCTTATTCTTGCCACTGCTGGCTTGCAGGCAGGAGCGTTTGTTGTCAGTCATTGGAGTCTCGAAAACCATGTCACAGGTCGTCCTGGTTCGATCTTTCTTCTTCAGTAGCTTTCTCCTAGGATCAGACTGGTTCCTCATTCCCCCAGGCTGCTTTGGAGCCCAGACTCTTTGCAGATCGGGTACCCAGCTTGTGAATGATGCGAATCTCCGAGCCCTCTCTCTTCTTTCCTGGGCTTCATTTAATCTGCGGAGATGCTCCTTGCGATTTGCTCTGGCATTGTCGCCTTGCCATCGTTCATCGAATTCATTTTCTGCTGAAACTGATCTATCAGACTGGATGTTTTTGTCCATTTTATCTTCATCTGTGCATTTACTGCTGTCTTGACTATTGAGTTGCAAATTGGGCAACTCATCTTCCTCGTCATGGAATAACAGCAAATCCATTTTTGAATAAATGCGCTGGACCACCTCCTCTAGATCAGTAAAATATCTGAAACTCACAGAAGGAGAAAAAAAGTAAGAGTGCTGGATATTTCCTTAGCCCGATATGTGAAGTAGAAGCTGTTGATGGTTGAGCTGGTACAATTTTGCTTATGAATATAAGAGAAAAACTACATCTATAGTTTGGCTTGAACCTGACTTATGATTATCCAATACTTCTATTAAACAGAGTTAACTGCCTCAGAAATAGACCTGGCTGCACAAGCACCCCTTCAGAAGTACTGCAGAAGAATGTGGACACAGTATATATATATATATATTTTGGTTGCACACAATTTATAGTTCACACTACATAAATCCTTTCTTGGCATGTGGATAGAAAGACATTATGCCAATGTCCATGCAGTTTTGGGGAAAAAAAGAAGCGGGTTGCAAGTCACAAACATGTTGCCATGCCATGATACTGCTTATCAAGAGCAGAAATTTCCTAACATTAAGTGTTACCAATATGATATACCTGCTCTTGATGATCTTTCCCACATAATTATGAAGGCTCCAATCACCAAAAAAGCCACCCTCCATTTGGCATTGGATGCACTCCAAAAACAGGCATATTTGCTTCACAAACTTTAGCTTCACTGACTCCTTAAATGTACTTGCTATTTGCAAGCGCAATATTTCCATTCGGAAAAATATCTGCAATTCATATCTGTTGCTTATTAAGGAAAAGGAAAATAAAAGACATCAACAAAAACCAGCTAGGGCTGATGTAAAGCTGCAATATGATGAACCCAGACAAAAAATAAGTATATTAGTAAAGGATACTCTCTAATGACACATGCTGAAGTAGTTGAGTCTGACTTTGGACAGGATTGATCCCTGGTTTTGTTCCTTTCACTGAAGTCCTTTGGATCCAAAAGCACAAGTTTCATCAACTCAGCAGCAACCCTGCTGCAACTAGCATCATCTGCATTTGCTGAAAGGGACTGATTCACTGCAGCCATTTCAGATTCAAAATTCTGGTATATATATAATGTACAGGATTTCACAAGCCGTTCTGCCAAAGCCCCCAAGTCTACCCCTTCAGATTCAATTCCTTGACGGATCTTACTGGGTATGCTGCTGAGGAAATCTTCTGGACTTACCATATCATTTCCACATGCAACTTCATCCTGTACTCTAGAAACAGCAGTCAAAGAATCCTCTCCGCAGGAGGCACATGCAGAGATTGGCTGTTCATTCACTTCTGGCGTGTCTGCTTGTCTGTTCTCCATTTCTATTGGCATGTGAACTTGGGGCTCAGATCCATCTGAGTTAAGGCCAGGCTGGATAGCTCTTTGAGCCTGTTTCATCCAGCATTTCAAAAACTTTAACTTCTTGGACTTACCAATTTCCCTGGAAAAATATAAGTCCTCCAATTTCATTTCTAAACCTTCAAAAGCACTTTTACAGAAGGCAGGCCAACTAAGGTTCTGAAGTAAATGCAGCTTCTCTCTGTTCTTTTTCCTTTTACTATCACCAAGTTCGATGTGCTTCTTTGTGGACAAAGATTCACACTGAAAGTCATTAGACCCAATTGTGTCTAGCATATCTGGACTGGACCTAAGCACATTGCTATCATGCTTCCTAGCAAACGGCAATGGATTCACTGCTTCCATGTTTGGGGAAGAGGCAACCTTTGGAAGGAACAGAGCAGAAGATACGGTGAATGGTTTAAGAATCCCAATGCGAAAATCTCCTCTCCCATTTTTAAGTGACACCGAAGCCCAAAAACCCTCCCTGCACATAAAACTCAAGAAAATTTCCCATGTAGGAGGGGTTCTACTCACTTGCTCGCCCGACTCTTTCGCTAGTATTTTAAGCACTTTATCTCCCAAAAAGTCACTGCTGCTACCAGAAGTCTGATCCATCCTATGTTTCCTTGAGTGTTCACAAACAAGAATTGGTTCAGAAAATTGCCCGTCGAGCTTAGCAAACTTATCCTGCTTTTGTACTGTCTTGACATTTATCATCATGACGCCATCAATGAACTGTTCCATATATGTGCTCTTTCCTTCATGAAGCCCAGGGCGCCAACTTTTAGATGCTGGACTCAACGATACTTCTTTACCTCCGTATCTATGCACTGTTTTCAACTTAACCAATTCTAGCTCACAGCATTTGCATTCCAGCGGCTTTCCATTCACATCTAAAATCTCAAGGCCCAAAGTGGCATGATTCCCCTTGACACGATTCTGAATGTCAACGTATCTCGACAAGACGGCAATTCTAGGATAAATCAATTCAAAGGGCACAAGAGCAGAACCCAACACAATCGATTTAGTCGAGCAAAACCCCCACCCTATCCTCCTAATCGCATCCTTGAAAGCCGCAAACCATTCCGAATCTTCGTCCCCAACCTCTTCCACTTCACATTCCGATTCGCAGTTCACATCAACCCAGCTGAAATGAATATCTTTACTAACGAATGCATCGTTCACGTTCTTAAAAAACCCGTGAAATTTATCGCACAACCAATCCGCACTGCCCATCGCCTCACCTCCCACCTCCACTCCCAAGAATTCACAACCCGATTTCCTATCTCTACACGCGGGCGACAACATAACGACCAAATTAGACCTAACACCGAAATCACCGCACGAGGCCGTACCCGAACCTTCCTCTTCGGCCACGAGGTCCCAGGCGTAGTCGTGCAGGAGCTGGCGCATCGAGGCCGCGACATTCCCCGCCCTTCGCGGCGGCGACGGCGGCGGAGGCGCATCGTAGCTCGATCCCGCCCCCGCGAGGCCGCTGGAGAGGGAGGCGAGGGAGTCGGCGAGAGACCGGAGGGTGGCGGCGGGGCCGTCGAAGGAGAGGTGGAGAGGGGAATTGGGGATCCTGGAGGAGGACAGGATCGGGGAGAGGGAGGAGAAGAAGAACTTGAAGGAGGAGAGGGCGGAGGAGGAGAGGAGGGCCCGGGCGGAGGAGAGGACGGAGGAGAGGTAGGGAGGCGGCGGCGCCGGGGCACGGCGGCGGAGGAGCGGGTCGAGGTCGACGAGGAGGACGACGCGCCGGGTTCGGGAGAAGTCGGCGATCGGATCGGTCGCCATGGAAAGGAGTGAGCGCGGGGGGGTGTGTGTGTGGATTGAAGCAAAGTGCGAGGGAGGGAGAGAGGGGTTTTTCTTTTTTATTATTTTTTATTTGAAGGTGGTGTGGAGTGGCGGGAAATGAGAGGAACGGCGGGCAATTTTTTTTTTTTTGCGTGCGGAGCTCGGTCCCACTATAAAGTCAAAGTTGGTCCAGAAAATGCAACGGAAAGAAAATATTTAAAGAAATTGATGAAAATGACAAAATAATATCTGAACTTTGATCAAATATATAATATGATCACTAAACTTTTTATTTATTTAGTATAATTCATGAACTTTATCTCAATATAAAATGTGGTCCATGAACATAAAGCGCTATGCAGATATAATCAAAACCAATTGATAATCAAATTAGAAAAACTCTATGCAATATGCTAAAATGAGTTTATAATGACAAGTAATTAGATCTTTTATTTACGGAGATTTGTTTAGAGGTATGCGAATGATATATGCAAAATAATATATATATATATATGCAATTGGTTATTAAGTCCAAAATGAGATGTCCTTGTGGGTTTTTTTTTTTTTTTTTTTTAAATTAAACTCTTCGTGTCAGGAGTGATTGATTATAGGCAAATCACCCCTCTCATTTTTTTGGGTCAAGAATCACCCCTCTCATTGGAATCATAAACTGGATCCTATGGTCATTTCATCATATGTGAAATTAGGAAACAAACTCATCTACTTTGGGATTTTATAGGTTTTTTTTTTTTTTTTTTTATTGAATGTTTATTTTCTTTCCCGAATGTTTTTAAATATGTCAAAAGTTATTTAAACATAGGATGAAATTATTAATCATAGGAAAGTCACTAATAAAAGAAGAGCTACTCTCACAAATGATATGCACCTTTTGCCCTTAATAAAAAATAAAGAAAAATAATATGTCTTTAGTCAGCAGTCCGATTTCCCTTTTTAAATCCCGAATCGAATCGAGATTTCAACAGATTCTACTCATAACTAGCAGTCCGGTCCAATTCCTAACTTGGAGTGGGATCAATGCACATCCCTAATCCATTTCAATATAATGTGCCGTCTAAGGAAAAGACATAAAAAAAAAAAAAAAAAAAAAAAAAAAAGTTCTTGGAAAATTTACGTGTAACATACGATTTTTTTTTTTCCTTTAACGGATATTATGTACTGAATTGAAGAAAAAGTTGCACTCTGCACCCCGCGAACGGAGAAAATATTCAGTGGTTCGTAACCTCCACGTCATCTGCCTACCTGGCATATATTTATTTACGTGGATCCACTAATAGAGCGACGCATGTCATCTCAAGTTAAGATAATAAAAAAATACTTTCTCTCTCTCCTCTAGGGCTAATTGTAGGCGGTAGTAGGCTGAGCGGCCTCTCCCTTTCTCGAGGCTCTCTCTCTCTCTCTCTCTCTCTCTCTCTCTCGCTCTTTTCACGTTTGAATATGGAGCTCTTCGTCTTCCCTCCCGCTCCTCACTCACCTCAAGCCCTCACGCCCTCGCCCTCTTGCTCTTGCGCTCCTTCTTCCGCTTCGACTTCGTTCGTCGCCGTCGTCGCCTTTCGGGCTTTGACGATAGAAGCCACGAGTGACTCGGTTTCGATTTTGGGTTAGGCACGTCGTCACCAAAGCGGAAGAAATTTGTAGCTACTGGGTCACGAGCCCTCTCGGCCCTCACAGGCTGCTCGCTTCGTTTGTCACCATCGTCGCCTTTCTAGTGCCGGCGATATAATCTGCGAGTGGGTCGGTTTCATTTTCGGGCTCCGCCGCGTTGGCACTGAAGCGGAAGAAGTTTTCAAGTGCCGGGTCCCGAGCCTTCCTCGCCTTCACACGCCGCTCACTTCGTTTGTGGGGGTCGTTATTTTTCTGGCTTGGGCAATAGAAACCGCGAGCGGAGAAAGTGGGTCATTCTTGATTTCGGGCTCGAACACGACGCCAGCGATTTTGAAGCCAAAGCAGAAGAAGCTTGCGACTGAGCCTTCTTCGCCTTCACACGCCGCTCGCTTCGTTTGTCAGGGTCATTGCTTTTCTGGCTCGGGCAATAGAAACCGCGAGCGGAGAAAGTGGGTCATTCTTGATTTCGGGCTCGGGCACGACGCCAGCGATTTTGAAGCCAAAGCAAAAGAAGCTTGCGACTGCTGGGTCTTGAGCCTCTCCGCCTTCACAGGTCGCTCAGTGTCTTCACTAGACAGATTAGTGTATCCGTTGTGTGTCGCTACCGGATTCTCTCCCACAAAAGGTTAGAATCACCATGCTACTCCTGTTCACTTAAGGATGAAACCCGTGAAGTGTCGTGTCCCAAAATATGTGATGTTTATGTGTAGTTAGCATGATTTATTGTCTAAATTTTGAGCCTAAACAATCTAGTTGAGTCGCCCACCATCCATTCGACGAAATGCTTGAACTAGGTCCACTTTCTTTAATTCTGGTTTTACTCTGTTTTGGCTTTTTCCTGCGGCGGTCGACGAAGTTTGGTTTGGTGATAGTCCAATGAGTGAGTAGGTGTTGTTCAGTCGAGACGGAGATCGGCCAACATTGATTGGCGTGGCCAAAAATGAAGTCCAACGCCTTTGGTTAGATCAGAGTTTCGATTAAACTCCCTTGCAGATAATAACATAGATATGATCGACAATAAGTGTTTTTTTTTTTTTTTTTTTTTTTTGGTAGCTAGGAGGTTTGTTGGTTGTGTGACCTGCTAATAAGGTTTTTTCTTTCATTATTTTGCAACTAAGTGGATATGTTAAATAAACTAAAAAGGTTGTTGCTAGTTCTGTTACTAAAAAGTTTTTTTCTTACAAAGCTTGTCGCTAGTTCTCTGACCTTGACTCTATTGTCAAGAGGTTGTTTAAGGATTATTTTTTCTGGCAAAGAGTTTGGGTTACAATAATGTAATTTGAGCAAGCCAATAATATATCTTTCAGATGTTCTAATGAGAGTTATCGACTTTGGTGTGTTAATGTTAAACCATGCCTGATGGATCAATTTAGTGTTTCCATTATTTGATTATCGCATATTTTTGCAAATAACAACACAATTGTTCACATCAGCACTCTAGTACATGTGTTTCTTTGCCTCTTATGATTTGAAATTTCTTGTTTTCGAAGCAGCTCTTTAGTGACATGTTCTTGTTGATAAAGTCCGTGCGATGTATTGGTGAATAATACTGCTGTCCGTAAGCTCCTACTGAAAAGTCTTGACTGCAACATGTTTACCAAGCACTGAACTTTGAATGAAGTTTAAGGCTTCCAAATAGTGACAGGTTTGATATGCTCCTAGTGGTGTGCTTTTGTTTTGCTTCATTGAAGATTTTGATGGATGATGTATTTTCAGCAACAACTATGGTGGTGCACGAGGGGCCAATGCTTTGGATAAAGGGTTGGAGGGAAACAAGTCATTGAGGGTAAACAACTCATTTTTTCCATTTTTCTTTCTTAAGGATAAATAGCTCGAATTTTGGTTGGGAATTCTGTCATTAGAATGTAGTGCATGCTCCTGTCAACAAGTTCTATAGTTATATATATTGTGCTAACCATGTGGGCTTCATATAACATATAAAGATGGACAACATTTCAACTCTGAAGGAGTAAAATTTTTTCATCTCTGGACAACAACCAGCGGAGTTGTTGAAGAAAAACTCAACCTCACAGGTTCAAGAGTGATTTCAAAAAAGGTAATGAGTTTCGCTCTTACTTATTTGATTGTCTTTGGAGTTAATGTTATTTTTTGCGCTTGGTGATGGAATTCTTTTGGTGTATTTGCTGATTTATGGAGCTGGTGGTAATGCGGGTATTGAAGCTGCGCCAAGGAAGCACGTAGCACCAGCTGTGTGCCCATTTAATATGTGGGCACAAGAAACTTTTGGGGCATAGTCATGTTATTTTGAAGGATTTAGTTATTGATATGTGGATGCAGGAAACTTTCGGCATATATGGTTGCTTATTCAATGTTGTTCTATGGGAGAGCACACCATTCTCTTTCTAAGTGACATTAGAAACTTAATCCCCAACTTTGTTAGGTGGGAGAGCTGGTCTATAGGTGGTTGGTTTGTCCTCATGTTATGCTTGCATCTTTTACTTCTGAATGTTCATAGTCCATATTATGTTCACAATAAAGTATGGAAACTCACACCAAGTCTTTGAACCATTGTGTGCGAGAAACCTGGTATTATTGCATATTGATCCTCTCTTAATTTTGTCCCTAGGCAGTTTCAATGGTGATGTTCTCGACATTTGAGCATTCAATGGATTTCCTTTATGGTGTTATTAGAAGAAGAAAGGAGGATTGCTCAAAAGTTTAACAACTCGGGGTAACATGCTTAGCTGGATATGCTGCTGGATCTGTTGGTACCTTCATATCAAATCCTGAATAAGTGAACTCTACTTACATCATTATTATGATTAAACATGCTATATTACCAATACATACCTGAAGGGAAGGAGTTTCCAGTGTTATGTAGGAGGTTTGAAGCTAAAAAGGTTGGGCGAAGCAATTCTTAGCTATGTGAGAGGACAACAGGGAAGAGAGCAGGTCCTACTTGACTGGAATGAAATAGCAGAGCAACATGGCAAGTTTTCTTTATGCTCATTGACAGCTTATAGGGAAAGAGCAGTGACTTAGTCTGTCTTACTTCGCTTGATACAAATTTTTGATAAATAGAATGTTAGTCCTTTGAGATATCTCCTTTTTGTTATCAACTTGTTTAGAGCCTGCTTCTTTTCTTTTTTCAATGAGTAACTCCTGTTTGGGGGGAGAAGGCTATTTGCTGTAGTCTTTTGACTTATGGCTTTCTGCATTTAGTTTTTAACTTTTGGGTAACTTTTAGTAGTGGCAGTGTTTTGAAGGTCTAACATTGGAAGTTAATCTCTTTTGACTTATTCAAAAGATAATAATATTGTAGATCAAAATATTTTGTAACATTAGATTTCTCACTGTAATGCTATTTTTGGGAGATTGGGGAAAATGGGGGCCATGCAAATCTGAGTGGAATATTATTATTATTTTAGATGAAAAAAGGGAAAAATTTAAAATTGTGAGTATTTTCCTCCCAATTTCTTCGCCTAGTAGCTCCCAAATAGAGCATAGAAGTCATTTTTGGCGGTTATTTAAAGTTAACAGAAAAGCCAAAAGAGCATTAGCCAAAAGATGGGGGTGCAGTTGTGGCTCGTCTTTTACCAGCTGGCTCGTTAAATTGATTTTGATGCCGAATGGATGGGGCAAATGCCCCTCCAAAGGAGCTCTTGCATAGGGTCAGAATTTTTGCTGTTTTTCTCCTATTGGTCTAATAAAGGCTTCCTGTAGTATATATGGATGGAAAAGAGGACACACGGTATATCTTTACAAATGTAGTGACTCTTGCAAAATCCCTTCTTACTTTGACTCGGTGTTGGGTGATATCTTCCCATTGATGCATTAATACGATTCATATGAGTTCTGAGTTTCAGTCAGTAGATGTCTAAGATCAACTTCTGGAGTAAATGAAACATAAGTGTGAATATGATTACTTGAGTTGGAATTCACCATGTTTTTTCTTACTTAAAAAGTATGTTCTTTTCCCACATATCATCTCTTTTAGAATTGAAATGACTTTTCTATTCATCTTCAGGTTATGTCCATGTGGGTATGTGTCGAGTTTCCCCAGACCATAGCTTTCTCGCTTATACCATTGACATTAATGCAAGTGAGTGGTTTAAGCTTCAAGTCAAGGACCTTAATAAGGGATGTATACTCCCAAATATCCAAGTTGAAGGGGTCGTTAGTGTGGCATGGGCTAAGGATGGCTCCACTCTCTTCTATACTCTATCTGACGAGCATGAACGGCCTTATAGGTAATTATATTGATTGCTGAAGTTGATCAGATTTCTATGGTTTCCTAAAGTTTTACTATCAGTTTTTGCCTCCAGGGTCCTCTGCACAAATTTAAGATCGAGTAATTTGGAGAATGCAATGGTTTTCACGTAAAAGAGATTCTAAATACCGTGTGGACATCACAGAACGAAAGATGGCAAGTTTATAACTCTTAATTCAAGCTCAAGGAATTCGTTTGAGGAAGGACCTTACCTATTCCATTTTCATTCAATAAGCTTTTGCTATGAATTCGTAGAGATGTTAGTATGTCTTTGGTCATCAACAGTGGTTGTCAATATAGCCCGTTGCTTTTTTACAGGTTTATGTGATAGATGCTGACAACCCTCTTGGTGGCTTGAGAAGAATGTGTGAACGTGTATATGACGTGAGGTTCTTCGTGGAGCATCACCATGGTTCTTTCTATATTCTCACAAATGCCCCTCTATGTGGAAGTGTGGAATGGAATGGTCATGGTTATTACTTGGCTAGATCCATGGTTGAGGACCCGAGTTGGGCAAGTTTCGTGTAACTATTTTGTAATGTGCTACAAGTTTGATTTTGGATGTTATAATTTAATTTTTTTTCTCTTGTAAATTAGTATCATATTACGTTATTTCTTTTCTCCTTTCTGTTGCCTGCAAATTTTTTATCTTCTGCTTTTGGTTCCTGGCAGAATGTCATCCTTCCTGGCGAAAGTATCACTATAGAAGACATGGATGTTTTCAATGGACATCTGGTGCTTTCCATCAATACAAGGAGCCTTCCCATTAGAATTATACTCATTAGACCTGTTGTAACTCTGCCCAAACGATCACACCGTTTTTCAGAGAGTGAGGTGGTGTCTAGACCAAATAAGGAAATTACAGCCTTTTCGGGCATTCAATATGCTGGAATGTTACAATCATTGCAACTACTGAACAATTCCAAAAGACCATGAGATTTGGTGGCAGCCTTTTATGCCATCACATATTGTGGCTTATAGCTCTAGTTCTAGATTTTTGCTTGACCATTGTTCTTGCTTTTAGCTCATGGAAGTTTCTCTCTATCATGTATGAAGAATTCTTGTTCTTGCCAAGAATACATGGCTACTTGATAACTTTCATGCCTTACACTGCAAATCTAGATTTTCATGTACACGTAGAATGTACTTGCTCTTTGCAGAGACATGGAGCTTGGAGAAGTCTCTAAATTTAACTTGGATAATATTATGAAAGTATCAAATATATTTTACTTCTAACCCAATGACCACTTACACCCCTTTATTTTTACACTTACCCTTCATGCACCTCTTAATAAAAATGCCATATGGGAAATATCAAGTTGTCCTTGGGGATGCGATTTACAATCTTATTTAGGGTTCAAAAAGTGAGAACTTAGAATCTAAAGAGTGATACTTTTGAAAAGAACGTGATGTTTTTGTAAATAGGAACACAAGGATACTCGGTGTTTCAAGTATATATTTGGCACTTTCAAAAGTAGAGATGCATTGGTAGTCAAGAGGCAAAAAATGAGTCATATTTTTGAAATTTTCCAAATAAATTCTGTAATGCTCCAACTTTGTATTTCCAAGTCATACTCGGGGACTACAATGTAAATGCTCATTGCCAATCAATCAATGTGTACCTGTTAATTTCCTTGGAGGAGACTCTCCACAGTGCACCCAAATTGCTATAAGATATGCCAATTTCAATCTTTGGCAACTGAGCTGTAAGGTGTAAATATTTTCTTTAGGAGCTATCAAACCAATTATTCTCCGAGAGAACTTTTGCAAACATGGATGACACCAAACCTTCATACTCAAAAAACGACTTTCATATTTGAGGCAATCTTACGGCAAACAGCCATGACTACAATTAGACAGCAGAAATCTGGGTTTAAAAAAAAGAAAAGAAAAAACAAGGCAGATCTACAGACCACGTAATAGCTAACTGAATCTTTGTGGACATAACCACATACATCACTATAGCCAAATTTCTGCTCATCCAACTATCAGGAAGTACAGACAAGGTTATCCATCATCCTATTGTTGAATACATGGAAAAGGAGATCGCATGCCTACCAGGATGATGGCCTCACTTGCGGGACAGTTGCGGTGCAATTTCGAGCACTTGAAAAGTTGCATTCTCTTCCCAAGCCAAACCTTACATCTCAATATGAGTCTCCACCCATTATTGATGTATGCAAGGAGGTGAGGTACAGCCTCCTGAATATCCTCACGAATCTCATATGTGGACTCAAGACGAAAGAGATTAAAATTTCTTATAAGATAGTCATGGAGTGTCGGGAACCGTAAATTGAGCTTGGGAAGAGCTGACAACCTTCCCCGAGTAATTTATACTGGGTACAAGACTTTCATCCCACATGATCTGCTCATTAGGGTAGAGTGGCAGCGCATTTATAGCTTCTTTTTCGAGACTGTTGTTTTCCAAAGTAGGATACCATGACTTCAACAAGAAAATCCACCCTATCGACCAGTGGATCCTCCTTAGAGACCAGCTTAAGCTGCATATAAAAAAGGAACAGGGATCGAGCATGGTTTCCAAGTATAAATACCCCAAGGAGGAAGATATGTCTATGATCAAATGGCCAAATATTCCAACCAGAAAAGATATAAAAATTGCCGTAAGATAGGCATGTGAATTTTTTTTTTCTTAATGTTCTATATGTGTATCAAGTCCAAGAAAAGTACCAAGTACACCCAAAACAATGTGAAAACGATGACATGCCTATAAGCATTTAACATTGGAAGATTCAGCTAATTATAAGAATTAAATAAGCCTCAGGTATCAATGTTTTCAACAGTTGCACAATGCTTGTGATGAAGAAGCGCCCCGGACCCTCTATATAATGACTGTTCAGACCTATTTATTTGTTATTTCTATCACTTCTTTCCTAAGGATGAACCCATTTATCAAATAAAATAAAACCTCCATAAAGCTCCTTAAACATGAAATATTTTTGGTGATCAAGCTGCATTTTTTTGGGAAAAAAAAAATTATAGCACACATAACCAGCAGTTTTACAATTTAAATTGTGTCAACTTCTAAAATCTTTCTTATATGCCTTTTTTTTTTTTCTCCCGAATTCCGCAAGAACTCGTACTCCGATACTCATACACATGCTTAGACAAAAGTTATTAAAGCACTTCGATACATCACATATATATTTCATAAAACACTTTCTTCTTCGTATGCCAATTAATTATCTTTATTAGCTTCACCTAATTTACGGATGCACTCTATCACAAAGATACTTCATGGAACTGGGATCATCATCAATTTAACATACAAATGTTTTTTGGAATGGCCAACACAGATATAACTACATAAGTGCTGCGTTATTATTCGCTTGATTCCGCTTGTGTGTTATTCTAACACTTAGCCCTCAGATAAAGTAACATACAATATGTAGCCTAAGGACGCATAGCTCAGCTCAGCGTTGTCGGCAGTCCACAATTCATCTTTGAGAAAAAGAAGTGAATCCGATGCAACTAAGGACAAGTAGTATGAACCACACCGATGCCCAAGTAAAGTTGATCACTAGATGACAGAAAAAATCAGTATAGGGTAAAGTCGAAGACATAGCCAAAACAAGAAAGAGAGCAATAAGGTTAACATGTTATACTGACAAACCTTGTGGCAGACTAAGTCCCTTAACTCTTCTTTGGTAAGTACAGACAATTTCTTTGTGAGATCATTTCTCTTGTGAATTGCACCAATGTTAGCCAATGCAAGTTCTCGCAACTATAGGAACAACAAAGAATCAGAAAGAAGTAGTGATTCATGATTCTGGTTACACAGAGGGTTTAGTTCACATCAGTAGATTCACAAAAATGGCACAAACTTTGTAAAGTGAATGAGAGTAATGTAAGGATTCTTATCTTGTGTAGGAAAGAATCTGGTTGTGATTGCACATCCAAATTGGGCCAGGACAAACCTTAATCTGCCTAGTGAAGAAATGCAACATATAGTTGTTACAAATATGCTCTCTAATGGGCAAAATTGAGCACGGATCAAGTATAAACTATGGGAAACTGCTCCCATCATGCAAAAAGAGAACTAAAACTTCTGCTCTTTGTTGATGTCATAAAACACCATCAATTAACGATTGCTGTCTTCATCTACAAAAAAAGGCTGCTGTCTTCATTTGCTAAACAAAAAAGACTACTGTCTTCATCTGCAAAAAAAGGAAAAGAAAAGGACAAATTTCAAACCATAACGATTAGTCAAAAAAATAAAAATGAAAAAAATGATTTACTTCTCACAACATGCCATGTACAACTTAAATACAACCATATTAGAGGTATAAAAAGGAACGAAAAGGCTTTTCTCATCTCAGGCACCTATTTTGAGGTGCCTCCTGTGTATGAGGATTCCTTTCTCTTTCGCTTCTCACTAATACTTTTCAACCGAGTATTTGGTATACCTTTTGGCCTTTTCCGAAGAGGATCAAGTATTTGAATTCCACAATTTGCTGCATACTCAGATTCATCATTTTCCAGCAAAGAATTAACATCATCTTTACCTGTGAGATATTGCATTTTGTTCACTATACGAGAGTGAAGATCCATCAAGGTTGTAGTTGCAATCTTCTCCGTAACATCATGATTTGCACTAATGTTCATAACACTAAAAGCCAACTGCATTAACCTCTTCAAGCGCAATGTCTTTGACTGTCCTGCATCACGAGAGCTTTCTCCAACATCATTGCAATGACTACTTTGTTTTGCAGTTTTTGTCCACCTCTTCAAAATGTATTGTGATGGAATGCTTGTAACATTTAGAACATGTGTCAAGATACATAAAGCATGTCTACACAACCATCCTTGCATTTCAAATAACTTGCAGCTACATATAATAGTTGAATCACCCGAACAAAAATGGACAATATGCTTTCTTCCACTATTTTCAGCTCCCAATATATAAGTGTGTAACGGCCCATCAATTTCTGATCTAAGAACATGTTCAGACAAAGAATACAAGCACTCATCCTGGAATTTTCTAAAAATGACATGCGTGTAGACATGTGCAGCATGTTTCAATATTCCACTACTTTCAACCATAATCCGCGGCATTCCTCGAGCACACTCAAAATCATCAATAACTTCAGAGTTGTGCATTTTTTCAGCTTGCTTTTCATAATGATTGACAAATTCAGACAAAGTCATGGTCTTACATGCCATCTCTTGAAAGACATTATTAGTGCTTTCACTTCTTTGGGTAGATCTAATTCCCGCGGAAAAAGTATCTCGGCCGAATGCAGGACACCATTTATGACGTAGACGATATATATTATCCAACCACCTATTGTCCTCAAGCTTCCACTCGTGACACATCGCTTTCCAAGTGTTTTCCATTTCAAATTCTGACTCGCACTTATATAAAAGCTTATGCCAATATTTATCGCGAAATCCCGGCTTTCCAAGAAGATGTCCAATATGATGCGTAGCATTTTTCCCAATATGCCATATACATAAACGATGACTAGTGTTGGGAAGAACAGTTCTAATGGCATTTGCCATTGCATGATCTTGATCGGTGAAAATAGTCTTGGGTGCTTTATTACCCATTGCCTCTAAAAAGGATTGCAAAGCCCACACAAAAGAAGCAATAGTCTCATCCATTAAAAATGCACAACCAAATAGAACATTTTTCCAATGATGATTCAACCCAACAAAAGGTGCGCATATCATATTGTATTTATTTGTACGGTAAGTAGCATCAAATACCACAACATCTCCAAAACTTTCATAATCCAGCTTGGATACACCATCGGACCAAAAAAAATTGGTCAACCTTTGCTCCTGATCCAACTGAAATGTATAAGAAAAATTGCTTCCATTCAATTGTAAGCAATTAAAATGATTAATGAGACTTTGACAATCCCCCGCAGTAATAAAAGCTCTTCTCTTTGATTGCAAAAAATTTTGACAATCCCGTAGTGTAAAACCAACATTCTCTTGTCCTCCCGCTTCACCACTAAGGTACAAATACGCTTTTGTAGCCCTCACACCAGCCCCAACCAAAGAAGTCAAAATACTTCCATTAGTATTCGTTATATGCTGATATGACCGTATTAAGTGCTTTTGTTTATCATCAACAAAAGGATGATTATGAACATCCTCAAATTTGACAACTACCCAAACTCCCTCCTCAATTTTGAATTTGATGCAAGCTTTACATCCAGTTCTTTTCACGGTCCTATATACATCTCTTTGTTCATGAGGTAAGATTGGTGGAGAATATCATTCACAATTACATAGAAATGTGCAAGCTCGCAATATTCCTTTACTATTGTTCTTCTTTTGTCCTTTTCGCACTCCAAATCCTTTGCATATTGCATATGCATTGTATGTATTTTAAGCTTCGTCCTCATTAGCAAATGTCATGCCAATTTTAAATTCAAAATCTTTATCAACATTATGGATGATGACATTATCCTTTGCAGCTTCTACAAGTTCTAAAAAAAAAAAAAAAAAAAAAACTCATCATTTAAAGAAGAAAGATAAATTCAAAACAAATTTAAATTCTAAAGAGATAAGTCATACCCATTTATCTCGAGAACAAGTCAAATTAAATACCAAGGTCTACGAATTATCTGTTGAATATTAGTAAAAATATAAGTTAGTCCAAAAGTGTGTGTGCATACTTAATCTCAGTTATGATGGATTACAAGTGGGTTTCATGAAAACAATAAACGTAAAATAATATTCTCACCACACTTTGTGAACACCCGCTTCTAACCCAGTCTCACGGCGACAACCTTAAGGCCACTTCCTTGTAATCCTGAAAATAAGCTCCCTTGTAATCCTATAAACAATAGACATTCTTTTAAGCCAAACTGAAATTTTAGTAAATAAGAATCGCACCTAGCTATGTGAGAGCACCTCTCTTTCTAAAACTAAAGCAGTAAAAAAAAAAAAAAAGTTGAGGTACAACATACAAGTTAAAGCATTTACAATATGTGCAAAGAGGTGAATAACTTATTCACACCTTGAGAATACCCGGTCAATGAGCTCCTCCTTTATCATTCCAATATCATTATCTCTGAAATATCAAACATCATTATCCGTATCCTATGAATTCCTCAGTTATTATAAAATAAAACCATATTCATCTATAACCCATAATAGACTTACGTTATCATGATGGTTCCGTTGTCAGAATCTGGTTTAATTCATTTATAAGTCACATTGAGATCACAGGATCTTCAAAACAATCAAGCAATCATAATACATTTATAAGTAAATCAATGTGTATTAAAATTGTCACTTTAAATTGTTCTGCATGCTGATCTCCTTCAACATTTCACAATCTTCAGCAACAATCACTTCAAAAAGCATTATGGAAAACTAAAAACAAATGGGAATTTTCCTACCTTAGCATGGGGGTTCAAGTTGGATTTTTCAGAGGATAAGGAGCCTACTGATGAATTGGGCGTCGGCCTAGCACCGCAGAAGCCGATGCAAAGCACCCGGACGATCGAAGCGGATGATGTAGAGCTACCAGGCTGTCCATGAGAATCCACAAATTGGGTTTCTCCACTTTTTGCCAAAGTAGGTGTCTCCGATAGATCACCACGAGAATTAATCTTATTATGATCCGTTAAGGCAACAGTAGAAGAAGTAGGAGCTGCAGCCTTGGCCAATACGCCCCCTTTATGAGAGGAACCACTCTTTCCTTTCAACAATGAGATGGAGTCTGAGCAAAAGAAAATAATATAACATGGTTCCCTAAAAAAAAACAACTAAATGACAAAATAAAAATGGACGACCTTACTAGGATACAAATTCTTATTATATTCTGTTTTTATATTTTATATTATCGTATCAATGTTTGTCAAGTAAATAGGAAGATAGGAAAGAAAGTTGCAGAAGTCACTATCCACCAAGCAATTGCCTCTATCATCTCACTTGAGATGATGATTAAAAAAAAAAAAATTCAAGAACTCCATTTATTGTTTTTTTCCCTTTTCATATACTACATAAGAACTTTACTCACCCTCAGCTTTTGATATCCTGGCGTCCTTTGCAGGCTGCATTTGCACAATTAGAGAAGTAGAAATGTCAACATCACTGACAATTTATTGAAGGCAATGATAGCGACCACATTCAAATTCCAATGAGGATGCACAGTTAAATGTTTCACTTACTGGCAGCTTCCCAACATTATCTAACTCGGCATGTCCTCTTTGTTCACTCAGTGATCTCTCTTGTACCCTACATAAGTAAAAAGAAACCATGACTTCCACAATTCTTTCCTATGAAACAATCACAGTGACATTTAAATTCCGTTATTCCCAATAGAAGTAATCTGCATGTTAAGGACCTGTTATCATCACCCGAAGCAAGAACACTTTTGCAGGCGAGTTCAGATGACAACCAACCAGCATCATCAGCACCAATCTGAGACAAATCTACACCAACACTAGAATGAGAAGTTTCGGGCCCATCCTGCAATGTCATAGAAAAAGGTGATTATGACAGTAAAAAGAAAAGAAAGACACCATTAATCTCACAGAAAGATGTAACTTAAGTGCTATTAGATCAGAGCCATTGAATAAGTATAAGTCTAACTCAACCACATCAAATAATAGGGCTATAAGTAGAAACCAACATAGCTATTTCATACAGGAATACAAACCACAAATATGTCAGCCTGTCATAGAGGATGACTTGAAATGGATTTAGAAAACCGTATTAGTATAGGATGTAAACATGGCTTCAGTCATCCCAAAATTTGTCATTGCACGTGGTATTCACCGATGAAAACTCGTGGCTTTGGAAGAGCTATGGACACCAATGAACCACAACAGCAATATGCTGAATTAAAAAAACCTTAAGAAAGATCAAACATATATATGAAGGGACAAGACGCCGTCTACGATTCCCCAAGCGGTACATTGTCTTTGTTATGCAAAAAAGCCACACGTGAAGGATTTATAATTACAACATTAGCAGGAACCCCTGAAGCAATAAGAGAATAAGGTCATGTGCACATGGCATATTATGCAACATACAAACAATCAATGTTGGCCAATCTCCCTCTCCACTAAACAACACCTACTCACTCGCTGGACTATCACCAAACCAAACTTTGTCGACCGCCGCAAGAAAAAGCCAAGACAGAGTAAACCCAGAATTGAAGAAAGTGGACCTAGTTCAGGCATTTCGTCAAATGGATGGTGGGCGACTCAAGTAGATTGTTTAGGCTCAAAATTTAGACAATAAATCACGCCAACTACACATAAACATCACAAACATCACATATTTTGGGACCCGACACTTCGCGGGTTTCATCCTTAAGTGAACAGGAGTAGTATGGCGATTCTTACATTTTGTCGGAGAGAATCCGGATACGCTAATCTGTCTAGTGAAGACACTCGAGCGACCTGTGAAGGCGGAGAGGCTCGAGACCCAGTAGTCGCAAGCTTCTTCTACTATAGCTTCAAAATCTCTGGCGTCGTGCCGAAGCCCGAAATCAAGAATGACCCACTCGCGGCCCGAGCCAGAAAAGCAACGACCCCGACAAACGAAGCGAGCGGCGTGTGAAGGTAAAGAAGGCTCGAGACCCAGCACTTGAAAACTTCTTCCGCTTCGGTACCAACGCAGCAGAGCAAGCAAACGAAACCGACCCACTCGTAGATTATATCGCCGGAACCAGAAAGGCGACGATGGTGACAAACGAAGAGAGCGGCGTGTGAGGGCCGAGAGGGCTCGCGACCTAGTAGCTATAAATTTCTTCCGCTTTGGTGACGACGTGCCTGACCCAAAATCGAAACTGACCCACTTTCTCCGCTCGCGATTTCTATTGCTTGAGCTAGAAAAGTAACGACCCCCACAAACGAAGCGAGCGGCGTGTGAAGGCGAAGAAGGCTCGGGACCCAGCACTTGAAAACTTCTTCCACTTCAGTGCCAATGCGGCGGAGCCCGAAAATGAAACCGACCCACTCGCAGATTATATCGCCGGCACCAGAAAGGCGACGATGGCGACAAACGAAGCGAGCGGCGTGTGAGGGCCGAGAGGGCTCGCGACCCAGTAGCTGCAAATTTCTTCCACTTTGATGACGACGTGCCTGACCCAAAATCGAAACCGAGCCACTCGTGGCTTCTATCGTCAAAGCCCGAAAGGCGATGACGGCGACGAACGAAGTCGAAGCGGAAGAAGGAGCGCAAGAGCAAGAGGGCGAGGGCGTGAGGGCTTGAGGTGAGTGAGTAGCGGGAGGGAAGACGAAGAGCTCCATGTTCAAATGTGAAAAGACCAAAGAGAGAGAGAGAGAGAGAGAGGAGCCTTGAAAAAGAGAGAACCATTTATGGCCGCTCAGCCTACCGTCGCCTGCAACTAGCCCTAGAGGAGAGAGAGAAAGTAATATTTTTATTCGAACTTGAGATGACACGTGTCGTTTTATGAGTGGAATGTATATGCCAGGTAGGCAGATGACGTGGAGGTTACGAACCTCTGAATATTTTCTCCCGCGAATGTCACGTCCTTCTCAGCGACTGGGGTCTTTGTCAAAGAGGACTTAGAGGAGAAAGAGGGCGCGGATCACAAGTTGGGCCCGGGCCCATTTTTCCCGGCCCAAGCCTACCCATTTCATTTCGAAAAGTTCCTGCTTCCCACTCTCAGCGCACGTGAGCCCACACCGAAACGGGAGCGAAAACGCTCTATCGAAGCATAGACGAAGATTCGACCAAAAAAAAAAAAAAAAAAAAAAAAAAAAAAAGCGTAGACGAAGAAGATAACGAGTTCCTGCTTTCTCCCGACTCAGTTCCCAACCCGACTCGCTCTCACTCGCGGTCATCCCCGGCCACCCCCAACCGCCGCAGCTCCACGGCCGAGCTCACGGCGGATCCCGCACAAGCCCAGCTCCGAACCTCGAAAGACGATGATCGCGCTCTCGCCTTCGAAGCTCGCTCCGGCTCCCGCCAATCCCTCCACGAGCTCCTCCTCCCCTCCTCCGTCGTCCCCGAAACCTCCGTCGGCTTCCTTCTTCCCCAATTCGCCCAGACCCGCCCCGCCGCCGCGCCTGCATGTCCGCTCCAGGAGGCCCCGGGCCCTGACGGGGACGTGCTCGAAGTCGTCGCCGGAGGAGGCGGAGCTCTCCTCCGCCCCGGAGGAGGACGAGTGGCTCAAGCGCCTCCCGGACAAGACCAAGCCGCTCTACTCCCACAGCTTGCCCTGCATCGAGGCCTGGCTGAGGAACCTGGGGTTCTTCCAGAGCAGAGAGGACCGCGCCGTCTGGTTGATTGAGCTCCCCGAGTGGCACGCGCAGCTCTCTCTCGACGTCACCGATCTTTATATAAGGTAACATTGGAGCTTCGATTCCTCTGTCCTCTTTGCTCGACGGACTTCTCGTGCTTTTTCCGAGTTCGTGGGATTGGGATTTCTTCCGGTGCAGTCTATGCGAGCCACGTGCTTGTTGTTATGTCTTGCGTATGCGGTAGCCACGTAGATACTAGTTCTCGGACTAACGATTGAGATTGGCTGAAGAGTTCCGAAAACATATCAGCAGATAAGGTTTTGGCATTGCGAAACGTCTTATCCATTTTCGAAGTTACTAGTGCATATGATTGCTGAGTGCTGCCTTATGGGCAGGTTTCTACACGACAAAGATTGTCCTTTTTTCTTTAATCTTGAGGCCACTTAGTTATATAATGTTCATCGAATGGGGGATTTAAAGATGATTGAACAGCCCAAAGTTTCGAGTTAATTCGTCAAACTTAGCTCTTATCCGTTTCAAGTTCCCAGAAGAATACTTGAACAGCCCATTGTCATTCAATTCAGGTCATAGAGAAATTAATTACTTGGATGAGAGACTGCCTTTGACCTATAGTTCTCAAGAAAGTTTATGCATCCCCGGCTGCCCAATTGGTAAGAAGATGGATCCTGAACAGAGAACAAGGAGGATTGGCTGCCAAGAAACAAACAGAAAGTAAATGAGAGAACTGAAAAAGATGTTATCGTATCTCATTAGCCACTTTACGAACTGAGTACCCTTGGAAATTGCTAGTTGCTCTCTATTTCTTAAACTGGCATCACAAGACTGGCATGCTATTCTGAGATGATGATATGTGGCTTGACACTAGGAAAATCTTTCTTTGCTCGAGGCATCTGCTTGTTTGAACTGGCATTGCTTTGCTCAGCAGGCCGTTCTCTCTTTTCTTTCTGGACAATTTGTCAAGAACTATAGCAGTAGATCAGTAAGAACCGAAAATGAAATGGTGTTTGGCTCTCTATAACTTAAACATGATTGCTTGATATAATTTCCATGGAAAAATATTTAGAGTTTGTAAATTGGTTGATCATTTCTTCTCTAATCAGATTCTTCCTTAGCTTGCTTTTCTTAATCATAATTCTCGATGAGTTTGCATGAGCTAATTGAATCTAGTTCCTCAGTGATTTTTCCTGTGTCCTCAGCTAATAAAATATGTCTGTATCACACATATGCATCTGCATCCAACAAACATGGCTACTGAATACTCCCCTCCTCTAGGGTGTTTCTGGTCATGCTCTAGAGAGAGTGACATTAGTTACACAAAAAAAGGGAGGTTTTTTTTTACATGAAAAACGAACCTTAACTTTCAGTCACTCGTAAACTATCCTTTCCCCTCTTTATATAGACTAGAGAGGAAAAGAGCCGATCTTTGCTCTGGGAAATGCATATTGGGAAAAGTTGTGCTGTGTAACAAGCATATCATGTTGCATGCTGATGGTGAATAATCCAACAGATCATGTGGTATTGCAGATGTAGTATCTACCACGACAGCATGGCTTGTGTATAAGTGTTGCATGATATATTTCAGTGACGCATTTTGCTTGGAAAACAGTTCCCTTCTTTTGGTTTTATTGAAATGAACTAGATCGAAAGCCTCATGCATCACTGAAACCTACACTCTTTATAGTTAGAATTCCAAATTCTTTGTGCAGATACCTGAAAAGTGGACCTGGCAACCTCGAGAAAGATGTGGAGAGAAGATTCAGCTATGCATTGAGTAGAGAAGATATTGAGAATGCTATTCTTGGTGGACCTTAAGAACAAGTGCCGTACTTTGTCGCGGTCTTGTTGGTTTGGACCTGAGGAGGAGAAGGAGCACAATGACCTTAAAAGTATTGAAACCTCAGCATCTTCCGGCTTTTGCATGGAGATTGTTCATGCACCCTGTATTGGCGGTCCATGTTTTTTTCAAATGCCCTTCTCACTTTCAATTGTTGAATATTGGTTCTTTTGCGAGATGAAGTTGCAATATGAACCAACATAATGCGGTTGCATCATTTATGAACTTTTCCTTACAATCATATGATGAAAATTACTTAATTCACTCGGTTTGTTTCGTGGAAAATGTTTACCTTATTTTCTAGCGTTTGATTCTTCTAGGAAAATAAATCAATGGAAAATATTTTCTTAAATTAAGGAAAATGATTTCTTCTTTAAAAAATTGAGAATCATTTTAAAAAACATGATCGATGTTTAGACTCAAAATTCTACATTTGGGTACGGACACTCAAATGCTGGTTCTCAAGTCCATTGAGGCTGGGCTAGGACCCTAGTGCCTATGCTTGAGTCCATTGTGAGTCCATCGAGGTCGAGCTCGAGATCCTAATATTTGCACCTGCACTCGAGTCTGTCAAGGCCGACCTTAAAATTCTGATGCTTATGCCTAATACTTTAGCACCTCGGCGTAGGTCCACAAAGGTTGAGCATGGGATCCTAGCACCCAAGTGTGGATCCCTAACTCTCAAGCTTGCTTAGGTCCACAAAGGTTGTGCCTGGGTCCATACAGGTAGGGCTCAAAACTCCGATGCCCACATTTGGGTCCATCGAGGCTAGGCCTTAGACCATGGTATTATGCCTTGACATCGAACGCTTGAGTTAGGCTTTATCGAGTTTGTCATGACTCTATTGCTCATACCCAATTTCCCAATTAATCATGCACAATTTATTAGCACTCAAATAGTTTATGTCTATTTAAGAAAATTAAATCAGACTTTTTACACCAAGTGATAGAAATATTTTTCAAGTCATTTATAGGTTCTGGCTGGATACCCAAAAATATTATCATTTTCCTTAAAAAATGACTTTTTGAAAAATATTATCCTACTAAACAAATGAAGCCACACATATCAATTTGGATAGTGAGAAGATGTTTGTATGCCGATTGAAAGGAAGACAATCTTTGTGGGCGCATGTGACTGTAGATTACATTGGGAGGTAGGGGTGAGCATGGTCTAGGTAGACGGCTCCCTCCCTAAAATTAGGAACTATCCACAAATGAGTGATTCCAAAAAGTTGGAATCGGGAAATACCTATTGGTTGAACCGAATTGCTAGTTTGGTCTTGTTCCCGAGTGTCAATGGAATTGGTCCATAAGCTTCATGCACTTAATGCAACATTTTTTGACAAGCCAAAATAAAGCAAAAAATAAAGAACTTCTTTATTCTTAATTGCAAGATTAGTAAAAAGATTGAACTCATAAAGTTAAGAGTCAACGTTATAAGTTGGTGGGCGTTGAACTTGAGAGTCAAGATCACAAGTGAGAAATAGAGAGATGACTTATATGAGGTAAGAGTGAGACAAGACTAGTACCTAGTTAATGGATGTTTTAGATTAGGGATTCTATGATTTTCGTTTTTCTTAAATTTTTTTAGTCAGGAATTTTTCTTAAAAATTAAATATATATTTATATATTTCCGATCCGGCATGGACGGGCAAGTGGGCAATTCCCCACGTAGAATCGGGAATTGGGCTAGTAATCACCTATTCCAATAAATTGAAACTAAGAATTAGATTGATTCTCTCAGGAACCATTGGTTTCAATCCAATCCGATCCGGTTTTGGGCGATTCCCAACTCTTTTGTACACTCTTATTGGAAGGTCCTTGTTGGAACCACTTAGCGTAAATGACGATCGAATAAGTATGGTTACGCAAACAATTCTAACAGACTTATGTTGTTGTCTATTTCTTACACGATACGTTCAAGCATTCGCAAAATTTAGCTTGATAATAAGAAATGGGCTGGAGTCCATCAACATTTCATAAGTTTCGAGTTAAAATCTAAAATATAGATACATTGGAAATCCTAAAATTTATGTAAAAATGTAATTAAATTATAAAATTTGTTACGAAAATATAATTGAGTCTTAAAAATTTAAAAGAGAGTGCAATTAACAGTTGGATTTGTTTGAACAAATTTGACAAGGTTTTATGAATTGATTATACTTCTCAAAAGTTTTAGTAAAGACAATTAAATTCTAAAATTTGTTATAAAAGTATCATTGAGTCTAAAACTTTCAAAAGGAGTGTAATTAGTGGCGGGATTTGATTGAATAAATTTGATAAGTTTTTTGAATTGATTATACTAATTTTAGTAACTACAAGTTTAGAACTTTCATGTCCTTAAGAAAATTTTTGGCCCAATAGACTTGGGCCTCACACTGAGAAAGCCCACAAAATGTTTGGGCCGCACCAAACCCAAGCAAACCAGAACCGGTTAGCGGCTCCAACCTTCGACGACGACCGGCCAACGGCTTCAACGGCAGTCCAAAATTTCCAATCCCCTCCTTCTTCTCGTCCTTCAACTTCCACACTGAGAAACCGATCGCTTCTGCTCGCGCGTCGACTCACGAGTTCGCATTAACGATCCAGATTGCAGTTACCGCTTGCAGCCTCAGGCCGTTTCCAAACCCTAGCCCTCCGCCATATCCGTTCCTCCCGTCCGATTCCGGCGAAACCTCCGACGCTCGATCCGAATCGGAACCCCGCGCCCGATCCCGTCGGCCCGATCTTCGTTCACCGGAGCCCCGCCCCGGTCCTTGGCGTCGCCGGAGATCTCCGCCGGCGTCGATCGTCTTTTTCTTCTTTTCAACTCCTGCGGTCGAATTCGGAGGTCCGGCCGGCGCTGCGATAACGGGATAGGCAGGAGACGATGATGCATAGCAAGGGATCGAGCCATCGGCTGTCGGGGATGGTGTCTCGGTCGCGGATTTCGAGCCTGATGCTGTCGATGTTCGCCACGTTCGCTTCCTTATACGTCGCCGGCCGGTTCGTGATGCTCTGGAACTGTTTCCATGTGAATGTGCTGTGTGAATTCGAGTGCCGGCAGGACGTGCTTCCTGATTTTACTTTTTCTCGAGCTCTCTTCGAATTGAAGTGATGTATGCCGATGCGTGCTTCTGAAAAATGCTTCCGTCTGTATTTGGTGTCAGGCTATGGCAGGACTCGCAGAGCAGGGTTGACTTGATCAAGGAGCTTGATAGGATAACTGGTCAGGTGGGTTTTTTGCCAGCCTATGCAATGTTTCTATTTTGAGCCAGGTCTGTTCGTTCATTCTGTTCGTCTTCTTTGTCAGGTAATGTGTGATAGAGATGAATTTAGACGTTCCTCTTAGCACCAATTTACACTTTTCTCCAGTATATGGCATGACAGTTTGGGATTACAATTTAGACTGCCACACATTTTCGTTTACAATACTTGTTGACAATTGGGTGCTGCTTAGATTCAGTTCTTGTTCTTTTCTCCCTTTTTTGTTTCTTTTAAAGGAATTATCCTTGAATTCAAGTAAAAAACGGCAGACACTGTCATGACTTGTATATGGATGTGTGCTCCATCGTAAAATGTTGTACATTTCATGCTGAGCCTGAGCTGACCAAAATGACTAAAATGAGCAGTGTCTTCTTGATGATAGGGGCAATCTGCTATATCAGTGGATGACACACTGAAGATTATCAACTGCAGGTAAAGTATCTGCCTACTGGCATCAGACTCATATCGAGATCATTTAATCATTTTTCTGTTCAGTGCTCGTCTTGTGGTACCTCTAGTTGTTTCTTGGATAATATGAGAATTTCTTCTCAGTGAGTGTTGTGAAACATGTTTTGCTTTCTAGGGAGCAACACAAGAAACTAGCAGCCCTAGATATGGAGTTGGCTGCAGCTAAAAAAGAGGGTTTCATCTCTAAGAACTCAGTGGATGATTCTAAGAAAAGACCATTGCTTGTGGTAGGAATTTTTACAAGATTTGGCCGCAAGAACAACAGAGATGCAATTCGGAAGGCATGGATGGGAAGTGGTATGGGAGCAATCTCTGCTTTTGTTGGCAGAATCACTGATATTTATACTTACTAAAGTAATCCAATGCATTAATTAGTTTCTCCTTTTTAATCCTCATGTACAGGTTTAACCTACCAATTTGAGATAATTAGTCTGTCTATGCTTTATTCAGCATTTGTGTGACATCTCACTGACAGCATCACTTGCCTATCCCTTTCTGGCATATTGAATGTCTGTATTCTATGCTATGATAAAGTGGATACATGAGCCACATACTCTAAGACAGAGGATTGGCTGATCGGGTGCAGAATTGTCTTGAGAATTGGAAGTAGGGGTTGGGCTCTAAGGAGAAGAAATTGTTTTCTTCCATACTTGTCAAATTCCCTATGAGCAATAATACAACCAATTTAAAATAGTTTAGGGAAGGCTTGGTTGAATGAAATCAAAAGTTGGATGAAAATTCCCTGTAGTGGAAAACGAGTTCAGAATGTAGACAATATTTTCTAGGGAAGCTGGTGTGCAAGGTAGCACCAGTGACCTCTTTTTGCTCTTGGCAGGAGTTTTTTCTAACTTACTCTCCAAGTCCCACCTTATTCACAACCTCTAGGCCTATTGCTTAGGGTCTAATAGTACCAAGGACATAATATAAAGGCCTAAGTTTGCTTATTGATGCATTGATCAATCTGATTTATCATTGGCATGCTATGCTTTTAATTTCTTGTTCCTTAATTTGTAAAGCTTTAACCTTCTATTTCAAACTGTAAATGGAAACCTTTCTCTTCACAGGTACTGCCCTAAAAACGTTGGAGGATGAGAAAGGCGTCATTGTTCGTTTTGTTATTGGAAGAAGGTATGAGGTTTTCATGTTTACCAGCTATTTCGTTCTTCCTCTTGGATGGTTGATTGAAGTCTTTGTATGATTTACTTTGCAGTGCAAATAAGGGAGACAGCTTGGATGGGGCAATTGACAGTGAAAACAGGCAGACTAATGACTTCATCATTCTTGTTCGTGCCTTGGCAATAATTTATAGTTGCATATTGATGATATTGCTGAATTGAGCTATGACTGTTGTTAGATTTTCTTTTACGCAGCTAAATAATCGTCATATCTATCACGATTTGATTGAGGAATTCTTCTGCGATTTATTGAAATCTGCAAGAAAATCTGTGAGGCAGAAAATGTTTTTGCCTACTCATGTGCTCATGAGTAGGATAGGAGCTGAAGAAATGCATCTTATTTAATCACAGAAAATTAGTATTCAATGGCAAAAGAGCCAAAACCTGATTAGAAGAATGTTTTCAGTGTATGAAACTGGGAACGTTTAAGTTGAGCATAGCTTTGTGCAAGTTGGTTTCATCATAGTTATGCAGAAAATCGTTTTCTTCTCTAATCTTATTTGATGCCATCCTCTACATAGCTTGCATCACTTTTGCTTTCAAATCAAACTCCGGTTTGTCAGTATTTTACTGGTTGTGGACACAATCATTTCATGATTGCCATGAATGCATTCTGTGAGTTTCCACATTACTGTTCCTTGATTTTGCTGTGGGCCTCTTGGATGAATTGTGATTTGATGATGTAATGCAAGATTGTTGATTTTGCGTGTAACAGGATGATCATGTTGAGGCACCTGAGGAGACTCCAAAGAAGGCAAAATTCTTCTTTGCTCATGCTGCTGAAACATGGGATGCTGAGTTCTATGCTAAAGTGAAGGACGATGTCTATGTAAATATTGGTCAGTTCAATTTTCATGTAGATAAAGTTTATATTATGAAGTACATGGCATAGACTTGGATCACAACCCTTATCCCCTAGGTTTCTGGTAAAATAATGTTAAAATTTGCTGATTTGTCATCTCTAATCGGACTGTAATTCATGATTAGATATTTGCTGTCTGCTATGACAGTGCATGTTAAGATTATATCTGCTTATCATGCTTCTCTTAACAGATGCCTTGTTGACCGCACTTACGGCTCACTTGGACAAGCCTCGTGTTTATATGGGGTGCATGAAGTCAGGCGAAGTATTCTCTGAGCAGTGAGCATGGCATCCTGAATACATGTATTGTTAACTTAACTTTTGAATTTGTCAACTCACTTTGGCTGAGTATTTGCAGGGGTCATCAATGGTATGAACCAGACTGGTGGAAATTTGGTGATAAAAAATCGTAAGTCCTATATAGCTGATTTCCTTTTTTTCTCACAACTTTAGATCTGGAGGATTATTCATTGATGTTTGCATTTGCTAAGGAGTATTCAAAACCAATGGTCATTGATCCATCAGAAAGTATAAACATCCCATCCCAGACATAAAACTTGATAATTGTACTTGTCCCTCTTGGTCATGCTCATACTAGGTCCAGGCGGCATATTACTCCACAGTGTCTTCGCTGCAAGATGTTTGCCGCTCCTCTGCTCCAAGGAGTTAGTACAATTATCATGGTCCAGCAAATTACTTAAATGTCCATGACTGAACCAACAATGAATTTGTGAGGGAAATTCTGGTGATTGCTGCCCTTAACATGCAATCATCTTAGTTTGATTAGTTGTCATTTCTTCATGACTGATTGAACCATGTCTGCATGTACATGCACATAAGTAAAAACACTTATGAATATTAAATTTTTAGAATATGAAGTCCAGAGGAGGCGGAGACTTTGAGGGGTAAGTCTTTGCTCAGCCTGCAGTAGCATTGAGAAATTCATCAAATAAGAATTCGGCAAATAATGTGACCCATAATTAGGGTCTGCCCTCGACTTAGAATTAGGATTTCACTAGAAAAAAATTGAGCATTAAATGGTTACAACTTAAAGGTTGTCTTATTTGGGGATTCCCTCATGTTTGCCTTTGTATTTTACACTTGGTATTTCATTTTACTTATGTGTGTGAGAAGTTTTGTCTCTTGACTGTGCAGATACTTTCGCCATGCTTCAGGGGAATTGTTTGTCATATCACGAGCTTTGGCAAAATTCGTATCGATAAATAAGTAGGTACCTTTCTCTTTTGCTTTTACTCAATTACCTCCATGCAATTGCGTGGATGGATTCATAGTAATCCTATTGTGCAGATCCATTCTTCGTACATATGCACATGATGATGTGAGTGTTGGGTCCTGGTTTATTGGGCTTGATGTCATGCATATAGATGAAGCAAAGTTTTGCTGCTCATCTTGGTCAGCAGGTCTCTCTCTCTCTCTCTCTCTCTCTCGGATTCCTGTTGTTGGGGGTGGGGCACAAGAGATGCTGTTTATCACTGCACGAATTGACTATTTTTTTCCCTGTTTCAGGAGCAATCTGTGCAGGTGCTTGATGCATCGCTTATGACACGGGGGTTTTACTGCACACAAGGCCCATCGATTCTTTCAAGAGTTCTTTGCATATAGAAATCTGCAACTCTTTTAGGTTAACTGGTGGAGGTGATGTGTGGAACTGCAGATTTGGCAGCCCTCCTTTTTGACTTCGGCATATTAGCTCGTTGCTGAAGAAGGCTTCAAAAGACGAATACGTGGAGGCCAAAATAGGTCCCGTGCTGGATGCAGAACGACATTCTTTGAGTTAAGCGTCTAACAAATGGGTCATTATTCTTTCATTTATAGTGACAGACGAGATTCAGCCCCATTTAATGGTGTGGATGTGCTATTGAGAGATTGTACTATGATTGGCGGCTTATTCTCTTTAATTAAAGGGAGTTCGTGATACTCATGTCTGGTTGACAGCCTGTTCGATTTATACTCACTTCTGTCGTGCTGGTTACTGACTGATCCATCCAGACTTCTTGTAGGATCTGTTCATTGCTCGACAACTATTCTGCGCATTCCCGACTAGTCCCCTCTTCCTATTTGGACCGTGGAGGCATTTCGTACCATACCAGCAATTTGTGTGCGGACGATATCGAATGAATTTTGTTGCGTGTTGTTCTGGTTGGTAACATTCGCTATTTTTCATTTCTACGAGACAACGGTGAATATAGTTTTTCCACTGAAATGCAAGATCAGAATAGAGAGACCTCTCTGCGCAGCACTTAAAGAAACCGTGGAAGTAGTCTGAAGTGTAGAAAACAGTAGGACACTGGGTAGATCTCGAGATGAGCTTTTGTTTCACTCGTTTCCACTGGACTATTATTTTCGTAGGTCCCGCATGTATGCCGGGCTGTCATATACAGGAGCAGAAATGATTGGCAGATTCTCCAGTAAACAGTGGTGAAGGCAGAGAAGGCGACATTATCCACTTCTCACTTGATAACAATCCTATAAAACCCATTTAGAGATCATCAAACAATCGGTCATCGCTTAGTTCTTCAATCATTTGCAAGCATCGGCAAGTATGGACCATCAGATAACAAGAATTATTGGCAATACATCGTTGACAGCATAACTTCCAGGTTCATTTCGATGATCGCATATTGGTAACAAATTAAACAGCCAAACCAAGCCTATCGTACAGCTTCCGCGTAACGCTGGGCAAAAGGATATCCACAGAAATTTTTGGACAACATCAGTAGAATGCAAAATTTGAAAAGAAAAAAGTTAAAGATGGTTACGGAAGCTACTCTGAATATCAGAGCCAGGTTTCGATCCTGGGACCTGTGGGTTATGGGCCCACCACGCTTCCGCTGCGCCACTCTGATTTGTTGATATCTTCTCTGCATTATATTTTATTTAATGCATATATCAGTGGCTTGGGAACATCGTGCCAAAGAAATGGAAATTGAGATCGCTTTAGTTTAACGCAAGATATTTCTCAGATCACGTCATGAATTAAGTATGAGATGTAGGGTGACGTATTGTCGGGCATACATCTGTCTTCATATTTATTTCGAGTACCATATGAAATTGTTAAAAAAAAAAAAAAAAAAAGAGGACGGGATGGTGTCGTGAAATGAAAGAACTTATAATGCCAATGGTCAATGAAAACAAGAAAGAGAAGAGAAAAGGGCTGGAGTTACTTGATTATTTAATTAATAATTGATTCATGGGCTTTTTCAACAGGATTTGGGGACTTGTCTTTTTCTGTAAGAAAGAGAATATCTTCTCTTTTTTCTCACAAGGCCATTTAATATTGAGCAAGGCTTATCTTTAAATCCCTCATAATGGGAGATGCCAAAAAAATTTAAATCCACCCCGGTAAAATGTGGACACGCATTTATGTGTGCGAGAAATTGGCATTTGAAACATTAAAGAACACCATTTAACTGAAAAATAAATAAAAGATTATTAAACTTGCGTGCCAAAACCGTGCAATTGACGTGCAAGCGCTAATTTCATTACTTAATTATAACAAAACCCCTATTTTTCTATAACTTAATAAATCATAATTTCTTCTATGGTACTTCTAGGTTTTTATCATCTTTTATTGATAAAAATCTCATTCACTAAAAAGATAAAAATTTATTAAACTCGCGTGTTAAAATCGTGCGATTTACATGCACATGCTAATTTCATTGTTTAATAATAACAAAGCCCCTATTTTTCTACAATTTAAAAATAATAATTTATTCTATGGTACAACTGGCTTTTATCACCTTTCATTGGTTCCCTATGAAGTGGTGATAAGTATGAAGGAATTCCCTTAAAATTGCCCCATGAGTTATATCTCTATCCCTTAAAATGGTCTTCAGCTGTTGGACTATTAATGGATTCTTGGATTTTCTTTCAATGTCCTTTATGGTTCACTGTACATAAATCAAGTGCACCAGACTTGTCCCTCGCAGTGTTTTTTCTACACAAGTAATTCATGCAAGATCCCAAGAATTCTCCTTTTTGGTAGGAAAGATCCTTTCTCATTTTTCTTGCAAGGCCATTTATTATCTGACCTAATTTTCTTTCGAATTCCTCGTAATAGAAGACTAGTTTATAATAATTTGATCTATAAATAGGTGTTGCTCTCTTCTCCCGAACAATCTATGAGCTCCTATCTTTCTCACTTTTCTTATATGACCATTAATTACTTGACCTAGTTTTCTCTTGAATTCCCCGTAACAAAAGATAGTTTAGAGTAATTTGATTTATAATAGGTGTTGCTTTCTTCTTCATAACAATTTATGATCAAAGAAATTTATCTTGTCATTTTCTTTAATTTCGCCATTCAATTTTCTCATAAAACCCACTTTCCAAAGAGATTGAATCCAAACAAAACTTTTTAATTTTTGACCATAGGAATGGCATTTGGTGAGGAGCCTTCTTTCGAGTAAGGGATTGGGGAAAGAAAGTGAGTGATCTTACCTCGTCCGCTATTATCTTTGATCCTACTTGGTGTTTTAACTAGAAACAAGGTATTCTCTTAAATAGTTGATGGGAGACCTTTGTCCAATGAAGCAACATTTCTCCAAAGCAGTCTTTTCTTAAAGCATTAAAATTAACCATGATAAATTGATCTGTCAGGACACGAGTGAAGACAGAGGAAGACGAGGACAAAGAGCTAGCGGAGGATTCATTGTTCGACTAGTCAAGGCCCTTACTGGCCACACATCTTCTTTGAGTATTCCACACATTCTTGATCTCAATGTTAGTCCTTTCGAAGATAGTCCATCTTAGTCAACAACTTTTCATCTTGTATAAATTGATGTGTCAGATTTTTATTTAGTTTTTCAACACACATGACAGGACCTTATTTATTTAAATATCTGTTTAAACTTGTCATGTCATTTTGACGAAATAATTCACAGTGCAATTTTTCATGTGCAATCTACGTTGGCAAAATGTTCTCATTCCTTAATGATCGAATGAATGTAATTAGATTTACGTGCTAAAATTGTGCAATTTGTGCACGGACACCAATGCCTTTTTTTAGTGACAATAAAAGCTCTATCTCCTTTCAAGAACTTAATAAATTATGTTGCTCTATGTTACTACTGGCTTCCATCTTCTTTTTAGTCATTGCCCATTGTTTCTAAAATTTTATAAATACATTTTTTTTTTGATCGAAAAGCACGAAGGGATATATATTAGATATGCGGAAATTGCAACGATGTCGTACAGTCCAAGCATAAAATGTCTAGTAGAGGTAGAGGGGGAGGGCAGCCAATTGGATGGCAGCTTTTTTTTTTTTTTTTTTTTTTTTTTTTTTTTTTTTTTTTTTCCAGTGAGAACGTGTTAGCCAATAAGCCGCACGATTGGCCTCGCGAGGACAAGATCCAACGGTGAAGTCATGGAGTTGCTTCATTTCCTGCTGGCGCCGGTCAATAATCTCTCGCACGCTCCAAGAAGGCGCGGCCCGGCCCATCACGGCCTCAACAACTGGAGAACTGTCGCTTTCACAAGTCAGACAAAACGTGTGGCTTTTCATCTCCTCGACTCTTCTCGAACTGAAGTCTTTCAGAAAACAGATCCCTTGAAGGATCGCTTCGGCTTCGGCTTGGGCGGCTGAGGAAACCCTAACCTCTGCAACGAAGTCGTCGACGACACATCCAGCAGCATTCCGAACGATTCCTGCAACAGAGCCCAGAAACTCACCTGGATTCCACGCTGCATCGACGTTAATTTTTAGATCGTGGGTCTTCGGGGGTCTCCAGTGCCTGGGTAAGTGTGGATCTGGGTTTTGTTTGTGCTTTCGGTCCTTCACCTGCATCATAGTAAAGCTTTGCTCTTGTGTGAGGGCAAGGATGGTTGAGGGCGAGGGGTTATAGCCCCTGAAGACCCGCGAGTTTCGAGCCTTCCAGATCTGCCAAAGAAGAAGACCAAGGAAGACTCGATTAGGTTCGTTCTTATTTTCTTGAAAGATCTCGACTAGCCATTTGTCCGCTCGTGTGATTTGGTGATGGATATTTAGGGTTTGCATCCTCGACGCTTTCCATATCCCTCTGGTCCACCTACAGTAGAAGAACAAGTGTTCGATTGTTTCTACTTGTGTTTGACATATGGGACAGAGAGGATCTGACGTGATTTTCCTTCTGAACAGGTTCTCACGCGTCGGGATGGCATTCGACAAAAGCTCCGAGAGGAAAGTCCGGACCTTGGGGGGGCTGAAAGGCTCCGGATCTATGTCCAGAGGCTGCGGGGAGGCAGGTATGAGCATGAAGCTTGGCCATAGTTTTGTTTATATCCGGAGTTGATGGCTGTATTATACCCACTCTTTACAGTGAACTCACCTGTGCTATTGCCTGTCCGGATGAGATGGTCGGATCCGGGGGTTAAGCTAAGAGGAAGAGCTAGAATTTCGTTGGCCACTTTTTCCGGAAATAGTTGCTTGATCAAGCGCCGATTCCACTCGCGAGTATTGGCGTGAATTAAACCAGCAACCGTAGGAGGTTCGTGCGGTGCGGGTGAGCCCTCTAGTGTTTCGTAAGCCATTTATCTGTCTGATATTGATGGACTGACCGTCCCCGACTGCCCATCTAATATTATCTGTAATGGTGTCCCGACCCTTCATCAGGCTTCGCCATCCCCATGATACTCTCTAACTGACTCACGCCTTCCAGACGTCTCCTAAAGGGAAGTAGATGCCTTTTAAAGTCCTGGCCCATAAAGCGTTCGGGGAATGATGGAGGCGCCAGACTTGTTTTCCAAGCATCGCATCATTATAGGTGATCGGGTCTTTGAATCCCATTCCCCCTGCATCCTTCCTCTTTTTTAGAGCATTCCAGTTTGTCCAGTGCACCCCTTTCTTGTTATCGCCCTTCTGCCACCAAAATTGAGTGATTCTGTTTTCAATGGTTTTGCAGATGGAAAGTGGCAGTTTAAACACAGCCATGGCATAGGATGGGATTGCCTGGACGACGCTTTTAATCAGGACTTCCTTGCCTGCTTTGGTAAGAATTTGTTCCTTCCATCCTTCCATTTTTGAGTTAACTCGCGTTAGTATCTAGGCAAAAACATCTTTTTTTGATTGTCCCCACTCCGTAGGAAGTCCCAGATACTTACCTATTTTTTCTATGACAAGTACTCGCAACTGTTGTGCAATATTTCTTCGTAAGGGGTTCGGGCAGTACTTACTGAAGGTAACTCCAGACTTGTTTAGGTTGATGGCTTGTCTCGTGGCCTGGCAGTACTAGTTCAGAGTAAGTGCTAGATTTTGGCATTCAGTAATGGTTCCTTTGAGGAAGAAAATAGCGTCGTCTGCGAACAATAGGTGAGAAATTCTGGGGCAAGCTCTGTTGATTTGTATACCCTGTATGCTGTTGTCTGCTACTGCTTTATGCATCATCTAGGACAACACGTTTGAGATTATGATGAAAAGGTAGGGAGACAGGGGATCCCCCTGTCTAAGTCCCCTTGAGGGTGTAAAAAACTGGGTGGGTGCGCCATTGAATTTAACACTGTAGGTGACTGTCGTTATGCATTGCATGATTAGCTGCACCCATTTGCCTGAGAAACCCATTTTTATCATTCAATCCCTGAGAAAGTCCCACTTAATTCTATCATACGCCTTCTGCATGTCAAGCTTGAGCACTGCATGATGTGTTTTCTTTCTGTTTGTGGTACGGAGGTAGTGGAGAACTTCTTGTACTAATATAATATTGTCCTGTATTTGGCGTCCCTGTACAAATGCACTCTGTTCTGGTTCAATAATCTCTAGCAGCCACTTCTTCAATCTGTTTGCTAGGACTTTTGAGATGATCTTGTAGCTAAAATTGCAGAGGCTTATAGGTCGGAATTGACTAATGGTTTCAGGGTTCTTTACTTTAGGTATCAGGACAAGATGGGTTTTGTTCAGAAGAGGATCCAGCTGACTCGTTTCGAAAAAGAGCTGAACCAATTGGAGCAGGTCTGTTTTAATCACTTCCCATGCTTTCTGATAGAATAGGCCGTTGTAGCCGTCCAGACCTAGTGCTTTTAAGGCGCCTAGTTGGAAGACAACGGCTCGCACCTCCTCCATGGTGGGTGTGGCCTCCAGTTCTAGGTTTATTGATGCATCGATAGGAGATTGGCATTGTTCCAGCACTGGCAGGTAATGTCGATTTCCTTCAGATTGATAAAGTTTGTGGTAGAAAGAAGTGGTGTGTTCCCTGAGTGCTATTGGGTCACGGCACCATCCATTTTCATCCACCTGCAGCATGATTATATTGTTCCTGCGCCTTCTTTGTAGTGTAGTGGCATGAAAAAAACGCGTGTTTTTATCTCCCCGTTGACACCTAAATTTTTTGGGCTCATTTTTGCTAAAAAATAAAAAAAATAAAAAATGCATGGCATATAGTTTAGGTAGATTTGATTTTTTTGATATTTTGTTTTATTTTATTAAAATTTTTATAGATTTAGGAAATATATACTGGAATATGCATTTTGCGCTAGAAGGCGAATTTTGGATAGGATATGCAAAAAATATTTCAGTGATATATTTAGGGGTATCGTGCTTAAGTAAAATTAGAAATAGAATATACCCCAAGGATTTGATTTTTTTTGGCATATAAAAGGGGTTGTGCACGGTAATTGATGGGAGGCTCCTTTTCGAAAAAAAAAGAAAAGAGAAAGTCAGAAAAAGTGAAAAGAGAGGGAGAGAGGTAGAAAGAGAGAAAAAAGAAAAAAAGAAGAAAAGAAAAAAAGACAGGCCGAAGCCCCCGCGACCGTACGTCTTCCCGAGGGGGAACCCTCGCCGGCCCCATCGCCGGCCGCCGTCTCCGCTGTTGACGCCACGGCCACCGCCCGTCCCTCGTCGCCGCCGCGCCCAAGAGCCCCGATCCGTCGCCCTCCGCGTTCGCGCGCTGCCCTCTAGCCCTGAGGTCCTTGGCCCGAGCCCCCTCTTGCGTCCCGCCCTGCCCGATCGCGCCGCCCGGACGCCGCGACGCCCGAGGCCCTCGCCGAGGTCCGCCCGTCGCCGAACTCGGATCTAGGCCCCCGCGACTCTCCCCGACGCCCCGCCGAGCCGGCCGCGTTGCCCGAGTCCCCGACGACTCGGCCCGCGCCCGCAGCCTACGACCCAGCCCTGACGCCGTCGTGCCTCCGATCCGACGCCCCCGCGACTCTCCCCGATGCCGCCGCGCCTCCGATCCGACGCCCCGCGCCCACAGCTCGCGCCCGCGACGTCCCTCGCCTCCCCGAGTCTCCGCGCGCCCCGACGCCGCCGCCGCCATGCCGCCGGCGCGCCGTCCACGGCTATCCGTTCTGCCGGAACCCTAGCCGGCGTTCCCAGACCCTCCTCCTTTTCCTCTTTTTGGCTGAAAAAAAAAAAAAAAAAAAGAAAAGCAAAAAGCAAAAAAAAATCAATTAGGTAGATTTCCTTTTTTTTATTTACTTTATTTTATTTTTATTATTTTATTGTTATTTTATTGTTATTGTTTCCTTGTTATTTATTTTTGTTAACAACATTAGACGTTGATATGTGATTGGAAATTCCAATTTATCCCCTAATTCGCAGCCGCGCGATTTTTTATTTCGTCTATAAGGCTTTAGACGAAATAATTAATCATGTGGGAATAAAATTGATATTTTGATCTTTAAGACTTAAGATCAATTTATCGATTTTACTAGCGAAATATTACCCCTTGATTTGAATGATATGTGATATTCTTTTTGGGTAATTTTGAATGAACTTGATTATTTCTATTTATCTTGAGAAATGCCTGAGTTAAAATATTGCATGTTTAGGGTTATTCGTACATTTAGGTTAAGCATCTTATTTATCATAAATCTTCAAAAAAAAAAACAAAAAAAAATCAGTTAATTTAGGTTGCATGTTTAATTATTAGAAATTGTTAATTTCAAAACAAAATCAAAAAAATCAAAAAATCTTTAACTAGGTTTAGTTTTTATTGTCTTGCATATTTAGATTAGGGATTTTAATTAAGTCATGAGGAAAAAGAAAAATAAAAAAAAGCAAAATTCACTTAGGATGCTAGTTGAATTGCATGTTAAATTTTAATTAAAAAAAAAGCAAAAAAGCAAACAAAAAATCATCAATTTTTAGAATAGAATTGCATGTTTAATTTTAAGCTTGCATCAATCTTTTAAATAGATTGCATCTTAGGCTAGAAATTACTAAATTAAAATAATGTCTTAATTTAAATTAGGATAACTTAATTCCTAGTTTAAATAGGATAAAATTTTAATTTAGTTAGGAATTTCATTCAAATATCTTAGGCTAGATTACTTCCACCTTTTTAGGATAAATTGCAATTTTTAGAAAAAAATAAAAAAATCATAAAATCATAAAGAAAAAAATCAAAATCTTGCATGAGCATGTAGAATTAGATATTTAGATTTAGTAAATAAGCCATTTAGGTTAGTAAATTGGGTTTTTTTATAATCACATTTTTAGGATCATATTTTTTAGAAATCTCTTTTTAAATAGGTTAGGATTAGATTTAGATAATTTCATTCTTAGAAAACTTGGCACCTTTTTTAAAAAAATAAAATAAAATAAAGAAATGATTTTCTAAGTCAAAATAGGGTTAATTTAAATTAATCCTAAACATGAATTAGAAAATTATACGTTTTAGGTAGTTCAATTAGGGCTTTTATTAATTCAAAAATTCCAGATAAAAAAAAATCCAAAAAATTAAGTGCATGTTAATCAATTTGTATTCTAGGACCATTTAATTTAAATTTGCATATTAGGTCATTTAAATTGTAATTATTGCATTTCATGTCATATAATTTAGATCATTTTGCCATGTCATATTAGGCTATTAGCATGCATTGCATTTAGATTAAATTCCATTAAATAAAGTGAAAACAAAAAAAGAAATTTGCGTGTTAATTAGAGACCATATCTAGGATTGTTGATGTGGAATTTAATCTAACAATGCAGATGCTTTCGTTGCTATAAGGTAAGTCCCTTAACCTTATTCATTGTTTTATTTGGTGTTAAATTGGTGGATTGCGCACCCGCATGATCACCTCACATGTTAGGGAGATAAATTAAAATCGATATTTTTTCAAAATAAAAGAATGGTACCGAAATGGCATTAGAGAAATCTAGTGTAACCAAGTCCCCGTACCCATAATCTCTGGTTCGTAGGAGTAAAGTAATCTCCCATTACTTTACTTGGGTTTCTAATCGACCCACCAAAAACTGATTAGTGGCGACTCCTTAATAAAAATCATTTGCATGTTAAGAATACAAACTTAAGTCGCGAATTGGTATGGGCTTGGGAGAGCCCGAGTTAAGTCTAGGCTTAACAATCCATTAGCCAAACCCTAGGTGGTTCACACTCAAAAAATTGGTCGCGACATCCCCATTGCAACCATTTAACTCTAGAGCGCATCCCCCAATATTGTTCCTCCTGCCTTCTCATTTCTTCAATTTGTTGAATGATTGACTGGATCTGCCTTTGGTTGCTGAGCTGGGCTGGACAGTTTGTTAGCTCTGTAAGGGTCTCTTTTAATTCTTTAATTCTTCGAAGAGCATGACCGAACTTCATTTTACTCCATCTAAGTAGTTCTGTGGTGGTCTTCCTGAGCTTCTCAGAGAAAGGGGTCTGAGGTGGGTGCTGCTCGTTCCAGATAAGATGAATTAGGTCTTGATACTTCTCATGCTCAAGCCAGAAAGTTTCAATTCTAAATTCCTTCTTTCTGTGTCTCGGTTCTGCATATAAACTCAGCACTAGGGGGCTATGGTCTGATCCTATTGCAGGCAATGCATGAAGAGTCGCATCAGGGAAAGCAGTGTGCCATGCCATAGTGCAGAGCATACGGTCTGGCTTCTCTTTTACTAATTCATCGCCATCTATCTTGTTTGTTCAGGTAAAGGCACAGCCCTGGCTGTCCATATCCATCAAGGCAGTCTCATTTAACATTTGTCGAGAAGCTGCGAGCTGGGTATTATCTGATTCTCTTTTGCCGATTTTCTCCCAGACATATAGAACTTCGTTGAAATCCCCCATGCATATCCATGGCATTGATTGCTGAGGTTTAATTGTTCGTAGTAGCTGCCATAATTGTTGCCTTTCAGCGAAGTTGGTGGAGGCATGTACAAATGTAATCTGCATCTTAGTCCTGCTGCTTGTATCAGTGCACTCCACATTTATATATTGCTTGGAACTAGCTAGCACCCTTATTAATATTGATTCATGCCACATTAAAGCCAAACCTCCTGCAATGCCAATTGGGTTATCGAGAAAGGATTGCTTGAACTGTAGTTTTCTGCATATATCTTCTACCATCGTTGCTTTATTCTTTGTCTCCATAAGGAAGATGAGACTGGGCTTTTCTTGAGCGTTTAAAGCTCTAAGTTCCTGGATTGTTAGGGGATTGCCCAACCCTTGACAATTCCAGCTGATTAGTTTCATTTCGTTCCAGGTGGCTTATTAGGGCTAGCCACCAAGGCCCATGCAGCATCATCTGGAATTAGCTCTACTGGAGTATCCAGCCGATTTGTGTCTTCGATGAGGAGAGGAGTGGGATCAGGGAGGTACTTCTGTTTTTTAGCTTTCTGAACTTTCATGCTTTTTTTGCTGTTCTTTCCTATTTTCAAAGAAGATTGGGCGATATCTTCATAGGGCATAATCTGCTTCCCAAGATCTTTTGGGGCTTTCTGGGTTGCTGCTGTTGTGGGCATTTCCTCAATTAACATTGGGTTCTCGGCTCGTTTTTTGCTGCAGGCAACTAGTTGCATCTCAGGAGCCTTCTCTCTCGCTGGGGGGTGTTGCAGGGCAGTGGGAGAGGATGGCATTGGTATGGTTTCTGGAACTATCTCTTCCTCTTCTATCTCACCATAAAAGGTGTTCCAATAGGGACTGTGCTCAACTGATTCTGCTTTCAACCAGGGTCCAAAGAGCCCTTTCTGGTTCTTCATCCAAGGGCAATCCGCCTGTCGAACGTAGGGGCATTCAGGTGCATAATGCCCCATCCTGCCACATGAATAGTAGTAAAAGGGTAATCTCTCGTACTTAAATTCAACCCATAACCATTTTTCCCCAATATCTAGTATAGTTCCGGATTTGAGTGGGTCTGATAGATTGATCTCTACTTTTACTCTCCCTGTTTTCTTCTGAATATTTCCTGTTTCTTCCAGTTGGACCTCCTGGACCCGGCCTAGCTTGTTGCCCAGGTCGTGATAGACAGGTTCTATTTTCCACCCAGGGGGGACGCCACCTATCCTTACCCAGAAAGATGATCAGGAGAAGTCATAGCAATGTTCTGGGATTGTTGGGTCACAAGGTTTGAGGATGAGAAGGTTTTGGGAGTATGACCAAGGTGCAGACCTCAGGACCCTATCCCTCTCCTCTGCCGACTGAAAAACAAAGGTAAAAAGGCCTGGTGTCTTCTGAACACAGGATACTGCTTCTGTTTTCTAGGATTTTTTCATGGTAGTCCAGAAAGCTGTGAAACTGATATCTGGTCTGGAAAAAAGTTTCCCAAGAATAGTGCGATTGCATTCATCCCTTTTATGTGGGGGAATTTCCGGGCTAACTGTTACCACATCCTCTTCAGACCATAAGTGGCCTAATTTCCTGCATAATGCTGCCACCCTCCTTTCATTATCCTCTTTACCAGCCATAATACCTCCCTTAGAATGTTGTTTTTTGATGAAACAGGTTTAGGTTGCTCAGGGTATCACCATCTACGTCAACGTAAGTTTTTCTGAAGACAAACTATCAAAGTATAATAGAAACTCCCCTGATGTTAAACATCACATTCAAACACAGAGATGATGTCTCTATCAAACAGGTTCATCCGTAGACATCAAATCGAAGATGCTCATAGAAGCCGTAGCTGGAACCATAGATCTGTCAGCGAAAGAGAGAAAACCCCGAAGTTTGGGCATACCTCAGTCAGTGTGGAGCCGACATTACTACTTGAAGAAAGATCTACCTCAATCGATCGTGGATAGCACAAGCCCAGTCAGATCAACAAAAAACTCCAAAAAGTGAGGCTACGCAATCTGGGGGTTTCTTCACCGGCCATCTTCATCTTATATCCAACAGTGTAGCTCGAAATAGAGAAAGCTAGGACAGAATCATTGTGTTGTTTTTTCTGGGTTTTTTTGTAAAGATTAAAGGAAAGACTGGAGAAAGAAAGAAAAAGACGAAAGAGATGTGCAAGGATTGGATCTAGGGTTTCAGGGAAAAGCACTACCAGAGGGTAGAGAGCGCACTCGCAGCAGCGAGAGATTGAGAATGCGTGAATGCTAGTCCTACAGTTTTAAAGCTTCGTATGTGCTATGAGTCCTTTACTATTCTCATTACATTATATCATAAAAGAAAGATCGCATCCCTACTTCAAAAATTTTAACCTTTTCTCTTTCAAAAATATATGGATGGTACTTATTATTCAATTGCTGTATCTATGGACAAATTGGACATGCTAATTATTATCTGACATTAAACATAATCTTATTATGAACCCTGCATACCTAGTTTTATAATTGATTCTAATAGTTTGATAAAAATCACATTCATTATTAAATGAGTGAAAGATAATTAAATTTGCATGTTAAAATCGTGCAATTTTTGTGTTCGTGCTAATATTATTTTTGTAATTATAATAGAAGCCCTATATTACTCCTGGCTTTTATCATCTTTCCCTATGGAAGAAGTAGATTCTCCATGAAATGGTAATAAATAGGAAGGAGACCACATGAGTTATGTCTCTGTCACTTAAAGTGCTCTTCAACTATCAATTATCAATGAATTCTAGGGCTTTGTTTCAATGCCCTATTGTGTAGTACACTGTACATAAATCAAGTGAAGCACAGTCTTCCCTCTCAGTGTTTTCTCTATAACTCATGCAAGATTTGGAGAACAGTCTTTTATAGTTAGAAAGATCCTATCTTCTCATTTTTCTTACATGGCCATTTATTATTTGAGCTAGATTTCTCTTGAATTTCTCGTATGGAAGATACTTTAGGTTAATTTGATTTATACATGGGCCGCTCAATTCTTCTCGGTGACAATTTCTGACCAATGAAATTCATCTTGCCAATTTCATTAGTTGCACCCTCCTCTCATTATCTAGTGCACAACTCTACAATGTTTGGAGACATAAAAGACTTATCATGTATAGATTAATATGTCGGATTTTTAATTGGTTTTTTAACATACATGAAATGACTTATTTATTTAATTATCTACTCGGATAATCTGTCACGTCATTTCCCTAAAGCAATTCTACACACACTATATAAATATGGCTCCAAATTTTGTATTCAATAAATAACAATCACTCTCATGAACTTGTCTTATTGTGAATATGGATGTAATACGCACAGTTATAAATCTCTCCTTCATACCAAATTGTATCTTAGGGAGATTAACAATCTACTTTTGATTTCCATTTGCTTCACAGAAAATAAACTATTTGAAAAATATTTTTCAAAAAATGATCGCTTGTATCACTTAAAATCATTAGTCAATAAATAATATTTGTATTATTGATAAATAAATTATTTAAAAAATTTTGTTGACAGTGAAAATATTTTTATAAGTGATTCAAGTAATTATTTTTAACAAAAAAAAATATTTTTTAAATCATTCGTTTTCCTGAAATAAACATTTTGCTAAAAACTTATAGTTTATGAATAGGGTGCAATCATAACTGTTCACCAGAGAATCTTTATTTTTAGATTTATTTAAGCCAGTTTATATCACTTAATCTAACTATGGGCACTAGTAGAACTCTCCCACGTGTGTAGTATTCCCTTTACTTGCGTGCTATAATATCTAAATAGATTTTATTTTGTTTCTTTCCAAAGTATCCTCAACTACTTGTGAAACAAATTAATTAAGATAAATAAAATCCAGATCATGATTTCTGCATAACAACATGTTATCTTTATCAGTTTTATTTCTCTTAAATATTCAGTCTAAAAAGTTTCATTAATGTTGATAATTTCATAAAAATCTCATCCCTTAAAAATCGAATAAGAGATAATTATATTTACGTGCTAAAATCGTGCAATTTATGCATTTACTAATAGTAAAAGCTTTATCTTTTTCTACAGTTTAATATATTATGTCTCTACCTCACTACTAGTTTCCATCATCTTTTACTTACGGCGTACATCTTGTTAAATTGCATACAAGCATTGTGTGTATACTAGTCCTTAACTAAGAGACAAAGTTATCTATTTGAAATTGCTAAAAAGTATCATATAAATGACATTGATTATTTTGATTATGTATGATTTTACGGAATCACTAATGACTAACTTAAAATTTAAAGTATGAAGATAAAGACATAGTTTTATTAATGTAGATTATACCAATATTCCTCATTGTAGGTTTAAATTTACCCTAAGAATGGGACTTGAAATTAATTAAAAAGTTAAGAGACAAATGAAAGTTATTACATAAAATATGTAGGATCATTACTAAATTATTTAAAAGACTAAGAGGTGGGATTTCGAGTTATCATTTCAGGGAAAATTATCCCAAAAAAATTAAAATTATTGTATTTTTGCCGATTCAATTTTGAACTTTTCAATTTTATTAATTCAGTTTTAAACCTTTTAACAATTTGCCAATTGAGTCCATTCGGCTACCCAAGTCAATGCTGGCTGGCCTATGGGGCTGGATCGGCACTAACATAGATGTCAAAAATCAAAACAAACTTTTTTTTTTCTTTTTTACATTTTCATTACTTGCATTTCAACAGAGAGCCTTGTGCGTCCCCACCCCTCTCTGCTCTTCGTGTGTGCGTCTCTACCCTTCTTCCCCCGAATCAAAAGGAACGAAAGCTCTGATTTCAAAATTTAGGGTGTGTTTGTTTTGCGAAAAACAATTTCTGGGAAAACGTTTTCCTCATTTTTCAGCATTTAGTTCATTTAGGAAAATGAGTCAACGGAAAATGTTTTCCTAGTCAATGGAAAATATTTTCTTTCCAAAGCTTAAATTCAGGAAAACGATTTCCCCTTTGAAAGAACTGGAAAACGTTTCCAAAATGTTTTAAGATCCTTGCTTAATGAAAATTTATTATTAAAAAAATTATAATAAAAAATTTTGAATTTATTGTTATTATATCTTTTCTTTTCTTTCTTTTTTTTTTTTTCTTGTTTTCTCTTTTCTTTCTTTGCTTGTGAATGTAAACCCCAACTCCTCCTCCCCTCTCTCCTTCTCCTTCGCCCCCTCCCTTTCGTCACCGGCGCCTCCTCCAACCCTGGCCCCTCCTGCGCTCCCGTTAGCTTCGCTCCCTCCTCTTCCTCTTCGTTGGCGTCTTCTACACCTTCAATCATTTTTCAAATGTAATCCAAACACCAGAAAATATTTTCAATCATGTATCACCAAACAAAGGAAAACCGTTTTCCTGGAAAATGATTTACCGGAAAATATTTTCCAAAAACATTACGTTTTCCGTGAAATAAACACACCCTTAGAAAATTGTAGCCCTGAATCGGTCGATCATGTTCAAGATTAATCAATCTTGCGAGGGGATTTGTGGGGATTCTCATGAGCAGCTCCTGAGGGACCTCCATGACACTTGCGGGGAGAGGGGATCTCGTGTGACGCTTGACAATGGTCGTCCAATGCTCCAAAATGTTCAGGAGGAACCGAGGGATTTCTGCGAGTAGCTCGCAAAGGAACTCGACGACGATGACTTGGCATAGCAGGATTAAGACAAGCCATGATTATGCGATTCATCAAGACCTGATTTGACACGAAGACCCAATCCACCCATACCCAATTGTGACTTGATTCAGCCTTGAGATTCTACACCAAACATGACATTAAGGGTATGATTTTTTTTGGACTCTGCCGCTTTGCAATGTAGTTTGTTTCAGCTCTTGTATACGCAAGTAGAGCTGGAAATTAGTAGTTTTATTTGTGCGAAAATCAATCATGAATGAGGCTGCTTTGATATAATGGGCTTATGTTATTTGAAATTGTTAATACTTTGCATTCATATAGAATCATTATCTGTGTAATATTCAACTTATTCGATAAAATGCCTAAGTGACATTAGAATGTATGTTTGCGAAAGAGTGAGTTTTATAGTAATAACATTTGATGTAAACCATCCAAGAGCTATTGGAACATCAATTTAAATAAAACTTATCGAAACAATATGTCATAGCTTGTGGATCATCAAGTATGTAAACGATCAATCAAGTTGTTGTTTACGGACTTGTTTTTGTTATACATTGTCACTGCCTTTTTGCTTCTATTTTCTGTATTGCCATCAAGTTGAGTGTAAAAAGATATAAGCAATTCAAGTCAACCTAGTTTCGGATTATTAGAGGCTAATCAAACTGATCTATGTTACCTTTTCTTCTCGTAGCTTTAAATTTTTACTGTAACTGCTTCCCAAATCTGTTTGTTATTGGGTTTTTAGTGGTTGGTGGTTCAAGTTTTGTTCATGTGCTGAAGCATTAAACTGCTTTTATTGCTTGATTTACTTGTATTGCTGGGGATACAATCTCAAGAAACGTGGGGAATGTTTTAGTTCGTTAAGTAGTAGAACCAATGCAACTATAGAGGAATCATATTTTATTGGATAGCATCTTCATCTTGACTTTCAACAGTGGCAAGTTTTGCAAAGTTGTTTGTTGCAAAATTGAATTCAATTTTCGCATACTATTAACTAATTTTGCATGGATCTATATATCTATTCATTATGTTGGATATTGTCTTGACTATTGAAAGTGTCCCTTATATTATCCTCGCCTTTTCTCTTGCAGATGGTACAATCAATGACGTTGATCCCTCCAACTGACAAAAATACATCAGTATTTGGCTCTTGTGGCCTCAAATCTCTATGAATAGCAAGGACGAAGGACAATAGAGAGAAAAGTTGCAATTTTTATTTTTATTTTATGAGGAAATTAGTCGATTGGCAAAAAGTGTGTCCAAATTTTTTTCATTGGAGCAATATAGAGCAAGAACCAACGTTAACCCATAATGAGAATGATGGTTGTTCAATAGAGGCTCAAGTGAAATCTATCAAAGCACAATTGAAGCACAAATCCCAGCTTGATTGATGAGGATGTCTGTTTCTTCATCTTCTGAATCAATTTTCACATCATCATCAATCACCGTCTCATTATTTAAACCAATGCCCTCACCTTGATTGATGCCTTCACCTTGACTCACACTCTTAGTAGCACCCTCACCAATGATGTTGTCTTGATTGACGCCCTCACCAATTGTAGCACCCGATTAACACCCTTACTAGTACATTGACCATCACATCGACCAACTCCCTCGCCTACCTCATTGTCAACATATTCTCCATATAACTCAACCAACCCATTATGCAAATAATGGAAAAGTAGATTTAAACGGTGGTATCATTTTATATGTATCTCAACACATCTTCTAAAGATTTCCCAGGAAATTTAAAATTAAGCTTTTCAAATTTTCCATTTACCCAATTCTCGAGGTCTTTAATGAATCTTTCATAGCTAATTGATCCGATACCTATGTGTACTAATTCCATCTTGCCCTCAACATATTCCAACATTGGGCAACGAACTAATTTTCCATAGTGGAAAAGACAAATTAATGTTGTCTTCTTGCTCATCTCGACCCTACACATTCAATGGAATGAATTTGGTAAGGAGAATACACCCCATGGTCGATCAAAGGTTGCAAACACATAATGGAAGGACGAGATAATAACACACGAGAAAGAGCAAAAAAAATTGAATGCCTAACAACCAATCAACATCAAACGCCTAACATCTCTCTCTCTCTCTCTCTCTCTCTCTCTCTCTCTCTCTCTCTCTCTATATATATATATATATATATATATATATATATATATATAAAATAAAGGCATAAAAAAATTCTCTTTGGGACAACGAGCCAAATGGATTATGATGCATGCTTTAAGATTTAAGACTTTGGATATGTGTGCAACCAAGCTACACCAGATGATGGAAGAAGCACAAAGTGTAAATGATCAAAAGCTTTTTGAACTTGAGAACAGATTTGAGGTGGCTATTCTACTATATTTAAGGTTCCATAGATATTAAAGAAACAAAAAACTACCTGAATTTGACTAACATTACTTCCATTATGGTGCTTATAAGAATGTGCTACCGATGAAGAAAAAAGCAAATGCTATAAAAAGTAGCGCAAGTTCAAATGTGAGGAAAAAAATTGGTACTAGTTGACAATTATTCTTTGAAAGAACCTCATTTTCTTGAATTTTTATTTATCTATGCAGGCAACACTTCTTATTTGTCAACAAATATTAAACATATGATTCTCTATTGACATAAGTTCAAATGGCTGTGCAAAATATTCAAGAGAGTGCAATTAGCAAAGCCACCAATTGAATAAGAAACGTCAACTACGGCAGATTCCACCTTGGTTGTGAAGGCATAATGGAATGTGTACATGGAAAAGATAGTCACAATTCATTGAGGGTAATTAAGCTAAGTATCGGAAACACTGTGTTTTTTTTTTTTTTTGGTCGGTATCGGAAGCACTATGTTGGGACCATGAAAATGTATCTTTTTTTCATGTTTCCAAAGTGCCGACAACACGAGTGAATGTGGATCACAAAATGTCGTGTTTGCTACAGAATCTCGAGGCCGATTTGGGTCCCAAATGGGTTGTGAATCAGATCTTCGTGTCAAATTGGGTCTCGACATCTGCACGACTGAGGCTTGTCCTCCTCCTGATTCACGTTGTCGAGCGTCGTGGAGGTCCCTAATGAGCTACTCATTAGAATCTCCACAAATCCCCTCACAAGATTGATGAATCTTGAGCATGATCAACCAATTTGGGGCTACAATTTTCAAAGTTTTGAAATTAGGATTTGATCCTTTTGATTTGGGACAAGAAGGGTAGAGGCACACATGAAGAGTAGAGAGGGGCAGGGATGCACAAGCTTCTCTGCTGAAATGCAAGTAATGAAATGTTTAAAAGTAAAAAAAAGTCGTCATTTTGATTTCCGACGTCCACGTCGGTGCCGGTCCGGCCTACATGGCCGGCCGGCACTGACTAGATATCTATGTAAGCATTTTTTGGGATAAATTAGTTAAATGAACTCAATTGGTAAATTGTTAAAAGATTTAGAATTAAATTGATAAAATTAAAACATTTAGAACTGAATTGATAAAAGTGTAATAGTATTATGACTTTTTAGACAATTTACCTACCATTTCATATAGTTTTCAACCGAACAGAAGATACAATTGTGTTTGCGTTTGCTTGGTATTAGATAGCTTGAATGACGGGCTCGGTGTCGAGCGATTACACGAATGAGGGGATATCGATGATAGAGGAGTCTGTCGATAATCATGAACGTCGATGACCAAGTGCTGTTATCGGCATATGATGACAATTAATTAGAAATTGATAGTAAATTTAGTATGAGTCAGAGGCGGGACATTGAAAACGGTAAAGGTGGCGATTGAGGAGTTAATTAAAAGTTCGTAGAGAAGATTGACATGCAACAACATAGAGCAATCATGAGGTCTGAAATTGAGACTAACGATGACTAAAGCGTTGTAAGTGCTTGTAAATAAGATAATATACGGTTACGGAAGTGATAATAGAGCCTGAAAATTATGGGCACGCGATTGTAGCTTTTTATATGGAAATTAACGCTTAGGAGCAGTTATGGTTTGTAACAGGCTACGTAAGCCATGTTGAGTCATCGTGAAAAAGCTCCAATCATCAACACGATGTATCTTTTAAATTTATCAATTTAATTTTCCCATTCCTACATTTACTTTTGCTTAGAGCTCTCGCTAGCCTAGGAAGATGACCCTGATAGTGAAGCTTTTAAATTCGGGGAATGTGGTGCTTATAAAAGACAACCGGAGCGAAAGCATATTGTGGCAAAGCTTCGATTATCCAACGGACATGTTCCTTCCGGGGATGCTAATGACTGATGAACTCAAGTTGACTTCCTGGGCAAGTTAGGATGAATCGAAACATGGGAAGTTCACGTTTTAGAAGGATCCACAAGGCGAGTGCGAGGTGATCCAGGACCTATCTCCTTATTAGAAAAGCGCCATGTACGACAAGTTCCCAGGAGCTGATGAGATGTTTAGGATCATCTCTCTGTTGCTTTCTAACATCACAAGGGCTGCTGTTAACTAGTCCGATCTCAGGCTACAAAAACATGACCTTGGCTTTGGCCTAAGATTATGGCGACGTCCAGTTGGTCATGAACTACAATTACAGCTACTTTAGTTTATTCTCAAAATCATGCTAGCAACAATATTCATCTATACTTGTAATAAGGCCCTAAACTCACCGATCAGCCAAATCATCGCAATCAACAAGCCCGTGCATTTCATGAAAGATGCATGTGCATTGTGCAAGCATTACATGAAGATGCACGAGTTCGCTAGGGGCCTTATCTAAAAGTAAGTTGGAAACTTTAAGACTTTCTTTAATATAATATTCACTTTGAGCCATTTTTTGAGAAAAATGAACCCATTTTTGGGTTGCCAAAATTCAACATAACAAGAGACAACTATGAAATCTTGAAGAAAGAAAGCTTTCTAAGACATTCGACAAAGAGGAGAGAAGCGATGATGGTGCATTTCTTGAATTGTCGACACCTTATGTGAACATGAGAATTGAATTGTCAACACCTTATGTGAACATGAGAATTTCTTTTGTGAAGTAATCGGTTATATCTCCTCGATGGTTGGAGGTGTTGGAATTAGTCAAGAAAGAACAAGGTTTGAGTGGTTGGTCCTCGAATGAGAAAGCAAGAAGAGAAGTCAAATTGGAGCCAACTTTGCTTTACTAAATGCTAGGGGATACCGCCTACTTAGGCCGACTAAAAGTAGGTGGATCCCCTCTCCGATTGCTTAATGTGTAGAGGCCAAAAGAGGGAGGCGAGAGAGAGAGAGAGAGCCTCAAAGTGGGAGAGCTCCACAATTAGAGGAAGATCATAAGCATCTATATCATTGAGAACATAGTTATCGATAGACTTATTTTTACTATGATCAGGAAAGATAATTTTTGTAATTATGCGTAATTTTGGAAAAATAACCCTTGCAAGAGATCAAGGCAGTCTGCGCACCGTGCAAGGCCGACTTGATGTTGATCTCATTCACGTAATGCTTGACGCATTTGCGGGGAAGGAAGAAGGGCTCGCCTGCTTCGTCATCGCTGTCGGAGTTGGTAGCGTCTAGGTCGATGACAACTAAGAAAAACCACTTTCCTCCAAACCGAATAAACAAGTCATTTTATTTGAGAGAACTAATGAAAATGATGATGTCTTTTCTTGGATCTGTTTGGATGCCGTAGCCCTCATTAGATCTGGGCAATGGGTTATGCTTGTTCTTGGATATGCGCAATGCTTTCTGTTCTAATTGTCACAAAATTTGATTCAAGTAAAAAATCAAAGATCCAACTCTTAGGGAAAGGTATTTCTTCAAATAAAATCATATTTAGCGAAGCAAAAGGATTTATATATGAATTTATCCAAGACACTTCTAAAAAATAAATCAAGGTGTCAGCGAACTGCCCAATGTCACATCAATTGGGGCAGATGAAGCATAACATGGCTCCGATTATATTATATTGTTCACTAAAGTCAAAATGTGACGGCTTATCGAGCAATGACAAGCTCAAACTGCTCCTTCGACCTTCCACATGTCCACAAACGTCCGCCAATGCATAAGAATATCATCTGGCTGTAATCAACCATTAGTGCTAGTATAAACGTACTATTTGAAATAAGATAATTTTTTCAAGGTGGGTTTTCCAAAGATTTCTTAAAATCATATATTGTTTTGTAATATTGTCTTAATAAACCCTTTTGGACCTGAGCAGGTCCTTAAAAGGCTCTGACAACCCGAAAAGACGGATCCCAAAGAAAACGGAGGGACAATCTTCCTAGGGTGGGAGTCCCTGCCGAACCTTGGGTACAGCCTGGGGGAGGGCTGGAAAAATAAGCTCCCCACACTGCTGAATTGGCCACAGTGAAACCAAGAAAGGGAACGACCAGCACACCTGAACTCCGCGATGCTGGTATCCTAGTTCGAACTAAGCAGGAACAGGGAAATGATGGTGCCAGTGAAAACACTGGTTGGCCGGCCGCCCTTTAACTCTCTGGAAAAAAGAAAAACAAAAAGGCTTAGCCAAACGAAAATTCCTTCTACGTTGCCCCATAAGCAACGTGGATTGACAGTGTCATAAAAGGATTGAAAACATTTCCCGTCTCTACAATCTCTCTAAATTCATTTCTTTTGGTAATTAAAATATTATGTCCCTCAGGTCCAGCCAGAAATTTCAACTCGCCTTTCGGTGGCTGTCAAATCTGAAGGTGAACTCTCAAGACCTTTTTCTTTATATTCTCTCCATTATTACCACTGGTATCGATTGCTCTTAAAAACAAGCTCGTACAGAAAGTAGTTAGCAAAGAGCTTGGCGCGAGCTGGACTCTGATTAGTCTGCACTTAACTAGAGGTTAATCAACACTTAACACCCATGTCTTGGGTGAAGGAGACAGTTTGAGTTAGGCACATTTTTGCCTACCTAACTGAGACAATTACACGCGACATCAACATAGTTCCAACTTAAAAATTTCAGTCAACTTACAGGCCTTGTTCGAGTTTCTCCGATAACTCGTTAAAATAATGTTAAGACCAATAATCTCATTTATCAGGTCAGAAGCCCTTTGATTCTTGGTCCGACTCTCCATTTCCAATCGGGGATTATGGAGAGTTTTGACAAGGACTGAGGGAAATGGCGCATTAGCTTTATCCCATTTGTTATAATGAACGCTCATCATGGGGATTTTGACTTGACTAGGAAAGAAACAACCGTCTACATTGGTGGGAATATTCAACATCAGTAATCATATCAGCTCCCTCTTTTCAATTTCAGAGTATTTGACCTAATTCTCAGTACGAAGAATCATGTTACCCACCAAATTGATTTGGTCTTCTATCTCATTTTCTTTGCAAAACATAATTGTAATTCACTTTATCCTTTCGCTTTGCTGGGTCAAATCACCGCATACTAAGTTTTGAGATATTATATGGATATCCATACTTCCATATAAATTATTTTCGTTGATTCAACACAAGTTGCTTCATCCTATTATATCGAATAAGATTTCATGCATATAGCAGGCGGTGTCCGCCCTTTTATTGCATGCATATTGTAATAGTTGAGTTGCATAGTGAAATTGCTTCATTTTTTTCTCCTAATTAGGGGAACATCAGTTCCATGCCACCCATATATTGATAATCCAGGACTAGTCTCATGCAGCCATGCTCTATAGTTTTTGATAAATTATTGCAAGCCCCAACCGCCTTTTTGACTATATTACATATCATATTACACTAAAAGTTGTACATAAATTCTAGGGGGAATCGAGTGACGCGAACCCTAAATGATTCCTCTCGCGACCTACATTACTTTAATTCCTAGTTGTTCCCATTTTCAACGATCTGTTGCGGTTGAAGTCACCACCATCAAGTGCGCCGATGACTCTTGGCCTCAAAAAGAGATTGTTTGCATTTGGAGTGTTGCGATCCAGTCTGGTGGATTATTTAGGTTGGATCTACGCCGTTCTTTATTCTAGGGGTTCATGCAGAAAGTGGCGCGAATGCAGAGACAATATTGGGTTAGGTATAACCTGACACATGCAGTAGACTTCTTAGAGAGTGGGCTAAATTTGTATATAGAGAGTTGTCAGCTTCTTCTGTTTATAATATGGCGGCCCTTTCCTTCTTCTCCGTTGCCTCTCTTTTGTCTCCACATGCAGTCCCCTGGTCGTGCGCCGCGAGAAAGAGAACATTATGAAGCTCGTCCATTTTAATGTTATTGTCTAGCTCGAGAGAGGAAAAAGAAGAAAAGAAAGAAGAAATTTGCATGTGATGCTGCTCCTACAAGCAACGAACAGCTCATCATTTACCATCATGCCCGCCATCATTGCACTGAACTTCTGGTAATTCCTCCCTCCCTCTCTCTGTCTCTCTCTCTCTCTCTGTGTCTCACAGAGAGAGGAAGAGTGTAACTTCTTCTTCTCCATTTGAATTGTTTGGCACTGTTTACAGATGAAGATTGGAGTGACGAGACGCATCTTTTTGCTGAAGACGGAGTGTGAAGGTGCTTCAATCTTCCCCAGAAGCCAGGGAGGCTAGAAGTAAGCAACTCTCTCTCTGGTCACCGAGAAAAAAGATGCAATTTCTTCATGTTCTGAAAAATGTGCAGAATGACTTTTCTTTTTTCGATAAGCAATGAGCTCTCTTTTTGTGATGCCTTCGTGCCCTTGGATACCACGAGCTTGTGCTTTTAACTAGGCTCTGCTTTTTCCAAATTTTACCCTCTAGGAGCTCAAGTTATCTTGTGAGTTTCTTTGCACTGAGTACTGTGAAATCCCAGAAAGATCATAGGATTGTTTGATGAAGGAAGGTCAACGATCGGGTGCTGTAAAGTTAGATTCTAGCTTCTAGATTGTTGATTTCTTAGTATAAAGTGGCGATTTAGGTGAACCACCCTCAACCTGTAATCATCCAGCTTCAGGAATAAAAGTCCAGCATGCGTAGCCTGCTTTGCTTGACAAGGCAGGAAAGATGAAGCTCTAAGGTCAAGTATTGCTGCTGCAAAAGTATACAATCAAGACAAATAATATAATTCAAAACACGCAAATGATAAAAAAAAAAATTGCGATATGTTCGGTTTGTGTGGCAAATTAGAAGAATTCGGATCTCGAAAGTGTGCTGGCTTTTTGAGCTGGGGGAGTCGATGGAAGTAGAATATAGCTGAAAGAAGACTTTTCAAATTAATGAGATGAAATTTGAGACTCTACCTCTCCATTTTTATAGCTTGTAGACTTTTAGTTTACCATTTTCAAGGGAATTCATGAAGACGAGTACAAACTTGCAGGAGCTGCTCGTTCTTCTTCGAGCCTAACTATTCTCCAAGTATATTGCTGTGAACTGGCTGCAGAAAATGGAAGGGAAGCACCTCGTTTTTCTGACAATTCTCTTGTTGGAATCGATTTGCTCAAATGTCTCGGCAATACCCAACGAGGATAAGCAAGCATTACTGGATTTTCTTGGCAATGTTTCCCTCTCGCGCCCTCTCAATTGGAACAAGGATTCTTCTGTGTGCCGGTCCTGGACAGGGGTCAAGTGTAATAGCGACCAATCGAGGGTTGTCGCCCTCCAGTTGCCTGGAGTGGGGATCAAAGGTCCAATACCGCCGAACACACTGAGTCGCTTGTCGGAACTTCAAATGCTGAGCCTCAGATTGAATGGTATATCGGGTTCATTGCCGTCTGATTTCTCCAAGCTCAGGAACCTGACTGGCCTTCATCTCCAGAGCAACAACTTCTCGGGTCCATTGCCTTCGGATTGGTCCGTTTGGCCGAACCTCACCTTCGTTAACTTGTCCAACAACAAATTCAGCGGGAGCATACCCTCTTCAATTTCCAATTTGACCTACCTCGCTGCTTTGGATCTGGCGAACAACTCGCTTTCCGGCGAAATTCCTGATCTAAATCTCCCCAATCTGCAGATGCTGGATTTGTCCAACAATGATCTTGCAGGACGCGTGCCTCGGTCGCTTCAAAGGTTCCCTAGTCAGACATTTGTAGGGAACAGTGTTTCCTTCGACGTTGAGGCATCACCTCCGGCACTCCCAGCTAAACCTCCTAGCGCCGGACCACCCAAAAAGGCCAGCAAACTCAGCAAAACGGCACGTCTAGGAATCGTCACCGGTGGTTGTGTACTAGGAGCCATGGCAATCGCTCTGTGCATGATCATGTTCTGTTCGAGCGGAGGAATCAAAAGGAGGGTACTGCTGAAGTCGCAGAAGCAAGAAGTGTCTCAAAACAAGAGAGAGGTCGCCGAGAGCCAAGAGAAGGACAACAAGATCGTGTTCTTCGAGGGCTGTAACTACGCATTCGACCTCGAGGACTTGTTGAGAGCTTCTGCCGAGGTGCTGGGGAAGGGGTTGTTCGGGGCGAGCTACAAGGCGGCCCTGGAGGACGCGACCACGATGGTGGTGAAGAGGCTGAAGGAGGTGGGCGCGGGCAGGAAGGAGTTCGAGCAGCAGATGGAAATGGTGGGGCGCATCAGGCACGAGAACGTCGCCCAGCTCAGGGCCTACTTCTGCTCCAAGGACGAGAAGCTGCTCGTGTACGATTTCTTCGGCGAAGGGAGCGTGTCGTCTCTGCTACACGGTAAGCTGCTCTGCTCGTGCATGATCACCATGCATTTAGCTTCACTTCATCGTTCCTGAAAGAAGTTCATATTCCCAGGCACCGGACGCGAACGCCGGGGTCCTCTGGACTGGGAAACTCGCCTGAAGATCGCCATCGGCACGGCGAGAGGCATCGCTCACGTCCACGCGCAAAACGGCGGGAAGCTCGCCCACGGGAACATAAAGTCCTCCAACATATTCCTGAACTCCGACGGATTCGGCTGCGTGTCGGACGTCGCGCTGGCGCCGCTGATGAACCAAATCCCGCTGCCGCTGCTGCGGATCTCCGGCTACCGCGCCCCGGAGATAACGGACAGCCGGAAGCCGACGCAGGCGTCGGACGTCTACGGCTTCGGGGTCCTGCTGCTGGAGCTCCTCACGGGGAAGTCCCCGATGCACGCCACCAGCGGCGACGAGATGGTGCACCTGGTGCGGTGGGTGAGCTCCGTCGTGAGGGAGGAGTGGACGGCGGAGGTGTTCGACATGGTGCTCCTGCGGTTCCCCAACATCGAGGAGGAGATGGTGGAGATGCTGCAGATCGGTATGGCCTGCGTCGCGAGGATGCCGGAGCAGCGGCCCAGGATGCCGGACGTGCTTAGGAAGGTGGGGAGATCCGCCGCGCGCACCCCGCGACGGCGCAGCCGTCCCCGGAGATCAAGTCCCCGGCGTCGACTTCCACCCCGTCCCCGACCCGCCCGGGTGCCGAGACGGCGCCGGCGTCCGCGCGGCAGGCTTAGAGCTCCGTCCACGAAGCGTCGTTCTATAAGTTCTGGTCAATTCACCTCGAATTGAACGCAAAATCAGGCGAGACGTGTAGTAGCGCTACTACTGTTTTTTCTCTCTGGCTCGAGCACGAGTTTAATTCATTGCTCGAATTCGAACGATTAGAAATCGTGTCGACATGGTGGAGCCACAATCGGGGCACCCCATCAATGCCAAATTTTCGAAAATCGGGAAATCATGTTGACACTGTGCTTGCCGCATGGCGGAACAATTCAACGCCGATTCGAAGGACCGGTTCCGAGCTTTGACCATCCAATCATCATCATCATCGAAATTCAATTCGATTCCAACTTCCCACGAAAAGCCAGCGTAGGAAAAACGCAGGCGCCGCGGCCGGGGCCACCGCCAGAAACGACCCCAAAAGCAGCCGCCCCCGGTCCGCCCACAGAATGCGACGGCGGCACCACCACCGACCCGGGCATTATTCACTGCTTCCCTAGATGCTCACGCCGCCCACCCATAAAAAGAAATTAATTAAACTAATCAATAAAAATAAAAAGTATTCGAGGAAATTGTACTGGCTATTTTCTCTTGCTCACTTCGACTTTAATTGGAACGAGACAGGACCGCATGATCAGAGACACGAATTTCGGATTTTTGGGTAAAAATATGATGGTAAGTGGTAACTATTAACTAACTGGGGAGTAATTGTCTTTTTCTTTTATGGAAAAGAAAAAGGAAAAATAGGGGGGGAAGCAAAATCCAGGACAGCTTTCGGCGAAACACAGCAACCAAACCGCCCCTCACACGGTACCCCCGGGGCCCACACGGTGGGAAAACTAAAAAAAAAAAAAAAATGACGAGCTTCCAATGACATTTTCGCGTTCGGACGAAAAAAATTAAAAAGAGAGAGAGAGAGAGAGCAAAGGCGATGTCATTATTAAAGTCATCGCCTCTGGTCGTCTCTTCCTCCTCTCTCTTTCTCTCTTTCTCTCTCGCAGAATCTCGCCATTGCCCTTGCGTCTTCCCCTTCTCGTCGCCGCCGATCTCTCCCTCTCCTTCTCTCTCTCTCTAGATTCCCAGGGGCGTGCGTTCGGCGGTTCATCTCTCTAGATTCCCACGTACGTCTTGGCTCCTCCGATTGTGGGTTTTCGTTTTCCCGTTCTTCTTGTGTTTGTTTTCGTTGGAAATTTGTTCGGCGCGCGTGAGTTTCGGCCGGTGACGGGAATCGTTTTGTGGGTGTGTGCGTTTGGTGAAGATCAGGTGATTTGCGATGGCGTCCAAGAGGATCTTGAAGGAGCTCAAGGATTTGCAGAAGGATCCCCCCACATCCTGCAGCGCCGGTATTTTCTCCTCGTTTCTTTTGTCTTGTGTTCGTATATCTCCTTTCGCTCGTTCGTATCCATGCGTGTCGATGATCTCGTGTCGATCGAGGTTAGATTCTTGTTGGAGGCTCCCGCGCGTAGATTGGGCGGTGTTTGTCTGGGTTTCGCGTGTTGTTAGGATGTTAGAAGCTTCTAGAATCATTGACCAGGGAGACCCTTTTGCGCCGGTGTTTGAGCAGGGATTGTATTGTGGGTAAAGATCGATCTTTTCCTGTGGAGGGCTGCACTTCCTTTGGGCATAATTAGAACTTGTTCTGCTTTTTAATTTAACCTAAAGGGGTAGAACTTTCTGATGTTTCCGGAATTGTTTGTTCTGCGTGGTGGAAGTTGTGTCCTTCTTGAGCTATTTTTAGAAGGTTGCGCGAATAATCTGTGACGAACCTTTTATTGGAATTGCCCGTAGAGTTATTACTCCTTTAGTGCTGCATAGGCATGTTGTTCAGCTACATATTAACCTCGAGATTACCCGGAGAGAATTTCAGATGATGGAGAATATGGTCTGTCCATCAGGGTTGGGTGTCGAGGTGAGAAAGTTGGGAAGAGGCTGATTCGACCCGTCAATCTAATATCCTCTCTTTGCTAAAACTGTAATATTAGGTTGGTGCCTTTCTAGAAATATTTCTAAACCTGCAGTTTCCCTGATTATGACGGCTGTGGCACCCTTGACCAATTTGAATTGGTGAGAGGGATGACACCGCTCAAGTTTATCTATTGATTCATGTGTATCCAGTCTGTTACTATAATGTTTTGTTGGTGGCTTTTCTGGGAATAGGGCATGGACATCTTTGATATATCTCGCAACGTATGCCATTGTTCATCGCCAACAGTGGGCCACTGACCTTGACATTTCTGTCCACCGTCTTATATTGACCTGTCATGTTTGTAGGCCCTGTTGCAGAAGACATGTTTCACTGGCAAGCAACCATTATGGGTCCCCCAGATAGCCCCTATGCGGGGGGTGTCTTTCTTGTAACTATACATTTTCCTCCAGATTATCCATTCAAGCCTCCGAAGGTACTGAATTGCTTTTTTCTTTTTGTGGGCTTTGTTAGTTTGAGTGCTTTAGTTTTGTGGTTTCGAATTACCAAAATTCCTTGAGAGCTGAAGGAGCTCCATGCATGTTCGTACATCTCCCTGATTTTGACAGCCAAGTACATATAAGATGGTTCATGTGTATCAATTGCTTTCAAATGGTGTGCTCTCCTTCATTGTTTCATGCATCTCTTAACCAGTTTTCTGTATTTGGAATGAAGAAGCAGTACCTGGTTTCCCTCGATTCATTTTTGTGAAAAGTCAACTGTGCTTTATTCAAATGCTAAAAAAAAAAAACATGTAGTGTATGAGTTAAACATTATACATCTGTTGTGAAGCTTCCTTATGCTATAAGAATGTTACTCTAATATAATTCTCATCCTACTGCCTGTTTTAGTTTTTTGATCCGTCATTGAATATTTTGTATGAGGTGCCAAATGCGGAATGGAATGATGCGAGTATGCTTTTTCGAAAGCTAATTCATTCATAAGCTTGAATCTGTTGGAAGTGGGCCATTCCGTTCCCAAGGTGCTCGTGTTGATAATTTGTCGTGATCTTTCTTGGATGTGCTGGAGAATTTATTTAGGAATGTCATGATGTTGGAGGTTGAGGATCTAAAAACTTATGTTAGTGAGCTCTAGCACTTGGGTGCTTGAAGTTACTTGCTGGTCCACCAATTGTTTTTTTAACTTCCAATAGGCCACGGGGGCAGACGCTAAGCATTTCCTATTGCTAACTGCAATTCTTTCTCTTCTTTCTTTGTTTTGAAATTGCTTTTTAAAATGGAACAAATTTGACCCTGCATTTAAGCTCATCATGCAGCAGGCTAATATCAAAGTAAATAAGCAAAATAACAGCACTACCTCGTGATAGGAAGGCTTAGATTGATATTGTGAATTCTTTTCTCCTCTTTCTTATAGGTGGCATTCAGAACCAAGGTTTTCCATCCCAATATTAACAGCAACGGGAGCATTTGTCTTGATATTTTGAAGGAACAATGGAGTCCTGCCTTGACCATTTCCAAGGTGATTATTCGTCAAAACTACATTGCATTCATGTCCCCGCTTAGCTTATCTGTGGCCATAGTTGATGTTCGTAATAGGGTCTATGCTTTGATTTAGCGAAATCAGTTTGGGAAAATAGTGAACTCTGCCTCTATCAGATCGAAGTTATGCTTAGGAAAACTCCTCTGTTTGTCTCTTTCTGAAATCTGTCATTCCTTCTCCATCAGGTGTTGCTTTCGATCTGTTCTCTTTTGACGGATCCGAACCCAGATGATCCTTTGGTGCCGGAGATTGCTCACATGTACAAGACGGACCGGAACAAGTATGAGACAACTGCAAGAAGCTGGACCCAGAAGTACGCCATGGGCTAAATTAAAAGCGATTATTATTCGTGGCGGGCAAAGAGCCCGCTCTCTCTCTTCATTCTTGTCTAAGGATGTAAAATTCGGATGATTGCTTAAATTGGAACTTAAGAACGAGGTCGCAGCATTTCCTCAATTCCTATCTTAATGTTATATTGTTTCTGCCAAGCGTGGTCCGCGGGACCATCGAATATGTCGAAAGCTTTCACAACTTCTTTTGACTGAGATCTTTACGTAAGTTAATCGCGTCGCATTGCATTTCATTGTCGTCGGCGTTGTGTTTTATCCTTCAATCTAGGCTGTCATCGGCGATACAACTTAGTACTTGAGTTTGGCTCAATTAAGTATGAAAGGTTAGATGCTCGACTCTTATGTGTAAATGTATAATAAGTTGCTTAAGGTTTTGTTCGGTAATCAGCCAAATAATGTTTGTATCTATTTTCTTGTTTGTTCCTTGAAATAAAAAAAGAAAAAAAAAAAATTATTTAATAATTTTTTGTTTCAGAAGAGATTTTGGAGCAAAATCAAGAAATAAAAAAGATAAATTATATGTTTGTTTTTGAGAATAACTGAAGAATTAATATATTTATTTTCGTCTTTTCCTTTTTTTTTCTTCTTCTTTCACTTGCTGGTGGTCAACCTCTACGGATGGTAAGGTCTTGCTAGGGATATAGGCCTTGCTAGCGGCTGGGTGAAGCTAGACCTTGTCTAGTTGTCGCAAGGTTGCTCAATAGCTAATAAGATGGAGCCTTGTCGAGGTCTAGTTGTCAACTCTCATTTGGTGGTCGTTGGCCATTGCCAAGGCAAGCGACCGGTAAAAGGAAGAAGAAAAAAAAAGAGAGAGAGAGAGAATTGTAATAAAATTTCAAAGAAATTTTAAGTCACAAAAAAAATAAGTCGTACTAAATGCATTTTTATTCCAAGCATATAAATTTTGTTCGGTTAGTAAACGTTTTCAAATTTAGAAACTTCTATAGGAAATAAAATAAGAAAAATTCATTTTTAAGCGGAAATTATTTTCAAAAACAGAATGGTTATTAAATGTACCTTAAGTCTGCGAATTAGAGTGGAGTTATTAGTTCTTAGTTTTAGCTCAATTTGGTGAAGTAGTCTAGTTAGTTCCATTCACCTAAATTTGAAAAGTGCTTCATTGAAAAGCTTGAATTCCTCGTAATAAGGTATCCCGGCTTAGGGAAGTGTATCGGTTCAATTTCCTGAATGCTCTTGAAATACAGTACATGTAACGAATTCAGGGCACCGCAGTTATAGAGAAGTACATGATGGATTTGGCGTTGGGTTAAGATGCCGCATCATCATTGACTCGGTTAGTCGAGTCGTAAGCTAGTGCTCTTTTATGGCTAACGCATTGTAAACGTTAAGAAAGGCAACATTCTCTAGATACATGTATTTTCAGGAGTTGGTATGCTTAAAAACTGAAAGTGCAATAGAAGTCCTATTGCACATGACAAACTCTTCTCTTGTCAACGATTGTTGATAATTGTGTATATGATAAGATGGGTCACACACTTTTTCCTTTTTGGTTGGATGAGAAGCACTTAAAGAAATGTATAGATAAATTGAATTTATAGCTCGACAGCATTAGTGTGGAAAGAATATTGTTCTAAAAGTCCTAAATCTATTGTACGGTGATAACTTTAGTCATGAATTTTTCAATTGTGCTAATTTTACTATAAACTTTTTGATAATTTCCCTTTAACTCATGAACTTTTCAATTGTGCCAATTATTATTAAAATTTTTATTGAATTACTAATACAATCATTCTAGCTAATTGTGATCGGAAATCACTAATGTAGTAGTCCAATGCTGCCAACACTAATATCGATAATATTTCCATTTTTTTATTTTTTTTCTTCAATATGCTGACTGATGGGCAACACAACCATTACCTAGGCCGTTGTTGGCCACAATAAAATGTCACAATCATCATTTATCCTCGCTAAGGTTAGCGAGGGCCATAGCCCTTGCCTATGGGGATCACGGGCCCCTACCTAGTGGCTAGTGCTTGGTGGCCCCATCGACCTTATCTAAAATAGGGAAAAAAATAAGAAAATAAAAAATTAGAATTTTTTTTAAAAGTTACATAATTATCCACATCGGTGTTGGTTGCATCACATAAGATAGTCGACATTGAATGAACCACCATGCTGGCAATTCCTAATTAAAATTAGTTTAAATGAATACATTAAAAGTTTAAAATTGTATTAATAAAACCATAAAATGTTTATGACTAAATTTGCACGATTGAAATATTTATGATTGAATTGGCCATCGTATTGTAGGTTTGGGAATTTTTTTTTGGGGCAATTCTCCCTTAGCGTGGAAACTCTTTTCTAAGTGAATGCGCACGACAAGTAATTTCGCTTGCGTACCCCGTTCATCTCTGCCGTGAGATCACGAGGGCCTTGCGTGAGGAGATCATTTTAAGCTTATACCAACGACGCGGAATTCGCCATGCTCGAAAGAAGCCCATATCCATACTACACCTTGATCGAATCAGGCGTCTCGGACCAAGCATTTCGGAAGAGTGCACTACAATACAAACCCTCAAGTGTCGGCCCACGATAGAATCCAAACAGGCCCGACCAACGTGGAGAGCCTACGTACGAAAGCGAAGGATCCGGGCCAGCCCTAAACCCAACCCGGGCCACCTCCGAACGAGAATCACCAAACTGCAAACCCCGTCATCTAGGCCGACTCACTTGTCCTAAGGGCCGACAACCCACGAGAGCCCATACAATCACCTCCGACCAAGATCGCTGGGAAAGACCAAGATCGCGAAGGCGGAAGAAAGCATCGTCGATCAATCGATGCGTGTGGAAACGCACGCCTTGGAAAAATCGAATGGACGGCGAGCGGGCGGGCGGGTCCGGACGATCCGCCCTCCCCCACCACCCAACTACGCGAATCCCACATCACCGCCATCATCCCCACAACGCCATTATTTTTCCAGTAGGAAAAACTGAGACGGAGCACGAATTATTTTTAGGGGCTCCCGAGTCAACTTTACCGGCCGGCATTTAATGACGGGCTTATTCACTCGAGGCTAATCGCGATTTCGTTGCCCCCCCTCCCCCCCCTTTCGGATTATATAATGCGAACGGGAATATTCGGAAAAATCCAGCTAAGTAAACTCAATGCTTTGACCCGAATCTTCTCTACGGTCACTAGCTAGTCCCCCTTCACTCTTCAAAAGCTAATCTGCCCTTTCGTCATGCGGAAACTAGGGTATTTTTATCATTATTGTACGTTCGTATACGAGGCTATCTTTTTTTTTTTTTTTTTTCAATTATTATTATTTTTTAAGGTGAGGAATTGATTTTTTTGGCTCCTCCCCCACGCCCGAAGTCACGCCTCGAGCTTTTACCGCGTCCCGGGATCATGTTGCTCTTGTCGTCTCATCGAACCGGGCGAAAACCTTACTTATATTAGAGATTCCGTACAAGGTGCCCTGAAAATTTAATTCATCCCACCCACCACCCCGAAATGCCACGTCAGCATGTGGGCTTCCAGGGACCGGAGAGCTGGATGGTGCCTAGGAATCGCAGCTACGTAAGGAAAAAATCAAAAATAATCCTCATTCGAATTTTAGGTAACCTAATCTTCGATAATTCGCCGCGAAAAAAATCTGAGGAGATGGCGACCCATGTCGTGTATTTCCAGCATGTTCTTCGTATGTACTGGGCCACACGTGTCGAGTATCCATCTAGGGTAAAATCTGAGTGCGAACACTAATCTCACGTATAATAATAATAATAATAATAATAATTACACTGGTCGTGCCCACGAGAGGGACGGGAAAGGAGCATGGTCCCTGAAAATCAGGTTCATTTAATTTTCAGAACTAAGTACCTAATCCTCGACTTTCATGTCGCAGGGCTTGTCCCCTGCTAGAGACAAGAACGCCACAGCACGAAAATTCCAAACGATTGCCCTGAAGCTCTTTATAAAATGGGGACCAATTACGTGGAAAACCCTCAGGTGCCCACCGAAAAATCGTATAATATGTTTGCGCATTTCGTTATTGTTGTTCATATGCGGAAAAGTTGAGAGTTTTCGTACGTTGCATTATTGGGTCAATGATGGGTTTATGGTTATCAACCGACTCGCCACTAGGTTTTGCCGGATTTAATCATCGCCTTTTTACAGATAATTCCATAATTAATTAAGGAACTAATCCAGTTATTGGGTTAATATTTAAAATGTCTCACTGATTAACTGAATTTGAGCAAGGGAAAAAGCTACGGGCTTGATTAAAATAATAATATAAGGACATATAGTTTAGATATTTTTGGACCCCAAGATGATGCGAAGAGCCATACACAGACACGACCTCAAAATCTGCACAATGCATAGCCATAACGAAATGCTTTTTATGTAAATGATTGAAGAAACCGACGAGAACGGCACACAACATCAATCTCACAACCCTATAATTGATCGAACTCGTTTCATGGACCAACTTAAGATTTTCGCAAGGAAGCTCGAAGACAGTCGTCTACAAAGTTCAAAATCACTAATTATTGAAACGTTCATATTAATTTCTGGATTAATGTCGAAAAAACATAACGCTTCCCCATGCCAAATAAACCCACATTTCGAGACCATGGATCATTAAAAGACCTTGTGCTCTCTCTCTCTCTCTCTCTTTATTTCCACGTTCGTAGCATTTGGACTTTTAAGCCAATAAGGCAAAAGTGCAATTGTACAATCTCGCATTGAAACGAGGGAATTTCCATAAACAATTCGACATAGAAATGGGGAAAATGTTAAACAAACGGTCGCAACGTAAAGTCGTCATTAAAATATTAGAAGAGATAAACTATTTATTAAATAATTAATTAGAAAAAAGGAAAAATGGTGAGCGAGTGATAAAGGCAGAACCCACATCACCCCCACGTGAGGAGCCGCACGTGCTTTCCATTGGTCAGCGCGAAGGCGCAAACGGCGCCGGTCACCGGTTCCGCTTCAGCGAAAGGTGCCAGCGTGGGGAGGGCCCACCGGCCCGGCCCGTCACCTGTTGTCGTGGAGTCTCGGGACAAGCCTAGACCGGGGTGGTTCCATGTGTTTGTACGCGGTGCCCAAAAACCTTCACACCAAGGTACCTTTATAGCCCCCTTTCAAAGCCGAAATAGACAATAGAAAACATTTCGATCTATTAATTATTATTAATTTGACCAAAACCTAGTGAAGAGACAAAAAGACGTGTGATCGTAGATAACTACATGCCCGTGTCTAAATTTGTTTTTCTACATAATCTTTTCTTTAGTCGGACTTGAAATCTTTAGAATATATAATGAGACATAAACATTAGCCATCGTCGCAATAATTTCTCCCGCCACACTCTATCCAGCAAAGCATTAGCATACTCACCAATTTCATACTCATGGATTCATTGCTTTTTTGACATGCCGGATATTGCGACTAGTATAACATTAACCTCAAATCATTAGAACTTGACATTGTGATGAATCTCAAGGAAGTACATTAAGTGAGTGACATATGCACTGTCGATTTATGATATAATAATATTCTTCTCCGGACCACATGGAAATAACTATAGTATCCTATTTATTAATTATTATTAATTTGACAAAATGTAGTGAAAAGGAAAAAAAGATGTGTTTGTGGATAACTACACACCCATGTCTAAATTCATATTATGTCTATTCAGACTTGAAAATTCTGGAGAATACAACGTGGCACATGTATTATAAATAACCCCTTTAGCAGATTTTGCAATTTCTCCAATCAGGCATTATCGTACTTGCGAATTTTGTACTTACGGATTCATTGTCTTTCAACATTTTGAATATTGCACAATAGTACAATATTGACCTCAATTGGTAAAAAATCCGATATTGTGATCAATCTCAAGAAAGTACATTAACTACGTGCAGAGCATCTCCTTATCCTAATCAATTGGCGACATATGCACTATTTAATCTATGATATAATAATGTCCACTAGACTTTATATCTACCCTTACCACATGGAAATTACCCTGAAATCCTTCATTAACATTGGCGGTCAGAGGCGACCACGATTCACGCACGTCGCCTTGCATGGGGAGAGCGCGATTATTCTGGTTTTGGTGCTGGATTCACATTCGAAATCGAGGAGGAGGAGGGCAGCGAGCATCCATGTGCATTCAATTCGCCGAATTAATTGCTGCTTTGAATCGAAAAATGCGATATCGATAATGCAGCAATCGGGTTAAAGTATATTCGTGTCGATTCGTGGACGCCCAGTTCGGAGCATAGTGTCTTGTCCCTGTGAAAAATCGAGAATCGAACACACTCTTTTAACCCGGTCCACGTGTCGACTTGCTCGACCAGAACTCCTGTTGTAGCATGTGATGGAAGTCATCTCGATCCACCAGAGCTAAGACTTGCATGATAGCACCTTTTCAAGCTTTCCTAACATGGAATGATTCGATTTTAAAAGTACAAAATTTTTCCGTAACCTCGGCATGGTTGACGCATTGGAAATGTTTAAGAATATTGCTAGAGATATCATTAAATGTTAAAGATATCATTTGATATTTCTTTATTCCCCAAGATAGCTAGTTTCCATTTTAGATAAAATTACTTTGCTTTCCATACACTTTGATTGGGTATAAATACATTCTTGAACACGTGTTAAAGGGCCAACGAAACACGATGGTACTTTTTTTTTTTTTTTTTTTTTACAAAATTTTCTTAATCAATAGCCTTTGCTCTTTAAGGACTAGTGAATATTGAATAGAAAAAGCTACAAAATTTTCTTAATCAATGGCCTAAACTCACCCATGAGCGTGGCTTTGTGTCCGCTAACTAATTTGGTTCATATACCATTGAAATACAGTGAATTCACGATAATGTTCTGCATATCGATGTTTCATTTAGGATCAACAAAATATTGTACAATGTTTACTTCGATTTACTTTGAAGCGGATACAAATGCTCGAAACGTCCGTCATTTTGCACCACTTAAGGTTTAGAAATAAATGGCATCACACTTGAATTCAACATTTCATTATATATATGACAATTAATTCATCCATCACCTCTGTTTCAAACCTTGGTCAAACCAACTCGAGAAGCTAGCCCTAGGCTGGGAATCTCAGTAGGAAATGAATTCTCTAATGGAGCGATCCGATTAGTAAACGATGGGATAATCGCAGAGCTTTCCACCGCATTTATTAGCACTGACAATACACGAAGAAAGGTCGACTACGTGCATGCATGCGTGCAATCTATCGAATTCCTGACCCATTGATTATGCTACTAACATACGTGCTGCGCATCACCATTGCATTAAATGTCGCATAACATAATCAGTGCACTGTATTTAAAATGCCCCATTAGATTTAAGTTCCATGGATTAAGAACTGCCGGGCATTATTTAAAAGATGAAGAGATTGCTTAATACTCTAATTATCCACAAGTTGGCTTCGCCCACAATGGTCGATACACCCAGCTAAATATTGAATAAACTCGCCATCAGTCATCTGATTAATCCATTTATTATATTTAATCCGGGTATAAATTATTCGCTTGATATTTGTGCATTTGATAAGAGGAGTCGAGAAATGTTAACGAGGGTCATTAGGTTGATTTTGCATAGTCTCCAAAGAAGATAATACTCGGTATGTTGCATTGTTTCATGCGTGCTTTTCACGAGCCTTTCATTTATAATTGGAAAATTTCAGGTGGACATCGTGTATGAATCACTGTGGTAACACAAAATACTTAAAATCTGATTTTTATGATTTGGTAATTCAAGGATGTTGCGGAGGCTTGGCATCCTAGAGATTCATTGAGCGTCATGTAGTTTTGTGAACAGGATAAATTCAGGTATTTAACTCGTGTTGGCGGTCTCGAGTTGAAACAGTTTGCACATGTTGAAATACCCCACTTGACAATGGGTCATGTATGCTCTCCGTGTACATAATGTCTCCCCCACTTAAAAATTTAAACTTTTATATTAGACTGTGTAATGTAGTATCGGAATTCGGTGTTATCCCTTTTACGTGTGCGTCCACCAACCCCATTAATTAAATTTTACGCATCATTCCTAATTTGGCTTGCATATAAAAGAATGTGCTGAAATATTTTATATCTTGACCTTTATGCTCTTAATATATTTTCGGTCTCTCTCGACCTAAAAGATTAAGTATTTGGGTTGGACTTTTTTACACTTTTGATACGTGAAAGATATGTTTTTTTAACGGCTTAAATTAATGAAGCAATTGCATAGCAATGTAGATTATGATTCTTCTTGAAGGAACATCACATAATAAACCATCTAAGAACAACCGATGACCGATCTTAAAAAAGAACCACATATATTACGACCGACCCATTACGATGATCTTTCGCAGAGGGAGAAAGACATCATCCTCGAGGTCGTTTTTCTTTTCTTTTTTAAAAGAAGATAAATTTCCTCTCTTGGAGAAGATGCATTTTCGATTCTATTATAACATCTCTGGGTCGATTCGGTTCGTAATGATTGAATTTATAAATGATCAAATCCAGGAGCAACCGCGATAATGGCATCGTAGAATGTGCACCTCTGAGAGAGAGAGAGAGAGAGAGAGAGAGAGAGCAAACATCTCTTGCTTCAAGAAGAAGCTTGTGACTGGATTCTCATGGAAGTTTTGGGGCTATTTAAAAACTATTAACCAGCGCAAAACCAATCAATATCATATTTAATTCGTTCTCTGTTTCATAAAAGAGATGATGAGTTCATTTTGTTTACTTCTCTCGCAATGAGCAAGATCTTTTCATTTACGATGAATTTTTCCTATGATAAGCGCAACGAAAATATACAAAACATCTAAATAATTTCTCATAAAATAAATTCGATATTTTCTTTAGAACACTCGTCGGTACATCAAAAAACCTTAGGTAATACGAAACAACGTGATAAAAACCCAGAGGATAATGGTCATTTGGTACTTAATGAATCATCACCTTGCCTTCCATGAATTTGCGCTCCATCAAAATTCGAGCTGAGCTGATATTCTAACTGCACACTTCAAGGACCGTGCATGGTGGTGTGTAGTAATAAAGCTCGAGTCGTGTTACAGTTTTGGCCCTTCTTTTTAGAATAGATCTTGTCGTTCTTTCTTATTTTATATGTCTCTGGGACTTATTTAGCTTGATGAGGAAGACAGGTACAAGCAATGCTGGATGAATTACACGTTAGTTGTGATAAGGATGGAATTATTCTAACTTCTGCCTACGCGTGGCCATCTATGTCGGTAAAATTTTATCCACATCATACTCCAACATTATTCAGATTTGCTAATGTTATCATGGTGCATTCATATAGGTTCCAAATGGGCTATTTGTTTGTCCACATCACACACCGATATCATCCTCCAGGGCCACATTGTTTGGAATTGGCCAAATTTCATGTTGCAGAAACTTGATTAGAAATATGTGCTAGTAGGGCTCGATTGGGAAAAAATAAAAGTAAATGAGCGAAAACTAATTTTTTTTTATTTAAAAAAGCATGACCCATAAAATTCTTTAGTGCTCGATGATGATTACATTGTTCCGAAGTGTACATGGCCGGGAAAGATTACAGCCAATTATAACATCAAATATAGTCCCATAAACAATAACAATTTCGCATACAAACATTATGTAATACACTTTCTAGGGGAAAAGTATTAGAATAGTCCTTAATCTATTATATTAGCGTTAATTTAGTCATGAACCTTTCAACGTAGCCAATTCAATCTTCCGGCTAATTTTGACCAAATATTGCTAACGTGGACGTTGACTAGCCTACATGATATGGCTGACCCTAACGTAGATAAATTTTAAGAATTCTTCAAATTTATTTATTTCTCTCTCTCTCTCTCTCTCTCTCATGCCCCTTCCCGTTCCTCTAGTCGATCCTGCCCCTTCCCCTTCCTCTAGTCGGTTGTCGAACCTTGACAACCGGCCAAAGGCAAGGGCAAGCCTCGCCAGAGGCTGTGAGAGTAGCTTTGCGCTAGGCTAGCAAATGGTTGGCAAGGTCTATTCTAAAATGTCATTAAAAGTTATCCACATCAGCACTAGCCATGCCATATTAGCTATCTGACATCCACGTCAACAATATTTAGCCGAAATGAGTAGGAAGGAATGAATTGGATTTAGAACTAAATCGGCACTAATACAATATGTTTAGGACTTTCCGACACTTTTCCCCACTTTCTTGTAATGCTGGGGAGAATTTACACTTAAACCCACCTTTTCTTTTGGCATAACTATAAAGGGAAACATCTACTTTTCAAAACAATGGTTCCACAATCTCTACCACACAATTTTTGTCTCTTAACTTGAAATAGTCTAGCTAGCTAGCTAGCAAAAGATATTAACCTATTGTTTTAAAGAAAAAAAAAACCTCGATCTTTTCCGTCCAACTCCATAATATCACGGCATCAGTATCATTAACGTGATATGTGGTTTTTCTTGGGGCATGTGCAAAACATTGCAATAACTTGTTGGATTACGTCATGCTATACATTTCAATGTTAAGCCAAAATTTTCTTCCAACATGCATTTTGGACTCATAAAAAGACCAAAGATTGATATGTTCCCGTTCTTATAATGATAAAAGTACGCAACAAAGATTATAAATCACACATTTCAAGGAAAGCTAAGTTCTAGGGAGCTAAATAAATCTTTGCATTCTCTTCCAAATTAGACAGAAACAAGCTCTGCTTAGCTTGAGGTTCAATGCGGGTTAATGCACACCGTTTTCTAGGGCATTACACGCAGGAACCAAGCGCAACGAGACAAGCACATGGGATTAAGTGTGGGGAAGATATTTCTCAGTCAGCAAGAGACTCCCACAGGAACGGCATCGTTTATGTATGGACAACTTGCGAGCGAGACAAGCGGTGATTTGTCGAGCTCGATGTAAGCTCCTTAGCTGGCGTTTTGTGCATTGGCTTCGCTTGGCTCCACGCATTTTCTGCCACAGCTTTTGAGAAGCTCTCTTGATCGACCCTTTTTTGAATTTGTCTTTGCTAATTCGTGCAACACCTGACTGCATACATCCATTGACATGCTTATTGATTAGTGCTTGTTCGAGAACATTTTGGCCGTCATTCTCCCTCCGATAAGTCTTAATTTAAGCAGGAAATCATTGGATTCTTGTGATGCTTATTGATTCGGTGCTCGTTACCGGCGAAGTTTCGACACTTCTTGTCCCGCCAATAATGCCTCTTTGGACACGACTTCAGAGGCGGGATGCAGTTTTTGTGTGGAAACCGCACATCGACATATTGAGACACATTTGAAATTCATACAGAACAGTAAAATATAGTTGCAAAGGAGAATGTCGATAGGATGAATACCGTGTTCTTAAGGAATCGATCTTTCGAATAAAAGGTTCAATCACCTCAACCTCAACAACGACAGGATATATTTTCATTTGTAATATATTCAAACAACATAATACTACTTTTCTTATATAAACTATTAGAAGAAGACGCGTGTCATACGAGGAAGATGAACATGAGCCAACAATCCAACGTGGTCACTTTTACATTTTAGACGTTAAAAGTTAGTAGAACACCAACTGAACAAGCTGATCTGCCGTTCTGAAGTAACTTACGATCGTCGAAAAAGTTCTTTGCGAATTGTTGGAAAAAGTTCCACGAGCATAGTTCCAAAAGTTGACCGTCGGGACAGGGCTCTGCACAGTGTGAAGAAAGAGACAATCAGTGTGAAAAGCTCGATCCTACCAAGAAATTTCGTTCAACGACCCCCTCAAAGTTGTACCGCAAGGCACAGTAATAATTCAGGAAAATAAGATAAAATATGGGGATCGACCAACTAATCTTCAAAAACCCTTCTTTGAATTGGCTAATCCTCCTTTAATTAGTCAATGTTACGGCATGATTACAAGCTTCGATCGAAGCTTATGCCCTAAGAAGGATTAATCCTCGAGATGTGTTCCCTTGATTTATCATCGTGCACGTGAGAAAGGGAAAAGAGTTCTTCCCCATTATTAGCTCCACCTCTCTTTCTGTCGAATTCTTACGTGCAAGCGTGCTAAGGCGTGACATTTTTGTACATTACCTTTGTTTGCCCACAAATATTTATTAGCCACTCGTCTCAACTTTTTTATATTTTCCCTGAAAATAGAAAAGAAAATGAGGAAAATAGAAACGGGGACAGAGAGAAGATAACTCCATATTCTTTCAACGCGTGTGGGAACAAAACAATAAAATTTTGTTTCTTCTCTTCCCCAAGTTTCGGCACGATAGGCTCTAAGCGCAAGAAGATGTCACATACACCAAACACGCCATAATCCAAACCGGCAAAATCCATTCGCCCGGAAAATGATAATTTACTTACCTAACTTAGGGATGCCGAGAGCCCACCAGCCAATCATCCACCAACACATGTGACGAGGGGCCATGCATGGAGATGATGATCCGGGGGTTCGATTTTAGAACGTTTCATGTGGGCGGGGGAAAAGGTCTTGTGGGGATGTAAGATACAAAAAGGGGGTCGGCTCCTTTTGTTTGATGTATCGGTCGTGGAGTAAATGATGATCGCTTGATTTTGAAGTAAAGAAAAGCCGAAGACCCGATGGCCGGACCACGCTCATTAGTCATCCGATAATTCCCACTCTCCCGAATTATTTAAACACTCTCGTTTGGTGCTTACCGTTTGATTCCTTGGACCCGAGATTTGGAATCGACAAAGTTTTTTGTCTACGAAATCCGTGGCAAGGATGAGCTTTGGTTCACCGGCTTGCATCCTTTCTGATTTCTCTTGGAACTTACGGTTCCTCCGACGGTCCCTCGGGAGTCCTTGTGCTGGAACATACGTCGCCGACAAAGCTAGTTCTTTGGTGTATTGATGCAAATGGTCCGTTGCATATACCATTACCACCGGTTAAGGAGCAATACCTCGACTCACTTGGCGACAACGCCTAACAATCCAACGTTTGCCCAATCATACTAGCTGCCCACCAATTTGTATGTCACCAGACAAACATGTGTAGGAAGAGAACTTTCAAGGAGGCCATATTTCTCGTGCAATAATGACTGTACGGATGGGCGGTAAAAAGCTTGTAAAAGCTTATGATGATGGGCGCGGGGGAGGTTTGGAGAAGACGGGGAAGCGTGGATGATTCCGCCCAGAAAAAACATGTTATGTTGAGTGCGAGATGATGGGGTCGACCATGATGAGCCAACGTGTGCGGTTCCACAAGACTTGTGTCTCTGACCATAGGTTTCATGTGGTTTTAAGGTACAATTGATTCGAAATGATGACCATACAAGACGTTGCGGTTAGGAGAAATCGACCAATTGACAAGGAAATCAAACCAAGCGAATCGGCTAAATTTCTTTCTAATCCTCCAACTGCTGCACCGTTAAAAAATTAGGAGCCAGCTTCTGACAGGCTCGATTACATATCTCACAAAAGAGTCATAGCAGATTTTACTTGACCGATCCTTATTTTTCTTTCATAGAAAACCTACTTCCATGGTTACATAAACATAGTAAAACGGCACTAAATTATTTGGGAGGCCATTTAGGGAAAGCACGTTACTCGGCGAAGATATGCTGATGCGCACTTGTGGAATGGCATTGAAATTGTGGCGTGGAGACCGCGTGCGACATGCGAAGACCACGTCGGACTTGGGGAATGATAATAAATAAATGAACGAACAATCTCAAAAGTAGGAAAAAGACATAACGAGAGAGAAAAGACCCAGAGACGTACACCAGGGGATTTTAAAATGGCTGCAAGAACAAGGTCTTCCACGTTAGTCCGAGCTGTAAAACAGTGAAATTATTCAAATGGGGAAAAGCCAGAAATTCCTAATTTTTCTACCTAATTGTCGCTTAAGTTGGAATAAGTATAACCTCTTAATTTGTTTACTTAATTCTTCGTGCTCAAATGATACGTTTAGGGTAAGTATCAACTGGTGTTGACCACATTTTGACTTGTCTTGCTATTACAACAACCTATTAAATGCGGAGTGGTGAATCTTTTACCCCCGCAAACTATCTCTGATAGATATCTCGACATATTTTGACCGGGATGCTTGCCTCATTTACCTGGATTGATGATCGAAACGTGGTTGAGACACCAACGGGAGCACCAAGCGAGAAGAAAGGATCTTCATCCATGTCAAAGGAAGGAGATATTTGGAAATTTAGTATAGCAAATTGATGAAATTTATCGTGTGATACGCTTATTATACGCGAGGAGTTACCAATCTTGCAGAAGAGGTAAGTATAGGTCAGATATAGCTAACAAATTGTATTTTGAGACCTTAATGTGAATGGGGAAAATTTACCAAAAGAGTCTTGAATATATTGTATGATATCAATTTAGTTTTGAACTTTTCAATATGATCAATTTATCTTAAATTTTTTGATGACTTACCAATATAGTTTTTCTATATAATTTTGGTTAGAAATGTTTACGTGGATTCCAGCCAACCAACATGGTACGACCGGTGTTGACTAGATATTTTTTGCTTTCTTTTTTTAATTTTCAAACTCTCTTTTTTAAAATAAAACTTAAAAAAATGCAAATATTGCCCAAATCAGAGTTGAAAAAGGTTAACCAGCTGGTACTCAATTTTCAAAAATTTAACTTTATCAATGTAACTTGTCGAATAGGATTGATGTTTCACTTTCTAATATTTTTTATTCGACACGGTACAATTGAGAAAAGAAGATGCCTCTTGCTTGAAGGAGTGAGTATGGGTCAACGATCTAAGATGAAACGGTTATATTTTCTCGCCTTGCTAGTTGGAAGAAATTTCAAATTATTCTTCTGATTGATTGGAAGGTTACAAATTTCAATCACGCAACTTAAGTGTGTGTATATATATTATTTGTGCGTGAAGTCCATGTTGAGAACGCACAATCAAATAGCTATTGGAGGAAACATAAGCCAATAAAGGATAGAGGAAAATATGAATCCAAATTAAATTCAAAATCACAAATCTCTTACAAATTTAGATTCCGCAAAACAACTTACGACACGTGTGGAGCATGCCGTGAGAATAATTTATTGGATCGAGTCGAATCAGAAAAGGCAACATATTGAAAGGATAGTTCATTAATGTCTTAAAAGGTTAACATAACTGATGCATCATGTTACAATCAACTGAGATGACAACTTGAACACGATGGGAGCGAATAGAAATGTGCGGGAAATGTCAAATACATTGAACGAAATGAATGACATGGTCAAAAGTAATGGCAAATAAATGTAGTTGGGAGAGAGAGAGGCAAGAAAAGATGATAACAGGATGTGGTGTGTCATTTCCCGACATAATTATACACATCACTTGTCATTTTCTACTCATAGATAGTTGTGATGGTGGGTTTTCATTATCTCATCGCCGATTAAACAAGTTTGAATCTCCAATGCCTGTGACTTAAGTGAGAGTCCTAGGAATAGTTTTATTGAGTTAGTCCTCGAGGGTTTATGTCTAAATAACGATTTGTAGCGAAACTTTATTGATACTACTGAGTATCAAAGGGTCGTGTGATTCTTGAAGGGTGATTTCTGATGATTTTTTGATCATTAAAAAAAAAGGGATTAATCATGAATCGATCGATTTGTGTGATGTTCAGAAATCTTGTCATAATTTCTGATTATTGTCATGTCCTCGTGTCATGTCGAGAAATTATCATCTCCGGGTCAAAGCAGAAGGTGAGTTGGCCGGCTAGAGAGAGAGAGAGAAATTAATCAAAAATTTGACCGGCTGGTTGAACTTTTTAACAGGGAACCGCGGGCATCTTGGGCCTCACGTGACTACCATCACAAAGCCCAAGATTCACCCTCACCACCCACCCTCAGTGGTGGTGCAGCAGTGGCCAAGCCCCCAGAGGGCCGGGCCCACCGGCGCGCCACGTGTCGGCCTCCTGGATGCGGCGCGGGGGGGGGAGGCGTGTGGTGGGGTCGACGCCGGAATCCTCGGCTCCGGCGACCGACCCTCCGACCGGTGTGACTCCCCCCGCCGGCCACCTCGGGCCCCACCCTCTACATTTGGCTGGAAAAAGCCTGTTTTCCATATAAAAGAGCGGAAATCAAATATCGACTAGAAAAAAAAAAAAAGAGGAAATAAAATTAAAAAAGATATTACGAAATTCCCGATTTCGGCTGTTGGACTTGGATCCTATAAAACAGCGATTCCATTGTTTCCACTTCCCTCTCACTGCAACAGCAACAGCGACGACAGCAACAGCAACATCCATCAAACTCCATACCCCCAAAAACCCTCCCTTTTGCTTCCCTTCCGCCATAAAAGCACTCCCCTCCCCAGCTTCTCCCCCCTTCACCTTCTCCATCGGGCATTTCCTCCTTTTGCCTCTCCCCGCGAGGCCCCCATATAGGAAAGCCCGAGCAGGCGCTCGATCCATTCTTTGAGGGAACAAATTTATTTGGCTTTCCTTCCTTTCTCGCATCCCCATCAATTTTCCAGGGAAAATCCAGAGCACCTACCGCGAGTTCAAATCTCCTCTCCCAGAATCTCCCTTTCCTGCTCTTAGATCCTCGGTATATAAAGAGGGTCTCTCCCCGTTCTTCCCGATCAGCGAGTCCAAGATTCACTATCCCCCTCCTCTTCCTTCTCTCTCTCCCTCTCTCTCTCCCGGCTTTCCTTTTCGTTTCGTGTTTCTGGGTCGTCCCTTTCGTTTCTCCATAGATGCGAGTTTCGAGAATCTGAGTGATAGCCGAAGATAGAGAAAAAGAGAGAGAGGAGGAAAAGATGGACGACTGTTTCTTCAACCCAGTGAAGTACACCGAGCACCGAACCGTCACGAGGAAGCTCATCCGAGCCGCGCGCAAGAGCATCCCGCCGGCGCCCACCCGGGTCGTCCGGGTATCCGTCACCGACCCGGACGCCACCGACTCCGACAGCAGCGACGACGAGGCCGCCGGCGACCCCTTCTTCCTCCCCCGCCGGCGCGTCAAGCGCTACGTGCACGAGATCAGCGTCGAGCCGGCCTCGCGCGGCGCCGGCGCGCTGCTGGCGGCCTCGATCTCTCGCAAGAGGCCGAGCCTCGCGCACCCGGACGCCCCGAGGAGGCCGCTGAAGGCGGCGGCGATGGAGGCGGCGACGGGCTCCGGGCGGAAGTTCCGGGGCGTGAGGCAGCGGCCGTGGGGCAAATGGGCGGCGGAGATTCGGGACCCGGCGCGTCGCGTGCGGCTGTGGCTGGGTACCTACGACACCGCCGAGGAGGCGGCCATGGTGTACGACAACGCTGCAATAAAGTTGCGCGGGCCCGACGCCCTCACCAACTTCGCGACCCCATTGAAAGAAACGGCCGTCACGGACGATGTCGACGCCGACATCGAAGAAGTCGCCGCCGAGGACAACATCATCACCGCGGCTTGCGGGTACGACTCCGGCGACGACTCGCGCAACCTCTCTTCCCCGACGTCGGTCCTCCACTTCCGGACGCAGTCGCAGTCCGGGGAGGAGGCCGAGCCGGCTGGACCGGCCCGACAAGTCGAGCCGGCGGAACCGGTACGGGAGGAGCCCGGGACGTCCAAGACGGCGGCGGAGGAGGAGGTCCGGGAGTGCCAGGGGGAGACGGGCGAGTTCGCGCCTCTGGACTTGCCGTTCCTGGAGGAGTTCTTCAACTTCGACCCGCCGGAGTCGACGCTGTTCGACGAGACAACGATAGGGACGTTCTCGGACCGGCTGCTGGCGGAGGACTTCATGAGCGACATCTTCGTCGACCAGCCGGAGGATTTCTTGTCGTTGTCCCCAATGGACATGTGTCAGGGGGACGATTACTTTCAAGATATCGGAGATTTGTTCGCATCGGATCCTCTCGTGGCGCCTTGAAAGTTCGAAAGTTTCGATTTTCCCAGAGAGAAAGAGAGAGAGATAGAGAGAGGAAGAAGAGAGAGACTGTCGCTGTCGGCTGGCAGGTTTTCCGGCTGGTTTGGGTACCGGCGGCGAAGGTCTGGCCGGCGGCTAGTTTTGCCAAGATCAAAAGAAATTTTGGAAGTAACGCTTTTTAATTAAATTATCTATTTTGTTTAGATTTTGATTAGGGAATATATGTGGTTAGTATTATTCGGGGGACTCGAGTGCAGCTGTGTTGAGATTTCATACCATTTCGCGAGGATAGTCACAATGACTAGGCCATTTTTTTCCTTTCCTTGATGGGTAGAATAATGGAGCAAGAGCAAGGCTTTTTCCCTTTCCCTTTTTTCTTCTTTTTTCCTTGTCTCGACAATATGTAATGTGTACGATTCCGAAGGATGATTGAAAATGAGGAAAAAATCAAAATGGCCAAGCCTTCTTCTTTTCTTTTTCTTTTTTTGGGTCTTTCAATTTGAATTATTAATTGCGGACAGGTACAGTAAAAGACCCTCCAAGTCAAATTCGCTAAACGGAGGAATGTAATCTGCTTTTTGGATCTTCTTGCGATATTTGGCTCGTTTATGAAGGGGGAAGATCTTATTCGGGGTCCAGAAGGGGCTTTTAATGTGTAATTTAATTTGGGTAAATGTGGAATTTCACGTGGAAATGCCGGCGTGGCATTCCTTTTTGCCACCCCAATCGAGCAGGCGCAATTGGCGGTCCGATCCGGTTTTGAACGGGTCAAGTCGGTGCGACTCGTGTGCCATGCCATCTCCCTATCGTTATTTTTATTTTTCTTTTATTTTTCTGCCTTTTTCGGCCTTTTTTTGCGGTGCTTTGACCGCTTTTTCCCCCCATCGTCCTCGCTTGGTAATTTCGCTTTTGCTCACCGGCCTAAAACGCCGCGCCGTTCCGTTGCGGAGTCGAAAAGCCAACTTTGGCCCGGACAGGCTTTAAAAAGCAAAGGGACAAGGATAAGAGGGCATTCGCATTACGTTGATTATATAAACCAATTTCTAACTTATAATAAGTGCACAGTAAAAATAATTAAATAATGCAAAAGGGGTACTAGAGAGCCCGTTCCGCCGTACTTGCGAATGTCACGCGACAAATTTTGAACGGTAAGTGCACTAAAGATGCCTGATTGGGAGATTATGGAATGACTAATCATGCCGCGGATGCCTTAATCCGACGTTAATCCTAAACATTAGTATTATTAAAATAAGAAGAAGGGATAGAAGAATATGATAAACGAGGTCGAGATTTTTTTTTTGGAATCGGACCTATCGGGAAATCGCTGTCGCGGGAATTGGAAAAAGGCCGGTCACGTTCGGTGTTCTCGTGCGGAAATCTCTGGCCTTTGCTTCCATATTACTCAAAGAAGAGGGGGTCGGAAAGGTTCGCATGATCATGTCCGGAAAACCCCACAGAAAAAAGGTTATTACATTTTTTCTAATGTGAAGATTTTCGATTTTCGTATCTCGGCCTATGGAAATCGAATGTAAAACCCACGTGCCCCCCCGCACGTACAGTAGTCGGTCGTTGAGAGTTTACTGTTGTCGTCCCATGATGGTGTCTCTTTAAACAGATCTTCAGCGCCCCTTTTCTCTTTTTCGGCCACCATCATAGCCTTCACGTAATCGTAATTAGGGCTTGTCATAACCGGTTTTGCTTTCAAGATGTATCATTGTACTTTTGTTAATCGGGTTGTTCTGTATATCCATTTGGAGAAACTAAACGGTCCAATGTCACGGGATGACATGAATAAAATAGATTAGCGAAAAAAATTGAAAAATTTATGGTACATATAAGAAAAAAAGCTAAATAGTTGGCAATTTATCTCACCAACCCAATACAAGGAAGTGCGGTCCAAGCGATGGGATATCAATGCTATTACCTTTTTTTTTGTAACATTCAAATTTTTCAAGAAAATTACTCGGATCAGATTTAGTTCTACTAGTGACTTTTGCCTTCTTTGGCAAAGTATCATTCTAAATTAAATGGGGAAATGACGTATTATGTATACCTAAACTGGTCATTTTCCAAATGATCCTTCTGTACTATTTATATAATGTTTTGTTCATTATATACACATATGCATATATTTATATATGTATATTTTCTTTTTGCCCCCACGAAAATAAAGGAGGAGCTCTCTTTTAAATGGTTAACCACCTCGAGGAAAAATTTCCAAAAGAAGTTCGTACACCTATTGACCTTTTCACCCGCATCGATGTCGTGGGGGAGAGATTCATTTATTACGCTGTACTAAGAATTCTGTCTCTTTATAAATGGACATACTATGCTCCTCAATCTCAATAATTTTAGTCGACGGAGTCGTCATGCCATGATTTATGGGGCTCTTTCTTCCAAATGTTCTTTAAAATTGCTCCCTTTGATTATTTTTGGGGAAAAGTTTAAATGAGGGTCAAATAGTGATCGTTTTCTCAAAAGAGGATGTAAAATGAATCTTAATTCAAATAACGCTCCAAAGTGTCCAACTAAGCCTTAAGTAAGCCCCCCAAGCTTACTAATCAGCTAATCTTTTGTTGGCTTGCAAGAATTTTCATCTCACATGCTTGCCGGATGGTGAAGAGTTGGACAATTAGTTGTCGCGGCTCTCATTGAGGCGAAATTCCTGGAACGGTTTAAGGGATTGCTAAGCGAGCATGAAGCCGGCGCTTAATCTTGTTATAGGTTCTCTCAAACCATATCAAACACAACTTAGTTTCCTTAATGAATTATAAAATTTTATTTTTATTTGAGGAGTTGCCGCTAACCTATTAGAGGATGATTAGAGGCCAAAGAAAATGTGGAAGGATGTTTTACTTTTGCGATCTAGAGATTCGGCCTAGGGAAGTTGATTACACTATAAATTTATCTAACACCCAAAATCAATACCTTTTCTCTTTTATGTGAAAACATATTTCATGTCCTGTGATCTATTTTGTTATTTTTTTTAAGACGTATAAGTACGAGTGATCATGAAAGATACTCGTATGACAAAGTTTTAGTTAAGATAATATCTAAGCAAGATATAATTATCACAAAACAAGTAACGTCCGGTCAAGAAAAAAATAACTCGAGTTTTTTATTGGAGAAAATTTAAACACCGCATTGTTATTAAGCCTTGGAATAGGAATCCCGTGAGCTGTGCATAAAACTAAATGTGCATTAAAATACATTAATAAATATGAATTCCTTGTATAGGTTTTAAAAATAAATGCTAAACAAGGAGAACGCAATTGACATTTGTTTGGGAGGCTGTGTGGAGTAGAGTCTCTCATTCTTGCTCTATCCTAATGGACGTTGAATTTTTGCAAAAAATGTACACAAGAATTATCTATAAAAAAAAAAAAAAAAAAAAAAAAAAAAAAAAAAAAGGTTGCTAGTGCGAGCGCTTGGAACCATGTCTCTCCACTATGAATGAGAGAGACTAAATCATGCTTTAAAGAGTCGATTTGAGGGTTCTCTACTTAAATTCGGATCACTTAAAAAGAATCCAAGAGAGATTTTATTTAGGTGTATGCATGTGTACCATCTTAAAAATATTTTTATTCAGCGGGCTAGTATGTTCAAGGTCTTATTTGAAATCAAGTTAGCAACCTCATAATCTTATTTAAAACAAGATTTGTCATGGACCATCTTTAGAGAAAAACATTCACACTTTAGGTCCTCATTCAAAAATTTTCCTCACTTTGGGCGAAATGAAACAATAATTCAGTCCTTCTAGCGATCGCACGTGGGTCAAAATGGAAAGGAGTGCCTCTATCGATTCATAATATCCTTTTTCTTTTCCCTCTTAAAGAATGCAATGCCATTAAAATTGGTCGGAGTAGAGCCATCTCTCTCCAAATCATGAAGCAAGATAGTTTCACATTTTTCCTTTCCTACTATTTTATAAATTAAAGGACACAGAACTTTTATCCCGAGCTCCGTGTTCTTATCTATAATAGAAATAGAATAAAGAGAAAAAGTCTCTGAAATTAGTGCGTAAATATGCAAAAAGCACATGCATTCACCACGTATGGCGTTGGACCATCAATCTCACAACCTATCAATCCAGCTCCAAATATCCCAATTGCTTTATCAATTACTTTTTCGATAATTTTGGACGACAGCCATTGCTCTCATGAATCATGAGCTTTAAAAAAGTAAAGTTTAGCTACAACATTAGAGCACAACTCGTCCGCAGCATAAATTCATCGAGAGAAGTCTAATTATGAATGTAAGTCGATAATTGTTGGGAGTCTTATCACTGAGCATCTTTCCCCTCCAAGACAATGCTCATCATATATTTTCGGGAATATTATTGGATAATTCACACATGAAAGATATCAAAATCGAATAAGATGCGGTTTCAGTCGATATAAGAAAACTTTATTTACTCAAAACCATTTTTCTTGCTCTTGACTTTATAATTATCTCAAGACAACCCAGTTACTAATCTTTTAGTCAAATCTTCACATTAACTAATTAAATTTCGACAATATGCACGTTGGACATCGTGGTAATGATGTGGTGATATGATCAGACAGATTGCCCTTTCGGAACCATCAAAAGCTTTCAGATGTTTCTTCTGAGTGGCCAGGGTCAAAGTAGGTGAAATAATTACTATTAACGAACTACTACTTTTGGCAAAAAAGAAGGGACATAATAAGTCTCAACAGTAAGCAAAACTGACGTCTTTTTGGGTGATACACCAGATCGATGGTAATCTCCACCAGCCAATGACCGCCTTTTAAATTACGCATCGACTGCATCTCTGTTGCCCTTTTGTAATTTCGTTGTATGTCGTGCATGCTGTCCGTTCATGATATATATACACCATATCTTGGAAAGAGGTACAAGAGAGGGGAAAAAATATGGGTCTGGTGTAGTTCTTTTGATCACAAGACCCGATTACATTGATGACTTTGCAACCATCTTGGGGAAGTTGATGGCACCACGAATGTTCCTTTTGGATCGACCCAGTCGCTCACAATCGAGTTGGGTATTCAAAACACTAATATAAAGGTTAGAAATCTTGAACAAGATTCTCCTACGACCGTATGTGTGTGTACATATAATGATTCCAATAATCCTAGGGTTGGCATAGTTAGCTCGGGCACCAAGAGATTTTTATCTTAGGACTTGGAGGCAATCTATTCAAATCTCATTAAATGTATAAATATTATAACTTGCGAGACCACCTGCATCAGCTAAAAGTTTGTGATTTGGAGGTGGAAAAGAGAGTAGGTGAGACTGGGGTGAGAGATGGGGAGAATGGGAGTAAAATCTGAAGTGAAGGGTGGAGGATGGAAAAGAGAGTAAATGAGATTGGGTTGGGAGATGGGCAAAAGAGAAAAGTTTAGAACTGAATTAACACAATTTTTCCGGATCATGTTAAATAAGAGAAGGGAAAAAGAGGGCCTAATCCGAAATTGAAAAGAGAGTAGGTGAGATTGGGGTGGGAGATGGGGAGAATCCGAAATTGAGGAAATGGACGGAAGGAGATGAGGAGAATCCGAGTGAAAGTGAAGGGTGGAGGATGGAAAAGAGAGTAGGTGAGATTGGGGTGGGAAATGGGAGGCAATCTATTCAAATCTCATTAAATGTACAAATATTACTGTTTGCAAGACCACCTGCATCGGCTAAAAGTTTGTGATTTAAGCTATGTATAGGATTGGTCAGTCCTACTCTAAATTTGCGAGACCACCTGAAAAAAAAAAAAAAAAAAAAAAAAAAAAAAGCTATGTATAGGATTTGTAGAGTATTTCATGAATTTTCAAATAATCTGATTTTTATGCCAATGCTCGTGAGCTTAAATAATAAAGATGTGAATTAAAAATAAACAACGGCAGTGTTGTATTTTGAAGTCCTTATTAGAATGATCATATAACTCTTAAGTTTGACATGATCGATGAAGGTGTCATGAGATTTTATCACCGAAATTATGTTCAAGTCTCACTATTGCATGCGAATTGTAGCTTGCAAATGTATATGCACATATCAAATGTCTAAAGTTAATTAATTGTTAAGGATTATAGGGTGTTTCATGAGTTTCCAGATAATCGAGTATTATAGGGTGTTTCATGAAGTTCGAGATAATCGAGTCTTTATTTCCGTAATTTTGGGTGTTTGTTTATAAAGAGATGATGATTTAGTGAATTAAACATAAACAAGTGCAGGTGCTGACTTTAAAGTTCTCATTAGTACGACCGAGTGATATTATCTCTAAAATGATATTTCTTTGTGTACGAATTGCCTTCTCGGATGCATCTCAGACAAATCTGGCTAATAGCAATTATCGTTTTCTACTTATTGCTTATTTACTAAATTTTGGGACTGCTGCTGGCTTTTTTTGGGTCAAAGAGTGCTGCCAGGATGGATGGAAGGAAAAGATCAGATTTCTGGCCACAGATAGAGGCACGTAATGCCGGCCGCAAAGACACATCCATATCTGAAAAATTAGTAATTTATCTTCTTCTTTTTTGCCTAAATATTTGATTTAGTTGTGCATATCTTATGAATGGATTAAGAAAAGACCCCTAATTTGTCATTTTCGCTCACCATACTAAGCAGATTCTATCTGCAAAGCCAAAGGAAAGTCCAAACGACATGCTGAGTGAATGAACATCTTCGGCATTATGTTCAAAACACGTGGGGGAAACATACATGCGATGTAAGCATCCGGTCAAAGTTAACCCTTTGAAATCTGATGCTCGATTCATCCAATTTTGATTCCCACCGAGCGTTTTGAGCAACCAAACGGATCAAAGCCAAGTCATGATGAACGAGCTCCCGTGTCGATCGCAAATTCAGCACGATCAGTGGCAATCACAGCGATTTGGCCACACCATCTTGATCCGAGGTTGACCGATCGAAAGGTGTGTGGACGACAATGGCTCTCGTGTAAAATGGAAGAGCATATAGGGACCCATGAAATCAAAACTTTCTGCCGAGGGGAAAATGCAAGACCATGAACGTGGCATGATATGATCTATGTGGACTTTTGTCCCTTGGAATCATCATGTGGGTCGTGGAAATGGTCTGATGTGATGTGGGAATCCCAGAACAATGTTTGACATTGGCTATCCCTCTTCTCGTCACCTCTTATAGAAATGTCACTTCGTTTCACATGAAATAATTCTTGGGATGACAGAAACCGAATTATAAAGCTAATTTGTTGTACTAATCAATTTTGTGAGCGAGCATTTAATATACCTAACTCTACCATTTTCACTTTCTCATCCTTTTTCTTTCCCTATGCCATATGAAGAAATAACATAAGATTTTCCGCATACGATTGGATTGGTCATGCTTAGCAACAGGCTCTTCATTAGTTAACTAGGGAGTGTTTCGAACACTAAAGTAGTCACTTCATAGATGATAACTTCCACACAAACATACATTTAGAAAGTAATGGGCAGCAATTATCAAGAGACTAGGTTTCCTCGATAAAACCCATTCCTTCTTCATCCCGCTTCCATCCCATTCATTTGTTGCGCAACGGAAGCATCCTAACTCCAATTAGGTTTTATATCATTTCAGAACAAATCGAAAACATCTCACACCTAGTTAGAGCGTCATGTAATGTGCATAACAACATTTGCCAGGCTTCCATAGTGGTCGACTTCACTAATCTAGCTAGCATCGACCATCCTCTTCCTCATACAATTGGGTCATCCTAGCTGTACGAATTAACAATCATTTTGCCAACCCAAACAAGATAAAAATTTTCACCCCGAGGAAGATCTTTTTTTTCCTTTTTCCGTGTCCCCAAAACCCACCAAATCAAATCGATGGCCCACGATCGGCAACTTTACAGCGAACTAAAGAAGAAAAAGGAGGAGGACAAAAAGGAGGGATGTCCTCTTCTAATCTTGTGTGGAAAAAAGGGCGAATGTCTTCATGCATCCAATGGGGGGAAGTCAAAGGATGTGCCCAAAAGCTTTCCAAACACCCTCCAAATTATAAGCCTAATTATGCGTTCAAACCCCCACTTTTTGCCCCCCACTTAAAACGAATAATCCTAACATTCCCCTCCAATCCAGTAAATGCAAATTTGGCGTTTTCTCCTTTAAACGGCGTGTTGACTTTTCGTTGGGTTTTTCAATGTGGGTGGGGGGTGAATTCGAGTTGGATTTGTTGAGGGGGGATTGATTATGGTGGAAAAAGGGAGAGCGCAATGTTCATATGCTGTACACCGCGAGGGGACTCGATGACGTCGATGTGTTCGCCACTAAAATGGTCGTGCCTCTGCTTTAAAGGACACTTTCTTTATGACAAGTCGGCCTTCCCATGGTTCGAACATTTCACACCCATGTCTTACCCGGCGCATTTGAATTATTACGAGGTGGTGATGGATTTTTGGCCTCCTGAGCTTCGCGTCTTCCCGTCCACATATCGGAAAAAAGGATTGTCCTTTTGCATTAGATTTGCTTCATCAAAGCCCGTCCCACGCTTGACGATCTTGAGTCTTACAAGTCACCGGATTAAGAACAGATAAGTTAGGATTTCCAAACAAACTGGTCCTTAGCTAATACTAAACTACTCGTTAATGAAGTCAAACTAGGACTTTACTTTTTCGGGACTCTCCTTTATCATGACCTCTTTTATGAGGTCATATAGAGTCTACAAGTTGGGCCGAAGTTGAGTAATATGGGTTCGTCCATGCTACGGTCACATTATTAAGCGAGTGTCCTGGTTTAATAAACCAAATTAAATCTCAGGAGGATCACTCGAGGTCTGGAGAGTTCTGCATTTAAGGAACGGTGGTTCTAAATTCTCGCTTCACCAAGTATTCGCATGAAACGTGGGAAACAAGAATTTCTTGCACCAGGTTCGATGTTGATATTGGACATTTGGCATTGAGTCGCCAGCTTTAATCCCTCCCGGCCAGAACCATATGGATCGCATATTTATGGAGGCGTAGCAATGTGCAGACCTTATGGCAAAGAAAGGGTCGGCACCTACCAAGTACCCTAGGGATCGTGGAAGAACCGCCGGTAGATATTTTGCAACTTCATGGAGCTCGACCCCAGAAGCTGCTGCTTCGCTAAACCTGTTAAAATTTCCTCGTGTGGAGACTGTCTTTATCTTAGGACCCTTGTCCTTTTTGTTGGTACCCAAAACAAAAAAGAGAGGCAGAAAGGGCAACGTGGAATGGGGGAAAACCAATAGTTAGATTGACAATATTCATCATACATATTCCCATCACAAGATCTGGAAGAAAGATAAGTCCACTTTACATAAACAACATAAGCACAATTGTCAAGGAATGAAAGAGGAGAGAGGAGGAGATGCAGCTAACAGCTTATAGCTGCCCCCTTGAAACTTTGCACTTGCTCTCTCGTCAAGTCTTTGAATCTTCGATGAGATCATCCGCATTTTTCTGCCTGCGAAGTTTCAACTTCCAAGCACAAAAACATGAAAAGGAAACGGAAGCATAAACCCCCGTCGTTCGCATCTCTACTAGAAGAATATGTCCAGCCTAACACATAGAACCTAAGTACATGAGAATATACACGGCAAATTCACTAAAGTTCCTAAAGAAAACTGCATCATCATAACTGTGATGCCAATGATTCCATTCCTCAAAGTCTCGTGGGAAGTAATGGCAAAGAGATTGACAAATAAAATTCGTAGACCTCAAGTTAACCCCGGGCCACCAACACATCCAGTTGGCCCAAACTACCTCTAGATGATGATTCCCCTTGCTTGAGAGTCTTCCTCACATTAAAACTGTAGTTATCACCTTCATGCCTATGTTTGAGTTCTTTATAAGCTACTTTATTGAAATGCAGCAGTGTCATCATAGTAACAGTAAATAATGCAGCATTTCCCAGTACTCCACCCATAAAGGACTTCCTTGCAAAATTGAAACTGGAAATTAGGGCTTTGATCAGAATGTTAGACCTGTTTCCATGATTCACCACGTTCTGCCCGGATGAACCGTTTGCGGCACCGAATAGATTATCGCATGAAACAAAGCGACTGGCATCACAAACGTCTCCAACAAAAGCTAGGGCTTCCTCAATTACTTTATATTTCTTACCCTGGTGTTCTGCCAATCTCATTGCAAGAATAATGCGACTTTGTTCTAATCGTGCAAGTGCAGCATCTCTCTCAGCACGTTGCTGTAATTGCACAGTCTGTGAAGCAGAACAAAGTGACATTAGTGCACCCATAGTCAATAATACTAAGCATGATCCTCACCACATAAATATATAAATGCTTGTTATGATGCCTCATGAATCCTGACAGACCCATTTCTTCAACATGTACCAAATGAACACTCATGCTGTTTACCAAAAATTTCAACTTAATGAGAATCAACTTTCGGCACTTAACTCGCGCAGCCTAAAACAAGAGCAACTTTTGCATGACAATCACTTTTGCTTACACTGCAGTAAACTTAGGGAATCTCAACCAAAATTTCCATCAAATCACTCATGAAAATGGCAGACAGTAGTTAACAGAAAGAAATACATATCTGGGCTGGACAAGCCACATGGTGTATGCAATTAAATTTCTTTAGCTGATCAAGAGATCGAGAATTTATCTTCAATGGCTAAAAGAACTAGGATATATATCTAAAATTTCTCAGTTACTTGTAACCAGGGGCTCTGCCAAGCTCTAGCCTCAGTTCTCTGACTTGAAGTTTATCAGCAAGATTTTCTTGCATTCTCTTTCTTTGGACTTATAACCATCATCCAGATTTCACTCACTCCAATGTGCATGATGCATCTGCCAAAATAATTCAACAGGTCCTAACCTCATATATACATCTCACAAGCTCAATTGAGAACATTTACAGCTTAGCCTCCAAACGCCCCAACTAATCTAATCCCAGAAGTTGATCATAACATGTGCCCGAACGGACGACCCACCTGTGATATGTTACCAAACCCAAAGGCCTCTGTAGGTCAAATTTCCTCAATTTCAGCAAAAACAGGAAAAATAAGAAGCAGAAACACAGACAACAGTCCAGCTTCTTCTTTCTAGGTTCTTCCAATATAAAGTTTTTCTGAGAATCAATTTTCTGTCACAACATCATTTTTCTTCCTATATTGCGGACAAGATGGGACATCAAACCCCATGTAATACTACAACACCGACAACCGAACCCTTCCCATCTAGGTCGTGTTCTATAAATGGATCCTCTCACTCCATTCCTCTTTGCTCTCTATTATATCCACCTTCGTATCATTTGGCCGTGAACCCAATATCATGTTCAGGATTAGTTTTGCAATATCAATTCTCATTTCAGTCACTAATCAATGTTAAGACAAATTCATCCCATATAAGTTAAAGCACATAAATCAGCAAGAACTGGCCTTTGCACTTAAAGTCACAACCAACGATTTTGCTCGCAATAAAAATTACTTTACACAGTTTACGCTCGAGTGCAAGCTAATCCAAGGGAGTCCTCAAGCGTGCAGACATATTTCTACTGGGGGAAAAAAAAAAAGAAAAAGAAAAAAGGACGGAAATTCAAATCCAAGACTCACATGAAAAAACTCGAGCTGGTCCTCTAGATTCTCCAGAGCGGTGCGAATGGCGTTGAGGCTCTTGGCCTCCCGCACCGCCTCGTCGTAGACCCCGAACTCCTTGACGAACACGTACCCGCCGCCGGTCGCCCCCCGATTATCCTCGGCGGCGGCGGCGGCGGCGTCGAACTGATGCTTATTCGGCGGCGGCTGCTTCTGAGGCGGCGGGGGCTCCGGTTTGCGCAGGGCCTTGACGGAGTTGAGGAAGTGAGCGCGGGAAATGGAGTGGATGGCGTCGCTGAGCTTGTCGTGCAGGTCCCAGATCTTCTCCAGCACCGCCTCCACCTCATCCATCTCCATCTCTCATCTCCCGACGACGATGAAGAAGAATTCGAAGCAAATGGATTCGAATCCGACTCTAGGGTTTTGGTATCCCCCTCTCTTTTACCGCCCCTTTTTTTGGGGGCTTCAACAAATCTCGAATTCGAGCCGCCCGGTTCGTCGTCGTTTTGGTTCGCAGCTAGGGAGGGAGAAGCGGACGTAAAGTCCCGGCGAAAACGGCGCTCCGTATTGGACATGTTCAACCGCGGCTTTCGCTTCACCCGGAAGGGACACGTTTCGCCCTCTCACGAACTCTTCCTCCATTCCTTTTTCCTTGGGGTGAGGCATGGGTTGTACTAAAATCAATATGATCGTAACCATGAAAAATTCTCAAATCCCTACCCAATCAAAAACTCTAAATTAATATATTTATGATAAATTTATCATCTATTAATTTTCTTAAATTTAGATAAATATCATGAAAAATCATAATTTAATTCAAAACTAGTACATTTGTCAATTGCTATGTGTTGTCTAATTCGATAATTTGATATTAAAATATAATAAAAAGTAATAGAATGTAAATTTTTCACAAGTAGGAACTCAAAAGTGGATTGGAACTAGCGGTTCCCAAGAGAATTAATCCAATTCTTAGTTCCAATTTATTGAAACTAATGGATACCGATCTAATTCCCCATTCTAGGTGTGGAATCATCGCCCGAACCAAACTAAACCAGTAATATATAAATAGATATTTAATTTTTAAGAAAAAGTTCGAAAAAAAATTTAAGAAAAATAGAAACCTTAAAATCTCTAATTTAAAGCTCAATTCCTATTAATCTAATGCTCGTCTCGCCTCACTCTTATCTCATCTAAGTTGTCTCCTTATCTTTTACTCACGCCTCAATTCTTAGACTCAATGCCCATCAACTCATGGCCAATCTTTTTGCCGATATTGCAATTAAGAATAGAGAAGTTCTTTTTTCTTTTTTCTTTACTTTAATTTGTTGGAAAATGTTGGCAAAGCCTAGTGGAACCTGTTCCATAGATCCACTTGGAAGCTGGATTGTGACAATTTGGCCATGAAATTGACGGGCAATTCCCAACTCCAATTTTTTTTTAACGGGTCCATAGTAGGCGATTCCCGATTCTGGGATGGGAATTGTCCATTGCCCGGTTCTGGGATGGGAACTATCCATTGGGACCATATTCATCTCTCGTTACAAGTGTACCAATTTGGAGTTTTTCATGATATTAACCTTCTTCTTTGGGTAAAAGACACTGGTAATCTTAGATTTATGGGTTGATACCATAAAAAACCTTAAACCATACTACACTTGTGTCAAACTTACAAAAAATTGACATAAATTTCCACGTGAATTTATTATATCAATTAAATTATTGTCATTTGTTATCCAGCTCAGTAATTTTATGGTAAAAATTTGATAGAAGCTAATAGAGGGTATATATGTTATGAGTCTATTGGTTTGGAATTTTTGGCGAACAAAAATTTAGTTCGGAATAAATTTATCACGAGGGTATTGATTTTTAGTGGTATTAATCCTAAATTCAATTTGGCCTTAGAAACTTTTTTTGTGTGTGTTTAATCAAGTATTTTTTTTTTTTTTTAAGCTTTGCTAATATAGCAATCCTTTGGGTACTGTGAGAATAACAGCTTATTGTGAGTCACAGATTTTTAAAGAAGTATGTCCCATAACAATTTATAATTATTTGTTATATGATTCTTTTGTAATACAAAATAACTGTTATTCTCACGGTTCATTAAAAATTATCACGCAATCATTTCTTTTTTTCTTTTTCTTTTTTTTTTTACTTCTTAATTTAGACCGAATAAAATGGATGTAGCTTCAGAATTGGGCCGGCTCATCCTTAGTGATCTCGACTAGGCTTATCTTGTTGACCAAACTTGTGCCGGTTTGAAGAAATAATGCCCCCTCTTTCACGCCAAATCGAACCGGAAGATGGACAGGTCAGGGAGAGCATTAGAAGAGAGCATTGAGGTAGAGATCTCTTATTGAAAAGCAATTATTATTCGACAAATGAGATGACGGACCATATCAAGACGTTCATACATACATAAGCTTGGAAACATAGAATTTTAATTAAGACAACGTACGACCTCTTCTCATCGTTGCGTTGAGCTTGATAACATTCTTATTTCTTATGTAATCATGTTTATTCTACTGACCAAAAAAAAAAAAATCATGTTTATTCTCTCTGAGTTAATCGATATGCAGTGCCACCGCTCCTTGAAGAAAGATTAAGCTTGTTAAGTCAAGCTCCGGCCGTCGTGCACGCCCTAAATGACAACCGACCGGCCCTCCGTCTGCGCCTCCGACGTCTCCATCTCACCATGGCGCATGCCCTCGTCCTCCCCCGAGATCTCCTCCAACGACCTGCCTTTGGTCTCGGTCACCATGAACGTGCAGCAGAACCCCAGCATGTTTACGAACGCCAAAAATATCATGGCGCGCTTTATTTTGTGCGGGTTTTGGCTGAGCGTGTAGCTCTGGACCCCGAAGGCTGCGACCAGCGCCCCCGCCTTACCAGCCGCGGCGCTCATGGCGTGGCACGTGGACCTAACGCGGGTGGGGAACAGCTCGGCCGGGAGAACAAAAGTCGTGCTGTTGGGGCCGAAATTCGCAAAGAAGAAGGTCGACCCGTACAGAAGCGCGAACAGCCCTGTCTGGTGTTTAGCAGGGTCACAGAGGTCGGTATAGTTGATGCCAATGATAAGCATGAATACAGACATCATGAAGAAGCCGGTGAGCTGGATGTAGAAGCGACCGATCTTCTCGATGAAGAAGACGGTGAACCAATATCCCGGGAATGTCCCAAACAAGGCAACCACGAACATGGCCTTAGAAATCTGAAACACTTCCCGGATAGCATTGACATTGGCCGGCTTAGATATGAGGTGCGTGTTCTGGAATATGTCTTTCTGTGCCAGGTTTTGGCTATAGAAGGCAATGTCCAGCAAGAACCATGTGCTCATTGTGCCAAGGAGATGCATACCATGCCTCCGGTTAAACTCACTTGAGAACAGTTTGTAGTCATTGTTCGCCTTGAATTGGCCCAACCTGTCTTGATCGTCTGGAATTTCGATGTCCAGGACCCGGCCCATGTCCGCAGCGGCTTGTTTGGCATTCCCTTCTATGAGTGCGGTGTACCGACCGGTCTCGGGCATTTTCATTCGCCAATAGTAAGTCAGTAAGGCCGGTAAAGCTCCAAGCATGAGGATGATCCGCCATAAGAAATCCGCTTCTGGTTGTGTAGAAAGCACAGGATTGTCGTGATATGCTGGGGCGTTATAGTAGCTGAGGAACAATGTGGAAAGGATCATGGAAACGAGCCCCGCGAAAATAATCCCGACACCCTGCATAGCGAAGACCGCAGCTATAAAAGAACCCCTAGATTTCTTGTTTGCGTACTCGGACATGATGGTGGCGGAGAGAGGGTAATCGCCGCCAATCCCGAATCCTAGCCAGAATCTGAAGAAGCAGAGCGTGGTCATGACGGATTTCGCGGTGGATCCAAAAGAAAGGCCGGAGCAAATGGCACATATGACCATAAGAATGAGGGTGATCCCGTAGACCCGTTTGCGACCGAACTTGTCACCGAGCAAACCGAAGAAAAGTTGACCTGCTGGGGTCCCTATCAGGGCAACGCCGATTACGAAGTTGTTGACGTTAACTGGGAGTTTCCCCGGGGTTGGTAAATAAGGATTTGAGTAATAAAGGCGACCCAAGAGCTTCGTGACCGGGGTGATGCAAAACAGGTCGTAAGCGTCCGTGAAGAAGCCCATACCTACAGTTACAGAGTCAGGAAGTTGTTTCAGAAAGAGTCATCGTATATAGAATACGGCAATACATAGGTAACCTTTACACGAGTTCGGAGGATCTATAATGATTCCCTGGTTATAATCTCGTCGATAATGTTTTCAAACTCAGGAGGCGCTCAGACCAGCTTTCTCTAGAGCCTAGCACATGACACTCTTGTTACCGTCGGAGTTTCAACCGGCTTCCTCCTTCTCTAGTGTTGGAGTTTCAACTCGAACCCCTCGAAAAGCTTTACGAAATCTCCGAGGTGTGGCTATTCATTACGTACGCCAAGGTTTAAATAAACCACGATCTCAGCACAAAGTTGATAAGCCAGCATTACCTGCGATTACAATGGACGTGATGTGGTACCATTGCGTGCGAGCCGTGTCGAGAGCATGCAGAACTGCTAAACTGCTGGAAACCATTGATAACTTCCTTCTCTCTCGGCTCTTGATCGATAATGGCTCGATCGTCTTCGGTGGTCGCCCTTTGTTCTCCTGTCCGTCTTATAGCAGGAGGTCGCGAAGGAAAGCGACCGCGGAATGATGTCCGGACGCTGGCGTTTTGGCCTATGCCTCTGAGGAAACGACGAGGTGGGTATTGTAGTGCGTAAATTATGTGCAACCCAAGATCTCCATAATCAGAACATAAACATGCAATTGCGAATTGAAGGATCAACGCACCTATTTTAGGATCCATCGTCTTTCTTGAAGTGAAGCGTTAAAGTAACGGCCCTTAGGTGAGGATATGTGAGATTAGGGCTAGAGGAGAAACTTGGGCACTATTTATAGAGTTTCAGTGAGTCCTCATTACAGCCAGCTCAACTCGGCCCACACTAGCCAGTCCCATATTAGATTAATTAAGAAACCTTCTATCTCACCTAAGACCAAATCCCGTAAAACGGTAAACGTTAAACGGTAAATTACAACAACAATATCAATTAATTTAGTCCACAAATCAAGAAAACTCTTACAAGTATCGCCAAGCATATTCCATCTTAGTATCGATATTGCGATTATCGATTCATCACTCGAAGGTTGATTAGCCAAGGGTTGTTCGTGCATGGTTCGTACCAAGCGAAGGGGATGTGGTGCGATGTGATCATCGTAAAAGACAATCGGCTGAATAACTGCAAAAGCTCAGGTCGAGCCTCCTAAGCTGCTTACGACTTTAACTAGGGTTAAAAGCCTCGAAGAGTACGGCTGGAATATCTAGCCAAGGCATATAATGAATAAGTCCTCGGCAGAACCTAGTTACTACTTTAATTAGGGTGAAATGGTTATCATAGTTGGGGTGAAAGTGTTTGATCGAGACGCCATATTATAAGCTTAGTGCAAAATTTTGCGATACAAAATTTGGTATTCTTTGTATATCCTAACTTATTTTAACACTGAAGATCGATTGTTTATTGTCAAATTTAGAGACAATTGAGATCTCATTATCATCCCAAAGCATTGGGTTTATGCAGCTATTTCTTTGGATTGAGTTATCCAAGTACTTGTGGGGTTGCAATATCACTATTTTTTTTTTCTGAATATTTTGGGTTTTTTAATAAGTTTTCATCGGCTTGTCAATGACTACGTGAGCGAAAATAAGGTAAATTTTTAGGACTCCCAATCTATGTAGCACGGACACTCTCCGGAAGCCTTCGTGTCGTGTCCGACACTCCGACACGTGTCCGACACGCTCCGACATGCTTCGACACGCGGTCAACGAGTGTCAAAAAATCTGACACGTAGTCAACTCTTTCCGACACGCTCCGACACGCGAGTCTAGAATTTCGACATGCTGTTCCGACACGCACGGGGTTAAATTTAAAAATTTCTAATACTTGAGGGGTGAAAATATAAATATATACAAAAAGAAGTAATAAAATTGCTATAAATATACATGCACGAGGTCAATATTTTTTTTTTTTCAGTTTTGTTTTTTTAGAATTGTTTCTTTTTAAGTATTTTACTATGAAAGAAGTAATAAAAAATGCTATATATGATAAATAAATAAATTTAAAAATATCATTTCAGCATTTTTCTTCAAACAATATTTTTTCCTCTAAATTTTGTGTATTATTGCAATAAATTAAAATAATGAATGATATTATTTAATATTTTTTGTGTAACTTAATTTTAGGCTATTTTTATTATTATTTATTTATGTATTTATATATATAAATATATTTAATATATAACGTGTCGGAACGTGTCGAAATTCTCTATTTTTAAAAAATGATGTGTCGATGTGTCGTGTCGTGTCGTGTCGCGTGTCGCGACCTATCTTTTTACTTTGGCCAAGGTTGTCGTTTCGAGAGGGATAAAACGTAGGCAATGAATAGTTGCTCGGAGGGAAATGAGAGGTGACGGCACCGTTACTCCTTGGAGAGTAACGGTTCTCAAGGAGACCGAATTCCTTGAGAGGTGTGACATTTGGTGGGTCCCACCAAGGGAATTCGATAAATAAAAAAATAAATCAAATAAAAAACGAGAAAACAGTACTTACTAGAAACATCATCAACATAATATATCTTTAAATAGAATTTAGAAAGGAGGATTTGCACGTTTTTATTATAAGACAAAATAAATGTTGGATTTCTATTAATAATACTTCTATGATTAAGCATTTTTTACACTTGCAATCTTGAATGAAAATATTCATCAATGAACAAAATAAATATGATTATCAAAATAAAGAGTTGAATACCTAATTTACATAGCTTAAAGCCATCACGGACCAAGTTATCCAAAGTTAACTGAATAATCAAAATTAGGATCATCTTGTGACTAGTAAAAATGAATTTTATATTAAAATTTAAGTATATTGAATTTATTCGATTAAAATTTTTTACCTCAATGCTTTTTCTTTTGTACAACCCCACTTTTTTATCATGCTAGCCAACTTTCAAATTTTTCCGATAAAAAAAAAAAACCTTTCAAACACTTATTCGGCAATTCTTTGAAATCTCATTAAATTAAGTCAAAACGCATGTGTGACTTGCTAATTTGACTTTTATTATATTTAGAATTAGTGAAAATATTTTCACAAGTACTCTGCAAAAGAATGGAGTTTTATATTTAAGTAGTCATGCAAAGTATTAATGGGCTAAGCAGGAATTTTCATCCTCTTTATGGAAAAAATAATAATTATTTAATATATGAGAATATTCTATCATGATTTTTTTTTCCAAATTTATTTTGCTGGTTGCCATTCTCATTGAATGGGAATTTATGGTCCACAAGACATCATTATTCTCAGAGAATAACGGTACCGTACTGTTAGCAAGGCCCTTCGTTTGGATGTCCATTTGCATGGAAAGTTCTTCGAATTTTTGGATTACCTGCGGATTAAAAAAGAAAAAAGAAAAAAGAGGATTGAGTTGTGGAACTACACCGTACTGTTAGCACAGGCCATGGTGTACAATGTCACAACATTGTGTCACCTATTATTTAGGATTATTCAAATCCTGTCCGCTGTCGGGGAGATATAATTCTCACATAACCAGATTAGCAGGTGTGAATTACATTTGTACAATATTAGAAGTGTTCTCTAAATCATCACATAAAAATTACTTATTCTTCAAATATTTTGAAAATATCATCGAATGAATAATGGATTTTGCTCGCCGGCTTGTTAATCACCCAAAATGTTCGTAGTTAACACCTCCATTTTTTTCGCAAGCCCAGGTAATAAATCCTACTTTAAAAATCTCACGTGATTTTCATTACCCTCATGTAAATAATAAGCACCTCAAGCGAAAGTTGATGATAGAAAAGTAATCGATAATTTAATATGATAGAAGTTGATAAGTCACTCCAATTTTGGCTGATGATTTCATACGAAAATCAATAATGAAGCGAGAGTAAGTCCCCCACATAAAAAAACGGCGAGTCAATATGAAAATTGCTAATTTGCAAAAGCTGAAAGATGGAGAACCGCTGATCATTATCTTTACCATCAGATTTGTGATACTTAGTGACACTCCAACACGAAAATATTTATATATTTTTTGGATACGAAGCAATATAACTTAATCTACGGTCAATAATATGGCATTATTTTATTTTAGGTATTAACTAAAGAGGGTGTGAATTCATTGCGATAAATGTTCCACGTGGCACGGAAATCGATTTGAATGAGCAGCTCCACATTATTACTCAGCAATTTCCTGGCAATATATTCCCGAGAATATTCACGGGTAAAGCAAGAATATAGAAATTTCCATAACAATGTTCCTTATTTGTCTATGCAGGCGAATTCTCCAACTTTACCGACCAAAAAAAAAAAAATTCTCCAACTTTTTTTTTGGTCTTGGAGGCTACTCTGAATAGGAATTTTACGCGTGACGTACCGAACTTTAGATTAAAGAAACGAAACTTAGGAAAACCACGTGGATTGAGTTGCTTATGAGCTATTCAAGGTCGATTTCTCGGCTTCTCCGAAATTCAAAATGCTAACTCCATAAAATAAGAGGCAGGTGTGTTCATTATGGGAAAAGTCAATTCGCGGATTTTTTTTTCATTGGAACAAATAAGAGCAATAACTCAAATAACACATAAATCCAATTGAGTAACTACATCGATGAACATGTGAGAAACGTAAATGAGTAACATTTGAGCTCAATGAACCTAGGGATATATATATATATATATATATATATATATATATATTTTTTTTATTTTTTTTTTTTTTTTTTTTTTGTCCTACTCTAGTTCTACCATACACTCACTCTCGACTTTTACCCTACCTCTTACAGGACGTGGGAATCGAAACGTATTCTTGAAACTTACTCGTTCCCACCCAATCCCGTTGAGAAGGTGGGGATTTGAACTCCTTACCTCTCCCTTCCATGTAGGAAGAGTGGCTACTAGGGCGAATCCTAATGGTTAACCTAAAGATAGTTTGGCTCTCGATACTTTGTGTTTACTTTGGTTACGCCCTAAGCATTGTTTCTCTTGTCCTTTCTAATCAAACAAGAGCATGCAAACAATGGAGCTTCTGTCGACTTAAAGTATAGAGTCTCCATGACAAGAAAAAAAACACAAAGCCCCGAGTTCAATGATATGAGTTGAGATTGGATATGATATCAGTCTGTATCTAACTCCCGTGTGCTTTAGCCTTAAACTACATCCATCGGCAATGATACATAAAACGATATAATTGGGAAACTTATCCAATTAATCCTAACTTACTACATGGATATCATTTTATTTATAAAATTTTCAATTTTATTAATTTAGGGGCCATTTGTTTTATAGAAAATAACTTTCGGAAATCGTTTTACAGAAAATAACTTTTGAAAAACGTTTTCCGCATTTTTTTTTTGGTAAAGACGTTTTCCGCATTTTCCTATATCCATTTCACGAAAAATAAATTAGTTTGGGAAAATATAAAGGAAATCGTTTTCCACTTTTGAGAAAGAGGAAAACATTTTCCTCACTCGCCTTCTCTTATCTCACACCCATGTTTACCTTTTCATCTTTTTTTTCTTTTTCAAAAAAAAAAAAAAAAATTCTTTAGCTCGCTGGCCTTGGGTGAGCTTGAGGCTTGTCGCTCACTCAATCAGCAGTTAGCCAAGCGAGTAGGGAGTGAGCGGCAAGTTTAGGCCTCGAGTGAGTGCAAGCTTTGGCTCGTCGATTTGGCAAGCGATAAGCTCAAGCTCTCTCGCCAAAGTAGGGTGAGTTCAAGCTCACCTTTGGCCGATCGTCGGTCACTATAGTAGCTGGCGACCAGCTAAAGAAGAAGAAGACAAAAACAAAGGAAAAAAAGTAAAAAATAAAAAATAAAATAAAATTTTAAAATAATTTAAAGGGAAAATGTCACAAATGGTCATTGAACTATTGATGAATGTCCGATTTAGTCCCTGAATTTTCAATTTGCTCAATTTGGTCCTTGAACTATTGATAAATGTCCAATTTAGTCCATGAACTTTCGATCGGCTCAATTTAGTCCCTGAACTATTGATAAATGGTTCGATTTAGTCCTTCGTGAGAGAAAAAGCACAAAAAAAAAAAGAAAAAAAAAAACAGTAACGAAAGACTAAATCGGACAATTTATCAATAGTTCAGGGACCAAATTGAGCCGATCGAAAGTTCAGGGACTAGATCGGACATTTATCGATAGTTCAGGGACCAAATTGAGCAAATTGAAAGTTCAGGGACTAAATCGGACATTTATCAATAGTTCAAGGACCATTTGTGACATTTTCCCTAATTTAAAATCAATTTTTTTGAAATATAAAGAATAATTTAAATTATCTTTTAAAAAGTAAAATAATAAAAAATTATTGAAAAAGAGTGCATAAAGGAAACAAATTTCCTTACCGAATAATGGAAAATATTTTCCGCTTCTTTTTAGATTTCAACTGAATACTATTAAGAGCTAATATCCCGAAAAACTCCAAACTAGTACACTTGTGACAAATTTATCTAAAACTATTTTTTTTATCACCAAAAACCTCAAATCGATATACATTTGACAAATTTACTACAAACCGATACACTTGTAACAAATTTATCATATATTAGTTTTTGTTAAATTTTAATTAATTTAAATGACACGTAACAATTAACCGGTATACTAATTTGAGATTTTACACTTCATTTGTCACAGTTTACAATTTTTGTGATTTTTTTTTGTGATATTAATCTAATTTAATGGAGGGTATGATTGTCACAAATTTACTAGTTTGGATTTTTTTCGTCGAATAAATTAGTTTATGGTAAATTTATCATAAATGTACAAGTTTATGATTTTTTTATGATTTTTTATGGTCAGTCGGGGTAAATTTGTCACAGATGTACTAGTTTGAGGTTTTTTATGGTAAAAAAAATAGTTTGGGGTAAATTTATCGCATGTATACTAGTTTGGGATTTTTAAGGGTATTAACCCTACAATAAACTTGAAAATAACTATCTAGAAAACATTTTTTAGAAATGCTACAATTTTCGCAAAACAAACGGCGCTTTAGTCTTAACCCTTTTCACAAAATTCCAATTTAATCATCTTAGCCAAATTTTGCCAAAAATTACTAGCAAGGCAATTTAGTCATAATCGTCGTTTTAAGTGGCACATCACCACTTACGTGATTTTCCGGTCAAAATTAGTCAAAATAACTATGTTAAAATTTTGCTCATAAGTTTAAAATTAAAATGACAAAATTGAAAAGTTTAAGATCGAAATAAACAATATTCCCGGTACAATTTATGATGTGACTCAATAATTGCTTTACAACAATCGAACTAACTCGCGGGCACACTTCATCGTCGAACTCGTGAGCGGGTCCGGTCTAGTGCCACGAACCAAAAAATGCTTCGAATCATACACATCGAAACTCCGAATGGACTTTTGAATTGACGGTCGAGCTGCCAAAGCCCAAGAGTTATGCGCAGTTCTGTATACATTAAACTTTTTTTTTTTTGGTGACCCAGGGAACCCCGCACGGTCGGTAGCCGGGAGTAAACCACTGGGGGCGACACGTGCTACGCGCTGGGGTTTCGAACCCCTCTCCTTCGTGAGGGGAGGAGGCCCAAAGCCAACTGCGCCACCCAGGTGGGTGGTTACATTAAGGGTCCGTTCGTTTTGCGGAAAATGGGCCATCTCCGGAAAATATTTTCCCAGAAGTCATTTTCCAGAAAAATGACAATATTTTCTGGTGTTCGGCTAAAACCTGAAAGTATTTCGGAAAATGTTTTCCGGTGTTCGGTAAGGAAAATATTTTCCGCTCACCAAATTGATGAACGCGAGTGCCAAGCTCGAGGCTCGCTAGATCGACAAGCGCAAGTTTAAGATCGATGAGTTTGAGGTTCACCCGATTCGATGACTAGCCAAAAAAGAAGAAGATAGGAAACAAATAAAAGAAAAAGGAAAAAAAGAAAAATAAAAGAAAAAGGAAAAGAAAAAAGAAAAGAAAAAAAGAAAAGAAAAGAAAAAGGAAATTAAAAATAATTCAAATTAAAAAAGACAAAGAAAACTAAAAAAATACTTTGAATAAAAAAAAAGGAAGAAGAAACAAGAGGAGAAAGTGAAGATTTGTATAAGTATGAGGTAAGAGAGATCAAATGAGGAAAATGTTTTTCACTTTTCAAAAGTGGAAAACATTTTCCTTTACTTTAGAATAACTTTTTCCTTGGATGGAAAACATTTTCTCCAAAGAATTCATTTTCCATGAAACGAACACCGGAAAATCCGAAAAATGTTTTCCCGGAAATTATTTTCCGCAAAACGAACGGAGCCTAAACTTATTGTTAAGTATACATCATTGAAATTTATGTTCGAAAAGGAGATGATATTTAAACGACTGTCGTTGTATAGAAAGATGCAATTTTTTTTAATTTTTTTTGGCAAAAAAGATGAACTACCTTAATTCACCTTCATAAAACTTATCTTTCCATGTCCATCGCATGCGACACCAGAGTTTTCCGCTAGAAATCGCCCAAACCAAGTCGCAATCCCCGGGCGTCATTGATTTTCTCCATATTGAAAAGAATAGAACGGTCTTTTGCTAATCAAGAACAGAATTTTCCTGACCTGTCTATAATAGGAAAGAAGAAACATAATATAAAATCCAAGAAATTCCACCCCCTCCCCTCACCACAATAATCTCTCGAATAGGAAATAAAAAGAAAGGGGGGGGGGGGGATGATCATCTTTAGCCCAACCGGAAAATAAGAAATAATTCATTCGCATCACCCGCTTAAAATGGACATCAAATTAAAATCCTCAAAATCGCACCTTCACGCCCTGTAAGAAGATGGGGTAAAAGTTTGAGAATGAGAGTTAAAATAAAAATACAATAATACTGATAGAAAAAATACTAAAATCTCGATAGATTGGAAAATACCAAATAAAAATCCCGAGCGAAATCTATTAAGACAGTAGTACTTCAAATCCTAAATTTGTTATGTCCACTTATATCTTAAAACTTATATTAGTGTGATAAAAATTTAGATAATTGATGTAAAGAATTTCGATGATATAAAGAAAATTTGTAGTATTTATATCCCGGTGAATATAATTTATAATTTTCGTCAGTATTAATACGAAGGGACGTCAATTCACCCTTCCGTTAAAAAAAGGCGAGAAACAAATTGAAAACGCCAGCTGGTCGAAGAAAGGCCCCCGCGAATCTCGCCAAGCCTCACGCGCCGTAGAAAGACCTAGAAGCAACTCAAGTAAAAAGAAGGGGCCGAACGGGAAAATTAAATTAAAAAAAAATGGAAAAAAGAAAAAAGAAAAAAAGGAAGGCGAACGCATAAATAGGTAAATCCCCAAATATTCGCATCCTATGTTTGAGGAGGCCTGGAATTTTCCCCATCGCCCTCCCCGCCGAAATCGCTCCCCGCTTGTGGAGCTTCGACCAGTGATTTCGATCAGTGGTGGCTGCCGCAACGGGGATCGATCGATACGATCGCCACTGGAATTCTCGCCTCCTCTTCTCCTTCTTCTTCCCCTTCCTCCATCTACGGTCCGTTTGATGAAACAGTGAAAACTCTCTTTCGTGTCTATTTCGTCATCGCCTTCGTCATCGCCGTCGTCATCGACCAGTCGCTTTCGCCCTGCCGTCGCTAGAGGTGCGCATTCCTCGCCCTCCTTCCATGTGTTTTTCTTCTTTGCCTCTTCTCCAAGGAATTTTGGGGGGTTGGACTTAGAAAAAATAAGGGAAGGCGCTCGCGACGGCCCTTGAAAAACGGGGTGCGTTGATTTCGTTCTTCGCTTTTCGGTTGGTCGCGTGAAGCCGTTGGGAAGGGGGCACGGCAGCGTCTCGTCTCGGGGGAGTTTGAGGTTTGCTTTCTTGGCTTGAACCCTAGAGAAGACCGCTTGAATCGGCGGAGGGGAGTAGGAGGTGCTGGAACGAGGTGAATCGCTAGCTTGTTTCTGTTTCTCGTGTTTGCCCCCTTTGCGTTAGTGCATTGAGACGGACCGATTTTGGGTTGGTCTTCGACTGCGAAAAGAGGAAAAAACAAGAAAGGGTAGAGGCTTGTTTGATCCTGGAGAATCCTCTTTCCTGTTTCTGATGTAGTCATCTCTATAACGAGGAGAACCCATAAGTTTTTTTCTTGTTTTTTTTTTTTTTTGGGGGGGTTGAGTGTTTTTCCCGTTTTTCCTCTATTCTTAGTAATGTTAGTCCCATCAAAGCAGCGATCTTTTCATTTCTTTCCTTATGAAATCAAAGGACAAAGGCAGTAAATTTCGAAGACGAATTAGAGATACCGTAATCAATGAACTTTTCATGTTTTATAGTTATTTGTGCGATTGTCAGCCTCGTCATAATTCCTTAAATCCCTACTGATTCTCATTGCAATCATTTCAGTTGTGAGATGAGTGGAGAACATAGTCTTCTGGACAGTGAGGATAGCGGGGTGGCGCATTCTGAACAAACAAATGACCCGTGGATGAACACAGATCAGTCTTCAAGCATCCTAATTGACAGCCACAATATGCTGGTGTTGGAATCACCTCTCCATGGTAGGGAGATGAAGGAATTTTCTGGTGCACAGGATCGGCATACGACAAGTGCATCGGATGAAAAATTAGGTTTTGTGGAGAGAGCAATTTCTGCAGCCGGTGCAGCATTTTTATCGGCCGTAATTGTCAACCCTCTCGATGTTGCCAAGGTTAGCTTGTTCTTGAGCTAGCAAGCAAGCATGTTGCCTAAGAATGACTGAAGCCCCAGTCATGCTTTGAAGGAGTGTATCTGTTGTTATAAGTTTTTCCCTGTTGACCTTCGGCTATAGACACTTATCCTATTTCTTTCCCTGTTTCCTCAATGGCTTGATGCACTTTTGGTTTAGTGAGATTCCATTTTGAACCAGGTCATACTACCATTGCTTTTTTCTGAGATTTTCGGACTTTCTTTGATGATCGTTCATTCATTGTGCTGCTTTATGGTCATCTATTAGGTGATTGAGAGGAAATTTTGAAAATAAGATGAATTCTGTGAAATTGTGAATTGTATACGTTCTCTGTGGAGGAGCTGCCATTGTTGAAGTGAAGATTATTGCAATTTCCATGGATTGCAGACCATTTAGAGTTTTAAGTCCTGGTTCTTTCTCTGTTTTGACTTCCATAGATCAGTGTCACGATTAATATGGGAAATATATAGAGTGGCATTCTTACGTCTTCGAGCCTGTGCTTTTGGAATGGGGAATTTTTGATCTCTAACATCTGTGAATCGACTTATAGTAGCAGAAGGAGCTATCATTTAATATCCTCCATTCCTCATGCTCTAAATGGTTAACATATCTTGCAAGTCTTTCTAATTTTATTGCCTCTGTATCCACTAATTGTTAATCACCTTCTAGTTGGGAAGCTGATCTGATCTTTTGGATAACTTTTTACTTGGTATTTTCTTCTAGCTTATGATAATTTGAAATTTCTTTCTTAAGTATATATTTTGTTAATGGTAAACTTCAAACGTGATATCTTCAGCTTTTACAATTTTTTTTTTTTTTAATTTATAATGCTTCTTTCATCTGTTGGATTTTTTTTTTTTTTTTTTTTTTTGCCCCTGAATCATTTTCTTTATCAGACAAGGTTGCAGGCGCAAGCTGCTGGGGTTCCTTATTCCCATCCATTGAGTAATATCACAAGTCGCATGGCATTTTTTGGGCCAAATATGGTAAACATGCACTTTTTATGTCACTTTGCTTTGTTCTGCCATTTTGGGTTTTTTTTTTTTTTTTTTTTTTTTTTTTTTGACTTGTTCAATTAAGGACCTGCTGTTGATTTTTCTTGGTTTCTGTTGCTTTAGATGTTTGCGGATCTGAGATGTTCTCCGTCTTGCACACGTGCTGGAGTGCACGGCACGGTGTCAATATGTCCTCCAGATTGTTTTCAGTACAAAGGGACTCTAGATGTCTGGTACAAAATAATTCGACAGGTTGGTTTGTGGAACTTCATCCTAATGATGCTTTTTATAGGTTTAAAACCTTCTCTTGTTGGCGAGCCTGAGAGGTTTGCATGACTGTTGTTAATTACTGGTTTTAATGGGTAAATTTCATACTTCATGCCTTTCTTAAATGATTTGAGTGAGACACACCATAGCTTTACACTTCACTGCCATTTTAAGGCCAAGTCTTTCGTTTTTCTTGGTTGATTTTCTATCACTTATGTGGAAGTGCTTTTTGCAGGAAGGATTTTCAAGGCTGTGGCGAGGCACCAATGCAGGCCTTGCATTGGCTGTACCAACAGTAAGCCTCTTGCACTTTAATATATTGATTTTCTGAAGAAATGTACAAATTCACCGAATAATTTCCTGTTCATTTGCTTATTTCCAATCGTTTTCTCTTTTGGGCAGGTGGGAATATACTTGCCTTGCTATGATGTATTCCGCAACTTATTAGAAGATCGCACTGCCTTGCTTGCACCTAGCTTGACACCCTATGTTCCATTAATTGCGGGGTCACTAGCTCGCTCTTTAGCTTGTGCAAGTTGCTACCCCATTGAACTGGCCAGAACTCGCATGCAGGTATTCTATGTTTGCATCTTGCTTTTTAATTTTATCTCTCAAGATTCAAGAGTAGTTTAGTTTTAGATCATTCTTAAGAGTAGATTGGCACAGATGTCTTTGGTGCTTCACATTGGCTGTGTATTTTCTGAGCTTGATGGTATCATGAGCATCGGTGCTTTTCCTTCAATTGTGGATGGTGTACTTTCTTTTTTGCTCTAGTTTGCTTTATAGTTTTCATGTACTTTCTTAGTCTGGTTTAATTTCCGACTTTATATTTTTATACATCAGTGTTTATTGAATTTTTAATTGGTTTTTCCAGGCTTTTAAGGCAACAGAAACTGGCAAGAAGCCTCCTGGGGTATTGAGAACTCTATTTGAAGTAGTGTCTCATGTCAGAGGCACAAGTAATACACCGAACACCTGTGAGTAGATTGGCAATTTGACATTTTATTCCCCACTCCCCCTCTCTCCAGAAGTCTTTCAGCATGTGGGTTTTAGAGGGAGTGTGTACTGTAGAATGCTGATGGGCACCTTTTTGTGACAGTGCAAAACTACCGTGTTCTGTGGACGGGCATGGGAGCACAGCTTGCTCGAGATGTCCCTTTCTCAGCAATCTGTTGGTCGACACTTGAACCTGTGAGCTCTCTCTCTCTCTCTCTCTCTCTCTCTCTCTCTCTCTCTCTCTCTCTCTCTCAACTTCAATGCTGCAATTTGACATGTTGCAGGTTTTTTCATCTCCTTGGTTCTTCTCTCTCTTGAATCTGATCTTGATTTATGTGATTACAGATTAGGAGAAAACTGCTTGGGACAATTGGTGATGAAGCTAGTGCATTTGCCGTCCTTGGAGCTAATTTTTCTGCTGGATTTGTAGCAGGAAGTCTTGCCGCAGCTGCTACATGTCCTTTTGATGTGGCCAAGACAAGAAGGCAGATAGAGGTTCGTTATTTCATGTCAGAGTCATCTTGCTAGGGAGTTTATTTAGGGATTTGAAACTTAGAACTAGAAACTTTGAAAGCACATTAATGTTCAAGTGATTTTGGTTATCTGTTAGTTGGTATGTGCTATGAAATTAATCTGCTTGAGAAATATCTTTGGTGGGTCATTTAGATTGGATTACGTGGATAAGTTGTGGATGATTTTGATATGCTGATGGAAAGCCCCGTAACCTTTTATTGCACAATAGTATTGCAAAATAGTATGCGTATGAAGTTATATTGTCCTGTAAATAAACTTCTGTCTTTGATTTGATGCCAACTTTCTCCTTCATATATTTCCAGAAGGATCCAATGAGGGCGTTGAAAATGACGACAAGGCAGACTTTAGTGGAGATTTGGAGGTACCTATAATTTACACGGCGTGTTTTGGAGATTTTATAACCCTCGTGTGATATTTGACGTGTTCTTATCCAAAATTCTCATCCTGCTTGATATGGCTCCTTGGTTGAATGTGTACATACTTGACCTGAGGAATTTTCATTTATTTATGGAAAAAAGTAAAAACTATGAGGTGCTGCATGGATAGATGCACAAGAAATTTCTCTTACTTCTATGTAAATCTAGCTTTTGGTAAAGAAACTCTTAAATATTTTATTCCTCCTGTATTTTCTGCACTAAGTAGGATATCCATAAGGCTTAAATATCGTTTGTTATTGGAATGCTGAGTTTGCAGTTCCACCTAAATAGTGGCACAGAAAGACCTGTCTGATGGGTCTGATGGGAAAGTGGCCAGCATTAGTTTTTGACTACTAATCCTGTGATTGGTATTGAATTTTCGCGTTACAGGGATGGAGGCTTGAAGGGACTCTTCACTGGAGCTGGTCCTCGTGTTGGCCGTGCAGGGCCTTCTGTAGGCATTGTGGTATCCTTCTACGAAGTTGCAAAGCATGTCCTGCACACCCAGTATGCGACTTCATGAACTGGCTTATAGCAGGCTGGTCCTTGACTTTTTGTCTCCTTGAGGAGTGACCACCAACGGAAGCATCACATTCTGACTTGACTTGAGAAACATAGACCTCCCCACAGATTATTGACCTCATTGTGATACAGAAGGCAGACAGAAATAAGCAATTCTCATCTTTTCTTTTATTCTTGGCATTGTAGCCAAAGTACAGCTTTTTACTCTTTCCTCACAAGGGATGTTCGTTCAATTGAATTTTGAATGCTCACAAATGGGCAGAAATTTTGTAGAGTTCTGATGTTTTCATCCCTTAATGGGTTGGTTGCCCTCAAGCCTAATATAATCATATCCCCATTCTTCACAGAATTGGATGACATGAGATCTCTCGTGGCAATTTTTTGCCCTTTACAGGTTAGCATTGGGGAAATTTGTGGGTGGCTGCAGATGATATGTTATTATGCGGAATTAGTGACTCAGACACTGATGCCACCGAATAGTGTAGAAGTTGAATCATTTACCGAAATGTAGGGTCAATACATGATGAGAGTGCGAGGTTTTTGAGTTTGAAGTTTGGTATAATGTATTTGAATAATTATTACCCCGTGAGAGTCAAGATGGTCGAATTCGCTGCTTTAGCTTTCACGCAGGATGTTGGGGTTAGCAACTGAGTGAGCATCGGGGGCGTTTGATTGCTGGTCTGCATTGTATTTTCTGTGCATGGCTAGGAATAATGTGCTTGTGTTGGTGGTTTCCATGTAGCGTTGGATAGTAGATAAATAATGCAACCAAAGAAGGTGCTGCGATTAACCTTTTGCTGGAAAGATGGTGGGGTTAATCGATAGGGCGTGGAAATCGTGAACAGCCCTGTAGCATTTTTGCCTGTACTGGATTTATGTCTTGACTTCCTGGTTGCATGACTTTACGTCGGATTACATTTCTTCCACTCTGCAACATCTCAGGTCTTGTGTAATTTGAGATAGAGGGGTTTGTACCATTGCTCATAAATGCAATATCCACTCCAAAATGGACGTACCGTGAATGCTTTGCTGGAACGGATCGTGTTGTTTCAGAAGGGATATCGTAGCAAGGATCTTAAAGGATAGAAGCACGGATCATGTTGGTTGGTTCAGAATAATATCTTAGCAAGAATGAAGTGTGTGTGTGTGTGATCAATTGAGCATGACACCTCGAAGAATGAAGTGTCTGTGTGTGATCAATTGAGCATGACACCTCGACGCTCCTTTAATGTCCTAAGCCTTTCGATTGTTTGAACACGGTATCTCGACGCTCATTTAATGTCCTAAGCCTTTCGATTGTTTGAACACAGCATCTTGAGGGCTCAAATAATGTCTTGGTATCTTTTTAGGATGGCAAAAGTGACTACAATGAACATAAGAGTTCATCACACATTTAATAGAAGGAAGTGTTGTCGGAGGGCGTTACAAAACATATAGGAGAATATTTACGCTATTTAAATTTAGGATAATATGATAAGGTTCGCACTTGTAATTTCTTTCTTTCTTCCATTGGAAATCTATATCCATTTCAAAATATCAATGTTGCCCAAAATAAAGAAGAGAAATAATCCCATAATCATGACGAATCAAGTAAAAAAGAATCAAGTTATACATAAAGAAAAAAATATGTTTTCTGCCCGCCCGTCCTCCTGTCACAAAAGATTCAACCCGGTCCCTTCACACCATCTAGACACACTCAATCAACCCTAGCCAGACACAAATTAAGAAAAAAGAGAAAAAAGAAAAAGAAAATAAAAATACCAATATGCTTAGGTTTCGTCTCCTCTGGCCTTAAAATAAAATTAAGCAAAAAAGATAAAGCAAAAAAATAAGAAGGAAGCTTCGTGTCCTGCGATCGCAACGCCAAACCGGTGGATCGCCCTTTTCGTCTGGAGAGACCATTTGAGAACGAACGGTGGATGATGTTGACGGTTGATGTTGATGTTGATGATGATGTTGATGGGGGTGGGGGAGAGGCATCGGTCAGCGACATCAATGGATGAGATACGTGAGGATGAGGGCTATCAGCATCAGCACATACGCAATCCCTTGGTCTATCGACGTCCCTGCACGTCCGACCACCAACACCAGCAAACGTCAAGATCGAATTTTTATCACCTTTTGCGGGTCAATCGGCAATTTCGCTGTTACCCATCACGCATCATTCTTCGCTACTTACCTACTTTCGAAATCACAGACGAAAGCTGAATAGAAAAAGCAGGGGGGTGAATCAAGGGGGCGGGAAAGAAAGTCACGGACCGTCGCTGGCGGGCGCCGGAGCCGGAGCCGGATATTGGGCACGAGCCGTGGGCAACATGATGGCGTACATCATGACGATGATGGCGAACACTCCGACATTGACCTTAGAAACGCCCATTCTTGCGCGTGTTCCTCTCTCTACCTTCCCCTTCTAACTTCGTCGCGAAATATAGGAATCGTTCGAGTGTTTCCTTCGACGAGCGTTAGAGGAGAGATAGAGAGAGACAGACCTCTCTTTTTTCTTTTGGTAGGAAATACGGAGATCTCCCGTCCCGTCCGCGGATGGAGTGGAACCTTTATAGGTGAGAGGATCATGCAGGAGGAGGGAGGGTTCGATTCGTGTCCATTTCTGGAAAACAGAGATGCTTGGTCCACCCGCAATTTCAGGGGGATCTTTAAAACGAATTAAAAAGGGGAAAGAAAGGAAAAAAAATGAGCAGGAACCAGCAATGAATCGATCGATGCTGAGGTACTGATGCATTATGCACGATTCTGCTGGTCGTGAGTTGTCGTTTTTGGGAATCTAGAAAAAACACAGCCCTTTTTTGCGTGCTGCTACTCTGTTCTTGTGAGCTGTGGCTTTACGGGCCCTTCATATTTCCCGTTTTAGATTAGGGGTATAAATTATTTTGCCATATGTACACCTACGCATCTATTGTGTGTGTATGTGCGTGTACTGTTTTGTTATCCCTACAGCTGTATTCCCGTAAGTATACCGTCAGGACGAGCATTATTAATGTAGGCTGCAAAATCAATCAGGTGTCGGACCACCCATTTTCAGAGCATTCATGGTTTAGGCGATATCATAGGAATAGTTGGTATTAATTTGTCCCGTTGGCCAATTTTGATTTAATTAAAACTCATGAAAAAATCGTTGGTGAATCCCCTTTTGGCTTTTGGACCACATAATAATTGGTAAATTTGGATGCTATCGTAGGCACCATGTTTACTTAGAAGGGCCGTATTTCTATTCCAATTCTGAGTCTAATATGTGTGACTGAACTTGACTCACCCATCGAGATGTCTTGTTTGATTGATGCCCCAAGATTCATCTTAGGTGAGTGAATTCTGAATCTATCTCGTTGAATATGCAAGTCAGAGTTGAATATGCAAGTTAGAGAAAATCTGAGTGGATTGCTAACTGGTTTTCTCGGCCATCTCGAATTTTGCCCTCTCCGTCTAATTAAACTCTTGAATCATAGAACTGTTTCAGAAGAACTGTCGTAGTTCATGGAACAATGAAAAACAATTGACTCTCAAAAGTTATTTCCTTTATTGCGTCCTGGGGAGCTACAACATCCACCAAAAACAGCTCATACATGTACCGCATGGTCCTAGCTTATAAATGAAAGTACGGCGCCATGGAAACACGAACATGAAACAGCAGATTGTACCAGCTGAGCTAGCTTCCTAGTGCTGAGGAGGCCAGAGGAAAGTTCCGATGGCGAACTTCCTCTTCCGCTCGATGTCTCCGGCCGCCACAACTGAGCTCGGGAGCCCGTACTCGGAGAGAAGGCGATCGAGCTGCCATTCAGGCATGTTCTCGTAGTCCGACTTGGAGTAACTCGGGTAATGCAGCGGCATTTGAAAGCCACGATCTTCACCGTTGGCGTTCCTCGCTCTCTCTTCCCGAGACCGCATTGCTCCTACTTTGTATGCACCATTTGATGAGTCCATCTCTCTCTCTCTCTCTCTCTCTCTCTCTGAGTGAAAGAGCTTGAGAAAGTGTTTGCCTCAAAACCCTTTTAATATGCAAAAATTTTCTGCAGAACGTTTGTACAGTTGCACGTGAAGGCCCAGGACTTCATATATATTTTTATTACTAGGAAATAGAGAAGTTTTCACACCACCTAAACCTCTTAACTTCACTCACAAAAATAGAAAGGCCTCATTTATTTTATGTGTTTTTGTATTGAATTGCTGTGAAACTCAACCCTAGTGTTTGTATGGTGAGAGAAGTGCCAAACAGAAAGCAATTGCCAGTCGGCGGATGCCGGATGCCATTCTTTCCGTGCCAACGTCAAAACGTGCAAAAGTATATGGAGTTGTTGTGTGTGGTCACCAACCACCTTGTCTTTCCTTTCATTTATTAATTTCTTATGCCGCCTGGTCCTCTGCTCTAGAATGTAATAAATGATCACTCTAAAGTAATAATTTGAAAAATTACAGATTACAGTACAGTGAGGGCTAGAAAAGGCAGTCACCACTGGTGCAAACGAGGAGGAAAATATTCAAACTTTACCTGGCAAGATCATATTTAGCATTAGTTGGGAGTACGGTGGGACTTGTCCCCCTCTCTATCGTAGAAACTCCGCAAAGATAATGTTTAACCATAAGCAGAATCAGAGAAGGAATAAGAGCAATAAATCGCTGGACGAGAACAGCTACTGCCTTCGTTAATCAGCAAACTGCATACATACGACATTGATACAACCACGCCGTCAACTTCCGCTATACATGACACGGCACATACACAAGCCGCTATGCTTTTTAAAGCAAATATCTAACCTATACATATCCATCTAATTTCCACAAGACTCGCACCGTGGTTCAACTCAAAGCACAAATAGTTACGAAAATCTTTGTCCAGATGGCAAGATGTCCTCTAGCTTCATTATTAGCATTCAAACAGGCGTCAAGAAGGAAAGAAAAAAGGGTCCTTATTGTTCTTGTAGATCTCAAACAGCTGTTTAGAGTAGTGATCAGCCAATTTTCGGCAGAGATCTAATGCTTCAGGGTCATGCTCCTGTAACTCCTCAACTGACTTTCTTAGGCCACCAGATGTATCTCCTCCTGTAAGAAACTCACCCAGAGCGCAGCCCCTAAGCAGAACACCATGATATATTAACAAGAGAGCAGCTGGAATTCATACACTGGATACATAAGATTTGAATTCAATTCCACAAAACCCCTAAAGGAACATATTAAACAATATTATCACCAAGTCAAAAAGCTGCATTATTAATTATTCACAAGGAAGTTCGGAAAGGACATGCAACTGGTCATGCAAAAGGTACATTATCTAACAAAATAAACGTACAAGAAACAAACACAACCATCGGGTAACACACACACACACACACACACACACACACACAAACGAAAACAGCACACATCTTGTTGCAAAGGAAGAGCAAACAAATAGAACCAGCAGGCAACAAATTTATCAAGCAATAAACATAAGTCCTGAAATGTGTAGTAATCCATAGATCCATTGTAGCATATAAGCTTCTAGCACAGTGTAATGCCACCTCATTCGTTTAAAGAAAAATAAGGTAACATAAGATGCTTATGTATAAGATAACATCAAAGCAGTCTCACAAGAAAACATAATAAACATGCAACTTGCGGGCAGCTTTGACAAGCAAATCATAACACAAGCATCCAACTTATGCATCACTACTAAACAAATTGACAAAGGAAAGAGTCTATCAATATGAATGTGGAAATACAATCTACCTGCGTGCATCAAACTTGCTAAACCCACGTTGATTGCTGTGGAATGCTCCCTTGCTAATTTTCTCATCATCATCTTGCTGTCGATAGAGAGCACATACAGCTTTCATGCATAATTCAGGTTCCTTACCAAATGCTGCAAGCATGTCTGCCTCAAATTTCCACTCAGACTTATGATCTTTGCTTCTTTTAATTCTCGATAAAATCTCACCAAAGCCTGTTTCACCATCAGATGTATCTCTTGACTGGCCAGAAGCATCATCCACATCAGAAGCATCATCCCCATCAGAAGCATCATTGACTGGAGAAACATCGGAATCATCAACTATAAAGCTGCTCAAGCTGTTGTTATCACTGTCTAATCCAAAATCTTCAGAATCCTCACCCTCAGCGTCTTCGGTGGTAGGGCCTGCAGGATGATGCTGAGCTCCACTGGATGGTTTTCGTTTTGCCTTGGCTTTAGCCTCACGTTCCCTCAATGTCATTAGGTGCCGCCTCATGGGTATTTGGGCATGTTTGACATGGTTGTCTGCAGAAGCCTTAGCCGTTTGGCACTGATTCATTTCAGAAGTGGTGACACGTTCCCTCAATGTCATTAGGTGCCGCCTCATGGGGGTCTGGGCATGTTTGACCTGGTTGTCTGGAGAAGCATTAGCTGTTTGGCACCGATTCATTTCAGAAGTGGTGTCATCAGCTTTATATAATTCCTGAAGATGCATCCTCTTTAGGCTACCTATTGGAACACAGTCATCGTCACCACTCTCACTATCAGTCTCAATAACATTAGAAGCCCGTTTCCTTTTTGGAGTCAGTACAGTGGAGTTATCTTCATCACCAGCTATACTGTCATGGTAGTCCTCTTCGTGACAGGTCCTTGCACTGTTCTCAATAGTCATTGCTTTCCCACCCTCTAGAATCCCCTTAAATGAGCGGTAATCTAAATCCAAACCCTTTGAATTTTCCTGATTGTTAACACCATACGTTTCATTGTTAGTTTTATCTTCTTCTTCATCACTATCATGGATGTCAATAATGCCAACAGTGTGGGGTTTGGCAACTCCAGCAGCAGATGGGGCCATTTTTCTGCTGGGGCTTTCCTCCTCTTTGAATAGTAACTTTTTCCTAGCTCTCCTGCCATACTGTAGGCATGCAACTTCTTTTTCGCCTTTAACATCACACGAGTTACTTTGCATTGTAAAGTTTACAGGAGTACCTGCCCAAGAAAAACCAAAGCATATTGTAGGTGGCCATAGCTGGTAATTTCACCAAAAAGGGAAGTATGTACAGATTTGACTACACGTAAAAAATGCTGATCACTGCGAATGATCTCCTCATAGTCTCTTTTTCTTTGGCTGTATAACACTCGCCTATTAGATAATCAAGATGAACTAACTAAATAATAAAGTTTTAAAAAAGGTTTTACATTCTACTGTACGCATGAGATACATAGTAATAAGATGATTGATGTTATCATGCCCATCAATCATAAATGCTAGAAAACTAACTATCTAATTTAAAAGCAAACAGAATGATGTTGAAAGATCAAAGTATGTGAAACTTTGAAATTTGCAGTTTCTTTACCACATAGTTTGCTACCAGAGCCTCCATCAACCAAATCCACCATCTGTGCATCCCCATGTCCACCACATGACTCCTTGGGATTGTCCATTTCCTTTCTTCTGCTCACAGCATGTGCAAGATCATTAGGAAGTTCAACTCCCATTTTGCTTCCACTGAAAAGGCAATGCCCAGCTTGTGCCACTGACTTAGAGTTAGCCTCCATCTGTAAAACCCGTGACTCCAGTTCCTGGAGGCTTTGTCTCAAAACCTTTAGATCTCTTTCGGCCTTGTTCTTCTCACATTCCAGAATCCTGTTCTCAATCATAAGCTGGACAAACTTATCTTCTTCTTCATGCTCCTCTACCAAGTCAACAAACTTCTTCACCCCTGCATCATTAGTTTTACCGCTTTTACAACCTTTATTGCATTCAAAACCTGAAATTTGTTCCTTGATCTCACTGTTGTTTTGCTTCAAAACCCCAACTTCACGCTCAACAGCCTGCTTTTCAGATTCTAATGCCTTGAATTTGTCCTCGAGCGCTTCATAATCACTCTTCCATTTCCGGTTCTCCAATTCCAACCTCGCAATTCTCTCTTCAACACTCTCACCCCTATCTGCAACTGCGCTAAGCATACATGCTTCCAACTCTTTTTCGACAAAATCCAAGCCTCTGTTGTCATCCATGCATTCCACTTCATTCGAGTTCAAATCCATATGGAATCACCGGGTCTCCTCAACTTCAACAAATCAAACACACCAAGATTAACATCTGAAGCTTCCTATTAGAAGAGCCCTAAGTAGCATAACTACACAGCAAGGGGCAATTATGAAATTTAAAAAAAAAAAATCCTACATACCTGTTAACACTAAATAACTCGGCCACAAACCAAGAGCATACAGGCTCACTCTAGTCTCTAGCTTTTACGTAATACGATCCAACAACAACCTAAGAGACCATAAACAGAACAAACCAATGCACAATACAAGGAAGAAGAAAATACCCACAATTGAAAATATGATCTTTCTCTCAATTCTCTCAACCGCTTCACACGGCGAAAGAGCAGTAGACTCTTTCGGATGAGACAAGCTTAAAGAGAAGGCGCATCCCAAACGGGAGGGCTGGCATCGATCGGCTTTGTCGTGGGAAAAATGAAGCCTTCAGTCACCTACTAACAGCATACAGGTTCACTCTAGTCTCTAGCTTTCGCGTGATACGACCCGACAACAACCTAAGAGACCATAAACAGAACAACCCAATGCACAACACGAGGAAGAGGAAAATACCCGCAATTCAAAATACAATCTTTCTTTCAATTCTCTCAACCGCTTCACACGGCGAAAGAGCAGCTGGCTCTTTTTGACGAGACAATTCTGGGTAAAAAATGAAGCCTTCTGCCTCGTTCTACTAGGGCTTACTGTCTTCGTGCTTGTCGCAGGTGACCGAGTCTGGAGAGAGAGAGAGATAGAGAGAGAGAGAGTGCGGAGTGACATGGAAGACGGAAGTCGGAAAACCAGAGAGCCACCGGTTGGCTTCTGCGAGACGATTGACGTCACCGGAAACGGTGTCCGGCCACGTGGTCGTCGCACGGTCGGCACGTGTTCTTCACAATATGAAAAATTTCCCATTTTTTTAATTTTGCACTTTGCACAGTTATTTAATAAGACAATATCGTGATACGTTATGTTGCCGTAAAAACTGAAATCAGCATATCTTAATTACAGGGCGAAGGGTAATCACTGTTTATAAATGTGAAATTGACATAAATAGTCCTTGAATTTTAATTTAGTGTGCAATTTAGTCCATAAATTTTAACTTTATGTATAATATAATCCTTGAACTTTTAATTAATTTAATGTAATTCATAAACTTTTGATATATATTCAATCCACTTCTTTCTTCTAAATATTATATTGAACATTTTCTATAATTCAAGGATTGAATTGGACATGTACTAAAAGTCTAAAGACCACACTCCACATATTAAGTAAAAGTTCATGAGCTGTATGTGTCATTATCCCTTTATAAATTAAGGCATTTTTTGACAAATAAGTATCTCAAGATGTTTGTTGAGCAATTAGATCTTATTTTATAACTGGATATAGTCTTATTTTGTTTGCTTTGAGTTGGGACAAAATGTCCCAAATTACTTCTCAAACATACATCTTTTCATCGGACCTAAAGGGAAAAAAAAAAGTAATAATGCACTGAATTTTAACGTGCAAATTAATAATTTTTTCAAATCAGTCTACAGCACTATCGGCCAAGCAAAAGCTAGTTTTGCACAAGAGGATAGGATAAAAATTATCCTATTCGGCACTTAGCAGCACGCATTGGACTGGATAAACCCAAATAGGTCGGTATAAAAATTGGACGACTTGTCCCAATTTAGACGTGGGATAAAACTTATCACAATCAAATCTGGAAAAAAAAAAATGAAAGAAGATGAAAAATTAAAAGAAAAAAGAAAAAAACTGAAACGATATATATGCTCTCACGCAACAGTGCTGCCGGCACGTAGTGATGGCTTGAGAGTTTCAGCCTTGCATGAGAAGCGAGGTGGTTGGTGGAGTGAGGCGATTGGAGCTGTCACCTTATTTCGATGACGACTCCGCGGTTGTCATACCTCGCAGTTTCTGTTGAGTTTAATCGACTCATGATTTAAAACATGTCGCACGTCACCGCCATGACTAGCCAAACCCTGCCATTGAGTTTCAATGAAAAAGAAAAGAAAAAAAAAAAAAATGGAAAAAAAAAACAGCCGCAGAGGCTATCATTTTAAAATTGGCAACCTCTAATTCCGGTAGGTGATGACGTCATGGAAGAGGACTTTTTTTTTACGTTTTTCTTTTTTTCTAGATTAATTAAATTAATGTTATGTTTTTCATTTAATTATAGTCAAATCAATGTTTTTTTTTTTTTTTACGATAAATTGACGAAACAATAGCTAACCCCAACACCACGGGCGGCTGCAATAGCTATAACAAAAATGGAGAAAATATCTCCTTTTAATTGGGGCGACACAAAATTGCGCCCACCACACACGATAAGTCAAGACACATAAGGGCCCTAACCATATTTCGCTCGTGATCAATCCATAGATACCAATAGAAAATAAATAGGCACTCAAAACAAGTACATGTTCGAGTATCATTGACCAGCTCCTTATTAATTTGGATTCATTTCAATATGAACAAGAATTCAACGTTATTCAATTGACTATAATATAACAAGTACAAAACAAAGGAATAGATTGATATTTGGTAATGGATCAAAATAAAGAATTTATATTTTAAAACAGGTTTTCTAAACTGCGTAGGTGATGACGTCCGATAAATTTATCCTAAACTATGTTTTTTTTGATTATGAAAAACCCAAACCGGTATACAATACCCGTAACAAATTTAGCCCAACTGATTATGAAAAATCCTAAACTTATAACATTTATAATAAATTTACTAGTTTATTCAACAGTAAAAAGCCAAAACTGGTAAGTTTGCGATAAATATATCCTCCACTAAATTTTGAATTAATATCACTAAAAAATCACAAAAATTGTAAAATGTGACAAACGGAGCGTAAAATCTTAAATTGATATACCGGAGCGTTAACTATTACGGGTCATTTAACTTAATGATTTGATAATAAAATTTAACGAAAACTAATAGAGGGTAAATTTATTATAAATGTATCGGTTTGGAGTAAATTTATCAAAAATATATCAGTTTGGAATTTTTAATAATTAAAAAGCCATTTGAGTAAATTTGTCACGAATATATCGATTTGGGAATTTTTAGATATTAACCATAAATCAAATCACCTTAGATATGACAAATTCACCTATTTTTCTTATCCTTTTTTATTCAATCCGAGTGCTTTATCTCGACGACCGACGCTGAATTCCACTCGAACTTGCAGTTTACACAAAGAAATCCGCGTAATGCCTCGCGAGAACTCTGCTTTTTCATTGAAACAGAACTGATAGTCCGTTCAATCTCTGACTGATACGAGGTATGCAGAGATTCGATTCCCTCCCTTTCTCTTTCTAGTCATTTGCGAGAGGAAGTCGTCTGTTTTTCTGTGGATTTCACGAAAATATGGGTACCCGTAACGTAAATTTCCGATCTTGCGGTTCATTGCAATGATTCCGCTGTTCCTCTGTTATTATTGCGTCCTTCTTTTCCTCAACGCGGCAGCTCATGCTAGGTGTTCGATGAAATGTTTCTGAAGAATTTACGGGTTGTTTACTTACCGGTACTTTTGGCAGAGCATGTTTCCCATTCTGGATAAATAAGGCGCCGAGGTGGATATTGGGTTGTAATGGTTGAGACTGAATTGTGGTTTTACTTGCCCAAGACAAATCGTGATTGATATCCTTTGCCAATGCTCGTGTTAATGCTATATCTCACAGAAAACTAGTTTTGACAGCTCATGTCTAGCGCTAGGGGGAGGAGATGCCTCCTGCTTTTGGAGAAATGCAAGACTATGAGACACTTGAGAGAAGCTCACGGACAAGTGATCACATGTGGGCTTGGGAGTAACAGCTTTGCACTAAGCAGGCTCTTAGCTTTTTGTGCAGACCCACATCATGGAAGTGTTCATTATGCATGGGAACTTTTCCAACGGATTCAAATGCCCACCATCTGTATCTACAACACCATTATCAAAGCTTTCTTGCTCAATAACGATTTTTTCAGTACCGTGAGCTTGTACAATAGGTTGTTGATAAGAGGTTTTTGTCCTGATAATTACACGATTCCTTATGTACTGAAGGCTTGTGCAAAGCTGCATGACCATTATCTAGGAGAGTCTGTTCATGGGCATGGGATAAAAGTGGGACTTCTGTCGGATATTTTTGTGGGCAATAGCTTGATCTCTATGTACTGTGAGCACAAAAGTATGAGAGCAGCAAGAAAGGTGTTTGATGAAATTCCTATGCAGTGCTTTATCTCATGGACAATAATGATTTCTGCATATGCAAAGGTGGGAGATGTTGATAGTGCAAGGGTGTTGTTTGATGAGGTTACTGAGAAGGATAAAGGGATATGGGGTGCCATGATTTCTGGATACATACAGAATGGTTGTTTCAAAGAAGGACTATACATGTTTCGCTTGATGCAGTTGAATGGTGTTGAGCCTGATGAGTCAGTGCTGGTTAGCACACTCTCTGCTTGCGCTCACTTGGGGGCTCTTGATATCGGTATTTGGATTCACAGGTATGTCAACCAGTGGCGGTTAACATTGAGTTCCCGACTGTGTACTGGTCTCATAGATATGTATGCCAAATGTGGGTATATAGACATAGCCAGGAAACTGTTTGATGAAATGCCGGAAAAAGATCGTGTTTGCTGGAATGCTATGATTTCCGGATATGCATTCAATGGTGATGGAGAGAGTGCTCTCAAGTTGTTTTCAGAGATGGAGAATGGCGGCATTAAACCGGATGACATCACATTCATTTCCATCTTCACTGCATGCAACCATTCAGGTTTGCCACGTGAAGGTCTGAGGCTGTTGTGTAAAATGTTGACAGAGTACAACATTGAGCCTAAGAGTGAACACTATGGTTGCTTAGTTGATCTCCTCTGCCAAGCAGGGTTCTTGGAAGAAGCAAAAGAAATACTCTTGAAATTTCCAGGGAGTAGCCCATTTGAAGAAGGCATTGCTTGGAGAGCTTTACTTCAAGCTTGCTGTAAGCAAGGAAACTCACAGATGGCTGAGTTTGCAGCTGAGAGACTTGTGCAGCTGGAATGTCACAGTGGAGCATATGTTCTACTTTCTAACTTATATGCTGTTGCTGTGAAGCAAGATGAAGTTCGAAGAGTAAGAAAGTTGATGACAAGCAGAGGAGTTTACAAGGCACCTGGTTGCAGCTCAGTTCAACTTAATGGGGGTGTTTATGAATTCATAGCTGGAGAGAAAACACACCCACAGATGGATAGGATATATAGTACTCTGGACAAGTTGAATAAGCAGTTGGACTGCTGAGGGTTGCAACCCTTTTCCAGTATCCATTCTACCATCTGCGCTTCAAAGAATGGTTTAACCCTCACATGGTTTTAGTGTGCCACTTTGAGCATAGCATAGCAACAAGAAGATGTCCCAGTCTTGGAATGATTCTGTTACCAAGAGGAAATAATAAAGAGTGAAGGAGTTGAACTACACAGTAACTGCATTTCAACCCTCTGACATGTTCACAAAATGAGAAATCTAGTTCCCAAACCCTCTGACACGTTCACAAGATGAAGCATGAAGTGCCCATGAGGATTTGGTGCTTCGGTGAAAGGCTAATGAAAGCTTGAGATGGGTGAGACAATGTGAAGTTACCAACATTGGATGGGCAGAGTAAGCTCTGGAGATAGAAGTTTAAACAAGATTGAGATAGACTTGTTTGATGTGGCTATTAATACAAAGGATTCATGAAGAACCAATTTACTTGTGGAAGGTGCTGGAGGGATTTCTCTTGTTTAGACTCCAGGATGACTAAAAAACTTCTATTTGGATCTAAGATATTATGAAATTCCAATTTTACAGTCTTTCTTAAAAGTCTGTTGTCTCACCTACCAGGGATTTGAGAAACTTAGATGTGATAGCAATCTGTGACTTATGTTTGACCTTGTCCCCCTCTTTCACAATATCTCTCTCTCTCTCTCTCTATGTGGAATAAGTGCATTTGGTTTTGAGATGACTGATGTATGTTTTCTCTGGTGATTGGATGACTGATAATTTTGAACTAGTGGTATAGTAGAGAATTTGCAGCATCTAGTTCCTAATCTCTCTTTTCTCTGGTGGGATACAGGAACAAAAAAAATGCGGTTTTTAAGGCTCATCAGCTCGAGCACTGCCTTTTCTCTTAGAAAATCATTCTATAACAAGCAGTGGTTTTTACCATTTACACAAGGGCCTTCTTCATCCGGAGGGGATGTGGAAATGAGGGAATTTGTTGAATACATAGATTCGCTCAAGAACTATGAAAAATCAGGAGTGCCAAAAGGTGCAGGCACGGATTCAGATGATGGGTTTGATCTTGGTCGGATGAGAAGGTTGATGGGTCGTCTGGGAAATCCTGATACAAGGTTCAAGGTTTGTTCTTTGCTCCAAATTCTTTTTCATTGTTCTTCTAATTAAGCCGCATCCTTTGTTTATAAAAGTGAATGTATTTTGACCCATGAGAAGTTCAAGAACTTAGATTCAACCCTTTACAGCTGGTTAATGCAACATAATCTTTGTTACTTTATAATTCATTTATTTGTTAACTATCACGACTGAATGTGTTTCGGTCATTTGCATTGAAAAAGTACATTTATTGGACTCCTTATTTATTCGTCTGATTTTTGGATCAACGGAGTAATTCCAGTTTTCATTTCTGAGACATCCTTGTAGAGGTATCTGTTTATCTTGCCTGCTTTATCGCTTCTCTGTTTCTCTCTAATCTGAGTATGTCTTCATGTTACTATGACTGCATAGGCTGTTCACATTGCTGGGACGAAGGGGAAAGGATCTACTGCAGCATTTCTTGTGAACATCTTAAATGCAGAAGGATACTTTGTTGGTTGTTATACTAGGTGTTGTGTTATCACATCTATTGACTTTTTCTACATTTCCTTTTCTTTGGTTGCTTTCTCATTGTCTCCTTCCTAGTGACTTGCAATATGTTCTTGTTGCAGCCCACATATTCTGTCAATCAGAGAACGTATTTTGGTGGGAAATCCGGCCAAGCCTGTGCCAGCAGAGAAACTAAATTGCCTATTCCACCAGATAAAAGACATTCTTGATGAGTCAATAGTACTTGAAAATGGTAGGCTGAGTCATTTTGAGGTATGCTAGCCTATTTTTCACAAAAAACACTTTATTGGCTATTTTAAAAGTTTGTGTGCGTGAGTTTTTCTGGTAGCTGCTGCATAGAAATACTAGCGATGAACAATAAACCCCTTTAGTGGCCTGTAAATCTGAATGTATTTGCCCGTTTGATTCTCCCTCCGACTTGTCTTCCTTTTTCTTTGCCCCTGTTTTACTCCTTTTGTCCTCTTTTGTCTTTTTGTTGCACTGATGATGCATTTGAGTTCCAAGTGTGAGTTTTTGCAGTCAAATAAGATTAGGTATCCACTACATGTCCTTCCTTTTTTTAAACAGTTTATAATATATGCCGAAAAAGATAACTCCAGCAGCAGCATGCATCATTTTGTCAGAAAGCTTGTCGATTTTTAGTCTTTCTTGGCTATTAAATTCACTATTGAGGGATTGCACCGGTATAGGTGCACTGTGTTTGCAAATTCAGCAACATGCACCCTTTTGTTATTGACTAATCTTTTTCATACTGATGTAGCAAAATATTTCAGGTTCTTACTGCTGTGGCATGCACACTCTTTGCCCAAGAGAATGTTGATATGGCAGTTATTGAGGTTGATTTTACTAATTATGAGACTCTTTTCCATGGCTTTACGCTATTCTTTTCACCAGTTTCCATGTGAATTCTCTTGTCATCCTCAATCATGAGTGAAAACTTGGAAAATGGATACGATAGTGATGTCCTTTTCTTTTGGAAACAGGCTGGGCTGGGAGGTGCTCGAGATGCTACAAATGTAATTTCTAGCTCTGGACTCCTTGCATCGGTCATAACAACAATAGGCGAGGAACATATGGATGCTCTTGGAGGTTCTTTGGAAAGCATAGCAATGGCGAAATCTGGGATCATTAAGCACAGCCGTCCAGTTAGGTTGCTCTTGCTACTTATAGGTGACACGTTTGTAACTACCTCCTTGTTTACTTGAATGTCTTTCAGAAACTGTAACACTTTCTTCTTTAAGTTTGGTTGAATATTTTAAAGGAACTCTTCATTAAATCTAATCCTGCTGGAAAAGCAACAAGTGGACATGGACTCGTGATGTATTGTTCCATTTCTCCTGTGAGCAGTCACGTTAAAAGCAGCCAGTTGTGCAAGTAGAACTGCTGTATTCCATGGCAACTGGACTTTTCTGAATCTCCTTCAAATTAATGCATGGATCTTTTCTGAAACTTTTAACCATTTAATCCTGTTGAACTGGATGAAGTGTCAGATTTGCATAGAGTGTAAGATTTTCTAGAATGACATTGGTCACTAATGCTCTTGATACCTGCTTGTCTATATTGGGGTCGCTGGACTCACTTTCTGGCCAAGTGACTGCTTAAGATAGAATTAATTTTTGCATAAAGTATGTTATCTTGTGCGATGTTCTTACAATCAGCTCAGCCATGCTCTTAACTCTGACATGTGATCATGATCTCAGTTGGTGCTGGGGGGACCATTTGTTCCACAAATTGAGCGCATTCTTCGTGATAAAGCTTCAGTAATGAATTCTCCGGTGGTCTTAGCATCTGGTGCTGGGAATAGAAGTGTTATAAAAAGCATTTGCTTTCTTGATGGTAGGCCTTGTCAGTTTTGTGATGTTGTCTTCAAAGTTGAGAGGGACTTGCAGCTGGTATGACCTTATTAGAATCTCTGAATAGTCTCTAATCATTACGTTATGAGTTATTGGGAGATTTCATGGACACATGTTTTTTGGATCATGCAGTCCAGTAATTTGTTGGATGTAAAGATGTCCATGCTCGGGGATCACCAGCTTCAGAATGCAGTGACGGCCACATGTGCTGCACTCTGCCTTCGTGACATGGGTACCAATAATTACCAATGTTTCATTGAGTTCATTTTCCATGATTTTCTTTGCCATCGTGGTTGTTGTTGCTTTTAATTTTGTTGCAGGGTTCTATGCTAATGAATTGATGCATATTGTGCTTGCTCATCTTCAATAATTTTTATGAGATTTTGTGAAACCATGACCGATTATTCTAAAAGGTTAAGTTGTTAGATGAATGTACGTTTTAATATTTAATTATTCCGACACTCGCCTCACGCTTAGCCTAGTTGTTTCGCTTTGTATTGACATATTTAATTGGGGAAGTAAATAGGGACTAGAAAGATTTGAACTCAAGATCTTTGGCTCTAATACCATGTAAGATGGTGTGTGGGATCATTGTCAATTGTCCTAAAAGCTAATGATGTACGTGTGAGATCGGTTGGGACATCAAGCAATTAATATATCTTAATTGGCTCATAACTCATTGACTTAAGCTTTTGAGTGAATGTGGGTTCAATTGGATATATTGATGGGCTTGGACTTGGGGTCCCTCTTGGCAATCTCCCCGGGAGAAGGTATTGGACTTCTGCCGCATATACCCAACAAATGATATTAGAGTTGGAGGTCTTGAATCCGAATATTTCCAAGGCCCATTTGCCTACCCAAGTCCGAGCATATTAATATATCCAATTTGACCTACCTTCACTTAAAAACTTAAGTCCATACATTATTGGCCAATTAGGATATATCAATTGCTCCATGCCACGCGACTTATCCGATGTAGGATTCACAAGTGCATCCTAACAATCTTTTCCTCACACATCGAGCTTAGGTTGGAGTTGCAACAACCTTCTCTGAGTGACTTTTAGGTTCATACTTGTCGGTAAACATGGCTCTGATACTATGTGAGATTTTGTGTGACGACGGCTGACTATTCTAAAAGTTTAAGCTGTTAGATGAAAGCGGAATTTAATATTTAATTATTCTAGCAATCTCCATTTTTGTATCATAATTATTTAGAAATGCTGAAGTTGTGTCTTGAGAGAGCTTGATAGTCTTTCAAAAGCCAGAAATATTCCGTCTGCCTGTTTTTGTATGAGATGGAGCACTCATAGACAATCGACCTCCTTGCGATCACTTTGTGACTTCTGATTATTTTTGTTGGAGCTGACACTAAATGACAATTTGTTCAATGCTTTATATTAGTTCTTTCTTGATGTTAGACACTTTATTTCATCATAGCATAGAGGTGATCAATTTTGGTGATCATTAAACATGTTGCCTGTCAGTTTGAGAATATGTAAAAGTATCTTTTGTTTCTTTGTTTTAATTCGCGTCTTGTCCTCCTGACTGCAGGATGGACAATATCTGATCGATCCATAAGAGCAGGATTGGAGCGTACCCATTTGCTTGGAAGAAGCCAATTTCTTACGTTTGCAGAGGCTGAGGCACTGGGACTACCTGGAGCGGCAGTACTGCTGGATGGAGGTATTGTGGTGCTCAAAAGCCTACCTTGTACTGACACTTTGCACTTGACTAGTTTTCTTTCCTGACGAGCCAATTTTTTTTTTTTTAAAGGTCTGTATTTCCTTATATTTTGGTAGTATTATGATTTTAATTTATTTGCACTGTAGATATTTCTTTATTGAGACTTGAGAGAGGTACAGGCATCTGTAATTTGCCATGGTTTTAGTATCCATAATTTTGAGGGGAATCAGCATCTGGTGTTGTGCATTTTTGCATGTACTACTGCCATAGAACATGTTTGCTTAGTAGATTAGTGACAAATTTTGTGAATCTTGCTGTGATTTCTGTATTGTTCTCAGCGCACACCAAAGAATCTGCTAGAGCTTTGGTTGATACTATCAAAATGACCTTTCCTGATGCGCCGTTGGCCCTTGTTGTCGCGATGGCTAGGGACAAAGACCATGCTGCCTTTGCAAAAGAGTTCCTTTCGGGTAATTTCTGGTTGAAGCTGCTTGGCCCACTTTCAATCTCATCACTGATCTAAGTGAAGCAAATTAGCAATTGAGATAATTAGATGCTAGAAAAGATTAAAAAGTTCCAACAATCTGGTTAATTATGGTCTGTGCTGTCTGTCTAGTGCAACCTCTCATTGTAGGTCGTGGTTCTTCTATATGCCTTTGCTTTTGAGTCCTCTAGCACACCAAAAGATTAGCTGTGCCATTTTCCAGGTGCAAGATTAGAAGTTGTCATCTTGACAGAGGTTAATATTGCCGGGGGTATTGCTCGTACAACTCCCTCGACTTTGTTACGAGATTGCTGGATTCAAGAATCTGAAAGAATGGGCATTGCAGTTCTTCACGATAAAATGCCTGAATATCAAGAATCATTTGGGGATGGATCGGAGTGCTCTTTGATCGGGATGGAAGATAGAGTCATATTAACTGCCGCCGACAGTTCATTGGCGGATGCGCTGCATGCTGCAAATAGAATTCTGAAGAGAAAAGCCAGAAAGGGACCGGCTCTTCATGTAGTTACTGGATCTCTACACATGGTTACATCAGTGTTGCTTTCTCTTCGTGGTTGAGTCCTTTTTATGAGCTTTTTATCTGTTATTTTTGTGTATCACTAATTGGATATATGTTGCCACTGGAAGTTGCTTAATTTTATTCCATCATGGTCTATGAGAGTATGCTTTTAATTTTCTAACTCAAAGGACTGGTCGATGCATATACTTTCCCCAGGATTGTCCGAATTTTGATCATTTCTTTATTGTCTATCTGTGGACATTTTCCAAAGGAGTTAAAGAGTAAAACTCACCTCATGTTTCGAGTTTTCAATAGCCGGCTTTTGTTGGGTTCTCTGAACAGCTTGCTGAAACAGTAATATCAATCGGCCAAAACCATGCCGAGCCCATCAAAATTGCTTGTCTTGGGGCCTTCGGTGATCATTCAAGAGATCATTGCCCACTTGTAATTCAATCATAAGAACATGCATATCGTCAAAATTTTGATAGTGTTTCTTTGAATGAATTCTTGCAAAATTTTTCAATGAAACGGTTTTTATTCATCTTGAAGTGGTTAGACGACTGCGGAATCTTGGTGAACACTTATTCAGGAATTGTAGAAGCATTCGCATTGTACATATGTAGGAGTGACATGACACATGTTGATTATGTTCGACACTGAATTCTGCAGCAAGTATATGATTTTGGCTTGAGGGGTGCATTGCGTTCGTATATACGGCTTAAGAAATCGTATAGATTTTGCATGACAGTTTCCTGCCCTGTCGGTACTGCTGCATGTAGCTCCCCTACGTACGTACGTCAGGCCAAGTACTATAGTAGGAACAGAAAAAACTGTGTAAAACAGTTAAACACCTTTTTGTTCTTGAAAATCTGAATACAATCACGCATACATGAGCAATCGAGATTACAGGAAGAGAACTTCAAAAATGGAAAGTCACCTATAATACACATCGACCGGGTGATTAAATTTGATGAAGTATAATTAGAGATGAGTAAAGAGACATCATTGCATCTGGCTTTCCTTGCCTTGCTAGCCAGCTATAACTTGAAAACGCTAGGAAAATTTGCTGAAAATCCACACCTAACTATCACTCTTGATATTACCACAATGTTTCCGAAATTTTTGGGCTTCAAAATTTAGGGAAAGAATTCAGTGCTGTCAAAGGCAATGTTCTCGTTAGTGAAATCAATGCCGTGAAGCGGAAGATCTGAATCCGAACGTGCCCTTGCTTGAGGGTTGTTCCCTGAAGCAGCGGCTGAGACAATCACAGCAAGTTCGGATTCTGGTGCGCTGAAACTGGGGTCGACCTGGAAACTGTCTAACCTAGCTGGAGGCACCGAGAAGCAGTCGGTCCCCGAAGTTGACACAGACAGGAAATCAGGGTTACTAGAGAAGTTGCTGTTGCTATTCATGACGCGGAAAATATTTTCCGGGTTGGGAGGGAAAATGAACATTGGAGAAGAGAGGTTGCGATTGCCATTGTTGGAGTCCAAGTTCTGAGTTGTGATTGCGAGGCCTTCACGGAAGTCAAACGCAATGTCCTGAGGTCGGGTTTGGTTTTGTTGGTGTTGGGATTGTACGCTTTGGAGAGGGTTGGCGTCGACGGAGGCATTGAAATCGGTTTGATTTTCAGGCGGTAGAGAAGGAGAGATGACAGCGGGAGGGTGTTGATTGCACGTGTGCCTCCCGCGGTACGTGACCTCGAAGATAGTCGGGTCGTCATCAGATCTTTGCACTTGCTTGGTAGCCAAACAACCTTGGACATTCCTATGAGTGCACCTATAATAGCCCCTGAATATGAAGTGGGGGAAAACTATCAAAACATAATAAAACTTGCACGCCCTCGTAACCGAGCTACTTCAATAGTGTTCAATTATACGTCGAACTTTAGTAGGCTAAGGAAGAGGAACACTATAGCGACGTAAATAGCACTGCTGAGCAAAACTAACCGTTGGTAACTGAAAGCATTCTTAGGTGATCATCACATCAGAAGAGGATGGCTGATCATGAAGCGAGCCGTTTAGTATGACAATCAATGCAACGAAAATGATTATGCAGCTAAATGACGAGGTCTTTCATCTGGTCTTTTTCAGACTAACTTCCCATCTGAGGAAAAAATGGAAGGAATCTGTCTAGTGCTATGACGTATCGAGTTCCTTGGACTAGGAGTGCGAAAGGCAAAGATCATGAATGTGTTTACTTAGAAACAAAGGACTAATGTTCAAGTGGATTTGGGGGATAGAGCTTCAAGACGTGAGAATTAGAGAATTGATCATCGTCTCTAAACTCACCGTGGATACTTGGCTCCAAGAATGTCCTTCTGACCATACTTCCTCCAACTGAATCCATCGTCGAGTGGCCCTTCGAGTCCCGTCCCCGGGGCGACCCGGACCCGTTTTGTCCACCGCTGCATCGCCACCTTTCTGCAACACATTCGGTTGCCGTTTCAAATTCATGTAAACATCAAGGAAACTGTCATGCACGCAACGAAAGTAAAAGGGAAAAAGAAAACATCCCATGATTCATCACTGTAATTGGTTACCTCTTCCTGGGAGTAGAACCATCATTGAGATCCCGGTCCGAGTCTCCTCCGCTCATCGGGCTCCCGCCCAGTGAAGGGGGCGACTCAGAAGCCCGGCGCGGGCACCCTCCAGCCTGGGGCTCCACGTTGAGCATGGACAGTGCCTTATCATATGAGGCCATGATCCTATGGATGAGCATTTCCTGGGTTTGATCGTGTGATGAAGAAGATGATGACGACAACGACGAAAAAGCTGAATGGAGCTGGTTTTGGAGTTTCTTGGTCAGTTCTCTGCCCTGTGTTAGCTCATTCAGCAAGGTCGATCTCTCCCAGTCTCCCATGTTCTCCATATGACTTCAGGATCTCAACGACGACGTAAAGACGGCTTGGTTTCCGAGCTGTTTCTGGTACACAGACTCTAGTCGCGTCCAAGATCAGATGCTCTTCGACAAAAGACCCCGAGCAACAAAAAAATGCCGAAGAAGACAAAGGCCAGGAAGCATGCACAAGAGAAGCGGCTTAAAAGCAAAAACTGTTGATGGGTTTCTCGTGAAGCACAAGACGCCGAGATTGGCGGGAGCTAAGAAATCGGAACCGGGTCGGTCTAAATAGATCTGAAAAAGGATTTATGACATGGGAAAAGCCAAGCCACACAGGAGTTTCGCGTCTTGAATGGGTTCAGAAGGAGGAAGATCCAAGAAACATCAGAAAAAGAAGCGAAAGCCTTGAGGAAGGAGGGAGATAGTGGCGGGGTGTTAATATTTATATGAAGTCCAATCCGTCTGATTCTAAATGATGGGGGAAAACGAAAGGGAGGAGGAGGAAGTTTGACCGAGGAAAATGGAAGAGGCCCAGCAGTAGCCCAGGTTCTCAGAATTTCTTAGTTAAGACCGGTCTTCGGTCATAGCCGCAGGAGTACTATTCCAAGTCCAACACAACCACGCCAGCGAGGACAGTCCAATGGCTGACCGATTCTCTCCATCAAGAGATGCACCGAAACAGTGGATCACATGTCGATCACTTTTCCTAGCGCCCCTTTGAAAATTATACAGATGTCACCAGGACTCCCCGAGCAAGTGCCAGGAACCAAAAAGTTCGAGTGAATGGACGAGTGGCTGGGCGAGGCATGACTTTGTTAGATTCAGTGAGATTAGGCCTCGTCCATGACGGGTGGGGCCTGACTTGTTAGATTTGGTGAGGGCGAGCCTCGATAGTCTAGTGGGCGGCCTTGGCGTGGCCACCCTTGCGGCCTCTAGCAAGGTCTTGCCTTGCCCAGCCCTTGGCGAGGCTTGCTTGATCAACCTTGCCGGCTCTCGTCTTTGGCCGATCGCCAGACCTTGGCTTTCGGCTATCGGCCAATGGAAGAAAGAAGGAGAAAAAAAGAAAGATAGATAAATAAATAAATAATTTGAAAAAATAATAAGATATTATTAAAAATTATTAATGTCAACGTCGGTCATGCCAAGTACGATAGCCAACATTCATGTCAGTAATTCTCGTAAAAATTCATAAGATGAATTGAATTAGAACAATCATAGCAAATTTAAAAAGTTTTTGGTAATTTTCCCTTCGATTACTTGATATGATAATTTGGTGCGTCATTTTATGAATCCGGCTTTTGAACTACTTTAATTGGATTTGATATCTATGTTGTTTATAGATGTGGAGGTTTGTTGTGAAAAGCACGGTGATAATGATGTGTGGAATGTATATACGATTTTAAAAGGCAGTCAAAGATTGGAGCTTCTGCAACGGAAGAAAGATATGGTCATGACCGAAGAACCTTCAAACATTGTTCCGCGTCGTTGCTACCACCGTTGCTCCCAACTTCCAAGCAAAGCTAGAGTTAATTATTAAGAAAAAAAAAATCAGACAAAATAATATATAAATGCTAGAGAGAGAGAGAGAGAGAGAGAGAGTTAAAGAAATGATGATGCGATCATATCGACGCCAGCGTAGAACCTCTGCTTACGATGACAGCGATAGACCACTTTTTTTTTTTTTTTTTGGTCGTTTAGCGATAGACCACTTCAAGCGTGCCGTTTGTTTTGGGCACATGTCGGGCCTCCCCACAAAAAGTTAATGTGAACAGGAAGCTTCATTTCAGACCATGGAAAACTTGGGTTTTAATCAATCTTATTCAACCTCATTATGTACACCGGTAACGCTATGTGTCGTGTTGATGTGATATAAAAAAGTTGGACACCCAATATTAAATTCACAATGCACATTTGGGTAAATTGGTAGAATTCTTACTACTAAAGATCGACAAACTAACACTAGTGCAATAAGAATTCCCTAGATTGACCAACTTATGTCCACGTGCATCAAATTAACATCTAATGAAATTTGCCTTTTAATTTGTTGAATTCACTTCATATCATCATCATCATCATCATCGATCTTAGTATCGGATAACTGGGATGTATTGAGACAGGATATATATTGAACTAAGGAGAGAATGTTGGTGGAGATTGAATCAAATCACAAGCATTGATTAAATGTACGCATCATTAGAAAAGTTAGTGCTTTGAACATATGAACCCGACCCACATCAAAATTTATATTTGCTATAATAAATAGAAATTAAATTTCAATAGTTAAAAGTGTTAAGAAAACTTCTTAACATGTTTTGAAGATTAATAAAACCTTTTATAAGTGTCTATTGAATATGACGAAGTATTTTCAGGTGATATTTCTGAAGAAATGATGTTCGGATTTTATTATCTGATCAAGAAGTCTATTTAAACTTAGAAAATATCGAATATATAAGGGGACGATTGGTGATCTGGCTCAAATTTCTTTCCTTGGAAAGTGTTGATCGTCTTTCATCCTAAATGATCAAGTTGCAATGAAATCCACTCAAAGCAAGGAACCCAAATTTGATTGAGAATCATCCAAAGACAAGATATCTCCAAAAAAAGAATTCTACTTATGGAAACTTAATTTTGGTTGTATGAGCCACTGAATCAAGGGAAGATTGTGACATGGTTACTTAACGGTTACTAATTCTTCTTGAAGCGTCTTTGTCAATGGGTTGATTTTATTAGAGGAGTATAAAAGGAGATTTTGCGTTGGAGAGACAGCAAGGTCGTGGATTTAAAATGAGAAATGATTGGGAGGTAGTTTTGAATGTACTGTAAGAATAACAATTTGTATAGGACCGCAAAAAACTAAATAACAAACAATTATAAATTGTCGTTGAGTCCATTCATTTAAGAATTTATAATTCATAATAAATTGCTATTCTCATAAAAAACTATTATGCTAGTATAGCCCATCTAAAATTCTAAAGTTCCACTTTACACACTCGTCTTCGTGAGCTTATAATTGTAATCATTTGAGAGGTGTGAACAGTTTCATAAGTGTGTGATTTGGGGTAAGATAGTGGGTCCTATTAGCTTGGGTATAAGTAGCACCAACTTTGAGTAGAAGCGATTAGATATAAGCGGCGTAACTTGACTGTAATTTTTCATTAATTATTTAGTGAAATCCAGTAAGTTGTTAGCGAGGGGGTGTGAATGTATTTTTGTAATAAGTCAAACCACTATAATTACTTTGTGCAAATATATCTATTTCGTAGACTCTCTATTGTTTTCCGTGATAGCATATTATACACGAGAATCTAATCACCATGTAGTTTCTCTTCAGACTTTATTTACTGGTAATAGAAATCTTGATTGTTTTTAATTTTGCTTTAATTTGTCAAGTTTGTGTATGAACATTTTAGTATTAGTTTGACAAAAGTTTTGATCAAAGAGTAATATGAAAATAAATTGATATAGAGATGAGAAAAGTGAAAGAGTTTTTGTATCAATCGCTTTTTTCCTCACATTATTTTACAAATTGTGTATCTTTACAAAGTTTGTTTGTATTGGTCGCTGAAGATGAGGACGTAATTTGTGTTGAAGATGAGGAAAAGATCAAGATCATATCTTGCTAGAAAAAGATCACATCTTGGACTTGTTCAACAATTTTCCCAAAAAAGGAAAAATAGAAGAAAGCCAGGGAGTTAACATGGGTGCTAACAAGACAAGCAAAATTCTCACTACTTGCTCTTCTTAAGCAATTGCTGGAATTTAATGAGAAGATTACATGAGAGTTTCTCCTGTTATAATCCCATTGGTCCACCAGGAACGGGAACCGACCGAGTAGGTGCCTCTGCTTTGGTCACCGAGTGGGAACGCCTTAAATTCTTTGAAAGACACGTAACTAAGGAGATCATTAAAGAACTAAGTACTGGTTTAAAATACGCTGAACATGTCCGGGGAAATCCAATCTCGGGCAGATGAATAAGGGGGAGATGGAGTTTAAAAATTGAACTTGTCCAATTGATTATTTTAAATTGCAATTAGGGTTTTGCTTAGCGAATTTCGATGTTAGATCTGGACAAATTTGTGGGTCATTTGCACGCGTACGCTGATAGTGTTACCATAGTTTAAAGAAGTTTCCCTTAATAGTTTTAGAAATCATTTTATGTCAGCTCATCAGGACGTTATCATAGTTTAAAGAAGTTTCACTTAATCGTATTATGACTTCTTTTATGTCAGCTCATCAGGACTGTAGTTATTATGTAATTTTCCATTTTCTCACGTGCGTACTACTGTTGACACGATCGCAAGTGTAAGAAACAATTTTTCAGGAGCAATTAACAAGAATTGTTTATGTCGTGCAAGCGTGAACAGACATCATGGTCTCTCCCGGTTGCATTTCAAGCGAGGGTTGACCTGATTGGAGTATCTAGCATACAATTCCACTCAGATCCCATTGAGTCCGCATCATATTCTTGAATGATTAGATTGTGTAATTAAAGCATCATGTATTTAACCTTTTCAATTTGCAAATGCTCTAATTGGACACAATTGTTGAGAGGAGTTTCACCCCGATATTCATAATATCTAGTTATGGACAACGGTAACAATTACTTTCTTTTTGAGTATATTTTTACCCTAGATGATTGAGAGGAGGAGGAAGTAGGACCCAAACTCGAGACCTAATAACAACATTTGATAGAAATTGCACACCATCATTCGAGATCCTCAATCTAATGGATTCGTTATAATTCCCGAACTTTTGTTTTTTTCTTTTTATAAATACAATTGGCCCTAAATTGAGCTCAAATCCTAAATTGATTTAGATAATCAACTCCACTTGAGTATCGAGCTTCAAACTTGTCAAGTTATAGTTTCACAAGTTGCGATATTCGCCCTTGCTGCATGGCTACCATGACTCACCAATGTGATAGGGAACAACGGTCATATGTCCCGAACCGACGAGAGATGCCCAACTAGACAATAATTAGTAAATAGTATAGTAATCTACGGGTCTTAAAGAGAGCGAGATTGCTGTCACATGTTCAAGAATACCGCCATGTGATTTCTCGACAAGACTAAAATATTTTCACCACAAACATCATTGAACTCCCAATCTCGCCCCCATGCCGTTTTGCACTACCAAGGAAATCCAACTAATGGAAAAATGGGTCCACAACTCTTTTGATGTCGATCTGAAAACTTTCACTTATCAAAAGGATGGGGGACAGCATCTTTCTACAAAAGCTTGGGCTCAACCCTTTTACCCAAACGTGCTACGCAAACATTACCATCCTCGTTCCAAGGCAGATTCAACATCCGCCCTTTTCGATGATTCTCATCCCGACAGATGGGCTAAAAAACTTTTCTCATTTCGGCCAAAATTAGTCGAAAGGTCATTTACATCTTCCCCCCGTCGTTGTACCTTTTGCTTAATCACAAAGTCTACGGTAAGAAAAAGAAAGAACAGAGACGGGCAGCGAAGTTGGACCGGTTCAAAATGCCCAATCATTGTCGCAGAGGTGGGGCTGGTCGGCAGGACCATGATGTTTCGCTTGGAAAATTGACGTCAAAAGCTGGGGCCGGAGGAGGAGAAGGACGGGGCGCAATGAAAGATGCAGAAGGGAAGCGTTTCGCGGGCAACGATCGACGAGCCGCAGCGACAACGAGTGCGCCTTCTAGACGGCTGGACGCTGATTCGACGACCGAGTCCACGATGGACCAGGCGTGGCTTGTTGTTTTTGAATCGCGCGTTCCGGGAATTCAGACACTGTTGCGCCCTGTCAGGAAAGCGTCCTGGAACGAGGAATGGTCCGGGAATAGTCGGAGAGGCCGGGTCAACGGCCAAAATGGGTCGTTCAAATTTGGTATTTTTGGGGTTGAAATTGGGGACGACCTATGGAAATCATGAAGCGGGGGGAAGATTTTTCTTCGAATTTCCAGCTTTAATTGGAGTCAGGAATTCGCGTCGGATCCTTCCGCATCTCATCTTTGATGATTGACAAGGTTAATATATGACTAAACGGTCAAAAAAGCGAAAATTATGTGGGACCGATTATCATTCAATCCTGTTTTATTTCGTGCTTGAGAACACCGTTAGATGGACTAAACTAGAGATTAGGGTTAGTCAAAATTTAAGCAGAGATTGACCGCCTAAGACATGGGCTAATTTTTGCTACAAATGAAGATTATAATTAGTGTGGGGTCATTCTGGTTTTTTTTTTTTTTTTTTTTTTTTTCTTTCACTCAAGGCTTTCTGGAGTGGTTTTAGTTTAGAAATCGAAATGTAGGATGTATATTACTGAATTGTTTTCTCGTCTCGAAAAAAGAGTAGAGCCAAAAGAAAATGCTTGATTTCGGCTTATTGTTCCATTTTAATATCGAATCAAAAATGATATTTATCGTGGGCGCATTGTTCGAATTGTTTATTTTATTAGAATCGGTGTGTTTTCGAGTTTTAGCCCCAAACCATCTGGCAAATCTCAGACTAAATCTGGTCGTAGACGGGAATCCACATCCAAATTACAAGTTTATTTTGATTAGCTCGAGCCTCTTCATTGATCATCTCACCCTGCTCATCTTAATAGACTTTGCAGCACAAAAGTTAGGGTGAGGTTGCCAAGCTGATTTGTGAGTACGGGTGGCCCAAACCCAAGCCCAAACCCATCACACTAAATGTAATGAACTGGCCCAATTTGAGGATCGATGAGCCTTAGATGGGTGATGGGTCTCCCTTGAGTAAAAAGAGCTACATTCTCGATCTATATCAAACAAAGTAAATTCTAATTAAAGCTAGCTAACTCACCTCGCAATTTCAATTGGAGCTGCCCTTCACAATCAAAGTTTAGGAGAAAACACGGGCGGAGGCAGCATCAAAGTGTTGTCGTCGTCCCCATTGAATAAAATTTGTGCCAAATTTGTTCACAAATAGTAATCGGGAGTCAGACGATGTCTAGCTCACGCAATGCATATATCGATCCATGACTAGTAACCTACGCGATGCTCGATGGGCCGAGCCGATGCTTGTATTTCCGTTGTTCCTAGTACACATTGATTCATAGGGATTATGCCCATTAATTGCGCAAAGAATCAGAGTTCCGTTCTTCTACAAAGGCCAATGTTGCCTTCGCAACCATGAAAAAGTAGAAACACCAAAACTTGTGAATCTCACAATGCCATAACTCCAGCCCCTGTTCTTTTGGCCAAGGAACCCGTATGGCCAACGAACCTGAAGCCGAGAGCGTAATTAAAGCCAATCACTCGATAAATGTCCCGGGTTTTGCTTTCTTGCGCTCTCTTCTTCTCTCAGCAAACCCCTTGCGGTGCTTCATGATCCAGAACCTCTCGATCTCCGCCGCGCTCCGTCCCGGAATCCGCCCGGCTATCAAGTCCCACCTGCAGAAAAAGAGCCCTTCGCTGAAGCAATCGCATTGTGAGATAAAGCAAGTCCCAAATCACGGGGGCACAAAAATTTGGGTTGACCAAATGAATTACCTTCAACTATGTGGAATTGGCATCGACTTTGATATCAAAGAAGCCGAATCATGGAGGCCTAATGAGCCATCAAAGCCCAAAAAGTGCCCCCCCTTTTTGGATTCAATCATTTGTCCTTCTCACGTGGGCCAAAAGGGTTTTATATACTACAGGAGAACTGCTATGCGCATATTTATATACTTGGAATGTATTTAGGCCTCTCGATGTTTGCAAATACATGTTATCAAATCAGTCAAAAACCCATTGTATGTTTGTCATTGAACTCTTAAATTTTACCAATTTAGTCATAAATCTCTATATGAAATTTTAACATAGTTTTTTTGGTCAATTTTATGCTACAAATTGCTAACTTGACCATATGCTAGCAATTTCCAAAAAAAAAAAAAAAAAAAAAAAAAAAATGGACGGAATGATTACATTGACAAATTATTATTAAAAAGTTTGTGATTGCATTGGTAGAATTAAAAAGTTTAGGATATAATTGTCATTTGTACAATAGGTCTAAGATTGATTAGCTAAATTTTCCAAAAATGAGAGAGATCTATATTCAATTAATCAAGTAAGAAGTCCTGTAGGTTCATCGACAATTATCTCGATATATGTAGGACCAGTTTATAATTGCTTTGATCATTTAAGTCAAGTCTCATCTATTCTTCTACACCATATGGACATAGCACGGCATCTTCACAAAAAAAAAAAAAAAAATTGGCATTTAATTGAAATTCTCAAATGAAATCATGAAATCTAAACCAAGGTGGGATGGCCTTCTCGATTGCTTTCTTTAACCAAATGGAGCGCTAATGTTGTCAATTTTTTCATTTGGTCATCCGACAAAGCCAAATTAATTGAAAAGATCAAGACAACAGTAAATCCCCATGTAATCCGCTCGAGAGGACAAAAACGTGAGGCGCAAATCATGCGACAGTCTCTACATCTAGTGGACGAGGAGGGACCAGGAGGCGTAATAGGGATCGGCAGGCTAGTCTTTGGGCATCACGGCGGGTACGTACGTGAGAGAGAGACCACTTCTCATTTTCCATCCTCGTTCGATACATTGCGTCTTGAATCGAGGCAAAAGGAAAGGGAAAGTTCGTTCCAGATCTCAGCTAAGTAAAAACCTTTTGTTTCGTTCTAATTTGGGGATACCCATCGGAAAGCGGACGGCGGTCCATGCGACGACGAGTGCCCTCCCGCCGTCGAGCCTCTCCGGCGGAACTAGCCGGGCTCAGCCTGGCCTAGCCTTTGGCACCAACACCACTTTCTATCGCTTCTAACTTACTAAGGTGCGCAAAAGAATTTGAATCTGTCTCATGAAATTGCAAAGAGAGGAAGGACTTTCATACGTTACTTGGAAGACGGAAAGAATTCGATGCTCACTTTTCGCCGACGAGTCTATGCATTCTGTGAATCAGGTCCTCCTCTTGCTCGGTCATGTCTATGTCCTCCCACTCGGTACTGCTGACCTCTGTTTTGAATGAACAAGAAAGAAACGACCTTTTAGCCGAAGTAAAGTAGCACGTACATGTTGTCATGGAAAAGAGAAAGAAAGCGAGCTAGAAATGGTGAGCGAATAGAGGGAATGCGAAATCAAACCTTCTGAATCAGAAGGTCTGGCGATTCTGGCTTGTCTCCGATGACTCTTTCCCGGACCTTCCATAGGAAATTGCCGGAAAAAGAGAGAGAAGGGAGAAGAAGAGGAGAAGGGGAGAGAGAAAACGAGGTAGGATGCGCGTGCGGATGTTGGGATATGGACATCCAGTAGTAGATTGAGACTTGCTAGATATCAGAGAGAGAGAGAGAGAGAGAGAGTATGTTGATAATGGACAAGCGCCACAACACCCGTCCTGCTCAACATGAGAAGCTTTGGCCGCATTGCCTCTGTTGACTTGTAGGATTTTGTGGACTTGTAGTTGACAATCCAAACCCCATCTAGAGAGAGAGAGAGAGAGAGAGAGAGAGATGCCTCCAGTTGAAATCTGCATAAAGCCGGAGTACTGTTCTTATTTTGAGCTACCACACCCTGCATGGTCCTCAGCTGATATTGGTGTAAATTGCATGATGGATCATATTTGTCATATAGTGTAATTTCTCCTTATACATGGGTTCACCTGATCTAGTAATATATCTGCATGATTCTTGACTTTATACAAGCTTGAGTAATTATAAGATCTTGTATACCCAATGTCTTAATTACCTACGTGGATTGTATGTAAATCCGCCACTTCCCATCGTTTACAGTTATCCCATCACCAATTTTCTGAGACCCTTTAATGGTTATTCATAATGAGTGAGAATCAAAAGAGATAAACTCGGTCTTGGTGGTTTGGTGATGCTTTTGCTTGGTGACTGAATTCGGGCAGTTCTGCCACCATGTTTCTGTGAAGCTTTCAATAGTTTTTCGCACGTGGAGTTCTCATTTGACTCTTCAATTTTGGTTGTGGTCATTTGTTGACTCTTATTAGATTTCCCATCTGAATTAGAATGCTATATATAGTTGACAATTAGATCACTCAAAGGCCAGCCGAAGAAGATGGCAGTGAGTTTAAACTGAAAACCAGACAAATGGGCTGTAATGGTGACTTTAAAAAGACTGAGGGCTAGTTACACATCAAACCAACCACATGATGCATAAGAGTTACATTTGAATAAAGATCAACCTAGTGTTCTTCATTGAATATTTGATGAGACATGAACTGCTTCTTCCCCCAAAGTACAATGCATTCTTGTCATGTTATGATTCAGCGAAGCATGTGGCCATCCATGTTGGGACAGAAGAGAAGCCAAAGAAAAGAAAACGCTAGCCTTCAAACGAACCAAACCCCTAGCATTCCCCTCTCCTCTACCTTTCCTTCCCTATATCAAGCCAACTTGAAGATAAGGAACCAAGAAAACAATCATTAGACATTATTTTTTTGCTGTTCATCTCTTGACATTGACCTTAAAAGACAAGAAAAAGAACTGGATTATGATATAAGCAAAAGCTGGTGATTGCGGATTCTCCTGGAATGATAGGTGGCTATAAATAAAGGGGGTCGAATCAATGATGAGACAAGAAGGGATATAATTAACTACTTGAAAAGGAGATAATCTTGATACGAGAACTTTTGTAAGTTTCCTGGTTGTCTGGATGCAGTTCAACTAACAGTCTAGATATTCATCTGAAACAGTCTCAAAAAAGGGTTTTTATCTTCTGAGTCTTTGCTTTTACTTGGCTTTATATGTGCCAGCTTTTAGACAGCCATCGCATTGGCATATTATATAAAAAAAGCTGCAGACGAGTAAGTTTTTGCCTTGTTTCTTCCTCTCAACTAATCCCCCTGTCCACCCGGTTTTCCTATGATGTAGCATTGCTGTTGCATGCAAAAATCGAGATGGTACTTGTGATGTTCTTTTCTAGGACTTTGAAGCTTTGTAAAGATGATCTATGTCGTGCTTTTAGTACATAACTATATTGTTTTGAGGTAGGTGGCTTTCTATATAGATTTTTTTTTCCTGTTTTTAAGATATGCTAATATGCATTTGTCCTAGTTTTAATAATCTTAATTGGGGTTTCTAGATACTAGTTTACGAGACCCCAACTCAAAAAGGAAAGGAGAAAAGGAATGTCACTAGTCTCGTAATTTCATAAATGTGATTATGATGTTTCATGTTTGGTGCGAGATCCTATTTCAAGTTTCTCTGTAAGGAGTTGTCAATTAGATGCGGGGACACCTCTTGCAAAGGGCTCAAATACTGATCAATGCAGCCGAAGAAGCCAAAGACAGCAAAACAAACAAATACAAGGGTGGGAGTCGAGATGAATTGAAGCTGAAACAGAGGAAAGATGCTATACGGAATTAATAACGTTTATTGAATGAGGAACAACTTGATAAAGATAAAAAATTCTAATCTCGATCATTGGAAGGTGGCATGTGATTGTTTGATAACCCTAATAATTCATAAAAAAGAAAACACGAAAGATCCTAAAGATTGAATCATGCTCTTACATTATCGATCACGTATAATCCAAAACGAGAACCGGAAAAGAAAACATGTTAGCCCCAAGACCACGATAGCAGCATCAATTGGGTCGGATAAGACGGTTTAACTTCTTGATATTGATTAAACTTTCAATAATTAATAGAACCAAAATTTGAAAAGAGGAGTGCTACTCGTTTTCCTTTCTATCAAGGATGTTGTCCGCACATAGCAGCATACCCTCGTGGAGAACGACCCGTTCATCGAATCGTCGTTTGGGGAGAAAACGATGGGTCCTTTTTGTCGGGATTGGACTCGAAGAACTTTGGAGACGCGCGCGAAGTTTCGGCGGGGCATCACCGGCTTCACTCAATGATCGGCAATTTCAGAGGGACCATCGCGATCCGATCCACCCGACGCTTGGAGACATTAATTACCTGTCGAATGGACCCAATGCGAGTCAAGTCCAATTTTTTTATTATTGAACCCTATAATGAAACATATTTCTTCACAACAATAAATGAGGATGGACTCGAAGGAAGGATGATTCTATTTAAGAATGTGTTTGTATCTCGGAAAAGTAACGTTTTTGAAAAATGTTTTATGGGAATCTTCTTTCCAAGAAAACGGTTAGTTTTTCTTTATTTGGTGATACATGACTGAAAATATTTTCTGGTATTTAGATTGTATTTGAAAAATGATTGAAGGTGTAGAAGATGCTAACGAAGAGGAGGAGAAGGGAGCGAAACCAATGGGAGGGCGGGGAGGGGCTAGAGTTGGAGGAGGCGGCACCGACGAAAGGGAGGGGGCGAAGGAGAAGGAGAGAGGGGGGAGGAGGAGTTAGGGTTTACATTTACAAGTAAAGAAAGAAAAAAGAAAACAAGAAAAGAAAAAAGAAAGAAGAAAGAAAAGATATAATAATAACAAATTCAAAATTTTTAATTAAAAATTATTTTTAATAATAGATTTTTCATTAAGCAATGATCTTAAAACATTTTAGAAAACGTTTTCCGATTCTTTTAAAGGGAAATCGTTTTCCGAATTTAAGCTTTGAAATGAAAGCATTTTCTATTGACTAGGAAAATATTTTCCATTGACTAGGAAAATATTTTCCATTGACTTATTTTTCGAATGAATCAAACGTTGAAAAATGAGGAAAACATTTTCCAGAAATTGTTTTTCGCAAAACAAACACACCCTAAGTTTCATTTGTTTCAGTAAATGATTATATATATATATATATATATATATATATATATATTTTAAATGATCACTTGTGTTTTTTTAAGAAAACATGTCAATGTAATTTTTTCATAAATTATGCTCATTGTGATTTATTTACCTAATATTTTTTATGACATAAAAAATCCAAAACTTGTGCTTACATGATATATTTACCTCAAATTTATATAAGTACGATGCATATACAAGAAATCAAAGCGATGCTTCATCTGCAACCAGAAAGGACATTTTGCAAAAAATTGTCCTCAAGCGAAAAAAATGTTAGAATCGTTTGATACATCATATAGAGAAGGAAACCGGTCTTTTTATTGAAAATGATGATATTGAATCCTTATTTTCTGTGGATGAAGAACCATCTGAACAAACTCTTTGTGTCATTCATTGTTACCAAACTCCTAGTGATACTGACTCAGATTCAGATCTTGAAGATTTTTCCATTTATCTCCTATTTCTTCAGAACAAAGCGCTGATATATTTTCAAACCAGACTCATTGTCCTCATTTCCCTATGAAACTCTTTACTTCCAAGTTTGCCAATCCAATTACTGTCATTGCTCTCATAGATACTGGACCAGCTTCTTCCATCCTTGACACTAAAGTTCTTCCTGAAGAATATTGGACTTCTTGTGTTCGATATTTCAATTCTGCCTCAGGAGATACTTTTTCAACAAATGTAAGAACTACTCCAGTAACTATTCAGTTTTTCCCTCAGTGCTCCATAACCACAAAAATCTTTGGTTCCAGTCTCCCCAATAAAGATTTGAGCATTGGTTGGGATATCATGACTCAAATTTCTCAACTTTGCATTATTCCTAGAAAAGGTCTTAAGTATAAAGACCAATTTTCTGAATTTATTAATATACAGAGACTCCTTTCCATTCACATGAATTTATTAGATCCAATCATGCAGAAGTTGTTAGAATCATATTCAAAATCTCATTCTGAATTTGCTAAAAAATGTTCCCATCCTTTATGGACAAATCCATACTTTTTTGTTCGTCTTCCTTTCAAGAAGAATGAAGACATTAATCCCACAAAAGCAAGTCACATGGGAATGAAGCCAGAACACCTAGTTTTGGCTCAACGAGAATGCTCGGAATTATTACAGCAATGCCTTATTGAAATCTCTAATTCTTAATAGGCTTGTGAAGCTTTCTACGTCAACAAGCGGGCCGAGCAAAACGGAGGAAAAATGAGATTGGTAATTAATTACCAGCCTCTTAATCTATTCCTCCAGGATGATAAATTTTCTTTACCATCAAGAGATTCCCTATTTGCTGGATTAACAAAGGCCAACATCTACTCCAAATTTGATCTTAAAGTCGGATTTTGGCAACTGGGCATCCACCCCGAAGACAGACCCAAAACAGGGTTTTGTATCCCAAACCAGCATTTTCAGTGGAAAGTTCTTCCTTTTGGCTTAAAGGTAGCACCATCCTTATTCCAGAAGGTCATGTGTCGAATTTTCCAACCAATATTATCAAGTGCGGCAGTATACATTGATGATATCTTGCTATACAACCCTGATGAGTAGTCGCACTGTCGGCTTCTTGCACAGTTTGCAGAAATTGTGAAGAAACATGGAATTATGCTTTCTCAAAGAAAGACGAATATTGCCTAGACAGAAATTGAATTTCTTGGTATGCACCTTAACAAAGGTACATACTACCCAAGGCCACATATTGCTCAGGAATTGTTGAAATTTCCTGAAGAAAATTTCACAACAAAACAAGTTCAGCAATTTCTTGGGATAATTAAGTATATCAGGGATTTTGTTCCAAACATTGCAAAGTTGCTCATTCCATTGCAGACAATGCTAAAGAAGAATCCCCCACCTTGGGGAAAATCTCAGACTAAAGCAGTTGCTGAACTTAAGGAAATCATGCAAACTCTTCCTTCACTTCAGATTTCATCAATGGGGAAAAGAATTCTCCAAACTGACGCCAGTGATGAATACTGAGCAGCCGTCTTGTTTGAAGAAATCGATGGTAAGAGGCATCTGTGTGCCTATAAAAGTGGAAAGTTTTCTCAAGCAGAAATGCATTATCATTCCACTTTCAAAGAAATCTTGGCGGTCAAAAATGGCATAAAAAAGTTTGAATTTCATCTTATCGGCCATCATTTCTTAGTTGAACTAGACATGGCATCATTTCCTCAGATGACCAAGTTCAAACAGAAGTAGGTTCCAAACTCTCAACTGCTTCGATGGGTTGAATGGTTTTCAAAATGCTCTTTTGAAACCAAACACATTGCGGGAAAAAAGAATGTGCTTGCTGATTTTTTGTCAAGGCCAAAGGCACCAGTAGAAATCAACATGTATATCATGAGGCGTGCTTTCCATACTTCCCATTGGAATGAGAAGTATAAAATTCAGAAGATCAAAGATTGGCCAAGTTGGAAATTCCCTCAGGAGATCATTGAATACATCCAAAATGACAGTCTGCCTGAAAATCTGGACAAACTCATCTGGCAGTGCCACACAGAACTATTCAGATCCAATGGAGGTTCGATTCTTTATCCTTTAGGATTAAATGCAGATTATCCATTTATCCATCATTTGATTTGGAAGAAAGATGATTTTCCTAATCAACTTCGATGGTTATTGTGGTACTTAACCAATAAGTACTTAATAGCCATTGAAATTCCTACCAGAAGATTCATTGCCAATCTCACCAGGATATTTCAGTTGGGAAGAGGTAAAATCAAAAGGGAAAGCGACAGAAATCTCTTAGATTTTCTTAATTGGTTTTATCCTCCCACTCACTGGATATATATCCTGCAAAAGGAACTAACAACCACACAACCAAATCCTGAAGTCCATACCATCCTGTTCTTCTATCGTCCATGGAATTTTGTCACCAATAATGGCAACATTATCAAAGCCCCTCAAATTATAGGAACCACATTCTATAAACCTTGGCCACTCAACACAGAAACTCGAATCCACAAATCCTACCCAGTATTAGTTGGATGTTGTGAACATCAGTATCGAGAACTCCAGAGAATTTTATGCTAGGAAAACAAAACCATTCCTCAGGATGTTTGGAATTATAATGTACCCACTGAATGAGATCATTATGATCTAGCACCAGAAGCTAAGAAAGCACTCCAGGATTTCAGACAGGCATCATCATCACAAGAGCATCAGAGTGACAATGCACAATCCTCTCAGATTACACAATCCACTCAAGACCCCTACGCCAGATGGGGAGGTCCACTCTCTCAAGATCTTTTTAGGGGGATTGGATTCTGAGGAAGATGATGAGCAAGAGAAATATCCCCCTTGGATGGTACCCCATTTTGCCCATTCTATACTCAGAACCCTATATTTAACATCCGCATATATGCAATCAGGAGGAACGCAATCACTACTGGGAAAGGGAATGGGAATGGGAATGGAAATGGCATCACCGGGTGGTGCAATATTCATATTTTAGGAACAATACACTACACTGAGGTAAGCTTCACATAGATTTATTTATATACTCAAATTATATACTAATTTTTTTTTTCCAGAGATCAAGGCAAGAAGTCAAAGAGATTATTGGTGCTACCAAACCTAGCGTTGTTGTTATTGAGTTGGCCCTAGATAGAAAGTATATAATCGAGGACCATCCCTCTAGTGAATTTTCTGTGGCTATCAATGAAGCCAAAAAGTGTGGAGCAGACATCATATGGGGAGATATGGAAGAAAATAACGAGAATTCATAACAATAGCAAGGGTAAATAATAAAACAAGAAGGGGTAAACAAGAATTCATAACTATAACAAGGGTAAATAATAAAACGATAAGGGATAAATAATACCTTTTCTTCCATATCTCCCCATATGATGTCTACTCTACACTTTTCGGCTTCCTGGACAGCCACAGAAAATTCACTAGAGGGATAATCCTCGATTATATACTTTCTATTTAGGGCAAACTCAATAACAACACCGCTAGGTTTGGTAGCACTAATAATCTTTTTGACCTCTTGCCTTGATCTATGAAAAAAAAAAAGAAAAATTTGAGTATATAATTTGAGTATATAAATAAATCTATGTGAAGCTTACCTCAGTGTAGTGTATTATTTCTAAGATATGAATATTGCACCACCTGGTGATGCCATTTCTATTCCCATTCCCTTTCCCACTAGTATTTGCATTCCCCTAGATTGCATATATGCGGATGTTAAATATAGGGTTCTGAGTATAGAATGGGTAGAATGGCGTACCATCCAATGGGGTATTTCATTGGCCTCACCCCCATTTGCCTCACCCTCACCCTCACCCCCATTTGACGTTGAAATGGCCTCAGGGGTCAGCTTTGTGAAATAATGAGGTGCATGAGGAAATGTGGGAGGAAAGGTGGGAGATTTGGGAGAGAAAAGCAGCAGCAAAGAAGGATGAGAAGGAAAGGGAGGAAATGGATGGCTGATGAGTCGAGGAGTCATTCTCCGAGTCATGAAGAAAAAGAAAGACATTTTTTAGGGGGATTGGATTCTGAGGAAGATGATGAGCAAGAGAAATACCCCCTTGGATGGTACCCCATTTTGCCCATTTTATACTCAGAACCATCTATTTAACATCCGCATATATGCAATTAGGGGGAACGCAATCACTAGTGGGAAAGGGAATATAAATGGAAATGGCATCACTGGGTGGTGCAATATCCATATCTTAGGAACAATATATGACACTGAGGTAAGCTTCACATAGATTTATTTATATACTCAATTTTTTTTTTCGAGACCAAGGCAAGAGGTCAAAGAGATTATTGGTGCTACCAAAACTAGCAGTGTTGTTATTGAGTTGGCCATAGATAAAAAGTATATAATATAAGACTATCCCTCTAGTGAATTTTCTGTGGCTGTCCAAGCAGCCGAAAAGTGTGGAGCAGACACAATATGGGGAGATATGGAAGAAAATAAGAAGAATTAATAACAATAACAAGGGTAAATAATAAAACAAGAAGGGGTAAATAATACTTTTTCTTCCATATCTCCCCATATGAAGTCTGCTCCACACTTTTTGGCTTCTTGGACAGCTACAAAAAATTCACTAGAGGGATAGTCCTTGATTATATACTTTCTATCTAGGGCCAACTCAATAACAACACCGCTAGGTTTGATAGCACCAATAATCTCTTTGACCTCTTGCCTTGATCTCTAAAAGAAAAAGAAAAATTTGAGTATATAAATAAATCTATGTGAAGCTTACCTTAGTGTAGTGTATTATTCCTAAGATATGAATATTGCACCACTCGGTGATGCCATTTCCATTCCCATTCCCTTTCCCACTAGTGATTGCGTTCCCCCTGATTGCATATATGCGAATGTTAAATATAGGGTTATGAGTATAGAATGGGCAGAATGGGGTACCATCCAAGGAGGGTATTTCATTGGCCTCACCCCCATTTGCCTCACTCCCACCCCCATTTGACGTTGAAATGGCCTCAGGGGTCAGCTTTGCGAAATAATGAGGTGCATGAGGAAATGTGGGAGGAAAGGTGGGAGATTTGGGAGAGAGCGGCAAGGTAGGTGGAAAGCAAGGTAGGAGGAAATGTGGGAGATTTGGGAGAGAGAAGCAGCAAGGAAGAAAGATGAGGAGGAAAGGGAGGAAAGGGATAGCTGTTGAGTTGAGGAGTCATTCTCGGAGTCATGAAGAAAAAGAAAAACATTTTTTAGGGGGATTGGATTTTGAGGAAGATGATGAGCAAGAGAAGTACTCCCCTTGGATGGTACCCCATTTTGCCTATTCTATACTCAGAACCCTATATTTAACATCCGCATATATGCAATCAGGGGGAACGCAATCACTAGTGGGAAAGGGAATAAGAATGGAAATGGCATCACTGGGTGGTGCAATATCCATATCTTAGGAACAATACACTACACTGAGGTAAGCTTCATATAGATTTATTTATATACTCAAATTATATACTCAATTTTTTTTTTCAGAGAGATTATGGACCCTTGATCTTATCCCAAAGTGACACGTCTTTTTATGTACATCCAATTGGCCTCAGCTAAGCATCCCTGCTGACACTGAAGGCACTGATGACAGGGCACAGGAATTAGCATCAGCAACAGCATCCTCATCACATCAGCTAAACCAGATTCTCTCACTAGAAGACCTTGAAGCACTTGAACAAAAGTATGACGAGCATGTCCTAGCAACAGTTCACAGCTCAGATGATTCGGACTATGACTATAATGCTCGTGATGGAAGAGACCGTTGAAAGCTCATGTCACTATAGTAGGCTACTGTTGTATTAGGTTACTAGGCTAGGGAAGTCACTGTTCATAGGTGTGCCAATAATTCCCTACCGGGAATTTCGGTCTTTGCGTCTTTCCCGGCGCCTTTGTTGGTTCGAAGGACTTTTGTTCTTGCTTGTTTGTTGTTTTGTGATCTCTTTTGCTATATAAGGCTGAGAAGGTGTATTGTGTTGGACAGAGTCCCTTGAAGTAAAGTGAGTGTTTAGTGAAACCCTCTCATGGCTTTCTAAACTCCCATTTCTTCTCCAGCCTGGTAGGATCCTCTAAGAAATGCAGTTCGAATAGTTAGAAATGTTATCATTCTTGATTCCATCCGGGTGTCTCTAAGTTCTGAACTAAAGGTGTAAATGGTTTTTCTGCTAAAAGGCTATCATTGAAAGGCTTAAACGAATGAAGAGTGGTTCGCCCAGTGTGGGAAGGCATACCTGTAGGAAAAATTGACTCTATCCTCAAAGGGGGCTTTTGACATTACAAAAAAAAATTGAAGTAAATGTGTGACAAGGGTATAAGTTTGGTAAAAAAGTTTAGGGTAAATCTGTTATCCAGTTGCAAGTTTGGAGTTTTTGGTATTATAGAAAATGTTTAAGGTAAATGTGTCACAGTAGACATAATTTAACATTTTAGTTGCTTTTTCCCTCTTAATTATAAATAATAATTTATTTTTACATATTTTCGTGGACGATAAAAAAATACAAGCGATCATTTTTAAGTAAATCATTCATTTCCAATGAAATAAAAGTACCATAGTTTATTTATTCATTTATTTACTAATTTTTTTTCCAAGATACAAGATACAATTATCGATGGCAAGGAAATTTTTTTGGACGTGTTTCGTTTTTCGATGTGTCTTCAAGTAGATTAAATATATGGAATGTACATGGCATATATTTTATATATATATATATATATTGATATATGCTTAGCGGCATTGCTCTTTAATTTGATACTTAAAAATATTCCCAGTTATGAAATTAATCTACCATAAAAATGAGAATTTCTTTTGCTTTGCTGAACAAATGAAAAAAGAAAAAAAGAAAGAAAAAAAAAAAAAAAAACTAGGGAGCATAGACCATCATTATGCAGAGGGTAAGGGGTTGAAGGCCCAGAGATCGGTCCATTGGGCCCGAACCGGCCCTCAGTAGGAACATAAAAACATTTGGGCCCACTGGAGGCAGGCGTTCGTTATCATATAAGAGGGCGCGATGCTAACGTCAACAGGGGTGCTCTCCGTGCGCTAACCGGGGCCAAATAAACTTCCCGAAGCCACGATAAACAAAAATCCCTGGTCCTTCTTCTCCATCGCCCTCGCCCTCCTCCTGAAACCCTCGATTCGAGATTCGTGTCGGGAATCGGTGGCCGGCTCCACGGATTTCACAGGTGACGATCCGATTCCCTCCGACCTTTGGTGTTGTTTTTTTTTTTCCTCTATCGAGTGCTGTTAGTTTCTGCCCTAATTTTCGCGGTTCGAGTTCAGTTACGTATGCCGATAGGTCTTGTTCATCGTGAACCGTAAGGTAGTCGTGTCCGGAATGGATGGTTTGGGTACGGTCGAGGGCGTCGTGCGCTTCTCGCTTTTTGTGTGATTTGATTGCGTTATTGCGGAATTGGATCGTGGTGGTGGGTTTTGAAGATGCGTTGCGCGTGCAATTGCCTTTGCGCTTCTTGCATGTTGATCTTCGGGTGATTCTTCTGGCTTTGAATATCTGATCTAGGCGCTAGGCGCGCTTCGTGATTGTTGGTGCGCTAGAAAATAGTATCGAGGGAAAAAAAAAAATGGTCCGATAGGCTTTCGTGATGTGGTGTTTAGGAAACGGTAATTTTATTGTTGATGCGTATGTTATGGTCCCGCAGTTGTATCATGAGTCGGTAAGTCGCATATATACGGGAAATATATTACCTTTCGTGATGCCTTTTGGTGGAACCCTGGTGTGAGCATCTCTGGAAGGGGAGGGGGTAACGTTATCATGAGAGTTTGGTTGTATATTTCCTACACCAAGGGTAAAAATTGGTCAAACGGCTGGGTATTGGTTTGTTACTTTTTTAGCTAGGACATGCTTAATTGAGTTTCTTGTCCCCCTAATCTAATTGGCTTAAGTGAACTTTGAAAAGCCAAAAACTGATCAGATTAGTTGATTTGCTAGTTCAATAGATTGTGGTGCATGTGAAGTGCCGTTCAAGTATATTCTCTCTGCAGATGCCGGTCACTTGGAAGTTGGAACAAAATTGCTTGAGTTGAATCATTTGCCAAATTTATTGAGTAGTGAGATTGATGAAATGTTAGTGCGCTGTTGTTGTTTATTGGGAGGACACTAATGACCAAACGCTTTTTCTCTGCAGAAGTGGGAGGGGGCTCTGTATCTTCTGTTTGTTCTGATGGCATCAGTCTCTAGTCAACCGCAGTTTCGTTACACACAACCCCCATCCAAGGTGCTTCATTTGAGAAATTTGCCATGGGAGTGCACTGAAGAGGAACTAATTGAACTGGGGAAGCCATTTGGCAAAGTTGTTAACACAAAGTGCAATGTCGGAGCTAACAAAAATCAAGCTTTTATTGAATTTGTGAGTGCTATTATCCAGTCCATCTTGTCCCCTTGTTTGTTCTCCCCTTCCCCTGGTTTGTTTTTGCAATATCATTGACTAGCCTTTCCCTCCTCATTGTGCTCTCTAGGCGGATTTAAACCAGGCTATTGCAATGATCTCATATTACGCATCATCCTCTGAGCCTGCTCAAGTGCGTGGAAAGACTGTCTACTTGCAATACTCCAATAGGCAAGAGATAGTTAATAACAAAACCACAGCGGATGTTGCTGGCAATGTGTTATTGGTAACAATTGAGGGCAGTGATGCACGTCTGGTCAGCATTGATGTTTTACATTTGGTAAGTTTTTTGCTGAAACTTTTCCTGCAATTGTTGTAAGAGGTAAAGTTGCTCTCAGGATGTCAACATTGAGTAACATAGTAGGTTGTAGCTTGTCGTGTTCTAGTAAGCTTTGTTTGACATGAATGTCAATGAATTAGCAGGCCCCTTTCAAGGCAATATCTTCAATGGCAGCTTAGTGCATCGGGAGAAAGAAAGCATGTGTGTTTGTCTCCTTTCTCCTTTTCTCAACACACCTCTTCCTTCCTCTCTCTTCCCTACTCTTCCTCCTCAGCTACCAATTCGTGCCATTATTTAAATTTAGGATGGTTGCAGTTTGAATGTTCTTACTTATCCCTTACCTTTAATGTGTATGGGCGTTAGTGTCCGCATGATTTGCTTCGGTTGAAAGCAATTACTGCCATCTTCTTGAAAGAAAAATGCCAAGAAGATCCATTTTGATTGATGATTTGTCATTTGGTAAAAAAAAAAAAAAAAAAAAAAAAAAATAAATAAATAAATTAAGTTGACATAAAACTATTTTTACTAAACTTGTTTTGTATTTTCTGCTTTAGTTGTTTTTTCCCTCTTAACATCCACATAGTGGAGACAAGCAAGAAGCACGGTTGTTCTTTGTCATGAGTGCGCTTTGTAGGTAATAATCTTGAATTCTAATATTTTGGGGGTTTTATTGATATCAAATGAAAGATGGCGGATACGATTCTTCCTTTGCAAAATGAAATTATTGTCAGATAGTAATAGTAAGGCTCCCAAAAGGCCTACATCTTGCCTAAGATGAAGTTATCAGCTATCTACAAACAGCGTTTAGTGGTAGGTCAACTGCGCATGTCATGAAATTGAAAGTTTTTTTTTTTTTTTTGCTGACTTTGTGACACATGTCAGAAGCCGGCAAAAATTCGGTACCTTTTGCCAACTTGTGAAAAGGGTATTTTTGTGCATAATATTCCTGCACCACTGGGTCTAGATAGGTGAAGTATTCAAAGTGTTTCTCTTGCATCATATTGATGTGTATCTTGTTTGGGAGCTTAGCTGATCAACACCATGAAAATGTGACTGCATAGGCATACAAGTAACACATTCTGAACCACACGCCTGATCTCTACATCAAAGAGTTGTCAGGGAGATTTTGATGCCTCCATATCAAAATGGATAAATCTCATCGTTGCATGAAAGCTTTTCCTTTTTCTCAATGTGAAAAATTCTCTGACAGCTCATCATAGGGTGTTTATTGCTTGCAAATGCTTGGGCAGTGATCCTTGTTATGTTTGGAGCACCAAACCTGAGATTTCTAGCAACATTTTGCTGATTTAGATGTACTTTTGAATTCGTTAACCAATCTCTTGATCTAAAACAAATTAAATGCTGCATGTGATGCTTCTGACTTTGGTACGTATTTGTGTAAATTTTCATATTTGTCTCTCTCGGAAAGTAACATTTGAATACATTCTGATGATATCTCTTATAACACTGATATTGAGAGGGGATAGGGGTTGGAATTTCTTTTTCGATAGAAGTAACTGTCTGTGTTACCATGCTGATGTTTTGGAAAGCTCATTGTTGTGTTTGGGGTGGCTTTGAACCTGTTTTTGATCAATTTTTAGCCTTGGCTCTAGCTTTTGACTTTAGGTTTAGCTTTGGCTGTTTAGATGAAATTTTTATGTCATTTGAATAAGTTTAATAATGAACACCTTATATTTTCAGTGGAACTTGTCGAATTCATTTAACCTTTTTCAAGAATACAACTAACTAAAATATCGCAGCCAATTGTGATAGAAAATCTTCTTATACTGAACATTTTTCTTGGTTAATTGGTAATGCAGGTCTTCTCAGCTTTTGGGTTTGTTCACAAGATTACTACCTTTGAGAAAACTGCTGGATTTCAGGTGACAAAAAATGAAATGATTTTATTTTTTGGTTTTGTTCAGAATTTATAATTTAAGCAAAAAATTCTTGACTAAAATCTTGTTTGTAGGCTCTGGTGCAATTTTCGAATGCGGAAACTGCTTCTTCTGCAAAAAATGCCCTTGATGGAAGATGCATTCCTAGGTGACGGTTGTATTAATTTTTTGACATGGTATTTTGTCCAACTGGAACTGGTACATGTTGCCCAAAGTAATGCATATTTTGGCACGAGTTTATCAACCATATATTGTGTTTAAAGAATAATTCCTAGTTAAGCTAAAAATCAAATTTCTCTACTTACAAAGAAGCAGTTCTTAACATAGAGTGGCATGTTCATGTGCTTTGAGAATGTCTTTTGGGTTGCGATAGCATATTCTCTTCTAGTGCACTCATATGAAGGTTGCTGACAGACTTTGTCTTGGTTCACAGCTATTTGCTTCCCGAGCATATGGGGCCATGCACCCTCAGGATCACATATTCAGCCCACACAGATCTGAGTGTGAAATTCCAGAGCCATCGGAGCAGGTGACTTTCTAATTGGGTTTTTTATACCAAGCCTTTGTTTGATGTCTGTTTCTTGATTGATCAACTGTGTATTTTACCATGGACATTTTTTGTTCACAGGGACTACACTAATCCATACCTTCCTGTTGCTCCATCTGCTATAGATGGCAGTGGTCAGGTAATGAATCAAAAATCAACATTTGCTTTGTTGTAATCACATCCACTGTTAGAATGAGGCGGGCATATTATTTTGTCTGCCTTATGATTTGATTGATTTGATCAAACATTGCATTGTACACTGCAGTTGAGTGTTGGCTTGGATGGGAAAAAATTAGAACCTGAGAGCAATGTCCTTCTCGCATCAATAGAGAATATGCAGTATGCAGTAACATTGGATGTTCTTCACATGGTATTTTTTTTTAATTAAATTCTCTCATCTGCATTCTTGGGTAAGCATGTATTTTAAAAGTTTGTCATCAATTTTGCCTGGTTCAGGTCTTTTCAGCTTTTGGACCTGTACAGAAGATAGCCATGTTTGACAAGAATGGAGGTGTCCAAGCATTGATTCAGTACCCTGGTTAGTAAGAGCAGTGAATTTTTCTGGATGAAGAATATCTTTCTTGCATTAGGGCAAAAAATCTGCATGCATCTAATGAAGTGCATGTTGGTTGTCGCATTGCTGTTCATGCAGATGTTCAGACGGCTGTAGTTGCAAAGGAAGCTTTGGAAGGGCACTGCATATATGACGGGGGGTTTTGCAAACTCCATATTTCGTATTCGCGCCATACAGATCTTAGCATAAAGGTAATCACAGCAGCTGCCCCCTGGTATTACGTTTATCTCAACAAGTTGTGACTATCCTGCGCTGTGGATGTACACTTCCTTGCCTTTGATACAAAAGGAAAAAGTCCCTCTCGTATATCAAGTTTTCCAGTTGAATTTTGAAAGATGCCACTTCCAATTGACCATTTGATCAAGAGCGATTACCATTCAAAGAGTCACTAGTATGTCAATCACATGTTTTTTGTTTTCACTTAAAAACAGTTAAAGTGAAATCTGTTCCCAGTAGAAGGGCGAATGACGTGAAATATGTATAAACCTGATGAATAAGGGATGGAATTATTCTATTTCACCAGTATAAGCTGTTTCACTTTGAGAAAAGTGGTGAAACATTCATCGATGTCTCTGGCAACAAGAACTTTCAGTGGCTGTTGACTTCAAATATGCCACACGTTCAAGGTTCTGCTCATCTCCTCGGATCTGGTGTTGCCATTTTCAACGTGACCATATATAAGTCACACCCGTTTGCAGTTGTGTTTTCTGTGTCATCATTCAGGGAATCTGAACTCTTGTTTCCCTCGCTTTGAAAGATAAACTTTAGGTGCTAGCATGATTTAAACTTAGTCCCTTTAACATGAGGCATTGTGTAATTTGTTTTTATATCATGAATTGGTGGGAATTTGAAAACTGAAGCAAGTGTTGTGAGCACTTCCTTTTGTGAGAATGTACTGATGTTGTTTTAAGATAAAATAGTACGGAAGCCTGGTCATTTTAGTTAAGACAGTTCTCTGCTGTTTATTCATCTGTTATTCATTGATCATTCTGTGGGGAGGTTATGATTTATTAGCTTGGTGAATTTGTTAGGACTGGCTGGAAATAATTGTCTTAGTATTTTGTGTGGATTTCAGTTTCTTTGTTAGATATATATGGCGTGTCGTAATAATTTTGTCTTGCCTTTGAATATATGCGAACATTAATTTGCTGATATTGTTCTCTCACATTTTTACTTTTGAAGAGTAACTGAAGTAGGTGGGAGATTGTTAATTGACTGATATGCTAACTATTTTTCCAGGTTAACAATGATCGGAGCAGAGACTACACAATTCCCAACACCCCGATGATGAATCCGCAACCTTCAATTCTAGGGCAGCAACCAGCTTCAGCTGTTGGTGCTGCGCCCCAGCAGTATGGTGGAGTGTCGTATGCCCCGGCTCCCGCGCAACCCACAATGCATCATCCACCCCCTGCGGGCTGGGGTCCGGTCCCTCCAGCTCAGTCTATGCCCATGCAAGGTCACAACCCACCACCGTACATGCAACCGGGGACTGTGCCTTTCCAGATGGGCCCTGGGATGATGCATGGCGCGGGCCACCCTGGTTTGCCACATCCGCCACCAATGCCTCCATATCAGTCACAATAGCACTTCGTTCTTCTCTTGGCGCCAGAGGTGTGATGGCCCTTAGTTGATGCAATTCCCTTGGGCCTGAAGCTCTGGTGGTATCCTTTTCTTAGTAAAATTTTTTGGGGAGGTGGGTGTGGAGCTCGTGCTATGATATTATGGTACTATGTTTGGGAACTGTAACTTGCCATTTGATTCGGAGGTTTTAGATGTCTACTTGTTCATCATAGAGATCATTGACTTTCTGCACCAATTCGTGAACCTGTATACGATTTGGATTGGATCTCTCTCTCTCTCTCTCTCTCTCTCTCTCGCCCTTCCCTTGTGGCCGGATGAAAGTGATGATTCGGCTATCCGGTCAAGCGTCGAGAGGAACTGAGTTAAGTCGATATACAATTGCTGTCAAATTTCGTTGGATGTGGCGAGTCTAATATTTGGAGCAATCCCACAAGATGAAATTAGTTACCGTCATCCGTTGATTATATCTGTGTTTTATTCTAATTTGTCGTTGGCCGGAGCAACATCACCACTGCCATCAAGGTTAACAACAATCTATAAATATTGTCACAACAGCAGCAGCCACCTGCTATCGACACCTAACCACTACGACAATTACGTGCTATTCCTGCCTGGGAGGTTGCTGCTGCCGTTGTTGTCAGCAGCTAACTTCTACTCTTTAGAATTTGACGAGGGAAAAACAGAAAGAATCTTGCATTTGTCAAGCACGGCGGAATGTTGTTCTGCAGATTTTGTTTCTAACTAAAATGAAAGTCATGAAAAGACTATCTAGACCAGAAAACATAAGTTGGTGAAATCAGTGTTAAACGGTCTTCTTCACTTCAGTCTCCACGTATGCACTCCTTCCTTTTTCTTGTTAATGCCTTGGAACATGACGATGGCGAAAGTTTTTCTAGAAAGATGCGCAGAGGCTGCAAGGGATTTTACATTCATGTCTCGGAAGTAGGAAGTTTACATACAAGTAAATGAAGACTTAAAAAAGCCAAATTCATGCGACCTTCAACGTGAGAAAAGTTGAGGCAATAGGAGCATAGTATTACTAATGTCCTGTGTCTCGACTTTTTACATGACTGACAAACCACAGCCACAGGAATTGTGGTTTTAACTATTCTCGAGTCAAAATATGAAGGAACAAAAGAACGGTGAAATCCTCTTAGAAACTGTCCCCTTCCGTCTGCAACTTCTGTCATTTATACATAGACAAAAAGTAGCCTTCACTTAGTCATCGATTTGGCAAGGTCCGACAAAAACGTATATACTTCTGTCGGATCCTTTAGAGAGTAATTAGCCTTCGTCTCCTTAGGTACCGAAGATACGACAATGGAAATACCTTGTCCCCTTCTCTCTATTACCTGCAAAAATCAGGGAAGACTGCTCGTTCAACTATTGATTACCGATGGAAATCTAGCCATTGCACTCAAAATAAGGTTGAGAGCAGAACTCCATGATTTAGTGACTAGACTAGAACCTTGAAAGCGTCTTCGTCAGTTCGGTCATCTCCTATGTATAATGGAAGGACGTCTCCGGAATTGCTGAGTCCTAAATTCTCGAGTAAATACTCCAGAGCATGTCCCTTGTTCCACTCTATACACGGTCGAATTTCCATGACCTGAAATTTTTGTCAGCAGAAGTATATGATTAAGCGTACAAATTGTGACGAAGTAAAAAAATGCAGTAACTTGAGGAAAAAGGCATACCTTTCTTCCCCTAGTTAAACGAAAATCCGGGTAGTTCTCTAATACAGATTTCACTTTCTCCTCCAATATGTCGTAATCCTGCACATTGATCAATCGAGCTATTGTTTCGTCACTTTTCTTCATATGCGATTGCCAACCAGAGAGTACTCACAGAGTAACAATGCCTCTGGTACAATGGAAGTGCATGAACAGACTCTTCTGTACCTCTTTACTGACTTGACGAAAGTGCACGGAGACGCAAAATCTGTTATCCTCAAGCCGGGCACCCTCTATTTTACTGGTGCTTTCCTCTAATGCAGTGAATATCTGTTGAAGGAAAATGTACGTCATTATCATACCACTGCTATCGAATAGGGACTAACTCCAAGTTTCAATGGTAGAAAAACCAGGTTCCTCGTTATTGAAACCGACAGAAAAAAACAACCAGATGAATTAGCTCACCTCTTGAATTGCGGGCAGGAACTTCTTTGCTGGTTGGAACGAACCTTCATTTCCCTGGGGGGCCAATAAAAGTTAATAATAATTCTAACAAATACCGACAGTGCGAGATTATCACTGATTGACTGAATTCTACAATAAAATCGTTAGTGGTAAATGAACTATACGCACGCTTGTGAGTCTCAATTACCTTTCGATTGAGCAGGGGAGGGTGCTTTCCACCGGATGTTAGTGGCCTTGTTGGGGCCATTATGTCCATTCCATGGCTTCCGGCATAGTAAACATTATCTAACTTTACAAACTGTTTCACCTGATAAAGGAGGAAGAATCACTATGATAAGCATGTGCTCCTATAGACTTCTTTAGGCACAGATGAGTTACATTTCTTCTAGCTCGATGAACAACATTTCATTCACATACCTTGTCTCTACTTCTTCCACTAATAATAGCAGTTGGGCAATGCTTTGAAACATCACATACAGCACCGCGCATCTGTAGTTGATGCAATACTAGTTAATAACAAGTGATTGGCAGAACTATTTGAACATAGTGGGTAAAATATGTGATTACCTCATTGGACATAAATGCTTCGTCAGGGTCATTTACAATGGGAGAGAGAGTGCCGTCGTAATCTAAAAACACAACGATCCTCTTGCCCTTTGCCACTTCCATCATCTTTTTAAACATGAGCAATGCAGATGGGTGTTGCTTCTGTTTTTTTGGAACAACATGTGGAGGGAAAAGGAAGAGGACTTAGTTGTACAGTCATAATGCAGGGGAAAACGCCTACTTATAGTGTAAAGAAAGCTTACCATCCAGGACGAATACGCCGCACCATTCTCCTCGCTCTTAGCTGTGGAGATTGCATGTACTTTGGGTCCATTAAAAACGGACCTCAGAAGTGCAATTACCTTATTCACCTTTTTGAAAATGACCTTCATCATATCTTTTTTCTTGGTAAAGACCTTCATCATATCTTTTTTTTTTGGTAACGAAATGGGAAAGCCGCGCACGACCTTCATCATATCTTTTCACTACATGTTGGCAAAAAAAGGAAAGTGCACATGGAATTAATCAAAGTTAAACAAGAGAGGCAACTACAATACCTTATAAACGCAACTACAGTGGTGTCTACTGTTGTCGATTAATACCCACTATTATAGATTCTTATGACCGGTGAGTTATAAGTTGGCAAGCAGACCAGGCTAATGGGCTTTTATTAGCACCGCCACACGCTATGTAGTTCAGCCCCATCAAGCAACCCGTCCAAGTCATTGTTTTTTTTTTTTTTTTTTTTTTTTTTTTGAATCTTTTGACAAACTTTTATGATAATTCGATCCAATATGTGCACGGCTAGAAGTAGCATGATGATAAAGAATATTCAAATCTCCTCAAAACTTACCTGAGATCTCCTTTAGGTAAACCGAGCGAGTCACTCTTCACGCTTCTGCTTCTATAGCTATACACCTGCAATTGAAACAGAAGATCTTATAATGAGGAAATTGAGAAAGGCAAAGCCTATGATCCGATAATGAGACCGACCACTACCAACCAATTTAAAAGAAGGCAAAAAAGGAGTTGTTCGGGCGAGATAGAGGAAAAGATATCAAAAGAAGGGCGATGAAAATGGAAAGACAAAAGGGAATTGAGATGTCCCAACTGTCCACTGGTCCTAAGACCGACCAAAACCGACTGCAAGGCAATTGATGTTGAACCCACGTCCACTTTCGAAAAAGAACCTATGTATGTGGAGGTTCATAGCTCTACAAAAAGGGTAAAGAAAGGTGCTATTGTTGGACCGACACGTCTCACTGCGGGACACGGTTGAGCACGATCCGGTAAACGTTTGGTGTCCTGGGTACAAGCGTCTCTTAGCTAAGTCCAATCACAAGCACATATATTTGAGGATTAATACATCCTGGAAAGTAAGAGAAGGGAAAAAGGGACGCACTAGTGCACGGTCGTATTCAAGGGGGACTCTCATTGCAGTTTTTTCCGGTTTAATTCTCTCTCTAGAAAGGCTGATGTATCATGATGTTGGATTACAAGTGTCACGAAACAATTCCTGGGATGTTCCCAAGATGTGGTCGGTTTATGAAGGGTCGCTTTCCAAAACCAAAGTGGGATGGCTTTTGCGGAGAAAAGTACACGGTCGAGTGACTCAACAATGCATGGATAGCTATGTAATGGATGTTGATTTCTCTCTCGTTTGGGGGTTTGCGGTCAGAGCTGATTCAGTTGATGCCGACATGAACGAGACTAACTACAGGGGAGTTTCATAATCTCACCCCCACATTGCATGACACGTTCAATGAATTGAAGGCGTGCTTTGTCGGTCTCGTATGTCCTACATTAACTAACCAAACCGTCCTATCCTAACTAATCTTCCCTTCCAATCGCATAATCCTATGACCGACATCCAACTTCTCTTGCTCTCTCTCTCTCTCTCTCTCTCTCTCTGTCTCTGTGCATGTCGCTTTCCGATAGTGTGAACTTCATACAACTGTCAGCTGGGCATGCAATACTTCATTTCTCACAATATAATTTAGTATGCGCTACCTAAACACGGCGTATACTTTTTCTTCAATGAACAAAACATGAAAGAACACTTCTGCACGTGACTCATGGGATGATGACAATCTAAACTCCATGAAAGTGCTCCGGCTTTAGTTTTTTTAAATTAGTACGTCTGTGCAAAGATCCAGAGGACTTTTAACTTGTGAACTCGATTAAGTGAAAGTCATGGACTACGCGTTGTCTAATTCCAAAAGAAAGAAAACAAAAACTCAGCGGGTATCCCCACATCAAGCGGGGCCTCGCGCGAGACAAAAACCAAAAGGAGCCGAACCAAAAGCCTCCACCTGCCCCGAAATAACACAACACGTGTATCCCGCGAGGCCATAGATTGACTCGTTCTCCCTTTTTAATTTCGACAAAAAAGACTTTAACTTTTTGAAAATCTGGACCCAGTCCTAGTGTGAAAAGCGAAGGTACATGGAAAAAGCGATAAAAGGAAATAGCTGTCTTCGGGAAATAAAGTAAACGAGAACCAGACAAAACCCTTTTTCACGCGTCCGACGAACACTGGCCAGCCAGAATGTCCAGACCTCTGGATCGCTGTTCGGTCGACGCACCGAAACCGAAACCTGGTTTCCCAAACTTTTTAAGCCCACAGGTAGAAAAAGAGAGGCCGCCTCACCGAACCCGACAACACGGGGGAACGACCAAAAAGTCTCCGTCCTCGTTTCGAAGCAATTACTCATCTGCGAAAGTACAGATTTTCATGTCGAGACAAGACATGCCCATGTTTAAAGACTATATATGGACGCAGGGCACTGGCACTGAATAGTCAAGGTATGAACGCGGTATTCGGGAGAAGTTGACTGATGACTTAGTCGTAATAACCTAGCAAAGAAGGTGGTCCGAAGTTTAGTAGAACTTTCGTTGGAGAAACTCAATTGTCTTTAGGTGAAATATCTAAGTCGTCTTCAGCTTTTGAAGGTGGAATCATGCAGGACGTATTGGCAAAATGACAGGGTGAAACAGAGCACCTTTTGGAACAAATTAGAAGTAGCCCAAGACAAACCCATCACCTTCGAAAATCCGAATAACTGTAAACTACATATGCCCGATCGACGCGATAGGGCGTTAGACGTGTCTCGACTCGTGATACGGGTGATTTTGTCCTCTGTTAGAGACCTACAATGTGAGCTAATTCTTTTCCACTATATACAGAAGGGAAGGTCAAGGAGCCCACAGCAAGAAGCCGACAGCGACGAGGAGGGAAACATAGGACTCGAGAGTTGTGCTGAATTTGATCATTTGTTGTTTACTATTCTTACGTTGATTGAAGTGAGCGGCGATTCGCGGGTGCATGCACCGCAGGTCGGTGCTGTCGCCCGGCGGCTACTAGCCCGCGAGCCAACATGCGTAGAAAACCGTTTTTTTTTAGGTACTGGTTCCTCTCACAGAGCGAGTCCACTTTGATGGGCCCCGCACCAACCCACCAACTAACCTAACCGAACCGAACACCGAACCGGTCGGCGGGCCCCCAGCCGCAATCCCCCATCGCCCACCTGGCGGTCACTGCCGACACGCCCCTACGTGTCGTCCGACACGGCCGTTCAGTCAGAAATCGGGGGCTGTCTGTCTTTTCGCATGTGGGAAACCTATGTCGTCGCATTTCCTTTTTCCTCTGTCCGCCCGGGTGTAGAAGTCCGGTCAACTGAGCCCCACGATCAGAACCACATGGGGGCTCAGTTCCGTGACACGTGTACGGCGCACAATGCACTAGACTTCTTGGCCTTATATTCTTTCGCGAGGCGATCAAACTATAGATTTCCTCTTATACTCCCCCCTCAATTTCAACACAGTAATGAAGTTAATGAAAAAGGCACGAGATTTTCACAATTTTGAGAAGGTAACTAGTAAAGTGACTTCATCTAATCTATCGTATCATAGCACACTTAAGTAGATCAATTAGAATTATACTCACAAAAATACGTAGAATGATTAAATGAATAAAATGTTGATAAGTCAAAATTGATTTTCCATGAAAAAGACCGGAGATGCATTCCGAGTTTGATTTGTGAAAGTTGAATGTGTTAAATTACACATACTTTGACGAAGCTCTTGGGATGTCAATTTCATGGTGATGTTCTACGAATCAACCTGTGCAGTTGAGTGCTTGTTATATGAGTCTTTTTGTCAAGATTAGGGAATTTTCCACGAAGGATTCATAACAAATGACGGCGTCGATCCACGTCGATGATGATGGAGGAAAGGCTGGAGAAAGGTCGGAGCAGCAACCAGAGCATGTCCTCCTCCCTCGCCGCTGCGTGTGACGACCAAGCCGAAGCCGAAGGGCGGGGAAAGGACTAAGCGTGCGCGGGGACGTCACGCGCTGGTGAATGGAGTACGTGGAAGACAAGGCAAGAATGATGCAGCCGACATATATAAAAAAAAAGAGGTGGAATAAAACGATGGCCAACCGGCTCTCGTTCCCTTCGCAGTCGTGCTGACACTCGACGCACGGTCGCTTTCATCATATAAAAAAAAAAGGAAGGAAGGAAGGAAGGAAGAAAGAGAGCAAAAACAAAGAAGAAGAAGAAGAATTCCGAAAAGACTAGCGCGGGTGAAGGCTATACAAAAACCCAGAAAAAAAAAAAAAAAGAACACGAACGAGAACTCAAGATCGCGCGCCAATCGAGTCAATAACATTCAAGACTGCGACAGAATGCACAGAGAGAGAGAGAGAGAGAGAGAGAGAGAGAGAGAGCACTCACAGAATTACAATGCTCGTCGAAGACCGAGGCCTCGTTGCTCCGCAACTCAAAAACCCTCGCGAGAGCTTCCTTCAATGGGGAGAGAGAGAGAGAGAGAGAGAGAGAGAGAGAGTGTCGTGTTTTTACTTGTATGGGCTGCGTTGATGGTGCTTGAGCGATGAGGGAGACTGATGTGAGGGAGGTTAACGTGACTTTATAGAGAAGGGCTGCAGGAAGAGAGAGAGAGAGAGAGAGAGAGAGAGAGGTGTCTCTTGCCAAGAGACTTCGCCTTTTCACTTTTCTTCTTCTTCTTCTTCTTCTTTTGTCCTTTTTAATATTCAATTCGATGAAATTGCGCCCTTGGAAGCCCCCCGCCGCACGCGATTGACCAAAACACCCTCCTCCCTGGCCTTCTTCCTCCTGTTTCTACGTGTCAAGTTTCAACCACGGAATGAACACGTCCGTCGACCCTTTTGGAAAGGCCCCGCAGGACAGAGAGGAAATTTATCTTATGGAAACTTAATTAAAGGTTTAAATAGTGCTAATTATGAGCTTTCACTTATTGCAAACTAATCAAAAATGGTGGCAGCGATAGTCCCTCCGCCATTAAAGGATACATCAACAGTTCTTGTTTTGCGCGCTGTCGGCAATAGTAAATAAGTTTTCACGGACTTTGTTTATAAAGATGGTCGTAAGATTCGCACCAAAAGTCTAGAGAAATTGTAATTGGTTCGTTAATGTAATTTTGCGCTGATACTTGTCGAAAGTGTTCTTGCATAACTGATACCAATATAGGATCACGATTTCTTATGAACCGTTTATCACGTTATTTTTAATGCTTTTTCAAGAAGTTGCAATGAAAAAAGAAAAAGGGTACTAGGAAGTTTGCAATGAGTTTCTCTGCTACCTCCCTCCCCCCTTCTCTCTCTCTCCAGCCCTTTTGGTGGTGCAATAATGCAGCTTTCTTAGGGAAATATTCTAATTCACATAATGAAGTCATCTACCTCACATCAAATGGTCTTCTCTTTGATGACATGCAGTTCCAAATGTGATCACATGTAATTAGATTTATTGCATAATAAGTCATGGTACCTTTTTGCTAGTCAGCGAATCTTTAAGACAATCTGCATTCACACCAGAAGTCTTGATCATCCATAACCATGTTACTAACTGCTGCTCATTATTGTGCTTATTGCACAAGAGCAGCTAATGAATTATGTGATTCGTGCAGATCGCTTAGCCAATGTGTTCAAGTTATACCATAACTGCACAAGATAAGAGCGTGGTTATACTTAGTATCCTCATTAATTATGGCTGTAGATTTCGCTTTCCCGACAAGAATCTGCTGGCAATATGCTCTTTTTCCCTTCTCTGCTAACGAAAGATTCGTATCCTATGCCTCCAAAGCATAAGTTCGATCGACTTTTACTCCCTTGCTCTCGTTGCGTGGACTCTAGGGTATGGACTCAAGAGAAGAAGGAAATCCACTGTCCCTGGTCATGAATCTAACGATCAAACTTGACAGCTCTGATGTCAATTGGAAATAATGTGGTCATCTGCTGGGGTCACGTGGTCCTTTTCTGCATGAACTTCGCGTACTATTCCACGTCAAAAGTATTCGACGGCTATTTAATTGTGCATTATTCCTTTGACGACACAAGTACGATAGACCCAACAACAATGTGGAAAGGAAAAAGAAGGAAAAAGAAGAAAGCCACCGTGCATGCTCGATAGCCAATCTTTCCAATAATACATGTGATATGGGCTAAAGGTTTTACATTTTCATGCTGTTACACTTTAATGATGTAGATCGTCTCTGTATTTAGAGAGCGAATGGACTTCTTCGATCTATCTCTTTGAGTGTTCGCATCATCATCATCATCCCACTCGATGCCGTCGTATATCTCTGTTGTCGAGCTTAGCTATAAGCAACACCAACAGGCCGCCCTGTCCCCTCCTTCTTGCTCCTTCACTTTACTGTGAATCTCTCCCTCTTTTGTCTCTCTTTGTCCCGTTCGTGCGAGAGGTCGCAACCCCATGCAACCCTAGATCGACGTACTAGACTAGCCTGTATGCGCATGTTTTGTTCACTGCTTTGGAAAGAACTTACCAAGGCCCTAATAGATTTCATTAGGAAATCGTAAGATTCAGAGAAAAGCCCTTTCCTTTGAATGAAAAAGAAGGGAAACAACACGGCAGCTCCATTGGGCAAGTTGTCAGATAATGTTGACCAAACTGAAACCCCCATCGATACGGCACAGTCAATGCACATTACTTTCAAAGTCTAAATTCAGGAGAATCTGCGTTAATTATTGCTCCTTGTAACGCGAAACATTCAATGCAGAGAGACTTTTGGGGAAGAGATGAATATGAGACACGAACGGAAAAGCTTGTCTCAGTAACAACCGATGTAAGAAAATCATCTGCAGTTGGTTTCGGTGTTGTCTTGGATTTGAATACTAGGTCTAGGTCACATGTAAGAAGAGGACGCCGCATGTGAGCCGGCCTGTGGCTGTACTGGGGCAGGATTCACACACTATCCTAAGGATAAGAATCGAACCCAGGATTTGAATCTTTTGCTTCATAAGGTAACCCATGCATGTCGCATATCACTGCTACCTTAGACAGAATGGGACTTCGTTATTTTCATTTGAGTGTCACCAAACACACTAACTCTCCACGGAAGCTTTCGAAAAGAAAAAACTTCTCGTTGCATAAAATTGTTTGAAGGGCAAGGGTCATGATTCATCAGATACATGATATTCTCTTTTCTTCTACTTAGATTATTTGGTAAACGATTCTTTTAAAATAATATTACGTGTCCAGACCCCTTAAGGTACTTGATTGATCCGACCGACCCATCACACTTTTCATATTTCACGAAAATTCTAGTTATTGCAACAGTCTTGCGGGTCGGCCTATCTCAAAATCCCACATTTCATCGTAAATGTAATGTGTAGCTTCAACGTTTACTTACCACAAATCGACAATTAAAAAAAAAAAAAAAAGGAAAAGAATTTGATCTTTAATTCGGTCAACATGGGTTGGGATCAAATTGATACAACATTATGTAGCGCGCAGATTATGCACAACCCAAGATCTCCATAACTAGAACATAAACATGCAATTGTAAATAGAAGGATTGACGCAGCTGATTTAGGATCCATTGTTCTTGAGTGGAAGCGGAAACACAATGTTCCTTGCGCAAATCCTTCTCCTCTATTACCCTCTAAATCACTGGCTCAATGAGGCGGCCTCTCACGATTGACATTAGAGCAACGTCCCTTAGGTGAGAATCTGTGAGATTAGGGCTAGAGGAGAGACTTGAGCACTATTTATAGAGTTTCCAGCCAGTCCCCCTCATTACGGGCCAGGCTCAACTCGGCCCACACTAGCTAGTCCCATATTAGACTAATTAAGAAACCTTCTATCTCACCTAAGACCAAACCCCGTAAAACGGTAAACGTTAAACGGTAAATAACAATGTCAATTAATTTAGTCCACATTAGAGGAAAACTCTTACATTCTCCCACTTGGACTATATTAATTGAAATTGTATTATATGTGCGCACATTGGTCCAGAGATAATTCTTAATAGTCAATCCTATCCCATAAAGAGTCCAACACCGAATCATGGCGGTAGAATCGCATGTATACACACAGAGCCTTCCATGGTCACAAGTGTTTTCAACTTTATTGATATGGATTCAATATGGTAGTGTGGCAAATGGCTAACATCTCTCATAAAGAGATCCATTTGTCAGTCACTATTCTCTTACTTAGGCGACACAAAAGTTTGTGCCACAAGAGAATGAAATTATGGTTCTAATGAACTCAAGTCACCATTCTTTTACTTAGGTGACACAAAAGTTTGTGTCACAAGAGAATGAAGTTATGGTTCAAATGAACCTACATATGTCTTGTCCTTATGGTTAACTTTTTACAAGAACATATCCACAAGGCTAATAACCAGATGCCCCTAGCCTTCACTCAAGGCAATACCTTGAGACTTTATCAATATATATTCAACATGATAATAACACATTCAAAATTATTTTATTGAATGCAAAAGTTGATACATATCAAACCGTTACTAAATGTAACGAACCACAGATGTGAACTTTATCAGAGTAAAGCCAAAGTAACTCCCACTAAACAACAGTATCCGAAAATACTCTTAGGCCAATGCTAATGACATGTCACTCAAATACACATGGGCGTAGGCCTTTAGTTAGTAGATCTGCAACCACATCATCTGTGAAAATATGTTAACGTCACCTTTCTGTACCCGTTTCTTTATGGTCAAAAAATATTTGACCGTCATATATTTAGACCTCTTGAGACATTTGTTAAAAACAAATTTATTATCTCAATACAACTATATGGGTTTATCCTAAAAAATCAAAATTGTCAACTCTATCATAAGGTTCTGAAGTATAATAGCTCAATTAACAGCCTAAAATAAAGTTACAAACTCTACTTATATAGTAGACATAGAACTTTATTCACTACACTGCACTTCCTGCTAACATAAATATGTATCATGTACATAAAATATGAGAAAAATAAATTTTCTCCCACTTGACCTTGCAAAGTGTATTGAATAATTTTTGTTCCCAATTGAACAAAATAACAACACTATGAAACTTTATTAATATTGTTTGGAAACTTGCATAAAACTATTAATAAGCCTTCTCGGTCTATCCGGTTGCCGCATTCACTCTGAAAGAATCTATTAAAGAAATAATTATTTCTTCACCATTAACAAGCCACCCCTCTTTCAGAGTGGGAACTTTAGCTACCAGTTTGGCTTTAAATTCCACAATCTTTCTTTGAAATCCTTTTAGTTTTGTATGCCAATTTGCAACTAAAGAACTTGTAATCTTTAGACAAGTCAGTAAGTTTCCAAATATGTTTCATAGATTACATATTGCCTTTCGGCCAAATCTTTTGTCAGGATTTACAGGTATAGTAATTAAATTATCACCCCAGAATCTACGAAGTATTCGACAAATGACCCTTTAAGCTATTTCACATTGTCATACTTGCCAAAATAGTCACGGCCACTATTAAACCTGACAACCTTTTAACCATATACTTGATGTATATGTCATTAGGACTTAAACGCAATTTTTACAGATGTGTCCTAATTTCGGTATTAGACAAGACATAATTTGAAGCCATTAAGGCTTTCATCATCTCTTAGCAGTGCAGCTAGTAGGCAATTCACATTACGAGTGTCCCAGAATGGAACACTTAATGGACGGTAAGCAAATTCTAGTGCTCTATTCTCAAGTAATAAATCATATGTCCACAACTTAAAATTTGAAATAGTAAAAACCTCAATAATAATGGAGTTATTAATTACAGAAAGGTGACTGAAAAACAAGCAATGTATATAATTAGCATCATGTGAGCACCGTGTAACTTGACCTATAAGTACACATCCAGAGAGTTACATGCAAAATCACATAATCACCTTTGGGCAGAATACATGACATGCAATTGTACACTCCTCACATGATAGCGGTCAAGAGAATATATTCCAATCTTTGTGAATTCATCACCTTTGGGCAGAAGAACCACTAAGACTAGAAAATCCTCCACCACATTATCATGTATCCCTCCATGAACTAATACACAATCACCTCATTTGGGAGTATGACTACGCATTAGACCAGGAGACATCCCAAACAACATACGAGACCGAAATTTTTCAAACCCAATCAAGCGTGCCACTTTGGCGGTCACTACTCAATTGAATCATTGAAACTCTCTCATACCAGGGATATATTTATACCTCATATAAACCATATACATGTGATTCGAACTTCAGTGATAGGGGCACATATCACTCAAATCACATATCATGCTAATTACATTGCCTTATAAAATTAATCATACATACATATATACATATACATACATACATATATATATATATATATATATATATATATAATCTAAAAAATAGATTCCAATGAGATCACCAATCACAGCAACACAGGAAACTTCTCTTGTGCACCAAAATTACATATTCCAATTATTCTTCTTAATGTTGATCTAGAGAATCTATCACCAATCAACATCAATAGCAATACATGGCACACCAGATCGAGAAGCCTGACGGCTAATCTATTATAGCTCATGAATTTCATAAGGTAAAACATGACTCCAAGGCCAACAACTAATTAATTAGCCAATTTTAAGTAAAAAAAAAAAAAAAACATTACTTCAACCAAAGTGGCCTTTTAAATTGAGTTATACCACAGAACCAAATATCTAAATTATAACAGTAGATGTTATTGCTCTACATAAATATTGCCATACTCCTTAACCATAAAAATATTCAATTTGATGGATATTAACTAGTGACCAGATGATTTTCTTTAGTACAATGCACAATGACTTAACTGACATGCATTATCCACATTCAGCGGATGTGTAAATTAGTACAATCAATTTGGTCACAGATTTTTAAGACATCCATCATTCAAAGGTTAAAAGGAATATGCATGAGTAATAAAAGTTTTTCTCATTATCTCAATATATAATGCAATAACTATTTCATAATAATAATATCTCATCAAGCCAGCTTCAATTCACAATAATGCTTGATTTTTATTGATGAATCACACTTTTATAATGATTATGTGATAATATACCCATAACCCAACAGTTGTATTTTCAAAATAACAGAAAATACAATAAAAATACGCAAAAAAATACACGTATTTAGGGCTAAATATGCAATTTTCACATCAATAAAATCATCAAACATATAAAATAAATATGCCACAAGATAGAGGAGGACCATACGAATCCAATGCCGCCAGCCACTCGCCGAAAGGAGTCCCCACGCGCCCGCACGCGCCGCCTGAGTGCGCGGCGGGTGGGGCTCACGCGCCAGATGTACAACCGGCTTGGAGCCGGTCCGACCGGTGGCGGTTCGACTGGTTACACGGTCCGACTGTCCGGTCCGACCGGCTGACCGGACCGGTCAACCGTTGACCGGGTCGGGTCGACATCCGGGTCGGGTCGGGTGACGTCATTGGGCGGTGCGCTGACGTCATCGGGTCAGTCACTGGGTCGGGTCGACCCGGGTTGCTGACGTCACCTTGATGTCAGCGTCACGTGCGACGCACGCATCGGGTCAGACCCGAGTCGCTGACGTCACGTTGACGTCAGCGGCCGCGCCGCCGCGCATGGGCGCGTGCTCGACACCCCGGCGGCGTGTGGCGCGCGTGGGGGCGCGTGCAGCTTCCCATGGCGACGCGCCGCCGACGGTTTTCACCGTCTCATTGAGCCAAGTCCCAATTTGAAATTTAATTTGATTTTTATTAAACTTAAAATCTCGAAAATCGCAAATTAGGACAAGAATTATACTAATTAGGGCAAATCAGTATAATTTAGGGCAAATTCGTACAGATTAGGGTAAAACCAATTATGTTCATGTTCTAGGGTTATGGAGGCTCTGATACCACATGTAGCGCGCAGATTATGCGCTAGGGGTGAGCGTGGTTCCCGGGTAGAATCGGAAACCGGGGAACCGAACCGGAGGTTCCGGTTCGGTTCTCGGTTCCAAAGAGAAAGGTTCCGGTTCCCGGTTCCTTTTTTTTGGAATTGGCGGTTCCGGTTCGGTTCCGGTTCCTATAGGAACCGGGGCGGAACCCGGACCGAACCGAAACTTCCTAAAAAACCCTAATTTTATTCGGCCATTCCCTTCTCCTCTCTCTCTGACTCTAACCCTAGCATCTGACTCTCGCCTCTCTCCATGGCTTTCCCTGCTCACTCCCAGACGTTGCTTGCTCCCCTTCGCTCGACGACACTGCTGCCACCAACTCGTCGCCGCTCACCCCCTTTGCGCTCGGCGACGCCCTCGAAGTCCACGAAGACTCGTTGTCGCCGCCCCCTCCGCTCGGCGATGCCTCGACGACGACTCAATGCCGCTCGCCCCCTCCTTTCGGCGACGCCCTCGACGACGACTCGTCGCAGCTTGCCCCCCCCACTCAGCAACGCCCGACAACGACTCGACGCCGTTGACCCCCTCGCTCGGTGACACCCTCGACGACGACTCGTCGCTGCTCGCCCCCCTCTGCTTGGTGACGTCCTCGACGACGACTTGTCGCCGCTCGGCCCCCCTGCTCAGCGATGCCCTCAACAACGACTCGTTACCGCTCGGCCCCCCTCTGCTCAGTGACGCCCTCAACGACAACTCGTCACCGCTCGCCCCCCTCCACTCGGCGACGCCTTTGAACCGTTTGGTACTTCCTGCATTTTTTATGTCATTTTCTTCACGGCATAAGCTGTGTGCAATCATGCTGATTAAGACACTCGGTGCACCAAGATGATGCTCAGGCTTAGGGAAGTCAAAAATCCAAAGGATGGAATCCCTCCGTATTGGTTCAATCAGCTGCCTCAACATCGCTTGCCCAGCCGCCCCGATGCCGCGTCCTCAAAGATTGCTACCTCCAAACCGAGAACAGCCTTGATCTAATAGAACATTGAAGTATGCACTCTCATGGTTAATTTGCATAGAAATTTGTCTGAAGTGTAATTAGATGGTGCTTTTTGAAACGTTCTAAACTCAACCCTGACTACTGGAAACAGAGTTTAGCAATCTTGTGATGAATGGGGCGCTCAATTTCTACTTGAGCAAGATCTTTTAGCCTTAATATCACTTCAGGGTAGTAAGGGTATCTCTTGTTCCAAATGGACATGATTCTGGACCTGTTGTTAAGGAGGCCAATGACTGTGAGGTTTTTATTTGGTTGAGAGCCAAATACTTGTTTAACATTCCTTTTGCTAGTTGAAAGTGAACTTGGACTCTTTATTTGCAGGGGAAGCAATGTTGTCACGTCATTTCTGCATTTAGTAATGCTCATGTACTTGTATTGCACCCTTGTTTTCCTTTCATAATTTGGTTATCCGTGCTTATGGACATAAACTGCATAATGGTGTCTCTTTCGTCCTTAGTAATGGAATAAATTGTTCATTCTTCTCCATGATAAGGGGAAGATTCAAATTTTATCTTGTTTGCATTTTGACTGGTAAAATCAGGTTAGATATCCAGAAGCATGATCTTTTAATGTTTGCTCGTATATACTGCATTGCATGATTATATGGAGAGTTTGATATATGAAAAATGTCTGTTTATGTCAGCTTTTTCTTACTTTGTGACCTAGGAGGGCCTTCCTTTCTAGCTCTCTCATGTTAATGGATGGATTCTGATGTTCAAATTTATGTAAACAGTTGAGTTGGAAAAGCAGAGCTATTGCGATCTCAAAGTTGTGAACAACACAGAAGACCAGGTTGTATGGAATTAATGTTTGTGGAGAAGGAGGGGACTACGAAACTTCAACTCTCGATTATCCCCACTTTGTGGTAAGTTTATTCGTGAACCCATTGTACAATTCCTCCATTTTTATGTTCACAATGATTTCTTCCTTGAATGGGACAAGTACTGTCTGTTCTTCCATTTCAGTTTTTCACAATTTATTTGTTGCCCATTTTTTGTAAAGGGATGAAGTGTTTATGAAAAGCAAATTACTAGAATTCAAAATAAAATGTATATTTCTGATATGCTGGGCTATATGGTTGTGTTTACGTAGTTTTCTTCGGGAAATGAGTTACTATGTTTTTGGTTTTACATTCTACTTAAACCTATTTGCGGTTGCTCAAACAAAGGCAGTCTGATTTTAATGTTTTAACCTCATTAGAACCTGCTGGAACCTGAAAATGCTGTTTTATAACATCAAACACAGCTTTTCCTTAAGATCTTACCCAATAGCGGGACCGAGCAATTGTTGCATAGTTTATTCTGAAAATGAAACCAAAAAAAAAAAAGAACCTGTAGGAACTTGGAACCGACCCTGGAACTTGTGATAGGGTAGGTTCCAGGTTCTTGGTTTTGACGGGTAGGTTCCAGGTTCCAAAAAATTAGGAACCTGTACCTGAGGGTAGGTTCCAGGTTCTAGACGGAACCTGTAGGGAACCGGGAACCGCTCACCCCTATTATGCGCAACCCAAGATCTCCATAACCAGAACATAAACATACAATTGTAAATAGAAGGATTGACGCACCTGATTTAGGATCCATTGTTCTTGAGCGGAAGCGGAAACACAATGTTCCTTGCGCAAATCCTTCTCCTCTATTACCCTCCGAATCACTGGCTCAATAAGGCGGCCTCTCATGATTGACGTTAGAGCAACGTCCCTTAGGTGAGAATCTGTGAGATTAGGGCTAGAGGAGAGACTTGAGCACTATTTATAGAGTTTCCAGCCAGTCCCCCTTATTACGGGTCAGGCTCAACTCGGTCCACACTAGTCAGTCCTATATTAGACTAATTAAGAAACCTTCTATCTCACCTAAGACCAAACCCCGTAAAACGGTAAACGTTAAACGGTAAATAACAATGTCAATTAGTTTAGTCCATATTAGAGGAAAACTCTTACACATTATACTATCGAGTTTCAGACAAATCAGCTGGTGAATGAGCTCGAACGTAGAGCTCACTTTACCTTGCGTAGAGACAGACCATGTATGTCCAAGATCTCTCAATATTTTAAATAGAATTAAGCAAAGAACGAAGAGAGACGGACATTGCACCGACATCTTTCCATAGAAGAATGTTTGCAATTGCCACTTGCCAATGCAAGAGAAGACACTCTTTATCTGGTCCAAGTAGGTGGTGCTTAGGTAAATATTATTTTCTTGACTTCTGGTTCTGCCTTCAATTTTTTAATTAGACTTGTCGCCTGGCATTCAAAGCCAAAGTTGGCCCCCTCAAATAATGATATAAGAAAGTTAGATTTGACCGGCTAAATTAATGCTAGAGCCATTGAAATTCCAAGTTTACGCACTCCAAAAGTGAGGACATCCCCTGGCATAAATTTGAAAACTTACCCGAACCGCTCAACCACTAGAACCACTAGAAACTATCATGTTTGCCATTAAAAATTTCATGTAAAGTTCCGCAAATTTAAAACTTGAAATCGGTTTTGTTTTTTCCGACCGTCGTGGTAGGTAATATGACTTGTTTTTGGTGATCATTGGCCTTTCTTATTCCAAAAGAAAAGAATAAGGACTTTCTTTCATACTTATAAACTGACTACTATCTCTTTTCACAATCGATGTAGGACAATCTTAACAATCTTCTCTTCACGCATCGAGGGGGGTTGAAGGCACGATCGATAACGTGAACAATCTTCTCCCCACACATCGAGCTTGATCTTGAGCTTTACTCACCTTAAAAGTTAGCTCAAAAGGTGAGACTTTCTTTTACATTTATAAACCGACCACCAACCCCTTTCATAAATAATGTGGGACAATCTCGACAACTTGTAGTAGGGGTAAGTACAACAAATACACTATGTTGAATCATATTATTTATTTATTTTATTTTGAAACTGAGACTATAATATTTTACTTATAGAATGAGACTATAATGCATATCTCACAGCAACAGTGTATATTAAACACCCCATGTGTTGTAGAAAAGAAGAGGACAAGACATTGTCTCTCCTTCCCCGTAAAATTCCTCGAAACAGACCGAAAGGGATTGAAGAAATTGCCTGAGAAGCTTCTCCGAAGTTCCAACCCCTTGAATCATGTCTTCGGTCGGGTTTCGTACGGCATCGGTCAGTCAACGTGTCACAACCCCATGGTGCAAACGAGGGTGCACTTGGGAATCTCCGTCTGGGGCAAACAACCTAAGTAAAGCCAGCCAGTATCATCGACCAAGACAGCACCGTGCAATTAGCGTCAAACACGCAAACCACTTAATTTAATCTGACACTTCCATCCTATGATTTTTCAGTAAGGAAAAACGATATAATTTCTGCATGAATCACACTGGATTAGTTCACTGTTGCGTGTGCAACTTTGGTCCATGTAATAGAAGAATAGAGAACCCTCGTACGACATGCAACTTTGGCACATGCTTGCAAAGCTTTTTCCTGAGGGGCACCGTATGGAGTAACAGCTCTCTCCACCGTTTTGTTTATTTATTTATTTATTTATTTGGAAGAGAATTATATTAATTCCATAGAATCAATCTGGTCGGCTAGAAATTGTCAGAGATTTGACTAGGAAGAGGAGCGAAAAAGTACAGTGTTGACTTGCTTGTCACTGCTTTTACTTTGGAACGTCAAGTTTGGGATTCCCACGGTCGACATATTTGAAATGTGAACGAATCTTTGGTGCTTGGAAGTCAAGTGAAGACTTGGACTGGTGGCTTGAATTTTATTCAATTTGAAACTCGATTGATGCGTATGAGAGCAGTAAATTAAGCCATGAGTTTGTGGAGTATATGTCTTGAGTGGGAATTACAAAGAAAAAGTCCCAAATTTATGAAAATTATACCAATTTAATCCTAAACTTTTTGTATTTGTGTTAATTTAGTCGATTCATCCAATTTTAGTCAACTGACCTTGATACGGATAATTTTTTATATAATATATTTTTTGATTCTTTGTTATTAAATTTTTATTTTTTATTTTTCTTTCTCTTATTTTATTTTATTTTATTTTTTCCCTCCTTCTTCCTCCTTCCTCTAGCCAAATGCTAGCTGGAGATTGGCTTGAGGAAGAAGGAGGAAGAAAAAAGAGAAATAAAAAATAATTTTTTAAAAAATATTATTAAAAATAATACATATGAGCGTTAGCCGGCTAAAATTGAACTGATGGGTTAAATTGTCACAAGTGTAAAAAGGTTTAGAACTTAATTGATAAAAAAAGATTCATAATTGAATTAACATAATTGCAATAAATTTATGATTTTTTTGGTAATTTTCCCTTTCTCAAGTTTGAACCACTGAAGAAAATATGACGTAAATAGGTTTTCCAGTTCGAGTAGATTTTCTTATTCGAGTGTGTATTTAGTTTAAATGATTTTATAATTTGAGTAACTTTTTTCGAAGGGTTTCCTATTTGTGATATCATTTATGGAAGAGATAGAATTCTACTCAGTTAATGCACGCTAAAGCAAACAAGAAGAGTGTTAGGGTTATTTGTTTTTGTGAGTTTTATGATGGTTCTCCGCAAGAAATTATGACATAACATGGTTTGTTTTGGTAATAAAAATATTAGTTTGAGATAAATTTATCACATGTGTATCAATTTTGGATTTTTCATGATATTAATCCTTAAATAAATATAAAAAAAAAAAAGAAATCCAAATAGAATAACATGACTTTGGAATGAAATAATGCTACTGGACACTTAATGAATCTTTCATATTACAAAAGCTATTCCATAAGGATTATTAACCTCTCAAACAGATTAATAATGTATTTATCGTCATCTTGTCAAGGGGAAAAATATTCTTTCTCCTTTGCCCACCAAAAAAGAGTTTTGGGAGAGGACCGGTTCTTAGTTTTTGAAAACGGAAATCCGTGGACGCCAACCTTGTCGCCATGAAGGGCATTGATTTTTTATTTTTGGGGAGGGGCGGGGGGAGGAACTTGGACCCGATGCAGAGGGAGGCAAGGGTCTGGGAGATCTTGTGGTCAATGAAGCCAAACTTGCTGACGCCGGTGAAGAAGATAATGCTGCCGGTGGAGGAGGATTTGAGGAGGAGCGTCTACGTGAAGCGAAAAGTCTGAGGGAGTTTTGAGGTTCTGGAAGAAGTTGAGGTGGCTCCGCTGGGATTGGAAGAGGTTGAGGAGGGTGGATTCGTCGATGGCAGTGGCAATGTTCTTTGCTTGATCCAAGGGTGAATCTGGGGTTGAAGGAGGGAGGTCTACAGAGGAGAGGAGAGAGGAGGGAGAGACCTCATTCTTCCTTCTTCTTCTTCGAAAGTTGAGAGAGAAATTTGAAGATCTTGCATTTGGTCTAGTTTAGGTGGTTTGATTGATTTGGTTCCTACTTGGGAACCGGGAATTGAAATGCTTGTCACTGATTCCACTTTTATGAAACCGGGAACTAGAGCAGCGCCTCTTGAAATCGGCCGGTTTGATTCAATCTGGGCTATTCTTGGTTCGGACGATTCCCATTGCAGCCCCTAGGAAATAAGCTTTTGAGATAGTCGACTTGGATGGGCTAATGGAAGCTTTTAGCAAAGAACATTAAAAAAAAAAAAAAAAAAAACTCATATAATGCGTTTGATTTGCAAAAAGAAATAAGGTAATAATGAAATAGCCTTCCATGAGAATAGAAAATGTAGGAATAGAAAATGAAGGATAATAATAAAATAACCGCCGGTAGTTTGGTTTGTAGAATGGAATATAATTTCAAGACCATCATATCATTTTTTTTTCTACCATTATACCATATAAAATAAGTTAGGAATAATAACAAATTCTCATAATACTTTCGATGATAGATAATTGGAGCTTAATTTGTTATATTGTCGTAGTTTTAAAAACCATAAATAAAAAGATCTGACAATTTATAAATTATTATTATATTTTAATGTAAAATAGTAAATAGTTAGTATAGTAGTAAGAAAGCTAGTATAATCATTATCTTCCAATAATAATTAAGTAATGCTATAACTGTAGACAATATAAAAAGATCTAATCATTACTATAATTCAATAATTATATTATCAGTGGTCTAATTACACTATAGTTGTCATTTAATTATTGTAATTAGAGCACATATGGTTTTGGTATTACATGAATATCTATAATTAATTTAATTAAAATTTATTTTATCATAGTATGTGTATTTTCTAGCAATTGCTATATATTATAGCAATGCATCATCTAATTATTGTGATATCTAAGATTTATTAAATATTGCAATTATTATCTCACAATTAGATAATGATATTAAAATCTTCGTTTACTTACGATATATATATGGATCAACAATTATTATCTCACAATTAGATGTGCATTTGATTTTTTTTTTAGTCGATTTATTGCTATTTTAATTCTGACTCTCAAATTTTTACTTTACTTATTTGTAGGGCATGAGAGTTGAAATTCACATCTAAAACCAAGTTGTCTTCACCCTAACTCTCTTTGAGAAGATGATGATTCGAACTCTTCCCCTCTCAATTTCTATGTGAAAAGGGTGGTTTGCATTTGAATTTTAAAAAATCAATTTCATTTAGAATTTAAAATCTTTTTGATTGAACGGGAACCTTTTCATCCACGCTAGTTGGCATAGTTGGTAACATTTAATGTGAAATAGTACCCATCAAATTAAAAAATAAACATAAAAATGACCTAACTTTGAAAAATCTCAAGTACATGATTCCATTCCCAACTAGAAAATGGAGAATTGACATGGAGGTTCTCTCTTTTCCACTTGGCCCAATACTTGGAATCGAACATCTAAAAACTCAAACAAGAGAAAGGAAAAAATAATACGTGAGAAAGTTTTTCCATATAATTGTCCTTGTCGATCATTGATTTAATTGCTAAGAAAACATCACCATGGCGTTTCCAACCCCAAAGTCCGTCAAATATATAGACTTTAACTATATATAAATACCTTTCTCGATGCCACGATAGGCTCAAGAGGAACAGAAAATGCAAGACACTAGCAAGCTATAATAATTAGTGTGGATGAAAATTTTAGGTTTAATGGAAAAGAATCTAAACTCTAAATGAAATTGGACTTTTAGAATTTCAAAATGTACACTTTCTAAAAACATGGCATCATAATTGTTGATCCCCATCTACTTGCGGGCAAAAAGAGTGCCAAGTTTTGACAAATTTTATATCACTCGCGGGTGGGGGTAATTAACAAGTGGACGGCTTGCTCCGAGTCAAAGCTTGGGCGGCACTCTTGCATGAGAAAGTCTGACCCGCGCGACTTTAATTAGCCTGGTCCCACCTTATATAAGCTTTATGTTTTGTGCGGGCTTGGGCATGTTCTTACTTGATTGGGTATCATATAAAATTATAATGGATTATTTCATTTTTTTTTCATTATATTTGATTGAGAAAGTGGTTTGGACGGTGGAATCATGATGGACGTGGACCAAAGGCTAAGTTGATAAAAAGCTGCTCAGAACTTGTGATTGAAGTTACCAACAGGGTGAGGCACAAGTTATTACTTTTCATGAATTGGTCTCACATTGCATTGCATCAAGGTCGCAGAATCTCTTCAATTAAAGAGGTCAATAATCGTGTCACATTTTTTTTTTTTTTCACACATATACTTGTAGGCCTGCGATTCGATAGAGAAGTGCATTCAACCGTACATGAATGGTGATGAAACAACCCGAAACCTAGAAATTCATGTAGGGATCAACTATTAGATCACCACATATGGGTATCGTCTTTCTGTTCTGAACAACGATTAATGCTAAGAACTAGTTGAGTATTTTCTATACTTGATTTAGATGATCTGGCAAGAAAATTTAACATCGGCTGGTTCGTACATCAATTTCCCGGATGCTTCGATCGTTCACGAGAGTAACTAGTCGAAAACCTCAACATCAATTTCAAGTTGTGAAGCTGACTCGTGATCACGCTCGTGGTCGAAAAATGACGACGAGCAGGGCTGAATCTATCTTACTAGCTACCTCCACAGCTCGTGCCCCACCGTAATCTTGCTCGTCCTTCGTTGGAAGCACAAGCGATGACGGAGGGGCACACACGCCAATTTCGCAAGTTCCGAACCTCATCGCTGGTGGACACCAGGCTGCAAACGTCAGGGACCTTTTCAACCATCGACTTTTAATGGCTCGAATCTTGAACCACTTGGATTCAAACCGTCTTCGCTTTCTCTGAAGGTGTTCATGTTATTTAATGCGGTTTAGCGAGAAATTCTGCGTCCATTCCCCTTACTTTATTTGGAGTTTCCACCGGCGAATCTCAACCTGTGTCATGGCGGTTTGTTCTTTTGCCCATCAGTGCATTCAACTGGTAGTGAATCAAATCAGATAATAGTGAATAAGATGATATTAATCTTATGTATCAATCAATACATCTCCTAGTACAGACAGACATAGTTTGCCTATCTGGAAAAATGTAAGACCCCATTTCATGTCTCGGCATTGAGCGAACACGAAATTCTCATTATATTTAGGGATTGGGCTTGTACATCATATTTAGGCTTTTATATTGTTTTAGGCTTTTGTATGATGTGCATGATTGAGGCCTGTTAAGTAGAGAGGAAGATTGAATAATTGAAGATGATCACTTTCTATCTTGCCCTTGAGATTAAAATGAGATGCGAAAATTCAAGTTTGTCTATGTTGATTCAACTAATTAATGATGCTTAAAATTCTGTGCTGACAGTAATTATATAGTTTTCGAAACTAAAATAGTTAGGTATTAACTAATATAGCTTCATGGGAACAGTGTGTATGGACCTGCCGAGATCATCGTATCCATAAGATAAATGATATACAATTAAGGATGAAACCAAGTAACCATAGCAATGCACCCTAGTGACATTAGGAACACTCTGGAATAGAACAAAGCATCAATATCTAGTATTCGAAAAACTGCATGCTCCAGGAAAATCCCATAGGCAAAAAGCGCTACTGTTTTAGATTCCATGAATCATATTGCCGAAAGTTTGCAAGATCCATTTGAGGCCTTCCGCTTGGTATTTTGACAGTAGCATGACCATATCTAGGGCTTACAAGGAGAATAATGGATCCTGGTTCAAGCAACATAGGTGCAAGGGAGAAAATTCTAAAACAGAGATTCGATGCAGATGATGAATGAGACAAATTAAGAAGCATCTCGCCAGTAGTCATTGCATGAGCATGTTCTGTCTGTGCAATGGTGGAACTGGTTTGCATCCCTTATGACTATAGAACTTCTGGTTGCCATGGAGATATACTTGAGCGCAGAATGACAATCTCTGCAAATGCTAAGATTCTTAAACACCCGGATAGGTTTCAGACTGGAGGTGCTTATAAGGCCAAAAACAACGGCAATTTTTTCACTGTGCTCAAATATCGTTCCTTTTGTCCCTCCTCCACATCATAAAGAACAAATTCAGTATCCAGAAGATCACCGAGTCTCTTTATTCGACTAGCCAATTGGTCCTGTTCATCATAGATCTCCTGAGCCTTTGGGTGTGACATGTCACCTGTATAGAACTTTTATTTTTTCACTTCAATCCAGCTACAACCAGGTTCTTTTGTAAGATTTTTCATTTTCATCCTCTTCCTGATTGCTACCGCATCTTCTTATAGACCAGTTGATGCATACACATTTGATAGCAAAACAAAATCAGCAAGGTCGTCTGGCTCCTGCTCAAAAATCATTGCTGCAGCTCGTTTCGCAAGTACAACATTGCTGTGAACTTCGCAAGCTCCGAGAAATATATGCCAGACAGGTGTATCAGCCCTGAAAGGCATTGAAATTATAAACTGAAGGGCTTCTAAAAGGGAGCCTTGTCTGCCCAATAAGTCCATGCATGCATAGTATTAGATTCTGAGCACGAATCCATGTTCTGTTGATATAGAGTGTTTCCATCCATCAGATACCAAACCCACATGGCTACAAGAGGATAAGACAGCAACATAGGCGATCTCATTTGGCCTCACCCTGGCCTCAAGCATTTTATGGAAGGTGACCGGAGCTCTCGTTGCAAAGCCATTTTTGGCAAAACCAGTGATCATTGAAGTCCAAGTTTTAGCGTTTTTCCCTCATCTCACAGGAAACTCAAAAAGCAGCTTCTGTGTTTCCACACCTGGAATACATTGAGATCATACCATTGAGAATGCACTGATTTGAGTCGAGCCCTGATTTGCTTTGCCTCACCAATAGCGCAAATACAGGCAGCGCCATGTAAAAGGCTGGAAAATGTAAAAGCATTTGTCCAATTCCTCTCTCCTCAATCTCATGTAGAAGTTCAAAGGATTCATCAGACTCCAAAATTTTGACATAGACATCTGCAAGGGTATCATAAGAAATCAAATTCTTTTCAAATTGTGCACCAAAAGCTCTCCAAGCATATGATTGTATCCCCCACAAGTATCAAATGCAAAGCACATTTTTATAGCTACAACGTATATTTGTATCCCCATGTCTATTATCACAAATACTTCCATATGCCTTGAGAACACTAGCTAATGTGAAATGGTGCTCATTTCTTCAGTTTGCACATGTCCTGTGATTATCAGTGTCCAAGACATCACGTTGCAATCTTGCATCCGATTAAACACCTTTCTTAAATCATGAATTGATCCACTAGCCACACATTTCACGTACATGTCCACCAAGCTGCATCCAACACAGACATCTGAAGCCAGTCCAGACCATATAATCAGGAATGCAATTGCACCCCAAGGTATAGTAACTCCAACCCCGAAAATGCCGACAAAACAGTTGTAAGTGTAAATCTATCTGGCACAGCCCACTCCCCAACATATCCAAAAACAAATCAACAGCTTTATTTGGACAACCCAACTGAGTACATCTGGTCATCATCAAAGTCCACACAACCACATTCCTCTCGGGCATTTTCTCAAACAACTTATGAGCTAAAACCATATCAGCACTACCCTGCAAAAAAATGTCAATTGCTGCACACCCGACACACACATCAGAATCAAGATAGCCGCTTCTGATTATAAAGATGCATTCTTCGGAACCGAACAAGCCCGAGGGGAAAAAAACCATCTTCAAAGCATATGAACGAAAGTATCGACATTTCATTTTTTTTTTTTTTTTTTTTTTTTTTTGGGGTCGAAGTAACGACTGCTTCAAACGCGATGTAGTTATTGGCAAAGCAAGAGATCATGGAAGTCCAAGAAACCAAACCCCTTTTATTACCCATGTCCCTAAAAGTCCTCTCCGCCTCAGCCCAGTCATTGCATTTTGAGTAGAGACTGATAAGCGAGTTGAGAACCACCGAGGCGGGCTCAGCTGGGACGGAGCGAGCGACCGATGGACGCGCCTCCCGAGCGCGAGCCCTTGGGAGCGAATGCAGGACTTGAGGAGGAGAGTGAAGGGGAGGAGGTCGGGATGGGACCCATCACGGGACATGAGGTCGAGATGGGAGATTGCTCCGCGGAGTTGGCGGACATCCAGGTCGGTGACCAGGGGGCGGTCGAGGGACGAGGGAAGGGGAGAGAGAGAGAGAGAGAGAGAGAGAGAGAGATTCATTGCATTATACAAGTCGAGCTTGGTCTGAAATGTCAGGAAACAAGAGATGAAAACAGATAGCCAAAGAGGCAATTCTTCGACAAAACACAGGATGCTACAAAAGCTAAAATCACGATTTACATAGTCAATTATGCTTCGGATGGAACCACGTTTATTTGGCGTTCATTCAAACTGGAAAGAAAAGAAAATCATACAATGTGCGATTCCAGAATCTCATTGCTATTTTGAAATTGGTATTCTTCAGAAATTGTTGGGGCACTTGAGGTAGTCGGGAATGATTCAAGTTCCATTTCAGCATCCACATCATCAAATGGCTTCTCGGATGGATATAGAAGCGGCTTAGGAGGGAGTTGAAGCTTATTGATATCTCCTTCAAGCATGTCTAGGACCCGACTCATTGATGGCCGATCATCGGGGATTAACTGTATACACCAAAGGGCAACTGTTACCATCTTTCTCGTTATCTCCGTGTCCCCTTCTACTTCTTCTATTTCAACATCGCCTTTTTTGCTGAGTTGATCATAGATCCACAAAGGGAAATAAATTTGACTTGAATGTTCAACATTTGCCTTTGCATTTTTCCTCTGACTAGCCATTTCCATTAGCAACATCCCAAAACTATAAACATCAGCTTTATATGAGACACCGCCAATGTCCTTGTAAAATAGCTCGGGAGCCATATATCCCAAAGTTCCTCTTGCTGCAGTCAACGATATTATGCTGTGGTCCACGGGATAAAGTCTTGCAAGCCCAAAGTCAGAAACTTTTGGGGTGAAATTTTTATCTAGAAGAATATTGTGAGGCTTGACGTCGAAGTGTAGAATTTGCACATCGCACCCTCGATGTAAATATTCGATGCCCCTAGCCACCCCGAGAGAGATCTCATATGTTTTTTGATAATCAAGAGAATCGTTGTCATCTTTAGAGAAAATGTGTTTATCCAAAGATCCGTTCGACATGAAATCGTACACGAGAGCTTGCTTAGAGTTGTTGAAGCAAAAACCAACAAGTTCCACCACGTTAACATGGTGGATCATTCCAATAGTAGCCACTTCGCTTATAAAATCTTGGCCATTAGATTTTGGTTTGTTCAAAATCTTAACAGCAACTTCATTGCCACTTCTAAGTATTCCTTTGTACACAGAGCCATATCCTCCTTCACCAAGTTTGTGTTTGAAATTTTTTGTGATTTTCTTAATTTCCGAATAAGAGTACCTTATGGGCAAAAAGTTGTTATGAGCTTGTAGGAATTCTTCGATCTTTCCGTCCATTGCTCGGTGCCTTCTCATCCACTTATAGACTAAAAATATCAACACACATGGAGCTCCTAGTACGAATTTTGCTGCGAGAAAATGGGCTGCGGAAAAATTTGTCCATAGATTAGCGAAGTGTAATATAGAAAATTATCCTTTTTTGGGTCGATTGCTACTTGAGAATTTCATAGCTGTGAGGAATAAAGGACTAGTCAGTACCTAGATAAAAGGGGACATAAGGAAGTGCATATCGCGCAACTACCGTTACCATAGGAGTATCTGTAACAAGCAAGAGAAATTGTTAGAGATGACTGAAAATGATTAATAAGCATTAACAACCAATCGATGGAGACCTAAATTATTATTTTAGCGGTAAAATATAAAAATAGTACACGTTAAGCTATGACCAAGTAAAATAAAAAAAATGGATACAATTACTGCAAAGTGCAATGACGGACTTTTATTTATTAGTGTTGCAAGTGGAGAAGTCTAGAATAAAGAAGAGTGACTGAGTTTCACTCTCTCATATGGCGTCTGGATCCAACTTTATTCATTCACTCAAGGAATCCATGTTATTATAGCGTGATCATTTTTACTGAAGAAAGATCATTTCGCTTTTGTTCCCCTAAAAATGCCAAATGATTACATTTGCCAGTTACTCGTGTGTAATTCTGATTTACGAATATCATAAAAAATATGTGCAATTTATTCTCTTGCATAATAATACCCGCCGTTAAAGTGATACAACGTACTGTCTAATCAAACATTTTTCCCCAATAAAAAATAAAGTAATCAAATTCAGAAAAGCTCTATGGGTTAGAGAACAATAAAAGAGCGATGCATGCTAAATCTATTCGGAAATCTTATTGAACTTTTTCATTTCATGGATGTGGCAATTGTTTTTATTGGGTATTCAAAGAAATTAGCAACGCAATGGGTGGGTCTCACATTTGATGATTGTCCAACAGAAACTTGCCGTGTTACTCGATAAGTAAATTTTGATGAGATATCTTCACAGAGCGTGCATTTAAGAAACGGAGGAGGAGGAAGTAAAGAAAAGCTGAAGGGAAAGTTGCTTACTGGAGTTATAGATTCTGCAGCTCCCGCGGTAGTTGAAACCCAAGAAGCAAAAAAAGGATATTCCACTTGACTTACTCGAATAGGATAGATTGAATCCCCGCGCCATGCCGTTGTGGATGTCCTCGTAGTTGTATGATGATCTCCCACGATTATACTGATCACTTCCCCAATCCAAGAAAGAGTTCGATGCCAATGTCATCATGGTTATAGTGCAAGAATCATTGATGTCCGACGCCCTTACTACAAAAGACCCACCAATAATGGCATATGAGTACACCTCCGTCTGGGAAAAATCTGGAGACATGCCGGTAGAGTATGCTCCCCTGATGCACGGTTTGGTATCAACATACCAAGAAGAAGCAGCCGGCTGTGACCACTTCACGAAGACCACTGAGTCCCAGAAATAAGACTCGTAGGGATAAATTCCCCTAAAGTTGGAGTCCATCAACGAGTGATGGGGAAGGGATGAGCAATTACCCTCTTGCAGGCCATCGTCAACCAGCATTATGTCGCCATTGAAGTTAACTTTGTCACGATAAAAAGTATAATAGATCGACTTCACGTAATATCTACCAACTCCCAAATATAGAACAGTGCGATTATTTTCACAAATAAGCTCATAATCAGAGTGGCCGCAACCTTTTGGATCACTTTTTAATCGAAAGGGATAACTTATGTTAAGAATGTCGCCGCAAGATGAAGCGATGCATAAATGACTCTTCTTCGCATCGGAAGCTGTCCCTAACAGCAGAATTTGCAATATGAGAAGAAACACATGGTTCACACATATGGAGCCGAGAGAATTAATCATCTCTCCACTCCTCGGTGCAAGAATGGTGGTTTTAGCTTGGTGACTGTGTCGGAGGCTCAACAGGGGAGGAACTGTATATGATCGAAAGGATTGGGTGGGGGATCAACTATAATTGAAATTTTCAAGTCAACACCGCCCCACGAGCCCCGCCGGCCGCTTGGTCAACTCGTGTGGACCAATCAAAGGTTCCATCAGTGGAAAAATTACGCCTAGATTGTTGTACACGCAACCAACATGACACAGCGGTGAATTGATTTATGGACAGCTGTCACACTGATTAGGAAGCAAAAATCAACAAGATGCACCACGCGAACTTGTGGATCTTTCCTGGACGTGTCAGTTGTGTAATCTTGGCCGTTAGATTTTGACTTATTTAAAGTTGTAATAACAATTTTATTGTCACGTCTAAGTATTTCTTCATGTACAAAGTCATATCCTTCTTCATCTAACTTGTCTAAATATTTCTTTATATACAAAACCATATCTTCCATCTAGTTTGTGCTTGAATTTATTTATTTTTATTTGAATATCTGAGTAAGCGTATTTTATAGACAAAAAGTTATTATGAATTTAATCAAATTCAGAAAAGCTCAATGAGTTAGAGAACAATAAAAGAGCGATGCATGCTGAATCTACTCGGAAATCTTATTGAACTTTTTTATTTCAGTGCTGTGACAATTTTTTTATTGGGTATTCAAAGAAATTAGGGACACAATGTGCGGGTCACACATATGATGATTATCCAATTGAAACTTGCCGTGTCACTAAATAAGTAAATTTTGATAAGATATCTTCACAGAGCATGCCTTTAAGAAAAGGAGGATGGAGTAACGAAAAGCTTAAGCGAAAGTCGCTTACTGGAGTTATGGTAGCTGCACCCCTGGCGGTAGTTGAAACCCAAGAAGCCAAAAAAAAAGGATATTCCACTTGACGAACTCCAATAGGATAGATTGAATCCCTGCGCCATCCCGTTATGGATGTCCTTGTAGTTGTATAATGAGTTCACACGATAATACCAATCCCTTCCCCACCCCGAGAAAGAGTCCAATGCAGATGTCATCATGGTTATAGTGCAAGAATCCTTGATGTATGTTGCACTTAATCCACCATACCCAGAAGAAGCATATGAGTAAACCTTCGTCTGGGAAATATTTGGGGGCATGCCGGTAGAGTATGCTCCCTCGATGCATGGTTTGGTATCAATGTATGAAGTAGAAGAAACATGCTGTGAGCACTTCATGAAGACCACTGTGTATCCAAAATAAGGATAGTAGCCATAAATTCCACTCAAGTTGGAGTTCATCAACGAGTAATGGGGAAGGGATGAGCAATTGCCCTCTTGCAGGCCATCATTAACCACTGTTATGGCTCCATGGAAGTTGACTTCGTCATGATAAAAAACATAATAGATCGACCTCACATAATATCTATCAGCTCGTAGATATAGAACATTGCGGTTATTTTCACAAATTAGCTCGGCCGCAATCTTTTGGATCACTTTCAATCGAAAGGGATAGCTTATGTTACGAATCTCGCCGTAAAATGAAGCAGTGCATAAGTGATTCTTCTTCGCACCGGAACTCGTTCCTAATAGTAGAATTTGTAATATGAGCAGAAACACACAGTACATACATATGGAGCCGAGAGAATTAATCATCTGTCTGTTGGAAATTTCGTGGTTTTAGCTTGGTGATTGGGGCAGAGGCTCAACAGGAGGAGGGATTATTTATGATCGAAAAGATTAGTTGGGGGGTCATCTGTCATTGAAATTTTCAAGTCAACAAGTAACACGAAGTCAAGTCAAGGAAAGCAACTCGTGTTGGACCAATCAAAGGGTCCATGAGTGGAAATGATGCAGAGATTGTTGTGCACGTAGTCAAGCTCACATAAAATGGTGGTGAATTAATTTATGGATAGCTTTCCCATTGATCAGGAAGGAAGCAAAAATCAACAAGATGCACCACATTAGCTTGTGGATCCTTCCTGGCTATTTCACTTATGAAACTTAGTTGTTAGATTTTGGTTTATTCAAAATCTTAATAAAGATTGGACGATATTTGAATATTCAAACTTTACGTTCTGAATTTAGATCATTAAATTTGATGGGATTCACAGGGTGATGGGCGGAGGAAGCACCCCAGAAAACAAAGCCCTTAATTTAAAGACCATACCATAACCATTAAGTGAAGTAATTATTGATTCCGTACCCATTCATTTGTGGAAAGACAAAGATACCTAACTATCTTAGTTTCTGTAAAGGATATACCTCCGACTTTTTATCTATTTTGGGGTGCTTTTCTTCCCTCAACTTATGACTCTTCACGGATTGAAAGAGAGAAAAAAGACATGATTTTTAAGTGGAACCTCAAAAAAATTTGAGAAGTCGGCGCGTTTGTTTTTGCTTCACTAAAAGCAGAAGGCAGCTTATTACTTTCCCATCAAATGTTAAAATACTACTCGAATTAAAAAATAAAAAAATAAAAAAATTATACTCAAAATTATGTGTCGATGTTTATTCGTGATGGAAATTTCAGATACTTAAAGAGTTAAAAGAAGTAAAAGGGCAAAAAGTGTTTTAGTAGTCTTTTGCTAATTACTTATCTTTTGACCAAACCAAGGAAGCACGGGCTAGAAACTTTCCTTCGCGGTACAGGCCGTAACTTGTTTGTAGCTGATGAAGACTTTATTGACTATCGCGTTGTGAAGTTGCTCGTGTGGCGAAAACATCCGATTAAAACATGCCCATGTCATCATGGGTGATGCTGCAATATTCCTCAATTACTGATGCATTTGCATCTATTGCAGCTCGTATATACCCGCTTATTTGAGATATCTTACCAGATTTGTCCTGAGGAGTATGTCCCGTCGATGCACGAGTGGCAACAGGTCTTGAGCACTTCAGAAAGACCACTGATTTAACATAAAACATAAAACTTTGTAACTGAAGTTGGAGTTTGTCGATGAATTATGAGGGAGAGAGGAGTAATTACACTTGTGCAATCCAACATCAAGCACGAGGATATCACCAGTGACATGGTCATCATTTCCATAGATGAATTTGATATTAGACTTCATATGACTATTTTTACACCCTAACTTAATTCTTAAGTCATCACAGACTTTCGAATGGCTTTTCAATTGCAAGACAGTGCTTAGCTAGTGAACCTTGCCACAAGATGAAGCTGGACATGATCTATCATAGCTGGCGTCATGAGTACATGCCCCAAGCAGCACCACAAGAAAGACCAATGAGACAAGGTAGCCGTGTGGAATTGAGGGGGAAATCATGTCCTCTCAACCTGTGGGCAATTGAAATTTGGAGCTTGGTATGTGGGGAACGATCAACGCGGATCGGATGTGAGAGAGAAGTTGAATACAAAGACTTGGGGTCGTCTATTGAAAAGTCCATGTCAACCGAACAAAACAAAATCAATCAAGTCAAGAACGTTGGAGCAGCGAGTAGGACACAACATCATCATCATCTCTTGCCAGCAAGAAAACATCCCAATTGACAACCATATATTTAGTTTGTTAATGGGGGAATGCCGGATACCTAGAGTGCCAAAATTTAATACGGATGGACACTTAAGTGCCAAAATCGGAGCAAAATGGATCACTTGGATATCAACGGCTAAAAAATCTGGCTTAAATGCTGACTTGACAACTTTCTGGCGAGACAGCTGCAAAACAACGTTGTTTTGCACTCTAACGTGACTAAACAAGTGTAAAAATGACGTCATTTTGCTATTGAAGTAGGTAAATAATTAATATAAGAATTAATTAAATTAAATTTTAAACTAAATCTATTTAAAAAAATTATTTAAAAAAAGATAAAGATTGCAAGGCGGTGAGGGTTGAGCCCTCAGCTGCATACTTCTATTTTTTTTCTTTAATTTTTTATTTTTTTTAAATCTAATTTAATTAATTTTCATATTAAAATTCAAATACGTGCCAAAATGACGTCATTTTTGCATTTTTTTTTTTGTTGAGTCAGCGCTCCAAATGAGCTACGCGGGGTAGCAAAAATAATAAAAAATTACCACGTAGGATTACCGGCGAAATTCGTCGAACATGGCAGTTAAGTATCCCACTTAAAAGAAAAGTGGTAGTTAAGCATCATTTTCCTAATTTTTGGCATTTAAGTATCTCATCAAACTAAATTTTGGCATTTAGAATGTACTTCTTCCTGTTAATGGGTTTCTTTTTTCTAAGATGACAAGAAATTTGTCTTAGAAATCAATATAGACCTTGAATCAAATTGAATCCATGTGAATTATGAATATATAGATTCTAGTAATTAACAATTGCACATATTCAATTCAAAGGTAAAGGAAAATGTTAAGAAATAGAAAAAAAATATCCAGTTTATTCCCCCATTATAGAAGAAAATTTCCCGAAAGTCCTTAGAATAAAAGAGTTAACCTTTGTTAGTTCCCTCACCATCTTTGGGAAGAATCTTATAGCATGTTCAATAGTTTAGCATGATTATAAGACTTTAAAATCATCGAAAACAAAAAGAGATAGGGTTCTTCAGGAAAGGATCAGAGTCTAACTGATGTGACCTTTCGGCTAGTTATTGATGTAAGCAGTGACAAACCAAGATTTAGGTTGAGGGATAGTGAAACTTTTGACGAAATATGGATTCAAATTTAAGCAAATTGACATTGATTTTAGTAGAGTTTTTTTCTTTAAAGAAAAAAATTTACCATGAAATTAAAGGTGAGGTTAATTTCTATATAGTAATTTGTAGATTATTTTCAAGGGGAGCCGATTTACTTATAATTGATTAGCTTAGAGTAATGTTTTTTTTTATACGTATAAATTTTTTTGTCAGAGTGCTACTTGAGACCTTTATACTTGTGAGGAGAAAGGACTGGTCATACCCAAGAAAAAGGCGAGACTCCGAAGTGCAACGTAAATCGTGGCACGCCCTTGTACCCCTGCCAAAAAGCAAGCGATCTCGTTCGAGATGACTGAATTAGAACGACGGACCAATCAATGAAGAACTAAATCTATCAATTTAGCAGTTAAGCAGTTAAACATACAAATAATTCACGTAAGCCGTAACACAAGTCAAAGATAAATTCATACATTCACTCAAAGTGCAAAGACACTTTTGTTCGTTGAAAGTTGCGAGTGGAGAAGTCTTGAAGAAAGAAGAGTGACCGAGTTTCACTCTCTTAGATTGCACTTAGATCCAGCTTTTGTTCAATTCACTCTTAAAATCCATGTTATTACAGCATGAACTTTTTTAAGGAAGATTTCTCTTATGTTCCTCTAGATGTATCAAATGATTAAGTCCACCAATTAATCAACAGTTAATTGGAATTATCCACCAGTGGGCAGTCGTGTTGGTTGGGCTCTACTACCTCAACGCTAAGGGAATGAGTTCGAATCTCCGCGTTACTAATATGTCTTAAGTGGGGAGTGATGGTGGTGCAGTTCTGTGTTTGTCTTCCCCTAGATATAGTCACTTCGTTAGGTGGTCGGCCGACACCAGTTGATGCTAGAGTCCTGGGCATAAAAAAAAAAAAAAAAACAGTTAATTGGAATTTATAGTCATTGACCAACAAAACAAATAGTAATAACAAGCACGTAAGGGACAGGAGCCACTATCAAATCAAACATTTTCCCCTAGTCAAATATAAAGGAATCAAATCCAGAAAAGCTCGATGGTTTGCAAAACAAAAAAGAGCAATGCATGCTGAATCTATTCAGAAATCTCCCTGAACTATTTTAGTTTAAGTGATGTGGCAATATTTTCTATTGGGTATTTAAATAAACTAATCACGCAATGTCTCTGTCTCATATACTATATATCCAATTGAAACTTGCACGTCACTCATTAACTAAATTTTGGTGAGATCTCTTAACAGAACTAGCATTAAAGAAAAGAAGGAAGAAGAAGAAAGGAAGGAAGGAAGGAAGGAAGGAAGAAAAAGAGAGAGAAAGGAAGGAAGGAAGGAAGGAAAAGCTTCAGAGAAAGTCACTTATAGGAGTTATAGTGAATGCGCAAGCGCAAGAAGCAAATTCCATAGAATGCATACGGGGACTTTTGATTTCCATAGGAGAGATTGCATCCCTCGGCCATCATGTTGTGGAGGTCCTCGTATGATAAGCTTACCGGATAGTACACATCCCTTTCCACCCCAAAACATAGTCCGATGCGAATTGCATCATGGTTATAGTGCAAGAATCCTTGATGTCCGATTTTCTTAATCGATCAAACACAATAAGAGCGTATGAGTACGCATTCATCTGGGAAAAAGTAAGAGGTGTGCCTGCACAGTATGCTCCCTCAATACGCGGTTTGGTATTGACATACGAAGTAGAAGCAACGGATTGTGAGCATTTTAGAAAGGCTACTACTGGGGATCCAAAAAAGGTCCTATATTGATCATTATAACTTAAGTTGGAGTACACCAATGCGCAACGAGGGAGGGATGAACAATTACTCTTGTACAGTCCATCGTCAACTACCATCTAGTTACCAAATAAGACATCTTTGTCAGGATATGATTCGTAATAAACTGACTTCACATAATATCGGCCGGCATATGGATATAGAATAATGCGATTATTTTCACAAGCTAGCTCATACTTGGAGTGGTTACAACATTTCAGATCGCCTTTTAACCGAAAGGGATAGCTTATGGTAAGAATCTCGTCGCAAGATGGAGTGGCGCACAAGTGATTCTTCTTTGCGCCGCAACTTATCCCTAGCAGTAGCACGTCTAACAGGAGTAGAAATACACAGGACATAAATATGGAGCCGAGAGAAGTAATCATCTCTGCACCATTTGATGCAAGAATAAAAGTTTCAGCTTGGTAATTGTGCTGGAGACTCAATAGGGGGATGGATTATATGATCGAAAGGATCAGTTGGGGGTCATCACTCATTGAAATGTCCAAGTCAAAAAGTAACACAAAGTCAAAGTCAAGAATAATGGCGGAAATTATGCAAAGATTGTTGTACACGCAGCCAAGCTAGCATCACATGGCGGTGGATTCATATTATGGACATCTGTCAGGTTGATTAGGAAGGAAACTTCTCTTCCGTTTTTTAAATCGACTCTTTTGGCAAATTGATTCTCTCTAAAGTCAGCTTTAGCATCGTAAAAATTAAATATTGTGCCTTAAATTGAATAATAATCCTTGTAAGTGAGGCATCTGTATTGTAACTTATTTGAAGGCCAATATGTCAGAAGCGCTATAGCGTGAAGTCGGAAATGAGAACATATAGTAACGTTGATGGCAGTTCTTGGCCTGCTTGACTTTCAAGTAACAATGTTGTTTAAGTCGTTTGCATTGAATGAGTTGGCACATGTAATGAAGGTCAAACCAATTATCTTCATGAGAACTAATCTCCATTTTAAGCAATTTTGTTTGTTCTTTGTATCTTGCTCACTACTTATTTTCGGAGTTGAAGAATAATTAATCACAAGTATTAACTATTCAATTTTAATCTCGTCTAACCTTGTCTTTTATTCTTTTTTTTCCTCTATGAACAAGTTTCTTAATAACATAATATACTAAGAGCGTGTTTGATAATTATTTTGTTCTGGAGAACAATTTTTGAATAAAAATAGTTTTTTTTTTTTTTTTGCTTCTGTTCCTGGGAACAATTTCTAAGTATAAGAACGTGCTTGGTACTGCCAAAAATTTCTATTCTAGGAATAGAAATGTGTTTGTTAAACTTGTATAATTTCGTTGTTTCTTTTAATTTTCAATATTTTATTATATTTTTTCTTTTTTTCTTTTTTTTTCCTTCTTCCTCCGTTGTGGCCAGTCACCGGCCACGGCGATGGGCGGCGACCGCGGCGAGGTTTGGCGAGCTCGCTGAAGCCTCGCCAGGCCACCACTGGAGCCTTGCTAGGCCACCGTGAGGCCTGCCCTTGCGAAATCTGGGCGAGGTCGAGCCTTGCCGGTGGCCTTGGTGGCCAGGCGAGCCTCACCAGGGGTTGACCTCACCCAGGCATGGCGAGGCTCAGTGTTGCTCTAGCAAGGTTGCCAGCTCTTGTTGGCTGGTCGCTGGCCATGGCCGAGGTTAGTGACCGGCCAAAAGGAAGAAGAATGAAAGAAAAGAGAAGAAAAAAGAAGAGAGAGAAAAATTATTTCTCGGAATTGTTCCCGGAAATAAAAACTACTTTTTTCTACTTCTTATTTCTGTCAAATCTGTTCCTATAAACAAAAAAATAGATTTTTTGTTTTAGGAACAAAAGTTTTACCAAATACGTTTATGTTCTTTTTTTGTTTCCTGGAATAAAAGAACAGAAATTTTTGTTCAGGGGAATAGAAACGCTTTTTAACAAATAGGCCCTAATATTATGAATAGTCATAACATAGATAGTGTTACTAATAGTAACCTAAATTCCCCGTTCAAATGCCCTATCATAATCTCTACTTTTGGTGGCTAATTCCAATTCAAAACTGCTCTTTGTAATTTCATGGTTATGTATGTCAATCCCTTGTTATTTCTTTGGTCACCCAACACCGTACACTTTACTATATTGTCTCAGTCCGACCCAAATTCCACTTGTGCAAAATTTAATGCACGTGACATCACATGCTCAATTTTAATTAAACCCGCAGTTAATTAAAACATAAGGGTTAAGGAAGGGAGTGGCTCTTCTTTACATGGGACGTGTAGTCCTTCATCGACCGCCATGATTTGGCCATAAAAATATCTATTGTAGAGTTTGTCTCATAGGAGATCGATTTCATGTAACATCAATCGACATACATATGTAATATAAAGTAAGTTGGCTTGCTTCGAGATTTTGCAGCTTTTTGGGCTGCTTTTCTATCAAAAGTTATAGCTTATAGTATGGACCTCTTCGCAAGACAAAACAGGGCACGGGTAATTATTCTTTGAATCACAACTCATCTAGAACATTCCATGTCAAGAGTAAAACATGGTACATAAAATGTGCAGCAGATAGAATTAATCATCTCTATGCTGTTTGATCTGATGCAATGCAAATTTTAATTAGTGATGCGATGGAGGCTCATCGAAGGGATGCATGATACGATTGAAATGGAGTCGTCGGTCATCGAAATGTCCAAGTCAAACAATAAAACAAAGGCAAGCGAAGAAAATGTAAAATATGTCTAGACCACCTAACTTTTATTTTATTAGTGGGAATAATGTAGAAATTGTTGTACTTGCAGTCAATCTAAAATAAGACTGGCGGATTTATTTATGGATAGCTTTCACAAGAAGAAGAAGGAAATTTCTCTGCAGTTTCGAAATTTGACATTTTTTTGGCAAATTGATTCCCTAGGGTTGTCAAACTGAATGGATTTGAATATTATGTACCCTAAAGAAGAAGAAGAAGCAAAGATCAATTTGTGTTCGGTTGCTTAATCATAGGAAAGCAATCTCGGCCTTACATTACCCTGTTGGTGTTTTCCCTTCCCGTGGGTTTCTTTTCGAAGGAGCAATTTTTTCTGGCTTCGGGCTCAATTTCTAAGTGGATTCTTCCTCCATGTTCTGTACAGTGACGACCAGTTCATTTGCAATTATCTTCTTCTTGCTTGTTAAATTTCTTTTAATTTTCTTGTAGGAAAACTGGTAATATACTCTAGATTGTGCTAACATCTCCCTGCCACTCCGTGAAAAGAAAAAAAAAACTCTGAACATGACAAGTCAATAATCGCAAAATTGCTATGACAGAGGGTGTGAAGGGGAGAAGATGAAGGAAAAAAAACTGACAACAACAATAGCCCGAAACCCGCTCTAGATTGAACCGAACCACCAAACTATCCAAATTCCTAAAATTATTACCCGATTCAAACCGAAAAGACTCGAAATGTTCTGTTTGGATACCGCAACTTGAGAGTAAGTCGAGGAATAAAGAGTGATTCACATCAAAACAAAGAGGACACTCGCAATTATACGCAAGGCAAAATGAAAACATGGTAGAGTAACGCTTTGAAAAAAGAAAAAAGAAAAATCATTGGTACGCGAATGGGGTTCTGAGTCCTGGATCATCCGTCCAAATAGACACCAACCCGTGTTTAAGTTCAATAGGGCTTTACATGGCCCTGAAAACATGTCCTTAAACCTGCATCGAGCGATCTATTCAATCGAGGACGCATTCAGAAGTTATGCATTGCGCATCGAGGGTCCAAGCTTAAGAAAGTTGTTTTATGGACTCCACGCGGACGCGGCTTTCTTAGTGATTAAGATGTGTATAGTTGTGTGATATATCAAATTTCAGGGAAGTCAAAAGTAATCCCCGCTAAATTCTACATCAAATGAAGTTTTTGCTTATCAGAAATGGGGGATGAAAAAGTTCATCATGTTAAACTAACAAAGCATGCCCTGATATCAAAAGAAACAATGAAAACCTCATAGAATTTTGAGAACCCGTGATAGTACTACCCATCGGTAAGTTTTATGTTTTTTAGAAACGGATTATTGAGTTCGTTCAAACATAAACTTCTCGGGACTATTTCATCTAAGACCTTTTCCATTTCGATAAAAGTTGTTTCTCACGTAGGCAAATGGTGTCTACTTTGTAAAATGTATAGCTGGTTATTTTCTTTGAAGATAAATTTTTTTCTAGGAAAGAGAAGTAACATTCACTAAAAAGAGTTTAGTGAATACAAGTCTCTTGCATCAGAGCATAGTAAATCAAAAAGAGCAGGAGTGGGATACAAGACCCAATTGATAACCTCAGCAACCTAATCGGCAACAAAATTCGTTTCCCTAGTGCAATGGGTCAAGGAAAGGCCAGCAAAACCTCTCAATAAGTCACGGCCCGGGTGATAAGCGCACCTGCTTCCAAGGTAATCTCTCTCTTCAACTGTCGTTTTCCCATCTTTTTTTATCCATCTCGCTGCATTTTCATTTCAAAGCTATAGCTGAATTGCCAAGAAGATCTAGAACTGGTCTTTTGTTTTTGGAAGATGAAGTGATTTCGGGCTTTCAAAAACCAGCCACGCAGTCGTCGCTACAAGTTCAAATCTTGAGAAGGTAACTGGGTCTTCTTTCAATTTGATTATCCACTCATCCATATGAGTTAATCCAATCCGATAATTTGGATGTTCAGCTCGGTTGCACTCCAGTTCTGCAATGTCCAAGGACACAACAGCAGAGTGGGTTCAATGGTCGACTTCCATTTTGTGCACCAAACATATTGGTTCAGGTACCACCTTCCTCTTAACAAGGTTGTCCATTGTAGGCATAGCATTTTGACATACCCCCGTAAAGAAAAACTTGATTTTTGGAATAGTCTTAACTTGCGACACATATTTCCATTGTCCAGGTTTGGGTAGATATGATGAGGATGCTGTGGCTATTTTAACTTGCTCCATTGAGGCTCCATTATTGAGGCTCCATTGCTGTGATAACCACTTTTTAACTGTGTAATTTCTAGACTTAGTGTTTGTCCATACGAGTTTATCTGCTGTGTTTGGGGCCTATAGGAGTTGAGAATATTTCTCTTGCTATCTGGTCATCATACATGGAATTTATAAGAGGCTCATTCCATTTTCCATCTCCAGTCATTATTGGGCTAGCCACTTTAAGCAGTTCTCCCCTCGTTGCGGGGCCTCCTATGGGGCTTTTTCTTAAACATTTATCTTCCCTAGTCTTGATTTGTTCACTATTGCTGACTGTCCACATCATAAAAGGAGAAATGGCTTCTCTTCTTGTGGTAAGGCTTTGCCAACCCCACGAAAGCCATGCCCTTCTCCCTGCATTCCAAAAATTACTTCTTAGAAAGTAGAGTCCCTTCATATTCTGACTCCAAAATGTGTCAGGGTGTTGCCAAAGCCTCCATACTTATTTCCCTATCATGGCTTTATTGAAATCCACTAGGTCTCTAAACCCAAGTTTGCCTTCATCCTTTATGAGCTTTAAAGAGTCTCGATTTCTCTAATGTAGACCAGTAGCGTTACTACTGTTTCTCCATGGACATATAGCTATTTTCCTTTCAATTTCCCTACAAATATAAATTGGAATTGTGAAAATGGACATCGCACATTAGGGTAATGCCTAAACCGCTGTCTTAATTAATACCTTCTTCCTCATTTTTGAAGTTAAGTTTTCCTTCTAACTTTCTAGTTTCATATTCACTCTCTGAAGGATCCATGCAAACATAGCCACATCCCCCCCAAATCAGAAGGTATATCCAAGTAATTCCAGTCTTTTCTATATCTAGCACTCTCATATCTAAAGTCATGTTGGTTCTCAGACTTTGTGGGTAGCCCTTACTAAAATACATTCCTCATTTATTTAAATTAATGGCCTGACCATATGCAAAGCAATATTGATGTAAGACAATAGTTGCATTTTGACATCCTTGGATTGTACCATCCGGAAAAAAAATGTGGAGTCATCAACAAAAAGCATGTGGGATAATGTAGGGTAATTGCTATTCAACTTAATACCTGTACTCATGCCTATTGCTTGTTTCATCAAATGAGATTAAATATTAGCCATGATAATAAAAAGATAGGGGAATAAAGGGTCACTTTGTCAGATGCCACACGTCGGTTTAAAAAACGGGAGGGGTTCTCCATTAAACTTCATGCTAAAAGACACTGATGTGATGCATTGCATCACCCAATTTATCCATTTTCCACAGAATGCCATCCTTATCGTACACTCTTCAAGGATATTTACTCTGTGATCATATGCTTTTTGCATGTCTTGTTTAAGAACCGCTTGAAATTTCTTTTCCTTTGTCTAAATCTCAGCTAATGAAGAATCTCTTGAATGTTTAGGATGTTATCCTAAAATTATCTCCCACTGATGAATGCACTCTACTCTATCGCAATTAAATATGGTAAGCATTGTTTCAAATGATTAGCCATGGCTTTCAGAAGTTGTATAACATAATGTGGTGCAGAATCTCTTGAATGTTTAAGATGTTATGTTGAATTTATCTCCCACTGATGAATGTAGTCTACTCTAACGCAATTAAATAAGGTAGGCATTGTTTCAAATGATTAGCCATGACTTTCAAAATGACTTTTATAGATGAATTTGTATAACATAATGTGGTGGTACCGTTCAAGCAAGTGCGGATTGAGAATTTTCAGAATGAAAGTTATTATATTTAAATGGGAAAAAACCATGAAAAACCCCAAACTTTGTCCCGTGTGACACATTTACCCTAAACTTTTTTTTGTGCCGTGAAAAATCCCAAACTTTCCAAACCGTGACACATTTACCCCAATCTTTTTTTTGTGACACCAAAAATCCTGAACTTTCCAAGTGTGACACATTTACCCCAAAATTGAAGGGTATTTTGGTCTTTTCATTTTTAAAAATTTTTTTTTTTTTTTTTCTTCTTCTTCCCTCCGTGGACCCGCCATGGCCGGCGGAGGGAAGAAGAAGGAAAAAAAAAAGAAAAATAAAAAAAAAGAAACTAAAAAGACAAAAATGCCCTTACGGGGTAAATGTGTCACGGTTTAGAAAGTTTGGGGTTTTTCACGGCAAAAAAAAAGTTTGGGGTAAATGTGTCACACTGAAAGCAAAGTTTGGGATTTTTCGTGGTTTTTTCCCTATTTAAATTCATATTAGGGTTCAAGTAACCTGGATAAAAAGAAACGTTGTATCTCACCCAATCCTCTTTAGCTGCTATTCATTTCTCACCCAATCCCCATCAGAACTTTGTTGACACCTAAAATTTTGTTGATCATATAGGGTGTTCATCTATTTTGCAAAAATTAATATATATATATATATATATATATATATATATATATATATAAGGTAAAAACAACAAAAAAATACAGTAATAAAAAAGTAACAAAAAATGAAAAAATAAATGAAAAAAGTTTATTATAAAAATGAGCGGACCGGTTTCATCTAGCCCATCTTTTGGCAAAAATTTCGGCCTATTAGCCCACTCTTCTCCTAGCCCACGAAGCCCACACTTTTATAATTTAGCCCATGCGTGCTATTTCTTCTTGGGCCTCATCTTTATTTTCTTTTGGGCCCACTAAAGGGAAAAGAAGAAGGAAGAGCCCAGTCCCCATGTTTTCTTCTTCGCACGCTCGCGCGTCTAGCAGGAGAGCGCGTGGAGCATTGGTGAGCAAAGCAGGTCTCCTCCCCTCTGCACCTCGCGCCGGAGAAGATGCCGGACACTACTGGCGACGTAGCCGAGGAGATCTCGTTCCAGAACTTGGACGATGACTGCAAGTTGCTCTGGCAACCTCCCCAACGACGTCGTCCAGAGAGTAGTCGAGGGCAAGTTCATGGCGGAGATCGAGAGGAATCGCTCCGTCGAGTGACGATACTCTCCAGAAATGTCTACCTAGTCTTTCAATGGCCAGTTCGATAGCAGTTTTCAAGCGGTAATCGTTTTAGTCAAGCCGTTTTGCCTCAACGCTGGTGTCGGCTCAGTTGGGTGCTGTCGGTTGAGCCGAGAAGACCTGAAGTGCATCAGTCTCACTTGGAGCTTCTTCGTCGATGTCAATCCTTAGAGTTGGCACAAGATTTTCTATTCATTTTAACCATCAAGCGCTGCTTCAATCGGTTTCAGAGACAAGGTATAAGAATCTTCTGAGGTGTGGAGTTTCCCCTCCTGCTTGAGTGGCTTTCATTGGCATGACGACTCCACTGTCGACTGGCCGAGGATCCTTAGTTCTCGTTTTAGAGCGAGGTACGGTTTCATTTCTCTATAGTGATTTTGATCATACATATATAATGCATTGTATGTCCTAGAATAGGTCCCATTCTTCTACCCTGAATTAGTCTCTCACATTGCATTGCACTGCATTAAGGTTGCCGAATCTATTCACTTAAAGGGGTCAATAATCACGTCACTTTTTTTTTTTTTTTTTTCACACATATACTTATACGCTTGCGATTCGATAGAGAAGTGCATTTAGTCGTATATGGATGGTGACGAAACAACCCGAAACCTAGAAATTCATGCAGGGATCGACCACTGCATCATCACATACGGATATCGTTTTTCTGTTATGAACAATGACTAATGTTGAGAACAAGTCGAGTATTTTCTATACTTGATTTAGATGATCTGACAAGAAAATTTAACATCGACTGATTTGTACATCGATTTCCCGGATGCTCCGATCGTTCACGAGAGTAACTAGTTGAAAACCTCAACATCAATTTCAAGTTGTGAAGCTGACTCGTGATCACGCTCGTGGTCGAAATATGACGACGAGCAGGGCTGAATCTATTTGACTAGCTACCTCCAAATATCGTGCCCCACTGTAATCTTGCTCGTCCTTCGTTGGAAGCACAAGCGATGACAGAGGGGCACACGTGCCAATTTCGCGAGTTCCGAACCTCATCGCTGGTGGACACCAGGCTGCAAACGTCAGGGACCTTTTCAACCATCGACTTTTAATGGCTCGAAGCTTGAACCACTTGGATTCAAACCGTCTTTGCTTTCTCTGAAGGTGTTCATGTTATTTAATGCGGTTTAGCAAGAAATTCTGCGTTCATTCCCCTTACTTGGTTTGGAGTTTCCACACGCGAATCTCATCCTGTGTCATGGCGGTTTTGTTCTTTTGCCCATCAGTGCATTCAAGAGGTAGTGAATCAAATCAGATAATAGTGAATAAGATGATATTAATCTTATGTATCAATCAATACACCTCCTAGTACAGACGGACATAGTTTGCCTACCTGGAAAAATGTAAGACCCCCTTTCATGTCTCAGCATTGAGTGAACACAAAATTCACATTATATTTAGCGGTTGAGCTTGTACATCATATTTAGGCTTTTATATTGTTTTAGGCTTCTGTATGAGGTGCATGTTTAGGTCCTGTTAAGTAGAGAGGAAGATTGAACTGCTGAAGATGATCACTTTCTATCTTGTTCTTAAGATCAAAATGAGATGTGGAAATTCAAGTTTGTCTATGTCGATCGTTGGGATGGTTCCACTAATTAATGATGCTTAAACTTCTGTGCTAACAATCTTGTAGATTTTGAAACTAAAATAGTCAGGTATTAACTAATATGGCTTCATGGGAACAGTGTGCATGGACTAGCCGAGGTCATAGTATCCATAAGATAAATGAATTATAATTAAGGATGAAACCAAGTAACCATAGCGATACACCCAAGTGACATCAGGAATGCTTTGGAATAGAACAGAGCATCAATATCTAGTATCTGAAAGACTACATGCTCCAGGAAAATCCCATAGGCAAAAAGCGTGACTGTTTTAGATTTCACATATCATATTGCTAAAAGTTTGCGAGATACATTTGAGGCCTTCCGCTGGTATTTTGACTATAGTACCACCATATCTAGGGCTTACATAGAGAATAATGGATCCTGGTTCGAGTAACATAGGTGCAAGGCAGAAAATTCTAAAATAGAGCTTCGATGCAGACAATGAATGAGACAAATTAAGAAGCATCTTACCTGTAGTCATTGAATGAGCATGTTCTATCCGTGCAATGGTGGAACCAGTTTGCATCCCTTATGACTATAGAACTTCTGGTTGCCATGGAGATATACTTGATCGCAGAATGACAGTCTCTGCAAATGCTAAGTTTCTTAAACACCCCGATCGGTTTCAGACTAGAGGTGCTTATAAGGCCAAATACAACGGTAATTTTTTCACTGTGCTCAAATATTGTTCCTTTTGTCCCTCCTCCACATCATGAAGAACAAATTCAGTATCCAGAAGATCACCGAGTTTCTTTATTCGACAAGTCAATTGGTCGTGTGCATCATAGATCTCCTAAGCCTTTGGCTGTGACATGTCACCCATATAGAACTTTTATTTTTTCACTTCAATCCAGCTACAACCAGGTTCTTTTGTAAGATTTTTCAGCTTCATCCTCTTCCTGATTGCTGCTGCATCTTCCCATAGACCAGTTGATGCATGCACATTTGATAGCAAAACAAAAGCAGCAAGGTTGTCTGGCTCCCACTCAAAAATCATTGTTGCAGCTTGTTTTGCAAGTACAACATTGCCGTGAACTCGGCAAGCTCCGAGAAATGTACGCTAGATAGGTGTATAAGCCTTGAAAGGCAGTGAAATTATAAACTGAAGGGCTTCTAAAAGGGAGCCTTGTCTGCCCAATAAGTCCATGCATGCATAGGATTCAATTCTGAGCATGAATCCATGTTCTGTCGATCTAGAGTGTTTCCATCCATCAGATACCAAACCCACATGGCTACAACAGGATAGACAGCAACATAGGCGATCTCATTTGGCCTCACCCTGGCCTCAAGCATTTTATGGAATGTGACCAGAGCTCTTGTCCATTTTTTGCAAAACCAGTGATCATTGAAGTCCAAGTTTTAACATTTTTCCCTCATCTCACAGGAAACTCAAAAAGCAGCTTCTGTGGAGCCCTGATTTGTTATCCCTCACCAATAGCACCAATACAGGTAGCTCCACTTAAAAGGCTGGAAAATGTAAAAGTATTTGTCCAATTCCTCTCTCCTCAATCTCATGTAGAAGTTCAAAGGATTCATCAGACTCCAAACTTTTGGCAAAGACATCTGCAAGGGTATCATAAGAAATCAAATTCTTTTCAAATAGTGCACCAAAAGCTCTCCAAGCATATGGTTGTATCCCCCACAACTATCAAATGCAAAGCACCTTTTTATTGCTACAGGGTATATTTGTATCCCCAGGTCTATTAACACAAATACTTCCATATGCCTTGAGAACACTAGCTAATGTGAAAAGGTGCTCATTTCTTCAGTTTGCACATGTCCTGTGATTATCGGTGTCCAAGACATCTCGTTGCAATCTTGCATCCAATTAAACACCTTTCTCAAATCATGAATTGATCCACTAGCCACACATTTCATGTACATGTCCACCAAGCTGCATCCAACATAGACATCTGAAGCCAGTCTAGACCATATAATCAGGAATGCAATTGCACCCCAAGGGATAGTAACTCCAACCTTGAATATGCCGACAAAACGGCTGTAAGTGTAAATCTATCTGGCACGGCCCACTCCCCAACATATCCAAAAACAAAACAAATCAACAGCTTTATTTGGACAACCCAACTGAGTACATCTGGTCATCATCAAAGTCCACACAACCACATTCCTCTCGGGCATTTTCTCAAACGACATACGAGCTGAAACCATATCAGCACTACCCTGCGAAAACATGTCAATTGCTGCACACCCGACACACACATCAGAATCAAGATAGCCGCTTCTGATTATAAAGGTGCATTCTTTGGAGCTGAACAAGCCCGAGGGAAAAAAAACCATCTTCAAGCATATGAACGAAAGTATCGACATTTCATTTTTCATTTTTCATTTTTTTTTTTTTTTTGGGTCGAAGTATCGACTGCTTCAAACGCGATGTGGTTATTGGCAAAGCAAGAGATCATGGAACTCCAAGAAACCAAACCCCTTTATTACCCATGTCCCTAAAAGTCCTCTCCACCTCAGCCTAGTCATTGCATTTTGAGTAGAGACTCATAAGCGAGTTAAGAACCACCGAGTCGGGCTCAGCTGGGACGCAGCGAGCGACCGATGGACGCGCCTTCCGAGCACGAGCCCTCCGGAGCGAATGCAGGGCTTGAGGAGGAGAGAGAAGGTGAGGAGGTCGGGATGGGGCCCATCACGGGACATGAGGTCGAGATGGGAGATTGCTCCGCGGAGTTGGCAGACATCGAAGTCGGTGACCAGGCGGCGGTCGAGGGGTGAGGGAAGGGGAGGGTAGAGAGAGAGAGAGAGGGAGAGGGAGAGGGAGAGAGAGATTCATTGCATTATACAAGTCGAGCTTGGTCTGAAATATGAGGAAACAAGAGATGAAAACAGATAGCCAAAGAGGCAATTCTTCGACAAAACACAGAATGCTACAAAAGCTAAAATCACGATTTACATAGTCAATTATGCTTCGGACGGAACTACGTTTATTTGGCGTTCATTCAAACTGGAAAGACAAGAAAATCATACAATGTGCGATTCTGGAATCTCGTTGCTATTTTGAAATTGGTATCCTTCATAAATTGTTGGGGCACTTGATGTAGTTGGGAATGATTCAAGTTCTATTTCAGCATCCACATCATCAAATGGCTTCTCGGACGGATATAGAAGCGGCTTAGGAGGGAGTCGAAGCTTATTGATATCTCCTTCAAGCATGTTTAGGACCTGGCTCATTGATGGCTGATCGTCGGGGATTAACTGTATACACCAAAGGGCAACTATTACCATCTTCCTCATTATCTCCCCGTCCCCTTCTACTTCTTCTTCTATTTCAACCTCGCTTTTTTTGCTGAGTTGATCATAGATCCACAAAGGGAAATAAATTTGACTTGAACGTTCGACATTTGCTGTTGCATTTTTTCTCCGACTAGCCATTTCCATTAGCAACATTCCAAAACTATAAACATCAGCTTTATATGAGACACCGCAAATGTCCTTATAGAATAGCTCGGGAGCCATATATCCCAAAGTTCCTCTTGCTGCAGTCAACGATATTATGCTGTGGTTCACGGGATAAAGTCTTGCAAGCCCAAAGTCAGAAACTTTTGGGGTGAAATTTTTATCTAGAAGAATATTATGAGGCTTGATGTCGAAGTGTAGAATTTGCATGTCGCACCCCCGATGTAAATATTCGATGCCCCTAGCCACCCCGAGAGAGATCTCATATATTTTTTGATAATCAAGAGAATTGTCGTCATCTTTAGAGAAAATGTGTTTATCCAAAGATCCGTTTGACATGAAATCGTACACGAGAGCTTGCTTAGAGTTGTTGAAGCAAAAACCAACAAGTTCCACCACATTAACATGGTGGATCCTTCCAATAGTAGCCACTTCGCTTATAAAATCTTGGCCATTAGATTTTGGTTTGTTCAAAATCTTAACAGCAACTTCGTTGCCACTTCTAAGTATTTCTTTATACACAGAGCCATATCCTCCTTCACCTAGTTTGTGTTTGAAATTTTTTGTGATTTTCTTGATCTCTGAATAAGAATACCTTATGGGCAAAAAGTTATTATGAGCTTGTAGGAATTCTTCGATCTTTCCGTCCATTGCTCGGTGCCTTCTCATCCACTTATAGACTAAAAATATCAACACACATGGAGCTCCGAGTATGAATTTTGCCGCGAGGAAGTGGGCTGTGGAAAAATTTGTTCATAGATTAGCGTAGTGTAATATAGAAAGTTATCCTTTTTTGGGTCAGATTGCTGCTTGAGATTTTCATGGTTGTGAGGAATAAAGGACTAGTCAGTACCTAAGAAAAAGGGGACATAGGGAAGTGCATATCTTGCAACTATCGCCACCATAGGTGTATCTGTAGCAAGCAAGAGAATTTGTTAGAGATGACTGAAAATTATTAATGAGCATTACAACCAATCGATGGAGACCTAAATTATTATTTTAGCGGTAAAATATAAAAATACTACACGTTAAGCTATGACCAAGTAAAAAAAAAAAAAAATTGATACAATAAGTGCAATGACGGGCTTTTATTTATTAAAGTTGCAAATGGAGAAGTCTAGAACAAAGAAGAGTGACTGAGTTTTACTCTCCCATATGGCGTCTAGATCTAATATATGCGCAATTTATTCTCCTGTATAGTAACACCCACCATGAAAGCGACACACCGTACTGTCTAATCAAACATTTTTCCCCAATCAAAAATAAACTAATCCAATTCAGAAAAGCTCAATGGGTTAGAGAACAATAAAAGAGCGATGCATACTAAATCTATTCGGAAATATTATTGAACTTTTTCATTTCAGTGACGTGGCAATTTTTTTTTTTTTAATTGGGCATTCAAATAAATTAGCAAGGCAATGTGTGGGTCTCACGTATGATGATTATCCAACTGAAACTTGCCGTGTTATTCGATAAGTAAATTTTGATAAGATATCTTCATAGAGCATGCATTTAAGAAAAGGAGGAGGAAGTAAAGAAAAGCTGAAGGGAAAGTCGCTTACTGGAGTTATAGACACTGCACCTTCCCCGGTAGTTGAAACCCCAGAAGCAAAATCCAGATTCTCCACTTGACGTACTCGAATAGGATAGATTGAATCCCTGCGCCATGTCGTTGTGGATGTCCTCGTATGATGGTCTCGCACGATAATACTGATACCATCTCCAATCCGGGAAAGAGTTCGATGCAAATGTCATCATGGTTATAGTGCAAGAATCCTCGATGTCTGACGCACTTCCACCACGCCCAAAGTTAGTTGAAAAAAAAGACCCCCGAAAGGCATATGAGTACACCTCCGTCTGGGAAAAATCTGGAGACATGCCGGTAGAGTATGCTCCCCCGATGCACGCTTTGGTATCAACATACCAATAAGAAGCAGCTGGCTGTGAGCACTTCACGAAGACCACTAAGTCCGTGAAAACAGGAACGTAGGGATAAATTCCACTAAAGTTGGAGTCCATCAACAAGTGATGGGGAGGGGATGAGCAATTACCCTCTTGCAAGCCATCGTCAACCACCTTCATGAAACCACTGAAGTTAATTTTGTCACGATAAAAATCATAATAGATCGACTTCACGTAATATCTACCAGCTTGCAAATATAGAACAGTGCGGTTATTTTCACAAATAAGCTCATAATTAGAGTGACCGCAACCTTTTGGATCTCTTTTTAATCGAAAGGAATAATTTATGTTATGAATGTCATCGCAAGATGAAGCGATGCATAAGTGACTATTCTTCGCATAGGAACTCGTCCCTAATAGCATAATTTGCAATATGAGTAGAAACACACGGTACATGCATATGGAGCCGAGGGAATTAATCATCTCTCCACTCCTCGATGCAAGAATGGTGGTTTTAGCTTGGTGATTGTGGCAGAGGCTCAATGAGGGGAGGAATTATATATGATCGAAAGGATCAGCTGGGGGATCAACTATAATTGAAATTTCCAAGTCAACAAGCAACACCAAGTCAAGTTAAGAAAAGTAACTCGTGTGGACCAATCAGAGGTTCCATCAGTGGAAATTACGCAAAGATTGTTGTACACGCAACCAAGGTCACATGACACGGCGGTGAATTATGGACAGCTGTCACACTGATTAGGAAGCAAAAATCAACAAGATGCACCACAAGAACTTGTGGACCCTTCCTGGACACGTCAGTTGTGAAATCTTGACCATTAGATTTTGACTTATTTAAAATTGTAATGACAATTTCATTATCATGTCCAAGTATTCCTTCATGTACAAGGCCATATCCTCCTTCATCTAACTTGTCTAAGTATATCTTTATATACAAGCCATATCCTCCATTTACTTTGCGCTTGGAATATTTTTATTTATTTATTGAATATCTGAGTAAGAGTTTTTTATAGGCAAAAAGTTATCATGAGTTTAATAATTCAGAATAGCTCAGTGGGTTAGAGAACAATAAAAGAGCGATGTATGCTGAATCTACTCGGAAATCTTATTGAACTTTTTTTATTTCATTGATGTGGCAATTTTTTTTTTTATTGGGTATTCAAAGAAGTTAGCGACGCAATGTGCGGGTCACACATATGATGATTATCCAATTGAAACTTGCTGTGTTACTCGGTAAGTAAATTTTGATAAGATATCTTCATAGAGCATGCATTTAAGAAAAGGAGGAGGAAGGAGTAACGAAAAGCTTAAGCGAAAGTCGCTTAGTGGAGTTATGGTAACTGCGCCCCTTGGGGTAGTTGAAACCCAAGAAGCAAAAAAAAAGAAAAAAGAAAAAAAGAAGAGAGATATTCCACTTGACGAACTCCAATAGGATAGATTGAATCCCTGCGCCATCCCGTTATGGATGTCCTTGTAGTTGTATAATGAGTTCACACGATAATACCAACCATTCCCCACCCCGAGAAAGAGTCTAATGCAAATGTCATCATGGTTATAGTGCAAGAATCCTCGATGTCCGATGCACTTAATCCACCATACCCATAAGAAGCATATGAGTACACCTTCGTCTAGGAAAAATTTGGGGGCATGCCGGCAGAATATGCTCCCTTGATGCATGGTTTGGTATCAATATATGAAGTAGAATCAACGGGCTGTGAGCACTTCATGAAGACCACTGAATATCCAAAATAAGGATAGTAACGATAAATTCCACTCAAGTTGGAGTTCATCAATGAGTAATGGGGAATGGAAGAGCAATTATCCTCTTGCAGGCCATCATTAACCACTGTTATGGCACCATGGAAGTTGACTTCGTCACGATAAAAAACATAATAGATCGACCTCACATAATATCTATTAGCTCGTAGATATAGAACATTGCGGTTATTTTCACAAATTAGCTCATAATTAGAATGGCCGCAACCTTTTAGATCACTTTTCAATAGAAATGGATAGCTTATGTTACGAATCTCGCCATAAAATGAAGCAATGCATAAGTAATTCTTTTTCACATCGGAAGTCGTTCTTAATAGTAGAATTTGTAATATGAGCAGAAACACACAATACATACATATGGAGCCAAGAGAATTAATCTCTCCACTACTCGATGCAAGAATCGTGGTTTTAGCTTGGTGATTGGGGCGGAGGCTCAACAAGGGGAGGGATTATTTATGATCGAAAAGATTAGTTGGGGGTCATCTATCATTGAAATTTCCAAGTCAACAAGTAACACGAAGTCAAGTCAAGGAAAGCAACTCGTGTGGACCAATCAAAGGGTCCATGAGTGGAAATTATGCAGAGATTGTTGTGCACGTAGTCAAGCTCACATAACATGGCGGTGAATTACTTTATGGATAGCTTTCCCATTGATCAGGAAGGAAGCAAAAATCAACAAGATGCACCACATTAACTTGTGGATCCTTCCTGGCTACTTCACTTATGAAATCTTAGTTGTTAGATTTTGGTTTATTCAAAATCTTAATAAAGATTGGACAATATTTGAATATCCAAACTTCACGTTCCGAATTTAGATCATTAAATTTGATGGCATTCACATGGTGATGCGCGGAGGAAGCACCCCGGAAAACAAAGCCCTTAATTTAGAGACCTTACCATAATCATTAAGTGAAGTAATTATTGACTCCGTACCCATTCATTTGTGGAAAGACAAAGATACCTAACTATCTTAGTTTCTGTAAAGGATATACTTCCGACTTTTTATCCATTTTGGGGTGCTTTTCTTCCCTCAACTTATGACTCTTCACGGATTGAAAGAGAGAAAAAAGACATGATTTTTTAGTGGAAACTCAAAAAAATTTGAGATGTCAACGCGTTTGTTTTTGCTTCACTAAAAGCAAAAGGCAACTTATTACTTTCCCATCAAATGTTAAAATACTACTCGAATTAAAAAAATATACCCAAAATTATGTGTCGGTGTTTATTCGTGGTGGAAATTTCAGATACTTAGATTGTTAAAAGAAGTAACAGAGCAAAAAGTGTTTTAGTAGTCTTTGCTAAGTACTGATCTTTTTGACCAAACCAAGGAAGCACGGGCCATAACTTGTATGTAGCTGATGAAGACTTCATTGACTATCGCGTTGTGAAGTTGCTCGTGTGGTGAAAACATACGATTAAAACATGCCCATGTCATCATGGGAGATGCTGCAAGATTCCTCAATTACTGATGCATTTGCATCTATTGCAGCTCAGATATACCCGCTTATTTGAGATATTGTCGTGACCAATTTTTCGGGTGTGAACCGCCTAGGGTTTGGCTAATGGATTGTTAAGCCTAGACTTAACTCGGGCTCTCCCAAGCCTATACCAATTCGCGACTTAGGTTCAAGTTCTTAGCATACAATTTGATTTTCAATTAGGAGTCGCCACTAATATATTTTTGGTGGGTCAATTAGAAACCCAAGTAAAGTAATGGGATATTTACTTTACTCCTGCGAACCAGAGATTCTAGATACGGGGACTTGGTTACGTTAGATTCCTCTAACGCCCTTTCGGTACCATTCTTTTATTTTAAAAAAATGTTTAGCAGGCAGCTTGAATCGATTTTAATTTATTTCCCTAACATGTGAGGTCATCATGCGGGTGCGCAATCCACCAATTTAACATCCAAGTAAAGCAGTAAATAAATTGCAGGACTTACCTCATAGCAACGAAAGCATCTGCATTGTTAGATCAGAATTCACGTCATCAACTCTAGATATGATTTCTAATTAACACACAATTTTTATTTTCACTTTGTTTAATGGGAACTTAATCTATATGCAATGCATACTAATAATCTAATATGACATGGCAACATGACCTAAGTTACATGACATGGCAAAATGATCTAAACTATATGACATGAATAGATTAAATCATAAAGAAATTAAATGCAATCTAAATGATCTAATTCTATTGCCGGGCAACTTCTAATTAAATGGGCCTAAAAACTAAATGACATGTTCATGACATTTTTTTTTGGTAACGAACTTCCTACAGTTCATGACACTTTTTATTTTTCTTTTTCCTAAAAATTGCAATTTATCCTAAAAATGGAAATAACTTATCCTAAGACATTTTTGGATATTTTTTTTCATGAACTTTTAAATTAGAAAAATGTGAAAATTATCTAACTAGATTAAGATTCTATTTAATTTATATTAATGATTAGGTCATGCTAAACCCTAATTTAAACCAAGATATTATCTTAACTTAGCAATCCCTAACCTAAGGTGCAGTCTATCTAAGTCAATCTAAACTTAAAATGAAATATGCAACTTTATTCTAATGTGCAATGACGTGCAAATGATGCCCTAATTCTATATGCTTGATGATTTTTTGTTATTTTTTATTAATTTCAAAATTAAAATTTAACATGCAAATCAAATAAAACTAACATTCTATATGTTTTCTTTTGTTTTCTTTTTCATGATTCAAAAATAAAATTCCTATTCTAAATATGCATGACAATAGACAAACCTAATCCTAATTCAACATTTTTTGTGGTTTTTTTTTTTATTTCGAAATTAACAATTCCTAATAATTAAACATGCAACCTAAATTAATTGATTTTGATTTTTTTGATTTTTTTTTTACTTTTTTAATTTTTGAAAATTCATGATAACTAAAATGCTTAGCCTAAACATGCAAATAACCCTAAACAAGCAACATCCCAACTTAAACATATTTCAATATAAATAAAGCAATCAAGACCATCCAAAATTATCCAGAAAATATCACACATCGTTCAAATCAAGGGACAATATTTCGCTAGTAAAATCGATAAATTGATCTTAAGCCTTAAAGATCAAAATATCAATTTTATTCCCGCATGATTAATTACTTCGTCTAAAGCCTTATAGACGAAATAAAAAATTCGGCGCGGTTGCAAATCAGGAATATATTGGGATTTCCAATCATGTATCAAAGCCTAATTATGTTAACAAGAATACGTAACAAAAAAACAATAAAAATAAGATAAAGTAAATAAATAGAAGAAAAGCTACCTAAATTAAAATTTTCCCTTTTTGCTTTTTTTCTTTTTTTAGGGCAAAGTGACCGTCGGCAAGGGGGAATCACCGGCAAGGGCTTCCGGCGACGGACTCCAGCGAGGGCACCGGGAGCGGCGCGACGACAACACGGCACTAGGGGGCTTCGGAATCAACACAGGGAGACGAGGGCGGCACTGACGGTGAGACTCGCAGCGAGAGCTTACGATGTCTAACAAAAAGGCAAGTCCACCATGGGCGAAACACCGCACGTCAAGAGGCAATGGAATTTCTAGGACGATGGGGCGTCGATGTAGTAGACCGCCGCCAAAAAAGATTACAATAAACTAATCTTTGGTCTTTCAATGTTGACCAAGCAATCCCATGCAGGGAGAGACGAATTCCACCACTTTGACCAAAAACCAGAAACAAGTCACTGCCCCGCTTTTCCTTGTGCCTCGCTCGACCCTTTTATTTCGATCGAGACCAAGCCGGCTCCTTGCTGAGCATCTTCTCTTTGTCGTCTTGTGTGAATGCGTAGTTGACCATTTGCCGAACCAGAAGTCGAGGGAACTGGAGCCACGAAGACCAGACTTCGATGCACTCCGGAATTTGGATTCGTTCCTGTTGATGCAGCAAAGTCTGATGCCTCGTCGATGCTAGTTGAAGTCTGATACTCGTCGGGAAGCAGCAATAGGCGCAACGCTCGCGGTTGATCTTCACAGGCCGTGCAGATTGTACGAGGTACAGCTCAGGCGGTGAGGTGCAACGCAAGAAGGAGGCGGATAGCGTGAGGGTGCAGAAGTGGCAACGCGGCAAGGATCTCAGCCAAGACTGGCCGAGAACTCTCTCTCTCTCTCACTCTCTCTCCTCTCTCACGTATTTTCTTTCTAGTGTGCTCTGAGATTCTAATTTGCCGACCTCTCCCCTTTTCTCTCAATGTGGCCGTCTTTTTATACCCCAAAGAAATGTATCTTCGTGGTATATTTCATTGCTAATTTTGTTCGCGTAAAATTCCATTGAATATATTATTTCACCCCACGCAATATTTTGGAATAAAAAATTTCCCCTCTTGCGCAAAAAATGCATATTCGAGTGTATATTTCCCAAATCTATAAAAAAAATCTTAACAAGAAATAAAAATTTCCTAAACTACATGCCATGTGATTTTTTTAATTTTTTTAGTTTTTAGCAAAAATGAGCCCCAAAATTAGATGTCAACAGATATCTTACAAGATTTGTCCTGCGGAGTATGCCCCGTCGATACATGAATAGCGACAGGTCTTGAGCACTTCAGAAAGACCACTGATTTAACATAAAACATAAAACTTTGTAACTGAAGTTGGAGTTTGTCGATGAATTATGAGGGAGAGAGGAGTAATTACACTTGTGCAATCCAACATCAAGCACGAGGATATCACCAGTGACATGGTCATTATTTCCATAGATGAATTTGATATTGGACTTCATATGACTATTTTCACACCTTTAAGTCAATTCTTAAGTCACCACAGATTTTCAGATCGCTTTTCAATTGCAAGACAGTGCTTATCTTGTGAACCTTGCCACAAGATGAAGCTGGACATGATCTATCATAGCTGGCGTCACGAGTACATGCCCCAAGTAGCACGACAAGAAAGACCAATGAGACAAGGTAGCTGTGTGGAATTGAGGGGGAAATCATGTCCCTGTCAGCCTGTGGGCAATTGAAATTTGGGGCTTGGTATGTGGGGAAGGATCAACGCGGATCGGATGTGAGAGAGAAGTTGAATACAAAGACTTGGGGTCGTCTATTGAAAAGTCCGTGTCAACCAAACAAAACAAAATCAACCAAGTCAAGAATGTTAGAGCAGCGAGTAGGACCCAACATCATCATCATCTCTTGCCAGCAAGAAAACATCCCAATTGACAACCATATATTTAGCCATCATATGACATCATTTCATATTTTCTTAGTTAAGTGAAGAATTTCACATTTTCCAAGTAATTTATGATGTTAATGGGGAAATACCAGATATCTCGAGTGCCAAAACTTGATACGAAAAAATAATTAAATACTAAAATCGAGACAAAATGGATAACTTAAGTGTCAATGATTAGAAAATCTGGCCAAAATGCTAACTTAATGATTTTCAGATGATAAAGTGCAAAACGATGTCGTTTTTCTTCTTGAAAGTGGACAAATAATTAATATAAAATTTATTAAATTAAATTTAAAAGTAAATTAAATTAATTTTTTTTTTTTTTTTTTTTAAAAAGATGGAGATTGTAGGAGGTGAGGGTTGAGCCCTCAACTGCATGCTTCCTTCATCTCTTTTTTTTTTTTTTTTTAATTAATTTTTTTATAATCTCATTTAGTTAATTTTTATATTCAAATTCAAATCCACGCCAAAACGACGTCATTTTTACGTTTTTTTGCTAAGTTAGCTCTCCGGCGAATTAGGTAGGTGAGTAAAAATAATAAAAAATTATCATATATGATTTCCGACGAGATCCGCCAAAAGTGGCACTTAAGTGTCCCACTTTTAAAAAAAAAAAAATTGTACTTAAATATCACTTTTTTAATTTTTGACACTTAAGTATCTTATTGTACCAAGTTTTGATACTTAGACTGTACTTCTTCCTATTAAAGGGCTTCTTTTTTCTAAGATGACAAGAAAGTCGTCTTAGGAATCAATGTAGACCTTGAATCAAATTGAATCCATGTGAAGTATGAATATATGGATTCTAGTAATTAAGAATTGCACATATTCAATTCAAAGAAAAAGGAAAATGTTAAGAAATAGAGAGAATTATCCAATCTATTCACCCATTATAGAAGAAAATTCCCCGATAGTCCTTAGAATAAAAGAGTTAACCTTTGTTAGTTCCCTTGCTATCTTTGGGAAGAATCTTATAGCATGTTCAATAGTTTGGTAGTTTCCTACAAATATGCATTCCCACAGTGGGCGAATCTCTTGTTCAAATCTTTCAGGGACAGCCTTTTAGCAGAAAATTACTTTGACCTTTAGTTCAGAGCCTAAAGACACCCAGAAATGCTAGAATGATAACATTTATAATTATTCGAGCTGCATTTCTCAGATGATCCTACTAGGCTGGAGAAGAAGAAGTATTTAGAAAGGTATTGAAGTTTTACAAAACATTTACTTTACTTCAAGGGACTCCACCAAACACATTATATCCTCCTTGCCATTTATAGACATAAGGAGATCACACACAAACAAGGACCATGCTCACGGGTCCTGAAACAAACAGAGGTTTCGGAAAATCCGGTAAGGAATTATTTTTAGTGATATTAACAGTGGCAATGGACAGTGATTTCCCTAGCCTATTACTATCGTAATGCTACAATAACTTGCCATAGTGATCTGCTACAGTCAGCGATCTCGTCCATCACGAGCATTGTAGTCATAGTCTGAGTCATCAGAACTATGCATTTCTACTAGAAGATGTCCTTCATATTTTTGCTCAAGTCCTGCAAGTGAATCTGGTGAGAGAGTTCGGGTATTCCTTATGTTTGCCTCATTTGATGAGGATGCTTCCTCATGATTCTTGAAAGACCCTGTAGTGTCAGCAGACATACTTGGTTGAGGCCAATTGGATGGTTGAGCATAATTGAATATGTCCATGTCTAGAGACAAGGACAAATATCCTTGATCATAAGGGTCTTGAGAAAGGAGATAGGGCTCTCTAGGAAAGGGTCAGAGTCTAACTGATGTGACCTTTTGACTAGTTATTGATGTAAGCAGTGACGAACCAAGATTTAGATTGAGAGGTAGTGAAACTTTTGACAAAATATGCAGTCAAATTTCATTTCCATTCAGCAAATTGACATTGATTTTAGTAGTTTTCTTGTTTAAAGTAAAGAAAAAAATTGACCATGAAATTAAAGATGAGGTGAATTTCTATATAGTAATTTGTAGATTATCTATAAGGGTAGGCGATTTACTTATAATTGAAAATTTCGTATGTGTATAAATTTCATGTAAGAAAATTTGGGGAGAGGAAATTTGCCGCCGATATAGGTATTTAAGCAAGTTGAGGAATTTTTAGTAAAGTACTGTGAAAGTCTACATCCTCGTTAATTAAATTGCTTTAACTGAGTTATAATTTTCAAGGGGAAATTGTCATTATTCTTTTTTAATTTTACTTACCAGTAGTTTCATGTTAATTTTTAAAACGGGATATGAGTTTTTCCAATATGAACTTCATAGAACTGATTCATCTAAGACCTTTTTTATCTTCATAAACTTGTTTCTCGTGCAAATGGATGGTGTATACTTTTGTAAAGCATAGACATGGATATTTTCTCTAAAAATAAATTCATAAGTCGAAATCAGCAGTTCTTGACATCTATAATTCATATGCTGTAGGTATCATGATAAGGAGCATAATGCAGGTTATTATTAGCTTTTAATGCGCAATACCCTAAATCACGTAATGAGGGAGGAAATGTCCCAATGTCTGTCCCCTTCCCCTACCGTTTCTGTCCTTACTCTGTTACTAATTTCTCAAGTTCCGAACCTCATCGTAGGTGGTCACCAGGCTGCAAACTTCAGGAGACCTTCATCGACTTTAATGGCTCAAAGTTTGAACCACTTGGACTCAAACTGTGTTTACTTTCTCTGAAGGTGTCCATGCTATTTAATCTTGTTTAGCAAGAAATTATGCGTCATTTTCCTTTTTACTTGATCTGGAGTTTCTACCGGTGAATCTCTTCCTGCATCGTGGCAATTTTGTTCTTTTGCCCATCAGTGCATTCAACTGGTGGTGACTCAAATCTAATAATAGCGAATAAGATGATATTAATCTTATGGATCAATCAGTACATCTTGTATAGACGGACACACTTTGCCATTTACAGGACGCTCCCAACTTAGCTTTTGGCATTGATTTCATTCCATTTTGTGTTCTCCAAACCAAGATTGTTTAGTCATTAAAAGTCTTTAATTTTTTTTACCCTGTTCTGGTAAGGTCCTTTGTGCTTTATCCGTTTCTACGTATCCGAAGGAATCGAAACAACAGTGCAAAAATGTACATTGTTTTTTGAATTGGTGAAATGACCCAAAATTCAAGAGCTGCATCTCGCTTTTGTTACTTTTCCACTTATGCTTGGCCCTGACGAGCGATTTTATTTTGCGGCTTCTGTTCAGGAGTACCCTCGCTAATTAGGCACAAGGTGAGGGCTATCCGACTCCTGATTTCTGAGTAAAGCGGATATCACCTGTTCCTTATCAACATAGTTGTCTAGTAGAATTTTTGCTTAGTAGGGAAACTCATGCCGAGGGGACAACAACGAGGAACAAAATGCCTGTCCGAAAAAAATGCAAGACACCATCTCTGTCTCAGCAATGAGTGAACACACAAATTCTCATTATATTTAGGGATTGAGCTTGTACATATTATTTAGCCTGTTATATTGTTTTAGGTTTTTGCATGATGTGCATGTTTGGGATCTTTTGAGGTGAAGATTGAATTACTGTAGATTATCACTTTCTCTCTTGTCCTTAAGATCAAAGTTAGATGTGAAAATTTGAGTTTGTCTATGTGGATCGTTGAGGTCGTTAAACTAATTTATGATGTTTAGACTTCTGTGGTGACAATCTAATTATGCAGTTTTCAAAACTAAAATAGTCAGGTATTAACTAATATAGCTTCATGGGAATTGTGTGTGGACTTGCCAAGATCATAGTATCCATGATATAAATGAATTATAATTAAGGATGAAACCAAGTAACCATAGCAATACACCCTAGTGACATTGGGAACGCTCTGGAAACCTACATGCTCCCGGAAAATCCCATAGGCAAAAAGCGTGACTGTTTTAGATTCCACAAATCATATTGCCGAAAGTCTGCAATATCCATTTGAGGCCTTCCGCTTGGTTTTTTGACAGTAGTACGACCATATCGATATACATTTCAGAACATGACATTTGCAATTCTTGGGCTTACAAGGAGCATAATGGATCCTGGTTCAAGTAACACAGGTGCAAGGGAGAAAATTCTAAAACAGAGATTCAATGCGCAGACAATGAATGGGACAGATTAAGAAGCATCTCACCAGTAGTCATTGGATGAGCATGTTCTGTCCGTAAAATGGTGGAATTGGGTTCGCATGCCTTACAACTATAGAACTTCCGGTTGCCATGGAGATACACTTGATTGCACAAAGACAATTTCTGCAAATGCTAAGGTTCTTAAACACCCAGACAGGTTTTAGACTGGAGGTGCTTAAAAGGCCAAAAACAACAGCAATTTTTTCACTATGCTGGAGCAAATATTGTTCCTTCTGTCCCTCCTCCACATCATGAAGAACAAATTCAGTATTGAGAACATAACCAAGTTTCTTTAAACGACTAGCCAATAGGTCCCGTTCATCATAGATGTCCTGAGCCTCCGGGTGTGATGTATAAAACTTGTGAACTATACTTTTCACTTCAATCCAGCTTCAACCAGTTTCTTTCATACGATTTTTCAGTTTTATCCTCTTCCTAATTGGCGCTGCATCGTCCCATAGACCAGCTGATGCATACAGATTTGATAGCAAAACATAAGCAGCAAGGTCATCTGGCTCCTGGTTAAAAACCATTGCAGCTTCTTGTTTTGCAAGTTCAACGTTGCCGTGAACTCAACAAGCTCCAAAAAATGTATGCCAGACCAATGTAACAGCCCTGAAAGGCATAGCATTTATAAACTTAAGGGCTTCAACCAGGAAGCCCGATCTTCCCAATAAGTCCACCATGCATGCACAGTACTCGATTCTGGGCACGATTCCATAATCTGTCTACATTGATCTAAAGTGTTTCTATCCATCAAATCCACATGGCTACAAGAGGATAAAATAGCAACATAGGTGATCTCATCTAGCCTCACACTGGCCTAAAGCATTCTATGGAATGTGACTAGAGCTCTCGTCACCAATTTATGTTTTGCAAAACCATTGATCATTGAAGTCCAATTTGTAATATTTTTGTCTCGTCTCATGGAAAACTCAAAAAGAAGCTCCTATGTTTCCACATAGAGATCAAACCATTAAAAATGCACTGACTTGAGTCGAGCCCTGATTTTACCACCCTCACATTAATTTGCTCCCCCTTACCAATAGTGCTGATACAGGCAACTCCAGTTAAAAGGCTGGCAAATGTAAAATCGCTTGTCCAAGACATCATTTTACGATCTTGCATCCGATGAAACACCTTTCTCGAATCATGAAGTGATCCATTTGCTTGTTGTACATAAATTGGGCTCTCAAGTCAAGTCCACTTAATTGAACCCACTTCACAAATTCAAACCTCGCCCAAACAAGTTAGATCCAAATCCAATTAACTAAACTAGGCCCAATTCGCCAAGCTACAGCTTAAGCCAGACACTCACTCGCCTGTAGTAAAGACGAAGCCCAAATCACCAAACTTTACCACTTCAAGCCCCAGGCTCATGAAGTCTAAATGAGCCCAAAGCCCACTACTCTCCCCCAAATCAATTTTCCAATCCCGCAACTGCTCCTCAACGTCGTCTCCTCCGAGCACGCCCGAAACGCCTGCGACCTCCCCTCATCTTTTACGCTGGGTTCCCTGCTCCCGGAACTCCCCACCTCCAATCTCTTTCGCGATGGAGCTTTCACGTCTATAGATTAATACCTAAAGCTTCACTGAACCGGAAATACTCAAAACCTTCCACCGGCAATACTCTCACACCGCCGTCGCTAATTCTCCGGCCATCAGCCAACCATTGCCATCTTACCGGCCACCACCAGCCACTTTTACTTTCGCAGCCAATCATGACCGGAGAAGAACAGAAAGAGCATGGATTTAGCCGAGACATTTTATCGAACGCTCGGCGGGCGTTGACTGAGAGGACCCACGACAAGCATTTGAGACACGGGCTGGAGCCAATTCCATCCATGATCAACAAACAGCGCTCAGCATAAACAATATAAGCCACGAGAAACTCGGCGCGCGCCAAAATCAGAGCCGGCGAGCCTGGGTCCATAGATTCATTAAAAACAAAAAAAACACACATAATAGAGGCATGGGAGCGTACGACCATGTGATCCCTACCCGGCTCGGCAACAACAGCCAGAAGGTGAGCCCGAAGCTGAGCTCTGCGTCTCGCTTTCTCTCAGTCCCTTCCTCTGCTCACTCTCGGTTCTCGCTCTCTCCCCCGCCGCGCCCCCGGGTTCTTCCTCTCGGCCGCCTCTCTGTCCAGTCCCTCTCCCTCTTTCGAATGCTGACCCCACTCTCTTTTACAAGAAATTTCCCCGGTGAGTCCCCCTGCCACCACCTCTCTCCTCGGGACCAAGTTAGGTCCATTTCCAGCTAATTTGGCCTCTGCACTCGTGCCTAGCACGCCCCCTCTACCAGCCGTAGCTCTGTCTGTCGGTTGCCTTCTCTGGCTCCTACGCATCTGCGTGAGGGAGAGAAGAAGAGAGAGACAAAAACGTTGGAGGCCTGGGCTGGGAAGGAAGAAAAGGAAGGGCCGGGCGCAGCTGGAGAGGAAAGAAAGAAGTAGAGGCCGGGCCGACCCTATCTTCCCCTTTTCTATTAAAAAAGAAAAAAAGAAAAAAAAAGGATTTGTTTTAATAAATTCTATTACTGTAAATACAAATGTTCCTAATATCTATATGCTATGCAATTTACTGAAAATTATTTTTGTTAAGGGGCAAGAGCGGTCTCTAATTTTTATGAGATAAATAAATAGTCAACATATGTGTCATATGGTTATTTACCTGTTACCTTGATTTTTTTTTAAAAAGATTATGCATGATAGGTTGAACATTAATTAATTTGATGGGAGCTTGAGGTTTTTCCGAAATTCTATTTCTCTTTCTGCGGTTTTCTAGTAGTGATGACCAGTTTTCATGGTTAGGTGGCCCCTCTTATAAGCTGGTCATGTCAACTTATCTTCTTCCAGGGCTTGATGCAAAAGAATGGAAGCAACCGCCCATTCCTCCCCATCATAGGCCCCAGATCCCTATCTCTCTTCCTCCACATCAATTAATTTCTCCACTCTTAACTAGTTCCATATCAATAGAATGCAGACTTGACACTCGCTTTTCCTCACTTGCCACAAACCTCCAGCTTTAACTGCCCTTTACCAAAGCTATCCCCCGGAAGCTCTTTACCCCTACTTGGCCTCCATAAATTTGCCACCGGGGAAGTAGATATCCCTTAGCATTTGCACACGCAGATCCTCTATCTTCTACATCGCTCTCCATGACAACTTGGATAGTAGGGTTCTCATTAAACAGCTGAACCTCCTTGAACCCCATGATTCTCCTTGGCAGAAGTATGAGATTTCCAACTTTCCTGATGCATTCTCCTTTCATCATCTTTATACCCCCATCAAAATATAGAAATTAAACTATTAACGTCCTCACACCACTTCCTTTGGAAAGAATAGCACCCCATAGAGTAAATTGGGATGGCAAAACTGGGCTCCACAAGCTCGAGTTTCCAACTGAAGCTTCCTTTGAATCTTTTCCCTTAACAAAATTAAGGGCAGCAATTTTGGACTTGTCCTAAATAGGCAGTCCTAATTACTTCCTAGGGTTGTTGATATTCCTGATCCCAAAAAGATTGCTTACAGCTTCTGTAGTTTCCTTTTTTGAATTTGCACTAAAGAACAAGGAAGACTTCTGAAAATTCACCAATTATGCAGAGGCTCCACCAAAAATCTTCAAGGCAATTCTTCAAAATCGTGCACTTACTTGGAGTTGCTTCCATGTAAAAAAAGGCATCATCAGCAAAAAGGAGATGGGTAAGCATAGGGCCTTATCTTTTGACCTGGATTCCAGCAAAAGTTCTTGCAGCAGCTCTCTTGCACAGCATTTTAACAAAACATCAACCACTAAATGAATAGAAAAAGGGATAGTGATCGCCTTGTCTAATACCTCTAGATGTGGCTATATTTCCAACTGTTTTGGTTCCATATAATTGATGTTACAAACAACAGAACATACACACTTCATTTATCCATTCTATCCGTATATCACTAGAGCTCATTTTCCTCAAAAGGTTCCCTAGAAAATCTCATTCGAAACAATCATAAGCTTTTTTCATATCTATTTTAAGGGCACACTCCTCACTTTTCCCTTTGTTCTTATTTTTCTGATAATAAAACAGTTCATGAGCTACTCAAATTTGTCCTGAATCAACCTGTCAGCCATAAAGGCGCTTTATTGAGGCGAGATTAGCCCAGATAGACAAGTTTTAAGCCGTTCACCAAAATTTGGAGATGCTTTGTATAGAAAGTTGCGTGAACAAGCTAATGGGGCGAAATTGAGAAACATCTTCACGATGGGGAGACTTTAGGAGTTAAAACAGTGTCGGTGGAGTTTAAGGAAAGAGGAAACTGACCAGACTCAAAAAGAAGTTCTTCACCTAGCAGCTTGACTTAGTCCATAAATTTTTAGCCCATTTTAGTTATTTCAGCTGGATTCGATTCGCTAGTTTTTTTTCATCCTTCCAATGCTTGGTGCCTAATTCTAAGTTAGACTATATTGACGTGGTGAATCCTTCCTGATGGTAGCCACATCATCGATAAAATCTAGGCCATTGACTTTGGATTTGCTCAAAATCTTGATAACCACTTCATTGCTGCTTTGGAGCTTTCCTTCATGAACTGATCCATATCATCCGCTACGTAGTTTGTACTTGAACTTTTGAGTTTTCTTCTTGATATCATAGCAGGAATATCTTATGGGTAAAATGTTAGTAGCTTGTAGAAACTCTACTATCTTTTAGGCCATAGCTAAGTGCCTTCTGAAAGGGCTAGTACGCACATTTAGAGTGGGGTGAATAGGTGTATAAAAATTTTCTCGCAAGACTTAATAAAATAGATTGCCTTAGAAGATGATAGACTAAGGACATAAATAGCTTTAAACAATTCTATAAAACAATTATATAAAGCGATGAAGTAAGGAGTTAAAGAAAGATAATTTGAACACAAGGTTTATAGTGGTTCAGCTTAAATCAAGCCTACGTCCACTCTCTCGCGCTGACAGCCCACTAACTGGATTCCACTATGAATCAAAATGGATTATACAACTTTTGATCTTTGACTTTCTTAGTGGAGAGTCTCAGCTAGTCTTTTCACAAAGTCTCACTATGTGTTTCTCTCTTTTGTATACAATTTGAGCTCGATGAATGAAAGAACAAGGCACTAAAGAGATTCAGACTTTGAAATTCTTCTTTCACGCACTACTTTGAATAACTGGAGAGTTCGCCTTAAATACTCCTATGCCTTCATGACCATTGGCACTTTCCAAATGAATTCTTTCAATCTATCCATTGAACAGAATCAATTAAGGTGATCTTGAGTCGTTGGATAATTGGTGATGAAAGCCCGTCAATCCCGTTCGCCCATACAATCGAGATCTTTGGTTTCTATAAGTCGAATGTTTCAAATTTGCTCGCCTTTCAAAAGATTTTCAAATCGGAGTAGATTCCAATAAGAATAATTAATCATCTAGATGTTATATCCAACCATAAAGTCTGCCAAAAACCATACGAATCAAATTTTTGAAGATAATCTAGAATCTGGATAAGTCTTCATTCTTCGTTTGGAAACTGTTAGTAAGGGTAGACTTTGAATCTTGAGTCAGGCGGTCTTCAGACTTTGAAGATAGAGTCTAGAGTTCTTCAGACTTTAACACTTGAGTCTGGAAGTTTTCAAACTAGACTGATGAAAACGTTTTGTCAATTTCAAAATAATAAAGCAGTTTTCTCCAACAATTTTCTCACTTTTTATGGTGACAAAACTTTCCTGCAGATTTGAAAACTTTTGACCTGCAAAACAACACTTATGCAATACATGATATCTTATAAAAATAAGTTGATTATGACTTTGATAGCATCAATTCTGCAACCACAGAAAACATGTTAATCTTTCAAGATAAGATAACTATCCATCCACAATCAATATCATAAACTCAGCTACTGCAAGCATCAAAGGATTCAAATCAAAGTAATTAGCAGTCAAAGGTCCAAAGTCAAAAGTCCAAAGCCAAACAAAAATACCAAAGTCTAAAAAGGTCATCAAAATCAAATCAAAAAGTGCTTGAAAAAGATGTGCTCAAAAAAATAAGTCAGGCCAAATCTGCACAACTTCTTCCCCTTTTTGTCAACAACAAAAAGTGGAGAATGGAAAAGAAGAGATGTGTGAAAATCATGGCTGTTTTGGGATCCGAACGAACTGGAATTCCCCCATCGATTTGACCGTCTCCTCAAACTTTCCGAGAGTCTCATTCAGTTGCTGTAAATCTTCAACCTTAACATTATCTTGCACTTGAGTCTTCAGGGCAAGTGGCTATTCTTGTAGAGAAACTGAAGTAAGCTTTCTTGAGATCCTTTATCTCGAACTCCAAACCATATTGTTGTCTCCTTAAATCCAACAGGATATCCAATAGTCTCAAAAGGTTTGCTGTTTGTTCTGGTGCAGCACTGGGTCCAGTTGAGTCAGTTTCAAGAGTCTTGAGATTGGAGAGATCATCAGCAGTTCATCCACCATGACTAGGAGTGGATGCCTCAATGTCTACTTCAGGGTAAAGAGAGGCATACACATCCTCTGGATCTGCTGCAGATCTATTAACATCACTAGTAAGAGCAGGTGAAGAAATACCTTGTTTTTCAGCAGCTCCCCATGTTGTGTGCCTTCAGGTGAAGAAGTGAATTCTTCTTCCTGTTCTTGTTCAGCTTCAACATCGGAGTGATGTTTTCATTTTCCTTTTTCTCCAATAGTTCCACTCCTTGTCTTCTTAGAGTCACTCGACAAGGGTACTGCCAATATAGGCTCAAAGGAGTCATCTCGACCCTCTTCTTCCTCTTCTTCTCTTCCTCTTCCTTCCTCTGTTCTTTCTTCCTCTTCCTTTGTTCTCGTCTCTTCTCTTTCTTCATCTCTCTTCTTTGTCTCTTCTCTTTCTCCTGTCTCTTGAAAGCTAACAAAACTCCGTAAATTCCTTAAGGCAAAGGCGGAGAGAGTAATGTCATCCTCATCTTCTTCATCCTGCAAAATGAGTGTTCTCCTCTTTTTGATAGTTTCGCTTATAGATTCCCTACCTTTTCTTTTTGCTGCTATAGAGTCTTGCTTTGCCTTGACAGGGGACTTCTCCTTCATGCGCTCTAAAACCTTGTTGAGCTCCTTCAGACGCATCTTTGTGACCATCTTCAATCCAATCACCATTGGAGTAATGCTTCGCACACACAAAGGAGCGGGAAAATGAATATTGAAGTCTGAAGAGTCGTGTGATAAGAGCAGAGTATGGGAGTTGTCCCTTGTCCTTCACCACTCAACTGTACATGTGCATGATGATAGTGTGAGGCAGAGAGAACTTGTAGCCAATGTTCATGGCGTACGTCAACTTCGCTTCCGAGTGAGAGACATCAGTCTTTGACGTTGATTTGGGCCTTATGCAGTTGATCACAATTTTGTGAAGCAAGATGTTGGAGGCATTCACTCTGTTGTAGGAAATCTTGCCTTCCACAAATCTGTCTTGTACAAGTTCCAGTGTAGCGTGAGCAACAGACACACTGATTGGTTGGAAACACCCTCTTTCCACACTAATCAAGTCAGCCAATATGTCTACATTGACCACAAATTCCTTGTCCCTAACCGTAAAGGAAAATCTATTTGCATCCAAAAATGATAGATTTGAATAGAAGTAGGCTGTGAATTTTGGATAGGCGACTATCGTCTCGGAGCAAAAATGTTACAGTTGAAGGAGTGCAAACTTCTCCCTCATATTTACTTGCATAGAATCAAGAAAATTAAAATCAACACTTCTAAGGTTCATAACCCCTCGCTTCAGCAGTTTTGAGTAAATTTTTCTGTGGTCCTTAGAGCGAAATAGACTCACTCCCTCACCATGAACATTTGCAGCTACTCCCATTCTAGGCTGAAAATGTGTGAACATCCTTTCATTGTCGTCTTTTCCTTCAGGCTGATTAAAAGTACCAAATCGTGGGTCACTTGGAAAGTTGGCAAAAGTCCATTCAGCCAACCCTTTAGGTGCAATGCCCATCTTTTCCATCGCTTGGTACTTTTAACGTAGAATAAATTTTGAAAAGAACTTCAGGTTTCAGTGTTCTTACAAGTTCCACATCTTCGACATTTTCTTCTTCTAGTTGTTGCTGTGGAGGATCTTGTGTCCTATGTTGAGAAGACTGATGCAGTTGAGAATGTTGTTGCTGACTTTGCTACTGTTATTAAGGAGTCTTCTTCCTCGATCAGGTTGAAGTGCGTAGGACCCTCACCATATGCTGTGGTCCCCTGCTTGCAATTCTATAAGTCTTTCTTTGAGAAGACATTATCGCTTTCTTGGTGAGATTTTCGAACTCGTTTGTGAAAAAGGTAAAATCTTTTTGGATTAAACTAGAGACAAGTTGAGAGCAAGTGGATTTTTGTATTCTAGGGTTTGAGAGTGAAAATAGAAGATGAAAATCAACAGTATATATAGCAAGTGAAATGGGGTATATGAATCATCACAAAGGAAAAAGTAAAAACTGCATTTTTGAAAATGGAAAATTGCCATAAATTCAAAACTTGAAAAAGATAAATTCTAAGAATAAAATAAGCAAGTAACGATTCGAAAAATCAACACACCTTTTCAAAAATTCATCCAAAATAAAATCACATGCATTTTGAAATAATTAACTTATAGTCGTAACTTTTAGTCATTCTAAGTCTGAACACCTTTAGACTTTACCTTTGAGTCTGAACACTTTCGGACTTTACCCGATAGAAGATATGATGTTTAGTCGGGTGTGAATAGACTCAAATAAGCTTTTCTCCAGTGGCTTTGTAAATATGTCTGCCAACTGATTCTTCGAGTCTATGAATTGAATCATAACTTCTCCATTCTGAACATGATCTCTAATAAAGTGATGTTGAATCTCTATATGCTTTGCCCTTGAATGAAGAATTTGATTCTTTGTGAGATTTATGGCATTAGTGTTGTCACATTTGATCTCGGTGCATGATTATTCAATTCCAAAATTTCTTAGCTGTTGCCGTATCCATAAGATTTGAGAGCAGCAACTTCCAAGAGTCATATATTCTACTTTAGCTGTTGAAAGAGCTACGATACTTTGTTTTCATGAAAACCAAGATACCGGCTTGTTACCAAGAAATGACATGTACCAGAAGTACCATTTCTGTCCACTTTACATCCTGCTAAATTTGCGTCTAAATATCCAAGGAGAGTAAAGTCTTCTTCTTTGGGATACCACAGACCTAGCTTTGGAGTTGTTGCAACGTATTTGATGATGCATTTTGCAGCAGTTAAATGAGATTCTTTGGGATTTGATTGGAATCTAGCACAGAAACAAACACTAAATAAAATGCCAGGTCTAGATGCAATAAGGTAAAGAAGTGAACCAATAATGCTCATGTATAGCTTATGATATACACTCTTTCCTTTTTCATCTTTGTCCAGCTTCAAAGAACTTGACATAAGTGTCTCTATCTTTTTGCAATTCTCCAATCCAAACTTCTTGATGAGATCCTTTGCATACTTTTCTTGGCGAAAGAAAATTCATTCATTTGATTGTTCAACTTGTAATCCCAGAAAGAAAGTTAACTCACCCATTATGCTCATCTCGAATTCATCTTACATGCATCTTGAAAATTTCTTGTATAGATTTTCATTAGGAGATCCAAATATGATATCATCAACATAAATTTGAACAAGTAGAAAATCTTTACCTTCTCTTTTAATGAACAAAATAGTATTTACATTTCCTTTAACAAAACCATTTTGAGTTAGGAATTTACTTAATCTTTCATACCAAGCTCGAGGTGTCGGCTTTAATCCATATAAGGCATTTTTCAGTCTGTAGACTAAGTCTAGCTTTCTTGGATCTTCAAAACTAGGTGGTTGTTCCACATAGACTTCTTCTTGGATAATCCATTTAAGAATGCACTTTTTATGTTCATTTGGAATAACCCGAAATTTTTATAGCAAGCAAAAGTAAGTAATAATCTAATTGCTTCTAACCTCGCTACTGTTGCATAGGTCTCGTCATAGTCTATCCCTTCTTCTTGCGTATATCCTTTAGCCACGAGTCTTGCTTTGTTCCTGATCACTTTTCCTTTCTCGTCCACCTTGTTCTTGAAAACCCATTTAATTCCAATAATAGATTTACCTATAGGTTTAGGAACTAGTTCCCAAACATTACTGATGCTGAACTGTTTGAGCTCTTCTTGCATGGCTTCAATCCAGCATTCATCAGTCAAGGTTTCTTCTACAATTTTGGGTTCAATTTCGGAAACAAGTGCTAAAGCACTAGATTCTTCTCGCATTTTGTGTGGCATCCCAAAATTTCACGAAAATCCTTGAGCCATGAATAGGCAAGGAAAGACTTCCGTGACTGTGATTAGTGACTTTTCTATTCAGGATTCACGGCGAGGTCTATGGCCGAAGTTGTAAGGCATGTAGTTGAAGGAAAAAGACTATGGTCATGTGAAGTACAAGGTTGGAATTTATACCTCAAATTAGACTCAAGTTTATAGATTGCTTAATCTTATAATTAACTTAACCAAGATTTAGTTATTTTGAGGATTTGAATTTGGGATTTGGGCTTAAGGACTTGGGCCGAATGGTGTGGGCTCTAAGGGGGATTGATTGGGCCGGCCAACAAGCCCATGGAGAGCTTCGGCCGAGCCATCTTACACGCCAAGGGAGAGAGAGTGAGCTGTCCATGTGGCTGTCCATGTGGCATGTGCTTTGTCCAAGTGTCACAGCTTGTGCAATGTGTCTTCTTGCATGGAAAAGCCATCATTAGACTTAATGATGAAGGCTTAAGGGGAAATAAAAAGGAAATGGCCGGTTTGTGAGGGTTTTTGACCGTGCAAGTGAGAGTGAGAGAGAGAGAGGAGAAAAGGAAGAGAAGAAGAAGCCGACGTCGCCCGTGATTTGTCGCCCGTTTCTTCGTGCGTCTAGCTGAAGTTTAAGGCAAGAATTGGTCTCTCAACTACTCATGCTTGCTATGGTGTTGATGTGGTGTTGTCTAATGGCTGAATTCGTGAGCTTTGGGGGTAGGAATTGAGGTTTTTGAAAGTGAATTTGTTGTGGTTGCAATCCGTCCGAGTAGAATAACATGCGCCAGAAGTTTATGAGGGCTTGTAGGTGATCTTAGGGTTAGAATCTGACTTCGGTTTCTTCATGAAAGTTGTAAAGCATGTCTTGAATTATCACATACTCAAATTTGAAGTGAAATGGATGAGATTTGAGGGGTGAAATCGATTTTCCATGAAACTGGTTAAATATCGGATTGCATGTCGACCTCTGATACTTGTTGGTTGTTGAATGTGACTTTTTGCTGGAAATTTCTTTTCGACTCCTTCATAAGAATTGTAGAGAACATTCTGAATAACAACATACTAAAAATTGAGACAAATCCAACAAGTGTAGCCTAGTGAATTGCATATTTTCTCAAGGACATGGAATCTGGACTGTCTTGTGGAACGTCAGTAAGTTACGGGGGGCATAAGGTGCCTTTCTTTTGGGAATCTTACTTCGACCTCTAAATGAAAGTTGAAGAAAACATGTTAAAATAGAACATATCTAAAATTCAGAAGAAAAGAAGGAGGATAAGTAGCTCAAATGGTGAATTTTCGCTGATGGTTGATTCTGGATGGTTCGTTATTGTAAACAGAAGCTTTCAATTGATGTAACAAATCATCTAGGACGAATTTGGTGTTAATGTCTTCATGAGAAATTTACTTTAGACTCTTGGCTATGACATGGTGAAATTTCATAATTTTTGAATGATGTTTGAGTATTTAATTTAAAGTAATTCCAAAGCTGTGTAATCGGGAGTGCCTGAAACTGTGATTGGTATTGCTGAGTTTATATCTTTTTGTGTGAGGATTATTTGGACATGAGTTCTTAATGAAAGTTGTATCTTTATATCTTATTGCTGATGTGGTAAAGTTTCATGATTTTTAATGGACAATTGGATATTTAATTTAGGGTTATTCTGCAACCGTGTAAGCTGTGATGTTTGAAAATTGCTGTGTTGCAATGGCTGAGTTGTATCTTTTTATGTGTTGACATTTAGAACATGCATTCTCCATGAAAAGTGTGCCATATTGTCTTGACTGTCATGTATGTGAGTTTCACAATTTTTGAAAGTCATTTGGTATTTAATTGAAACGTTTTCAGAAAACTATACATGCTGAATTCTATGAGTTTTAAAGAAAAGGATGGGAACTAATTGAATGGAGTTGTTCTATGAGATTTTCATGCCACATGAATGAGGATGTTTGGCATTGCATATAGTTATGAGTGGTGAGCATCATATTGTATGCCATAAACCATGCCTGTGTATGTAAATCATGATAAATGAGAAGGCCATCGGATGGTGTGAGCCGATGATGCCTCGGGAGTATCGGGATGCCCAGCCAGGGAGTGAAAATGCCGGATGCCCAGTGGCCCTGTGAGCGTAATTCTGGATGGCCTCGGAGTTGAGATGCCCGGAGCGTAGGGGATGCCGGAAGCACGGATGGTGTGTGCCGTGAATTTCTCGTGATGCCAGTTGGAGTGCGAGATGCCTGGCCAGGGAGTGTAAATGCCGGAAGCTCGGATGGTGTATGCCGTGGATTCCTCGTGATGCCAGTTGGGGTGCGAGATGCCCGGAATGTGGGGGGCCAGAGGCCCGGATGGTGTGTGCCGGGAATGCATTAAAAGCCAATTAAAATTGTGAAAATTGGAAATGAAATGTGCATATGGTGAAATGGATGCATGAGCATTGAATGATATATATATATATATATATATATATATATATATATGCATATGATGAAATGTATGCATGGGCATTGGATGACATATATGTGCATATGGTGATATGTATGCCTGAGTATTGAAAGATATGAATGCATGGTGTATGCCTGAGTATTGAATGATATGTATGCATGGTACATGCATGAGCACTGGATAGTAAGTGCATGAATGATTGGATATCTATGGCTTAATGGTTGGCATATGCATGATTTTACCTGTTGATGCTATATGATGCCATGATATATCTGTTGCTGTTATATGATGATGTGATATGTTTGACTGTCTTGTGTGATGTATGAGTGGCCATAGAGATCATGTATTTGCTGAGTTGTTATACTCACCCCTTTTGGGGACTAACTTTCAGCCTAGTCATGCCGCTCCAGCCAGTCTCGCCAGGCACTTTTTAAGGTATTCCATTGGATGTAGAGGTGGAAGTGTCTCAGATCGATTGTCCATCCGTCCTTGGGTTGACGTTCTTTCGGGTGCGGGTGTTGGTACGCTATGAGGTGGGTCTAGAGGATAGCCCAGTGTTCCAAGAGTTCATTTCCGTCCACGTGCGCCGGGACGGGATTATGTGAGGCATGCTACTACCACCGCCATCCGACGCACCAGGGTGGATGTAGACCCTGCGGGGGAGCTGGGAGCTAGGAGCTGAGATTTTTTTGGACATAGCCGAGACCGAGAGATGGATGAGCCTGTGTATGAGGGTTTTGAGGTGTAGATGGGTTTTCTCTTTTGAGTATAAGCCATGTTAGCTATGAGCTGGCTTTCTTTTTTATATGTACATACCCTAAAAGAATCCATCTTGTAGATATGTAAATAAAAGTGGTCCGGTTTCGCTATCCTATGATGTTTAGTTGGTGTGTATTGCCCTTTTGGTTATGTGAAGGGAGAATTGGAGAGAATTGGTTACGCTTCCGCAAGTCAAGTGCGCTGGGACCGTTTGTTAAAAAAAAAAAAAAAAAGAGCCTAGTTGTAATGGCTCAATGTGAAGTAAGAAGGATAACTGTGGCGGCCTTAAAGGGGTTTTAGGGTGCTACATTTTGGATTTGGTGTGAATTCCTTCATCAATGTTTTTAATGATGAGTTCCTTGTGATGACTTGACTTATGCTTCCAGTTGCTAGTTGGTTTGTCAGTCTGCTGATCCTCTACTTTAGTTGAATCTTTTGGTTCATCTTGTTGTTGAACTTCAAGAGTCTGAATCATTTTAGGGGAAGTAGACTTTACAATATCTAGAGTAGGTTTAGATTCTTCAAGTTGAGTCTGATCCAGTTGATTCCGCATAAAGTCTTGAAACTTGATGTTCATAGATTCTTCCACAGACCGAGTCTTCTTGTTGAATACTTTCTAGACTTAGCTTGTGGTTGAGTAGCCAAGGAAAATTCATTCATTTGATTTTTCTTCAAACTTACCAGTTCGATCATTTGCATTCTTCAAAAATAGGCTTTTTCCCTTTATATATCTCATAAGGAGTTTTCTCTAGAATAGGCTTCAAGAATACTTTGTTAATAATATAACAAGCTGTAGAAACTGCTTCAGCCCAAAATCGAGAGGAAATATTACTCTTAATTAAGAGTGTTCTAGCCATCTTCTGCAAAGATCTATTCTTTCTTTCCACGATCCCATTTTGCTCTGGAGTATATGGAGATGAGAAAACATGTTAAAAACCAGATTCATCACAAAATTTTGCAAAGTCTTGATTTTCAAACTCACTTCCATAGTCTGTGCGTATGCTTGAAATAGCATTTCCTTTTTCATTTTGTACATTCTTGGCAAATTTTGAAAAGTAAGAGAATGCTTCAGACTTACTTGTCAGGAAATATAACCATGTAAAGTGAGAGTAATCATCCACGATTACTAGGTAATATCTCTTTTCACCAATGCCTTGGGTTCTGGTTGGTCCAAAGAGATCCATATGCAGAAGTTGCAAAACTCGGTTAATAGAAACTTGATTTATGGGTTTAAAAGAACTTCTAACCTGTTTTCCCAATACACATGGTGTGCATAATTCATACTTTTGATAAGTCAATTTGGGCAGTCCACGAACAAGCTTTTTGGAGGAAATCTTGGCAATTTGCTTCATGTTGACATGGCCAAGCTTTCTATGCCAAAGGTTTGCTTCATCTTGAATGGATATTAGACACTGAGAGCTTTCTAGTTTATATCCAGGAGATAAATATTCACATGTCTTCGTCTAGTGAAAGATTGAGAGATCTTTACTAGTTCCCAACAAGTGTCTTCTTGGAAATTAATTTTGAATCCAATGTCACATAGTTGACTAGTGCTAAGAAGATTCTAATTAAAACATTCCACCAAGGAGATATTGTTGATTGTGAGACTTCCAATCCTCATAGTTCCACATCCAACAATCATTCGTTTGTTGTTTCCACCAAAAGAAACTTTTCCTCAATTTATTTGTACGGGCTATATAAAACAACTTGAATTTCCTATCATGTGCTTAGAGCAGCCACCATCCAAATACCATTTGATCTTTTTCTTGATAGTGACCTGTAATCATAGAAAGAACTCAAGTTTTCTTTGGTACTCACATTTTCTTGGGTCTAGAGGATTTAGTACGAAACATAGTCTTTGCCCAATCTCTTTTAACAGGCCTCCAAACTTTGGGACTTTCCTTCTCAAAATGTTCAGAGCTATTAGACTTTGAACATATGAGAGCACTTCTGCCAACAAGTTTTACAAAAGCCTTTTGAAAATGGTTCATGTAAAAGGTTTTTGTAGGTCTTTGCTTGATTCTTTCCTTTACTTTTGGAAAATCAATTAAGGGAATGGTTTCTGATGTCATTCCCAAACCAGATTTGTTGAAATAAGGTCTTTGTAGTGAAAGAATCTTTTCCAACTTCTCAGATCCTATTGAAAACCTTTTTGTGCTATTTGAAATGTCCTCTTTCAAAAAGTATTTTCTTTCAAAAGAGAATCTGCATTTTCTTTTAAATCAACAAAACTTTTGTCTAGATTTTCAAACTTTTCTTTCCGAGAAGTTTCTTGCTGCTTTAGTTTAGAATTCTCCTTCTTTAGCTCGGAAATCCTCTTAAGAGATGTTTTGAGACTAAGACAGAGTTCATCTATATATTTTGAGACTTTAATAGGAATTTTTAAATTACTAACCTCGACTTCTCTGTCTGAGTCTGAGTCCGAGTCTGAGTCTAAATCTGAATTTGCCATTAGACATATATTGGCATATTCCTCGTCACTTTCTTCACATTCAGTATCGCTCCATGTCTCTACTTTGAGAGCCTTTTTGAATTTCTCTATTTTTCCTTTCTTTTTCTTCAGCAAAGGACAATTGGGTCTGATGTGCTCTTTTTTCTTACTTTCGAAACAAATCACATCTTTGTTGGTCTCATTATCCTCATTTGATTTCTTTTGAAATCTTTGAGTGCCCTACTTCTTCCTATTAAACATTTTTCCTTTCCTGTTTAACTTCTTGAACTTCCTTATCATGAGTGCCAGCTCTTCATCGTCCAAATCGTCTTTAGAGTTTGTATCATCATAATCATCGTTATATTTTAAGGCAATTGACTTCGTACCTTTGGGATATTCTTCCTCATTGATTTACTTTACTTCATATGATTGAAGTGTGCCAACCAATTCGTCTACAAAAAGAGGCATGATCCTTTGAGTTTCTCTTATAGAAGTCTTCACGTGGTTCTTGTCTTTGGAGAGTCCTTACAGCAATTTATTGACCTTTATTGGTCCTGAAATTGGCTGTCCTTGATATGCTAGACCGTTTACAATTTCTATAAAACGGCTAAATGAGTCAGTGATGGATTCTCCTAACTTCATCTTGAAGGCTTCATCCTGTCTGAGTAGGATATTGATTTTCGTTTCTTTAACTCGATCAGTTCCTTCATAGGCAATGTGTGTTGGAGAAAACTCATTTATTTGTTTTGAAGTTGACAAAACATCTCCGTCAGTTTAGTCTGAAGACTTTCAGACTCAAGTGTTAAAGTCTGAAGACTTCTAGACTCTGTCGTCAAAGTCTGAAGATAGCTAGACTCAAGATTCAAAGTTTGCCCGAATTGACAGTCACCAGATCGAAGGAAGAAGACTTATACAGATGGGAATTTATCTTTGAAGATTCTTTCCGTATGCTTTTTGGAAAATCTAATGGCTAGATATAGCTTCAAGATATTCAGTTTGGAATCTACTTCGATTTAAATATCTTTTGAAAAAAGAGCAAACTTGAAAGGTTCTACTTATGGAAACTCAAGATCCTGATTGTATGGACGAACATGATTGACGGGTTCTCATCTACATTTAATCAACAACTCAAGATCAACTTAATTGATTTATTCCAATGGGTAGATTGGAAGAATTCCTTTGGAAAGTGCCAACGGCTATGAAGGTACATTGGAGTATATAAGGCGAGATCTTTCGTTGTTTAGTGTGTGACTGAAAGAAAAATTTCAAAGTCTGAATCTCCATAGTTCCTTGCTTTCTCATTCTTTGAGCTATAATTGTGTACAAAAGAGAGAAGCACACAGTGAGATTTTGTGAAGAGAATAGCTGAGACTTTCCACTAAGGAAGTCTAGACTACGAGCTGTACCAATCTCTTTTAATTCATAGTGAAATCCAGCCAGTAAGCTGTCAGCGCGGAGAGTGGACGTTGGCTTGAATTAAGCCGAACCACTATAAACCTTTGTGTTCAATTTCTCTCACCCTAATCTCCTTATCTTAATTGTTGCTTGATTTAAATGCTTCATAGATTTATTTATAAGTTGTTTTCATCCTGAGTTATTGTTCAAAGGCAACTGAATTTGGTAAAGTCTTTCAAGGAAATTTTATATACACCTATTCACCCCGCTCTAGGTGTGTTCAATAGTCCTTTTCAACGTGCAACCTGTCCCAGACGTCTTTGGCTATTTCACAAGATGATATTCTATTATACTCAGTAGGAAATAAAACACAATATAGTGAATAAATTGCTTTAACATCAAGAGCTTGTCTCTTAGTTATTTCCGCTTGTGTTAGTTCTCCAGCATCTGCAACTTTCTTCCCTGAGGTTGATGTAGCCTTAGGAATGATCTATTTTTCTACCACATCCCATTCTAGGGGATCTTTCAATCTCAGGAATGCCTTCATCTTGTTTTTCCAAACATTATATTCTTTCCCATCAAAGTAGAGAGGTCTAGTGTTGCTTTGTTCTTCAACCAAACCTAGAGCCAAAATACTAGCCATATATCTTTAGCTTAAAAAGTAAAAATACTTCAATAAATAAGCACATAGGCTCTGATACCAATTGAAAGGGTTAGTACGCATACCTAGAGTGGTGAATAAGTGTATAAAAATTTTATCGCAAGACTTAATAAAATAGATTGCTTTTTTAAGATGATAGACTAAGGGTGTAAATAGCTTTAAACAATTCTATAAAACAATTATATAAAGCGATGAAGTAAGAAGTTAAGGAAAGAGAATTGGAATACAAGGTTTATAGTGGTTCGGCTTAGATTAATCCTACGTCCACTCTCCCGCATTGACAGCCCACTGGTTGGATTCCACTATAAATCAAAAGAGATTATACAACTTGTGATCTTCGACTTTCTCAATGGAGAGTCTTAACTAGTCTCTTCACAAAGTCTCACTATGTATTTCTCTTTTTTGTATACAATTTGAGCTCAATGAATGAAAGAGCAAGGAACCAAAGAGATTTAGACTTTGAAATTCTTCTTTCACGCACTACTTCGAACAACTAGAGAGTCCACCTTAAATACTCCTTCATGCCTTCATGACCATTGGCACTTTCCAAATGAATTCTTCCAATCTACCCATTGGACAGAATCAATTAAGGTGATCTCGAGTCGTTGAATGATTGGTGATGAAAGCCCGTCAATCCTGTTTGCCTATATAATCAGGATCTTTGGTTTCCATAAGTAAAACCTTCCAAGTTTGCTCGCCTTTCAAAAGATCTTCAAATCAGAGTAGATTCCAATAAGAATAATCAATCATCTAGATGCTATATCTAGCCATAAGGTCTTCCAAAAATCATATGAATCGAATTCTTGAAGATAATCTGGAATCTGGATAAGTCTTCATTCTTCGTCTGGAAACTGTCAATGAGGGCAGACTTTGAATCTTGAGTCCGACGGTCTTCAGACTTTGACGATAGAGTCTGGAGTTCTTCAGATTTTAACACTTGAGTTTGGAAGTTTTTAGACTAGACTGATGGAAATGTTTTGTCAATTTCAAAACAATAAAGGAGTTTTCTCCTACACCTTCTGCTCCACTTATGAATTAGAAATATCAACACATATGGTGCTCCAAGTAAGAATCGTGTTATGATCAATTGGGCTGTGGAGAGAATGCAAAATAGATTAGCATAAAACATAAAAAATATATCAAGGATTGCATATCATTTGTTATCAATTTAATCGGATGCTATTATTATACTTAAGGGCAATTTGCATTTGAGTCACTGAAAGTTTATCACTGCCTACAAATGTACTGAAGTTTGATGTACCTACCATTAATATATTTTAATATACGTAACCTTGAAGACCATATGATAGGCCCTTCAATATTTTCTCAAAAAGTTGATCGAATTTCGGTCAAAGTAAATCTATTGCAAGATAATAAAAATTTGTTGCGATTGGGGAATGATTTCGAAGAGCCAAATGCTGAGTGACATCTATATGCAATAGCTACAAATAAAAAGTTAAAACTACTTGTGGACTGAGTGTGATGCGGAGAAAGAAGAGGGGATTCATACCGGAGTGAAAGAGGAAACTCGCAAGTATATATAAGGTAGCATGTATTATTCACAGCCCTCTTTGGTGAATATTCTATAGAAAATAAGTGATTTAATTAAATTGATGATCAATTGGATTAGTTAGAATTCATATAGAATGAACATATAGAGTACACCTCCCAAAGAAGGTTATTATATGAACCTACACGTACGCCCCATCTAGTGTCCAAGCTTAAGAAGGGTTACGATATGGAGCACCCATGGACATGGTTTTCCTAGTGAACAAGGTGGTATATCAAATTTTAGTGAAGTTAAAAATAACCCACGCTAAATTCTAAATCAAATATCTTTTTTGTTAATCAAACAAGCTAGATGAAAAAGTTGGGGAAAGTGTCAAAAAGTCTTAAACCTATTGTATTTGTGCAATTTAGTCATAAAGCTCTTATTAGTGCCAATTTAATCATAAACTTTTTGACTTAATGCCAATTCAGCCATTTTAGCTAATTTTGGCTGGATTTTATTGGTGTGAATGTCGGTTAGTGTCGATTGACTTACGTGACACTGTTAGTATTATCGTGAATAATTTTTAATAATATTTTTATTATTTTGTTATTTTTATTTTTTGCCTTTCTTCTTCCTTTTGCCCATGATCGACACTGGCCACAGGTGAAGGCCAGCAACCAACTTTGGCAAGGCGAGTTTAGGGTTGCCATTGCCTACACAAGCAAGGCTTGGTCGGGCAAGGGTCGGCCTTGCCACTGGCCTAGGTGAGGCCAACACTCACTGAGCCCCGCCTTGGTGACGACAAGGGCTCCCCTCGACTATGGCGGGCGATGGCAACCCTCGCCCAGGTGAGACCAACTCACCCTACCATGGCTAGCCATCGTCAAAAGGAAGAGAAAAAAAAAGTTAGAAAAAATAATTAAAAATAAAAAAAATTAAATGTTACTAAAATTTGTCTATGTCACCATGAGCGGTGCCACATAAGTTAGCTGGCATCCACATAAACAAAATTCTGCTAAAATTAATCAGAATGATTGAATTGTCACTAAGTCAAAAGGTTTATGACTAAATTGATACCAATGCAATAGGTTTATGACTTTTTTGACACTTTCCCTAAAAATTTTTATCAAGTTAAACTTATAAAACATGGCCTAATATAAGAAGAAACAAAGTAAACTTCATAAAATTACTTGTCAATAATTTCGTGTTAACTTCATAATGGAATTTGAGTTCTTTTGAATATAGACTTAACAGAATTGTTTCATCTAAGACCTTCTTCCTTTCCACTTTGATAAAATTTGTTTCTCGAATAGACAGATGTGACTACTCTGAAAAATCTCTTAAAATGAATTCATAAGTCGTCGATTTTGAGAAATCATATGCTGGTAATAGCACGTTTAGTAGCAAGATTGCAAGTTATTATTGTTCTTCCTTTGGAAGGATGATGCAAGATAGTACAACTAAATGAAATACAATAACTCAACATGAACATAAGAGCTAGAAGAAGAAAATCTCGAAAGTAATTACCGTCAAGCTTTCAAGTACCCCATACACAATCTAGATTGTGGGGACATATAACAAATACAAAGCTTTTCTAATCAAACTATGCATGGTTCTTTATACATCATTGCCCTCTCCAAAAAGAATACTAGCGGAAAGTATTGGAGTGCTTGATGAAGTTGAGAATGTTTCTAGTTCCATTTCTGCTTTGTCATCATTTACCGACTCATCTAATGGGTAAATAAGTGGTTTTGGAGGCATCTGAATATTGGCAATATCTCCTTCAAGCATTTCTATGACTTTGTTCATTGAAGGGCGATGGTTAGGGTTTAACTATATCCACCAAAGAGCAACTATTATCATCTTTTTTATTACCTTCTTTTCCTCTTCCACTTCTTCCATTTCAACATTTTTTCCTTCATTTACTTGGTTGTATATCCACAGTGGAAAATATAATTGGCTTGAATGTTTTGCATTCGCATTTATGTTTCTCCTTCTACCTGCCATTTCCATGAGCAACATTCCAAAGCTATAGACATCTGTTTTATAAGATACACCATTGATGTTCTTGTAGAACAACTCAGGCGCCATATATCCCAGCGTCCCTCTTGCAGCAGTCAATGAGATTATGCCATGATCAGTGTGATAAAGTTTCGTGAGTCCAAAGTCGGAAACTTTTGGAGTGAAATTCTCGTCTAAAAGAATATTGTGAGGCTTGATATCAAAGTGTAGTATTTGCATGTCACACCCTCGATGTAGGTATCTGATCCCCCTCATAACCCCAAGAGCGATCTCATATATCTTATAGTAATCAAGCTTATCACCTTCCTTAGTGAAAACCGAGAATCAACCATGGATCGAATAAACTTAATATGGATCAGTTTGGAATTGACCATGGACCGTGGCACGAGACCCTAGATTGGCCATAGAATCGGCCCTAGGACAAGTTAATAGGCCTAAGGACTAGAGTTCCCTTGGGCACGGTAAAAAGAAATTTCAAAACTAATTTCACCAATTAAGCTTGGTTGTATCTGGCCTTATCCAATCGTGGCTTAGACATGAACCTCGGACCAAACAAGGTAGTCGATCACGGTTAGACTCGAATAATCCCCATCCAATGAGACAGCTTTCAATTTAGTTACTTTCCCATGGAGCATTAGATGCTTTTGGAAGTTAGTTAATAAATGCGGGGAATTGACTCATCTATCCTCTTGGCACAAAATGATCTTACCTCTTGAAGATGATAATGAGTTTTGGATTTTAGCACATAAATGGAGGGTGAGTCACATGCCTATTTAAGGAGCTTGAAGATCAAGTTAGATTAGTCAAGGCTTCTAGAAAGATAAGAACAAATGCAATTAATGAAGGTAATGATTCATAGGCATATGTGTCCCTAATAATCTAGGACCATCATTGCCCTAAAATGAGTGTGAAAAGTCTGACTTTAAATGCAAGGAGAAAGGGCTGCACGCCCATTTTGAGGAACAAGGCAAGGTTAGGTCTTTTTGGATTGAAGATAAGAATACATTAAATGCTTTTGGATTTTAATGTATTAATACTAAGTCGAGTCAGATGCTTAGGTGTCCTTAATTGTTTAGGGCTAATCATTCCTCTAAATTGAGACTTAAATATCAAGTTGCCTTCCAATTAATGCATTCCTTTAATGCTTCTTGACTTGAGACAGTTTGAGGCCAATAATGGTGTCTTGCAAGAACACCATTGACGCCACTTTTGGAGAAGAATAGAAAGACCACCTCTTCAATTTAGGATCATCATTATAGGATGAGTCATGGCGTAGATGGACCAATTAAAAGCTCGACACATCGATTTTTAGAACATTTTAGGATGATCTCATCATATAGTCTTCTCACGTTGCTCATTTAGGCTTGCCACCTAAGTCCTTGTCATTAAAACCCTTTAGCAAGACAATTATTGAAGAGAACACTATAAATAGAGAGAGGACTCATTCTTGGCCAAGGTTTAGACACTCAAGCCCTTCTCTTCCTCTCCTTCACCGATTGCCCCCTTTTTCTCTTCCTCTCGGTCTTTCTCTCTCTCAAGCATCCTTCTCGGTGCCATTTGCAGTTGCCTTTTTGGGCCACCATTAGGCCGCTAGTTTAAATAATTGTGAGTGAACTTACTAATATTTGACTAGGGCGTTGTGTTGCACTATTTTGAGTGTGTAGTGAGTCCTTGATTGAAATTGTTTGGATTGTGTTCTTGATCAATAAACTTTGGTTTACGCCTTTGCTTGAGTCATTTTGGAAGAGATCTTGCTTGAACTTGTAACTATTTTGCAAAGCTAGTTCATACTATTGCACAAGTGCATGTTCTAGTTCATGCTCTGAGCTTCGAAAAAGGAGTTCGTTGATCTTGAACATACGTGGGATCACGACAAATTGGCCCTTTCTTGATCTTGGTGCGGTATTAAGGCGTATCGTTCCCAAGCCAAGTTTAGCACTAGATCGGTGCTTAAACGTGTTGAATCAAGCTGTGATTCTTGATACGCGCTCAACATGTATAATGTCATGGTTCTTGTAAGACATTTCACACATTTATGCATGGCACACCTTCAAGCCCCTTGGACTAAAAGTGTAGATGAGAACCAAATTGTGTTGCTTGATGCATGGTTATGCAATGGAATAATTTTAAGTTGTCGATTGATGGATTTCGGCGACTTTGCCCAATGGATTTCAGTTAAGTCGTCGACTAATTGATTTTGATGGTGTTGCCTAATGGATTTTGGATGCCCGGCGAATTCCGAAAGAGTCGATGGATTTCGATTATTAATGAATGAACCCCGTGTGCATGAGTTCCTCATATCATGGAGAAGATCTTAGTTTATGCTTGCATATTAATGAGTGAGGATTTCTCATGTTATAATCAAGACAAAGCTTTTGTTTTGCTATTGATTTGTCATCGACAAATGTTTTGGATAAGTTATGTGTTTATTGAAAAGGCAAGACATCCTCCTATACTAGAAATTAGTGGATTTACTTACTAAGTTTATAACTCACTCGTTATCTCTTTCAAACTTGTAGGTATGGACTCACTGCCTGTACACTTCATGCGCTTTGGTTTGCCTATAAATATGGAAGTCTCGATCGTGGACATACCTAGGGAGGACATTATATACTGAAGGGTCATTACTACCGTCTAGGTCGAGGAAGGCCTCGACGATCTCGTTCCCTATTGTTATCGAGCATGGTACATGTGGTTTGACGGGGACCTTCTTGGGCCCCTTCGCGGGTTCAACGGGCTGCCCAAACGATAATGGCCTGCTTGACGGCACCCTATGTGATATCTTGATTTTTGACCCTATTTCGATTTAAATGAAATGGGCTTTTCATCAACGCACCTATAGTTCCTTTCTTTGAGCTGATCACTCAAAAGATAACTAATTTATCAGGTTAAGCCGTTAAGGGATATAACACGCGACCGACTTGAGAATTTGACCAGAAATCGACTGCTCGACCATGCTAATTGGCAAGCGTCAATACGGCATCGTTAAAATCAATTAGAGACCGGAGATAGGTCGATTCGACAAAGGCATGTAATTAAGTTGTGGGTGATTCCACCTTATTGCAAAATTTGTGTCGAACGGCACTAAATTGATTTTTCTGTCGATTATGTACCATGCGCCTGTAATTGAAATCTTAAGATTTTTACAACAACCAAGAGTTGCCGAAAAGTCGAAGATGCACAATGTGGATCGAAAATAATCGACTACGTGTCAAACACGTTAAAAATTCCTAAAAGCTACCCGGTAGGTTAGGTCATGCTAAGATCACGTCCGATTGAAATTAACCACGAAATTGAACCCGGTTTCAGGAATCGAAAGTTCTGGCGTATCACGATTTATTTTTAGGACATCTCATCATTTGAAGAATTTTCAGCAAAAAATCAAAATTTGGATGCCCATCTTTGGGTAGAATTTTGGCATTCAAGATAGATCAAATGGTGAAGGAAATTGTGGAGATTGGTGTGGACATCCTCCTCAGCAATTTGGCCATGAAATGGAAGTTATTTGGTGTGAAATTGAGTTGATTTGGTGAGGGAAATACATGAAATTCGTAGGACCATGGGAGTTGCAACATTTGGACTCCATCCTTGGCTTACTTGGGAAGATTGAGAGGGAAAATGGCTGCTGGATAGGGGCTGAAGCTGGTGGGACTTTGCATTTGAGTTTTTGGGATATTTTCCTTGACTTTGAGGCTTCTTGTCCCCCTTCAACCAGCAGTAGCTCTGTTTTCTTCTTCCTCAGCTTCTTCTTCATTTTCAATAGCTGAAATCTCCAATCCCAGAGCAGCAAAACAGCCACCAACCCTTCCATCCCTGCTGCTTCGTCTATCAACCCCTGCACCGTCGTCCAAGCCACCGTTCGTGCAACGCTACTTGCTCACGTCCTAGCCCGAAGCCGTGAGCCAAGCCGCCTGTGAGGCCGTCCCCGTCCGCGACTCTAGGCTGCTCATGCCAGCCCTGCCGTCCCTGCCGTTTTGTCAAGTCGCCAGCCCCTTGCCGCCTTGCTCGTCCCACCGTGTCTAGCTCCCTCCGCTGGACCAACCAGCCCAAGCCCAGCCCATTCCAATCCCTTGGCTCCCTTGGACCAACCCAAAACAGAATCGAGCTCATAGCTTGGGCTGTGAGCTCTGTGGGTCATTTTCAGGCCCTTTCGAGCCTCCTTGGACGTCGTCGTAGGCCCGAGTCTTGCTTGCCGTCATGCCGCTGTCACCGTGAACCGATTTATTTGCTAATTCGGTGAGTTAGCCTCTTAAACTATAATTAGGGGTTAATTGCTCTTATTAGAGGCTTATTTAGGCTAATTAGGATTAGTGAGGGTTAGTTAGTTTAATTAGATTTGTTAGGATTATTTAATTGGGCAATTAGGTGGTTAGATGGATTAGTGGATTAGTTTAATTAGTGTAATGTGCCTATCCTAGCTAGGTTATTTACCAAGTCCAATTAGGTGATTAGATTAGTGTAGGTAGGTTAATTAGTGGTTTATTTAATTATTTTGCAATTTATTTAATTATTTTGTAATTTACTTAATTATTTTGTAATTTATTTAATTATTTATTAATTAACTAAAATTGTACCGGGATAGTCGTTTGTCAGAATTTTGTGCTAATCATCGTGATATGGTTGGTTTGTGCAATTGAGTGCTAATTTATGTAATTGGATGCTGACTGATGATTTTTTATTTATTATTTCAAAAATATGGAATTTTGATATTTAATTACAAAAATAGCGAATGTCAGTTTTTGATGCCGAAAGGATTTTAAGTACTATATACAATCGTGGAATTTTAAAATGGGAGAATAACATGCTTTATGGTTCGATTTGACCGTGTGTCCACGCACACCTATTTTTATCGGGTGTTTCTAATATGAAGAAAAATAACCCAAGTACATTATTTGAAATTGAGACATTTGAGTGCAAAGCACGATGTTCTTGGCTAAGATTGGATGTGCGTGTGATTGCTATGAGACCCGTCACCCGATGAGAGTTGAGTGGCCGATGCTCCTATATGGAATGTCCCACATCAACGGATGCCTGATCGCGATAGAAGCCGGACTGATGCTCCCTCAGGAATGCTATCTTTTGTTAGACGTTGTCGTGCTTGATAGAGTGAGATGATGCCCGGCTTTGCCGGAGGACTGCTGACTGTTAAGTTGGATAAGACCGTTGGGTCATATGAACTGGGACACGTGTGATTGAGTGAAATAGCCGTGCCTGATTATGAGACAAAATTGTATGGCACAAAATTAGACATGTCATTATGAGACCCGTCACCTGATGAGAGTTGAGTGGCCGATGCTCCTATATGGAATGTCCCACGTCAACGGATGCCGGATCGCGATAGAAGCCGGACTGTTGCTCCTTTAGGAATGCTATCTTGTGTTAGACGTTGCCGTGCTTGATAGAGCGAGATGATGCCCGGCTTTGCCGGAGGACTACTGACTGTTAAGTTGGATAAGACCATTGGGTCATATGAACTGGGACACATGTGATTGAGTGAAATAGCCGTGCCTGATTATGAGACAAAATTGTATGGCACAAAATTAGACATGTCATAATGATTTAGCCTTATAATCAGGACCCATGTGATTAATTGCTTATTGATGTGCAGTGTTCCAATTGTTCAATATGTTTGAGGTATGCATATGTATATGAGATGTGCTAACGTGTAGGGAGGTGCTGAGGCGAGGTAAGTCCTCTATGATGTGTGCCTAGGCTGCCTCTAGGTGAATTATCTTCCTAATTGGGGTTTAGGGTGTAGACTCGCCGAGATATTGTCTCACTCTGTCGTGGTTTAAAATTTACGGGTCCTTAGATGGAGGCGTGCCCCGTCCGTTTTGGGTGGCCGCGAGAGATCGAGATCAAGCGTATCATCTTCCCTGTCCCTGGGGCCATCTGGACCCGTGAGCTCGTCGTTACTATGATCTGGGTCGATGAGGGCCTAACTCAGTTGGTGCCTCATCGATTCAAAGTGTGATTCCACCACGGGCCTGACAGGGTTCAAAAGGGTCCCGTGGATGGTTTTGACGAACCTGCCATTGAGGGCGAGGGTGAGGTGGTACTTGACCTCGTGCACGACACCAATATTATAGCTGATATCGAGGCGGACTAGGGGCCCGAAGCTAAGAGCCTGAAGTAGAGGTAGCTGATCCTCTAGACATCGACATCCCAAACGGTATTGTAGTGACCCGGATCCCAAGTAGGTAGGGTCCGGGGTAGGATTGGTGTAGTAGCCTCTTTTTGGGTCTAGATCTTGTGCATACAAACCTGGTTCATTTATAAAATAGGTTTTGTGAAAAATTGGTTGTCTTGTTTTTTTATCCCATGTCTGTTTGTTGTTTGGAGATTGTTTATTTTTCTTCCGCATGTCCATGAACAGATTAGGTCGGTGACACGTCTTGGGAACTTTGCATTTTAGTCGACCACCGAGAGATGTGCGCACACTTGAGGTTCGGGGTGTGACATCCCCGCTCAGAGTGGTATCAGAGCTAGTCTGTGTTTGGATTGATAAGGAGCAATGGGTTATGGGATAGTTAGTAGGAAATGCCTTTTTTTTTTTTTTTATGCCGATGCATGTGATTGATAACTGATTGGTAGATTGTTTGTGTGGATCGCTCAGTTTCTAATTCTGTGTGGAATTAGAAAGAAGGTTCTATAAGGATCTTGCACTATGAGCAATCAGGAGCAGAGGACTCCTAGGAAGAGGTCGATAGTGTCAATTACTCGGGGTAAGACACCGACTAGGGTTGAAGCTCGAGTAGAGCGCAAGCTTAGGGCAGCGCCAACAGGATAGTATTATCGCCTGCCGGTGCTAGTGTAGCAGCATTTGGCAATTCTAGAATCGACGGGATCATACAGACGGTGAATCTGATGGGACAGCAAGCTGAGATTCAAGTCGCCTCTATAGCCGCTGCCATTATTGCCACCAATGCCGCTGCCGCCACTGCAGCTACACTTGCCGAGGTTCCACCTAGGAACGTGGTTACTGAGAGACCGATGCATAAGCTTATGTGAAGTTGAACCTGCCAAGGTTCACAGGATTGGGCGATCCTGAGGCTGCCACCCTCTGGATCCAGGAGTTGGAGAAAGCCTTCGCACTGTTGAGGTGCACGGAGGAAGAAAAGTGGTCCTTGTAGTCTACCAACTGCAGGGAAATGCAAGTACTTGGTGGAGGGCCATCAGAGGTAGAGTGTTCCCGGAAGGTGTGGTTTCGAAGTGAAACGCATTCATTGAGGTTTTCAACGGCAAGTATTTTTCTGATAGTGCTAGTGAATAGAAGATGACGAAATTTCAATGCCTCCATCAAGGTCTAATGTATGTGGACCAGTACAAGGCAAAGTTCACCGAGTTGTCGCAGTATGCCCCCAAACTAATCAAGGATTCGGTAGACCGAGCAAGAAGGTTTAGAGATGGACTCAAACCGAAGCTGAAAGACCCACTGGTGCCATTCAACCTGAAGGACTATAATGACTTGTATGAGCGGGCCCAGCTGATAAAAAGAAACCTGTTGACACCTAATTTTAGAAAATTTAGGAAAATAAAAAAATAAATAATAAAAAAATTGGATTAGGATAAATAAAAGGAAAAAATGAAAGAAAATGGAGGAAATTGATTTGATTGTTCATGCATGGAAGTTTGAAATTGATGAGTATTTGGATTTTTGTTAAATGTAGAAACAATTAAAAATCAGGTGAATAATTGGCAAGGATTTCAATAAAATGGAAGAAATCAAGCAAAATCGAGCCGTTTGCGAAATCACGCTCCGATTTGCATCCTTGATTTAATGCAACTGAAGATAGAAATTCGAAAGTTACTATAAAAAATGGTTGTCCGGAAATCACTATAAAAAAGAGCCATAATTTTTGTGCAAAAAATAAATAAATAAATAAGAGAGAACACACGAGAGAGAGAGAGAGAGAGAGAGAGAGAGAGAGAGAGAGAGAGAGAGAGAAGGAGCTCTCGGCTAAGCCTTGGCCGAGACGTCCCTCTTGCGGCCCGCCGCCGTGTCTTATGCTGAAGTGACCATGGCACCGACGACACCCGCTTGCTGTCCATCATTGCCATCGACACTGAGTTGCTACCGATCAAGCCAAGCCACGACAAGGAGCTGTTGTCTCCATCTGCTCCCGTGTTGCCAAGCCCGACATAAGGGATGACTGGTGCCACTCATGCCACAAACCTGTTGCTGCACTGACCAGGGACAATATGCTCGACGACGCCGACTGCTCCCTGCTGTTCAAGCTCATAGCCAAGCTACTGCCTATCCCGCGTAGGCTCGAGCCAGCGTCGACGATTTTGCTGTGCTCTGAAGTCATCGAGCGCCACCCACTGCACCCGAGCTTCGATCCTACATCTCTTGCGGCGTTGACCAGTGAAGAATAGTGACTTCGTGTGAACTCCAGATGTCCTGAACGAGAACCAGAGCCATCCCAGCCTTAAGCGCGCATCTTGACTACCCTTGCGGAAATTCTTGTGGATCCATAGCGCTGCACCAATGATCCAGTAATCCTGTTCAGCCTCTAAGATCGCTTGATATTCCTGGCGAGGATCGGTGTATAACCCTTGATGTGTTTTGCCTCATCGGACACTTGTCCGCCATCGTCGTGAGCAACGAGTTTTGCTCCCAATGAATACCTGTCCACTATGAGCAACACTAGGAACCCCAGCAAAAGCTGATTTGATACCACCACTGCGAATTGTGACCCCTCGCCAAGCACGAGCCTTTGTCGTGCGTGATCCGAGTCGCAGTCGCGAAAAACAAGTCCTGCACCACCCGCCATAGCCTTGTTGGAGACTTTCCATCAGTGACCAGGGGCACCATTGGCGAGCACGGATTCTCTCACATATCTTCTCTAATATTGTTTGTTTTATTTGAAGGAGATTTTGGGCTTAGTTCAAGACTACCTTCAGTCAACATAACAGCAAGTGTGACGTGCACAGAATTATGGAAAATTCAATTAATGCGTGGTCACGTCCACACAGAAACAAGAGGCAAAAGTGATGAAAGGATTTAGAGGGCGATGTGCTGAAGCGGTGGAATTTGTCTTCTTCCAGTGGGGGTCTTCAAGCGTGAAGTTCAGCGCCTGCAACTTCGACGCTCGCGGCTGCCGATCCATTATTGACCACCACCTGCCGCTACGCCAATCGTCGCCGCCGTTGCTTCCTCAAGTGCCGCCGCACTTACTCCCGTCATCAACCCCGTGGCGAGTCCCTTTATGCGATTAGCTCACCTTGCCACCGTCCCGATCTCTACACTTTTGCAGGTTCCTTCGCATGCTCAACCCCACAAAAGTCAACTTTGCTAGACTTTACTTAGTCTTGTGAAGTCCAGACAATCCCTTCAGCATTGGAGGTGTTCTTGCTTCGGTGATCCACCTCGCCGAGCCTCGTTTGAAAAATATAAAAAAAAAAATCAAATTAGGTAAATTTATTTTATAGATTTATTTTACTTTATTAGGTAGATTTACTTTATCTTGTTTTTTTTTTTTTACATATCCTATTTTCTTTATTTGAAATATTTCCTCATACATAATTAAAAATTCCAACATATTACTTGATTCGCAACCACGCTGGATTTTTTATTTCATCTATAAGGCTTTAGATGAAATAATTAATTAAGCGAGAATAAAATTGATATTTTGATCTTTAAGGCTTAAGATCAATTTATTGATTTTACTAGCGAACTGTTACCCCTTGATTTGAGTGATGTGTGATATTGTGAATGGTTTTTGTTTTGTTTATTTTAAATTATGTTTGAGTTATAATATTGCATGCTTTAGGATTATTTATTTAGATTGAATATTCTATTATCATGAACTTTCGAAATAAAAAAAGAATAAAAAATAAACAAATTTAGGATGTTAGGTTTTTGTTTCATTGGCTTAAGTACATGTTTAATTATTTGATACTTTTATTTTAAAATTAATTAAAAATAAAAAAAATATAAAAAAACTAAAACAATCATAAAATAAAAAAATTAAAATCTTGCATGAGCATATAAATTTAGTAAATTAGTCATGTAGGTTAGTAAATTAGAAATTTCTTAGAATTGCATTTTTTTAAGATTACATTTTTAGAAATATTTTTTTGAAATAGGTTAGGGTTGGACCTAGATAACTTTTTTTTTTTAAAATAGAGTCTTAGAAAAGTTGGCATATTTTAAAAAAAAAAAAAAAAAAAAAAAAAAAAATAATTTTCTAAAACAGAATAGGGTTTAAGTCAAATTAATCCTAAAAATGAATTAGAAAATTATTTTTTTAAATAGCTTAATTAGGGTTTTTATTAATGCTGAATTTTAAATAAAAATACAAAAAATACTAGGTGCATATTGACTAGTTTGCATAATAGGATCATTTAATTAGAATGTATTTAATAATAAAATTAGGTCATGAAATGCATGTTAGTTAGTCTGCATAATAGGAATTTGCATATTAGAAAATTAAGTCATTTAGTTAAAATGCATGTTATATTATAAAATCCTAATTTCAAGAAAAGCCAAAAAAAAAAAAAAAATTGCTTGTGTGATGCAATTTATTTGAATGTTTAATAGTGGATGAGCACCTGCGTGGTCACCAAAATTTGCATGATAGTAATTAGGTTAAAATAAATCCAAGCTGCCTGCATAAAACATTTTTAAAAAATAAAAAAAAATGGTACTGAAAGGGTATTAGGGAAGTCTAATGTAACAAAGTCCCCGTACCCCTAGTCTCTGGTTCGTAAGAGTAAAATAATTCTCCCGTTGTTTTACTTAGGTGTCTAATCAACCTGCCGAAAAATGATTAGTGGCAACTCCTAATTAAAATCCATTCACATGTTTTAAAAAAAACTTGAACCTAAAGTTGCGAATTGATATGGGCTAGGGAGGGCCCGAGTTAAGCCTAGGCTTAGTAGTCCATTAACCTAAACTCTAGGTGGTTCACCCGAAAATTAGGTCGCGACAAAACCTGAATGAACGAGCTACTGCATCTGGGTCGCGATTCGGGTTGAGCAGAGATGGCAGCCGGTTTGGGAAGAAGCCTATGATCGGTGGAAGGTATCTTATTCGGCCCAATAGGAAGGGTGGGATTAGAAAGTCAGCGCCAAGCCAGAATGGAGTATGTCATTTCTACAGAAGACGACATGGGTCAGCCCCGTGCCATTTCAGGATGGGTGCTTGCTATGGATGTGCCTAGTAGGGTCACCTGGCTAGAAATTGTCCGCACAGGCAGATGGAACCACAACTGTTGCTATCGGTGCATACGGGTTAAAACAGAGGATATGCGCCGCAGAATGCACCGCAGGGTGGTTTGAACCGACCTCCAGCTCAAGGAATGGTGTATACCCTCACCCGACGACAGGCAGAGGACTCACCTAACGTGGTCATAGGTACAGTCTCGCTGAACGACCATATTGCTTATGCTTTATTTGACCTTGGCGCTACTCATTCAATTACAGCTGAGCAGTATGTTAAGTTGGTAGAATTAAGTCCTGAATCATTAGGGTCAGTCATTAGTATATCTACCCTGTTAAAGGATAAGGTGTTGTCTACAGTAGGATGTCCTGGTTGCAAGTTAATTATTGGTGAGCGAAAGGAAAGGATAGATTTGATAGTCCTAGCCATGTGTAATTTTGATGTGATAATTGGCATGGATTGGCTCACCAAGCAACGAGCTATTATGGACTGTTATCGTAAAGCGATTCAGTTTAATCTGTTAGCGGGTGAAAATTTTTGAGTTTGTTGGAAATTGAGGTGGACCCTCAATTGCCTTAATCTTGTCACTTGAGGCAACTCGTTTGTTAGACGGGGGTTGCCAAGGTTACTTGGTGGCTATTATGGATACGACAGTTGAGGAGTCAAAGATGGATGGCATTGCTGTGGTATGGGAGTTTGTCAACGTGTTTCCAAAGGAATTACCTAGTTTGTCCCCAGAAAGGGAGATTGAGTTCGTGATCGAATTGGCCCCCAGGACGGAGCCAATCTCTCATGCTCCTTATTGCATGGCGTTGTCAGAATTGAAAGAACTGAAGGTGTAGATGCAGAAGTTGTTGGATAAAAGATTCATACGTCCCAGTGCATCACCGTGTGGAGCATCAACTCTGTTCGTAAGGAAGAAAGATGGTTTGTTGTGTCTTTGCATCAACTATCGGTAACTCAACTAGATGACGATCAAGAACAAGTACCCGCTACCGAAGATTGACAACTTGTTTGACCAGTTGCAGGGAGCGTCGATATTTTCTAAGATCGACTTGAGGATACGGTATCATCAGTTTAGGATTGCAAAAAGAAGATATACCGAAGATGGCGTTTCGTACACGTTACTGCCATTATGAGTTCACTGTAATGCCGTTTGGTTTGACTAACGCCCCAACTGCTTTCATGGACCCGATGAACCGGGTATTCAAGGAGTATCTGGATCAGTTCGTGATCATGTTCATCGTTGACATCCTAGTGTACTCGAGAAGTCCAGAGAAGCACAAAAGACAAGTGAGGACAGTGCTTTAGACTCTACGAGATCATGGACTGTACGCCAAGTTCAATAAGTGTGAGTTTTGGTTGACTCGTGTGGCATTCTTAGGTCACGTGATTTCAGGTGAAGGGATTTCAGTGGACCCGATCAAGATTGAAGCCGTGATCAACTGGCTAAGGCCAACAATAGTGACAGAGATCAGAAGTTTCTTAGGATTGGCAGGTTATTATAGACGGTTCGTGAAAAGATTTTCAGCAATAGCCATGCCACTAACTCGACTGCTGAAGAAGGAAGAGAAGTTTGTATGGATGGACAAGTGCGAGCATAGTTTCCAAAAGCTTAAGCAGAAGCTGACTACTGCACTCGTGTTGACAATTCCATCTGGTCCTGGAGGATACGAGATCTATAAAGATGCGTCATTCAAAGGACTAGGTTGCGTATTGATGCAACATGGCAGAGTCGTTGCATATGTGTCCCGTCAATCAAGGCCTTATGAATTGAATTACTCTACGCATGACCTAGAACTCGTAACGATCATCTTCACTCTAAAGATTTGGAGACATTCCTTGTGTGGAGAAAGATTCCATATCTTTACAGACCATCAGAGTTTCAAGTATTTATTCTCTTAGAAGGAGTTGAACATGAGACAACGTCATTGGATGGAACTTCTCAAGGACTATGATTGCGACATCTTGTATCATCCTGGAAAAGCTGACAAGGTCGCAGATGCGTTGAGTAGGAAGTATTCAATCGCGCAGTGGTGATTAAGGTGTGGATCTTACTCAAAGGAGTTTAAGATTCGGTCTTCAAATTTGAGGTAGGCCACCTTTCAAATCTTATGGCCACCCTCAGAATTAAACCAGAAGTGCAAATAAAGATCAAGACTTTGTAGTTAACAAACCTCGAGATCTAGAAGATTTTGCAAGAGGATGCAGGAAAGAGAAAGGCTAACTTTTAGATTTCTGAGAACGGAACACTGAAGTTTTGTGGACAATTGTGTGTACCTGATGATATCGAGCTTAATGAGGAGATTTTGTTAGAAGCTCATCGTAGCAATTACAGTATTCATTCTGGCAGTACAAAGATGTATCAGAATCTGCGTTAACACTATTGGTGGACCGGTATGAAGGCGAGCATCGCCAAACATGTCACCAAGTGTCTGACATGTCAGCAAGTGAATGCATAGCACTATAAGCTAGGAGGACTTTTGCAACCTCTAGAGATCCCTGAATGGAAATGGGAACACATCACAATAGATTTTGTGATGGGCTTACCAAAGAGTTAGAGAGGTAATGATTCCATATGGGTTGTAGTTGACAAATTGACGAAATCTGCTCACTTCATCATTGTACGAAAGGACTATGCATTGGATAGGTATGCTGAGTTGTACATGCGTCAGATAGTTCATCTGCATGGAGTGCCAGTGACGATTACATTTGATCGAGACTCGAAATTTACAGTAACCTTTTGGAAAAGCTTACAGACAGCCTTGGGAACGAAGCTACAGTATAGTACGATCTATCATCCTCAGACGGATGGCCAGTCTGAGAGGACGATTCAAACTCTCGAGGACATGCTGCGAGCTTGCGTGTTAGACTTCAAGGGAAGCTGGGAGGAATAGCTTCATCTTGGCAAGTGTGCCTACAACAACAGCTACAAGCAGAGTATTCAGATGGCACATTTTGAAGCGTTGTATGGTAGAGCCTATAGAATTCCAGTTTGTTGGGATGAAGTTGGAGAGCAGAAGATTACCGGCCCAGAGTTAGTACAATAGTCAGTGGATGCAGTTGCAGTTATCTGAGAAAGACTAAAGACTGGTTAGAGTCACCAGAAAAGTTATGCTAATAAGCGGCGAAGACCATTGGAATTGGTGAACATGTCTTTCTTAAAGTGTCACCGACGAGAGGTACTTTGCGCTTTGGCAAGAAATGGAAGTTAAGTCTGAGGTATGTCGGTCTCTTTGAGATTTTGGAGAAAATAAGGACTTTGGCATATCATCTTGCATTGCCGCCGAGACTGGCTTAGGTGCATGATGTCTTCCATGTGTCGATGTTGAGGAAGTATGAGCCTGATCCGACCCATGTGCTAAAATTTGAAGAATTGGATGTGGACGATAAAGTGTCGTACATGGAGAGACCAGTTCAGATTATGGATCACAAAGAACAAGTGCTGCGTACCAAGACGATTCCCTTGGTCAAAGTGGTCTAGTAACACCACGGAACAAAATGAGCAACCTGGGAAAATGAAGAATCGATGAGACTGATAACGGCTATTAAATACACCTAGAGGGGGGTGAATAGGTGTTTAAGGAATTCTTTTCAAAATTCTTTGCTCGAGATCACCTTTAGTATGTGAATCACAATAAATAAATAAATCATGCATCCATAAAATGAGTAGAGTAGGGTAAGAGAAAATTGACACAAGGATTATAGTGGTTCGGCTTATTGCAAGCCTGCGTCCACTCTCCACGCTGGCAGCCAACTAATCACTATGTAGCAAATGAGAGCTTTTATAATTCACGAGCTAGACTTCTTTAGTAGAAAGTCTCTTCTACAGCTTCTCGCTGTTTCACTTTGTAAGTGTCTTTCTTTGATACACAATTTTGAGCACAAGAGATTATGAGAACAAGAGTTTTCAGAGGTTCTAACTTCGAAATTTTTCTATCGGTTCTCTCATATTCTCGAACAACTTTGATACTCCTTAAATATCCTTCGTGCCTCCATAACCGTTAGCACTTTCCAAGAATTCATCCAATCTACTCGTTGGACTGAATCAATTTAAGTGATCTTCTCATGGTCGAATATATAAGTAGAAAATAGCTCGTTAATCCTACTCGCCTATACAATCAGGATCTTGAGTTTCCAAAATTAATCCCTTCCAAAAATTCGCTTGTCCTTCAATGGATAAAATCCAAAGAAAAAATCCTTCAAGCTCTCAATCACAGCCAGAAATATTCCATGGATAATTTAGGGAAGATAATATCCATATTTTGATTTCCTTAACTAATAAGAATGACCTGCTGACAGCTTGGCGAAAGTCACTAATTCTGGGTCTGACTGTCTTCAGACTTTGATTGGGTCTGGAGATCTTCAGACCGTAACTGGATCTGACTGTCTTCAGATGGAAATCTTCAGACCGTAACTTTGGGTCTAGAAATCTTCAAACTTAACCGACTGAGTTTTGGTTTCTTCAGACTTTACTGACGAGGCTGTTTTGTTAGTTTCAAAACTTAAGAGGGATTTTCCTTCAACAGAGATGATAATACCCCTACCTTTTTTAATAAGATTTGTAATGGTTTAAATTTTGAGGACGAAATTTTATAAGAGGGGAAGAGTTGTGACATCTTGATTTTCAACCCTGTTTCGATTTAAATGAAATAGGCTTTTCATCGACGCGCCTATAGTCCTTTTCTCTAAGCTAATCATTCAAGAGATAACTAATCTATCAGGTTAAGCTGTTAAGGGATATAAATGCGATCGACTTGAGAATTCGACCAGAAATCGATTGCTTGATCATGCTAATCGGCAAGGATCAATATGGCACCGTTACAATCGATTAGAGATCGGAGATAGGTTGATTTGACGGAGGCATGTAATTAAGTTGTGGGTGATTTCACCTGATTGTAAAATTCGTGTGAAACGGTACTAAACCGATTTTTCTATTGATTCTGTATTCTGTGCTCGTAATTAAAATCTTGAGATTTTTACAACAATCAAGAGTTGCCGATAAGTCAAAGATGCACAATGTGGATCGAAAATAATCGACCACGGGTCAAACACATTAAAAAATTTTAAAAGCTACCCGGTAGATTAGATCATGCTAAAATCGCGTCCGATTGAAATTAACCACGAAATTGAACCCGATTTCAAGGATCGAAAGTTCAGGCATGTCACGATTTATTTTTAGGAGGTTGACTTATCCTTTTAAGAATTTTTGGCGAACACGGATTTTCCGCGAAAAATTTAAAATTCGGCAAAATTGGACGAAGAAATTCGAATGCCCATTTTTGGGTAGAATTTTGGCATTCAAGATGGATCAAATGGTGAAGGAAATTGTGGAAATTGGTGTGGGCTTCCTCCTCAGCAATTTGGCCATGAAATGGAAGCTATTTTGTGTGAAATTGAGTTGATTTGGTGATGGAAATACATGAAATTCGTAGGGCCATGGGGGCTATAACATTTGGACTCGATCCTTGTTTTGCTTAGGAAGATTGAGAGGGAAAATGGCTGCTGGATAAGGGCTGAAGCTTGTGGGGCCTTCCACTTGAGTTTTTGGGATATTTTCCCTTGACTTTGAGGCTTCTTGTCCCCCTTCAACCAGCAGTAGCTCTATCTTCGTCTTCCTTAGCTTCTTCTTTATTTTCAATAGCTGAAACCTCCATTTCTAGAGTAGCAAAATAGCCACCAGCCCCTCCATCCCTGCTGCTTCATCCGCCAACCCCTCCACCGCCGTCCAAGTCACCGTTCGTGCACCGTCGCCTGCTCATGTCCAAGCCCGAAGTCACGAGCTAGGCTATTCGCGAGGCTATCCCCATCTGCAACTGCAAGTCGCTTGTGCAAGCCTCGTCGTCCCTGCCGTTCCGTCGAGCCGCCAGCTCCTCGCCGCCCTGCTCTTCCCACCGTGTCGAACTCCCTCCGCCGGACCAGCCAACCCAAGCCTGGTCCATTCCAATCCCTTGGCTCCTTTGGACCACCCCAAAATAGAACTGAGCTCACAGCTCACAGCTTGGTGTGACATCCAGATTTTAGGGTTTTTACTTTGTTTGGATAAATTGGGCATTTCATCAATGGGACTACAGTGTTTTTCTCTGAGTTGGCCACTCACGAGATAACTAGACTAGCTGGGTGAGTTATTAAGGATTTTAAGGTAAATAGACTTGAGAATTCAATCAGGAATCGACTTCTCGACCGTGCTCATCTTTAGAGATCATGGTGGCACAATATAAAATCGATTTGAAATCAGAGATAGGTCGGTTCGACTGAGATGAATCATCGATCATGGGTGACTCTACGAAATTGGAAAACTCTCGTCGATTGGTACTAATTTGATTTTACTATTGTTTTGGTACCCTGTGTCCGTATTTGAATCCTTGAAATTTTCACGACAATCGAGAGTCGCCAATGTGTCGAGTGGGTTCATTGTGGCACGAAGAAAATCGACCACGGGTCAATTGCCCTAAAAAGTTCTGAAAACTACTTGGTAGTCTAGGTCACACTAAAAGTACGTTAGAGTGAAATTAACAGCCAATCTAAGTTCGATTTCAGAAATTGAAGAGTCTGTCATGTCATAGATCATTTTAGGAAAGTCGACTCAGTCTCAGAAGATTTTTCTGACAACCGAGACTTTTTGGAAAAAAGTCAGTTTGGGGCCGTTTTCATTCAGTTGAAGCCGGGGATTGTGAAATTGAGAAGCATGAGGGATTCTTGGATGAAGAAAATAATCAATTTGATAATGGAGATATCAATTGATTTTTGTGAGAGTTATTTGAGAGAAATTAAGAGAGAATTTGGATGCAAAATGCAAGTGGGGACCAAGAACCCTAAGTTGAAATTCTTTTGATAATCTATGTGCTTATTTAAAAGAAATTAGGTTGCAAGTGGGCTACATTGATAAGGAAAAATACCAATTTGTTTGATGAGGTGTTGAATGAAATTATGGGAGTCAATTTAATTTGAATCAAGAGGGATTAAGGTCCAATTGGGAAGAAAACTTAGCAAAATTCGTATGCCCATAGACCCAACATTTTTGGCCTACCTAAATGCTTCTAGAAGGGGGCATAATTGTCAAAAAAGGGTGGGTGGATGACAGCTGGAGTGGCCCACATGTGGATGACCTGAGAGAGAGAGAGAGAGAGAGAGAGAGAGAGAGAGAGTGAGAGAGAAAGGAGAAATCGGTTCCCCTTTCTTCTCACTTGTCGCTGCTTCTTCCCCATCTTCATTTCAGTTTCTTCTTGAGCAGCAATCGAAGACCAGTGAACCAGCAAGCCGAAGCAGCAGGTTCCCCCGTCGTTGCAGCAAGCAGCCGGAGCACCATCTCCGCCCACGCGTCGCCCGCACGTACCGCTGCCACCCGAACGCCCTCTGCCTTCCTCTTCCCCTTCAGCCAGCGTCGATTTCTTCTTCTTTTGGTACTGCTCGAGGTCCCAGCAGATTTGGGGTGGACGTCGGAGCAGCTAGCGATCGCACGCGACACCACCGCCCTCCACCGTTCACCGCCGTGCTGCCGTCCTCCTGCGTCGCTGCTGGCTACGCGCCTTGGCCGCCTTCTCGCCCAGCTCGTTGTTCTAGAGCTGCTGTCCAGCTTTGTTTTGGCTAGCACAGGCCACGGTTCGGCCACCTTCGGCCACCGTCGGCCTCGCCGGAGCTCCGTCTGGCCCTAGCCACCCTTGGCCGCCTCAACCAGCTGCCATCTCCCCCTTCTTCAGCCCCAACCAGCAGTGAATCGAGAGAAAGAAAATGGGTGTGGCAGCAATTATTTGGCCTGTTTTGGTCGTCTTCTCGAGCCCGGATGCTCAGCCTGCTTTGAGGAAAGTCGATCCTCGCGTCGAGCCCGTCGTTTTGAGTGAGTTTGGCTCATTATTGCCTTTTTAGTTTGCTAATTATACTTAAAGGTTGGTTAGCGTTAATTAAATGTAATTAGGTGGTTAGATTAAAATTGATTAGCGATTATTAGTTAATTGCTTTACATATTAGTTGTTTGGTTAGTGTATTTAGATAGATAATTGCCTATAGTATTTATTAGATACTTCTTGGGATTTTTCTCGACCCTTATCGCGTGTTAATTAGGCAATTTGGGCCTAAATGAAATTTTTAGTAATTAAATATTAATTTTCAAAGTTAATTATTTAATTATTTATTTTTCGGAAATTCAACTGGGATGGCTAGTGACCGAAATTTTGTGCTGATGATCGTGGTGCAGACCATTTATTTAGTTGAGTTTTATATTGTGCTAAATTGAATTTATTGTATTTATTTATTTAATTTTTGAAATTATTTATTTAATTATTTATCTTCCGGAAATTCAACCAGGATGGTCGGTGACTGGAATTTCGTGTTGATTGTCGTGGCACAGTCCATTTATTTAATTGAGCTTTGTTTTGTGCTAAATTGATTTATGAGTGATTTTGGGATTTATTCCTAAATTGAATAATCTCTGGTTATTAATTGGAAAAATAACCGGGCATCGGTTGACAATGCCAAAAATATTTTGGTAGACTACAGAAAATAGTGAGTTTTATAGAAAGGAAATTATTCTATTTTGGCTAAGACCGATCATGTACCCACACATGACATCGGGTATCTCTATTTCCAAGAAATTAGGCCAAGATATTATAAAATTGAGGAATTTAATTATGAAGTGCAATATCATTGACCGCGGTTGAAAGGGGTCGAGTGGGACCGTAAAGCCATTGAATCTTGAAAGGTCGAGTGGGACTATAAAGCCATTAAATTTTGAAAAGGGTCGAGTGGGACCGTAAATCCATTAAATTCTAAGAAAGTTACTTGGTGGAGCTGTAATTACCACCTATAAAAAGCTGTGTCCTAAGGACCGTGATTCATATTTGTGAATTGAGTTGGAATAGTTGAAATGACCGGGAAATGGTCTGACTGTTATGTAATCGACTAAGTTGATTGACCTTTGCTTTGATTTGATGTTGTGAATTGATTGATTGAATGGAAATGACCATGAGTGGTCTTGTTAGCATGTGATCGACTAGGTCGATTTGATCGATGCTTCGATCTGTGATGTAATTGCTTGGGTGCCTATTTGATATGTGCTAATATGCAGGTGGAATCTGAGGCCAAGGTAAGTCTTCTAACTCATGTTGTGCATAGGCAGCCCTAAGGTGTATTAACTTATTAATTGGGTCTTAGAGGGTAGAACTTGCTGAGACATAGTCTCGTCCCGGTTGTGGGATTATATTTCAGGCCCCTTGATTTCTCGAAGACAAGTCGGCATTTGAAGCCGAGGATGAGCGAGAAGAAGGAGACGAAGAGTTTGACGAAAATGAGCCTAGTGGTGAAAGACTTGAGGAGGATTGGGATGATAATCCCGAGCATGGTCCTATCCTCTTTTGTGAACCCTGTACATGTGTGGTTGTGAATTTCAATATGAAAAATTAGGGTCTGCTTTTCTATCCCATTATTTTATCGTTTGGGTATTTATAATTGCTTCCGCATGTGCATATAATTAATGAAAGGGTCGACGATACATAGTTCTGGGATATCACATTTTAAAATCGACCAAAGGTAAGGGATGTGCGCGTGCCTAAGGATCGGGGCATGACACTTGGGCTGTGAGCTTTGCGGGCCATTTTCAGGCCCTTCCGAGCCTCCTTGGGCATCGCTGTAGGCCGGAGTCTTGCTCGCCGTCGTGCCGCCGTCGCCGTGAATCGGTTTATTTGCTAATCCGGTGAGTTAGCCTCCTAAACTCTAATTAGGGGTTAATTACTCTTATTAGATGTTTAGTTAGGCTAATTAGGATTAGTGAGGGTTAGTTAGTTTAATTAGATTGGTTAGGATTATTTATTTGGGCAATTAGATGGTTAGATAGATTAGTGCATTAGTTTAATTAGTGTAATGTGCCTATCCTAGCTAGGTTATTTGATTAAGTCCAATTAGGTGGTTAGATTAGTGTAGGTAGGTTAATTAGTGGATTATTTGATTATTTTGCATTTTATTTAATTATTTTGTAATTTATTTAATTATTTATTAATTAGCGGAATTATATCGAGATAGTCGGTTGTCAGAATTTTGTGTTGATCGTCGTGGTATAGTTTGTTTATGCAATTGAATGCTAATTTATGCAATTGAATGCTGATTGATGATTTTTAATTTATTATTTCAAAAATATGGAATTTTGGTATTTAATTAGAAAATACCTAGTGTTGATTTTTGACGCCGAAAGGGTTTTAAGTACTATATAAAATCGTGGAATTTTAAAATGGGAGAATAACACGCTTTATGGTTCGATTTGACCGTGTGTCCACGCACACCTATTTTCACCAGGTGTTTTTAATATGAAGAAAAATATGCTAAATACATTATTTGATATGGAGACATCTGAGTGCAAAGCACGATGTCCTTGGCCGAGATTGAATGTGTGTGTGATCGCTATGAGAACCCGTCATTCGATGAGAGTCGGGTGGGCGATGCTCCTATATGGAATGCCCCACGTCAACAGATGTCGGCTCGTGGTAGAGGCAAGACCGATGCTCCTTCGGGAATGCTGTTTAAAGTTAGACGTTGCCGTGCTTGATGGGGCGAGACGTTCTTGACCCTGTAGCTTGACTTAGTCCATTAATTTTTAGCCCATTTTAGTTATTTCAACTGGATTCAGTTCACTATTTTTTTTTTCACATCCTTCCAATGCTTGGTGCCTAAGTCTAAGTTAGTCTATATTGATATGGTGAATCCTTCCGACTATGGCCACATCATCGATGAAATCTAGGCGATCGACTTTGGATTTGTTCAAAATCTTGATAACCACTTCATAATTGCTTTCAAGCTTTCCTTCATAAACAGATCCATATCCTTTGCCACGTAGGTTGTACTTGAACTTTTGAGTTGTCTTCTTGATATCATAGCAGGAATATCCTCTGGGCAAGATGTTGTTAGTAGCTTGTAGAAACTCTGTGATCTTTTAGGCCATAGCTAAGTGCCTTATGCTCCACTTATGAATTAGAAATACCAATTTAGTCATAAACATTTTATCAGTGTCAATTTAATCATAAACCTTTTGACTTAGTGCCAATTCAGTCATTCCAGCTAATTTTGGCCGGATTTTATTGACGTGAACGTCAGTCAATGTTGATCGGCTTGCGCGGCACCGCATAGCACTGTTGTGGATAATTTTTAATAAAATTTTTATTTTTTGCCTTTCTTCTTCCTTTTGCTTGTGACCGACCATCGGCCACAAGCAAAGGCCGGCAATCACCCATGGCAAGGCGAGTTGGCCTTGCCTAGGCAAGGGTCGCCATTGCCTACCATGGGCAAGGCCCGACCGGGTAAGGGTTGGCCTTGCCCCTAGCCTAGGTGAGGCCAACCCTCATCAGGCCCCGCCTAGGTAACGGCGAGCCTCGGCGAGGGCTCCCCTCGCCTTGCCATGGCCAGCCACTAGCAAAAGAAAGAAGAAAGACAAAATAATAATAATAATAATAATAATAAAATAATAATAATAATAATAATAATAATAATAATAATAATAAAGAAGTTAGAAAAAATAATTAAAAATTGAAGAAAAATTATAATATTGTTAAAACTCGTCACTATCAATGGTGCCACATAAGTCGGCCAATGTCCACATAAGCAAAATCTAGCTAAAATTAACCGGATTGATTGAATTGGTATTAAATCAAAAGGTTTAGGACTATATTGGCATCAATGCAATAGGCTTATGACTTTTTTGACACTTTTCCTCAAAAAGTTTATCAAGTTAAACTAACAAAGCATGGCCTAATATAAGAAGAAACAAAGTAAATTTCATAAAATTACTTGTCAATAATTTCATGTTAACTTCAAAATGGAATTTGGGTTCTTTCAAATATGGAGTTCATAGAATTGTTTCATCTAGGACCTCTTCCTTTCCATTTTGATAAAATTTGTTTCTCACGTAGACAGATGCGACTACTTTGTAAAATCTTTTAAAATGAATTCATAAGTCGTTGATTTTGAGAAATCATATGCCGGTAGTAGTACATTAAGTAGCAAGATCGCAGGTTATTATTGTTCATCCTTTGGAAGGATGATGCAAGAGAGTACAACTAAATGAAATACAATAACTCATTATGAACATAAGAGCTAGAAGAAGACAATCTTGAAAGTAATCACTGTCGAGCTAAACTAGCTCAAGTATCCTCATATACAATCTAGATTGCAAGGATACATAACAAATACACAAAACTTTTCTAATCAAACCATGCATGGTTCTCTATACATCATTGCTCTCTCCAAAAGGAAAACTAGCGGAAGCTATTAGAGTGCTTGATGCAGTTGAGAATGTTTCTAGTTCCATCTCTACTTTGTCATCGTTTACCGGCTCATTTGGTGGGTAAATAAGTGGTTTTGGAGGCATCTGAATATTAGCAATATCTCCTTCAAGCATTCCTAAGACTTTGTTCATTGAAGGCCGATGGTCAGGGTTTAACTGTATACACCAAAGAGCAACTATTATCATCTTTTTTATCACCATCATTTCCTCTTCCACCATTTCAACACTTTCTCCTTCATTTACTTGGTTGTACACCCATAGTGGAAAATATAATTGGCTTGAATGTTCTGCATTTGCATTTATATTTCTCCTTCTGCCTGCCATTTCCATGAGCAACATTCCAAAGCTATAGACATCTGCTTTATAAGATACACCACCGATGTTCTTGTAGAACAACTTAGGCGCCATATATCCCAACGTCCCTCTTGCAGCAGTCAATGAGACTATGCTATAATTAGTGGGATAGAGTTTTGCGAGTCCAAAGTCAGAAACTTTTGGAGTGAAATTCTTGTCTAAAAGAATGTTGTGAGGCTTGATATCAAAGTGTAATATTTGCATGTCACACCCACGATGTAAGTATTCAATCCCCCTTGCCACTCCAAGAGCAATCTCATATATTTTCCCATAATCAAGAAACTTATTACCTTTCTCGGTGAAAATGTGCTTATCCAAAGATCCATTTGGCATAAGATCATATACGAGAGCTTGTTTCGAGCCTTCAAAGCAAAAACCGATGAGTTGCACTATATTAACATGGTGAATTCTTCCAATAGTAGCCACTTCGCTAATAAAATCTTCGCCATTGGCCTTGGACTGCTTCAAAATCTTGATGGCCACTTCGTCGCCGCTTCGAAGCTTCCCTTTGTATACAGAGCCATATCCCCCTTCACCTAATTTGTGCTTAAAATTTTTGGTGATCTTCTTAATATTCGAGTAAGAGTACCTTATAGGCAAAAAGTTGTTATGAGCTTGCAAAAATTCTTCGATGTTCTTGTCCATTGCTAAGTGCCTTCTTTTGTACTTGTAGATTAGAAATATCACCACAAATGGTGTACCAATTACGAACTTCGCTATGCACAAAAGCACTAAAGAAAATTTTGATAGGTTAGAATAATTTTTTTAACATAATTATTGTAAGAATAAATAATTGCGGCTTACCTAATAGCATTGTAAAATCCCAAGTAGTCCAAAATACAATATCATCGAGGACACCTGTGGAAGGAATGAATGTTATGAAAAGGAATTGAAGGAAAATAAGTTTGGAAAGCAAAAGTCATGAGGAAACCGAGTAGTAGCAAGGTACTCTATACAAGTTGAATTTTGTCCAAAAGAATATGGGAAGTGGGATGTGTACTTTTGCAAATAAATGGACATATTAAGTTTCGTTTTTCACGTGGATGATAGATGATAAAAATCTCCTTTTGCCCTAGAGAAACACTGCTTTTCATTTTTAATGAATAATTATGTTCCTCCGATCGATACATAACCACAACTTTTTAAAGATTGTGGACAAGTGTCTATTGGATTATTAGTTAAGTGACTAATCAAAGAACTAATTAAGAAAAAAAAAACGTGAATTCCATGCCAACAAAAAACTAGGCACGTGGTTAGTCGCACAAGAATCCCTTTTTTTCTTCTTCTTCTTCTTTTTTTAACGGTGGGAGATTTAGCCCTTTTGTGCAATGAAATTATAATCTAAACACGTGTATCCATTGACGTACACTATCATGTATATTTGGTAATTTTCTCTAATATTAGATATTCCTTTCATTTTTCCAATTTCGAAGAGAAAGTAGCAAAGGAAAGAGTGTACTGAATAAATAGATAAGTAGATAAATAAAATGTACAGAATCATGCAAAATTACGGTGAAATTTCATTGCTGATAGGTACTTACCGCCTCTGTAGTACCTTTTTTCGCAAACCTCACCTCCGGAGAAGCTCCAGTATAAGCGACGGGAATAAAAGTACCTGTAGAAATGAAAGCGGCCATACAAATCAAAGTAGCAAAAGGAAGTTCTCTTCCATGGAGATCGACTGCCGTAGGGGACAACAAATCCATTGGCCATGATGCTATGGATTAGCTCATTGTTATAGGAGCTACTGTTAATGTGTTCTTGACGCCCAAAATAATTAGTCTCTGTCCATCTGCTAATGTTGCAAAAATCCCTAACACCCGATGCATTTGGATTGAGCAAAGCATACAAGTTCCAATTTGATGATGTGTTGGAAGAGTATGACCCGTTAATGCATGGACCGAAAGCGATGTAGAATGGAGAATTAACTGGCTTTGAACAGTTCACAATGACCAATACACCTCGATCTTCGTATAACGGTGAATCACGAGGGAGAGACGAGCAGTTATCCTCTTGCAGCCCAACGTCGACCAATCTGATTTGGCTAGCAGAATAATTGATAGACTGCACATAGTATCGACCATAACTGTAGTAGCAAACAGTGCGATTATCTTCACAAGTCAGGTCAAACCCTATTCCCTTTGAATTACTTATCAGTCGAAACGGATAGCTTATATTATGAATGTCACCACAGGAAGAAGCGCTCCATTGATTACTCGGCTCGACATTACTAGTCATTACTAGAAATAGAACAAGAACGAGCAGCAACACTTGATAGATATGCATGGAGCCGAGAGCACTGATCATGTCTCTTTTGGTCTTTGGGCTAAGGTGTTTGGTGTGGGTGGAGACGAGGCACGGTTTAAAAAGATTGAAAAGAGATGGGACGATCTTGTTTGATTAGAGACTTAGCGGTCGCCTTGTCCTGTAGAAAAGCCTCAGTCAGTCAACGTAACAAATGGATGCCTGTCAATAAATTAAAGGGGTGGACCCAAACTGGGGTTCCATTATTAGAGAAACGGTAGGTGGCCATCGCTATTGAAGAAACCCTTTAGTCACGTGTACAGACAGTGCATCTAGAAAATTTACACCCGCAAAGAATTCGAAGGACCATTCACATTTTTTTTTTGTTTTTTTTTGTTTTTATCTTTCTTTCTCCACTTTTAAGCGCCACCGTTCTTCCACTGTCCCCGCGTGATTGGTGGGTGCACACCACATCCCATCAACAAATAAATTCATCTCTCTCTCTCTCCCAATCACTTGGCTTCTAATACACAAACAAATTCGTATCTCCTTAATTTCTATCCTCGTCCCTTCTTCTTCCATCTTCTTTCTTCACCCCCGGGTCACGATCAAAGGAAAAATTGATGTATAGTTTTAGAGGCAAAAGATCAAAAATAAAAACTAGCTTGCCTCAAAACTACTACTTCTCCTTCTTATTTGAACCTTTTTTGTTTGGTCGTCGGCACTTAATCACTCTATATGTACTCCATACTTGCTAAATCAAGTAATGAACTTCAAACATAATTCAATTGTTTACATGGTCCAATCATTTCATGAAATATATATACACACAATAGATGTATCCCATGTAATATAATGCAAGAGAATTTGAAGCAACAATGGGTCCTCCTAATGACTTTCTAAATCGCATAGTCTTTAAAAATTTCTTTATTAAGAGTTTTGTCACTCTAATGATGACGGGATAGATATGAGGAATAACTATCTCAGCTAGAATCAGAAGGAAAAAATACTTTTAATATTATTGAAGAAAAAAGTAAACCCCATAGCTTTTCATTTGGATTGAAGATTAGTGTGCAACATTGGTGCAATCTCTTCACACCAATGACATCTCTCTTTTGATTTGCGCTTCTAATTAACTCTAACTAATTAGTTAAAAATTAAATGTAGATGTGCAAGAAAACTTTGATTTGGCTACGAAAATAGATTAGCAGTGTGAGGTTGATTAAGTTACCAGGGAGAATAGTCGTCGTGTTTTGCGCAAAAAGGACAGTTCAAAAGTAAGAAAACATGAAGAATCCATAGATTTGCTTTTTGGAAGCAATAAGGAGACTTGCCCACGGGTGGCCTGTTTACTTCATTGAATTTCGCGCAAAAGAGAGTTTAAAAGTAAGAAATCGTGAAGAATCATTAGACCGAAGCCCATGAGAAACTTCTCGCGTTCAGATTGAATAAGTTGCATGACATTTTTCGTGTCAGACACGGCCATTGATTTTGAACTAAAAAAAGGGTGTAACTTTGATAGAATTACATTAACACGTAATCTCCATGACACTTGTTAAAAATGTTGAAAATAACAACTGTCATTTTGTAAATATCGCAACCTAACCTAAGATGCACTAGGGTTTGACTAATGAATTACTAAATCTAAATTTAATTCGGGCTCTCCAAAGAACATATCAATTTGCGACTTAGATTTAAATTTTTGATATGTAAAAGATTATTAGTTATGAGTCGCCACTAATCTGTTTATGATAAGTCGATTAGACGGATACGGGAACTTTATTATACTAAATTTCTCTAACGTCCTTTCGATACAATTATTTTTTATTTTCAAAAATATCTTTGCAGGCAGTTTAGATTGGTTTCAACTAAAATTATTATTAGTTAGGAGTCACCACACCTAAGTAAAATAATATGGATTGGGTACGGGGACTTCTTTCGATACCATTCTTTTTTATTTTTAAAAATATCTTTGTAGGCAGTTTGGATTGGTTTCAACTGAAATCACTATCATGCAATCATGCAATGGGGTGAACACACGCTCAACCATTATTAAACACTCAATGAATCAAATAAATTGCACCAAAAGAATTAAACACACAAGCACGCAAATATTTTTTGGGTTTTTTCCAAGACAAACAATCTCCAAATAAGAACGTTACCAAAAAAAAAAAAAAAAATCTCCAAATAAGCATTATATCTAAACCACTCAGTATATTCATTGGAAAAATAATTGATTGTCTCACGGATTAAATTAATAATTATTCTAATCCTAAATATCACAACATGAACGAAAATTCAAAATAATTAAAAAGTTGATTCAAAATCTTACGGATCAAATTAATAATTATAATGATTTAAATGTTAAAATATTATCGATGTGCCAAAAAATCAATATAATTAAATCATATCGGATGATGCCTAAAGTATCCATGGAATCAACATTGGCATCAAATATTCCGATTTAGACAATAATATCAAAACGAAATTTGATTTAAGAAAATTACCTCGATTGGATTTTTATTTCCAAAACGGGACCGACGCCAAGAATTCGCAAACGGCTAATTGCGTGAGGATAGGCTTGGCGGCAGCGCGCTCACAACCAATGAACCTGCAAGATTAGAAAACTTGCGGAATCGACCCGGTTTGGACATGAGTGGAACGGCAGTTGGTTTTGAGGGTTTGGACGGCGAATCCGTGACTAGGGACAACGGCCGTCGGAAGTGTTGCCGGGGGGCAGTGAACGTCAGGTCGTTGTCGGGCGGAGATGCAGTGGCTCGTCGACACGCGGCCGGCTCGTCGTCGAAGAGCCAGCAAACACCACGGCGAGGGAGTGTAGCAACGGGCAGGAGAGACGCGAGCAGCGAAGACGTCAGGGCGGCGACCAGTGTCGGACCGTCGTCGAGCGGTGCGTCGAGAACAAGGCAGCGGCTCGTCGAGGCGGTGGGAAGCAACAGCGTCGGCGTAGTTGAGCAGCAACAACGACGGGAAAGCTCGGGCTTGACTGAACAGCAGCGGCAGTAGACGGAGGGACGGCAGCCGCGAGTGGTGGGTGTTGGGCGGAGACGCGGCGCCGGGCGGAGTTTGCCGGATGGAGGGAGGCGTGGCGACGGGCTGCTGCGGGTTGCAGGCGTCGATGATGGAGGCTAATACGGCGGCGCTCGGGCGTCGGTTTGGGCAAGCAGCAGCGGTGACGGTGCAGCGGCAAAGCAGATATGGGTAACGTTGTCGGGCTAGTCGGAGAAGATGAAGAAGAAGACTTCCCCTTGCCCTTTCTCTTTTCTATCCTCGCACGTCTTTCCTTTCTTTTCCCTCTGCATCTTGTCAGAGAAAGAGAAAAGTTATTTTGTTGACCTGAGCAAAAGACCAAAGAGAAGTACTTTTTTTTTTTTTTCTCTTCTTCCACATCCTTTCTCTGTGCGACAAGATAAAACCCCACCCTTTTGACTTGATTTTTTTTTTTAAAATAAAATTCCCCTGTTCATGCGTGCAGGACACCCCCTGCAAAGAAATAAAGCCCTATATGAAAGAAGTGAAATTTCATTTTCTTTTCGATCGTATCTCGCACGCCAAGGCACAATCTCCTCGATTTTATTTTATTTTCCTTCCTTTGCTCACGCCCATTCACAATTAAAGATATGGTGTTTCTTTTATTATGTCAAAATATATATTATCCAAAGATTAGTATTAAATATATATCTCACCTGCAATATTCCCTTGAAATCTTCTGATTTACTAAGGAATATATCTTTCAGTGTGTATATTGTATGAATATATGAAAGATTTACCGGATATATCGAATCATCATTTCTCATAAGTTAATTTTCGGTCATCAGAGAATAATAGGCTTGGACCAATTTCTTCTCACCGCAGGCTTAATCCAACTCGTCTAATTAAAGTTTAGAGCCATCAAGTCAAACCCATCCATCACTAGTCTAATACAAATGTAAATAAAGAAATGTTCCTAAAACTATATGTTATGTAATTTAATTCTAATATTTGTGTTTAGGGGTTAAAATTAATCTCTAACTTTTAAGGCAATAAATAAATGATCAAATTGTCAAAATTTAGGTGTTAACAGTCAAAAACACATGTAAATTGAACAGAAAAAAGGATTTATATATTATATATATATATATATATATATATATATATATCTACTAGCACATAAATATTACCTTATTTTCTCATTTTCAAAAGATATTTAGAAATCCAATGAATACATCCTGAGAATCTTTTCATGTCTATCACTTGAAACTCTACTGATATATTGACTATTCACCTAAAAGATAGTTAAAGCGATGCCATATTACCCTTTGTGAGTCTTAAGCGTCTCTTTGGTGCTCCGAGTGGTCAACCCATTGCAAATGTGATTGTTCTTCTTGTTGGCTTTACAGTGATTTACCAACAATAGACAGATGTTCATCATGACTTAAATGAGTGTTTATCCCTAGGAGCATCGTGCCCGTGACACGGGGGGGCAACCCATTGAATCTCGGCCGTTCGATCCGAATACCCGGTAAATAATCAATGCGGTTCGGTGGGCAACTCAGGTCAAGCCGGAGTCATCAATTTCAATGGTTACAATCAAGCAATATTTGCTTCACAAAGCCATGTTGAACCCAACAAACATTCAGGTTCAGGATCTCAAAAAGAATGTCAGTTGATTCATAATTGCACTCTTTAGGCTCTTAAAGCTTCAGCCTATCCATAGTGCAAAACCAAAAATACCTGCGCATACCATCCACGGATTATTACATCGTGATTTAAATCTATTCGAGTGTCAAAAACATATATATTAAAAAAAAAAAATCATTGCAGATAAGAAGGAGAAATTCTTTCCATTCTCAAACATTTATTTCTACACAAAAACAAAAAAAACAAATCAGTGGATTTATATTACAAGCAATGAGATTGTTGCTCCATCTAGTTTTTTCAAGTTCAAGAACTTGCTTGCACTAGCAAAGAACATGCAATTCCGTGAAGCCCATGATGACGCGAATGATTTTAGACATCCTCTGATTCAACAAGACCACAACAAATAGAGGAGACGACATCACCTGTAGAGAAATTGTTTTGTAGGCCCTGCATCTTTCTCGTGTTCAGGGATCTCATGTCCATGACCTCCACGGTAGACTTTGAGGATGTTATGCTAGTTCTCTTCGTAATTGGACCGCGTGGCTACGCCCTCGACGTGAAGAGGATATTGAGAAATGACGAGGATGGAACTCATCTCCTACGTGGTTTCGTCCACCTCGTCCCAGATCCACAATTGCGCGGAACCATCGGACGAAAACGAAACGAAACGAATCAAGGTAAAATGTATGGGGAGATGCGGGTCCCGTAAAGGGATACGTTTTCCTTGAAACCCTTCCCATCTAATAAGGCCATGTTACTAACTAATAAGCAATAATCCATGCGAGCTCGCCGTGAGATTTGTGTTAAACATCAAATGTCACATAGAAGCCACTCATAAGGTTAGTTCGTAACCATTGTTTATCGTTTCGCCGAGCATATCGTTTTATCATCTTTAGATAAATTCTTGGGTGGTTTTTACAAAGACATGTTCTCCTCATGGCTCACTGACAAACTGAAAATTTTTATAGATATTATTGAACAGGCAGGCTAAGAGATGACGGTAAAAATTACCATCACCCTATAATTAACTAGTATTTTTCTACTAACGGTCACCTAGGATTTGTAAGGAAAAAAAAAAAGGACCACACTGCATTTCTGTCTCTTAAAACTTACAAGCTGAGCGGAATGATTCGAGTGTGTCAAAATTGCAAGTTTTTAAGACTTAAATGCATGAAAATGAAAGATTTAAAACTCAAATTCATTATAGTGATACAGAAGTTTTCAAAAAGAAAAACTTCACATTGCATAAAATTGTTTGAAGGGCAAGGGTCATGATTCATCAGATACATGTTATTCTCTTATTTTCCACTTACATTATTCGGTAAATGATTTTTTTAAAAGAATATTACGTGTCCGGACTTCTTAAAGTATCTGATTAATCTGACTGGCCCATCACACTTCCCATATTTCACGAAAATTCGAGTTATTACAGTTATCTTGCAGGTCAATTTATCTCAAAATCCCACATTTCATGGTAAATGCAACGTGCATCTTGCTTCAACGTTTTCTTACCACAAATCTACAATTGAAAAAAAAAAAAAAAAAAAAGGATCTGATCTTTAATTGGTCAACATGGGTCGGGATTAAATCAATAAAAAATTGTACTGTCGATTTTCAGACAGAATGATCAAATCGAATCAGCTGGTGAATGAGTTCTAACGTAGAGCTCACTTTACCTTGCGTAGAGACAGTCCATGTATGTCCAAGATCTCTCGATATTTTAAGTAGAATTAAGCGAAGAGAGATGGACATCATACCAACATCTTTTTGCAGAGAAGAATGTTTGCAATTGCCACTGCCAATGCAAGGGAAGACCCTCCTTATCTGGTCCAATTAGGTGGTGCTTAGGTGAATATCATTTTCTTGACTTCTGGTTCTGCCTCCAATTTTTTAATTAGACTTGTCACTTGGCATTAAAGTTGGCCCCCTTGGATAATGATATAAGAAAGTTAGATTTGACCGGCTAAATTAATGCTAGAGCCATTGAAACTCCAAGTCCTTGCATTCCAAAAATGAGGACATCCGTTGGCTTAAATTTGAAAAATTACCCGACCCACTAAATCACTAGAAACTTTCATGTTTGTCATTAAAAATTTCATGTAAGGTTTCACAAATTTAAAACTTGGAAATTGGTTTTGTTTGTTTCTGACCGTCCCAATTTCTTTATTCGTCCTGAAAATCGACCATTGAGACTATGCTTTTTTTTTTTTTGGTCGGAAAAAAAAACTATATTGGAGAAGTAAAACCATTACAACCGGCAGCTAAAACATCTGCATAGATAAGATCAATTAAGCAAAAAGGAGGAAAGATAGCCCAATTTTGAACAAAAGAAGTGTGGTCGTGGGCCTTTGTGGCCCAGTCAGCAGCAACGTTTGCCTCCCTTCTGCAGTGCACGAGTGAAAGATTAGGGAAAGTTGTAAACAAAGAGGCAGCTTTGACGAAGAGAGGCCGATCCTCCCATGGCGGCTTAAGATCTCGACCACCAGGAAGCTGTCCGATTCAAGAAGAAGCAGAGCATTTGAGAAGCCACGGCGTTGCAGATGCTGAAGAGTTAAAGACACAGCCTTGCTTTTGTTTACATGGTAGGTATTATTACTTGTATTGGGTAATTTTGGACCTTTCTTACCCTAAAAGCTAGCTTAATGGGTAAGGTTTGTCCTTACACTTATAAACTGATCACCAGTTCCATCCACAACCGATGTAGGACAACCTCAACAATCTGCTCCTCACACATCGGGCTTGGGTTGGAGGCACAATAACCTGTAACTCTCTCGTGTGACTTATTTGGGTCCAGACTTGTTAGCAACCCAAGCTCTAATATTAATATTAGGTGGTCTTGGGCATCTCTCATCCTAAAAGTTAGCTCAATGGGTGAAGCTTTCCCTTACATTTATAAATTGATTACCAACTTCTTCCACAACCGATATGAGACAACCTCAATAAATTTTAGTGGGGGCAAGTATGATAAATAAACCATGTTAAATCATATTATTTTTATTTTTATTATGAAACTTAGACTATAATATTTTACTTATAGAATGAGATTATGATGCATATGTCACGGGCTTATCGATCTCGCGTTCCCTTTGCCCGTGCGGCCTTAGGAATTTCTTCCCAAGTCAGCCTTCCTCACACTCACTCATAAGGATTGTAGAGAGAGAAACTCTTTCTAGAGAGAGAAGCTCTTGATTTTGTATTACTTGTGAATGAGATGCTTTACAAAAGAGGGGAGGACCCCTTTATATACAAGTACAAGGCAAACCGTATCCGTAGATCTCCCCTAGATCTAACGGTGGAGATTGGATCTCCTTTACTACCATCTACCCACATTAATTCCCGGCTACCATCTACCAGCTACTCGCATTTATATTGTATGCGTACAAATACCGTATAAATACCGTATACCCCAGGAGTATTTTAGAAGACTCGAGAATACTTCAAGTCCCGAGATCTAAGCCGAGGGTCGTTTGGGTCACGGCCTTTGTTTAGAACCCTCTTGGATCGGGCTTTTGTTTGGGCCGTGACATTCTCCCCCACCTAATCGAGCGACGCCCTCGTCGCGTCTTCAGCGTGGAATGCGTCGATTTCCTTCTTGAATTGCCAAAGACTCTCCGCTGGCTCCCAACTAGCTTCACTCTCCGGAAGACCCTTCCATTGGATCAAATACTCCCGCTTGGGTGCGCAATACCGCTTCCGTATGACTCGATCCGCCATGATGCTCTCGACCTCCCGATCATACGAGGTTTTTGCCCCGAGCGGCGCCCGTTATGACTTCCCACGATCCGGATCTTCCTCATCAACCTGGAAAGGTTTAAGCATACTCACATGGAAAACCGGATGTATCTTCAATTTTGGTGGTAATTCCAGCTTGTAAGCCACCTTCCCAACCCGTTGTAGCACACGAAACGGCCCTTCATAGAGGCGGATCAATCCTTTGTGCACGTCCTTGTAGCGAAGAACCGCGTGTAGCTTTGCCAACACTTGATCCCCTACTTGGAACTCCACGTGCCGCCGCTTCTTGTCGGCCCATTTCTTCATGCGCTTTGATGCCTTGTGTAGACACGCCCTTGCCAAGTCGGCTTGCTCTTCCCAATCCTTGGTGAATTTGTATGCGGGCGGACTACTCCCCCGATAACCCGAAGCAATAGCGCTAGGGGTATTCGGTTGTTGCCCAGTCGCGATCTCGAACGGGCTTTGGCCGGTTGATTCACTTCGCTGCAGGTTATAGGAGAATTGTGCTACGTCTATCAACTTGGCCCAGTTCGCTTGTGTTGTACTCACGTAGTGCCGAAGATAAATCTCCAAGAGTGCATTGACCCGCTCCGTCTGGCCGTCAGTTTGGGGATGCAAACTTGTTGACATGTTCAGCTTCGACCCCAGCAGCTTGAATAACTCGGACCAGAAACGCCCCGTGAATCGAGGATCACGATCGCTCACGATCGTTTGTGGTACGCTCCAGTACTTGACCACGTGCTTCATGAACAGCTTAGCCGCCTCTTCAGCCGGGCAATCTTTAGTTGCTAGCACGAAAGTCGCATACTTGGAGAATCTATCCACCACGACCATGAGAGTCCGACACCCTTTGGACTTTGGCAAGTTAACAATAAAGTCCATGGAGACACTCTCCCATGGACGAGTTGGAACGGGAAGCGGCTCCAACAACCCCGGCGACGACCGTTGTTCCAACTTGTCTTGTTGGCATACCAAGCAAGTCTTCACATACGCCTCCACGTCGTCGCACATTCGAGGCCAGAAATACCTATCTTCGACGAGGGCCAATGTGCGGTGGATCCCTGGATGACCCGCCCACTTCGAGTCGTGGCACTCGCGCAAGATCTCCTTCCTTAGCTTCCCATGAAAAGGCACATATAAACGCCTTCCCTTGGTGTAAAGGAGCTCGTCCTCACACCAAAATTGTCGGTCTTGCCCTCCTTAGCATACCCGATGAGGGCTTGGGCTCTTGGATCATGCTTTAGCCCATCCCTTATGCGGTCGACCCAAGTACAACTCGGTCGACTTATTGAGCTACTCATGAGCTCCATCTTCCGACTTAGCGCGTCCGCCACGGAGTTGGCCTTCCCCGGCTTGTACTCCATTGTGTAGTTGAACTCCGCCAAGAAGTCTTGCCAACAAGCTTGCTTCGGACTCAGCTTCTTTTGGGTTTGAAAGTAGCTCGTGGCCATGTTGTCCGTCCTCACGACGAACTTGGATCCTAGGAGATAATGCCTCCATGTTCGAAGGCAATGAACCACCGCGGTCATCTCCTTCTCTTGAACGGTATACCGTCGCTCAGTATCGTTCAACTTCCGGGATTCATATGCTACCGGATGGCCTTCCTGCATCCAATAGCATAATCCGAGGCGTCAGTTTCTACCTCGTAAGGTTTGGTGTGGTCGGGCAACACCAACACCGGTTCCTCGGTCATGGCCTTCTTCAATCGATCGAACGCTTTTTGGCATCGATCCGTCCATTCCCACGACTTCTCCTTCTTTAGTAGATCCGTGAGCGGGACGGTGATGCTCGAATAGTTCCGGATGAAGCGCCGATAGTAGTTGGTGAGGCCCAAGAACGACCTCAACCCTGTCACCTTTGTTGGCGGCTCCTATTCGACGATCGATTGGATTTTGGCCTTGTCCATCCGCACTCGTCCACCCTCGACGATGTGCCCCAAGAACGGAACTTCCTCTTGGGCGAAGGCACACTTCTCGCGCTTGACATATAGTTCGTTCTTGCGCAAGACTTGGAAGACTTGCTTTAAATGCTCGACATGCTCTTCCAACGTCCGGCTATAGACTACAATATCATCTAGGTAAACCACTACAAATCGATCTAAGAAAGGGTGGAGTACCTTGTTCATCATCGTGCAGAAAGTGGCCGGAGCGTTGGTCAAGCCGAATGGCATCACGAGGAACTCGTAGGATCCATACCGCGTCACACATGCGGTCTTCGGCTCGTCCCCTTCAGCAATCCGAACTTGATAGTAGCCCGATCGAAGATCTAGCTTGGAAAACCACTTAGCTCCTCCAAGTTGGTCGAAGAGATCCGCAATGAGCGGGATCGGGTACTTGTTCTTCACGGTCAATTTGTTCAGCGCCCGATAGTCAATGCACATCCGGAGTGATCCATCGTGCTTCTTTTGGAATAGGATTGGCGCACCGAACGGACTTTTTGACGGCCGAATGTACCCCGCATCGAGCAGCTCCTTGAGTTGCCTCCTCAACTCTTCTAACTCGGGGGGCGCCATGCGATATGGCGCCATAGCGGGCGGTCGAGCGTCAGGCACCAGCTCGATCCGATGATCCACCTCTCTCTTGGGTGGTAGTTTCTTTGGCAACTCGGAGGGCATCACGTCTTTGAACGAGTCGAGGGCTTGGGTCACCTCCGGCGGAATTTCCTTCCCAACGCCCTCCTCGTCCTCCCCGTCTTCAAGGCCGCTAGGAAGGTCTCCTCTCCCTTCCTAACCCCTTTAGTGAGTTGCATAGCCGATATCATCTTTTGATTCCGATCCGATTCACGGTGGACCGGAATCACGCATTGACAACGTTTGTCCAATACGCATATGCATTCGGCGAAGGGCAGGATAACAGCATGGATTTTATCTAGGAATTTAATCCCAATGACAAAGTCATAGTCGTCAAGGGAAATTACCTCTAGTGTTTCCTTGCTTTTCCATTGCCCCAGTTGTAACTCCACATCCCTTGCGACACCGATTGCAGGGATCTCCTTGGAGTTTACCGTTTTGAGCCAACCGGCTCCCCTCTCAACTCGTAGGTTGAGTTTCTTGGCGACTTGTTCCGAGATGAAGAGGTCGGAAGCTCCCGTGTCCACGAGCGCACTCATCGTGGATTCTCCGATCCTCAAGTCCGCAAACATGAGCCCCTTGGACTCCTTTTCCTTCTTCGATTTGATCGAGCTAAGGAGGCGCAGGGGAACCCAACCGCGATTCCTCCTTTGGCTCATCTTCTTTGCACAAGGCGGCCAACTTGGCCTTGTTCGGGCAATCCCGAGCCATATGTGGACCATCACAAAAGAAGCACTTATAAGAGCGTACCTTCCTTTGTCCTCCTCCGCTCGACTCAGCATGAGTTTTGTGAGCGTTGGCCGGTGGTCTTCCTCCAGTCGGGCGGTTGAATCTCCCCTGATCTCCCCCACCAGTGGCCTTGTCCCTTGGACGATTGTTCGATCGAGACGTGGAAGGCGCCTTATATTCCACGAGTGACTCAGCTACGGTCATGGCCGTAGTGAGGTCTGCCACGTTGTACCGCTTCAATTCTTGCTTTGTCCATGACTTGAGACCGCTCATGAGCTGGTGGAACGCTTCGACTTCATTCATCGAGGGGATTTGGAGTAGCAACTCCGAGAACCGTTTGATGTAGTCGCGCACTCCACCCTTTTGCTCGAGACGTTTCAGCTCGTCGCGAGCTTCCTCTTCCGCATAAGCGGGAAAGTAGTTTCGCCGAAACTCTTCGACGAATCCATTCCATGTTGTGATAGGATTCCCACACCTATCATCCGTACGACGACGCCACCACAACAATGCACTATCAACTAAATACATCGAAGCCGTGTTTACCCGTGTTTGGTTGTCGTGGATTCCCATGGCTTTGAAGTATCTCTCCATATACCAAAGGAAGTTGTCCACATCTTTGGCCACCCGCGAGCCTTTGAACTCTTTTGGCTTCGGCGTGTCCACTCGTGGACCTTGCACGGTGATCACCCCGTTCACACGTGCATTTTCCGTCTCGGCGAGCTTCCCCTTGAGCTCGTCAATCTCCGCGTGCATGGCCGCCATCATGGTCTCCAAGGGCTCGTACCGTTGGGCGAGTTCCTCCCGCAAGGTCCCCAGCAACTCATGTCGGAGCTCTCCCATGCTGGTTTTAAGCTCTTGGACCTCAGCAACAAGCTCCTCCCTTCCAGCGTCTACTCCATCCACGGTCTGGGTCAGGTCATCGACCGATCCTTGGACATCGGTGACGAACAACTCCAGCTTCGTCACGCGATGCACAAGATCCCCCATCGGATCCCTTGAACTCAAGTTCCCACGGCTCTTCTTTCCCTTGGCAGCACCTTTGTCGGCGTTCCGCCCACGATCAACGCAATCACCACCCATGACCAGCGCCTCATCGGATCGTGGATCAACCATTGTGCTTGCGCTTGGAAGAACCTAGCTCTGATACCACTTGTCACGGGCTTATCGATCTCGCATTTCCTTTGCCCGTGCGGCCTTAGGAATTTCTTCCCAAGTCAGCCTTCCTCACACTCACTCACAAGGATTGTAGAGAGAGAAACTCTTTCTAGAGAGAGAAGCTCTGGATTTTGTATTACTTGTGAATGAGATGCTTTACAAGGGAGGAGAGGACCCCTTTATATACAAGTACAAGACAAACCGTATCCGTAGATCTCCCCTAGATCTAACGGTGGAGATTGGATCTCCTCAACTACCATCTACCCATATTAATTCCTGGCTACCATCTATCAGCTACTCGCATTTATATTGTATGCGTACAAATACCGTATAAATACCGTATACCCCAGGAGTATTCTAGAAGACTCGAGAATACTTCAAGTCCCGAGGTCTAAGCCGAGGGTCGTTTGGGTCACGGCCTTTGTTTAGAACCCTCTTTGATCGGGCTTTCGTTTGGGCCGTGACACATATCTCACGGTAGCAGAGTATATTAAACATCCCATGCGTTATAGAAAAGAAGAGGACAAGTCATTGTCTCTCCTTCCCCGTAAAATTCCTTGAAATTGACCGAAAGGGATTGAAGAAATTGCCTGAGAAACTTCTCAAAAGTTCCAACTCTATGAGTCATATCTTTAATCGGGTTTCATACGGCATCGATCAATCAACGCGTTACAACCCATAATGCCAAAGAGGGTGCACCTAAGGATCTCCGTCTCGGGCAAACAACCTGAGTAAAGGCCAACCGGTATCATCGACCAAGACAGCATCGTACAATTAGCGTCAACCAAGCAAACCACTTAATTTAATCTGGCACTTCTATTTTACGTTTTGTCAGTAATGAAAAGCGATGTAATTTCTGCATGAATCACACTGGATTAGTCCACTTTTGCGTGTGCAACTTTGATCCATGTAATAGAAGAATGGAGAGCCCTCGTACGACATGCAACTTCGGCACACGCATGCAAAGCTTTTTCCTCAGGGGCATCGTATAGAATAAGAAATCTCTCTACTGTTTTGTTCAATTTTGTTTTTTATTCGGAAGAGAACAATATTAATTCCATAGAATCAATCTGGTCGGCTAGAGATTGTCGGAGAATTGACTAGAAAGGGCAGCGACAAAATACTATGTTGACTTGCTTGTCGCTGCATTTACTTTGGAACGTCAAGTTTGGGATTCCCACGGTCGACATATTTGAAATGTAAACGAATCTTCCAAGCTTCGAAGTCAAATGAAGACTTGGACTGGTGGCTTGAATTTTACGAAAGCAGTAAACTAAGCCAGTATATTTGTAGAGTATATGTCTCGAGCGGGAACTACAAAAAAAATCCTAAACCTATTATATTTGTGGCAATTAAGTCTTAAACTTTTTTTAGGGTCAATTCAATTTTGAATCTTTTGCATTTGTGCCAATTTAGTTTATTTGGCTATTTTAATTGGCTGACATCGATGTGGATAATTTTTAAAATAATATATATTTTTATTTTTCCCTTTCCTTCTCTCTCTCTCTCTCTCTCTCTCTCTCTCTCTCCTTCTTCCTTCTTCTTGTAGCCGATCACCACCTTTGGCTGAAGATCAGCCAGAGGAAGGAGGCGGAAAAAAAGGAAAAAAAGAAAAGAAAAAAACTTAATAAAAATTCGAAAAAAATATGATTAAGAAATTATTCACGCCAGTATTGACCGGCTAAATTGGCTGGATGGACTAAATTGACATAGATGTGAAAGGTTTAAGACTTAATTGACAAAAAAAAAGTTAAGGTCTGAATTAGCATAATTATAATAGATTTATAACTTTTTTGGTAATTTTCTCTATCTTAAGTTTGAACCACTAAAGAAAATATGATGCAAACTGGTTTCCTAGTTCGAGTAAATTTGCTTATTTGAGTGCATTTTTAGTTTAAATGATTTTATAATTTAAGTAGCTTTTCTAAAAAGGGTTTCCTATTTGTGACATTATTTATGGAAAAGATGGACCTCTACTTGGTTAATGCATGCTAAAGAAAACAAGAAGAGGGTTATTTATTTTTGTGAGTTTTCTAGGTGAATTCTCTGCGAGAGATTATGACATAACATGGTTTGTTTTAGTGGTCAAAAAATTAATTTGAGGTGAGCTTTTGAGATAGTGGACTTGGATTGGCTGATAGAAGCTTTTGGCAAAGAACATGTAAAAAAAACCAATATGATATGTTTGATTCATGAAAAGAAATAAGGTAAGAATCGAATAACCAACCATGAGAATAGAAAATGTAGGAATAGAAAAAAATAATAATAATAACTGCCAGTAGTTTGGTTTGTAGAATGGCATACGATTTCAAGACCATCCTATCGTTTCGATGATAGTTTCTTTTTTTGGTCAGTTTCGATGATAGTTAATTAAAGCTCAATTTGTTTTATAGTCGTGGTTTTAAAAACCATAAATGAAAAATCTGACAATTTATAAATGATTATTAAATTTTAATGTATAATAGTAAATGGCTAGTATAGTAGTAAGAAAGCTAGTATAATCATTATATTTACACCAATAATAATTATGTAAGGATATAACAGTGGAGAAGATAAAAGATCTAATCGTTATTATAATTCAATAATTATATTATCAGTGGTCTAATTACATTATAGTTGTTATTTAATTATTATAATTAGAGCACATATGATTTTGGTACTACATGAATATCTACACTTAATTTGATTACAATTTATTATATCATAGTATATGTATTTTCTAGCAATTGCTGTATAATCTAGTAATACATCATCTAATTATTGTGATATCTACGATTTATTATTTAATTGAAATATTGCAGTTATTATCTCATAATTAGCTAATGATATTAAAATCTCCGCTTAGTTATGATATATAAATAGGGATCAACAATTATGATGTTGTATTTTTAAAAAAGTGTGCATTTGAATTTTAAAAAATCGATTTCATTTAGAATTTAAAATCTTCCCGATTGAACGGACCTCATTATCCATGCCAGTTAGCATGGTTGGTAGCATTTAATGTGAAAAAGTACCCATCAAATTAAAAAGATAAACATAAAAATAACCTAACTTTGAAAAATCTCAAGTACAAGATTTCATTCCCGACTAGAAAGTGGAGAATTGACACGGAGGGTCTCTCTTTACCACTTAGTCCAACACTTGGAATAGAACATCTAAATACTGAAACAAGAAAAAGAAAAAATTATACATGAGAAAGTTTTTCCAATTCTACCATAATTTTCCTTGTCGATTATTGATTTAATTGCTAGGAAAATATCACCATGGCGTTTTTCACCCCAAAGTCCGTCAAATATATAGACTTTAACTATATAAGTACCTTTGTCAATGCCATGATAACCTCAAAACAGGAAAAGAAAAGGCAAGACACTAGCAAACTATGACAATTAGTGTGGATGAAAATTTTAGGCTTAATCGAAAAGAATTCAAACTCTAAATGAAATCGGACTTTTAAAATTTTAAAATGTACACTTTCTAAAAACAGGGCATCGTAATTGTTGATCCCCATCTATTTGCAAGTAAAAAGAGTGCCAAGTTTTGATAAATTTTGATCAGGCAGGGGTAATTAATGAGTGGACGGCTTGCTATGAGTCAAGCTTGAGCGGCGCTCTTACATAAGAAAGTCCAACCCGCGCGACTTTAGTTAGCTCGGTCCTACCATATATAAAATTGTGATGGATTATTTCATTATTTTCAATTATATTTGATTGGGAAAGTGGTTTTGAGGATAGAATCATGATAGACGTGGACCAAAGGCTTAGTCGGTGGAAAGCTGCTCAGAACTTGCGATTGAAGTTACCAACAGAGTGAAGCACAAGTTATTACTTTTGACGAATTAATCCCTCACATTGCATCGCATCGCATCAAGGTCGCCGAGTTTCTTCAATTAAAGAGGTCTATAACCGCGTCACGTTTTTCTTTGTTTTCACACGTATACTTGTAAGCCTGCAGTTTGATAGAGAAGTGCATTTAGCTTTACACGGATGGTGACGATGTTTCTTCAATTAAAGAGGTCTATAACCGCGTCACGTTTTTCTTTGTTTTCACACGTATACTTATAGGCCTATAGTTTGATAGAGAAGTCCATTCAGCTGTACACAGATGGTGATGAAACTACCCACAACCTAGAAATTCATGCAGGGATCGCCGGATCACCACATATGGGTATCGTCTTTCTGTACTTGAACTTTTGAGTTATCTTCTTGATATCATAGCAAGAATATCTTTTGGGAAGAATGGTGTTAGTAGCTTGTAGAAATTCTACGATCTTTTAGGCCATAGCTAAGTGCCTTCTACTCCACTTATGAATTATAAATACCAATTTAGTCATAAACTTTTTATTAGTATCAATTTAATCATAAACCTTTTGACTTAGTGCCAATTCAGTCCTTTAAGCTAATTTTGGCCAGATTTTGTTGATGTGAATGCCGATCAATGTCGATCGGCTTACACAGCACCGCGTAGTACTTGTTGTGGATATTTTATTTTATTTTAAAAATTTTAAATTCTTAAATTTTTAAATTTTTTTTTTAAATTTTTAAATTTTTAAAATTTACTTTTTTTAATTTTTGCCTTTCTTCTTCCTTTTGCCTATGATCGGCCACCAGCCACAAGCAAAGGCCGGCAACCGCCCATGGCAGGGCGAGTTGGCCTTGCCTAGGCAAGTATCGCCATTGTTTGCCACAAGTAAGGCCTGGTCGGGCGAGGGTTGGCCTTGCCATTAGCCTAGGTGAGACTAACCCTCATCAGGCCCCACTTAGGTGATAGTGAGCCTTGGTGAGGGCTCCCCTCACCCTACCATGGCCGGCCACTAGCAAAAGGAAGAAGAAAAGACAAAAAGGAAAAAAAAAAAAAAAAAAGAAGGTTAGAAAAAATAATTAAATTTTGAAAAAAGTCTTAAAATATTAATAAAATTTGTTTACGTCACTATCAGTGGTGCCACATAAGTCAGCCAACATTCACATAAGCAAAATCTAGCTAAAATTAACCAGACTGATTGAATTGGTACTAAATCAAAAAGTTTAGGATTATATTAGTATCAATGCAATATTCTTATGACTTTTTTGACACTTTTCCTCAAAAAGTTTATCAAGTTAAAGTAATAAAACATGGTCTAATATAAGAAGAAACAAAGTAAACTTCATAAAATTACTTGTTAATAATTTCATGTTAACTTCAAAATGGAATTTGGGATCTTTTGGATATGGACTTCATAGAATTGTTTCATCTAGGACCTCTTCCGTTCCATTTTGATAAAATTTGTTTCTCACATAGATAGATGTGACTACTTTCTAAAATCTCTTAAAATGAATTCATAAGTCATTGATTTTGAGAAATCATATGCCGGTAGTAGTACATTAAGTAGCAAGATTGCAGGTTATTACTATTCATCCTTTGGAAGGATGATGCAAGAGAGTACAACTAGATGAAGTACAATAACCCAACATGAACATAAGAGCCAGAAGAAGACAATCTTGAAAGTAAATACTGTCGAGCTAAACTAGCTCAAGCATCCCCACATACAATCTAGATTGCGGGGACACATAACAAATACACAAAGCTTTTCTAATCAAACCCTGCATGGTTCTCTATGCATCATTGCTCTCTCCAAAAGGAAAACTAGCAGAAACTATTGGAGTGCTTGATGCAGTTGAGAATGTTTGTAGTTCCATCTCCGCTTTGTCATCATTTATAGGCTCATCCGGTGGGTAAATGAGTGGTTTTGGAGGCATATGAATATTAGCAATATCACCTTCAAGCATTTCTAAGACTTTGTTTATTGAAGGCCGATGATTAGGGTTTAACTGTATACACCAAAGAGCAACCATTATCATCTTTTTTATCACATTCCTTTCCTCTCCCACCATTTCAACACTTTCTTCTTCATTTACTTGGTTGTACACCCATAACGGAAAATATAATTGGCTTGAATGTTCTGCATTTGCATTTATATTTCTCCTTCTACCTGCCATTTCCATGAGCAACATTCCAAAGCTATAGACGTCTGCTTTATAAGATACACCACCAATGTTCTTGTAGAACAACTCAGGTGCCATATATCCTAGCGTCCCTCTTGCAGCAGTCAATGAGACTATGCTATAATCAGTGGGATAGAGTTTCGCAAGTCCAAAGTCAGAAACTTTTGAAGTGAAATTTTTGTCTAAAAGAATGTTGTGAGGCTTGATATCAAAGTGTAATATTTGCATGTCACACCCACGATGTAAGTATTCAATTCCCCTTGCCACCCCAAGAGCAGTCTCATATACTTTCCCATAATCAAGAAACTTATTAACCTTCTCGGTGAAAATGTGCTTATCCAAAGATCCATTTGGCATAAGATCATATACGAGAGCTTGTTTCGAGCCTTCAAAGCAAAAACCGATGAGTTGCACTATATTAACATGGTGAATTCTTCCAATAGTAGCCACTTCGCTAATAAAATCTTGGCTATGGGCCTTGGACTGCTTCAAAATCTTGATGGCCACTTCGTTGCCGCTTCTAAGCTTTCCTTTGTAAACAAAGCCATATCCCCCTTCACCTAATTTGTGCTTAAAATTTCTGGTGATCTTCTTAATATTTGAATAAGAGTACCTATGGGCAAAAAGTTGTTATGAGCTTGCAAAAATTCTTCGATGTTCTTGTCCATTGCTAAGTGCCTTCTTTTGTACTTGTAGATAAGAAATATCGCCACAAATGGCGTACCGATTACGAACTTCGCTATACAAAAAAGCACTAAAGAAAATTTTGATAGGTTAGAATAATTTTTTTAACATAATTACTGTAAGAATAAATAATTGTGGCTTACCTAATAGTATTATAAAATCCCAAGTAGTCCAAAATGCAATATCATCGAGGACACCTGCGGAAGGAATGAATGTTATGAAAAGGAATTGAAAGAAAACAAGTTTGGAAAGCAAAAGTCACGAGGAAACGGAATAGTAGCAGGCTACTCTGTACAAGTTGAATTTTGTCCAAATGAAGATGGGAAGTGGGATGCGTACTTTTGCAGATAAATGGAAATATTAAGTTTCATTTTTCACGTGGATTATGGATGATAAAAATCTCCTTTTGCTTTATTTTTGGTCAACAAATCTAGAGAAATATTGCTTTTCATTTTTAATGAATAATTTTGTTCCTCCGATCGATACATGACCACAACTTTTTAAGGATTGTCGACAAGTGTCTATTGGATTATTAAATAAGTGACTGATTAAAGAACTAATTAAGAGAATTAAAAAAACGTAAATTCTATGTCAACAAAAAACTAGTCATGTGGTTAGTCACACGAGAATCCGTTTTTTTCTTCCTCTTTTATTTTTATTTTTATTTTTTAACGGTGGGAGATTTAGCCCTTTTGTGCAACGAAATTATAATCTAAACACATGTATCCATTGACGAACACTATCATGTATAGTTTGTCATAATTTTCTCCAATATTAGATATTCCTTTCATTTTCCAATTTCGAAGAGAAAGTAGCAAGAGAAAGAGTGTACTGAATAAATAAATAAATAAATAAATAAATAAATAAAATAGACAGGATCATGCAAAATTACGGTGAAATTTCATTGCCGATAGGTACTTACTGCCATGGTAGAACTTGTATCTGCAAACGTCAACTCCGATGGAGCTAAACGCTAAGCGACGGGAATAAAATTACCTGTCAAAATGAAAGCGGCCATACAAATCAAAGTAGCAAAAGGAAGTACTCTTCCATGAAGATAGACTGCCGTAGCTGAAAACAAATCCATCGGCCATGATGCTATGGATTAGCTCATAGTTGTAGGAGCTACTGTTAATGTGTTCTTGAAGCCCAAAATAATCTGTCCATGTCCATCTGCTAATGTTGCAAAAATCCCTAACATCCGATGCATTTGGATTGAGCAAAGCATACAAGTTCCAATTTGATGATGTGTTGAAAGAGTATGACCCTTTGATGCATGGACCCAAAGCGATGTAGAATGGAGAACTAACCGGCTTTGAACAGTTCACAATGATCAATATACTTCGATTGTAGAGTTGGTTGTGTAACAATGAATGATGAGGGAGAGACGAGCAGTTATCCTTTTGTAGCCCGTCATCGATGAATCTGATTTAGCGAATGGAATAATTGATAGATTGCACATAGTGTCGACCATTCACAAGTCAGGTCATATATAACTCCATCTGGGTTATTTGTCAGTCGAAACAGGTGGCTTATATTGTGAATGTCATCACAGGATGAAACACTCCATCAATTACCCAGCTCGACATTACTAGTCATTCCTAGAAATAGAACAAGAAAGAGCAGCAACACTTGATAGATATGCGTGGAGCCGAGAGGACCGATCATGTCTCTTTTGGTCTTTGGGTGAAGATGTTTGGTGTGCGAGGAGGAGAGGCGCAACTTAAAAAGCTTGAAGAGAGATGGGACGATCCTTGTTTGATTGGAGACTAAGCGGCCTTGTCCCGTGGAAAAGTCCAAGTCTGTCAACTTGGCGAATGGATGCCAGTCAAGAAATTAAAGGGGTGGACCCAAACCGTGGTTCCATTACCATTATTAGAGGAACGGTCGGTGGCCATCGCTATTTGAGACCCCTTTTAGTCAGGGATACATACAGTGCATCTAGAAAATTTACACCCACAAAGAATTCGCAGGATCCTTACCATTTTTTTTGTTTTTTTTGTCTTTCTTTATCCACTTTTAATCGCCGCCGTTCTTCCAATGTCTCCGCGTGATAAATGGGTGCCCACCAACATCCCATCACCAAATATAATATAATATATATATATATATATATATATATATATATATATATATATATATATCTCTCTCTCTCTCTCTCTTCCCCTCCCCATCACTTGGCTTCTGATGCACAAACAAATTCATATCTCCTTAATTTCTACTTCGTTTGTTTCCTCGTCCCTTCTTCTTCCATCTTCTTTCTTCTGCCCCGGGTCACGATCAAATGAAAAATTGATGTATAGTTTTAGAGGCAAAAGATCAAAAATAAAAACTAGCTTGCCTCAAAACCACTACTGCTCCTTCTTATTTGAACCTTTTCTGTTTGGTCGTCGGCACTTAATCACTTTATATGTACTCCATACTTGCTGTGAACTTCAAACATAATTCAATTATTTACATGGTCCAATCATTTCATGTAAATATATATATATATATATATATATATATAAGGAGACGCGGACCCCTGAAATGTCATAACTTGGCAAAAAGGGACACTTAAGTGTCAAAATCGGAACAAAATGAATCACTTGAGTGCCAATCAGGCCAAAATTCGACCAAAATGCTGACATGTCAATTTTTTCGGCAAAGCATGTGCAAAAAGGCGTCATTTTGGGTTGACGTGGTAAAAAAATAATACAAAAATTAATTAAATTAAATTTAGTTAAAATATATAAAAATAATAATTTTAATATTAAAAAACTTTTTTTTTAAAAAAAAAAGGAAAAGTGGGGGAGGCGGCTAAGGGCTCGCCTCCCGCCCCCCACCGCCGCCTCCCCCGTCGCCGCCGAAAGGGCCGGCAATGGCAGGTTGAGGGTCGACCAGGGGTCATTGGGCCCTAGCCGGGGGCCGGCGACCTCGGCCGATTGGCGGCGAGGGCGAGGGTCGCGGCCCTCGCCCGGATTTGTGGCGAGTGGTGAGGGGTTGCAGCCCTTGCCCAAATTCGACGAGGGTTGCCGACCCTCGCCGACGGCCCTCGCCGGATCCGGGGCGAGGGCTCGCGAGCCATCGCCGCCGGTCGACCGGGGTCACCGGCCCTTGGCCAACGCCCGGTGAGCCCGACCAACCCTCCCCCACCGTTGCCGGGAAGGGGCGCGGTGGAGAGGTAGCGGCCGTGGCCGAGGGTTGAGCCCTCAACCGCCTCCCCCCCCGCCCCCAATTTCCTTTTTTTTATAATTTGTTAATATTAAAATTATTGTTTTTAAATATTTTAACTAAATTTAATTTTAAATTAAATTTATTTAATTTTTATATTATTTTTTACCACGTTAGCCCAAAATGACGCCGTTTTTTGCATTATTTGATCATATTATCGTGCAAAACAGTGTCGTTTTGCACTTGCTTCGTCGGAAAATTAACACGTCAGCGTTTTGACCGAACTTTGGCCGAGTGGCACTTAAGTGATCCGTTATTCTTGAATGTAGCACTTAAGTGTATTTTTGTAAGTTATGACGCTTAAGTGTCCATTTATGCCAAGTTATGACACTTGAAGCATTCTTATCTCTATATACAAGAGATGTATCCCATTTGATACAATGCACAAGAATTTGAAGCAATAATGGGTCCTCCTAATGACTTTCTAAATCACATCGTCTTTATATTTTCTTTATTAAAAGTTTTGTCACTAATGGTGACAGGACAGACACGAGATTCTCAGCTAGAATTAGAAGGGACAAATACTTTAGTTATTGTTGAAGACAAAAGTAACCCCCATAGCTTTGGATTAAATATTAGCGTGTAATATTGGTGCAATCTCTTCACACTAGTGACATCTCTCTTTTGATTTGCCCTTCTAATTAACTCTAACTAATTCATTAAAAATTAAATATAGATATGCAAGAAAACTTTGATTTGGCTATGAAAATAGATTAGCGGTGTGAGGTTGATTAAGTTGCTAGCTAAGAAGAATCGTCGTCGTGTTTTGCGCAAAAAGGAGAGTTCAAAAGTGAGAAAATATGAAGAATCTATAGACTTGCCTTTTGGAAGCTATAAGGAAACATGCTTTCGGGTGGCCTCTTTACTTTATTGAATTTTGCGCAAAAGAGAGTTTGAAGGTAAGAAAACTTGAAGAAGACGGAAGCCCATGAGAAACTTCTCGCGTTCAGATTGAATAAGTTGCAAGACATTTATCGTGTCTTACACGGCCATTGACTTTGAACTAAGAAAAGGGTGTAGCATTGAAACTTCTCGCGTTCAGATTGAATAAGTTGCAAGACATTTGTCGTGTCTTACGGCCGTTGATTTTGAACTAAGAAAAGGGTATAACAATGACAAAATCGCCATAGCGCGTTATTTCCATGACACTTGTTTTTTTTTTTTTTTTTTTTTTTGGCCAGATTTCCATGACACTTGTTAAAAATGCTGAAAATAGCAACTATCATTTTGTAAAAGATACATGTAAATTGAACAGGAAAAAAAAAAGCATTTTATATATATTCCTACTAGCACATAAATATTACCTTAATCGAATGGCTATTTTGTCATTCTCAAAAGATATTTAAAAATCTGATGAATACGTTCTGAGAATCTTTTTAATATCTACCACTTGAAACTGTAATGATAAACTAACTATTCACCTAAAAGATAGTTAAAGCGAGGTCATATTACCCTTTGTGAGTCTTGAACATCTCTTTGATGCTTTGAGGCATGGTACTCCGAGTGGCAAATCTGTTGCAAATGCGATTGTACTTCTTGTTGGCTTTACAGTGATTTACCAACAATAGACAGATGTTTATCACGACTTGATGAGTCTTTATCACTGGAAGCATCGTGCCCGTGACACAGTGGGCAACCCACTGAATCTCGTCTGTTCGATCTGAATACCCGGTAAATAATCAGTGGGGTTCGGTGGGCAACTCAGGTCAGCCGGAGTCAACCATTTCAATGGTTACAATCAAGCGAGAACTGCTTCACAAAGCCATGTTGAACCCAACGAATATTCAGGTTCAGGATCTCGAAAAGAATGTCGGTCGATTCTTAATTGCACTCTTTGGGCTCTTAAATCTTTAGCCTATCGATAGTGATCGTGATTTAAATCTATTCGAGCGTCAAAAACATATGAGAAATCATTGCAGATAAGGAGGAGAATTCTTTCCATTATTTCTACCCAAAAGAGCAACGAAAATGTTGCTTCATTCAGGTTTTTCAACTTCAAGAACTTGCTTGCACTAGCAAAGGACATGCAATTCCGTGAAGCCCATGATGACGCGAATGATTTTAGACATCCTCTGATTCATCAAGACCACAACAAATAGAGGAGACGACATCGCCCGTAGATAAATTGTTTTGTAGCCCCTGCATCGTTCCCGTGTTCAGGGATCTCATGTCCATGACCACCACTGTAGACTTTGAGGATGTTATGCTAGTTCTCTCCGTAATTGGACCGCGTGACCACGCCAATCGACGTGAAGAGGATATTGAAAAATGATGAGGAAGGAACTCATCTCGTACGTGGTTCCGTCCACCTCGTCCCAGATCCAAAATTGCGACGGACCATAACGAAACGAAACAAGGTAAAAAGTATGGGGAGATGCGGATCCCGTAAACTGATGCGTTTTCCTCGAAACCCTTCCCATCTAATAAGGCCACGCTACTATCTAATAAGCAATAATCCGCACGAGCTCGCCTTAAGATTTGTATTAAACATCAAATGTCACATACAAGCCACTCATTAGGTTAGTTTGTGACCATTGTTTATCGTTTCACTGGTTTCACTGGACATATCGTTTTATCATCTTTAGATAAATTCTCGAGTGGTCTTTGTAAAGACATTTTTTCCTCATGGCTCACTGGCAAACTGAAAATTTTTATGGATATTATTGAACAGTCAGGCCAAGAGATGACAGAAAAAATAACTATCACCCTGTTATATACGAGGTGTTATTCTACTAACGGTCGTGTAGGATTTGTTAAAAAAAAGACCACACGGCATTTCTGCCTCTTAAAACTTACAAGCCAAGCGGAAAGATTTTTTTTTTTTTTTTTTTGGTCGAAAGAGATATTTATATTCCATCTAGGTAAACTGAACGTTCATCGATGGATTACAATCTAAACATAAGATATCCCATAGGGGTTGAGGGGGAAAATTTACCCAATTTTGAGGAAGCCTTTTCGCCTTATGAGAACGAGCAAGCCAATCCGCCGCTTTGTTAGCCTCCCGTGGACAGTATGCAACCTTAACAGTGGAGCAATTGGACAATTCGGCTAGGCTGTTTTGTATTTGGTCTTGTAAGTCCCAGGGGATGTCGGCCCGGCCCAGAAGACACTCAGCAACCCGCAAGCTGTCGGTTTCACACGTCCACAAGTCTTCAAAGTCTTCAGAGTTGTTCACGTGCGTGTACTTGAAAGACTTCGCAAACCTCAAGCCGTGAAGAACAACTTCGGCTTCCCCTTGAAGAGATGAGGAAACCCTAGCTTCTACCACATAGCCCCCGAGCATCAATCCGTCACTATTTCGCACGATTCCAGCAACCGAGCAGAGGAATTCGCCGGGTATCCACGCCGTGTCGACGTTTATCTTCATCTCGTTCTTTGTCGGAGGGATCCATCTCGTCGGTAAGAGGGGTTTGTCGTTCTGTTGTTTTTGCTGATTCTTCGACTTGCTACTAAACAAGTTGTGTTGATTAGCGGCCAGATCTAAGATCTCCTCCAGGTGGGGACGTCTTGCTCTGAAGATCCAAGAGTTACGTGACTTCCAGATCTGCCAGAGGAGGCCGACGAGGAATTCACGGTCTGGTAAGCCCCTGGCCGAATCGAACACCTCCAATAACCACTGATCGATGCGTCGGATGGATGTGGAGATATGTATTCCTTGCAAGTTTGGACTCTGCCATATCTGATTTGTCCATTTACAGAAAAAGAAGAGATGCTCAACCGTCTCGGCTTGTTTGTTGCAGATCGGGCATAGTGGGTCGGGGGAAATCTTCCTTATGTAGAGGTTTTCCTTTGTGGGGATTGCGTTGTGGCAGATACTCCATATAAAGGTACGTATTTTAGGAGGGACAGAGAGTCGCCAGATATTTGTCCATAGATTGCGAGGCGGTACATAGGAGCAAGAGGCTTTAGTGAGAGTCTTGCTGTGGTTCCGAAAGATTGCACGATTATAGCTGCTCTTTACTGTAAAAACTCCTTTGTCGTTGCCTGTCCATATCATCCTGTCGGGTCTGGGGTGTCTGGGCAAGGGAAGTGCAAGTATTTCGTTTGCAGTCTCCACTTCAAACAACTGATTAATTAATGCTTGGTTCCAGGTTCGGGATTCCTCATCAATCAGACTCGCTACCATGGTGCAATCAGTGTGAGTGGCTGACCCATCAATTAGTCCCTTTGATAACCATTTATCTTCATATATTCTAATTGTTTTACCATCTCCGACTAACCATTGAGTATCTGCCTTGATGGTGTCTCTTCCAAGCACAATACTCTGCCATCCCCACGAAGTGCGCCGCCTCTTCTGTGCATTCCAGAAGTCTCCATTGGGGAAGTAGATACTCTTCAACACTTGGCTCCATAATGCAGTTGGGGAAGAGTGAAGCCTCCAGGCTTGCTTGCCTAGGAGTGCCTTGTTGAAGGTAATTAAGTCCTTAAAGCCCATTCCTCCTTCATCCTTCCTGTGTTTTAATACTTCCCAGCTTTTCCAGTGAGTCCCCTTCTGTTTATCTCCTTTTTGCCACCAAAATGAGGCAATGCGTCTTTCAATTGACTTACAGATGGAGATTGGCAGCTTAAAAATTGCCATGGCATATGTTGGTATAGCCTGTACCACACTTTTTATTAGGACTTCTTTCCCTACTTTGGTGAGTAGCTTTTCCTTCCAACCTTCCAATTTTGAATTGACTCTGGCTAATATCCATGCAAAAGTATCTTTTTTGGATTGACCCCAATCTGTTGGGATTCCTAAATACTTGCCGGTTTTTTCATACACAGATACCCTCAGCTCTTGAGCCAGACGCCTCTTCAGTGGTAAGGGACAAAATTGGCTGAAATAAACTCCTGACTTGTTGAGATTAACAGATTGCTCTGTTGCATAACAGTACTGATTAAGTGTCAAATTCAGGTTCTGGCATTCTCGAAGGGTCCCATCCATGAAGAAGACAACGTCGTCTGCGAACAAGAGGTGAGTTAATGTTGGACAGTGTCTGTTGAGCTGAATACCCTTAATAGATTTATCTTGAATTGCTTTATGCATTAGCCAAGTGAGCACATTCGTAATGAGAATAAACAAGTAGGGTGACAGGGGATCTCCTTGTCTGAGACCTCTGGAAGGATGAAAAAAAGGGGTAGGTTCTCCATTAATCTTAATGCTAAATGTGACAGATGTAACACATTGCATAATAAGGGCTACCCACCTCTCAGCAAAACCCATCTTCAGCATACAATCTTTCAAAAAATCCCATTCAATCCTGTCGTATGCTTTCTGCATGTCTAGTTTTAGGACTGCCTGATGCTGTCTTTTTCTTTTAGTGGTGCGTAACTGGTGTAACACCTCCTGAACAACAAGAATGTTGTCCTGTATTTGTCGTCCTTGGACAAAGGCGCATTACTCAGGTGCTATAATTTCTGGCAGCCATATTTTTAGTCTGTTTGCAAGTATTTTTTATATGATTTTGTAACTGAAATTGCACAGGCTAATAGGTCTATACTGGCTGATGGTATCTGGGGATTTCACTTTGGGAATCAACGTTATGTATGTTTGGTTTATGGAAGGATCCAACGTACCTGTGTCGAAAAAAGACTCCACCATTTGCATCAGGTCAGTGTGTATAATGTCCCAAGCATTTTGATAAAACAACCTGTTAAAACCATCTGGCCCTGGCGCCTTCAAAGCTCCCATCTGGAAAACAACTGTCCGAATTTCTTCCATCGAAGGATTGGCTAATAAAGCTTCATTAATATTTGCATCAATAGGAGATAGGCATTGATTTAATACTGGCAAGTAGTTTCTCGGCCCTTCTGATGCATATAGATTCTGATAAAAGGCTTGAATGTGTTGTCGAATTTCCGCCGGGTTCCGACTCCATCGGTTTTCTGTCACTTGCAGCATAGTAATATGATTTCGCTGCCTACGTTGAACTGTTGTTGCATGGAAAAACCGTGTATTTTTATCACCCCATTGGAGCCATTTGATGCGTGATCTTAATCCCCAATATTGCTCCTCCTGTTTCCTCAGCTGTTCAATCTGTTGGGTAAGACATTTCGCCTCCCTTCGGCTTGTAAACTGCTGTTGTTGATTTGTTATCTCAGTTAAGGTTTGAGACAACTCTTTGATTTTGCTGGGTGCATGTGCAAATGTCTCTTTGCTCCACTTGAGTAATGCTGTTGAAGTCTTGTTGAGTTTGTTTGACAATGTGAGTTGAGAAGACATGGGTGATAGCCATATCTGTTTTATAACATCATTATACTAATCATGCTCAAGCCAAAAGGCCTCCATTTTGAAACCTCTTCTTCTTCTTTTGTAGGCCGGGTATAGATTCAGGACAAGGGGGCTATGGTCGGAGCCAATTGCCGGGAGAGCCTGGATCTCCGCTTCATGATAGGTAACTCTCCATTCCATAGTGCACAATGCCCTATCCAGTCTTTTTTTGACTAGATCCTCTCCTTCTCTGTTATTCGCCCATGTAAACGCGCACCCTTGGCTTTCAATGTCCATGAGGGATAACTCATTTAACATATCTCTAAAGGCTGAAATTCTGTGGTTATCTGCTTCTCTTTTACCGACCTTCTCCCACGCATAAAGGATTTCATTAAAGTCCCCAAAACAGATCCATGGGAGTGTACTATTCGGTTTCATGGTCTTCATATGTTTTCAAAGTTGCAACCTCTCTCCAAAATTTGTGGAGGCATGTATGAAAGTTATCTTCATTGCTTGTTTGCTTGCTGTCTCAGTACAGTGAATGTCTATAAACTTATTAGAGCTGCCAATCACCTTTACTGTTGCTTCCTTATTCCACATTAGTGCCAGTCCCCCTGCTATGCCTATGGGATTTACTAAAAAAGACTGCTGGAAATGTAGTTGTCTGCTTAGATTTTCCACCATCTGTGCTTTGTTTTTAGTTTCCATAAGGAATACTATAGTAGGCCTTTCTAGAGCAACTAGTGCTCTGAGTTCTGGATTGTCAGGGGATTGCCCAGCCCCTGACAATTCCAGCTTATGATCTTCATGGCGTCTTTGGTGGCTTATTAGGGCTAGCCACCAAAGCCCAAGTTGTGCTATCTTGCAGCAATTCCACTGGTGTTTCTGTCATTCCAGCCTCATCTATATGAATAGGAGCTTGTACTGGAACACATTTCAGTTTTTTATTTTTCTGCACTTTCATCTGTTTCCTGCTACTTTTTCCAATTTTCAGGGAGCTCTGTAGGAGAGAATCTGAGCTGGTAGTCAGCTTTCCAGAGTCTGGATAAGTCTTCTTACTCAATATGGGTGCTATCATAATTTCCTTTCCTCTGGAATTTTCATTCCTTGCTGTACTGCATGCTGCCATTCTCATTTCTGGCCGTGATTCTATGGCAGGTTGCTCAACTGGGATTGCTTCTACAGGTATGGTTTCTTCAATAATAAGATCATCCTCTACATTCCCATAAAAAGCCTCCCAGTAAGGGCTATGGATACTGGATTCAGATTTCAACCAAGATCCAAAGGGACCAATCCTGTCTTCTGCCCACGGTGAGTCTTTGTGGGGTATTACTGGACAATCTGGAGCGTGATGGCCAATTCTCCCACATGAGTAATAGTAATGAGGTAACCTTTCGTATTTAAATTCAACCCACAACCATTTACTACCTATAGCCAGAACTGCCCCAGCTTTCAGCGGGCTAGATAATTCAATATTCACTCTAACTCTTCCTCCTTTATGCACATTGCCTAGGGATTCGAGCTGTATTTCTCGGACTTGGCCGAGTTTTCCCCCCAACTCACGGTACACCGATTCAATCCTCCACCCCGGGGGAATACCACTGATTCGAACCCAGAATTCTGCTCTTGAGAAATCGTAACAATGTTCGGGAGTCTCAGGCTCGCACTGCTTAAGTACCAACAGATTGTTAGAGTAGCACCAAGGTGAGGCTTTTAAAACTCTCTCCTTATCCTCCACTGATTGAAAGACGAAAGTGAACAGCCCGAGTTCCTTCTGCTGGCATACAACTGTTTCTGATTTCCATGATTTCTTCATAGTAGTGAAAAAAGCAGGAAGGTTGACATTAGGTCTAGAATAAAGTTTACCCATAAGAGTTCTATTACATTCATCTTTTTTTTTTTTTTTTTTTGAGGTGGGATGACAAGACTAACTTCCACCACGTCTTCTTCAGACCACAGATGTCCGAGGCGTCTGCATAATGCTGCCACCCTCAACTCATTTTCTACTTTCCCATCCATACTAGCTACAGAGACAGTAAAAGAAAAAACCAGAAAGAAAAAGGAGCTACGGCAACAGGATCGGTAAGTCACTGTATTTGCCTTTAACTTTGGTCATCCTGTACCCATCCCAGAATACATACTAAAAAACCCCAACTTACAGGTATGAGGCGCTATTTCTTCATATCAGCCGAAAGAAATCCAAAACAAGCAATCTGGGAAGAAACCCGAATGATGCTACCCACCACCAGATCTGTACTCTGCGACCCAGATGAAGAGAGGATCCATTAGAGTACCCAAGCTACTGTTTCATTGAAGAGGAGAATTAGGGCAAGTCTAGTTTCTGAGTTGCGAGAAGTGTAGGGATGGATTTTTGTGGTTTTAAACAGAGCATCCACGAGGTTAAAGGAGATGGAAAAGGAGAAGAGGGTCCATCGTGAGAAGAAATTTGTAAGCTAGGGTTTACGAAAAGAGGCTAGGGTTTAAGAGGGAAACCTACCAGTGGGCAGGAGAAAGCTCGCATACGCGAGAGACTGGTGCAGAGTTTGTATGACCCTGGCAGGCATGATTGAGAACGATTGAAAAAAAGCGAGCGACCGAAACTAACCTGTGCGGAAAGATTCAAGTGTGTCAAGGTTGCAAGTTTTTAAGACTTAAATGCACGAAAATGAAAGATTTAAAACTTAAGTTCATTACAGTGACGTAGATGTTTTAAAAAGAAAAACTTCAAATGGAAGGGCATGGGTCATCATTCATCAGATACATGTTATTCTCTTTTTTTTTTTTTTCCTACTTACATTATTCAGTAAATGATTTTTTTAAAAGAATATTACGTGTCCGGACCCGTTAAGGTACCTGATTAATCTGACTGGCCCATCACACTGCCCATATTTCACAAAAATTCGAGTTATTGCAACTGTCTTGCAGGTCAACCAATCTCAAAATCCCACATTTCATGGTAATTGTAACATGTATCTTGCTTCTACGTTTTCTTACCACAAATCTACAATTAGAAAAAGAAAAAGGGGGGTTCTAATCTTTAATTTGGTCAATATGGGTCGGGATTAAATGATAAAAAATCGTGCAATCGATTTTAAGACAGAATGATCAAATCGAATCAGTTGGTGAATGAGTTCTAACGTAGAGCTCACTTTACCTTGCGTGAAGACAGTCCATGTATGTCCAGGATCTCTCAATATTTTAAGTAGAATTAAGCAAAGAACGAAGAGAGACGGACATCACACCATCATCTTTTTCCATAGAAGAATGTTTGCAATTGCCACTTGCCAATGCAAGAGAAGACCCTCTTTATCTGGTCCAATTAGTCCGGTGCTTAAGTGAATATTATTTTCTTGACTTCTGGTTCTGCCTCCAATTTTTTAATTAGACTCGTCACTTAGCATTCAAAACCAAAGTTGGCCCCCTCAAATAATGATATAAGAAAGTTAGATTTGACCGGCTAAATTAATGCTAGAGCCATTGAAACTCCAAGTCTTTGCATTCCAAAAGTGAATATTATTTTCTTGACTTCTGGTTTTGCCTCCAATTTTTTTAATTAGACTCGTCACTTGGCATTCAAAGCCAAAGTTGGCCCCCTCAAATAATGATATAAGAAAGTTAAATTTGACTGGCTAAATTAATGCTAGAGCCATTGAAACTCCAAGTCTTTGCATTCCAAAAGTGAGGACATCCCCTGGCTTAAATTTGAAAAATTACCCGATCCACTCAACCACTAGAAACTATCATGTTTGCCATTAAAAATCTCATGTAAAGTTTTGCAAATTTAAAACTTTGAAATTGGTTTTGTTTTTTCCAACCATCACAATTCCTTTCGCCGTCTTGAAAATCGATCATTGAGACTATGCTTACCTTGCTTTTGTTTACATGATAGGTAATATGGCTTGTATTGGGTGGTCTTGAGCCTCTCCCACTCTAAAAGTTAACTCAAGGAAAAAGATTTTCTTTTATACTTATAAATTGACCACCAGTCTCATCCACAACCGATGTAGGACAACCTTAACAATCTCTTCCTCATACATTGAGTTTGGATTGGAGGCATAACAACCCATAACTCTCGTGTGTGACTTTTTTGGGTCCAGACTTGTTAACAACCTGAGCTCTTATATCAATATTAGGTGGTCTTAGACCTCTCTCATCTTAAAAATTAGCTTAAGAGGTGGGGCTTTCTCTTACACTTATAAATTGACTACCAACTCTTTCTACAGTCGATATGAGACAACCTCAACAACTTGTAGCGGGGGCAAGTATGACAAATAAACCATGTTAAATCATATTATCTTTTATTTTATTTTGAAACTTAGATTATAATATTTTACATATAGGATAAGACTATAATGCATATCTCACGGTAACGCGGTGTATATTAAAACCCCCATGGGTTAAAGAAAAGCAGAGGACAAGTCATTGTCTCTCCTTCCCCGTAAAATTCCTCAAAATCGACCAAAAGGAATTGAAGAAATTGCCTGAGAAACTTCTCAAAAGTTCCAACTCTTTGAATCATGTCTTTGATCGGGTTTCATACGGCATCGATCAATCAACGCGTTACAACCCCATGGTGCCAAAGAGGGTGCACCAAAGAATCTCCGTCTCGGGCAAACAACCTGAGTAAAGGCTAACCGGTATCATCGACCAAGACAGCACCGTACAATTAGCGTCAAACACGCAAACCACATAATTTAATCTGGCACTTCTATTTTATGTTTTGTCAGTAAGGAAAAACGATGTAATTTCTGCATAATCACACTAGATTAGTCCACTTTTGCGTGTGCAACTTTGATCCATGTAATAGAAGAATGGAGAACCCTCGTACGACATGCAACTTCGGCACACGCATGCGAAGCTTTTTCCTCAGGGGCATCGTATAGAATAAGAAATCTCTCTACTGTTTTGTTTAATTTTGTTTTTTATTTAGAAGAGAACAATATTAATTCCATAGAATCAATCTGGTCGGCTAGAGATTGTCGGAGAATTGACTAGAAAAGGCAGCGACAAAATACTATGTTGACTTGCTTGTCGCTGCATTTACTTTGGAACGTCAAGTTTGGGATTCCCACGGTCGACATATTTGAAATGTAAACGAATCTTCCAAGCTTCAAAGTCAAATGAAGACTTGGACTGGTGGCTTGAATTTTACGAAAGCAGTAAACTAAGCCAGTATATTTGTAGAGTATATGTCTCGAGTGAGAACTACAAAAAAAATCCTAAACCTATTATATTTGTGGCAATTAAGTTTTAAACTTTTTTTAGGGTCAATTCAATCCTGAATCTTTTGTATTTGTGTCAATTTAGTTTATTTGGCTAATTTTAACCAGCCGACACGATGTGGATAATTTTTTAAATAATATATATATTTTTCTCTTTTCTTTTCTTTTTTTTTTTTTCCTCCTTCTTCCTTCTTCTTGTAGGCGATCACCACCTTTGGCCGAAGATCAGCCAGAGGGAGGAGGAGGAAGAAAAAGGGAAAAAAAAAAAAAAAAACTTAATAAAAATTCAAAAAAATATGATTAAAAAATTATTCACGCCAAAAAGGATCGGCTAAATTGGCTGGATGGACTAAATTGGCATAGATGTGAAATGTTTAAGACTTAATAGACCAAAAAAAAAGTTAAGGTCTGAATTAGCACAATTATAATAGATTTATGACTTTTTTGGTAATTTTCCCTATCTTAAGTTTGAACCACTAAAGAAAATATGATGCAAACGGGTCTCCTAGTTCGAGCAAATTTGCTTATTTGAGTGCATTTTTAGTTAAATGATTTTATAATTTAAGTAGCTTTTCTAAAAAGGGTTTCCTATTTGTGACGTTATTTATGGAAAAGATGGACCTCTACTTGGTTAATGCATGCTAAAGAAAACAAGAAGAGGGTTATTTATTTTTCTGAGTTTTCTGGGTGAGTTCTCTGCAAGAGATTATGACATAACATGGTCAAAAATTAATTTGAGGTGAGCTTTTGAGACAGTGGACTTGGATTGGCTGATAGAAGCTTTTGGCAAAGAACATGAAAAAAAAAAAAAAAAAAAAAAAAAAAAACCAATATGATACATTTGATTCATGAAAAGAAATAAGGTAAGCATGGAATAGCCAACCATGAGAATAGAAAATGTAGGAATAGAAAAAAAAAATAATAATAATAATAACTGGCAGTAGTTTGGTTTGTAGAATGGCATACGATTTCGAGACCATCCTATCATTTTTTTTTTTCTTTTTTACCATTATACCATATAAAATTAGTTGGGACTAGTAAAAAAAATTTCATAATACTTTCAATGATAGTTTTTTTTTTTTTGGTCAGTTTCGATGATAGTTAATTAAAGCTTAATTTGTTTCATAGTCGTGGTTTTAAAAACCATAAACGAAAATATCGACAATTTATAAATGATTATTATATTTTAATGTATAATAGTAAATGGCTAGTATAGTAGTAAGAAAGCCAGTATAATCATTATCTTTACACCAATAATAATTAGGGTTAATACCCTGAAAAACCCCAAACTAGTACACTTGTGACAAATTTACCCCAAACTATTTTTTTGACCACCAAAAACCCCAAACGGTATACCTTTGACAAATTTACCCCAAACCGATACACTTGTGACAAATTTACCCTATGTTAATTTTCGTTAAATTTTATTATCAAATTATTAAGTTAAATGACACGTGACAATTGACTAGTATACCAATTTGGGATTTTACGATCCGTTTGTTAGAGTTTACAATTTTTATGATTTTTTTGTGGTATTAATCCAATTTAGCGAAGGGTAGATTTGTCACAAATTTATCAGTTTGGGGTTTTCTGCGGTCAAATAAATTAGTTTGGGGTAAATTTGTCATAAATATACCAATTTAGGATTTTTTATGGTCGGTCGGGGTAAATTTGTCACAGGTGTACCAGTTTGCGGTTTTTCATTGTCAAAAAAATAGTTTGGGATAAATTTGTCACAAGTATATCAGTTTGGGGTTTTTCAGGGTATTAACCCTAATAATTATGTAAGGATATAACAGTGGAGAAAATAAAAGATCTACTTGTTATTATAATTCAATAATTATATTATCAGTGGTCTAATTACATTATAGTTGTCAGTTAATTATTATAATTAGAGCTTATATGATTTTGGTACTACATGAATATCTACACTTAATTTGATAACAATTTATTATATCATAGTATATGTATTTTCTAGCAATTGCTGTATAATCCAGTAATACATCATGTAATTATCGTGATATCTACAATTTATTATTTAATTAAAATATTGCAGTTATTATCTCATAATTAGCTAATGATATTAAAGTCTTCGCTTAGTTATGATATATAAATAGGGATCAACAATTATGATGTTGTATTTTTAAAAAAGTGTGCATTTGAATTTTAAAAAATCGATTTCATTTAGAATTTAAAATCTTCCCAATTGAACGGACCTCATTATACATGCCAGTTAGCATGGTTGGTAGCATTTAATGTGAAAAAGTAACCATCAAACTAAAAAGATAAAAATAAAAATAACCTAACTTTGAAAAATCTCAAGTACAAGATTCCATTCCCGACTAGAAAGTGGAGAATTGACATGGAGGGTCTCTCTTTACCACTTAGCCCAACACTTGGAATCAAACATCTAAAAACTCAAACAAGAAAAAGAAAAAATTATACATGAGAAAGTTTTTCCAATTCTACCATAATTTTCCTTGTCGATCATTGGTTTAATTGCTAGGAAAATATCACCATGGCATTTTTCACCCCCAAAGTCCGTCAAATATATCGACTTTAACTATATAAGTACCTTTGTCAATGCCACGATAACCTCAAAACAGGAAAAGAAAAGGCAAGACACTAGCAAATTATGACAATTAGTGTGGATGAAAATTTTAGGCTTAATCGAAAAGAATCCAAAATCTAAATGAAATCGGACTTTTAAAATTTTAAAATGTACACTTTCTAAAAACAGGGCATCGAAATTTGTTGATCCCCATCTATTTGCACGTAAAACGAGTGCCAAGTTGTGATAAATTTTGATCAGGCAGGGGTAATTAATGAGTGGACGGCTTGCCATGAGTCAAGCTTGGGCGGCGCTCTTACATAAGAAAGTCCAACCCGCGCGACTTTAGTTAGCTCGGTCCTGCCATATATAAAATTGTGATGGATTATTTCATTATTTTCAATTATATTTGATTTTTTTTATCGGAAATGGCTAACTTTCATTGCTTAACTATCATTAGAGAACCACAAGGTTTTAACATCTAAGCATAAAATAAACGAAAGAGGGTTGGGGGGAGGGTTGCCCCGGGGGGAGGAGGGAGAAATTATCCAGTTAGCAGGAAGTTCTCCTGCTTTGTGGCTTTTGCAACCCAATCAGCTGCGCGGTTGGCTTCTCTGGGCTTATGTGCTAATGTGACACGAGGCATATGCATCAAAAGAGATCTGCAGTCGTTGGTTACTGTTCGTGCGGCCCATACACTTTCTTTTTGGCCCAAAATCCCCTGAACTGCTTCTAAGTTATCTGAACTGAGTTGGAAGACTTCGGTACTTTTCAAGTACACAGCAGCTCGTCAGAGAACGTCAGAGAACCTTTTCAGCCATCGACTTTCATTGGCTGGTAGCTTGAACCACTTGGATTCAAACCACCTTTGCTTCCTCTGAAGGTGTTACATGTTATTTAATGCGGTTTAGCAAGAAATTCTGCGTTCATTCCCCTTGCTTGATTTGGAGTTTCCACCCGCGAATCTCATCCTGTGTCATGGAGGTTTTGTTCTTTTGCCCATCAGTGCATTCAACTGGTAGTGAATCAAATATGATAATAGCGAATAAGATGATTTTAATCTTATTTATCAATTGATACATCTCCTAGTACAGACGGACACAGTTTGCTTGGACAAATGTAGGACCCTCTTTCATGTCTCGGCATTGAGTGAACACAAAATTCTCATTATATTTAGCGGTTGAGCTTGTACATCATATTTAGGCTTTTATATTGTTTTAGGCTCCTATATGAGGTGCATGTTTAGGACCTGTTAAGTAGAGAGGAAGATTGAACTACTGAAGATGATCACTTTCTATCTTGTCCTTAAGATCAAAATGAGATGTGGAAATTCAAGTTTGTCTATGTTGATCGTTGGGATGGTTCCACTAATTAATGATGCTTAAGCTTTTGTGCTAACGGTCTTATAGTTTTTGAAACTAAAATAGTTAGGTATTAAGTAATATGGTTTCATGGGAACAGTGTGCATGGACTAGCCGAGGTCATAGTATCCATGAGTAAAGAACACCGCAAGTGCCATAACTTGGCACGGGGGGATACTTAAGTGCCATAACTTTTTTTCGGTACACTTAAGTGCCATTTTTTTTTAAAATGGAACACTTAAGTGCCAATATCGGAGTAAAATGGAACACTTAAGTGCCACTCCGACGAAAATCCGCCAAACGGCCGACGTGGCAATTTTCCAGCTATAGAGGTCCAAAACGGCGTCGTTTTTGCATGCCGACATGGCAAAAAAATGCAAAACGACGCCGTTTCGCGTCCGACGTGTAAAAATAATAAAAAAAATAATTAAATTAAATTAAAAATTAATTTTAATAAAAAATACTCTTAAATTTAAAAAAAAAAGGGGGGACGAAGGGGCGGGCGGGCCGAGGCCGAGCCCTCGCCGCCGCCGCCTCCCCGCCGTCGCCGGAAGGGCCGGTGACGAAGGGGGTAGGGTCGGCCGGGGTCGCCGGCCCCGCCGCCGGCGGTGAGGGCCGCGAGCCCTCGCCGTGATCCGGCAAGGGCTACGGGCCCTCGCCGCCTCCCGCCGTCGCCGGAAGGGCCGGCAACGGAGGGGGAGGGTCGGCGGGGGTCGCGGGCCCCGGCCGACCGGCGGCCCTCGCCGGATCCGGGCGAGGGCTCACGGGCCCCGCCGCGATCCGGCGAGGGCTCGCGGCCCTCGCCGCCCGATCGGCGGGGCCCGGCGACCCGGCCGACCCTACCACCTCCGTCGCCGGCCCTTCCCGGCGACGGCGGGAGGCGGCGGCGGCGAGGGCTCGGCCCTCGCCCGCCCGCCCCTTCGTCCCCTTTTTTTTTTTTTTTTATTATAAATTTTAGAGTATTTTTATTTAAAATTAATTTTTAATTTAATTTAATTATTTTTTTATTATGCAAATAGTGTCGTTTTTTTGAGTCGCGCTGACTCGGCTCTCCCGAGCCACGCAAGCATTAAAAAATAATAAACACGTGCCACGTAGGATTTCCGGCAAGGTCGCCGGAGGTGGCACTTAAGTGTCCCATTTGAAAAAAAAAGTGGCACTTAAGTGTACAAAAAAAGTTATGGCACTTAAGTGTCCCCGTGCAAGTTATGGCACCAGGGTGTCCCAAACTCTAGTATCCATAAGATAAATGTATTATAATTAAGGATGAAACCAAGTAACCATAGCGATATGCCCAAGTGACACCAGGAATGCTTTGGAACAGAACAGAGCATCAATATCTAGTATCTGAAAAACTGCATGCTCCAGGAAAATCCCATAGGCAAAAAGCATGATTGTTTTAGATTTCACATATCATGTTGCTAAAAGTTTGCGAGATCCATTTGAGGCCTTCCGTTGGTATTTTGACTGTAGTACCACCATATCTAGGGCTTACATAGAGAATAATGGATCCTGGTTTGAGTAACATAGGTGCAAGGCAAAAAATTCTAAAACAAAGCTTCGATGCAGACAATGAATGAGACAAATTAAGAAGCATCTCACCTGTAGTCATTGAATGAGCATGTTCTGTCCGTGCAATGGTGGAACCAATTTGCATCCCTTATGACTATAGAACTTCCGGTTGCCATGGAGATATACTCGATCGCAGAATGATAGTCTCTGCAGATGCTAAGATTCTTAAACACCCCGATCGGTTTCAGACTAGAGGTGCTTATAAGGCCAAATACAACGATAATTTTTTCACTGTGCTCAAATATTGTTCCTTTTGTCCCTCCTCCACATCATGAAGAACATATTCAGTATCCAGAAGATCACCGAGTTTCTTTATTCGACTAGCCAATTGGTCCTGTGCATCATAGATCTCCTAAGCCTTTGGCTGTGACATGTCACCCATATATAACTTTTATTTTTTCACTTCAATCCAGCTACAACCAGGTTCTTTTGTAAGATTTTTCAGCTTCATCCTCTTCCTGATTGCTGCTGCATCTTCCCATAGACCAGTTGATGCATGCACATTTGATAGCAAAACAAAAGCAGCAAGGTCGTCCGGCTTCCACTCAAAAATCATTGCTGCAGCTTGTTTTGCAAGTTCAACATTGCTCTGAACTTGGCAAGCTCCAAGAAATGTATGCCAGACAAGTGTATCAGCCCTGGAAAGTATAAACTAAAGGGCTTCAACAAGGGAGCCTTATCTGCCCAATAAGTCCATGCATGCATAGCATTCAATTCTGGGCACGAATCAATGTCCTATTGATCTAAAGTATTTCGATCCTTCAGATACCAAACCCACATGGCTACAAGAGGATAAGACAGCAACATAGGCGATCTCATTTGGCCTCACCCTGGCCTCAAGCATTTTATGGAATGTGACCAGAGCTCTCATTGCAAATCCATGTTTTACAAAACCAGTGATCGTTGAAGTCCAAGTTTTAACATTCGTCTCTCCTCTCAAGGGAAACTTGAAAAGCAGCTTCTGCGTTTTCACACCTGGAATGCATTGAGATCAAACCATTGAGAATGCACTGATTTGAGGCGGGCCTTGATTTGCATCCCCTCACCAATAACGTCAATACAGGTAGCTTCACTTAAAAGGCTGGAAAATGTGAAAGCGTTTGTCCAATTCCTCTCTCCTTAATCTCATGTAGAAGTTCATAGGCTTCATCAGACCACAAACTTTTGGCATAGGCATCCGCATGGGTATCATGAGAAATCAAATTCTTTTCAAATAGTGCATCCAAAGCTTTCTGAGCATCTTCCATGTGGCCCGACTGGGAATACATGCTAATAAGAGAATTACCCATGTAAGTACCAAATGCAAAGCACAATTTTTATAGCTACAAAGTATACTCGTATCCCCATATCTAATATCACAAATAATTCCACATGCCTTGAAAACACTAGCAAATGTGAAATGGTGTGGCCTCGGTGGATCTTTTATTATTTCCCAAAAGAGTTTGATGGCCTCCTCATTCTCTTCAGTTTGCACATGTCCTGTGATTATTGGTGTCCAAGACATCACGTTGTGATCTTGCATCCGATTAAGCACCTTTCTCAAGTCATGAATCGATCCAGTAGCCACACACTTCACGTACATGTCCACCAAGCTGCATCAAACACAGACATCTGAAGCCAATCCAGACCATATGATACAGGAATGCAATTGCATCCCAAGGGATAATAGCTCCAACCTTGAACGTGCCGACAAAACAACTGTAAGTGTAAATCTATCTGGCACAGCCCACTCGCCAGCATATCCAAAAACAAATCAACAGCATCCTTTGGACCACCCAACTGAGTACATCTTGTCATCATCGAAGTCCACGCAACCACACTTCTCCCGGGCATTTTCTCAAACAACTTACGAGCTGAAACCAAATCAGCACTACCCTTTGAAAACATGTCAATTGATGCACACCCGACACACATTAGAATCAAGATAGCCGCTTTTGATTATAAACTCGAGACTCTATCACCAGTTGATGCATTCTTCGGACCCGAACAGGCCGAGGGAAAAAACCCATCTTCAAGCATATGACCGAAAGTATCGACTGCTTCAAACGCGATGTAGTTATTGGCATAGCAAGAGCTCATGGAAGTGCAAGAAACCAAATCCCTATTATTACCCATGTCCCAAGAAGTCCTCTCCGCCTCAGCCCAGTCATTGAATTTAGAGCAGAGACTGATGAGCGAGTGGAGAATTGCCGAGTCGGGCTCAAGCTGAGACGGCGCGAGCGCGCGATGGACGCGCCTCCCGAGCGCGAACCCTCGGGAAGGAATGCAGGACTTGAGGAGGAGAGAGAAGGTGAGGAGGCCGCGACATGAGGTCGGGGTGGAAGTTGCTCTGCGGAGTTCGGAGACATCGAGGTGGGTGACCAGGTGGCGGTCGAGGGGCGAGGGAAGGGGAGGAGAGAGAGAGAGAGAGAGAGGGACTCATTGCATTATACAAGTCGAGCTTGGTCCGAAATATCAGGAGACGAGATGAAAACAGATAACCAAAGAGGCAATTCTTCTGCAAAACACAGGATGCTACAAACGCTGAAATCACGATTTACATTGTCAATTATGCTTCGGATGGAACTACGTTTATTTGGCATACATTCAAACAGGAAAGAAAAAGAAAATCATACAATGGACGATTCCGTAATCTCATTTCTATTCTGAAATTGGTATCCTTCAGAAATTGTTGGAGCACTTGATGTAGCTGAGAATGATTCAAGTTCTATTTTAACGTTATCGTCAAACGGCTTCTCGGATGGATACAGAAGCGGTTTTGGAGGCAGTCGCAGGTTATTGATATCTCCTTCAAGCATGTTTAGAACTCTCCTCATTGATGGCCGATCATTAGGGAATAATTGTATACACCAAAGGGCAACTATTACCATCTTCCTTGTTATCTCCTTGTCCCCTTCCACTTCTTCCATTTCAACCTCGCTTTCTTTGCTGAGTTGATCATAGACCCATAAGGGGAAATAAGTTTGACTTGAATGCTCAACATTCTTTGCATTTTTCCTCCTACTTGCCATTTCCATTAGCAACATCCCAAAACTATAAACATTAGCTTTATACGAGACACCACCAATGTCCTTGTAGAATAGCTCGGGAGCCATATATCCTAAAGTTCCTCTTGCTGCAGTCAACGATACTATGCTGTGATTCATGGGATAAAGTCTTGCAAGCCCAAAGTCAGAAACTTTTGGAGTGAAATTTTGATCTAAAAGAATATTGTGAGGCTGATACCAATGAGGGGACCTAGACTTAGAACCAGGGAAGACGAAGTCAATTTTCTGCAGGTATGCATCCCACAGTGGGCGAACACTCCCGTTCAAGCCCTTCAGGGACATCATTTTCAAGAGAAATCCCGGTTTCATTCTCAATATGATGAATTAAACGATTCTGACCTTTTTTCGCTTGAGGACAATTTTTGGCAAAATGTCCTCGCTTGTTGCGAATGTAGCATCTGTCCGATTTCTTGCTTTGCCTGTGCGGTCTTTCCTTTTGCGCGAGTATCGCCATTTCTTCTTCCTTCGGAAGTGCTTGGAGCCATGTTTGTACTTTTTGATGCTTTGTACTTCTTGAAGTGTTTTTCTTTCGGCAATACTTCCCACAATCGCCGTCGCAATCGTTTTTGGAACACTTGATCTTCAGCTTTTGGCGGGAACAAAGGTTGCTTCAAGGCCTTTGTCTTCCTTGATGTAGGTGCGTACCATCGTCGCTTTAGACAAAGGTCTTCAAGACATAGATGGATCTCTTGTTGTATTTCTCCCAAAGGAATGTCTTGTACCCTCTTCGTTTTCCAAAAAGGATCTTTCAACCATCCGGGTCAATTCTTTGGGAAAAGAAGTCGGAAGACATGCTTTAAATTTGAATCGGCTCAAGGCGATAAAAGAGTTTAAGCATCTCCCGTAGTGTTTATCAAGATGCTTCTTCCGGAGAGAACAACATTTTCTTTCAAAGAATTCTCTTCTTTTCGTTCGACAAGGTCGGTGGGTTTTCCTATAAAGAAATGATATAGGATGGTGATGGCATGGCCAAAATCCGGTGACATCGAAAATGAATCCGGGTCTGTTCGGATACCGATTTCCACTAGTTTTTGAGGCTTCCAAAGTAAACCCGGTGACAAAGTTGTAGAGGACATCATTCATATCATGGTTGGTAAGGGATTGAGTATTCAACCATGTATGAAATTCTTCAAATCTTTCGGCCATTTGTGATAAGGGATATCATCAATGGTGAAGAACATTTTGATGCCATGGACACATGTTGTCCGGTACTATGTTGGACAACACGGATCGAGTAATTAGATTCCATTTCAATATCGGAGCTGGAGGATCAGCCATGTATATGGATGAAGTGATGGGTGCTTCAGGAGGAGAATGAATATCAGGAATTGAAAAGGATGAGGAGGATGCAAGAGATGCCGAATCTGATGATTCAGAATCAAAGATGTTAGGAAAAGTTTGTTCTGCCGGAAAGAGAGTTTGGTCTTTTTGGATAGCAGAATCAATAGGATTAGGTTGTTCTGAGTACCCAAATCCTTTAGAAAGGATTCTAGAGGGTTTGAAAGCATCATCTCGTTCGGCCCCTTCTCGATGACCACAGAAGAGGTTGGCCTTGTTGGCCCGAGAGAGAGAAGTTGGCCGGTTGGCCCTTTCCGGCCTTTCTTTTCTTTTCCTTTCTCCTTTTGTTTTCGAGTAAGCTCTTTGAGACGATCTCTCATGCTCGCCATATCTGGTTCCTTTCTGTAAGGATCTTCTGGAATGGCAGCAAATATAGACGTCTGAGGCGGAGGAGGCACATAACCGGTTCTCACAGCAGGTGCTAGTGGATCGAAAGGTCGAAACCTTCCTTCTTCAAGAATTTGAATCGCCTTTTGAGCTTCTCTATTTCGAGCCGCGGGCTTTCAAAGGAATGATACCCGAGGCGTTGTCCCGATTCCAAGGCCTCAAGTCTTTTGTGGAATTCGAAAAGCAATTTTTGCAGACTCATCATGTCTTTGAAGATCTTGTTGGACATTTCCGATCTTGTAATCAATGACTTTGAAAGCATTGTTTTGTGCCATCAAAGTCTCGATTGCCAATTTAGGACAGACTTCAAAGCAGTAGTAGTCTTTTTTGGTCTTCCATGCTCATCTACCTCGTTAGGGGTAGATATTTTGGGAGTATAGCGAAACCTTTTTTGTGGATCAGTAGACTCTTCTGGAGCAGGGAATGTGAGTTTGGACTGTTCACGGACAAGAGGGGGGAAGTCCGTATCTTGGAACATGGCAATGGAAGAGACAGTTTGCTTTTCTGGTGGAACTTCAAATGGGTAAGAGTTTTTCTTAGCCCATTTCAGAATTGGCTTATAGAACGGGGAGAGAGCTGGCTTCTTCGGAGGAGAAGAAGGTGGAGGTGATGGGGGCGGAGAGTTTGTTGGTTCAGCAATATATTTTGGTGGTGGAGGAGGTGCGTAGGAGACTACGTGCGGTATTTATCACACTCACCAAGAGTATCAACGGATGGATCTCCGTTTAAGTATTGTTGAAACGGGGGTCTCTCTTTTTCTTTCTCCGAGGTGGAGGTTTTCGAATGGATCAACCTCATCGGGAGATTTCGTGCAAGAAGAGCACGGCAAAAAGGATCCCAAAAGCAATGACCATATGGGTCTTTATAGTAATGGACCGATTGTCCATCACTTCGAAAATGTCGGACATGCTTTTTGGGTCCGGCTCGGAGATGGCTTCGGGGAACACATGGTTCGATCATAAAAAGAGTTTGGAAGATAGATGGACTACCTTCTTCTTTTTCTTTGCCGAACTTGATGGAAACAGTTCCATCTTTCTTTCGGATAAATTCAGAATCCGAGGACTGGATGGGCTTCTTTGTTTTGGTGCAGCTTTTCATAGTTTGTGATCCATGTATCCGGGAGAAGGGTGGCTAACTTCTCCTTCGGGATTTGTCTCGGGAACATGAATACAAGAAGCTTGATCATTTTGCATGGAGATGAATAAAGCATCTTCATTTCCATTGTTGAAGTTTAGATCAAGAGCATGGTTCTGCACTCGATAAACCATCTGGTAGTGGAGCGTTGCAGCAACAGAGTCGGCAGTTTGGGGTGCCCCAGTAAGCTGAACCTGGACTTTCATAAAAGAAAGTAACGTGGATCCGAAAGGGCAATATTAAAGTTGGGATATAAAGTAACAAACACGTGCCAGCATTCAAGGTAGTTTGGATTTGTGCCAATACAAGCATGTTGGTACTCCAAGAAACGAGTATCCAATAATGCTATTCTAGCAACAACAGGTAAACCTTTGCGGCCATGAAAAGTGAGAGCAAGACGAATAGCACCATAATGAATGTGAGTGTAACCCTGCTGGGTCCACTGTCTGGGAAACTCTGGAGGAATCTGAAGAGTAACAAAGTACTCTTTTCGGTGGCTGGAATAGGATCTTTGGTCAAACTTGGAAGACCGAACGTACTCCTTTACTTGCTTTGGGGTTTGATGGATGAGTTGACTAATGGAGCGGATGGGTGAAAAGGATGAACTGGGTTTAGCAAAAGCGGAATATGGGTTCATGAGTGGGAGTTGAGTTTCAGAGATCCTGGTTTCATCACTAAGAGAGACTTCATAAAGATAGTCTATCTTTGAAGCATTAGAAATACGAAATTCTGGAGGAGTGGATGATGAAGGAGCAAGAGAAACAGGAGCTTTAAGAATTTCTGGTTCTGTAGACATGGTGGAAGAAGGATCTTCTCTGCACTGGATTCACCTACCAAGCGCATGGAACGAATACTACTACAAACGAAACCATGGCTCTGATACCAATGAGGGGACCTAGACTTAGAACCAGGGAAGACGAAGTCAATTTTCTGCAGGTATGCATCCCACAGTGGGCGAAATGCAAAATTTGCATGTCACATCCTCGATGTAAATATTCTATCCCCCTAGCCACACCAAGAGAGATCTCATACATTTTCTTAGAATCAAGAGAATCGTCACCATCTTTAGAGAAAATGTGCTTATCCAAAGATCCATTTGACATGAAATCGTACACGAGAGCTTGCTTCGAGTTGTTAAAGCAATAACCAACAAGTTCCACCACGTTAACATGGTGGATCTTTCCAATAGTAGCCACTTCGCTTATAAAATCTTGGCCATTAGATTTTGATTTGTTCAAAATCTTAACAGCAACTTTATTGCCACTTCTAAGTACTCCTTTGTACACAGAACCATATCCTCCTTCCCCTAATTTGTGTTTGAATTTTTTTGTGATTTTCTTGATTTCTGGATAAGAGTATCTTATAGGTGAAAAGTTGTTATGAGCTACTAGGAATTCTTCGATATTTTCATCCATTGCTTGGTGCCTTCTCTTCCACTTATAGACTAAAAATATCAACACACATGGAGCTCCCAGGATGAATTTTGCCGCGAAGAAGTGGGCTGTGGAAAAAAGTGCGGAAAAATTTGTCCATAGATTAGCGTAGTGTAATATAGAAAGTTATCCTTTGCTGCTTGAGACTTTCAGAGTTGGGAGGAATAAAGGACTAGTCATACCGAACACATAGGGGAGATGAGGAAGTGCATATCTCGCAACTATCGCCGCCATCGAAGTATCTGTAGAAAGCAAGAATAATTTGTTCGAGATGACTGAAAATGATTACAGAGTGTTAACAACCAATCAATGGAGACCTAAGCTTATCATTTTAGCGGTAAAATATAAAATGAATACTCGTTAGGCTATGACCAAGTCAAAGATAAATTGATACAATCTCTGCATAGTGCAATGACAGACTTTTATTCATTAGAAGTTGCAAGTGGAGAAGTCTAGAATAAAGAAGAGTGACTGAGTTTCACTCTCCTCTATAGCATCTTTCTTTCCCTCGGGAATCCATATTATCGTAGAATAATCACTTTTATCATAAAAAGATGACTTCGCTTTTGTTCCCCTAGATGTACCAAGTGATTAATTCTGATTTCCAAACGTCATCTAATATATGCGCAATTTATTCTCCCGCATGATAATAACCATCATATAAGTGACACGAGCTACTATCAAATCGAATATTTTTTCCCAAATCAAATATAAAGTAATTAAATCTAGAAAAGCTTCATGATTTGTAGAACAATAAAAGAGCTCAATCTACTCGGAAATTTTATTTAACTTTTTTATTTCAGTGATGTGGCAATTTTTTTTATTGGATATTAAAAGAAATTAGCGACGCATTGTGTGGATCCCACGTACGATGGTATCCAATTGAAACTTACCATGTTGCCGGATAAGTAAATTTTGATAAGATCTCTTCATAGAGCTTGCATATAGAAAAGGAGGAGGAAGTAAAGAAAAGCTGAAGGGGAAGTCGCTTACTGGATCTATAGACACTGCACCACCTGTAACCCAAGATGCAAAATTCAGCTAGTCCACCACTACCTGGATCGGATGGGCACCTCCTGCGGTAACTAAAATCCTGATAGGTTAGATTGAATCCCTGCGCGATCCCGTTGTGGATATACTTGTATGATGAGCACTCACGATAATAATGTTCCCTCTCCCAACACGAGAAATAGTCTGATGCAAATGTCACTGCGGTTATAGTGCAAGAATCCTCGACGCCCGATGCATAAGATCCAAGAAAAGCGTATGAGTACCCCTTCGTCTGGGAAAAATTTGGAGGCGTGCCGGCAGAGTATGCTCCCTCGACGCACGGTTTGGTATGGAGATACCAATTAAAAGCAACGGGCAATAAGCACTTCACAAAGACCACTGACATAAAAGATTCCACGTCGAAAACACTTTCAAGTAAGTCGGACCTCCCCAACCAGTAATGAGGGAGGGATGAGCAATTACCCTCTTGCAGGCCATCGTCAACCACTGTTATGTAACCATTGAAGATAGATTCGTCGAAGATAGATTTGTCGAAGATAGATTCAATGTCATACGAATTGTAATAAATCGACTTCACATAATATCTACCAGCTTGCAAATATAGAACCGTGCGGTTATTTTCAGAAACTAGCTCAAACTTAGAGTTGCCGCAATCTTTTGGATCGCTTTTCAATCGAAATGGATAGCTTATGTTACGGATCTCACCACAAGATGAAGCGGTGCATAAATGATTTTTCTTCGCACCGCAACTTGTACCTAATAGCAGAACTTGTAATATGAACAAAAGCACATGGTACATACATATGGAGCCGAGAGAATTGATCATCTCTCCACTGCTCGATGCAAGAATAGAGGCTTTAGCTTGGAGATTTTGGCGGAGGCTCAATGAAGGGTTTGGATTCGGGAAACAGGATTCCCAAAACGATCGTTTTGACACAAAAACGATCCCAAAAAAGAGGAGAAACGCAGCGGAAGGAGATTTCAACACCCAATCACGAATCACCGATCAAAAGTGCATCACAGGGACGAACACACCTTATTTCCATAGACTAAACACCCGGCGTTGCAATTCGAGGAAGGGAGAGGTCACTGTTCTTCAAAAGGGGAGAAAGCGTCATACGGTGGAGAGAGCGATACGCATACGTCCAGAAAAAAACAAAAACGTTACGTTTCACCCTTTTTTTTTTTTTTTTCCTTTTATACTACTCTCTTCCATGGGCCCTAAACCCATGGGCCGAGCCTCTGGGCCCATCAGGCCAAATTAGGCCCAACAGAAAAAAGAAATCAAAATCCATCATCTCCCACTCGCACATGGTGGACCAAAACCAACATGGGCGGACAAGCCTTACTCTGGCTCATCAAAGAAGAATCCATTATATGCATCTCCCACTCGTCATGGTGAGCCGAATGCAGTCCCTTTTTCCTCATTGCAACATTCATACTGATGAATAGTCCATGCGACCGGCATACTTTGAGAGCTCGTTGCCATACATCTGTTAGGAATATATAGCAGCTCATAATGGGCGTCACACTCTGAGTAGATTTAGTATGCAGTACCCTAAATCGATCGATCACATTTATATCTCTCTTGATCTCTTTTTAACAATGATATATATTGCATTCACAATTATGATTATCCCAAAGACAGTCATAATTGGTCGACCAGTGAATACAAAACTACAATGTGATTCTCCAAATCCGATCTTCCTCTTTCCTTCAAACTCTCAATTTCGGTCCAGCTTGCTTTTCTAGAAATGTCCCATTAGATCGAATCAACTCATGACCATTGGCAACATCCTAAGATAGCAAACACTAAATAGAAATCTTGAGAATAAGTAAGAATCCTGAGGGGACTAAAATTGAGGAACTCATTTCCCTCAAGAGTCTCACATGGCATAAAAGTTGAGATCAAAACTTTTGCCACTCTTATTGGTCGTCTCATGCATACGCAGTATGAAATGCGTATTACGGTATTAACTCCTTTCCCATGGAGCGTATGTCTATTCCTTCAATACCGTACAGATGATAGTTCGGACATACCCAATGTCTAACTTGAGTTCACGTATCTACTCATTCACTTAATTCATCAGAACTCACATCTGGCATCTTAGACAGATAAAGTAAAATATGTGGGTTATTTTACTTTCGGACATAGTATTTATCGTGTCCTCATCTTAACACTTAGTTAAGGCGACATTTATATTTTAAGCTTGAGCTCTCAATTATCACCTAGATAATAAGCTTAAAAACCGTCTCATCTCTATTTATCACACAGTAAATAGAGGCGATTACCCGTGTGAGTGGGCTAATCTCTTATCGTCCGACATACTTTCTCAACTCAATATAATGCACTGAGCATTAAGATGCATAAAGATCAAACAAAGATTCATAGGCATTAATGATGAAAAACACAATTTCATAAATGTGAACAACTCAGGGAAATTAAAATATTCAGTACATCAGACTCCACGCAATCCTAGAGATTTCTCATGACCACAAAAACACATCTCTAGGTGTTGGCTTTGTCATAGGATCTGCAACCATTCTATGCGTATATATGTACTGTAAGTTCACATCCTTTCGTGCAACTATATCTTTGACAAAGTTATACTTGGTATCTATATGTTTGGTCTTGCCATGATACTTTGGATCTTTGGTGTACGCTATAGCTGCTTGGCTATCACAATTAACCAATAATGGATTTACAGCTTTCTCAATAACACCTAAATGATCCAAAAATCTCTTAAGCCAAACTGCTTCTTGTACCACCGCGATAATGCCACGAACTTAGCTTCCATCGTGGACAAGGCTATACACGTTTGTTTCTTGCCGCACCAACACATGGCGCCATTATTCAGAAACAAAAAACAAAAATAGAGGTAGATTTCCTTTCATCTAAATCTCCTCCTCAACTTGTGTCTAAATAGCCTTCGAGTCGCAGATCCTTTCTTTGTTATCTCAGTATATAATCAGCAATTCCCTTTAGATACCTCAGTATTCTCTTAACGGCTTTCCAATGTGCTTAACCTGGATTGGATTGGTATCTACTCACCATTCCAACTGCAAAGCATATGTCAGGTCTTGTACACAACATAGCGTACATCAAGCTCCCAACAGCACTAGCATAAGGAACATGCTTCATTTGTTCCTTCTCTTGTGGAGTCCTTGGACACAGTCTATGGCTCAATCCTTCACCTTTTGCAATAGGAGTGTCTATGGGTTTACAATCTTGCATACAAAATCATTCAAGAACTTTATGTATATATGTTTCTTGCGAAAGAGATAATGATCTCTTCGAATGATCTCTTGAAAACTTAACTCCAAGTATGTATGCAGCCTCATCCATATCTTTCATCTCAAAATTGGAAGATAACCAACTTTTGATGGTATTAACTAACTCCATATTACTTCTAGCAATTAGTATATCATCAACATATAATGATATGATCACTAATTGATCTTTGGATCTTTTGATATATACACAATGATCCTCATCAATCATTGTAAAATTATATGCCATCATAGCATTATGAAAACGTATATACCATCGTCTTGACGACTGCTTAAGGCCATCTATCGATTTCAAAAGTCGACATAACTTTCCTTCTTGGCCTTTCGTAATGAAACCAACAGGTTGTTCCATATATATTTCCTCATCTAAGTCTCCATTTAGAAAAGCAGTCTTTACATCCATTTGATGTAATTCAAGATCCATACTTGCCACTATTGCCGAATAATGCGAATTGAGGTGAATCTCACAACGGGGAAAATGTTTCCTCATAATCAATTCATTCCTGTTGATTATAGCCTTTCGCCACAAGGCGAGCTTTATATCTTTCTATCGAGCCATCAGCTTTATGCTTTATTTTGAGAACCCACTTGTTCCCAATAGCTTTGCGTCCCTTTGGAAGATCAACCAGTTTCCAAACATGGTTTGACTTCATTGACTCCATTTCCTCTCCTATTGCATCCATCCATTTTTCTTTACTAGGGCAACGTAGAGCCTCATGTATATTTCTTGGCTCATCCTCATCTTGTGGGGCAATCATAAAAGTTTCCCCTTCAATGTCAAAACGTCGACGGGGAATACTTTTGCGACTTGTTCGCCGTATAGGAGATAGTACACTTAGCACATCATTTCCCATTATGCTCCCACTAGGACCAGATAATGATGATGTCGTATCATCATGTGGTTGTAATTGAGAATTAGTTGTATGCAATTCATCACTTCTCACATTACTCCCACTTGGACGAACTCCACTAATATCATAATCTTGATCCATGGTTTCAAATAGGGAGTAATCTTCACCTATTTCGCCCTTCTTAGGAAACTCATCCTCTAAGAATGTGACATCTCGTGATTCAAATTCAGTTACACTCCCACTTTCCTGCTCACCTAGGAACACATATCTTTTTGAGTGTTCAGAGTATCTTATGAAAATACTCTTCTTTCCTCTGGGACCCAATTTCCCAAATTTGTGAGAGGGCTCATGGGTATAGGCAGCACAACCTCATGGCTTAAGAAAACCTAAGTCCGATTTTCTACCTGTCCATAACTCATATGGAGTGGAAGTAACTGATTTGGAAGGCACCCGGTTAAGCATATAGGCAGCAGTTAACTAGGCATCACTACAAAAAGTGATAGGTAGGTTAGCATGCGCCATCATGGACCTAACCATTTTCAGTAGGATTCTGTTTCTTCTCTCTTCAATGCCATTTTGTTGAGGAGTATATAGAATAGACAACTGTCTTTCTATTCCTTTTTCATCACATAATTTTCTGAACTCATCAGATAAATATTCTCGACCTCAATCGATCTTAATGCTTTTATTTTCCTGTCTAATTGATTCTCTACCAAGGCCATAAACCTTTTGAAACAACTTAATGCTTCAGATTTATGAGAAATCAAATAGACATATCCGAATCGAGTATAATCATCTATAAAAATGATGAAATAAACAGCCCCATGCCTTCCTCTCACATTCATTGGACCACAGATGTCAAAATGGATTAAATGCTGAGGAAATTCAGGTCTTTTACCTTTTCCAAATGGTTTCCTTGTTGTTTTCCCTGCTAGGCAATGCTCACATATGGGCAAATCGACTTTTTCAATATTGCCCAACAAGCCCTCTTTGGCTAGTCTATTCATTCGTTGTTGGCCAATATGACCAAATTTAGCATGCCACACATTCACATCATTGTCATATGAATTAGGAGACGTGATAAGGGAATAACAAACATTTGCATTAACATAGTCAATGTCTTAAACAATAAAACTATCCAGAAAATAGCCACGACCATAGAAATTTGTTTCCAAAAACAAATCCACATCTCTATTATGGAAGTTCATATTAAAACGTAGTTTGACCAACACTAAAACAGACACTAGATTCCGACGAATCTCCGGAGCATACATTACATCATGTAGGATCAAAGTGCGTCCACCACGCATGTTCAGTTGGCAGGTGCCAATTCCTTTTACTTCAGCTCTGGAGTCGTTTCCCACATAGATCCACTTAGTTCCAGTTGATATTCGTCGGAATTCCACAAAGGATCCTCTATCCTTTGCTACATGGTCTGTTGCTCCTGAATCAACAGTCCACAAAGGATTTGATTCAGCCAACAATACAGAACTTGACACATAAGCAAAGTTCTCAAATAGACAAGAGGTGTTTACCTTTTTCGGCTCACGGCAGTTGCGAGCATAGTGACCCTTCTTGTCACAATTGTAACACCTTACCCTTGACTTTTTCTTCACTCGAGGACGTTTTCCTCTCTTGTGTTGGTTAACTCTTGGTTTCTTACAAGGAGGACTTGATCCTTTGCATGACCACATATTGAACGAATCAATACGCTTGCGCTTAGAGCTCAAAGCCCTTTTTGAGCTAGAACCAGCATTGCAAATATCTGCTTTCGGCTCAAATGCCGTTAGGTGGTCCTCCACTAGCTCAAGGTGGCTTACAGCATCCTCAAGATCTTCCATAACATGGTCAAGAGCTTCTAGTGCTTATGGCTTTTCTAGCACATATTGAATCTTCATATTCAATATTTCACAATTGTTGCCGTTCAAATCAGCAATTACTTTCTTACTTGCTGAAACCATTGATCTGAACACATCAGACATATGCACGAATAATTAATGCCTATCATTTATGCATCCACTTCGCATAGACCCATCATATTAATGAATAATTTTAAGTAAGGTTTCAGAATCAAAAGGTCACTATGTTTCCAATCATCCTCCCAAAATCCTGACTTAAAACTATCATTAATATAATTGTCTTATGCAAAATAAATTCTATGAAGTTACAAAAACTTCCATGAACTACCCACATCAATTAGCAATAACAGAAAGCATAAAATATCTGACATTCAATAATGTAATAACGCTTTCACATAATACAGCATATCCATTACACTAAGTAATATATTTATACAAAGGAAAAATATCAACATGGAAAGAGATATATATAGTCAAAACATCTCAAAACTAATTTAAGAAATAAATAGGAAAAGTCCCTGCTAATCTATCAGTCAAAAAATCTAAGAAAACTGAAGGCACATTTGCCAACCATGGAAAAACTTTTGGAGAGCTCTCATGCCGTCTCCAAGGCACATTCATTTTGCGCCACGTAGCACTCATACTAAGGGTTGAAGTTTTGATTAGCTCAATCCTATAGTACTCTCTCACAAAAGCTTCTACCAGCCTCCTATAATCCAGGACCACGTTGACCTCCCATAGCCGATCTAACACTACTTGCCATTCAGGTGGAAGAGTGTTCTTGAAGGTCGACACCTTCTCAAAATCCGGCAAAAGATAACCATTCCAGATGATTTCCTGTATCATCTGATTGACCCTGACCACATGTGATACTAAATCACCGTTATGCCACCGATAATTAGCTAACTTTGTTATCAGCCTTTTCAGTCTAGCACGTTCTTCGTCCGTTCTCGGGAATGCAGGTATCCGTGCATAGCGCATCATAGTTCCCGCAACAAATGCGAACATGAAAATGAATCACTCAGTATCCACAAATGAACATAAGGGAAAACACATAATTTTCCATGATTCATGCAACAAATGCAGAATGGAAATGGATTTCTTATAACCCATATAGGCATAACTGAAAAAGAAACACATTCCTTTTTCTTTTTTTTTTTTTTTTGCAGTCAACGGTCAACGGTCGAGTCAACGGTCAACGGTCTCGGTCAACAGTCAACGGGTCGGGTCGCCGGTCGCCGGTCGGGTCGGGGGGTCGGTCGGACCGGTTAGGCCGGTCGGGCGAACCGACCGGCACGAGCCCAGCGCGTGCGCGGGCAACCGCCGGCTGACGTCACGGTGACGCCATTCGGCGCGTGCCTTGCACGGGCGGGCAGTTGCCGCGCGCGGGTGCGGTTACCGCGTGCGTGCATCGCACGCGCCTGCTGTTTCAACAGCGCGCGCGTGCGGCGCACGCGCCTGGGAACCGTCTTGGCCCGTGCATTGCACGCGCCGACGGAGTCGAACGCATCGGCTGCGCGTGGCGGCGCGTCCGGTGGCTTCCGGCGACGTGCGACCACTCCAAATTCTAGTCTCGACGAGTACTACAACCCCAAACAATCAGAATTACGAAACGATGTACGGAAAACCAAAAAAATATGGGAAACAGAACCGCGTCGGGGTAAATTCCTCTTAATTTGATCATTAATCATGTTAAACAAAAACAGGCATGTAAAACTCGATTATAAACTCAAATAAAGAAAGGGAAACATGATTGAGATGGCTCTGATACCAATGAAGGGTTTGGATTCGGGAAATAAGATTCCCAAAACGATCGTTTCGACACAAAAACGATCCCAAAAAAAAGAGAAACGCAGCGGAAGGAGATTTCAACACCCAATCACGAATCACCGATCAAAAGTGCATCACAGGGACGAACGCACCTTATTTCCACAGACTAAACACCCGGCGTTGCAATTCGAGGAAGGGAGCGGTCACTGTTCTTCAAAAGGGGAGAAAGCGTCGTACGGTGGAGAGAGCGATACGCATACGTCCAGAAAAAAACAAAAACATTACGTTTCACCCCTTTTTTTTTTCTTTTATACTACTCTCTTCCATGGGCCGAGCCTCTGGGCCCATCAGGCCAAATTAGGCCCAACAGAAAAAGAAATCAAAATCCATCACTCAACAAGGGCAGGGATTATTTATGATCGAAAAGATCAGTTCGGGGGTCATCTGTCATTGAAATTTCCAAGTCAACAAGTAACACGAAGTCAAGTCAAGGAAAGTAACTTGTGTGGACCAATCAAAGGTTCCATGAGTGGAAATTATGCAGGGATTGTTGTGCACGCAGTCAAACTCACATAACACGGTAGTGAATTAATTTATGGATAGCTTTCACATTGATTAGGAAGGAAGCAAAAATCAACAAGATGCATTACAGTAACTTGTGGATCCTTTTTGGCTACTTCACTTATGAATTCTTGGTTGTTAGATTTTGGTTTAATCAAAGTCTTAATAACAGCTTCATTGCCATTTTGAAGTGTATCTTTATATGCAGAGCCATATCCTCCTTCACTTAGCCTGTGCTTGAAGTTTCTTTTTTTGCTTATTTGAATATTCGAGTAAAAATATTTTATGGGCATAAATTTGTTATAAGCTTATAGAAATTCTTTGATGTTGTTGTCCATTGCTAGATGTCTTCTCATGCACTTGTTGATTAAAATTATCAACATGCATGGAGCTTTGAGTATGAATGTTGTTGTGCTGCTACGAGCTGCAGAGTATTCCACATACATTAGCATATTTAATATATATACACATATATATGTGTATGTATACACATATATATGTATCTATGTGTATACATACATACATACATATATATATATATATATATATATATATATGTATGTATGTCATCCGTATTGCGATAAAAGTATTGCATATCAATTTGCGATCCATTCAATTCGATGTTAGACATGACTGTAATTGCATAGAAGTTCCGCATATCATTTGCTATACATTTACGAATATATTGCACTTTGATTTTCCTAGCAAATAAATGTCCTCCAAACAGAATTCGACCAATTTGCTGATCAAAATGCCCATGAAACCTTCACTTGATATGACATTACGTGTAACTTCACTTGAAGCCGCACCACTGTGTCAACAGTTCCTAAGGAAATTAGTTAGATTACGATAAGAGTGTATTAATTGAAAGTAAATTAAAGATCAACGCATCACGTGAATGAAATTAAGGTTCAGAAAGCCTATACCGAAGCCAAGGTTGACAGTCTCAATTGAATGTATCCTCGCATGTTTCGCAGCCCATCCTATTGAAATTCATAAAGTTAGCGAGAAATTGATTTTGTTAAAACATGGCTTTATAGAACGATCCAAGAGAATCAATTGCAAGATAGAGTCAAATCTGAGCCCATCGACATATTCAATTGAATTCATCCTCACTCAAAAGTGTAAGTAAATGAGTCATGAGCCAACTAAAATATATTAATCACTCAATACCATACCACTTCTCCGATGTGAGACTTTTTCTGATATTACTTACATGTATATCTCGATAATGAGTAGATTTCAAATTTAAGGTTTTTACAAAACTTTGTTTTATGCTTTGTAAAAGAAATAATGAATTGTACGACTCAACAATAAGTTCACACAGATTCATTAATAGTTTACATTTCTTAAAAAAAAAAAAAAAATTGAGAGTCCCAGGTGCTTTTAATTTAAATCTTAGGCCATAGATGGAAGAGTGACTTACTCAGCCGAATCCAACCTGAACCCGGCCGAATAAGACCTTCCTCACCGGATGAGCGCAACATACTGAAACCAAAGAATTGATACCAGATTGAGAGGCCATCCAAAACTCATCCGACAACAAAACTAACATTTCTTTTTTCCGAAGTATTCAAATATCCAAACATTACCTTCCAACTTTCGATCATTAAACTTGATGGGATTCACATGGGGATGGGAGGAGGAAGCACCCCGGAGAACAAAGCCCTTAATTTAAAGACTAGACTACAAACGATAAGCGAAGTAATTATCGATTCCGTACCCATTCATTCGTGGAAGGACAAGATATTAGCCTCCGCGGAAGGACAGCTCTGTAAAGGATGCACCTCCGACTTTTTATCTATTTTGAGGTGCCTTTCTTCCCTCAACTTGTGACTCTTCACAGACTGAAGGAGAGAAAAAAGACATGATTTTTTAGTGGAACCTCAAAAATATTTGAGAAGTCGGCGCATTTGTTTTTGCCTCACTAAAAGCAAAAGGCAACTTATTACTTTCCCGTCTAATGTTAAAATACTACTCAAATTAAAAAATAATAATAATTATGAAAAAATTATACCCAGAATTATGTGTCGATGTTTTTTCATGATGAAAATTTCAGACACTTTAAAGAGTTAATAGAACTGAACGAGCAAAAAGCGTTTTAGTAGTCTTTGCGCTGTACTTATCTTTTGACCAAAAACCAAGGAAGCACGAGCTAGAAACTTTCCTCCGCGGTACGGGCTGTAACTTATATGTAGCTGATGATGACTTCATCGGCTATCGCGTTATGGAGTTGCTTGTGTGGTGAAAACATACGATTAAAACATGCCCATGTCATCATGGGTGATGCTGCAACATTCCTCAATTACTGATGCATTTGCATCTATTGCACTCGTATATACCCGCTTATTTGAGATACTTTACAAGATTTGTCCTGAGGAGTATGCCCCGTCGATACATGAAGAAACGCAACAGGTCTGGGGCACTTCAGAAAGACCACTGATTTAACATAAAACATAAAGTTGGAGTTCGTCGATGAATTATAAGGAAGAGAGGAGTGATTACACTTGTGCAATCCAACATCAAGCATGAGGCTATCACTAGTGACGTGGTCATTATTTCCATAGATGAATTTGATATAGTACTTCATATGACGATTTTCACACTCTAGCTCAATTCTTGAGTCACCACAGACTTTGGGATTGCTTTTCAATTGCAAGACAGCGCTTATCTTGTGAACCTTGCCACAAGATGCAGCTGGACATGATCTATCATAGCTGGCGTTACAAGTACATGCCCCTAGTAGCACTACGAGAAAGACCAATGAGACAAGGTAGCTGTGTGGAATTGAGGGGAAATCATGTCCCTCTCAGCCTGTAGGCAATTGAAATTTGGGGCTCAGTATGTTAGGGAGAATCAACGCGGATCGGATGTGAGAGAGAGAAGTTGGATACAAAGACTTGGGGTCGTCTATTGGAAAGTCCATGTCAACCAAACAAAACAAAATCAATCAAGTCAAACGTTAGAGGAGCAGCAAGTAGGACCCAACATCATCATCATCTCCTGCTAGCAAGAAAACATCCCAATTTTTATTTTTATTTTTGGTCTAAAGAAAACATCCCAATTGACAACCCACATATATAGCCATCATATGACATCTATTTTTGGAGAATTTTTCTTAGATAATTGAAGCATTTCACATTTTCCGAGTAATTTATGACTATTTTCACACGCTAGCTCAATTCTTGAGTCACCACAAACTTTCGCATTGCTTTTCAATTGCAAGACAGCGTTTATCTTGTGAATTTGGCCACAAGATGAAGCTGGACATGATCTATCACAGCTGGCGTTACAAGTACATGCCCCTAGTAGCATGACAAGAAAGACCAATGAGACAAGGTAGCTATGTGGAATTGTGGGGGAAATCATGTCCCTCTTAGCCTGTGGGCAATTGAAATTTGGGGCTCGGTATGTTGGGAGAATCAATGCGGATCGGATGTGAGAGAGAGAAGTTGGATACAAAGACTTGGGGTCGTCTATTGAAATGTCTATGTCAACCAAACAAAACAAAATCAATCAAGTCAAGAACGTTAGAGGAGTAGCGAGTAGGACCCAACATCATCATCACCTCTTGCTAGCAAGAAAACATCCAATTTTTATTTCTATTTTTGGTCTAAAGAAAACATCACAATTGACAACCCATATATTTAGCCATCATATGACATCATTTCATATTTTTGGAGAATTTTTGTTAGATAATTGAAGTATTTCACATTTTCCGAGTAATTTATGATGTTAATGGGTTTCTTTTTTCTAAGATGACAAGAAAGCCGTCTTAGGAATCAATGCAGACCTTGAATCAAATTGAATCCATGTGAATTATGAATATATGGATTCTAGTAGTTAAGAATTGCATATATTCAATTCAAAGGAAAAAGGAAATTGTTATGAAATAGAAAGAATTATCCAATCTATTCCCCCATTATAGAAGAAAATTTCTGAAAAGTCCTTAAAATAAAAAAGTTAAATTTTGTTAGTTCCCTCGCTATCTCTAGGAAGAATCTTATAGCGTGTTCAATAATTTGGCGAAGACTTCAAAGTCACCAAAAACAAAAGTAGGTAGGGTTCACCGAGAAAGGGTCAGAGTCCAATTGATGTGACCTTTGGCTAGTTATTGATGTAAGCAGTGACAACTAAGATTTAGGTTGAGGGGTAGTGAAACTTTTGACGAAATATGGAGTCAAATTTCATTTTACTCAAGAATTTTCAATGAAGTTATAGTGTCATTAATAAATTTAAGAAAATACAAGTTCATTCAAAATTTTATATATTTTGTTCTTGATTCTTTATAGAAATCTACATAAGTATTGGGACAAAAAGTGCTTTTTGCTTGATGTCTCTTGGTTATAATTATGTCAACTTTTCAAGTTTGTTTTTTTAGCTAGAACTTTTCCACTAAAATATTCAATTAATTAAGGTTGGTTTCATCCTTATTTAATTTTTTTTTTAAAAGATTTACTACACGACATGTATTTTGCATAGAAGGCATGTATATAATGTTAAACTAGAATCACAATTTCTTACATGAAGAATTATATGAAGAAATAGATAATACAATAGACTCGTCAGTACATATAAATACAATGAGAATATGTCATCAGCCTACATACCTGCAATTTACAGATTTGCCTATTGAGTATAACATATTGCAATTTCCATTAAGCAAATTGACACTAATTTTAGTACAATTTTTTTCTTTTAGAAAAAAATTGACCATGAAATTAAAGATGAGGTGAATTTCTATATAGTAATTTGTAGATTATTTTCACTTATGATTGATTATTTCATATGTGTCTATAAATTTCATGTAAGAAAATTTGGGGAGAGGAAATTTGCCGCCGATATAGGTTATTTAAGCCTGTTGAGGAATTTTCAGTAAAGTACTCTGAAATTCTACAACCTCGTTAATTAAAATTGCGTTAGCTTAGCTGAGATATAATTTTTAAGAGGAGATTGTCATTTTTGTTTTTTAATTTTACTTACCAGTAGTTTCATGTTAATTTTTAAAACGGAATATGAGCTCTTTCCAATATGAACTTCATAGAATTGATTCATCCAAGACCACCTTATTTTTTATCTTCATAAAACTTGTTTTTCGTGCAAACAGATGGTGTATACTTTGTGAAGCATGGACATGGATATTTCCTCTGAAAACAAAGTCATAAGTCGAAATCAGCAGTTCTTGATATCGATAATTCATTTGCTGTAAGTAACATGATAAGGAGCAAGATCGCAGGTTATTATTAGCTTTTAATGGGCAATACCCTAAATCACGTAATGAGGGAGGAAATTTCCCAATGTCTGTCCCCTTCCCCTACCGTTTTTGTCCCTACTCTGTTACCAATTTCTCAAGTTCCGAACCTCATCGCAGGTGGTCACCACTCACCAGGCTGCAAACTTCAGGGGACCTTTTCAACCATCGACTTTTAATGGCTCGAACTTTGAACCACTTGGTTCAAACTGTCTTTACTTTCTCCGAAGGCATTCATGTTATTTAAAGTTGTTTAGCAAGAAATTATGCGCCATTCCCCTTATTACTTGATCTGGAGTTTCCACCAGCGAATCTCTTCCTGCGTCGTGGCAGTTTGTTCTTTTGCCCACATCACTGCATTCAACTGGTAGTGAATCAAATCTAATAATAGCGAATAAGATGATATTAATCTTATATATCAATCACTACATCTCCTAATACAGACGGACACACTTTGACATTTACAGGACGCTCCCAACTTAGCTTTTGGCAGCGTTTCATTCCATTTTGTATTCTCCAAACCAAGATTGTTCAGTCATTAAAAGTCTTTTAAAAAATTTTCACCTTGTTCTGGGAAGGTCCTTTGTGCTTTATCCATTTCTACGTATCTAAAGCAATCGAAACAACTGTGCAAAAATGTATATTGTTTTTCGAATTGGTGAAATGACCCAAAATTCAAGAGCCGCATCTCGCTTTAGCTACTTTTCTCTTTATGCTTAGCCCTGATGAACGACTTTATTTCGTGGCTTTTGTTCAGGAGTAACCTCGCTAATTTGGCACTAGGTCAGGCCTATCTGTCTGCGGATTTCTGAGTAAAGCGGATATCACCCGTTCCTTATCAAAATCGTTGTCTGGTGGAATGTTTTCTTAGTAGGGAAAACTCACGCCGAGGGGACAATAACGAGGGGATGCCTGTCTGGAAATATGCAAGACACCATCTCTGTCTCAGCAATGAGTGAACACACAAAATTCTCATTATATTTAGGGATTGAGCTTGTACATATTATTTAGCCTGTCATATTGTTTTAGGCTATTGCATGATGTGCATGTTTGGGACCTATTGAGTAGAGAGGAAGATTGAATTACTGTAGATGATCACTTTCTATCTTGTCCTTAAAATCAAAGCTAGATGTGAAAATTTGAGTTTGCCTATGTCGATCGTTGGGGTCATTAAACTAATTTATGATTCTTGGACCTCTGTTCTGACAATTTAATTATATAGTTCTCAAAACCAAAATAGTTAAGTATTAACTAATATAGCTTGGTTAAAGTTCAATATATTTCTTACCTTTATCCAAAAAAAAAAAAACTAATATAGCTTCATGGGAACTATGTGTGTGCTCTCCAATATCATATTATCCATAAGATAAATGAATTATAATTAAGGATGAAACCAAGTAACCATGGCGATACACCCTAGTGACATTGGGAACGCTCTGGAATAGAACAGAGCATCAATATCTAATATCCGAAGAACTGCATGCTCCAGGAAAATCCCATAGGCAAAAAGCGTGACTGTTTTAGATTCCATGAATTATATTGCCGAAAGTTTGCAAGATCCATTTGAGGCCTTCCGCTCGGTATTTTGACAATAGTACGACCATATCTATATACATTTCGGGACATGGAGTATAATGGATCCTGGTTCAAGTAATACAGGTGCGAGGTAGAAAATTCTAAAACAGAGATTCGCTGTGCAAACAATGAATGAGACAAATTAAGAAGCATCTCACCAATAGTCATTGCATGAGCATGTTCTGTCCATAAAATGTTGGAACAAGGTTTGCATCCCTTACAACTATAGAACTTCCGGTTGCTGTGGAGATATACTTGATTGCACAATAATAGTCTCCACAAATGCTAAGATTCTTAAACACATAGGTTTCGAACTGGAGGTGCTTAAAAGGCCAAAAACAACGGCAATTTTTTTACTGTGTTGGAGCAAATATTGTTCCTTTTGTCCCTAATCCACATCACGAAGAACGAATTCAGTGTTGAGAACATAACCAAGTTTCTTTATCCGACTAGCCAATTGTTCCCTGTCATCATAGATCTCCCGAGCCTCTGATGTGGCGTATAGACTTGTGAACTATATTTTTCACTTCCATCCAGCTACCACCAGCTGATGCATACAGATTTGATAGCAAAACATAAGCAGCAAAGTCGTCTAGCCACTGCTAAAAAATCATTGCTGTAGCTTGTTTTGCATGTTCAACGTCGCTGTGAACTCGGCAAGCTCCAAGAAATGTAAGCCAGACCAATGTAGCAGCCCTGAAAGGCATAGCATTTATAAACTTGAGGGCATCAATAAGGAAGCCTGATCTTCCCAATAAGTCTGCCACGCATGCACAGTGCTCGATTCTGGGCATGATTCCATAATCTGTCTACATCGATCTAAAGTGTTTCCATCCATCAAACCCACATGGCTACAAGAGGATAAAACAGCAACATAGGTGATCTCATTCGGCCTCACACCAGCTGCAAGCATTTCATGGATTGTGACCAGAGCTTTTGTCACAAATCCATGTTTGGCAAAACCATTGATCATTGAAGTCCAAGACATAATATTTTTCTCTCGTCTCACAGAAAACTTGAAAAGCAGCTTCTATATTTCCACACCCGAAATACATAGAGATCAAATCAATGAAAATGCACTGCTTTGAGTAAAAGCACTGGCACAGGCCTGATTTGTTCCTCCTAACCAATAGCACCGGTACAGGCAGCTCCCCTTAAAAGGCTGGCAAATGTAAAAGCACTTGTCCAATTCCTCCCTCCACGATTGTTATACTAACAAAGACATCCAACTCCAAACTTCTGGCAAAGACATCTGCGAGGGTATTATAAGAAATCAAGTTCTTTTCAAATAGTGCATCAAAAGCTCTCTGAGCTTATAATTGTATCCCACACGTGTCAAATGCAGAGCACAATTTTTATAGCTAGAGCGTATACTTGTAGCCCCGAGTCTATAATCACGAACACTTCCACATGCCTTGAGAGAACTAATTAATGTGAAAAGGTGCTCATTCTCTTCAGTTTGCACATGTCCTGTGATTATCGGTGTCAAGACATCAGGTTAGGATCTTGCATCCAATCAAACACGTTTCTCAAATCATGAAGCAATCCACTTGCTACAGACTTCACGTACATGTCCACCAAGCTGCATCCATCACAGGCATCTGAAGCCAATCCAGACCACATAATCTAGGGATGCAATTGCACCCCAAGGGAAAGTATCTCCAACATCGGACATGCCGAGAAAACAGCTGTAAGTGTAAATCTATCTGGCACAGCCCACTTGCCAGCATATCCAAAAACAAATCAACAGCATTCTTTGGACAACCCAACTGAGTACATCTTGTCATCATCTTGTCATCATCAAAGTCCACCCGACCACATTCCTCTCGGGCATTTTCTCAAACAACTTACAAGCTGAAATCAAATCAGCACTACACTTTGCAAACATGTCAATTAATGCCTACCAAACACACACATCAGAATCAAGATGCCTATCACCAATTGATGCATTCGTCGGAACCGAACAAGCTCGAGGGAAAAGACCATCTTCAAGCATATGAACGAGAGTATCCACCTTTCCTTTTTCGTTTTTTTTTTTTTTTTTTTTTTTTTTTTTTTTTGGGTCGGAGTATCGACTGCTTAGAACGGATATGGTTATTGGCATAGCAAGAGATGATGGAACTCCAAGAAACCAAGTCCCCAAGGTTCACTCCGCCTCAGCCCAGTCATTGCATTTTGAATAGAGACCGATGAGCGATTTGAAAATCACCGAGTCGGGCTCAAGCTGGGATCGAGCGAGCGAGCAATGGACGCGCCTCCCGAGCGGGAACTCGCGGGAGCGAATGCAGGACATGAGGAGGAGAGAAAAGGTGAGGTCTTGCTCCGCAGGGAGGTGGCCGACATCAAGGTGGGTGATCAGGCGGCGGTCGAGGGGCAGAGCTTGATATTGGACGGTGGAGAACCGCAGAGGAGAGAGAGAGAGAGACTCATCGCTAAATACAAGTCGAGCTTGGTCTGTCATATCAGGAGCACTCAGGAAACAAGAAATGTAAACAGACAGCCAATGAGGCAATTCTTCTGCAAAACACAGGATGCTACAAACGCTGAAAATATCACATACGATTCACGAATTACATGGAAGAAAAGAAAATCACACATTCCACGCTATTGTTATCTCATTGCTATTCTGAAATTGGAATCCTTCAGAAGTTATAGGAGCACCTGATGTGGTTGAGAATGATTCAAGTTCTGTTCCATCGTTGACATCATCCGATGGATACAGAAGAGGTTTCGGAGGCAGTTGCAATTTATCAATATCTCCTTCAAGCATGTTTAGGACTTTACTCATTGATGGCCGATTGTCGGGGATTAACTGTATACACCAAAGGGCAACTATTACCATCTTTCTAATTAGCTCCCTTTCCCCTTCTACTTCTTCCATTTCAACCTCGTTCTCTTTGCTGAGTTGATCATAGACCCACAAAGAGAAATAAGTTTGACTTGAACGCTCAACATTCTTTGCATTTTTCCTCTTACTTGCCATTTCCATTAGCAACATCCCAAAACTATAAACATCAGCTTTATATGAGACACCACCAATGTACTTGTAGAATAGCTCAGGAGCCATATATCCCAATGTTCCTCTTGCAGCAGTCAAGGACACAATATTGTGGTCCGTAGGATAAAGTCTTGCAAGCCCGAAATCAGAAACTTTCGGGGTAAAATTTTGATCTAGAAGAATATTGTGAGACTTGATGTCAAAGTGTAGAATTTGCATATCGCATCCCCGATGTAAATATTCTATCCCCCTAGCCACACCAAGAGAGATCTCATATATTTTCTTATAATCAAGAGAATCATTGTCATCTTTAGAGAAAATGTGCTTATCAAAGATCCATTTGACATGAAATCGTACACAAGAGCTTGTTTAGAGTTGTTAAAACAAAAACCAACAAGCTCCACCACATTTACATGGTGGATCCTTCCAATAGTAGCCACTTCGGTCATAAAATCTTGGCCATTAGATTTTGGTCTATTCAAAATCTTAACAGCAACTTCATTACCACTTCTAAGTATACCTTTGTACACAAAGCCATATCCTCCTTCCCCTATTTTGTGTTTGAAATTTTTGTGATTTTCTTGATATCCGAGTAAGAGTATCTTACGGGAAAAAAGTTGTTATGAGCTTGAAGGAATTCTTCAATGTTTTCGTCCATTGCTCGGTGCCTTCTCATCCACTTATAGATTAAAAATATCAACACACATGGAGCTGCAAGTATGAATTTTGCTGCGATGATTTGCGCTGTGGAGAAATTAGTCCAAAGATTAGCACAGTGTGATTATTCTAATTACATATAGAAAGTTGTTCTTTTTTGGGTCAAAGTGCTGCTTGAGATCTACACGGTTGTGAGGATAAGAGGATTAGCCATACCTAAGAAAAAGGGTACATAAGGAGCTGCATAAAGCGCAAGTGCCGCCTGCATGGAACTTTCTGTAAAAGGCAAGAGAATTTTCGTGGTAAGATATGCAAATAATTCAGGTTAATCCAAGTCAAAGATAAATCGATACAATCATTGTATAAGTGTAAAGACAGGCTTTTATTCATTAAAAGTCTCAAGTGGAGAAGTCTAGAGTAAAGAAGAGTAATTGACTTTCACTCTCCTATATAGCGCCTAGATCCAGTTCTATTCCATTCGCCGGGGGAAATCATGTCACCATAGCATGATCTTTCTTATCAAAGAAGGATGATTTTGCTCCTGTTCTCCTAGATGTATCAGATGATTCCACCGGTCACGTAATTCTGATTTACAAACCAACGCAAGAGACAAGAACTACTATCAAATCAAACATTTTCCCCAGTCAAATTTAAAGTAACCAAATCCAGAAAAGCTCCATGGTTTGAGGAACGATAAAAGAGCAGTGCAGGCTCAATCTACTCAAATTTTATCAAACTATTTTACTTAATTGATGTGGCAAATTTTCACATGGGTCATTTAAAGATTTTAATGACGTAATGTGTGGGTCCTACATATTACAGTATCCAATTGAAACTTGCTATGTAACTGGATGATTAAATTTTGGAAAAATCTCTTAATAGAGCTTGCATTTAAGAAAGGAGGAGGAATTACCGACCAAAAAAAAAGAAAGAAAGAAAGGAGGAGGGAGAAGAAGAGAAAGAGAGAGAAAGAAAAGCTCTAGGGAAAGTCGCTTACCGGAGTTATAGTAACTGCACCTCCCCGGACGATATGTGAAACCCAGGAAGCAAAATCGAAGCGTTCCAACTGGCGAATTGAATTCTACATAGGTGAGATTAAATCCCTTGGTCATCATGCCGTGGAGTTCCTCATAGGATAAGCTCACACGATCCATTTCCCTGCCCAAGCTACGGACCGATGCGAATGCCATCATAGTTATAGTGCAAGTATCCTGGATGTCCAGTGCTCTTAATGCATCAGACCCATGACCATGAAGAGCGTATGAGTACAGCTTCGTTTGGGAAAAGTTGGGAGGCCTGCCGGCAGAGTATGCACCATCGATACACAGCTCGGTATCAACATACGAACTAGAAGTAATGGGCAGTGAGCACTTCATGAAGACCAATAGGTTTTGGTAAAAAGGAGAGTACACATTATTTCCACTGAAGTTGGTGTCCGCCAAAGAGTAACGAGGGAGGGACGAGCAATTACTCTTCTCCAGACCATCGTCAACCACCGTTATGTGACCTCTGAAGTTATTTTTGTGATCATGGTAACGGTAGTGGATCGACTTCACATAATATCGCCCAGCATGTAGATATAGAACAGTGCGATTATTTTCACAAATTAGCTCATACCTAGAAAGGCTGCAGCGTTTTGGATCGCTTCTCAACCGAAAAGGATAGCTTATGTTGCGGATTTCGCCACAAGATGAAGCGGCGCATAAGTGATTCTTCTTCGCACTGCATCTCGATCCTAATAGTAGAACATGTAATATGAGCAAAAAAACACGGTACATAAATATGGAGCTGAAGCATTAATCATCTCTCTACTTCTCGATGCAAGAATGGAGGTCTTAGCTGGGCAACTGCGGTGGAAGCTCGATGAAGGAAGGGATAATACATGATCGAAAAGATTAGCTAGGTGAGACCTGTCATTCAAATTTCCAAGTCAACAAGTACCAGAAGGTCAAGTCAAGAAAAGTGGCTTGTGGGGACTAATCAAAGGTTCCATCAGCTTTAATTATAGATATCTTTATTGATTTGGAAGGAAACTTCTCCACGGTTTCTGATTTGGACTACTTGGACGAGTTCATTCTCTCCAAAAATCAGCTTTACTATCCTAAAAATGAAATATTGTGCCTTAAATTGAATAATAATCCTTGTAAGTGAGGCAGCTGTGTTATAATAAGGCCAATTTGTAAGAAGTGCTATATTGTGAAGACGAAAATAAAACAATGCATTAATATTGATGTTGAAATATAATACGCGGAAACAACATGATCATACAATTTACGTCAACGCAAAATTATTAAAAAAATAAACAAGAAAAATAAGGACAATAGAAATTTATGTGATTTGGTTCGAACATTGATACCTATGTTCACGAGAAGAATCAATAGTAAATAATTCATTATAGTCGAAGAATCGGAGTTTACAATTGCTCACACGCTTAAGTATTTTTCATATTTACATTTAATCCCAAATCTAAAGTGATTATAATTAAACAACTCACTTAAATATAATTTCACGATAAAAAATTATTACGTGTTCAAGCTCGGAATACAATCCTATACGTACGCTACGTATGAAATCGCGTATCCCTTCAAAGCTTCACGCGACTTCTAAGGACCTGTGGTTTCATAGATCGTGGACGTGCAACTTCGTAGGATTTCGGCTGTCCACTCGTCTATGTAGGGTTTTTTCCCGCCGCCCACCTCCTGGACGTTACTTAATATAATATATATATATATATATGTGCGCCCCCATGGTCAAAGTTTGACCTGGGGCCCACCTCAAATTTAGAGATTCGCGTGCGGGACTTCTTTCTTTTTGTTTCCGTGGCCGAAAGAGAAATCCGCGTGAAGGTTGCGTGTGCGCGTGTGTGTGCCCAGAGTCAACACTTTGACTGTGGGCCCACCTATTTCTTTTTCACGCGTGGACTTCAGCGGCTTCTTTCTTTACATAAAGCTGCAGCGGCGTCCCTCGAAGGAAAAGAAGACTTCGGCGGCTTCACTCCAAAGGGGAAAATTCCTCTTTTAATTATTTTTTTCCTTGTGCAACTTTAAAGAGTTCAGCAAATTTCTTCTATTTTAAAAATCTTTACCAACAAAATTCGATATAGTAATCGTTATCTGAATTCAAACTTGAGACATTAATTTAACATCTAATAATAATAAATTTAATTCACCTAAGTCTCATATGATAATGTTATTTAAATTCTTACTTCTTTGCATTATATGAAATGGCAATAAAGACCAAGCCAGTCATCTCCACGAGAACTAATCTCCATTCTAAGCATAGTTCTTTGTTCTTTATGCAATCCTTGCTTGTTTTTGGAGTTCAAAAGTTACTTATTGCACATATAAACTATTCAATATTAATCATGTCTAACCATGTCTTTTACTCATCATTTTCCTCTATCAACAAGCATCTTTATATTTTAATACACTATTATTGTAAAATAGTCTTAACAAAAATAGTGTTAGTAATAGTAACCTATATTCCCCATTCAAATCCCCTATCAGGATGACCTCTACTTATGGTGGCTAATTCCAACTTGCCCTCTATAACTTCATGGTAGTCCGAGTCAATCCCTCGTTATTTCTTTGCTCAGTCAACATTGCATGCTTAGATATCTTGTCTCGATTCAACCCAAAATCCACTCGTGCAAAATCCGATGCGTGTAATATCATATGCTCAATTGTAATTAAACCCGCAATTAATTAAAACAAAATGATTAAGGAAGGGAGTTGCTCTTCTTCTTCATATGGGACGTGCGGTCCATCATCAACTGCCATGGTTTGGCCATAAATGTAACCATCGTCGTAGGAGTTCGTTTCATTAGAAACCAATTCCATATAATATTAATTGGCATACTGATGTAAGACGGATTTGTTTGCAAGCTGGCTCGCATTAAGTTTCTGCAGCCTTTTAGATCGCCTTTCAATAAAAAATGACAACTTATGTTTTGGACATTGCCGCAAAATAAAGTGGGGCACAAGTAATTATGCTTTGAATTGAAGCTTGTCTAGTAGTAGAACAGTTCATATCAAGAGTACATCACGGTACATTAAATGTGATGTGGAGAGAATTACCCATTTTTATATTGTTTCATTTGATGCAATGAAACTTCTAATTGGTGATGAGATGGAGACTTAGTAAAGGGATGCATGATATAATTGAAAAGAGTTGGGAGTCGTCGGTTATCGAAATGTTCAAGTCAACTGATAAAACAGAGTCAAGTGAAGAAAAAGGCTAAAGTTTTATTATATCAGAGAGAATTATGTAAAAATTGTTGTACTTGCAATCAAGATAACATAACGTGGTGGCAGATTAGCAAACGGATTGCTTTCACATGGATTGGGAAAGAAACTTCTGCCATTTCTAGATTTGACGTACGGTGGCAATTGTACCCAAAATTGAATTAAAGTACTTTTGAGTGATGGCATCTGATGTTCTACTTTATTTCTGTTTGTTCTTCATATCTTGCTCCATAGTCGATGCCCATTCATTTTTATTTTTATTTTTTGTAGTGAAGTTATTCATCTTGTACATCGACTATTCAAAAGTCTTGTCTAATCTTGTCTTTTTTCACTTATCATTTCTCCAAGGGTAAGCACAATGACAACTCAATATATCAGTATTGCATACTGATCTTACAATACCTACCATTACTAATTGTTAAAATGTCCACCATATTCAAATAAATCACCTATCGTGATCAACACCATCGGGCTCATTCCACTCAGCCCCCTATAATCTCATGATTGTCTTAGTCAACCCCTAAAAATTAAAATTGTCTTACCCAACATCCTACCCTCGGGATCGCACAAACGGAGGAATACTCATTCCATTCGTTGTAAGGGATAAAATAGTCGGTCTATTATGTTTTTCCTCTTATGACATGTGCAAGTCATTCATGGGTTAGGCTACTACGTATCACCGGACATGGCATCGAAGTCGTAGATTGCTTGAGGAGGTGGCTATTGATGAGGTGGGTGATCAGGCGGGGAGCAAAGGGTTGGGGTGAGAGATTTTGGTTCATCGAGTTCTGAGCAATGATTTTGTTTAGCTTACTTCTTCGCATCAAGAGATCCAGCAAACTAGGTACAAAAGTTAAAACATATCATCCTCACCAAAACTAGTCTCAATCCTAGATTTGGCATTTCTGCTTGTTCTTCATATTATACTCGACCCCACCGATCTTCTTTGCAGTTTTCAAGTTATTCATCTAGTACATTAGCTATTCGAAAATCTTTTCTAAATTTGTCCTTTACTTACTGTTTTTCTCTATTAAGGAGCATCTTGATAACTCAATATATTGATATTATATACCTATCTTAACGCATACCCCATTTAAATAGATCACCTATCGTGATCAAAATTACTGGGCTAATTCCACTCAGCCATCTATGATTCATGGTTATCCTAGTCAAACCCCAACAATATATTTTGTCTCAGTCAACATCCTTTTCTTTGGTTTTTAGTCTCCGTATCATAAAAAAAAATTCCCAGCGCGGTCTTCTGATCTTGCATCCCATCAAACACCTTTCTCGAATCATGAAGCGATCCACTACCCACTTCACGTACATGCCCACCAAGCTGCATCCAACACATAAATGCGAAGCCAGTCCTGACCGTATAACCCACGAATTCAATTGAACTCCAAGCCATGGCGACCCCAAGTCTGAACATGCCGACATAACAGCTGTGTGTGTAAAGCTATCTTGCACAGGCTCACTCACAAGCACATCCAGAAACAAATCAACAGCTTCCTTTGGACAACCCAACTGAAAAAATATTGTCACCATCAAAGTCTAAGCAACCATATTCCTCTCAAGCATTTTCTCGAACATCTTACGAGCTAAAACCATTCCAGCACTACCCTTTGCAAACATGTCAATCAATGCACACACAAAACGGAACATCAGAATAAACGTAGCTGCTTTTGATTAGAAGCCCGAAAACTGTATCACCGATTGATGCATTCTCCGGAGCTGAACAAGCCCGGATAACCGCGAAACAATAATCATTAGGGAAAAAACCATCTGGAAGCATATGAATGAAAGTATCGACCGCTTCAAACTCCATGTAAAACTAGTGGGATAGCAAGAGATCATGGAACTCCAAGAAACCAAACCCCTTTTATTACCCATGTCCCTAAAAGTCCTCTCCGCCTCATCCCAGTCATTGAATTATGAGTAGAGACGGATGAGCGAGTTGAGGATCACCCAGTCGGGCTCAAGCTGGGAGCAAGCGCGCAACCGACGCTCCTCGAGTGGGAACTCACAGGAGCGAATGCGGGACCCGAGGAGGAAAGAGAAGGTGAGGAGGTCGGGATGGGACCCATCACGGGACATGAGGTCGAGGTGTGAGATTGCTTCGCGGAGCCGGCTGACATCGAAGTGGGTCGAGGGGCGAGGGTGAGGGGTTTTGGTGGGAAGGGGAGAGCTTGATATTGGACAGTGGAGAACGGGAGAGGAGGGAGAAAGACTCATTGCTCCATACAATTCGAGCTTGGTCTGTCATATCATATCAGGAGCACTCGGGAAACAAGAAATGCAAACAGATAGCCAAAGAGGCAATTCTACTGCAAAACACAAGATGCTACAGACGCTAAAATCATATACGTTCACGGATTACATGGTCAATTATGCTTTTGATTGAACTACGTTTATTTTGCATTCATTCAAACAAGGAGACGGGAAAAAAAGAATCATACAATACACCATTCTGTAATTTCATTGCTATTCTGGAATTGGTATGCTTCAGAAATTGTTGGAGCACTTCATGTAGTTGGAAATGATTCAAGTTCCGTTTCAGTGCTGACATCATCAAACGGCTTCTCAGATGGATACAAAAGTGGTTTCAGAGGCAGTCGTAATTTATCAATATTTCCTTTAAGCATGTTTAGTAGCCTGCTCATTGATGGCCAATCATCAGGGGTTAATTGTATACACCAAAGGGCTCCTATTGCCATCTTCTTCCTTATATCCCCATCCCCTCTACTTCTTTCATTTCAACCCTGTTATTTTTGCTGAGTTGATCATAGACCCACAAAGGGAAATAAATTCGACTTAAACGCTCAACATTTTCCTTTACATTTTTCCTCCTACTTGCCATTTCCATTAGCAACATTCCAAAACTATAAACATTAGCTTTATACGAGACACCATCAATGTTCTTGTAAAATAGCTTGGGAGCCATATATCCCAAAATTCCTCTTGCAACAATCAAGGATACCATGCTGTGGTCCGCAGGATAGAGTCTTGCAAGCCCAAAGTCGATAACTTTCAAAGTGAAATTTTGATCTAGAAGAATATTATGAGACTTGATGTCAAAGTGCAAAATTTACATATCGCATCATCGATGTAAATATTATATCCCCCTAGCCACACCAAGAGAGATCTCAATTATCCCATTTTCTTTTGATATTTTAAATTAGAATTGATGTAACCTTGAAGATCATATGATAGCCCCTTCTATATTTTCTCAAAAAGTTAATCGATTTCTGGTCAAAGTAAATCTATTGCAAGATAATAAAAATTTGTTGCGATGGGGGAACCAAAAGTTGAATCTTGGCGAGCCAAATGCTGAGTGACTTCTAAATGGACTAACCACAAATAAAAAGTGAAAACTACTAGCGGACTGAATGTCATGCGAGGAAAGAAGAGGGATTCATACCGGAGTGAAAGAGGAAACTCGCAAGTATCTATAACGTAGCATGTATCGCAGCTTTCTTTGGTGAATATTCTACAGATAACCAGTGATTTGGTTGAGGGATGATTAACTCGATTAGTTAGAATTCAAATAAGATGAACGTATAGAGAACGCTTCCCAAAGAAGGTTGCTATATGAACTTACACGTACGTCCCATCCAGGGTCCAAGCTTAAGAAGGGTTACAATATGGAACCCCCATGGCCATGGACATGGTTTTCTTGATTAACAAGATAATATATCAAGTTTTAGTGAAGTTAAAGTCATCCACGCTAAATTGTAAATCATATTACTTTTTTATTAATCAAACAGGGCAGATGAAAAGGTTTATCAAGTTAAACTTATAAAACATGGCCAAATACAAAAAGAAACAAAGAAAACTTCATAAAATTACTTGTCAATAATTTCATGTTAACTTCAAAATGTAATATGAGTTCTTTCAAATATAGACTTCATAGAATTATTTCATCTAGGACCTTCTTCCTTTCCATTTTCAAAAAAGTTGTTTCTTGCGTAGATAGATGTGCCTACTTTGTAAAATCTCTTGAAATGAATTTTTAAGTTGTTGATCTTGAGAAATCTTATGCCGGTAGTAGCACATTAAGTAGCAAGATCGCAGGTTATTATTAGCTTTTTAATATCACCCTAAATCGTGTAATGAGGGAGGAAAATTCTCAATGTCCATCAGCTGCCCCCATCGTTTCTGTCCACGCTCTCTTATCAATTTGTTTACCCTTTGGAAGGACGATGCAACAGAGTACAACTAAAAGAAATACAATAACCTAACATTAACCTTAGAGCTAGAAGAAGACAATCTTGAAAGTAATTACTGTCGAGCTAAACTAGCTCGAGTATCCCTGTGCATGATACTAGATTAGCTCGAGTATCCCTGTGCATGATACTAGATTGCGGGGACATATAAGAAATACACAAAGCTTTTCTAATCAACTTGTGCTTGATTCTCTATACATAATTGCTATCCCCAAAAGGAAAACGTATTGGAGTGCTTGATGAAGTTGCCAATTTTTCTAATTCCATCTCGGTTTTTTCATCGCTAACTGCCTCATTTGGTGGGTAAAAAAGTGGTTTTGGAGGCATCTGAATATTACCAATATCTCCTTCAAGCGTTTCTAAGACTTTGTTCATTGGGCACCGATGATGATGGTTAAACTGTATACAACAAAGAGTAACTATTATCATCTTTTTTATCACGTTCCTTTCCACTTCCACAAGTTCTTCCATTATCACACTTTTTTCTTCATTTACTTGGCCGTGCACCCACAAAGGGAAATAAATTTGGCTTGAACATTCCGCATTGGGATTTATATTCTTCCTTCTACTCGCCATTTCCATGAGCAACATCCTAAAGCTAAATATATCCACTTTATAAGACATAACACCGATGTTTTTGTAAAAACACTCAAGTGCCATATATCCGAAGGTTCCTCTTATAGCAATCATTGAGACTATGCTATGATCAATAGGATAAAGTTTCGCAAGTCCAAAATAAGATATTTTCAAAGTGAAATTTTTGTCTAAAAGAATGTTGTGAGATTTGATATCAAAGTGTAATATTTGCATGTCACACCCACAATATAAATATTAAATTCCCTTCACCAATCCCAAAGCCATCTCATATATTTTCTTGTAATCAAGAAACTTATCACCTTCCTCAGTGAAAATGTGCTTATCCAAAGATCCATTTGGCATGAAATCATACAATAGAGCTTGTTTGGAGCCTTCAATGATAAAATCTTGGCCATGGGCCTTGGATTGCTTCAAAATCTTGATGGCCACTTTATTGCCGCTTCTGAGCATTCCTTTGTATACACAACCATATCCCCCTTCACCTAGTTTGAGCATAAAATTTCTGGTGATCTTCTTAATATTCGAGTAAGAGTACCTTATGAACAAAAAGTTGTCATGAGCTTGTAAAAATTCTTCAATGTTCTTGTCCATTGCTAAGTGTCTTCTTTCGTACTTGTAGATAAAAAATATCATGACAAATGGCGTCCTGATTACGAACTTCGCTACACAAAAAAATACAAAAAAAATTTGATGGGTTAGAATTTTTTTTTTCATAATTGTTGTGACAATATATAATTGTGGCTTAACTAATGTTTGGTAATCCAAGTAGTCCAAAATGCAATATCATCTAGGACGCCTGTGGAAGGATGCATGTTGTGAAAAGAAATTGAAGGAAAAGAAGTTTGAAAGTGAAAGTCACGAGGAAATGGAGTAGTAGCAAGCTAATATGTACAAGTTGAATTTTGTCCAAAAGAATGTGAGAAGTGGGATGCGTGCATTTGCAAATAATTGAAAATATTAACCTTCGTTTTTCACATAGATGATAGAGGATACAAAAATCTCCTTTTGCTTTATTAGTGGTCAACAAATCTAGAGAAAAACTGCTTCTCGTTTTTATTCAATAATTTTTTTCCTCCTATTGATACATGAATACAATTTTGTAAGGTTGTTAACGAGTTTCCCTTGGATTATTAGTTAAGTGACTAACTAAAGAACTAATTGAAAATTAAAAAAAAATGTAATCTTTATGCCAAAAAAAAATATCACGTGGTTAGTCACACAAGAATCTTTTTTTTTTTTTTTTTTTTTGGTGGGAGATTTAGCCTTTTTGTGGAAAGAAATTATAATCTAGACACTTGCATACATTGCCGTACACTATCATGTATATTTTGTCATAACTTTCTTGGATATTAGATATTACTTTCATTTTCCAGTTTCGAAGAGAAAGTAGCATGTGAAAGAGTGTACAGCATAATGAAAAAAGAAAGTGTACAGAATCATGCAAACTTACGGTGAAATTTCATAAATGGTCAGTACTTACTTTCATAATAGTACTTGTATCTGCAAACCTCACCACCGATGGAGATACGGACTAAGCAATGGGAATGAAAGTAGCGATATAAATCAAAGGTGCAAAAAAAAAGTTACAGAAGGGGGATCGCCATAGTGGAGAAAATCGGCCATGATGCTATGGATTAGCTCGTAATTTTAGGAGCTACTGTTGATATGTTCTTCAACCCCAAAATAATTTGTCCATGTGCACCTGCTAATGTTGCAAAAATCCCTCACATTCGATACTTTTGGATTGACCAAAACATACAAGTTCCAATTTGATGACATGTTGAAAGAGTATGACCTCTCATTGCATGGACTAGCAGCGATGTAGGACGGAGAGATAACTGAATTTGAGTAGTTCACAAAGATCAATGTACGTACATTGAGAGGAGACAGCGGCGGTGGCTAACAAGTGAAAGACAAGCAATTATCCTTTTGTAACCCATCGTTGACCAATCTAATTTGATGAGCGGAATAATTGATAGACAACACATAGTATTGGTAATTGAGCAAATACATAATATTACGATTATTTTTACTAGTCAACTCATACCGTCTTTTGGGATTACTTGTCAGTTGAAATGGGTGATTCATATTGTAAACATTACCGTAGGATGAAGCGCTTCATTGATTACTTGACTCGACATTACTAGTCATTGCTAAAAATAGAAAAAGAACGAGGAGCAACAGTGGATAGATATTCATGGAGCTAAGTGCACGGATCATGTCTCTTTTGGTCTTTGGGCGAAGATGTTTGGTGTGCGTGGAGGAGAGGCGCAATTTAAAAAGATTGAAAAGAGATGGGCGATACTTGTTTGATTGGAGACTTAGCAATCGCCCGTTCCACGGGATAAGCCCAAGTCAATCAACATAATAAATGGACGCAAAGTCAAGAAACCTACCCAAACTGAGGTTCCATTATTAGAGAAACGGTCGGTGGCCCTCGCTATTCGAGACCCCTTTAAACACGTATATACACAGTGCTAGAAGATTTACACCCAAAAATAAAAAATAAAAATTGAAAGTATCTTCTTCGCGTTTCTTCTTTCTGTGTCCACTTCTATCGCCACAATTCTTCCACCGTCTTCGCTGGGAAGGGTAGTTGTTGGGTCCAAATCACATCCCATCTACAAACAAGTCCATCTCTCTCTCTCTCCCATCCAGTCACTGATCTTCTGGTACACGAATCTATCTTCTTAATTTCTTCTTTGTTTTTCCTCCTCCCTTCTTCTGCCATCTTTTTCCTTCAACCCCCAGGTCACGATCAAACGGAAAATTGATGTATAGTTCGAGAGGCAAACGATCAAAATTAAAAACTACCTTGCCTCAAAACTACTACTCCATCTTCTTTGAACCCTTTTTGTTTGGTCGTCGACACTTAAAATCACTTTGTGGATCAAGCACATTTAAACCCATAGAAAATTCAAAAGATATTAATTCATATCTAGGATCTCTCTCCGTCCTCTTAACTCCATGTTTCGTCCACTCTCCACATGATTATTAGGTACACATCCCATCAAACAGAAAAATCCATCTCTCCCCCTCTCTCCCATCGTTTCCTTCTGAAAAACGGTCTTTCTTCTTCGTTTTTAAGTTCTCTCCGTTCTTCTTCTGCATCTTATTTCTTCTGCCACACGAGTCATGATCATAGGCAAACCACCAGCCTCGACCACTCATCTGTCACACCTAGCCACACCGCCACTACCGTATCGTCAACCTAGCTCACCATCTGTTGCGAAATAACTCGAAAAATAAGAGTCTTGTAATTTAAGTCTAACGCCTAAAGAAATAGATTGCATTGTTCGAGTGTCAATTTCTACCGTAACAGAAAAAAAAAAATAGGTATCAAGAAATCTTTTATAGATGTGAAGATAACTCATAAAAAGAAAACCCATTGGCATCTTAGTAATAATTTGTGAAAGTTAATGTCTAATGTGACGATAACCTATCTATTAATATTGATACTTCCATGTGTGGAACTAAACAATACCCAATAGATTTTTTGAAAGAAGGTTTAGATAGTGCTGGGATCTACCTCACTCTCAACTCTAATGTGCAATTTAAGGTGTCAATATAGTACCAACTATCCATTTGAGTGCTAGTGGCGGAGCTCAAGATGAGAATACACCTAAACCTAGACAAGCCTATCACCAATTAACCTAGGTTTCTTGATACTGACGAGAGAAATCTAACCTGCGACTTTTGACTTGCAATTTAAAGTTTAAACTGCTCGACCAATGACAAATTGATAACCATATCCAGTAATTAGTTTTGAGTTGTATTACGAAACAATTTTATTTTCCATTATCTGCTCTTAAGATTTTTATCCAACAATTCTCCTTTCCCACAAAAACTTGCTCTTCAATGATGTCTCTCTCCCTGGACACGTATAATCGAATCAGAATGGATGAAAGTCCTCAGGATTAGCCTCGGACAAATATTAGACACCAACATATCGTTTGTGTTACAAAAGAAAAAATCAATTTTTGTTTCCCTTTCCATTTTGAGATTGTTAACCACCAAATCTGAGGGATAGAAAAGTAGTTTCCAAGAGATCTATAGTTTATCGATATCTTCCTCCAAGCATTTCTAAGGCTTTGTTCATTGAAGGTTGATGGTCGATCGTATGTGCTCCAAATTGCAACTCCCATCATCATCCTTGGGGGCTCTGTTGCCCCACCCATTTTGAAGTTGCTAGCGTCATTAACTTGGTCATGCGCCATGACTGAAAACGAATTTGGCTCCAACCTTCTAAAACTCCATTTACATTAGACTTAATATCTTAAAGAATCCCAAATTGCTACGCTTATAATAAATTTTTCTCAAATTGACTTTCTAATCATCAAAAACCCAAACTTGTATACATTTAATAAATTTATCCAAAACTAATAAATTTGTGACAAATTTACCATCTATTAGTTTATATTAAATTTTATTATCAAATTATTAAGTTGGATGACATGTAATAGTTGATTGGAATATATGTTTAGGATTTTACTCTTTATTTGTCATAGTTTTATCATTTTTATATATTTTTTTTATTAATGGAGGATATATTATTCATAAATATGTCAGTTCAAAGTTTTTGGCAATCAAACAAATTAGTTTAGCATAAATTTATCATAAGTGTATTAGTTTGAGATTTTTTTTGATCATTTGAGGTAAATCTATTACATATATACTAGTCGTGGGTTTTTCGTGGTAAAAAAATTAATTTTGAGTAAATTTGTTTTAAGTGTACTAATTTAAGGATTTTCAACGTATTAGCCCTTTAGATTATCATTCTTCCTTCCATTTTCATTAGCAATGCAACAAAACTCTAGGTGTCGACGCCACCAACGCTCTTGTAGAATAACTCAGACCCCGTACAACAAAAAGTTTCTCTTGCTATAGTCAAGAACAGTGTCATGATTTGAGAGTTGAAGTTTGCAAGTTGAAAGTCGGATTTTCCGGGAATATAATTCTCAATCTAGATAGACTTTATTTTATGATCTATAAAGGAAGTGATATGTGGTAGGACTCAATAATAAGTTTCTTATTTCAAACAATTCATCAATATTTTCATATTTTTGGATGGAGCGGTCCAAGTCCTTTTAACTTGAATCTTAGGCTAAAGATGGAAATTGGATAGTCTTCGGAGGGACCAAATTACTCAGTTGCATCCAGCCAAAGCCCAGCCAAATAAGACCCTCATCACCAAATGAGCCCAAAGCGCCAAAGGCAAAGAAATTAATTATGGATTGGGAGGCTGAAACCCAAACTCAATCCATTACAAAACTAACATTTGTTTTTCTAATTGGCGAATCGTTGAATACCCAACCATTAGCATACTAAAATAAAATTTAGATCATCAAATCTAATGATAAATTCACTGTTATTAATGTTCCAAGTGTAGTTTAACAGAGACTCCACACTCAGACTCATCTATATTCATACATCGATATCCAAGTCGTTAAAGTTCTAGCAAGGCTAAGCCACATGCATGCTTATGCAAGTTTTTACCCAATAATTTATATATGTAGTCATTTTAGCAAATATTTCATTCCGGTAAATCTTGAATTTAGCATCTCTACTTTTATGCATATTTTGGTAATAAATTTGTCAAATATAATTATGCATATTTTGATTGTAAATATATGTAAATAATTTATATAAAAAAATTATTTAAATAAATTATTTACATAACACATATATTGATCATCATGTTCCACGTCATACTCTCAAATTAGTTTCATCCCATGTTTTCAAGTAGATTAGTTTGAAAGCAATATTAGAACAATTACCGGATGCATAATTGACATAGACGGGACCATTGAAGCATATCTGGAGTATTCGGATAGGCAGAACCATAAATCAATTAGCAAGCTTGAGGCAAGAATGGTCGCACCTTGATTTTGTCCTTCCTTTTGGCTGAAGAGAGTATTTTGTTTTATAGGAGAAAAACAAGTACAACAGCAACATCATGCGACAAAAAGATAATGAGGATGAGTATTTCATTCCATTGTTCTTTTCTCTACTTATATATATCTTCCCTTCAAGCTTTTTTTACGGTAAATATATCACAGTAGATATAATTTATGATTTTTGATGACTTATACCCCTAGAAAAATTCATCAATAATTTACATTTGGGGTTTAAATGGTCCAAGTCCTTCTAACTTGAATCTTAGGCTAAAGATTTGGATATTCTCCGGAGGGACTGGATTACTTAGCTGAATTCGGCCAAAACCCAGCCAAATAAGACCTTCGTCACTGAACGAGCTTAGAGTGACAAAGGCAAAGAATTTGATTGTTAATTGAGAGGCCAAACCCAAACTCAATCCCTTACAAAACTAACATTTGTTTTGTAAAATTGGCGAATCCTTGAATACCCAAACATTAGCTTACTAAACTAAAATCTAGATGGTCAGATTTGGTGAGGTCCAGATTAAACTCACCATTATCAATGTTTGAAGTGTAATTTAAATAGACTCCTCACTCCAATTCATCTATATCCAAGTTATTAAAGTTCTTGCAAGGTTTCGCCACGTGAAGGCTTACATGTGAGCTTCACTCAATAATTTGTATACTTACAGTCGTTTTAGCAAATCTTTAATCCCAGTAAATCTCTAATTTTTGCATCTCTACTTCTTATGCATATTTTGGCAATAAATTTCTTAAATAGGACTATGCATATTTTGATAGTAAATGTACGTAAAAAAATTGTTTACGTGTACATAGATTGATCAATCATATTCCACATCATACTCTCAAGTTAGTTTCGTTGCGTGTTTTCAAGTAGATTGGTTTGAAAGCAAAATTAGAACAATTACCGGATGCATAATTGACATAGACGGGACTACTGAAGCATATTAAGAATATTTGGATAGGTAGAACCATAAATCAATTAGCAGGCTTGAGGTAAGAATCGTCGCACCTTTATTTTTTCCTTCTTTTTGGCTGGAGAGAGTATTTCATTCTACAAGAGGAAAACAAGTACAACAACATCATTCAACAAAGGAGATAATGAGGATGAGCATTTCATTCCATTGTTCTTTTCTCTACTTATATATCTTCCCTTCAAGCTTCTCTTTTAGTCTTATGAACACATTCCATGCATAGTCCGCCTTACTGAGGATCTTCTTAGGGTCTAGGTAATGCTTCTCGAAAAACAGAAGAACTTCTCCCCTTCCAGATATGCCGACTAATGAAAAGCAATTTCCATCAACAAAACCCGCCTCTGATCTTTTTTGAGCTTGTTGTACCAAAAATCATTGTTGTAACCATCTATCGACATAAGTGAATTGTTCTGTATTAACGTTTAAGCCTAAACCACCAAAATAGGCGTAGTTATAGCACCCACATCATGTTCTCTTGCATTCATCACAGAATGGGACATTGTCGTGACCTAATTTCGGGTGAATCACTTAGAGTTTGACTAATAGATTACTAACTCTAGAGTTAGCTCAAGCTCCTCGAAATCCATATCAATTTACAACTTATACAGTCCAAGTTCTTAACATATAAAGTTATTTTTATTTGGGAGTCGCCAATAATCAATTTATGGTAGGTAGATTAGATATCTAAGTAAAGCAACATGAGAAGTACTTTATTCTTACAAACTAGAAAATCTAGGGTCAAGGTCTTGATTACACCAACTATCCAACTAGTGTCCTTTTGTTATCTAATTTCATCTAATACAATGTTTAGGCAGCCTTCTCGCAAATTATAAGTCTTAAGGTTTTATTCCTAACCAGGCTCAAGGGAGACAACGGCATATTAAAACTCCACAATTTAGTAATAATTGAAATAGAAATGCACAAAAAACAACCTAGTATATGTCTTTAAGAACATTCAAAACTCTATCATAAAGCCTTGAGGGCTTATTTAATTTTTGGGTGAAGGAAAATTTTTTTATCAAGAATTTGCACACATTTTAAGAGAAAACAACTTAAAAACTATCTTTTAAGCTTTTCCCTAATTTTTTAGGAAAAAATAAATTTTATTTGGAATTTTTAAAAAATAATTTTATAAACAATTAATTTTTTATCCGAAAATAGGTACCAGACCGCGTAAAGGACAGAACCTTAGTCTCGTCGATAGAGGCCACGAACATACATTGGGCTCTCAAGTCAAGTCCACTTAACCGAATCCACTTCACAAAATTCAAACCCAGCCCAAACAAGATTAGATCCAAACCCAATTAACTAAAACCAGGCCCAACTCACCAAACTACAGCTAAAGCCCGACACTCACCACCCTTGTGGCATAGATGAAGCCCCAATCAGCAAAATCAACACTTCAAGCCCAAGGCCCACGAAGTCTAAATGAGCCCAAAGCCCACTACTCTCCCCTCACCAAATTTTCCAATCCCACAGCTGCTCCTCAACGTCGTCTCCTTCGAGCACACGCTCGAAACGCCTGCGACCTTCCCTCATCTTTCATGCTCGGTTCCCTGCTCCCGGAACTCCCCACCTCCAATCTCTTCCGCGATGGACTTTTCACATCTGTAGATTAATACCTAAAGCTTCACTGAACCGTAAACACTCAAACCTCACACCGACAATACTCTTACGCCACCGTCGCTAATTCCCCGCCGTCAGCTATAACCATTGCCATATTACCAGCGACCACCAGCCACTTACTTTCACAGCCAGTCATGACCGGAGAAGAACAGAAAGAGCACCGATTTAGCCGAGACATTTTATTGAACACTCGGCGGGCGTCGACTGACGGGAACCACGACAAGCATTTGAGGCACGGGCCCAAGCCTAATCCATCCATAATCAACCACCAACGCCCCGCATAAACAATATAAGCCACGAGAAACCCGGCGTCCTTGAAAACCAGAGCCGACCAGCCTGGCTCCGTAGATTAATTACCAAAAAAAACACGTAACAGTGGCGTTGGAACGTACGGCCGCGTCATCCCTACCCGGCTTGGCAACGACGGCCAGAAGGCGAGCTCGAAGCTCGATTCTGTGTCTCGTTTTCTCTCAGTCCCTCCCTCTGCTTCCCTCTCCCTCTTTCGAATGGTCAGCTCCCCCTCTCTTTTTCAAGAGATCTCCTCGGTGAGTCCCCCTGCCACCACCTATCTCCTCGGGACCAAGTTATGTCCATTTTCCAGCTAAGCTGGCCTCTGCACTCGTGCCTAGCACGCCCCCTCTACCAGTCGTAGCTTTGTGTCACGGGCCGATAGAGTGTTGACCAGAGAGGTTCCCCGCGCACGATCACGACTCGCCCGTGGACTTCCTGCTCTCGCTCGGATTTCCACCAAGTCTTCTCCCCGAAGGTTCCAAGGGCGGACGACACCGTCATTTCACCTGATTCTAGAAGCCCCTTATTTATGTCGGTGGTTGGTTGCTTCCGTTATTTATGTCGGTAGACGGTAGTTGATATTTATGTCGGTTGTTGAGGCGGTGCGATCTCGCCCGTCGGATGAAAAGTAGATCAACGGTTGTAAGCCGAGGCCCTCTACTATAAAAGGGGTGTCCTCCTTCATTTGTAATCATCCAACATTTCAGCAATCCAAGCTCACTTTCCTTCCAGAGCCTCTCTCTCTAAACTTTCTCTCTCTAAAAGATCCCGGTTGTGCAAGCGAGTTGAGCGGTTGATCGAGTAAGGCTTGGCTTGGGTGATCCAAAGTTGCCCAAGTCGCCGCACGGTTTGATCCCAAATCGATCGGCCCGTGACAAGTGGTATCAGAGCAAAGGAGAGTTCTGTTTGGAGAAAAAGTGCCAACTGTTCGAAGGAATGTCGAGCCAAGAAGCTATCATGGATGGAAAGGCCATGCAAGTCAAAGAGACCCGTGGCCGAGCAAAGAAAAGAAATGCCTCGATGGAAGCCGTAGCTGCGTTCGATGAGAAGATCGAGAAGGTCCGGAGTGCCGTGCTCGAACTCATGGAAGGTCTTGACGATGTGCGAGACCGGATCATGGAGGTTGAGACCTCGCTCCGTGAAGACTTCACGACCAGCCTCAACAAAGCTACCGCTCCTTTGCACGAAAAGGATGAAGCCCTTGAAGCATCGATCGATGTTTTGAAGGAGCGTGTCCAAGTGATCGAGGAGGAAGGTTCACGTAGGGACGAAGTCGAAGCCATGAAGGTGGAGATCCAAGAGCTCAAGACCGAGCTCGCCCTATGCAAGATGAGCATCGCCAATGGAGCGATGCCTACTCAAGCGGTGCCCAAAATCGAGGTGCCAAAACCCAAAGAATTCAAAGGCGAACGATCCGCCAAAGAGGTGGGCAACTTCGTCTGGAGCATGGAGCAATACTTTGGCGCTGCCAACATCCAAGACGAGTCGATCAAGGTACGAACCGCTTCTATGTTCCTTACTGATACGGCAATGCTTTGGTGACGAAATAGGTGCGACGAGACTAGACGTGGTGCCAATCCCGTGGAAATATGGGATGACTTCGTAAGAGAGTTCCGTGACTACTTTTTCCCCGAGTTTGCTCAACAAGAAGCCCGTAGCAAGCTCCATCGCCTCGAGCAAAGAGGTGCGATCCGAGAGTACGTGAAAGAGTTCACGGAGCTCAAACTCCAAATTCGCAACATAAGCGAAGAGGAGGCTCTCGGAGCGTTCATGGATGGGTTGAAGCCATGGGCACTTCTCGAGCTCAAGCGTTGGGACGTGAGTAGTCTTGTGTGAGCGCTAAGCGTGGCCGAGTCGCTCGTCGACCTCACCAAGACCGAACCAAGGAGTCGATCGTGGAGGTCGGATCGATCCGAGGATGAAGGAAGAAACACTCTCCGAGGGGCGCACGATCAAGGCGGCCGAGCCAAAGCATGGGGAGAAGGGTCTTCCAAGCCGTCCTTCCAAAGGGGTCGACCACAATCGGACTGCATGACAAGTAAGTTCGATCAACCCCCGCCTTCTCCTTGCTTCATTTGCCAAGGTCCACACTGGACTCAAAAATGCCCGAAGAAGGGCCGAATCAACGCCCTCCTTGCCATCGAGGAAGAAAAGGAGGAGCCCAAAGAAGAAAGGCAGCAAATTCAACTTGGAAGTGTGAAGACAATCAACTCCGCCCGAGCCCGATCGCCATCCGAAGAAGGAATCACACCAAATACCGAAATGTTCTTCGTGGAAGTTGAGGTATGTGGCCGAACGCTTTATGCCTTAGTCGACACTGGTGCGTCCAACATGTTCATGTCGACCGAGGTTGCAAAGGCCTTGAAACTTCGCGTGGAACCAATTGATAAGACGTTCAAACCAATCAACTCGGAAGGCGTCCAAAGCGTAGGATCGACTTCGGACGTGGATATCAAGATTGGTGGATGGAAGGACAAGATGGATTTCGAGGTAATCCCTCTAGATGATTATGATCTCATCCTTGGTATTCAATTTTTCCATAGTGTGAGATCCATGATCGATATGAGAACCAAGTGCCTCGTGATCCTCGACCCGAAATACCCAACAACGATCCCCATGATCAAAGGGGTGGTCGATACCAAGACTATCGCGTCGATCTGACGCCTCGACAAGAGCTTGAAGGCTGTGATGCGCATCAACAAGCTGTCCGAGGTGAAGCCGAAGGTCAAGTTGGATCCTACTCCAACACACTCTATGCCGATCCAAGTGCTCTTCCTCGAGGTCGAGTGCTCACCGCATGCCACGCCTAAGCCGAAGGTGGAGTCGCATGCCAAGCCCGAGCGGACCATAGAAGGATGTGGTACTTCGTTCATGAGCATCCGAATGAAACGAAACAAGAACAAGAGAGCCCGTGCCAAAGTCCGTGCTCGTGCCAAGAAGGCCGATCGTCAAGCTGAGAGCGACGAGGACGTCGCTCGATTGAGTGGGGGAGAATGTCACGGGCCGATAGAGTGTCGACCCGAGAGGTCCCCCGCGCACGATCACGACTCGCCCGTGGACTTCCTGCTCTCGCTCGGATTTCCACCAAGTCTTCTCCCCGAAGGTTCCAAGGGCGGACGACACCGTCATTTCACCTGATTCTAGAAGCCCCTTATTTATGTCGGTGGTTGGTTGCTTCCGTTATTTATGTCGGTAGACGGTAGTTGATATTTATGTCGGTTGTTGAGGCGGTGCGATCTCGCCCATCGGATGAAAAGTAGATCAACGGTTGTAAGCCGAGGCCCTCTACTATAAAAGGGTGTCCTCCTTCATTTGTAATCATCCAACATTTCAGCAATCCAAGCTCACTTTCCTTCCAGAGCCTCTCTCTCTAAACTTTCTCTCTCTAAAAGATCCCGGTTGTGCAAGCGAGTTGAGCGGTTGATCGAGTAAGGCTTGGCTTGGGTGATCCAAAGTTGCCCAAGTCGCCGCACGGTTCGATCCCAAATCGATCGGCCCGTGTAGCTTTGTCTGTCGCCTGCTTTCTCTGCCTCCTACGCTGCGTGCGTGAGCGAGAGAAGAAGAGAGACAAAAACGATGGGGGTTCTGGGCTGAGAAGGAAGAAAAGCCCCGCTCGCCCGCTCTCTTCCTTTTAAAAAATTATTAATTTTTAAAAAAGGAAATATGTTTTAATAAATTCTATTACTATAAATGCAAGTATTCCTAATATCTATATGCTATGTAATTTACTGAAAATTGTTTTTGTTAGGGGCCAAGGGCGGTCCCTAATTTTTTTGGGATAAATAAATAATGAAAATTTAGATATCAAACAGATATTTACCTATTACCTTGATTCATTTTAATCCTCCCATTAACTTTGTTAGGTTATAGTGGATGTAAAATTTAAAATGTGCTTTTTTTTTTATTACCAGCCACGAATGATTGAAAAAATAAAACAAAAAATTATGTGTTGTTTAGATCATGACATGAGTGATTCTCTCCCGCTTCATTTTTAATTCAAAAAAAAGATGATATATATTAATAAATTAACAACGAGAAGAAAGATCCAACCTCAGCCTCTTAAAATCGACGAAATTGTCGAAACACACAAGTATATTAAATTTGCCAGTTTCAAGACTTGAATGCATGAAATAAAAGTTTTAAAATTCAAGTGCATTAGTGATGAGTTTTAGAACTTCTCCTATAATTGTCCCATTTTCTTTTGATATTTTAAATTAGAGCTAAGGTAACATTGAAGACCATATGATAGCCCCTTCAATATTTTCTCAAAAAGTTCCAGTCAAAGTAAATCTATTGCAAGACAATAAAATTTTGCTACGATTGGGTATTAAAAAGTTGAATTTCGGCAAGCCAAATGCTGACAGACTTCTAAATGCAATTACCCCAAATAAAAACTACCTGCAGACTGAGCGTGATGCGAGGAAAGCAGAGGGATTCATAACGGAGTCAAAGAGGAAACTCGCAAGTATATTTAGGTAGCATGTATCGCAGCCTTCTTTGGTGAATATTCTAAAGAAAACCAGTGATATGGTTAAGGGATGATTAACTGCATTAGTTAGAATTCACATAAGAAGAACATATAGAGTTCGCTTCCCAAAGAAGGTTTGTGACGTCCCAGGGCGTCACCAACTAAGCGCATGCGGAATATTATTCATTTATTTATAATTAGTATCCACTTACTAATCAGTCTTATATTTTAGCTGTAGAAGGTTAGCATGTATAACATGGTATAGTGGATAATCCCCGTTATATGTACCATGTGAATTTAACCTGTTAAAAACGTACATATACAAAATATAATTCTGAACATGAAAGGCTGTGTCTTATTTACCATCATTGGGCTCAAAAGTTTATCCACCTGATTATCTCATGACAAGTTCTTCGCCTGAATATTTACAGCATGTACAACTCAAAAGATAGGTGCATCACAATCAGGGAATAAGGTAAGGGTAACTACTTCAGGTCTAACCCATACTAGCCCTTAACAAAAGAAAACATCAAACATCTACTCTAAGCCTTTCATAACATAAGCAGCTAGGCATCATCATCCCCGCCTCCGGGTCCTCCTAACTCGAACGGCAATGGCCCGAACAGGTCATCCTCATGCTTGACGAACCACGCAACAAACTTCATCGGCATCGGACTGGCCGTACCATCATCTATCCACATTATCGCTTCATACTTGGTGAAAATCATATCAATGTCAGGGTCATAAACATCCACATAGGTGATATCGATGCCAGCTATCGCACCGTAACGAGCTATTGGCGGCACGTCCATGGTCTCAGTCTGAAAATGTAAGGTATGAGCAAACAACCTTACCCAGTAAAGAATAATAAAACTCTACAGAAAATTAATCCATAGCTATCAATTCATATGTAACTAACTAACAGTTCAGGATACTAAAATAAAAGTATAATTCACGGCATAAGTTACCTGACATGCTTTCACACCTACATTTATCATTCACAAGTTCAACTATAATGCACAGTATATGGTTCACCTGTCATGTATCCAATTCTAACCTGTTGCTTCCCAAATGCAAATATAATGCACATATGAAATATGAACTCACTCGCCGTCTATAGTTAACTTTTTGTGAGCATAAATAACCACTCTCGAATCAGTCACAACCGGGAAGCTACCGGCCTGATCGAGTCACTTCCGAAAGTACGTTATACGGACTTCCACAATACCTCATATCGTGGGCATCTCACTCGAGGCATCTCGGTATCAACCAAACCGAGGACCTCCCCGATCACACACGGGGGCATCTCACTCCGAGGCATCTCCGACATCACACAGTCGAGGCATCCTTGATCACACACAAGGGCATCTCACTCCGAGGCATCTCCGACATCTCAGTCGAGGCATCCTTGATCACACACAAGGGCATCCCAAACTTCCGGGGCATCACCGGCAACTCGGTACCGATGGAACCGTTCACCTCATTAAGCATACGTCTCACACCACACCTTTATTTAAATATGCATATCGTATGCAAAAGAAAAGATACCTAATTATCTATCTAGACTTATGATCCTAGCACACGTGCGTGTCCAAATTATAAAATAAAATTCATCACGAACATGTCCCATACCATGCCGGACAAATATTTATTCCATAATCAAGCACTATGCATCACATTCCTTGCATACACATGAATCGAATGCAATTATATCTCTCATGGATGTATAGAACTTAACCATTCTTGTCTAACATCTAGCATGAGATTCATTAGACTCTATGTACAGCAAACAAGTCTATTTTACAAGTGTTAACATTCAAACATCAATTTCGGCTACAACCAGAATTTTAACCTATTGCACAGTTTCGGTTTTAAATACCAAATAAATATCAACTCTTATCGAAATGCTACGAAATTTTAGTATGTTATACATAAGACATATCTTAACAACTATCATGAAGACACTTAAGTCTAGTTCTCAGTGTATAATTAGTAACAATCTACTTTTCCTTGCTGAATTCCAGCTACTAATCCAGATTTTCTACTAACAATGAAAAATTCTTTCCCTAGTCAATTCTCATCCATTAATTCTCAAATTTTAGCACGTTATTCCTTAAGATGTGCTTTACAACTTTCATTAAGAACCATAAGTTCAATTCTCAACAGATAATTTTATAATTCCCACACAAACAGCAAAGGTCACATTAGTTTTTACCGAAAACAGCTTACTACCTCAACTAGTTTTACTTCTTTTATCTTGTATAGGATTCATTTGTCTACAAATCTTTGTTCAACACCATCCTAAGGTTATTCTATCATGTTTATACACTTCACTTCTAGTTCCTTCAATAAAAATGGATGAACTATCACATAAACATATCATTTCTTGCACAATTTCACTAAAATCACTTAGTACCATAGGTTCGCCACACTTTCTATCCATTTAGAACACTTCCATCAACTAAACAACACATCTAATGACTTCGGCATATCCTCACAGCATCATCTAAGTATCATAACAACTCATTTCTTCCAATCTAAGCACAATACATGGCTCGCCTTTGCGCAACAACGCATCCGAGCACCAAATAAATCCATTCTAAACTCATCGGCACAACCGGCCATCAAATAATTGCTTCGCTCAACATAACAACACCTCAAGAGTATTCTCTCACAAAATTCAGCATCAATTTCCACATGCAACAACATCTACACATGTCTCGACACCAAACTAACTCATTCTATCCATCAAATATCTAAATCCATCCATGTATAGCTAGATTAACATATTTCATTGATAAAACAACGGATTTCATTCAATCTAGAGTTAAATCATTCCTTACCTTGCTTCGCCTACTAATTCAAGCTTTGATCTTCCAAAATAAACCAAGAAGTCGCGCATGCAAGAAGAGAATTTTCGGTGATCTCCCTAGGTGGTGTTCGGCCAAGAGAGAACTTTGAGAGAAAATGGGTTTTGAGTGAAGATTTTCGGTAAGAATGAGGTGAGGAGAGAGAAAAATAAGTATTTATAGTTAGTAATTTAGTTTAGTTTTCAATTTAATTTATTAGCTTCTGTAATCATTACATAGAAACCGGTTTTGTAGTGGAGAAAACCGTGTACACTTGTGCGTGTGCGTGTGTTTTCGATTCAATGAAAAATATTAGGTGTCGTGTCCTCATGTACTCGCCATTAGTTGATCATTGTTCATTAACAATTAATCGAGATCACTAAGTAGCTCATTAGTTTCAAATATAATCATCTAATGAAGTGTTGTTTCCATTTAATCTCAATTGTACATAATCCTAACACCTCACGATAATAAGTTAGTCTAAAGTACGATCAGTCATAAACAAAATTATCGAGTTATAAATAATTCACCGATTATCACTTTAAACTAAGATTAATAAATCTTAACTAAAAATTATAAGTAATTGGGCTCAATTATCTAATCCCGGCCCAATGGGCTCAATCCTAAATTATAAAGGCCCACTAACAATTCTAAATTCTAATTCCCGAGCCTTGGCCCATTCTAGCCAAATTCAAGCCCAAACTTTCTTGGCCCATTTCATAACTCGGTTCTAAACTAAATTTACGGCCCACTAAATTCATAAAGTCCAATGGGTCCACTTTCCGGCCCATTCTAAATAAATTAGATTTCTAAAAATCTAATTATACTAAAAATGATTAATCGGATTTTCGGGATATCACAAGGTTATTATATGAACCCACACGTATGTCCCATCTAGGGTTATGAAGGCCCCCATGGACCTGCTTTTCTTGATGAACAATATAATATATCAAAATTTAGTAAAATTAGGTTTAATACCCTGAAAAATCCAAAACTGGAATACCTATAACAAATTTACTCCAAACTAATTTTTTGACCATGAAAAATCTTAAACTGGTATATCTGTGACAAATTTACCCCGACTAACAAAAAAAAAATAATCCTAAACTGGTACATTTATGGCAAATTTATCCTAAACTAATTTATTTGACAGCAAAAAACTCCAAACTGATAAATTTGTGACAAATATACCCTTCGCTAAATTAGATTAATACAAAAAAAATCGCAAAAATTGTAAGCTGTAACAAATGGAGCGTAAAATTCCAAATTGGTATATTAATCAACTGTCACATGTCATTTAACTTAATAATTTGACAATAAAATTTAAGAAAAACTAACATAGGATAAATTTGTCACAAGTGTACCAATTTGGGGTAAATTTGTCAAAGGTATTTCAATTTGGGCTTTTTGGTGGTCAAAAAAATAGTTTGGGGTAAATTTGTCACAAGTGTACCAGTTTGGGGTTTTTCAGGGTATTAGCCCAAATTAAAAGTAATTCTACGCTAAACTCGAAATCAGATAATGTTTTTGTTAATCAGGCAGGGGAGATAAAAAAGTTTATCAAGTAAAACTATTTCATAGAATTACTTGTCTAATTTCATGTCGACTTTAAAACAAGATATGAGTTCTTTCGAATATAGACTTCAAAAAATTTGTTTCGTCTAGGACCTTCTTCCTTTCTATTTTGATAAAAGTTGTTCTTGCATAAACAAATGTGTCTACTTTTTAAATCGTATAAGTGGATATTTTCTCTGAAAATGAATTCGTATGTCGTTTATTTCGGGAAATCATATGCCGATAGTAGCGCATTAAGTAGCAAGATTATAGGTTATTATTAGCAATTTTATTGGCATTGCCCTAAACCACGTGATGAGGGAGGAAAATTCTCAATGTCCATAAGCTGCCCCACCGTTTTTGTGCGTGCTCTCTTATGATTTTTTTTATCCTTTCGAAGGATGAAGCAAGAGAGCACAGTCAAATGAAATACAATAACCCAATCTTAACCTAAGAGCGAGATGAAGACAATCTCGAAAATAATTACTGTCGAGCTAAACTAGCTCAAGTCCCCTCATACACAATACTAGATTGCGGGAACTTATGACAAATACACAAAACTTTTCTAATCAAACTGTGCATGGTTCTCTAAACATTATTACTATCTCCAAAAGGAAGATTAGTGGAAAGTATTGGAGTGCTTGATGAAGTTGAGAATGTGTCTAGTTCCATCTCCGTTTTGTCCTCATTTACTGCCTCATCCGGTCGGTAAATAAGCGGTTTTTGAGGCATTTGAAAATTGCCAATATCTCATTCAAGTATTTCTAGGACTCTGCTCATCAAAGGCTGATGGTTAGAATTTAAGTATACAGCATAATGCAACTATTATCATCTTTTTTTTTTTTTTTTTTTTTTTTTTTTTTTTTTTTTTTTATCACATTCCTTCCTTTTCTGCAACTTCTTCCATTTCAACACCTTTGCCTTCATTAACTTGGTTGTACATCCATAGCGGAAAATAAATTTGGCTTGAACACTCTGCATTGGCATGTATATTTTTCCTTCTACCTACCATTTCCATGAGCAACATCCCAAAGCTATAGACGTCCACTTTATAAGATACACCACCAATGTTTTTATAGAACAACTTAGGTGCAACATCCCTCTTGCAATAGTAAATGATATTATGCTATGATTAGTGGGATAAAGTTTCGCAAGCCCGAAGTTAGAAACTTTTGGAGTGAAATTCTTGTCTAAAGAATATTGTGAGGCTTGATGTCAAAGTGCAAAATTTGGATCTCACACCATCAATACCCCTCGCAAAGCCAAGAGCAATCTCATATATTTTCTTGTAATCAAGAAACTTATCACCTTCCTTAGTGAAAATGAGCTTATCCAAAGATATATTGACATGAAATCATATACAAGAGCTTGTTCTGAGCCCTCAGAGAAAAATCCAATGAGTCACACCACATTAACATGGTGAATTCTTTCAATAGTGGCAACTTCACTAATAAAATCTTGGCCATGGGCCTTGGACTGCTTTAAAATCCTGATGGCACTTCATTGTTGCTTCTAAGCATTCATTTGTACACGGAACCATAACCCCCTTCACCTAGTTCGTGCTTAAAATTTTTTATGACTTTCTTAATATTTGAGTAATAGTGCCCTATAGGCATGCCATAAACTTGCAAAAATTCTTCGATGTTCTTATCCATTGCTAAGTGCCTTCTTTTGTACTTGTAAAATAAAAATATCAAGATAAATGGCTTCCCAATTACGAATTTCACTGCACAAAATTGCACTAAGGAAAATTTTGATAGGTTAATTTTTTTTTTTAAATCATCTTAGGAGTAAATCGTTGTGGCTTACCTAGTATTTTTGTAAATTCAAAAGTTTTCCAAAATGCATAAAAGATCGACACCTATGGAAAGAACCAATGATGTGAAAACACATTCAAGGAAAAGAAGTATGGAAAACTAAAAACTCACGAGAAAAGATAGTAGTACTAAGCTACATTGTACAAGTTGAATTTAATCCAAAAGAATATGATAAGTGGGATGCGTGCCTTTGCAAATAAATAAAACTAATAAGCTTGAATTCGCATTTATGATAGATGACACAAGAAACTCCTTTTCCTTAGTTAGCAGTCAACAAATAATGAGAAATAATTATTTTCTTTCTTAAGTAATAGTTCTGTTCCTCCTATTAATACATGAATACAATTTTTTAAATAATTTGTTAAACAAGCGTCTCTTGAATTATTTGTTAAGTGACTAACTGAGGAGCTAATTAAGAAAATCTAAACTCTTTGCCAACAAAATTACTAGTTATGTGGCTGCTCGCACAACAATCCCTTCTTCTCCTTTTTTTTTTTTTTTTTTTTTTTTTTTTTTGTGTTTTGTTTTTATTTTTAATTATATAAGTGGGGAGGTTAGACCTCATACGGAAAGGAATTATGTTCTAGGCGGTTGTATGTGTGCAGCAAATGATGGGTATGTTCAGGTGACTTTTACCGTCACCTTTTTTTCCCCCGAATCTTGCAACTCCTACAATTTGATTTTAATAGGTAAAAAGAAGCTCCCGAAACCTTTCAAACAGACAGATACTGACGTATATGAACATGTATGTGTTGTCATTATTTTCTCGGATATCAAATATTTCTTTAGTTTTTCAGATTTGAAGAGAGAGTAGCAAGTGAAATAGTGTAAGGAATCATGCAAAATTGCGTTAAAATTTATTGCCTAACGATGCTTACCGTAGTTGCCCATGAATCTGCAACCCGCATCACCAAAATAGATGCGAAAGGAATGGAAGAAGCAGAACAAAATGTCCACCCAAAAGTTGAGATTGAACCCATCGGCCATGATGTTATGGATTAGCTTGTAGTTGTGGGAGCTGCTATTATTCTTCTCTTCGCCCCCAAATAATATGAAACCATGTCCAACTATGAATTGTGCAAAAATCCTTGATATCCGATGCCTTTGGATTGATCAAACATACAAATTCATGATGTGTTGGAAGAGTATGATCCCTTAATGCATGGATTGGTAGGGATGTAGAATGGAGAACTAACTGATTTTGAGCAGTTCACAAAGCTGCTCATGTAGTACGAAAAGCTTTGATACCTCAACAATGAATGGCGGGGGAGAGATGAGCAGTTATTCTTTTGCAACCTGTACTCGACCAATTTGATTTGGCTAGTGGAATAATTAATAACCTACACACAATATCGGCCATTATGAGTGTGTAGAATAGTGCAATTATCTTCACAAGCCAACTCATGCTTTGAGTTACCGCATCCTTCGAAGTCACTCTTTAGTAGAAATGGGTAGCTTGTATTGTGAATGTCACCATATGATGAAGTGCACCACTGATTACTTGGCTCGACATGACTAGTCATTGCTAGAAATAGAACAATAATGAGTAGCAACACTTGACAGATACTCATGGAGCCGTGAGCATTAATCATGCCTCTGTTTGTCTTTGAGAAAGGGGAAATTGGTAAAGAATTGTTGGTTGGGTGTGGAGGAGGTGCATTATAAATAGATTAGAAGAGATTGGAGGATTCTTGCTTGATTGGAGACTTGGGAGTTGCCTCGTCCTATATAGAAAAGCCCAAGTTAGTAGATGGAACAAATGGATGCAAGTCGAGAAATTAAAGAGGTGAACCCAAACTGAAGTTCCATTATTAAAGGAATGGCCAGTGGCAATCCCTATTTGAGACCCCCTTACCTTTAAAGCACATACATATATTCAATGCATCTAGAAAATTTACACCAATAAAGAATGTAGAGGATCTTCTGTTCGGTTGTCAAGTCACAAACTTCAAATATAATTCAATTGTTTACATGATCGAAGTATTCCATGAAATAAATAAATAAATAAATAAATAAATAAATAAAAGAAATGTATCCCATGTGATATAATGCATGAGAATTTGAAACAACAGTGGGTCTTAATGACTTTCAATACCATAGGGTCTTTACATTTTGCATATTAAAAGTTTTGTAACCCGAATAATTGACGGGACACGATATAGGGATAATTTTCTTGGTTGGAATCAGAAGGGACAAATACTTTTAAAATAATTGAAGACAAAAGCAACCCTAATAGCCCTTTCATGTGGATTGGAGATTAGTGTGCGAAATTAGTGCCGTCACTTCAAACTAGTGACATCCCTCTTTTGATGTGCACTTCTAACTAACTCCGATCAATTGATATAGTGGACCTATTTTTTAAAGATAATAAATATAGATATGCAAGAAAACTTTGCTTCGCCTATGAAAATAGATTAGCAGTGTGAGGTTAAAGTTGCTAACAAAGGAGATATTTGTTGTCGTGCGGCCTTCTGCACAAAGGAGAGCCATAGACTCGCTTTTTGAAAGCCGTAAGGAGAGCTGCCGTCGTTATCCTCTTTACTGTGTTGAACTTTCCGCAAAAAGAGAGTTCAAAGGTAAGAAGACATGAAGAATTAATGGACTGGCCTTTTGCAAGCCCAGGAGAAACATCTTGGGTCCTGAGTGATTTAGTCGCAAGGCATTTGTCGTGTCTCACATGTCCGTTGTTTTATAACTTAGAAAAAGGGTGTACGATATATAGAATCACCTTAATATAACCTCCGTGACACTCGTTAAGCACGCTAAAAAATAACAACTATCGTTTTGTGCAAAATACATATAAATTGAACATAAAAAAAAAATGACTTATACGGGTTGCTACCGGCATGTAGATATTACTTTAGTCGAACATCTATTTTCTCACTCTCGAAAGATATTTAAAGCCCTAATCAACACATTCTAAGAAACTTTTTATCGTCTACCATTTGAAACTGTACTAAAATACTGAATATTCGCTTGAAAGATACAGTGAGGTCATATTACCCTTTGTGAGTCTTGAGCACCTCTTTAATGCTTTGAGGCATGGTGTTCTGAGTGGTCAATCCATTTCAAATGTGATAAGCGTGTTCTTCTCATTGGCTTTGTGTTGATTGACCGACAATAAAAAGACATTCATCACAAATTGTGGGTGTTCATCGCTAGAAATATCGTGCCCGTGGCAGAGGAGACAACCCGCTGAATCTCGCCCATTTGATCCGAATGCTGAGTAAATAATCGAATGCGGTCCGGTGGATGACTCAAGTCAATCTGGAGTCAACCATTTCAATGGTTACGATCAAGCAACCTCTGCTTCACAAAGCCATGTTGGACCCAACAAATCTTCAGGTTCAGGATCTCGGAAAGAATGCGGCTATATTCATAATTGTACTCTCTAGGCTCTCAAATCTTGAGTCTGTAGACAGTGCGAAACCAAAAAGACCTGCGCATACCACCCGCAGATTATTGCATGGTGAGTTTAATCTATTCAAGCGTCGCAAACAGATAAAGAAATCATTATAGATAAGGAGAATTTTTTTTTTTCCATTTTGAACATCGATTTATACCCCCCCCAAAAAAAAAAAAAAAAAAATACAAATTAGTGGTTTTATCTAACAAGCAACGAAATTGATGCTCCATTTAATTTTTCAGCTTCAAGAACTTGCTGGCACTAGCAGAGAACATGCAATTCCGTGAAGCACATGGTGACACAAATGATTGTAGACTTCCTTTGATTTGACAAGCCCGCAAAAAAGAGAGGAGGGGACATCACCTGTTCATAAATTGTTCTGCAGCCTCTGGATTTTCTCGTGTTCAGGTATCTCATGTCCTATTGCCTTAGAATGGCAATTGCTCTTTTCCAGAGTCAATGCGTGACCCAAAATAAAGAAATTTTTACTTGACCGGGAGTTACCATCGTCAGTGACACCCTCTTAACTGAACGCTGAAAAAAGAATTAGTCTCCTCATCATTAGGATCGTATTAAAACAGAGGGAATGTGTGTAGATATTAGAAATAAATAACATTTGTTCTCTTTTCCATCCTAATTCTGATGGCATTTTAAACAGACAAAGTCCCAATTTGATTAAAAGAAATCCATCTTCAAATTAGAAAAAAAAAAAAAAGTCAATACCTAGTATAGACCTAACATTTTATGATTTGTATCCAATGATAGAGCATTGTTACAGCAGATACTTTGAACACGTGTTTCAGCTCTACTTTTTCCTCTTGCCACAAAGGATGAAACAGATGGGGCTGGGATATACGAAATCTTGGGGTGGATTGCGTTTCTCTAACGAGGCAAATTGACTTCTTTTGCCCTCACGCATTTGACCATAACCGCCACTGTAGATTTTCTTAAAAGATTGATCACTTCTCGGTCAAAGTAAATCAATTGCAAGAAAACAATAAAATTTTTTTTGCCGCAAATGGTGGATAAAAAATTTCAATTTCCGCTAGCCAAATGCTGAGTGACTTCTAAATGCAATAATCACAAATAAAAACTACTGTGCGCCCGAAAGTCGAGGTGAATCATACCGGAGACGAAGAGGACACTCGCAAGTATATACAAGGTAGCATGTATCGCAGCTCTTTTTGGTGAATATTCTACAGAAAACAAGTGATTTTGTTAATGGATGACTGGATAGGCTAGAATTCACAGAGGATGAACATACAGAGTACGCTTCCCGAAGAAGGTTATTACATGAACCTACACATACGACCGATCTTGGGTCCAAGCTTCAGAAGGGTTAGAACACGGTTCTCTTGATGAACAAGATGGTATATCAAATTTTAGTGAAGTTGAAATTAATCCATGCTAAATTCTAAATGAAATAACTGTTTTGTTGATCAAACAGGGCAGATGAAGAAGTTCATCGAGTTAAACTAATAAAACATGGCCAAATATATGAAGAAACAAAGAAAATTTCATACAATTACTTGTCAATAATTTCATGTTAACTTCAAAATGGAATATGAGCTCTTTCAAATATAGACTTCATAGAATTGTTTCATCTAGGACCTTCTGCCTTTCCATTTTTATAAAATTTGTTTCTTGCATAGGCCGATGTGTCTACTTTGTAAAATCTCTTGAAAATGAATTCATAAGTCGTTGATTTTAAGAAATCATATGCTAGTAGTAGCACATTAAGTAGCAAGATGGCGGGTTATTATTAGCTTTTTAATATTATCCTAAATCGTGTAATGAGGGAGGTAAATTCTCAATGTCCATCACTTGCCCCGCCGTTTTTGTCCACGCTCTCTTATCAATTTGTTTGTCCTTTGAAAGGACGATGCAAGAGAAAACAACTAAATGAAGTACAATAACCAAACGTTAACCTAAGAGCTGGAAGATAACAATCTCGAAAGTAATTACTGTTGAGCTAAACTAGCTCAAGTATCCGCATACACAATAGTACATTGCGGGAACACATAACAAATACACGAAGTTTTTCTAATCAAAATGGTGCATGGTTATCTATACATCCTTGCTATCCCCAAAAGGAAAACTAGCGAAAAGTATTGAAGTGCTTGATGAAGCTGCCAATGTTTCTAATTCCACCTCAGTTTTGTCATGGTCAATTGCCTCATTTGGTGGGTAAAAAAGTGGTTTTGGAGGCATCTGAATATTACCAATATCTCCTTCAAGCATTTCTAAGACTTTGTTCATTGGAGGCCGATGATCGGGGTTTAACTGTATACACCAAAGAGCAGTTATTATCATCTTTTTTATCACCCTCCTTTCCTCTTCCACAACTTCTTCCATTTCAACACTTTTTCCTTCATTTACTCGGTCGTACACCCACAGTGGAAAATAAATTTGGCTCGAGTGTTCCGCATTTGCATTTACATTTTTCCTTCTACTTGCCATTTCCATGAGCAACATTCCAAAGCTATAGATGTCTGCTTTATAAGATACACCACCAATGGTTTTGTAGAACAACTCAGGTGCCATATATCCCAAGGTTCCTCTTGCAGTAGTCATTGAGACTATGCTACGATCAATGGGATAAAGTTTTGCGAGTCCAAAATCAGATAATTTCGGAGTGAAATTTTTGTCTAAAAGAATATTGTGAGGTTTGATATCAAAGTGTAGTATTTGCATGTCACACCCACGATGTAAATATTCAATCCCTTTTGCCACCCCTAATGCGATCTCATATATTTTCTTGTAATCAAGAAACTCATTACCTTCCTTAGTGAAAATTTGCTTATCCAAAGATCCATTCGACATGAAATCATACACAAGAGCTTGTTTTGAGCCTTCAAAGCAAAAACCGATGAGTTGCACCACATTAACATGGTGAATTCTTCCAATAGTAGCCACTTCATTGATAAAATCTTCGCCATGGGCCTTCGATTGTTTCAAAATCTTGATGGCCACTTCATTGCCGCTTCTGAGCATTCCTTTGTATACAGAACCATATCCCCCTTCACCTAGTTTGTGCTTAAAATTTCCGGTGATCTTCTTAATATTCGAGTAAGAGTACCTTACAGGCAAAAAGTTATTATGAGCTTGTAAAAATTCTTCAATATTCTTGTCCATTGCTAAGTGCCTTCTTTTGTACTTGTAGATCAGAAATATCCCAACAAATGGTGTCCCGATTACAAACTTCGCTACACAGAAAAAAACTAAAATATTTTGATTGGTTAGAATAAGTTTTTTTTTTTCATAATTGTTGTAACAATAAATAATAGTGACTTACCTAATAGTATTGTAATCCAAGTAGTCCAAAATGCAATATCATCTAGGACACCTGTGGAAGGAATGTATCTTGTGAAAAGGAATTGAAGGAAAAGAAGTTTGAGAGTGAAAGCACGAGGAAATAGAGTATTAGCAATTGAATTTTGTCCAAAAGAATGTGAGAAGCGTGCATTTACAAATAAATGAAAATATTAACCTTCGTTTTTCACATAGATGATAGATGATACAAAAATCTCCTTTTGCTTTATCAGTGGTCAACATATCTAGAGAAATATTGCTTTTTCCTATTGATACATGAACACAATTTTTTAAGGTTGTTAACGAGTTTCTCTTGGATTATTAGTTAAGTGACTAGTTAAAGAACTAATTAAGAAAATTAAAAAAAAATGTAATTTTTATGCCAACAAAAAACTAGTCACGTGGTTAGTTGGACAAGTGTAATTTTTAACATATCTAGAGATTTAGTCTTTTTGTGGAAAGAAATTATAATCTAGACACATGTATACATTGCCGTACACTATCATGTATATTTTGTCATAATTTTCTGGGATATTGGTTATTACTTTCATTTTCCAGTTTCAAAGAGAAAGTAGCATGTGAAAGAGTGTCCAACATATTGAAAGAAGAAAGCGTAAAGAATAATGCAAAATTACGGTGAAATTTCATAGATGATCGGTACTTACTTCCATAATAGTACTTGTATCTGCAAACCTCACCACTGGTGGAGATACGGACTAAGCGATGGGAATGAAAGTAGTTATGTAAATGAAAGTAGCGATATAAATCAAAGGTGCAAAAGAAGGTTACATAAGGTGGATCCCCATAGTGGAGAATAAATCCATCGGCCATGATGCTATGGATTAGCTCGTAATTGTAAGAGCTATTGTTAATGTGTTCCCCAACCCCAAAATAATTTGTCCATGTCCACCTGCTAATGTTGCAAAAATCCCTCACATCCAATACTTTTGGATTAACCAGAACATACAAGTTCCAATTTGATGACATGTTGGAAGAGTATGACCTCTCATTGCATGGACTGGCAGCGATGTAGGATGGAGAGCTAACCGACTTTGAGCAGTTTGCAAAGATCAAGGTACTTACATTGAGAGGAGACAATGGCAGTGGCTGCCGAGGGAATGAACAACAGTTATCCTTCTGTAACCCATCGTCAACCAATCTAATTTGGTGAGCAGAATAATTGATGGAGTGCACATAATATCGGTATTTAAGCAAGTATATAACAGTGCGATTATCTTCACAGGCCAACTCGTATCGTCTTCTGGGATTACTCATCAGTCGAAACGGATGGCTTATATTGTGAATGTTACCACAAGATGAAGCGCTCCATCGATTACTTGGCTCGACATTGCTTGTCATTGCTAGAAATAGAACAAGAATGAGCAGCAACACTTGATAGATATTCATGGAGCCAAGAGCACTAATCATGTCTCTTTTGGTCTTTGGGTGAAGATGTTTCGTGTCCGTGGAGGAGAGGCACAATTTAAAAAGATTTAAAAGAGATGGGCGACACTTGTTTGGTTGGAGACTTGGCAGTCGCCAAGTCAGTCAAAATAGCAAATAGACGGAAAGTCCAGAAATTGACCGAAACTAAAGTTCCATTATTAGAGGAACGGCCGATGGCCATCACTATCTGAGGCGCCCTTTAATCACGTACGTATACACTGCATCCAGAAGATTTACACCCACAAAAAATTTAAAGGATTTTCTTCGCATTTAGTCTTTCCTTATCCACTTCTATCGCCACGATTCTTCCACCGTCTCCACTGGGAAGGGTGGTTGTTGTGTCCCAGTCACATCCCATCAACAAATAAATCCACGTCTGTCTCCCCTGCCCAATCACTTATCTTCTGGTACGCTAATCTACCTTCTCAATTTCTTCTTCGTTTTTTCCTCCTCCCTTCTTCCATCTTTTTTCTTCACCCCCCAGGTCACGATGAAAAGGAAAATTGATGTATAGTTCTAGAGGCAAAAGATCAAAATAAAAAACTAGCTTGCCTCATATTAAAATATTTAAATAATAAATCATGTTTTCTTTTAATAGTTTATTTTTTTTAGAATTGGTGATAGTAATTCCACTAAAATCTCATGTAGTATCAAAGCCAAAGATTCTGAATTCAAATCTATATGAGTCTCATTTACCTCTTCAATTAAATTTTCATGTTTAGTATTAAGCAAAAAGGCCAAACTAAACGTAAAGAAAATTGTTGAAATATTTAAATAATAAACTAACCACCGCCCGCGCGGCGGCGCATTTGCCAGCCCTCCCCTCACGAAGGAGAAATTCAAATCCCAAAGGTATCGTTAGGGATTCTTACCCTGGAGATCTTGTGATGGTGGGTCCTGTAGCCAATACCCCCAGGGGTTTCTTCGCTTCACCTTTGTCGAACCACGGGGTTCTCCCAGTCAAAAAAAAAAAAAAAAAAAACAATACTTTCATTTAAGAGTTTAAGCTTTTTAAACAGTCGATGGTGGTCTTACCAAGCCTAACACCTCAAAACTACTATTACTCTATCTTCTTTGAACAGTTTATATTTAGTTGGAAATGTGTTAGAATATTTAAATAATAAACCATACATTTATCTAATAACCATATCGCATCATCATTCGCCAAAACTTAGTTTTGCGATTGATTGGGCAGTTTGAAGGGCAATTACTTCGTCAAGGTCTTAGCTTGAAGATATTGAATTCGAGAATAATCATCTGTTTCGTCGCATGCATGGATTTTGTTTCTGTTCGGAGTTTGACCTGATTTAGGTTTGGTGTTCCTTGCGGTTCTGGCCACGAATTTGGAGTGGAGATGTTGTCGAGAGGTCTTCTTAGTGGTAATTGATGAGAAGGGTTCTATGGCAATCCAGACTTTCTGATACAGCAAGATGTAAGGTCTCTTACCGCAAAAGCAGATGCCATGAAGAAGAAAGCATACTGAAGAAGATGATCAGCAGCACAGAAAAAATAAAGAGAAGGAAATGTAAATGAAAGAAAGAAATAAATCAGAAAATTCAATAAAATCTAGAAAGGACAGTCATTTTGTGGTAGTTCTTCCACGTTAGACTCAACTGTGCCACACAAGACAGTTGGACCACAATGTCAACGATTTTTGGCTGCAATTGATCCAAAAGGCTATATCAAAATTATAATCTTTAGAACTACATTAGCAAAATTTGAAAGTTTATTACTAAAATGATATCCATATAATAGGTTTAGGCTTGAATTTATAATTTTTCCTATATATAGATTTTAAAAGATACAAGTTCAATTCGAAATTTTGTAGATTTTCTTCTTGGTTCTTTATAGGAACCCAAACAAGAATCGGGACAAGAAAATATTTTTCCAGTGAAACATTCAATTAATTAAAGTAGGCTTCATTTCTATTTAATTTGTTTCTAAAATGAAAAGATATAACTAAATAAATACATATATTGAATACGAAACTTAAATATAGTGTTAATTGAAAATCACAATTTCTTAGATTAAAATAATACGAGGAAAAAGATAATCTAATAAAATTGAATTGTCAGTGCATAGAAGGTAAGATGAGACTATGTCATCAAATTACATCTTTGAAATTTTACATAATTGCCCTTGGGTACAACGTATTGCAATTTACCTAAAGCAAACTGACATGGACTTTGATAAAGTTTTTTCAAAAAAGGCTTTGAGCAAGAAGCTCAAGATGGGATTAATTTTTATAGACAGTTATTTTTTGTATATCTATAGAGTCCATATAAGAAAAGAAATTAGGGAGGCGGGCGCCTACCCCTTCTCTTCGGGGTAATGTCGAGTGTATAAGCCAGGTTTATGAAGCTTCATTAAAGTACTCTAAAGTTCTACAAACCGGCCAAGAGGTCTTCCAAATATAAACTACATAGACTTGTTTCATCCAAGATCTTTATTTCCATTTTTCTTATATAAAATACTTGACTGGACATTACTAGTCATCGCCAAAAATAGAACAAGAACAAGCAGCAACACTAGATAGATATTCATGGAGCTGAGAGCGTTGATCATGTCTCTTTTTGTCTTTGGAAGAAGAGAAATTGGTAAAGAATTGCTTGGCACGTGTGGAGGAGGCGCAGTATAAAAGGATCAACAAAAGATTGGATGATCCTTGTTTTCGTTGGAGACTTGAAGTCGCCTTGTCCTATAGAGAAGCCCAAGCCATATAATGTGACAAATGCGCACAAGTCAAGAAATTAAATAGGTGGACCCAAACTGAAGTTCCATCCTGAGTGGATGAGTCATGTCCATTTTAGAATTTTACACCCGTTGAAAGTTCAAAAGATTCTTTATTCACATTCCATCATCGAACGAATCCATCTAAATAGTCAGATTGGCCCCATTATTTCATACACGCGATTAACTCTCATGCACGTATATGGAAACCACAAAACAACTATGTAGTCACCATCCAAAAGGAACATGAGCTTAATGTTGTAAGTTGCCAATTTAAGATTGACGAAGTTAGGAAGGAAAACCTCCACAGATTGAAGGAGGAGAATGTTGCTATTCAGCAGAAAGGGGGCACAAAGCGTTATGACTGGTTTCTGAGTGGGCGGCGAGGCAAGCACCCAGCTAAAGACGGATTACAATCTTGAATGAGCCAGTGACGTCTACAAACAAGTTTCTTTGAACTACCTGCATGAATATTGCTCTAAATAATTTGAGGAATTGATGGGAGAACTAGTAACAATCCGAACAATATCGGATTAATCCAGCGAAATAGAATAATTTCCCCTCTTATATAAACCTAATAGGAACTGATATGATAGAGCAATAAAAACCAAGCATGCAAGCAAAATACGATTTTTTACCTGAAAAACCTCCTCAATGTGAGGAGATAAAAAATCACGGGACCGGAGTCCACCCAAAAATCTTCACTATCAATAAAATTGGATGAGCAAAGTTCTTCACTAGTAAATACTAGAGGTACATAGCAACAAAGACCTCAAAAACATCATTCTTAGCAATACGCATAAATTTCAAAAGAAATCAAGGATGAATCTAACCAAAAATGCAAATTTTGATTAACTCACGGAAAAACCTGGTATAAGAAGCTGCTAACAAAAATTAAACCATCCAGATTTGAGAAGAGTGCGCTACTAACATGCTAACAAAATTTTAGCTCAATCAAACCATGAGCCAGCTTGATGTAAATCAAGCTGATCTCCAAATCTTAGATTTTCCGTTTTCTTTTTTTCTCTTGTTACTGCATCTCAGCTAACTTTTTTGCAGCTACCACTTAAAAGATAGTGAAAAACCCTATTTCGTTATGGGCTCAAAACCCTTTTGAGCTTGCAATTAATTGGACTTTCTCAACATCAGAGTGAATCCAACTAACAAACTTTCCTCTTGCGACGATGTGGAGGGATTCATAATCCTTGCTATCAATCAGCAATGTTCAAGCTTTTATCTTAGTAGAGTCTTCGTTATCGTATTAGAACCATTATGATCCGTATGAATTTTCTCAAGTTCCAACAACTTCTTATCTAGAACATCCCTTATCCAATGAGATCTAACATCAATGTATTTCGATCTAGAATGAAAAGATGAATTCTTATCGAGATGAATCGTGCTTTCATTGTCACAAAATAATGCATACCTCTTTTGCTTAAACCTGAGTTCCAAGAACTTCAGCCATAGCATCTCTTTACTAGCTTCGGTCGTCACCATAAATTCACCTTCTATTGTAGAAAGTGCAACACACTTCTACAATCTTGACTTCCATGACTTAGTTCTGCTGGCAAAAAGAAAAAAGAACGAAAGTTAAACAACCAAATGTAGATTTACAAGTATCAATATCTACTACCAAATTGGACTGTATGTATCCAACTAACTCAAGTTTCCTGATCCCGAAATTGAATTTCAAATTACAAGTTCTTCGAAGATAACTCATGATCCACTTTATTGCATTTCAATGCTCTCTACCTAGATTGACAAATAATGGCTAACAATGCCAACTACATGTGCTAAGTTTAGACCTGTATAGACTATCACATATATCAAGCTTCCTACAGCTAAAACACATGGAACACTTTCCATGTCCTTCTCTTTATTAGTTGCAGGTCTTTGCTTTGCATTTAACTTAAAGTGGGCAACAACAAGAGTACTAATCACTTTAATAATGTCCATGTAAAATTTCTGAAGAATTGTCCCAATGCACTTCTCTTGCAACAAGAATAAATTCTTAGCATCTTTATCTCAAGTAATTCTAATACCAAGAATCTATTTCGCCGGGCCCAAATCCTTCGTAGCAAAAGACTTGCTTAACTATTTTTTCAACAATTCAATTCATGGAGCATTCATGTCAACAATCAACACATCATCAATATAAAGCAAGTAAATAATAAAGTCAGTATTAGAAAAATTTTGGACAAACACATAGTTATCCAATGAAGTCTTTTTATAGCCTTGTTCCATCATAATTGACATAAACTTTTTATACAACTGTCTCGGTACTTACTTTAGGCTATAAAGACTTCTTGAGCTTGCAGACATAATCCTCTTTTCCTTTCACTTTGAGACTCTTTTATTGTTGTGCATATATCTCTTCCTCCAAGTCATTATATAAGAAAGTTATCTTGACATCCATATGCTCAATCTCCAAATCTAGGCTAGCTACTAAGCCTAGTACCACACGGATAAAAGATATTTTCAACACCGTAGAAAATATGTTATCATAATCAATACCCTTTCTTTGACTGAATCCCTTAACAACCAATTTAGCTTTGTATTGTGATTGTGAAGTTTCTTCATCATGTTTTCGTTTGTACACCCACTTATTCTTCAAAGTTCTTTGGCCTTTAGGCAATTCATCAGTTGAAAAGTATGATTATTATAAAGTATGGAAAACAAAATTCGCGAGGAAAGAGAGTAATAGCAATAGCAAGCTAATTAGTACAAGTTGAATTGTGTCCAAAAGAATATGCGAAGGGGGATGCATGCATTTGCAAGAATGAAAATAAAATTATATACAAGAAACTCCTTTTGTTTTGTTAGCGGTCAACAGAAGATAGAGAAACGGTCATTTTAATTTCTAGTTAATAATTTCTTCCTCCTATCGATACATGAATATATATATATATATATATATATATATATATATATATATATATGGAATTTGTTAATGAGGGTCTCTTGAAATATTAGTTGAGTGACTAATTAGGGAATTAATAAAGAAAATAAGAAAATCAAAACTCTAGACCAACGATTAGCTAGTCATGTGGCTACACCATTTTTTTCTTTTTTCACAATGAAAGTCTAACCCTTATGTGGTTAGGAAATATAATGTAGGCACATTTATACGAGCAAATGAAAATGGATCTCGTACCGGGGTAACTTCCGCTGTCACCTTTTTTTTTTTTTTTTTTTTTTTTTTTTTTTTTCAAAATCTTGCAACTGCCACAATTTGATTTTAATATGTAACACGAAACTCCCGATTTTATATACACAAATCTTGACGTAAATTAACATGTTTATTCTGCATAATTGTCTTGGATTTCAATTTTTCTTTTTCATATTCCATTTTTGAAGAAAAAGTAGCAGATGAAAGAGTGTTCAGAATCATGCAATATTGCTATAAAATTTCATTGCCAACTGATGTTTACTGCCCATGTACTCGTTGTATATCTTTCAATCAATTTGCGCCTGAAAATGTTGAGGTGACGGTCTAGTCATGTGTGACTGCCCTACGGCACAATGAGCATTTGACGTGGAAGAAATTAAGCGAAACTTGTTAAGGCTAGATCTATCCCTAGGTGATATTGCAGAAAATAAAAGAATTTAAACTAATATTGCAACTAAGCAACTTCTAGTGACATATGGTGTAGTATCAGATTTTACCGGTGTGCAATTCTATCACAAATAAAATAAAGAGAGAATAAGAGATAGAGAATTGCACACAAAAGATTATAGTAGTTCGGTTTTAGTAAATCTATGTCTACTCTCCCATGCAAATAACCTATTGGCTGGATTCTACTTTTAAGAACCGATAAGAGGTTACAAGATCTAAGTAATGAATACTCAAGCTCGTATCGATAACTCTTTACACACTCTCAACTTCTAAATGATTACACAATGTTGCCCATAGAGACGAATATATTTGATCAAAAAACACTCTTTAAAAGTTTTAATTCTCTTGTATTGCGTTAAACCTTTCAGCTTCGACACCACCTTTTATGCTCCTTCCTATCCAAGCTGACCATTGGATATATCTCCAGAAGAATTACTCAGCCAATCTACTCGTTGATCTAAATCTTGCTTAGAAGATCAGATTGCTTCAGGGTCATCAAGGATGAAGCTTCTCGTAAATTCTGCTACCCATCTGATTGCTTCAGGGTCATGATTGGAGTCAAGTCCACCTTAGAATTTTACACCCGCTGAAAGTTCAAAAGATTATTTTTTGACGTATGCTCTCTCTCTCTCTCTCTCTCTCTCTCTCTCTCCACTTCCTTCCACTCTCTCCGTGTGATGCGGGAGCATCCACCCCATCACGCATCACTGTGATTGTTGGTTCTGCCTCCCATCATCAAATAGATCCATTTAGACAGTCATACCGGCCCCATTATTTCATACATGCGACAACCTCTCATGAATATAAAACCACAAAAAAAATTATTTAGTCATCATCCAAAAGGCATAGACAAGTAAAGGGAACATGAGTTTAATGTTGTAAGTTGCCAATTTAAGAAGATGGGATGAACCTTGTTCAGGCGAAGTGGAATTGGTAAAGAATTGCTTGGCGTATGTGGAGGAGGCACAATATAAAAAGAATGATAAGAAGATGGGATGAACCTGTTTGATTGGAGACTTTGGAGTCGCCCTACCCTATAGAATAGACCAAGTTAGTCGACAGAACAGATGCACTCAAAGTCAAGAAATTTAAGAGGTGGACCAAAGTTGAAGTTCCACCATTACTGCAGTCCCAACGGCCTACTCTGATTGAGACCCCCTACAAAATCACCTACGCAAAAAATATATCAAAACATCGTTTTATACATTTGATCTTTCTTCTCCGCGTAATTGTTAGGTTGACATCCCATCAACAAACAAATCCATCGCTCTCTCTCTCCCCATCACTCCATCTTTCTTCTTATTTTCTTCTTTGTTTGTTTCGTCCTCCTTTCTTCTTCTCCAACTCCCTTCTTCACCACCCGAGTCATGATCATAGGAAAATTCACATATAATTTTAAGGGAAAATTCCAAGTAAGGATCTGAAGTACTCTCATTTTCTTAAATAAAGACTTAAAGTTGACTTTATTTCAAATAAGACCATGAAATGGCTATGACAATCTAAAAGAAGGGCCTGAAGCGATTATGACTATTTTAAATAAGGGCCTAGCCTCGCCGGCTCGTTGGTTGGCAAAAAATTCCAACCGATCAAGGATATTTTTGTCCAAACACAATTTAAATTTAAATTTAGTAATATTAAAACTTAAAAAAGAAAAATTAACAAAAAAGGGAAACACATAGCTGCCCTATCGTCGGTGGGGCAACAACAACAACCAAGAGGTCGTCAATGCCTAGGCGAGGGCCGACAGGCCTCAACAGTGACAGGAGAGAGTGGTGACCCTCTCCCAAATCTAGGTGAAGGTCGTCACTCCTCGCCCTTGTTTAGGAGATGGTAGCCTAAACAAGAGTCTGAAGTAATTGTTGGGTCAACATCCCATCAACAATCAAATCCATCGCTTTCTCCCCATCGCTCCATCTTTCTTCTTCGTTTGTTTCCTCATTCTTTCTTCTTCTCCAACTCCCTTCTTAATCGCCTGAGTCACGATCATAGGAAAATACACGTATAATTTTAAGGGGAAATTCCAAATAAGGGTCTGGGATATCCTTATTTTTTTCAAATAAGAGTCTAAAATGAACTTTTTTTCAAATAAAGGTATGAAGTGGTTATATCAATCTCAAAGAAGAGCCTGAAGTAGTTATAACTGTTTCAAATAAAGGTCTAGCCTCATAGGCTCATCGGTCGGCAAAAAATTTTGACCAATTAGGGATATTTTTGTCCAAACACAATTTAAATTTAAATTTAATAACATTAAAACTTAAAAAGGAAAAATTAACAAAAAAGGGGAAGACATAGTTGCCCCATTGTCAATGGGGCAACAACGATGGCCAAGGGGTCGCCAATGCCTACGTGAGGGCCAATGACCCTGCAAACTAGAGGTGAGGGCCTGTTGGCCCTTGACAGGGACGGGAGAGGGTAATGAACCTCCCCCCAAATCTGGGTGAAGATTGCTGCTCCTTGCCCTGGTATTGGCGATGGTCGTTGGCCCTCACCTAGAATCCCCAAACTTGGGTGATGAGGTCTGGGGGCCCTAGGCGAGGGTGGGCGACCCTTGCCTAAATTTGGGAGGGGGTTGCCGCCTTCTCAAGACCTTGCCTCTAATTAGCGAGGGTCACCAACTCTTGTCCAAGCGCTGGCGACCCCGCCAACCATTGTTGCTGCCTTGCCAACAATGGGCGAAGGTGATGGCCCCTTGTGTGTCCTTTTTTTTTTTTTTTAAAGTTTTTTTAGTTTGCTTTTTTTAACGAAAAAATAGAAAAAAAGAGAGAAAAAGGGAAAATTCTAAAAGAACAAAATTACCCTTCACAATTGGTGAGTTTAGGTCCTTATATGAGATTGATATGACCACTTCATGTCCTTATTTGAAATAATATCCATTTCAAGCTCTCATTTGAAAGAATAAGGGCACTTCGGGCCCTTTTTTGAAACAATATTTACTTTATGCTCTTATTTCAAAAAAATGAGGATACTTCAAGCCCTTATTTGAAATTTTCCCTAATTTTGAGGAACAAGATCAAAAACAATAACTAGCTTGCCTCAAAACAACTTCTCCACATAGCGCATCAATTTTGACACAGTACCATGAAACCGTGTTATATAAGCCTACTCATCTGTTCTTTCGAATGCAGCAATAACCCTGTTGCTTGTTAGATAAGTCCACCAATTTGTTATTCTCCACAACGATTTCTTATGTTTTTTTGACACTAAATAGATTAAAATGACAATACAATAATCTGCAAAAATATAACTATCACAGACTGAAATACAATGAGAATTCATATACAATTAGAGTAGAAAATAGGCTAGCATAAGGACTCGTTAAATGGGCATAAGAGGATTCACACCCCATTTGTTATCTGGAAGTATCAAGAAAGATATATGGTTAGTTTTAAACTTCTACACAAGGAAGTGGGACATGATCTTTTGATACTATTTTAATGCTTTGTTTGGGAGAGAAAGGAAAGAGGAACAAGGAGGTGGGAGGAGAATAATTTTTCCTCCAATTCACTCTCATAGAATATTCAACATTTTGAAAATCAATTTTTCTTCATGTTACGACATAGCACATCAATTTTCACGCATTACCATGAAATCATGTTAATATGTGTCAAAATATTTTTCTTATTTGTCTTCCATTGACATTTATTCATAGAATGTAGGAATGCAATGTAGGATTACCAAACATAGAGTAATACTCAACAAATGCAGTAGAACGAGGTCATCGCAATAAGCATATCAATCTGTAGACCTAAATATGATGAGTATGCATAACTCAATGATCGCTGCAATCTCTTTGATATTGAATTTCTTACCTTGAATATTTATATTCCACCACCAAGCAGTATGGCTACTTCATCCTAAGGTGTCTCGGAATTTGCCATTCCAAAGCCTAACCTGTGTTAAGTCGCATTGGAGAATAAATGAAGTTGCCAATAGTACCTATTATGTGAAAATGCCACGGGTTTGCAGATCTCTTGAGGATGATTGATCCTTGGTTTTTCTGATGGTGAATATGTCCTCTAAGGTAATTCTGAACTCACAATCTAACTTTTATAGAAACGATGTAATTTAATCAAAGAACGAATCACAGAGAAAAGAAGTAACACTTAAATATATGTTGTTTTTCTATTGGTGAAATGACTCCCTCGATCAAAGATTCCTTTCAATCATGTTAACTCTACGTGGCTTCCCTATCCGATAAGTAAGAAATCTATCCTGAATTGCAAAATGAAGGCAACCATGTCTTGATGCCTCATGCACATTGACAAGATTATCTTCAGTGTCAGATCACATTTTTCAATATTTCAGTACTAAAAGTAGAAAAATGTGAGAGCACCCTGTGAGATTTTGTAGGACCACTGCCAACTGTTCTAAAAACTTAAGCTGTTAGATGAAGGCATGGTTTATTATTTAAACATTCTAACACTCCCCCTCACGCTTAGTATGGTCTTTTGCCTAGTACTAAGTGTGGAATTTAATTGGGGAGGCAAATAGGGGCCTGGAAGATTCGAACTCAGGACCTTCTTGCTCTGATACCATGAAGAATTTAGAGAAAAGAATTGTGATAATTCTCTATATCTTTGCACCAGGATTATAAAGCTATTTATAGGACTTCTACAAGTACTAACTAGGAAAAAACAGATCTATAAAATATAGCTATAATCCCACAAATTAAGGGATACTAATAAATCATTTCCTAACTAATTATTTACAGCTATTTCCTAATAATTAGGACCCAAAAATCAGGATTGAATATTCCTAATAATCAGATCTCAAAAAATCAGGATAATTCAACACTCCCCCTCAAGCTGAGGAATAGATGTCTTCCATTCCCAGCTTAGAGATTATTTCCTGAAAGATCCCACCGTTAAGTCCCTTGGTTAGCACATCTACTAGTTGATTTCCAGAAGGTATGCGAAACATGTAGATCAACCCCTCTTCTATCTTTTCTTTGATGAAATGTCTGTCAATTGCAATATGTTTCGTCCTATCATGTTGTACGGAGTTATGAGCAATGTTAATTGTTGATTTATTGTCACAATACAACTTCATAGGACTCTCCCACTTGATTTTCAAATCTTCTAGGATGATTTTGATCCTTAATAGCTCACATATTCCTTGGGCCATTACTTGAAATTATGATTTAGCACTTGATCTTGCAACTACATTTTGTTTTTTACTCCTTCAATTCACTAAATTTCCACCAAGAAATGGGAAATAACCGGATGTTGACCTTTTGTCCACCATAGATCCCTGCATAGTCAGCATCCGTATAAGCTTGCAAAGCATCGTTTTTGATTTCTTCTAAATAGGACTCCTTTTCCGGGACTTCCTTTTAAATAATGCAGCACTCGATTGACGGCTTGTAAGTGTGATTCTCTTGGGTCATGCATAAATTGACTAATCACACTTACTGAATAGGCAATATCAGGCCTAGTATGAGCCAAATAAATGAGTTTCCCAACCAATTTTTGATACATTTCTCGATCTACAGCAGGTTCGTCCTTTGCATCTCCAAGCCTTTTATTAGGCTCAATAGGTGTGGCTACTGGTTTACAACCGAGTTTTCCAGTTTCCTTCAAGAGATCGGTCACATATTTCTGTTGTGAGACAAAAATTCCTTGTCTAGAGTAAGAAACTTCAATGCCAAGAAAGTATTTAAGTCTTCCTAGCTCTTTTATTTCAAACTCCTTAATCAAACACTTTGCTTTAGCTGCTTTGTTTCTCCTCATCATCGTCACCTGTGACAATAATATCATCGACGTACACTAGAAGTGCTGTCATTCTCCCTCTTGTCGAATACTTAATGAAGAGAGTATGATCACCTTGGCTTTGTTTGTAGCCTGAAGCTTTCATAACTCTGGAAAATCTCCCAAACCAGGCTCTTGGTGATTGTTTGAGCCCATATAGTGCTTTCCGTAATCTACATGCTTTGTTTGTTGTCTTTTCTCCTTCAAATCCCGGTGGAATACTCATGTAGATCTCCTCTTCTAGGTCTCCATGTAAGAATGCATTCTTCACATCATATTGTTGAAGTTGCCAATTAAAATGAGCCGCCAAAGAGAGTAGAATTCTCACAGTGTTCATCTTTGCCACCGGAGCGAATGTCTCTTGATAATCTACTCCATAAGTCTGAGTATAACCCTTTGCCACCAATCGTGCTTTATATCTCTCAAGAGAACCATCAGCTTTGTATTTCAAGGTAAAAACCCATTTGCAGCCCACAAGATTCTTTCCTTTAGGTTTTTCGACAATCTCCCAAGTATGGTTTTTTTCTAGTGCATCCATTTCTTCTCTCATTGCATTCCTCCATTCTTCTTTAGACAATGCCTCGAGATAAAGTATTTGGAATAGAAAAGGTGTGTAGACTCACAATGAAATTTTTATGAGATGGTGATAGGCGGTCAAGTGACACATAGTGAGATAGTGGATATAAGGGTCGCTTTGTGCACTCTCTAGTACCTTTTCTAACAGCAATGGGAAGATGCGAGTCATTTTCAGGCATATCAATTGACTGTTTATGCAAAGGAGAGTTGGAACTTACCGGAAAATCATTTGCAAAACTCGGATGGGAATCTTGAACTTGTGTTTGGTCCGGGAACAGCTGTCTTTCTTGAGTATACCCGAGGAAATCTCATAGAGTCATAAATACGGGGAGATATGGGAGTGGACTCTTGTTCCGGAATAGGCTCAATCGTAGGGGGTGAGTCTAGGATTGAAGAAGCACGAACTGATTCACCAGAACTGATTCATGAGGAGCCTGTTGATCAAAGTTGGAGGCTCATTGGTTAGGAGTTGATTGATTAGGGATTGGTTGATTAGAATTGGGAGCTCGGTTTGGAAGTTTATTAGGAGGTAAGTCAAGGCCGTCAAAGTCTTTATCTTCAACTAATGACTTCTCCCCCTGAAGATAAGACTGTGGAAAGTAAGGTTTGTTTTCTACAAATGTAACATCGATCGATATATAGGTCTTTCGAGAAGGAGGATGATAACATTTGTACCCCTTTTGTGTAGCGGAGTAACCAAGAAAGACACACTTGATTGCTCTAGGATCTAGTTTTCCCCTTTGCTGATTATGAACATGTACAAATGAGGTGCAACCGAAGACTCTAGGTATGAGATTATTTGTTGTCCTGAAATGGGGATAAAAGCTAGAAAGAACCGCCATAGGAGTTTTGAAATCTAATACTCTTGATGGCAATCTATTAATCATGTATGTAGATGTAAGGACGGCTTCCCCCCAATAAGACTTAGGGACATTTCCATGAAACAACAATGCTCGAGTAGTGTTGAGCAAATGACCATTTTCCTTTCAGCCACCCCATTTTGCTGTGGTGTGTTTACACAAGATAACTCATGGATGATCCCTTCCTTTTGGAAGTAGGTTGACAAGATTTGATTAAAGTAGTCTCTAGCATTATCGATCTAAAGCTCTTAATTTTAACTCCGAATTGATTTTGAACCATGGAATTAAAATTAGGAACAATACTACTTACATCAGATTTGTGCTTGAGTAAGAATATCCATGTGACCCTAGTGCAATCATCGATTAGAGAAACAAACCATCGAGCCCCGAGATATTTGGAATTGTGGAAGGTCCCCAAATGTCACTGTGAATCAAATCAAAAGGATGAGAACTTCTTTTGTTGTTTATAGGAAAAGATACACGGGTGTGCTTAGCAAGTTCACAAGTATCACATTGGAATTGACTCATATCTAATCCTTTAAACAAAGAAGGAAACATGATATTTAAAACACGAAAAGATGGATGACCAAAACGAAAATGGTAAAGCCAAATGACATCCTTATTTGAAGCACTAAGAAATGACAAGGGTGAATTGTTCATGACTTTCTTTGAAATCCTCGGTATCTCAAGATAGTACAACCCATTCTTTTCCTTAGCAAGTCCAATCTTCCTCTCCGAATCCTGTTCCTGAAAAACACAGTAGGTAGGGTGAAAAGTTGCATAACATTTGAGGTCATTGGTGAGCCTTTGTATAGAGACTAGGTTGGCTGATAATTTTGGCACATGGAGGACGTCTTTTAGAGTGAGAATAGGTGTAATATAGATATCACCAACTCCGCAACAAAGTGGCCAAAGAACCATCTGCCACCCCTATTTTCCTATTGCTTGGACATGGGGTGTAGGTACTAAAAAGATGTGAAGTGTGAGTCATGTGATCGAGTGGTACCTGAGTCTATTATCCAAGCTTCACTTGAAAGTTTTTCCGAGGCATTTAAACTAAAAGAGAATGGAAACTTACCCGAGAGTGCTAAGGAACATGCACTAGAGGGTTTTTCAAGAGACCCTAAAAGCCCTTTAATTTTTCTATTTCCTCACCGCTGAAGGATTCTTTCCCTTGTCGTTCACTATGACCGATTTGCTGGCTGGTCTTTCAATTAGATGAGCTTGAGACCTTGGCTGTCCTCCTTTGTTTCCCCACTCTCGGCTTGAGGTTGCTGGTTTGCCATTCAGCTTCCAGCAACGTTCCTTTGTATGCCTTGGCTTCTTACGGTAGGTACACCACAAATTGTCTCGATTATCCCTCCATGTAGACCTCGAAGTATCCACCTTTCCTCTTTCTTGTGTTGACGCATTGTGAGTTACTAATGCCGAGCCTTCCACGACTTGAGGCTCTAGCATTATTCCCCTTCGACTTTCTTTTGCCCGGATGAGAGAGATTGTCTCTTCCAAAGAAGGGATTTCTTCTTTTCCAAGTATTTGAATCGACTTGGTCAAATTCAGAATTAAGACCTGCCAGAAATCATATACTCGATCCTTTTCAATGAAGGTTTTTAGAGTTGCAGCATCATCAGCACACTTCATCTCAAATACTCGATAATGATCGAGTTCTTGCCATAGATTTTGAAGGGAATTGGCATATTCCGAATCTGTTTTGCTCCCTTGTTTTGTTGCACTTGTCTTTACCTTGATTTCATATACTTGTGCTGCATCTCGAGCCTTTGAATAAGTCCTGCGAATAGAATCCCAAATCTCTTTTGCGGTTTTAAGAAACATACATGTATCACTTATGGCCGGATCCATTGAATCCCAAAGCCATGACATGATCATTGAATCCGCCTCATCCCATGCGTTGAACATGGGATCTCCTTGTGCTTGGACTGTTCCGAGAAGATGGTGAGTCTTCCTTTACCCTTCAAATAGGTCTTGACGAATTGTGACCATTTGAGATAATTCTTTTCATTCGGCCTATAAGTTGCTCTCACATTTTGTAGATCTCCGGTCATATGGTTGGTGTTGGCCTCCTCATTTTGACCCGAAGGATCTCCAATCGTTTTGTCTCGAGACATGGATAATTCCAAGCACAAAGAAAGTACTTGGAAAGGAAGAAAAAAAAAAAAAAAAAAAAAACAGAAGCAATAAAGGCTGCAAATGAATGAGGTTTTAGGGCAAAAATTGGGACAAATTTAGAAGCGAAGAGAGAAAAATATAGCTAAAGGGATCACAATAATGACAATTGTGATCAGATTGTTAAGGACAAAGACAAACCCAGCAATGAAGGCCGTGATTGGAAGATTATTGCATCAATGAAGGATGCACTGCAACACTATCCCAGAAAAAATGAGCCTAAGGCTCTGATACCATGTGAAATTTTGTAGGACCACTGCCAACTGTTCTAAAAGCTTAAGCTGTTAGATGAAGGCATGGTTTATTATTTAAACATTCTAACACAAAGAAATGTCGCTATTAATTCGAGGTGGATTCCTTTCTCATTGACAGTAACAGAAATACTAAGATCGGCCCTTTTTTTTTTTTTTTTTTTTTTTATTGCTTTGACATAACAATTGAGAATACCGAGTCATTTTATTCAATTGGGTATCGACCATTTTCTTCAAACTTCATGATGGCTTTGCAAGTTTAGGAATGAAACAAATGACTTCCTATCTTCACCTAAGAAAGTCACAGCCTTAATTTTACTTTAAAAAAAAAAAAAAAAGGCAAAACCTTTAACTTACAAAGCTTTGAGAAAACTCAGTACAATATTCCATCAATTTGGCGACGAACTTCTGCAGATGAAACTTAGCCACCCTCCACTTTTTAGGCTTTGTTCGCCAGCTTTTCTAGCTTCCTCTTTGGAAATCTCTTAGACGAAACACTTAGCAGCTTGTTGAGCAACATTCCTTCATCTATAATCTTCTTCTTCACCTCATACCTGTGCTTAATTCTACTATCAAGTTTAACAAAGGAATGCAGGGAAATCTAATAGCTTGTCAAGGTCGCGTCCCATCTCCCCCACCAAATATTCCACTTTCTCCTCCAGAGAATCAGGATTGTATGGAAGTATTTGGGGATGCTTCTTACTCATGAGAAGCACGTCTTCACAAGAAAACCTGTAGCTCAAGAAGAGCTCAATCAACTTCTGCATATTCTTACAACTTGTCTTAGTCACAGCACCTATTGCAACTGCAAATTCCTTCATTCTGTACTTGTAACCAATTTTTACCATAAACCTCAGCTTATGAACAATGTTCCCCTCAAAAGATAGACCCAAAAACAAAGGAGCTTTGGTCAAGAACTTGAAATTCTTACTGGAGTTCAGTCCACATTCTTTGAGAAAACTAATTCCGGGACACAATTTCCTCTCCTAGCTCATGGTAACATGTTAGGAAACACCAGCATGATCCTAAATATTTCCTGATCATCTAATCCCACAAATGGCCTCATTATCTCTACATGGCTTTCCAAGTGCTCCGCATGGTATTTCAAAATGGCAGGAAGTTTGCACAACACCACCCTCGTGGCATCCTCATCTCCTCCACTAAGTTCTAGAAGAAACTCCACTCTGGGAATCAATAGGACATCCAATCAATAACTCCGTCACTTGTTAGATAAATCCAACGATTTATTCTTGTCTGCAATGATTTCATACATTTTTTTCAACACTCATGATACAATAATCTGCAGAAATATAACTATCAGACAAAGTGAAATACAATAAGAATTTATATACAGTTAAAATTAAGCTAGCATAGGGACTCACTAAATGGGCATAAAAGGATTCACACCCCATCTGTTATCTTGAAATTTCAAGAAAGTTATACAGTCAATTTGTCACTTTTACACATGGGCGGGCCATGATCTTTTGATACTATTTTAACGCTTTGTTTGGGAGAGGAAGGAAAGAGGAAAAAGTAGGTGGGTGAAGAAATTTTTTCCTTTTTCCTCCAATTCACTCTCGCAGACAATTCAAACTTTGCAAAATTAGTTTTTCTTCATGTCAGGACATAATATATCGGTTTTGACATGACACCATGAAACTATGTCAGCATGTATCAAAATAGTTTGTTCTTATTTTTTTCTCCCTTGACATTTTATTTATAGAATGCGGAAATTCAATGCAAGATTGCCAAAAATAGGATAAAACTTAAGAAACGCCGTAGAATGAAGCCACACACTAAGAATACCAATGTTCAGACCTAAATATGATGAGTTAGCATAACTTAATGATTACTACAATCTCGCAGATATAGAAATTCTTACCTTGCCATGGTTATATGGCTATTCAACTTAAGGTGTCCTGGAATTCGCCATTCCAAAGCCTAACCTCAAGTCACATAGGAGAAAGAACGAAGTTGCCAATGGCACCTATTATGCATAAATGCCACACCTTTGCAGATCTCTTGAGGATAAATAGATCCTCGGTTTTGTTGATGATCAAAATGTCCTGTGAGGTAATCTTGAACTCACAGTAGCAATATTTTATGGAATGTAATTTAATCATAGAATGAACTGGAGAGAACTGAATTAACTCTCAATTATATGTTTCAGTTTCTATTGGTGAAATGACTCTCCTGATCATAGATGCCTTCCAGTCATGTTAACTCGTTGATTCTGACCATCCCGGTTAGGATATCTATCTCAATTGCATAACAAGGGCAACCATGTCTTGATGCCTCATACACAGTGACAAGATTATTTTCAATGTTAGATCACTTTTTTCCAAGATTTCAGGACTAAGCACAGAAAAATGTGAGAGCAACCAAAGAAACATTGCTATCAACTCACAGTGGATTCCTTTGTAATTGACAAACACATATACAAAGATCAGCCACTTTTCTTTTTGCTTTAAACTTAAAATGGAGCATACTCAGTCATTTCATTCAACTGGTATTTGACCTTTTTCTTCAAACTTCATAATGGCTTCACAAGTTTAGGGATGAAAAAGATGACTTTCTATCTTCACCTGAGAAAGTCAAACCAGAAATTTTATTTTTTCATTTTTTTATTTTATTTTTTATTATTTATTTATTTATTTATTTTTCGGTGAAAAGGTAAGTAAAGTCAAACCAGAATTTTACCTCAAAGAAAGCAAAAGCCTTCACCTGATGAAGCTTTGAGAAAAGTCAGTAACTAAACAATTCCCATGAATTTTTCCATGAACTTCTGCTGTTGATATTTAGCAATCCTTAATTTTTAGGCTTTATGTGCCAGCTCTTCGAGCTTCTTCTTTGCAAATCTTTCAGATGGAACACTGAGCAGCTTCTTGATGGACATTCCTTCTCCTATAATCTTCTTCTTCACCTCGTACCTATGCTTAATTCTATTATCAAGTTTGTACCAAGAAATGCAGGGAAATCCAAAAGCTCGTCAAGGTCACATCCCATCTCCCCCACCAAATATTCCACTTTCTCCTCCAGAGAATCAGGATTGTATTGAAATATTTGAGGATGCTTCTTACTCATGAGAAGCACGTCTTTACAAGAAAACCTAGACCTCAAGAAGAGCATAATCACCTTCTGCATGTTCTCACAACTTGTCCTAGTCACAGCACCTATTGCAACTGCGAATTCCTTCGTTCTCTGCTTGTAACCAAGTTTCACCAAAAAACCCAGCTTATAAGCAATGTTCCCTTCAAAAGATAGACCCAAAACAAATGGGCTTTTGTCAAGAACTTGAAAATCTCATCAGAGCTCAATCCACATTCTTTGAAAAAACTGATTTTGGGATGCAATTTCCTCTCCTTGCTCGCGCTAACAATGTTAGGAAACACGAATGATCCTGAATATTTCTTGATCATCTAATCCTGCAAATGACCTCAAGAACTTTGCATGGCTTTCCAAGTGTTCCGCACAGTATTTTGAAAAAGTAGGCAGTTTGCACAACACTGCTCCGGTTGCATCCTCATCTCCTCTGCTAAGTTCTAGGAGAAACTCCACTTTCGGAATCAATTGGCTATCCATGTCAAAGTTAAGAATGGGGGTATGCCTCACAATCAGATCAACCCCACCATAGCGGCTCAAGAAATTTTCAACGAGCCTCTCAATTTCTTCAAACTGCTTAAGAGACAAAGCCTTCCTTAAATTCACATTGTTGAGAACATGAACAATCTTTTCTCTAGGAATCCCACTGTCAATCAGCAAATTAACCTTTTCCTCAAATCCAGCTAGGAATCGCGGCTCTGTTAACATAAAGAGACACTTGAGCTGCGTGGTCAACCATTCCATCTAATTTGTCCCGCACGAAGAGTCTCAAGGGATCAATTTCATCTGCTGCCAGCACAGAAGGGCATTTCGCAACCAAATGGCAGAGCTCAAGGCCACTGATTCCAACAGATTTCAAAGAGGCGACACGAGCCCACAACAAACCGACAGACTTCAGCCTCAAATCCGGATCCCTAGTCACGAGAGATTCGGTCCCTTTCTCGTTGAGCCCGAGTTCATGAAATAACACATAGTACGCCCCCGAAAAGGCAAGAGTTTTAACAAGGAGTACGACCAAATATTTCAAATTGCGTTCAAGGACATCAACTGTTTGATGATTTGTCTCTGAGAGACACTTACCCCGGTTCGAACTCGACATAGGGTGATGAGTTGATGCGGCGGCACTGTACGTGGAGTAATGGCGCTCTCGATCCGATTCTGGACGGTTGACTCGAATCCGGTAAAAGGGACGGCTTGGGAGAAGAGGAGGTTGCGGAGAGAGGGACGGAAGCTGACGATGGCAAGTGCTGCGAGTGGAGAAAGAAAGCAGGAGGTCGGGGGCTCGTCACCATCAGCTCCAGCGAGAGAGAGAGAGAGAGAGCAGTCAATTACGGCTCTCTGTACAGTGCGTTTCCCGGTGACAGAACGAAGGATCGATGGAGATGACAAGATGCTTCAGAGCTAATGGCGGATGTTAGTTCAGGACTCCGAGCAGGACCTTTTTCCCAGACAACTATAGCCCAGATCCGACCACGGACGGGTCTAGAAAAAGTATCGCGCTAAGATCCTTTTAAGCTTCATTTGAGAAATAAATAATTTACAAAATATTTTCATAAAATGAGTTTATCACTTGAAATAATTATTTAAAAGAAAATTTTTTATTACCTACAACAATTTATATTTATATGTTTTTGTTGACGATAAAAATATTTTTGCACATTCATCTTCGAAAGCATATGACCAATTGTTTTTAAAAACTGTTTTCCAAATTATTCATTTCTTGTAAAATAAATGGAGCCTCAATTGAATGTTTTGTATGTGACCAATAACTTACCGCGTGAATTCTACACTAACTAATCATATAAATTACTAGTTTTATTCATAGATATGATAATCATTTTAATTTTATAACAAATAACATTTTGTCATCAAGGTAGCTGGCATAATGGTAAGGGAGTCAACTTGTTTTTTCACAAGGTCACAAATGTAATTCCCATGTAAGCAAGCCTCTAAAGATCTATTTGGTAGCGCTTCTATTTTTATGAATAATTTCCTTTCAGCAATGGTCTTTTATTTATTTATTTATATTCCCCAAAACAATTTCTTAATAAATAAAAAACGCATTTGATAGTTACACAAAATTTTCATTCTCGAAATGAAAAAAAGAAATAGGAATGCATTTGGTACAATTCACAAATTTCTTTTGTAACATAATATTTTTGTTAATCTTTTAAGATTTTTTTCTTTTGTTATTCTTCCTTATGGTGGCAGCCGACAACAGTGGGCTGGTGGGGGCAGCAGTCAGCCGTCGGCAAGTGGCAAAAGGGGGCAATGGCTAAGGAGGAAAAAAAAAAAGAAAAAACTAAAAGAGAATAAATTTCTAGAAATTGTTTCCAATAACAAAAAAAAAAAAATTACTTTTTTTTTTACTTCTTATTTTTGTTTCAAATCTATTCTCAAGTCACTTTTCTATCTCGGAGAATAGAAAAATTAATTGATATTATCAAAGGGATTTATGTTCTTGTTCTACTCCCGGGAACAAACAAAAGCCTTGCCAAATGGAACCTAAGCAGCTGAGATTTCTTGGCTGCTAGTAGGACTTTTTGGATTTAAGTGGTGCAAAGTAACTATTTTTCAAAACTAAACATTGCATAAGAGACATGAAAACCGTTATCGTGAGTCAAGAGAGAGTAGCTCTCACTGGTGGCTCCTCATGGCCCTTCTATTCATTATAAATAAAGTAATGACCAATCATTTCGTACACGAATTCCTCCTTTTCTCTTAGCCAGTTAAACATAGGAGTAAGGCACCGACAGCTCCTAAACTTTTGCAAAATGCTTGACCAGATGTAGCATCCTACTTGGCTATTATAAATCTTAAAAGGTGTATTACAATATAAATACTTTTAGGATAAGCAAATTTTATGAAACCGCATCAACAAAGAGAGAGTGGCGAGAAGAGTGGCGAGCGAAAGATGCTGTAAGGGTAGATATGGTGCCCCCAGCACTCAATAAAGGATGAGAGGCCGACAATCCTCACAGAGCCTAGGTGAGCACGATGCTCCCCAGTCGCCACCTCTTGCTGAACTCAAACATACAGAAACTTGATAGCTATCATTATGACGCACCAGATGCTGTAATGGTAGATGCGGTGCCCCCAGCGCTCAACAAAGGATGAGGAGCCAACAATCCTCACCGTGCTTAGGCGAGCACGATGCTCCCCAACCGCCACCTCTTGCTGAACTCAAACATACAGAAATGTGATAAATATCATTATGACGCAAGTCGTGCAAGCAAGGGGCGCGACCCCCCGGGCCCCCCTCTCTTTTTCTCTCGGCCTTGCATGATCGGTGTCAAAGGTGGCAGCAGCCCCACCAAGTTAGCCTAAAACAACCATAAAATAACTATATGTTAGGGATTATGTAATGGCAAAAAAATATTCATTGATCATCTCATGAATGAGTTCATAAGATCAGTTAGGACTAAACCTATTGTTAAGGGATTAAAAATATGTGACAGCTTTACATATGCTAAATCTTTAAGCACTTTCCAATCGATGGATCAATGAGGGATATTGATAATCCTATTGAGACCAATGTATTCTCAAGCTTTACCATTAGTATTGAATACTTGAAAGGATGATAAGTCACAAGTCATTGGATATTGTGATATCCAAGCTAGAACACATCTGATTGTCTCAGACAAGTTCACCAAATATGACATGCATATAACGATTGGCAACATGGAAGCTTTTAGTGAGGTCAATGTTTGATCATTGACGCTTTGGTCTAGTGTAAGATCCTTAGACTTAAGGCACAATGCTGACTTGTATGTTGGATGGCTGTGGTTCACAAGTGTGTATATTGACGCTTCGTCAAACCATTTCTACATTTGATAGTTTTAGTTTGTTCACATACGAAGGCACATGCATGCACAATATATATAATCTGTCTTCTTGTTATATATAGATATATAAGATTGATGTCCTATGAAATCTAGTCATGACATTTATTGAAATTCTTGGCCGAGGTTATAACCAAAAAAGAATGGTTTATGTCTTGAGAAATACATGTCAATTAGATTTTGGCAGATGACCGAATTAATGGCTTGACTAATAATTATATGGTCTTTGTTCGATCAGAACATGATGAGATAGAAGGATCAAATTATACAGTTGCCAAAGCTAACAGGTTTATTATATTCGTAAAACATTTTAAATTGTTTGGATAGACATGATATATTGTCAGATGTCACTCATGATTTGTAGAAATAGAAAATTGATATAAATAGCCAGTTCTCTTCGTTGTGCTAATGTATTAGTACAAGTCCTATTGTCAATTCAGTGATTAACTTAAAGATGTCACATACAATAACCAATTAGAATAATGTTAGAATGAGAGAGACAATATCACAAATATGTTTTCAATTGAGCCAATCAAACTAAGTCAAGTTAAAAATAAAAGATCTTAAATGGGCTTTGGACTTTATAAAGTCTGAAGTATGACTTTACAGCCGAATCAAAGATCTGAAGCGCGTTTAGATTCAATGACTAAATTAATAATTTAAAGTGAGTTTAGAATTAATAGTTGCATTAAATATTTCAAGTGAGTTTAGAATCAATGGCATCATTAATGATTAGAATTAATAGCCAAATTAATTATTTGAAATGGTTTCTGTGTTGACGGCTAGATTAAAGATCTAAAACGGTTTTATATTTAATGACCACATTAATATTCTGAAACGGTTGGCCACAATAATCATCTAAAACAGTTTCAGATTTAATGGCCACATCAATGATATGAAACTGTTTCAGAATTAATGGGCAATTTAATATCTAAAACAATTTCAAATTCAAATGACCAATTAATGTTCTTAAACGATTTCGGATGTAACAATTAAAATTAAATATTTATAATGGTTGCAAAGTTAATGCCCATAATAACGACATGTAACAATTACAAATTAATATATGAAATAATGCTCTGTAATGATTATAGAAACTTAGAACTTAGTCCATCAGACTTTACAATCGAATTAATTCTCTAAAATGATTTTAGAGTTAATGAGTCAGTTTAAATGTGATTTAGGACTAGTTATAGATAGGCAATGGAGAGAGAGATCACATGATAATCGATGATCAACAATTGACATTGAGAGTGTTGAAGGTGATAACCAAGTCATTTACACACGCTAGTGTCACGGGCCGAAAGACTATCAACCCAAGAGGTTCCCCGAGGATGATCGCGACTCGCCCGTGGACTTCCTGCTCTCGCTCGGATTTCCACCAAGTCTTCTCCCCGAAGGTTCTAAGGTCGGACGACACCGTCACTTCACTTGATTCTAGAAACCCCTTATTTATGTCGATGGTTGGTTGCTTCCGTTATTTATGTCGGTAGACGGTAGTTGATATTTATGTCGGTTGTTGAGGCAGTGCAATCTCGCCCGTCGGATGAAAAGTAGATCAACGGTTGTAAGCCGAGGCCCTCAACTATAAAAGGGGTGTCCTCCTTCATTTGTAATCATCCAACATTTCAGTAATCCAAGCTCGCTTTCCTTCCAGAGCTTCTCTCTCTAAACTTTCTCTCTCTAAAAGATCTTGGGTTGTGTAAGCGAGTTAAGCGATTGATCGAGTAAGGCGTGGCTTGGGTGATCCAAAGTTGCCCGAGTCGCCGCACAGTTCGATCCCAAATCGATCGGCCCGTGACAAGTGGTATCAGAGCCAAGGAGAGTTCCGTTTGGAGAAAGAGCGCCAACTGTTCGAAGGAATGTCGAGCCAAGAAGCTGTCATGGATGGAGAGGCCGTGCAAGTCAAAGAGACCCGTGGCCGAGCAAAGAAAAGAGATGCCTCGATGGAAGCCGTAGCTGCGTTCGATGAGAAGATCGGGAAGGTCCGGAGTGCCGTGCTCGAACTCATGGAAGGTCTTGACGATGTGCGAGACCGGATCATGGAGGTTGAGACCTCTCTCCGTGAAGACTTCACGACCGGCCTCAACGAAGCTACCGCTCCTTTGCACGAGAAGAATGAAGCCCTTGAAGCATCGATCGATGTCTTGAAGGAGCGTGTCCAAGTGATCGAGGAGGAAGGCCCACGTAGGGACGAGGTCGAAGCCATGAAGGCGGAGATCCAAGAGCTCAAGACCGAGCTCGCCCTATGCAAGATGAGCATCGCCAATGGAGCGACGCTTACTCAAGCGGTGCCCAAAATCGAGGTGCCAAAACCCAAAGAATTCAAAGGCGAACGATCCGCCAAAGAGGTGGACAACTTTGTCTGGAGCATGGAGCAATACTTTGGCGCTGCCAACATCCAAGATGAGGCGATCAAGGTACGAACCGCTTCCATGTTCCTTACTGATACGGCAATGCTTTGGTGGCGAAATAGGTGCGACGAGACTAGACGTGGTGCCAATCCCGTAGAAACATGGGATGACTTCGTAAAGGAGTTCCGCGACTACTTTTTCCCCGAGTTTGCTCAACAAGAAGCCCGTAGCAAGCTCCATCGCCTCGAGCAAAGAGGTGCGATCCGAGAGTATGTGAAGGAGTTCATGAAGCTCAAACTCCAAATTCGCAACCTAAGCGAAGAGGAGGCTCTCGGAGGGTTCATGGATGGATTGAAGCCATGGGCACAACTCGAGCTCAAACGAAGGGATGTGACGAGTCTTGCACGAGCACTAAGCGTGGCCGAGTCGCTCGTCGACCTCACCAAGACCGAACCAAGGAGTCGATCGTGGAGGTCGGATCGATCCGAGGACGAAGGAAGAAACACTCCCCGAGGCGCACACGATCAAGGTGGCCAAGCCAAAGCATGGGGAGAAGGGTCTTCCAAGTCATCCTTCCAAAGGGGTCAACCGCAATCGGACTGCACGACGAGTAAGGTCGATCAACCCCCGCCTTCTCCTTGCTTCATTTGTCAAGGTCCACATTGGACCCAAAAGTGCCCGAAGAAGGGTCGAATCAACGCCCTCCTTGCCATCGAGGAAGAAAAGGAGGAGCCTAAAGAGGATAAGCGGCAGATCCGGATTGGAGCTGTAAGGATGGTCAACTCGGTCCAAGCCCGATCACCGTCGAAAGAAGAAGCTGCACTAAACACGGACATGTTCTTCGTAGAAGTCGAAGTGGGTGGCCGAACACTTTACGCCTTGGTCGACACCGACGTGTCGAACATGTTCATGTCGATCGAAGTTGCCAAAGCCTTGGGACTTCGCGTGGAACCATCCGGGAAGTCATACAAACCCATTAATTCGGGCGACTTCCATGGCGTAGGAGCAACTCCCGATGTGGATGTCAAGATTGGCGGATGGAAAGGCAAGATGGCATTCGAGGTAATCCCTCTTGACGATTATGATCTCATTCTTGGCATGCAATTCTTTGAAAGTGTGGGAGCCATGATCGACATGAGGACCAAGTGTCTTATGATCCTCGATAAAAAATGCCCGTCGATGATCCCCATGGTCAAAGGGGTGGTCGACACCAAGACCATCGCGTCGATCCGACGCCTCAACAAGAGCTTGAAGGCCGTGATGCGCATCAACAAGCTGTCCGAGGTGAAACTGAAGGTTAAGTTGGATCCTACTCCAACACACTCTATGCCGATCCAAGTGCTCTTCCCCGAGGTTGAGTGCTCACCGCATGCCACGCCTAAGCCGAAGGTGGAGTCTTATGCCAAGCCCGAGCGGACCATAGAAGGATGTGGCCCTTCGTTCGTGAGCATCCGAGCGAAGAGAAACAAGAACAAGAGAGCTCGTGCCAAAGCCCGTGCTCGCGCCAAGAAGGCTGACCAAGCTGAGAGCAACGAGGACGTCGCTCGATTGAGTGGAGGAGAATGTCACGGGCCGAAAGAGTATCAACCCAAGAGGTTCCCCGAGGATGATCGCGACTTGCCCGTGGACTTCCTGCTCTCGCTCGGATTTCCACCAAGTCTTCTCCCCAAAGGTTCTAAGGGCGGACGACACCGTCACTTCACCTGATTCTAGAAACCCCTTATTTATGTCGATGGTTGGTTGCTTCCGTTATTTATGTCGGTAGACGGTAGTTGATATTTATGTCGGTTGTTGAGGTGGTGCAATCTCACCCGTCGGATGAAAAGTAGATCAACGGTTGTAAGCCGAGGCCCTCAACTATAAAAGGGGTGTCCTCCTTCATTTGTAATCATCCAACATTTCAGCAATCCAAGCTCGCTTTCTTTCCAGAGCTTCTCTCTCTAAACTCTCTCTCTAAAAGATCTCGGGTTGTGCAAGTGAGTTAAGCGATTGATCAAGTAAGGCTTGGCTTGGGTGATCCAAAGTTGCTCGAGTCGCCACACGGTTCGATCCCAAATCGATCGGCCCGTGACACTAGCAATTACTAGCACAATTATGTTTGTAAGATTTCTTAGGCTGCGCATGACAAAATTTCTGTTGAAGAAATTGATTTCTCGCCAGAAATCAAGAAATCAATTTCTATTCCTCGGACAAATTTCTGAACAAAGAAACCCGTTTGATAACAACTCAAGATTTCTATTTTTGAAATAGAAATCCATTTGATAACAGAAAAAAAATTTCTATTTCTATAAATCCGTTTGATAAAACTATAATTGATGCGTTGAAGAAACACAAATAAGATGTTTACCACAGACATTAGCTCATCAAATACGGACTTGTGCAGGTTCCAACACGGGAAAAGCAAAGTAATGAGGATAGAAAATACTAACAATCAGGATAGAAATGTCTGAGATTTGTCTTCAACCAATTGACTCCAAGTCCAACCACAAACAAAAGTTTCAATTTTCACATTAGAGTAGAGCAAGCCAGGAACCCGCCAAGGGCAAACAAGATGAAATCAATAGGAATTGTCCCACCCATCCTTTGCGCATACACTTGTGAGCACACATGCACAAGCTCATATAAACACTCACAAGTATAGGCTGAAATCCAAGACTCACATGTAAAAGGCGAATGGTTAAACAACTTAGCTCAGAGGAGCTCATGCAGCCGCCTACACAATTAATTCACAATGACAAAGCAAGCCATCTCAGCACCAGGTAAAGTATCATGAAAACAAGTCACAATCACATAAAAATCTCGTGAATGGCAAACAAATGTGAACAAGAATCGCATAAGCACCACTTGAGCAAACGAGATGGAGTACTCATACAAAGACGACAATGCGCTTCGGGTATCATGGCGTACGAAAATTCAACCAAGCTGCAACTCCTACCACACATATGCATTCGGGAACCAGCTCTTCCCAGGACAGGATAACAAAAGTAAAACCACACGAGGTCAATCAAGCAACCCAAGATGCTGTCTTGCTTTCTACATCCTCATAATCTCCAATTAATCAAAAGTCAGTTTGCTCAAGAACCCACGGTAAACCTCAAACTCGGAGAACGTCCCACGAAAGGGATATGCACGCTCCCAAGAAATCAAGAAATCAAACACCCACGATCCCAAATCAAGAAATCGACACATCAAACGCGACCCAATGTTCAATTACGAGACGGATCGATCCATGACGGAGCAAGGGACAGGGAGAAGCAATCACCTTGAAGCCTCCAAAGCTCGGATGCAACGAAGCCACGAAGAGGAAGAGAACAGGGGATCGGCTTTTTGGAGCTTCGAGCGCTTCTATTAGGGTTCTTGACTGGAGATGGGCGACGGCTACTGGGGACGCGGACGGAGGAGGCGGGTCCGACGGCGACAACGAGATGAGTGGCAAGATGAGCGGCGACGGCGTCCGAGTTGACGATGAAGATGAACGGCTTCGGAGTCGCTTTAGGGTTCTTGACTGGAGATGGGCGATGGCTACTGGGGACGCGGACGGAGGAGCCGGGTTCGACGGCGACGGCGAGATGAGCGGCGACGGCGACGGTGAGATGAGCGGCGACGGCGAGATGAGCGGCGACGTTGTCGGATTTTAGGTTGAGGAAGAGCTTCGAAGTTTGAGGGGAGAAATGAGAAAGATGAGGAGAGAGGTCGACTAGGGTTTGTGAAGGAGTGGGTGTAAGGGAAAGAAACGATTTCTATTTCTATTTTGAGAAATCGAAGCTAGAATTTCTAACTTCTCATTTCTCCCCCAAAATGATTTCGAAGAAGAAATTCGTTTCGAGAAATAGAAAAATCATTTTGCGTTACCAAACGGATTTCTGTTCCAAATCTCTTGCCGGGAATAGAGAAATCAAGAAATTGGGAAATAGAAATTTTGTCATGCAGGGCCTTAATTTCTCTCTTTTGTTCCATGTTAGATTGGTCATATATCTAAATGAGAGGCCTGACACTTGTGGGGTTGGATCTAAGGAGTATCATTTGTGGGAAATTTATCCAGTTTGAGATTTTTCTTGATCAAAGAATTAATTTAAATAAATTTATTGTAAGTGTAACGGTTTAGGATTTTTTTTGGGATATTAAACCCTTGTGCTATCATTCTTCCTTCCATTTTCATTAGCAATGCAACAAAACTCTAGCCATTGACTTTACAAGGGACGCCAAAAACACTCTTGTAGAACGACTCATATGTCGTACAACATAAGGTTTCTCTTGCTACAATCAAACACAGTATCGTGATTTGAAAGTTGAAGTTTTGCAAGTTGAGGTTGAAAGTCGGACTTATCTTGAGTATAATTCTCTATCTAGATAGACTTTATTTTATGATCCATTAAGGAAGTAATGCGTGGTATGACTCAATAATAAATTTCTTTATTTAAGAAAATTGATCAATATTTTTACATTTTGGGATGGAGCGGTTCAATTCCTTTTAACTTGAATCTTAGGCTATAGGTGGAATTTGAATAGTCTCTAGGGATCGAATTACTCAGCTGAATCTACGGCCAAAACCCAGCCAAATATGACCTTCATCATCGAATGAGCCTAGAGTGACAAAGGCAAACAATTTGATTGTTAATTGAGAGGCCAAACCCAAACTCCATCCCTTGCAAAACTAACATTTGTTCTCTGAAATTGGCGAAACCTTGAATACCCAAACATTAGCTTAATAAACTAAAATCTAGATTGGTAGATTTGATGAGTTCCGGATTAAACTCATAATTATAAATGTTTGAAATGTGATTTAATAGACTTCTCACTCAAACTTATCTATATCCAAATATCTATATCCAAGTCATTAAAGTTTTCGCAAGGTTACACCACGTGAACACTTCCATGCGAGCTTCACCCAATAATTTGTATATTTATAGTCATTTTAGCAAATCTTTAACCTTAGTAAATCTCTAATTTTTGCGTCTCTTCTTCTTATGCATACTTTGGCAAAAAATTTCTAAAATAGAATTATGCTTATTTTGATAGTAAATATATATATACAAAAATTGTTTACATATACAAAGATTGATCAATCATATTCCACATTATACTCTCAAGTTAGTTTTGTCTTGTGTTTTCAAGTAGATTTAAAAGCAAGTTTAGAACAATTATCGGACACATAATTGACATAGACAGGACTATTGAAGCATATTTAGGGTATTTGGATAGGCGGAACCATAAATCAATTAGCACTTTGATTTTTTTTCCTTCTTTTTGGCTAAAAGGAGTATTTCATTCTACAAGAGAAAAAACAAGTACAGTAGCAACATCATTCAACAAAAGAGATAATGAGGATGAGTATTTCATTCCATCATTCTTTTCTCTACTTATATATCCTCCCTTCAAGCTTATTTTTTGGTTTTATGAACACATTCTATGCATACTCCGCTTTACTGAGGATCTTCTTGGGGTCTAGGTAATGCTCCTAAAAAAACATAAGAACTTCTCCCCTTCCAGATATGTTAGATAATGAAAAGCAATTTTCATCAACAGAGCCCCCCCTCTAATCTTTATTTGAGCTTGTTGTACAAAAAATTATTGTCGTATCCATCTATCATCTGTCGTAACCATCTATCGACAGAAATGAATTGTTCTTTATGAACCTTCAAGCCTAAACCACCAAAATAGGCATAGTCACCGCACCCATAACATGTTCTCTAGCACTCATTACAGAAGGGAACATTGTTGTGACTTTACCTCGAGTGAATTACTTAGGGTTTGACTAATGGATTATTAACTCTAAAGTCAACTTGGGCTCCTTGAAGTCCATATTAATTCGCGACTATAGTCCAAGTTCTTAACATGCAAAATTATTTTTATCTAGAAGTTAAAACTAATCAATTTATGGTAAGTAGATTAGATATCCAAGTAAAATAACATGAGAATTACTTTACTCCTACAAACTGTAGAATCTAGGTTGAGAGTTTGATTACACCAATTATTCAACTAGTGCCCTTTTGATATCCAATCTTATCTAATACAATGTTTAGGTAGCCTTCTCACCAATTATGAGTCTTAAGGTTTAATTCCTAACTAGGCTAAAGGAAGACAACGACATATTAAAAGTCCACAATCAAGAAATAATCGAAATAGAAATGCACAAAAAACAACCTAGTATATGACTTTAAGAACATTCAAAACTCTATTATAAAGCCCTAAGGGCTTATTCAATTTTTGGATAAAGGAAATTTTTTTTATCAAGAACTTTCACACATTTTAAAAGAAAACAACTTAAAACTATCTTTAAAGCTTTTTCCTAATTTTTAGAAATTTTTTTTTATAAACAATTAATTTTCTATCTGAAAATAGGTACCCGGTCCGCGTAAGGACAGAACCTTGGTCTCGTCGATACGGCCATGTACATACATTGGGCTCTCAAGTCAAGTCCACCTTACCGAACCCACTTCACATAATTCAAACCCAGCCCAAACAAGATTAGATCCAAACCCATTTAACTAAACCAGGCCCAACTCACCAAACTACAGCTAAAGCCCGACACTCCCCGCCCTTGTAGTAAAGACGAAGCCCAAATCACCAAAATTAACACTTCAAGCCCAAGGGCCACGAAGTTTAAATGAGCCCAAAGCCCACTACCCTCCCCTCATCAAAATTTTTAATTCCACAGCTGCTACAGGTAGATCTATAGGACATACACGAAGACATACTTCACAAGCAATGCATTCCTCAACGTCGTCACGCTCGAAATGCCTGCGACCTCCCCTCACCTTTTGCGTTCGCTCGCGGAACTCCCCACCTCCTCGCGGAACTCCCCACCTCCAATCTCTTCCGCGATGGAGTTTTCACGTCCATAGATTAATACCTAAAGCTTTGCTGAACTGGAAACATTCAAACCTTACACCGACAATAGTCTTACACCACCGTCGCTAATTCTCTGCCCATCAGCTAACCATTGCCATATTACCGGCCACCACCAGCCACTTACTTTCATAGCCAATCATGACCGGAGAAGAGCAGAAAGAACACGGCTTTAGCTGAGACATTTTATCAAACACCCGGCGGGCGTCGACTGAGAGGAACCACGACAAGCATTTGTGACACGGGCCGGAGCCAAATCCATCCATAATCAACAAACAACGCCCAGCATAGACAATGTAAGTCACGAGAAACTCGGCGTGCGCGAAAACCAGAGCCGACCAGCTTGGGTCCGTAGATTCAAAATAAATAAATAAATAAATAAATAAATAACATAGGGGCTGGAGCGTACGTCCGCAAGATCCCTACCGGGCTCGGCAACGACGGCTAGAAGGCGAGCCCGAAGCTTCTCGCTTTCTCTCAGTCCCTCCCTCTGCTTCCCTCTCCCTCTTCCGAATGGTCAGCCCTCGCCCTTTTTCAAGAGATCTCCCCGGTGAGGCCCCCAGCCGCCACCTATCTCCTCGGGACCAAGTTAGGTCCATTTCCAGCTAAGCTGGCCTCTGAACTCGTGGCTAGCACGCCCCCTCTACCGGAAATTGGCTTTGTGGATGTTGATACACAATCCAAACCCCAACCCTCTATTCGTTATTATCCTTTTTTCGATTACCACAATAGATCTGTCTGTCGCTTGCTCTCTCTGCCTCCTAAGCGCGTGCGCGGGGCAGAAAAGAGGAGAGACAAAAATGTTGGGGGCCTGGGCTGAGTAGGAAGAAAAGAAAGGGCCGAGTGCAAGTGGGGAGGAAAGAAAGGAGGGGCCGGGCCGGGCTGGCCCTCTCTTCCTTTTTTTCTTTTAAAAAATAATTAATTTTTTTAATGTTTTTAAAATGACATGTTTTAATAAATTCTATTACTATAAATGCAAATGCTCCTAATATCTATATAGTATATAAATTACTGAAAATTATTTTCGTTAGGGGCTGAGGGTGGTCCCTAAATTTTATGAGACAAATAAATAGTCAAAATTTAGGTGTGGTATTTACCTATCGTCTTATTCTTCTTTGAAAAAGATTATGCTTAGCAGGAACAGCAGTAATCAAGAACGGAAGCCCATTCCTCCTCATCACGTAAACTGCTCTGAGTTGGCCCCAGATCCCCGTCTCTCCTCTCATATCAATTGATTCTTCACTCTCGATTCTGGATTAACTAGTGCTGTATCAACAGGATGCAGCCTTGAGTTTTTAGTCCCTGGTACCCATGCATCTTGCCACACCTTCACACTTGCCATTCCTTACTTAGCCATCCCCAGGAAACTCTCTACCTTCTTAGCCTCTATAAATTTGCCACTGGGGAAGTAGAGATCTCTCAGCATTTGCACCCACAGATCCTCTGGATTCTACATCACTCTCCATGAATAGCAGGGTTCTCATTGAACAGCCGAAGCTCCTTGAACCCTATTGATTCTCCTTGACAGAGGTATGTGCTCTCCAGCTTTTCTGATGCATTCTCCTTTCATCGTCATTTTACTCTCATCAAAATATAGAAATTAAGCTATTAACGTCCTCACACCACTTCCTACGGAAAGGAAAGCACCCCATAGAGTAAATTGGGATGGCAAAACTGGGCTCCGCGGGCTTGGGTGTCCAACTGAAGCTTCCTTTGAATCCTTTCCTTTACAAATTTAAGGCCAGCAATTTTGGACTTGACCTAAACAGTATGCAGTCCTAATTACTTCCCGGGGTTGTTGATATTCCTGATCCAAAAGGGATTGCTTTACAGCTTTTTTAGTTTCCACTTTTGAAGTTGCACTTAAGAACAAGGAAGACTTATGAAAATTGACCAATTGTCCCGTGGCTCTACCAAAATTCTTCAAGGCAAAGCTTTCCTCATATTTATTTTACTGATGCGCCCCTCACTTTTACCTCTCTTCTCATTTTTCTGATAATAAAACATTCCATGAGCTACCGTAATGTTGTCCTACATCAACCTGTCGCCTACAAAGGCACTTTTTCTAAGGGGAGATTAGCTCAGGCAAACAAGTATTGAATCCGTTCACCAAAATTTGGAGATGGTTTTGTATAGAAAGTTGCACGCTCAAGCTAATGGCCGAAATTGAGAAACATCTTCACGATGGGGGGACATTAGGAGTCACAACAACGTGGGTAGGGTTTAAGGAATGAGGAAACTGACCAGACTAAAAGAAGTTGACGTTGCAGTTTGACTCACTCCATAAATTTTTTTAGCCCATTTTAGTTATTTCAGCTGCTCATCCTTCACATGCTTGGTGGATAAGTTAAATTAAACCACATCGACACGGTGAATCCTTCCAATGGTGGCCACTTCATCCGTAAATCTTGGTCATTTGTTAACACTTAATTTTTAGTCAACTTGTTGATAAAGGTAGAAAACTCAAGTCTAGGATTTCTGATCGCAACGGAGCCCATTTCTCGAACCAAAAATATTAGTTTTCATTTCTTTTTCTTTGACCTATCGTTTTTAGGTATTTTTAGGTAATTTCTTAGTCATTTTCACTAAAAATCTAAAAAGTCAAATGGTTAACTTTCGAGTTAATTTTTAGGTTAACTTTTTAACCAAAAGTCAACCTTAGGTCAAAATTTGACTTTTTGCATTAAAAGGTCCTAAATGGCCTAAATATCACTTTTGCCACATTAGTTAAAAAAAAAAAATGAAAGATTCGATTGCAAAATCAACATTTAGTGAAGAGTTAACTAAATGGTTAACTTTTGATCAAATCTTTGAAAAAATTGAAAAAAAAAAAGAGAGAGTAAAAACCCCTAAATCATCATATTTTAGCTTCAATTTGATTTTGGCATCGAAAATTTCGTGAAAATCGATGAAGAATCTCAATTTTTGAATTTTTTGGTTAGCACATCAGTGTGCCCATTGATGCACCCGAGTTAGCCTTAGTTAGTCAATGTATATCATAGCTATAACGAAATCACATCGCCCTTTCATCCAAGCTTTCATGTTGTGTTTTATATCCCAAACTTCCAAATCACGGTTTTGGCTTGGCATTGATGTTACCATATTTAAAGCGTTTGGGAAGCTCAATCATTGGGCACATTGATGCACCCGAGTTAGCCTTGATGATTAGATGTATTTCATAACCATGATATAACTTTGTCATGCCAACAACAATTTTCTTTATGATCCATTGGTTGATTGTTCCTTAAATGATTTTTGGGCATTCCTTGAATCTCTTGGCTTTTGATATATTCACCTTTGTTGAACACATGTGATTGTTTTTGGTGCTTGATGACTGAATGTGATCTAGTGTTGGCTCACTAATCTTGTTTGATTGATTAAGAACCAAGGCCCGATGCTTGCATGCATGTTTACTTTCGACTATGTATGTGATTTTTAGATGTATGCATAGGTGTAGTGCATGATCTCGTGTAATATCTTACGTCACACTTAGAACCCATTTTTATTGGTTGTCACGCGAGAACATAAATGTTGGCCAATAGTTATAAGTCATTAAAAAATGAATTAGGTAGGTGTCTTAGATGAATCATTGTATGAATTACAAAGGCCGACCCCAAAGCCAAGTTTATTCAATTAGACATATTTCCTTGATCTCTTAATTGTTTTATCTTTTTTGTGATTGTGATTGTTTTTGTATGTTTGTAAAGATGATTGTTTCTTTCACATTATAATTACCTAATCTTAGCATTAGATTAGGCTTAGAATAGGCCCATGAAGGTGGTGGCTCCCAAGACATAAAGACGATGAATGGTTGATGTCCAATTAGACCCTGGTTTTATACAATTTATTCCCCAATATATGTTTCGACTCACTTTGTGCTATACAAATACTTGACGAGTTGTGGGTTTCTTTCTTTTAATTTACTTTCTATTTAGGATTGTATGTTAGAGTTACTACTCTCCTTAAATTGTTTTTGGTTGTTCACTCACTACATCATAAATTTCAATTAATTGTTCTTTTTCTCTTTCGATAGAAATTGAATAGCATGAAATTGACCATCCACGTATGATCACTTAGATAGTTTTAATGGCATGAAAAAGTAAAAAAAAAAAAAAAATGCATTAACATCTTAGGAAACACGACAAACTATAAAATACCGAAAGTGTGCTTATAGAAATATTATCGTAACCCAAGTTTCTGAACCTTAGAATCTCTAGTTACATAGATATCAAGGGACCACTCTCTGTTGAAGAAAAATCTCTTGGAGTTTTGAAGTTGACAAAACAGCCTCTATAGTTTGGTATGAAGATTCCAAGACTCAGTCGGTTAAGTTTGAAGATTTCAAAGTCTAATGGTTTTCCGTCTGAAGACAGTCAGACCCAAAGTTCGGTCTAAAGTTTTTCCGTCTGAAGACAGTCAAGACTCAGTTTCAGTTTGAAGACTTTCAAGACCCAAATCTAAGTCTGAAGACAGTTTGCGATTTTGACAGGCTGGCTACAGGTTATTTTTATGGTTAAGGAAAGTAAGTTATTGGATTTTATATTTCCTAATCTTAACCATGGAATATCTCTGGCTGTGATCGTGAGCTTGGAAGATTTATTCTTCGGATTTTATCCGTTGAAGATCAAGCTTATTTTTGGAAGAATCTAATTTTGGGAACTCAAGATCCTGATTGTATGGGCGAACAGGATTGACGAGCTGCTGTCTACTTACATGTTTGGCAACAAGAAGATGACTTAAATTGATTCAGTCCAACAGGTTGATTGGATGAATTCTTGGAAAGTGCCAACGGGTATGGAGGCACGGAGGCTATTTAAGGTGGATCAGTGTTGCTTAGAAATAAGGAGAGACTTGGTAGAAAAATCTCGATGTTAGAATCTCTAAAATCTCTTGATCTCTAAAATCTCTCATGTTCAAATTGTGTATCAAAGAGAGTTACACATAGTATGAAAAACAGCAAGAAGCTGTAGGAGAGACTATCTATTGAAGAAGTGTAGTTCGTGAATTGTAACAGCTCGAATTTGCTACATAGTGATTACAGTCAGTTGGCTGCCAGCGTGGAGAGTGGACGTAGGCTTGGAATAAGCCGAACCACTATAATCCTTGTGTCAATTCTCTTTTACCATACTCTATTTACTTATGAATACGTGCTTTATTTGTTATTGATATATCCTTGATATTAACGTATTCTATCGCAAAAGATTCCAAAAGAATTCCGCAATAACCTATTCAAACCTCTATAGGTTGATTCACTAGTCTATTTCAATTGGTATCAGAGCCTGGCTGCTTATTTATTAGAAGTGTTATTATTTCTAAAGCTAAAGATCTATGGCTAGTGTTTTGGCTCCAGGTTTAATTGAAGGGCAAAGCAATACCAGACCTCCCTACTTCGATGGAAAGGAGTACAACGTATGGAAAAATAAGATGAAGACATTCCTAAGATCCAAAGATCCTTTGGAATGGGATGTAGTGGAAAATGGAATTGCTCCTAATGTTGCATCAATTACGGGGAAAGAATTACCTGAAGGAGTGGGAATGTCTCGAACTGATATTCCAAAAAGACAAGCCCTTAATGCAAAGGCTATTTATTCTCTCTATTGTGCTTTATCTCATACTGAGTATAATAGAATTTCATCTTGTGAAACAGCCAAAGAAGTTTGGGACAGATTGCACGTCACCTATGAAGGAACAGATCGAGTCAAAGAAACCAAGATCAACATCCTTCTTGGACAATATGAAGCCTTCAAAATGAAGCCAGGAGAATCCATCTCGGATATGTTCTGTCGATTTACAGAAATTGTAAATGGCTTGGCATACTAAGGATAGCCAATCTCAGGACCTATGAAGGTCAATAAACTGTTGAGAGGACTCTCCAAAGATTGGAATCACGTCAAGACAACTATAAGAGAAACACAAAGGATCATGCCTCTTTCAGTAGATGAATTGGTCGGCACACTTCAATCTTATGAAGTCGAGCAATTCAATGAGGAATTTGACACAAAAGGTAAGAAGTCAATTGCTTTAAAATCTAATGATGATTCTGATGTTACAGATTCAGAAGAAGACTTGGATGATGAGGAGTTGGCACTTCTGATTAGAAAATTCAGAAGGTTAAATAGAAAAGGCAGAAGGTTCAATGGAAAGAGACAAAACAATCAGAGATTTCAAAAGAGATCAAATGAAGAAGAAGATACCAGCAAAGAAGTCGTTTGCTTTGAATGCAAGAAGAAGGGACACATTAGACCCAATTATCCCTTATGTTGACACCTAAATTTTGGCGACTCGGTTAGTCATTTATTGCATAGAAAATTAGGGGTTAATTTTACCCCTAAAGAAAAAAATTAATTAATTGCATAACATGTAGATTTAGGTGCATTCGCATTTTTGCATTTATTGGACCAGTAGCGGATGGATTCAAATTAGTGGTTCTGAGCTTTAATCTAATGAGTCGGGCTAAGCCCACGAAGAGAGCAGATCGGCCCAAGCCCGTATCCTCAAGGAGATTTTACGTATTTACCTTTGTGAGATTTCAATTAAAAAAAAAGCAAATATTGCGTTTGAAAAAAAATCAAATATTGCGTTTGGAAAAGAAATCTTTGTGGATATCGGTTTGGAAAAAAATTGAAAACCTAATTGGTGGCCTATAAATAGGTTTGTTCGTTTAGGGTTTTAGGGAGGCCACACAATTCCGTACACGGCCGCTTAGTTTTCAGGTCGAAGGGGGGGCCTCTCTTGGTTTTCTTTGTCAAAAAATTGAAGACAAAAGAAAAGTTTTCTTTCGGTTTTGGGGATTTCTCTTCGTAGGAACAAGAGAAAATAAAAAAAAGAGAGAGAAGGGGGTCGTCCGTTCATGAAAAGGTGAGAAGGTGTGGTCAAAATTGCCTGACACACACAAAGAAAAAGTCAAGAAAGAACAGAGAGAGGGCAGAGGCAGAAGACGTGAGGGGATTGCTCAGAAGAGATAGAAAAAAAAGAAAAAAAAAAGAAAGGAAAAAGGCTCCTGTTCATCATCTTCTCCGAGCTGCCCCTTTGCCGCTGCTTTTGCTTTGACGCCCGAGACGCTGCTGCTGCTCCCGCTTCCGCGCGACCCAACGCCGACGACTCGCGAGTGCGCGCCACCACGGCCTGGTCCGTCTCGCAGCATCCGCCGCCGCAGCCACTAATTCCACGCCACCGCCGCCGGAGTTCCTCACTCCCCTGTTCGCGAGACCTGAAGGTCTGCGTGCCGCCCTGACGCCTCTGCTCCGCCCTCAGTGTCTCGAATTGGCCCCTGCCTCCGCAACCGGCCCCGACGCGTCTCGATCCCAGCGCCGTAGCACCCCCGACGCCGCCGGACGCTAAATCCACCCGCCGGAACCCTAGCCGACGCCCCGGATCCGTTCGCACCGGATCACCCCTGGTGCCACACCGCCGTCGCGCCATTCCCCGAGGGCTCGCCATCTCTGCACCAGCGCCGCTGCCGCCCCGACAGCCTCGCTGCGACGCCCCTGCGTCCCCGCGCGCCCCCTGTCTCCGATCCACCGCGTGCAGCGCCCCCCGCCGTCGCGCCGTCCCCGGAACTTCGCCGGAACCCTAGCCGGCGTTCCCCCCTTGCCGGCTCTCCTCCTTTTTCCTCTTTTTGGTTAAAAAAAAGAAAACAAAAAAACAAAAAGAAAATTAGGTAATTTTTTTTATTTTTATTTCCACTCTTTTAGGTTGTTTATTTTTCTGTTTTATTTATTGTTACTAATATTGCATATTATTTGTTATTTTTAGCATAATTGCCCCTTTAATGCTAAATTGAAATTCCATGATATAAAATTGCCATGAAATTAGTAATTGTCAGTCCGATTTTCGCGCCCGAAATCCGACTCGCAATTACTTAAAAAAAATTGCCAATTCGATCTCCCACCCGAGATCCGATTTGCGATTTTTCGTGAAATTGGCCAACCCGATCTCATGCGCGAGATACGGTTCGTCAATTTGGGGATCAATTTTGTTTGATTTGCTTGGGTTGTTTAATTAATTTTCTTTTAAAAAAATCCAAATTCAAAAAATGTTGTTTTAGGGTTTGCATGCTTAGGATAGAAATTTCATTTTTTAATAAAAAATAAATAAAAAATCAAAAAAATCAAAAAATCATATTAACTAGTTTAGGTTGCACATTTAGAAATTGTTAATTTCAAAATAAAAAAACTCAAAAAAAATGTTGAATCAGGATTAGGTTTGTTTTTTTTATTGTCTTGCATGTTTAGATTAAGGATTTTATTTTAGGTAAAAAAAAAAATCATCATGCATATTAGAATAAAATTTCATGTTTTAGATAGACTGCATCCTAGATTAGAAGTTGCTAGGTTTAGTTTAAATTAAGATTTATATTGACTTAATCCTTAGTTTAAATTGGATAGATTTTTAGTCTAGCTAGGTAATTTTTGCATTTGTCTTAATTTTGAATTTTATAAAAAATGAAAAATACAAAAGTGTGTCTTCAGATAAATTAGTTTTAATTTTTAGGGTAGATTGCATTTATCGGATTAGGTTGATAAAATGCACGTCATATAGAATTAGGTTCATTCAAATTAGAAATTGCCCATCATTAGAGTTAGGTCATTTGGCCATTTAGATTGCATTTAATTAATCGCATTCCTTTAGGAATTACTTCACTCATATCATATAGTCTAGGTCATGTTGCCATGTCATATCATTTCATATTAAATTAGTAGCATGCAATGCATATCGCATGATTCTTACTGAATAAGTGAAAACAAAAAATTGAGTGATTGCGTGTTAATTAGAAATCATATCTAGGGTTGTCGATATGATTTCTGATCTAACAATGCAGATGCTTTCGTTGCTATAAGGTAAGTCCCGTAATTTACTCATTGCTTTATTGGGTGTTAAATTGGTGGACTGCGCACCCGCATGACCACCTCACATATTAGGGAAATAAATTAAAATCAATTCAAGCTGCTTGCCAAACATTTTTCAAAAAATAAAAAGAAAGGTACCGAAAGGGCGTTAGAGAAATCTAGCGTAACCAAGTCCCCGTACCCATAATCTCTGGTTAGTAGGAGTAAAGTAAAACTCCCATTACTTTACTTGGGTTTCTAATCGACCCACCCAAAATAGATTAGTGGCGACTCCCAATTGAAAATTATTTGCATGTTAAGAATTCAAACCTAAGTCGCGAATTGGTATGGGCTTGGGAGAGCCCGAGTTAAGTCTAGGCTTAACAATCCATTAGCCAAACCCTAGGTGGTTCACCGAAAAATTGGTCGCGACACCTTATTGAAGAAAAAGAAAGGAAATCCTGAAAGGTTCAAGAAAGCACTCAAAGCTTAAACTTGGAGTGACACTGAATGTGAGGAGAGTGACAAAGAGTATGCAAATATTTATCTTATGGCAGACTCAGACTTAGACTCAGACTCAGACTCAGATTCAAACAGCGGTATCAAGGTTAGAAGTTTAAAATTTCCTACCAAAGTATCAAAATACATTGATGAACTTTGTCTCAGTCTTAAAGGCTCTCTTAAAAGGAATTCTGAACTGAAAAGGGAGAATTCCAAACTGAAACAACAAGAAAAGATTTTAATTGAAAAAGTTAAAAGTCTAGACAAGTCCCTTGCTGTTTCAAAAGGAGAATGAACTTTCAAAAGAAAATTCTTGCTTGAAAGAAGATTTATTGAAAGTCTCAAAGAAATTTTCAATGGGTTCTGAAAAGTTGGATAAAATTCTTTCTATTCAAAGACCTTATTTTAATAAATCTGGTCTAGGGATGACACATGAAACCGTTCCTTTGATTGATTTCCCAAAAGTTAAAGAAAGAATCAAGAATAGGCCAACAAAGATTTTTTTATAAAAATCATTATCAAAAGATTTTTGTAAAGCCTGTTGGTAGAAATGCTCTTATATGTTCAAAATGTAAAAGTGTAGAACATTTTGAGAAGGAGTGTCCCAAAGTTTGGAGGCCTGTTAAGAAGAGCTGGGCAAAGACTGTTTATGCTACTAACAATGATGGACCCAAGAAAGTTTGGGTACCAAAGAAGACTTGAGTCTTTCATTTAAATGCAGGTCACTATCAAGAAGAAAATCAAGTGGTATTTGGATAATGGTTGTTCAAGACACATGATGGGAGACTCAAATTGTTTTACAAATCTCTCTCATGTAAAAGGAGGAAATGTTTTTTTCGGTGGCAACAACAAAGGAAAAATTGTTGGTCAAGGAACCGTGAAGATAGGAAATCTCACAATCAACAATGTTTCTCTTGTTGAAGGATTGAACTACAATCTATTGAGTATTAGTCAACTATGTGATACTGGATACAAAATCAACTTTCAAGAAGATACATGTTCTAGAATAAGCAAGGATCTCTCACAATCCTTTATTGGACGAAGACATGGAAATATTTATTTGCTAGATGTAAGGTCTGACAGTCCACAATGCTTGATATCGATTCAAGATGAAGTCATTCTCGGCATAGGAAACTTGGACATGTCAACTTGAAGCAAATTGCAAAAGTGTCATCCAAAAGCTTGTTCGAGGACTTCCTAACCTCAAGTATCAAAAGCATGAATTATGCACTCTGTGTGTACTTGGAAAACAGGTTAGAAATTCCTATAAATCTATAAATAAGGTATCCACTAATCGTGTTTTGTAGCTATTACACATGGATTTGTTCGGGCCAACAAGAATTCAAAGTATTGGAGGTAAAAGATATTGTTTGGTTATAGTAGATGATTATTCTCGTTTTACTTGAGTATTCTTTCTTGCAAATAAATCTGATGCATTAACTTATTTTACTAAGTTTGCAAAGAAAATCCAAATTGAGAAAGGATATGCAATTTCAAGTATTAGAACTGACCATGGTGGAGAATTTGAGAATCATGATTTTGCTAAACACTGTGATGACTTTGGTATTGAACATAATTTTTTATCCCCTTACACTCCACAGCAAAATGGAGTTGTAGAAAGGACAAATTGTTCTTTGCAAGAAATAGCAAGACCTCTTTTGATTGAAAGCAATATTTCTCCTCATTTTTGGGTTGAAGCTACTTCAACCGCTTGCTATATTATAAATAGAATTTTTCTAAGACTTATTTTAGAGAAAACACCTTACGAATGCTTAAAGGTAAGAAACCTATTGTTTCTTATTTTCATGTATTTGGTTGTAAATGTTTTATTTTAAAGAATTCTAGTGATCGAATTGATAAGTTTGAAGAAAAATCAGATGAAGGAATCTTCCTTGGTTACTCATGACAAGCAAAGCCTTCAGAGTCTTCAACAAATGGACTCAGATTGTGGAAGAATCCATGAATGTGAAGTTTGAAGACTCGGTTCAAAATCAGACTCAACCTGAAGATTTTGAGTCTGGCCAAGTGTCTACAAATTCTCTTGAAGAAAATCAAGTCTCAGACACTCAGCCTCAAACCAATTCAGTAGTTCCAACTGAAGAAAAGCTTCATCAAAATGACAAATCAACTACAAATTGGAAGCACAAATCAAGTCACCCTGCAGACCTCATCATTGGCAATATTGATGAAGGAGTTCGTACAAGATCTAAAAGGCGTGAAGCTTCAAGTGCTCTTGCACTCATTTCTGAGATCGAACCGAAAAACATAGAAGATGCATTGAAAGATGAAAGCTGGATTGAAGCAATGCAAGAAGAATTGAATCAATTCAAAATCAACAATGTTTGGGAGCTAGTTCCTAAACCAAAAGGTAAATCAATTATTGGTACCAAATGGGTTTTCAGGAACAAGTTTGATCAACAAGGAAAAGTGGTGAGGAATAAAGTAAGACTTGTGGCAAAAGGCTACACACAAGAAGAAGTCATCGACAATGATGAAACCTATGCTCCGGTGGCAAGGTTAGAAGTTATAAGATTACCTCTTGCTTTTGCTTGCTTTAAAAATTTCAAGTTATTCCAAATGGTGGACGTGAAAAGTGCATTCCTAAATGGAATTATTCAAGAAAAAGTCTATGTGGAACAACCACAAGGATTTGAAGATCTTAAAAGGCCAAACCTTGTTTTCAAGCTAAAGAAAGCCTTATATGGCTTAAAACAAGCACCCCGAGCATGGTATGAAAGGCTAAGTAACTTCTTACTTCAAAATGATTTCTCTAAAGGTAAAGTAGATACTACTTTATTTATCAAAAGAGAAGGGAAGGATTTCATACTTGTTCAAATTTATGTTGATGACATTATATTTGGTTCTTCTAATGAAAAGCTTTGCAAGAATTTTTCAAAGCGTATGCAGAATGAATTTGAGATGAGCATGATGAGAGAATTGAACTTCTTTTTGGGACTTCAAGTCAAACAATCAAGTGAAGGAACCTTTATTCACCAAGAGAAGTATGCAAAAGATCTTATCAAAAAGTTTGGAATGGAGAATTGCAAGAAAATAGAAACCCCTATGTCAAGCTCATCAAAGCTGGATAAAGATGAAGAAGGAAAGACTATAGACCAAAAGCTATACAGAAGTATAATCGGGTCACTTCTTTACCTTACAGCATCTAGACCTGATATTCTATTTAGTGTTTGCATATGTGCTAGATTTCAATCTGATCCTAAAGAATCTCATATGACTGTTGTTAAGCGCATTATTAAATACGTTGCAACTACATCTAAGCTAGGTCTGTGGTATTCCAAACAAGGAGATTTTACTCTCCTTGGATATTCTGATGTTGACCTTGCTGGTTGTAGAGTGGACAGAAAAAGCGCTACAGGTACATGTCAACTATTGGGAAACAGGATGGTGTCTTGGTTCTCAAGAAAACAGGGTACCATGGCTTTTTCAACCACTGAAGCAGAGTACATAGCTCTTGGAAGTTGCTGCTCTCAAATCCTATGGATATAACAACAATTGAGGGACTTTGAAGTTGATGAATCAAATACGGAAATCAAATATGACAACACAAGCGCAATCAACCTCACAAAGAATCCAATATTTCATTCAAGAGCAAAGCACATTGAAATCAAGCATCATTTCATTCGAGACCATGTTCAAAGTGGTGAAGTTGTGATTCAGCATGTAGATTCAAAGAATCAATTAGCAGATATATTCACAAAGCCCCTAGAAAAGGCTCACTTTGAATCAATTCGCTCAAAACTGAGTATCGTAAGATTTGAAGATGTTCAGACTCAAAATTAAAGTCTTGAGAAGATCAAACTCAACGCTAGGTCTGAAGGCGGTTCAGACGCAATGCAAGGTCTGAAGTCGTTTCAGACTCAACGTAAAGTCTGATGGCACTCAGACACAAAGGTAAAGTCTGAAAAGAGTTCAGACTCTGAGGTAAAGTCTGAATAACTATCAGACTCTGTATTTTTAGTCTTTTTACGCTTTTTAATTTCCCCGTATTCTCTGTTTTATTTTGTTTTTGGTAATTACCTTTCGATTTTTCAAAATCTCTTTTTACTCTTTTTCTGACACGTAATTATGGTAGTTTATATTTTCAAAAAGGCAGTTTTCTTTTTCGAAATTACGATTTATTTTTAGCAGTTTTTATCCTTACTTTTTGGCGACGATTCAAATTCCCGTATTATTCTCTCTCACTATTTATACTCTCGAATCGTCACTTTTCATCCGATACTACTCGTTTGAAAATTCATCTACATTCTCTTTCGTTTTCAAAACCCTAAGAGTTCCATCTTGCCGTTCCCGTTTCATCCCTTTTTCGGCACAAAGATTCCATCTTTTTAAGCAATCAAGTTGAATCTTCGCTTGCTCTCCAAGTATGTCGTCTCGAAAGTCTTCTCGAATCGCCAGCAGGGGACCACAGAGACAACCAGAGGGTCCTACAAGGGTGGAGCTCACGGAAGAAGATTCTCCTCAAAGGGAAGCAGAAAGTCCGCATATTGAGGAAGTGATCACAGAAGCACAACCGGTAAGAACTCTCAAACCGAATGTTGCTTATGATCTTTACAAAAGGCTGAAGGATGGAAGGGTAAGCCTAAAGACGATTGAGGAATATCTGAAAGAGAGAGGGTTTAAAAGCGAGTATATGTTTTCGAGGGAAATGGAAAAGCTAAAGGTTGTTGATGAAGGAACAACACAAAGGGCGCTGGAGAATATTTCGAGTAATCCGATCGAAAATACTCCTGTTGAGACCCTAGACGATGATGAGAGACTTTTCTCTCACTTTTAGCCTCGGTATGGTGTGGTTGCAAATTCTGTTTGTCCCTCGGGAAGTTTGTTTCGGTCAAAGGAGCATGAGCGAGTATACGTGAAGATGGTAAAGAGGGGTGTAGTCAATCCAAGAAGTGTCGACTTCGATTTCCTTGATTCGTTGAAGATTAATTTAAGAGGGAAGTTTGCTAGGCTGCAATTGGAAAGATTCTACACGGATATAACAGTGGCCCACTCTGAACTCACGGCATATTTTTACTCGAATTTGTCGTTTTTGGATGCGAATCGGTTGTCCTTTTCTTTCATGGACAAAAGTTATATAGTTGATGTTAATTTGCTGGCTGACATTATTGGGGTGGAAAGAAGGAGTTTCCAACCAATAAAGGTGTCCACAGCCTATGCAACTCTGGATATTGTGCGAGATAGAACTGTTGAAGGCAAGATATCCTATTCTAGGATGAATGCCACAAATGTAATGCTGCATAAAATCGTCATCAACTGTATCCGGCCCAAGACAACCTCGAAGACCGATGTTTCCAAGACCAAAGCCAAGCTGATGTTTGCCATCAACCAAGGCAGACCCTTCTCTCTCCCACATGTTATTCTTTTCCACATGTACAGGACAATGGTTAAGGATAAGGGTTAATTGCCTTATTCATCGATCATCACCAAGCTGTTTAGGCACTTTGATATTCAAATTCCTGCTCCTTTATGCATGACCACTTTAAGTCTGATGCTTGTTGGTCACAAGATGGTGTTGAAGATGAAGATTCCAGAGCTAAATGCTGCACTGGAAAGGTTGAGAAGGGAAACACCTTCCAAGGAGATCCCCACTGCTTCCTCAAAGAGAAAAGGGCAAAGAGCCCATGGCTGAAAAGAAACGTCAAAAAATCATCCTGCAAGATGAAGATGATGAGGATGATGCCATGACTTTGTCAGCTCTCTCAAAGTTGAGGAGCTCTGTTAGTTTGAGAACAAAGGCTGGAGAGAGAGCAAGGAAAGAAGCAGAGGAGAAGGAAGCTGAGAAATAGAGGAATAGAGAAGAGGAAAGGAAGAGAAGAGAGGAAGAAAGAAAAAGAAGAGAAGAGGAGGAGAGAAGAAGAGAAGAGGAACACAGAGAAGAAGAAGAAGAGACAGAGGAAAGCTGAAGAAGAAGAAAGAAGAAGGGAAGAAGAAGAAGAATTGAGAAGAGAAGAAGAAGAAAGAAGGAAGAAAGATGAGGAAGAGAGCAAATTGCAAGAGGATATGGCTGCAGGATTAGAGCCATCTTTTGTTGGGGAAGAGACCGAGAAACATCCAAGTGCTGATTTGGATGTTGGCGATGAATATTCTACTCCACCCACTGGCATCAATACAGGGGGAGTTGCTGCGAACGGGGACTATATCGCCACTACACTTTAGTGATGTGAGCGAGTCGTGCGACCCGAGGAGGTCTATGCATCTCATTTCTCAGAGCATGAAGAATCCTCACCTATCGAGAAGGAAAGGGCTGAGAAGGAAGCTCCTAGTTTCCAAACTCAATCTGCTGGTCCAAGTGGAAGTAATGCAAACTCGACAGCCTTTACACAGCTATTGGATATCATGTTGGACCTGAAAAAGCAGGTGTTTGGAATGGACTTTGAGCTGAGGGATTTGAAAAAGGCGTTGCTGAGTACTTCCGTCAATATGCAAGACCAAATCAATGCACTGAGAACTCAAGTGGAATCGAATCAGACCAGTGCAGAGTTAGCTTAAGTGAAGGAAAATCTTGCAAAACTCGAAAAGTCAGTACAGGAGCTCAGCAAGTTTCAGCTTTTTCGTTTCCCTGCAGGTCCATAAATCTTTTCAAAAACCTTCCCATATTCACTCTACTTATTTGATGGGACAAAAAGGGGGAGAGTTTGCGGATTTGAAGCTTTTGATTTGAAGCTTTGAGTTTTATTTTATTTGCTTAGAATTTTTTTTTTTTTTTGATTTTGGATTTTGGTTGGGTTGTTTATTTGAATTCTGTGATTTATGCTGATTTGATGTTTGGGTTTCTAGACTTGTGAATTTGCATTGTAGGATCATTATATTTGTGAGGATAATTGTTATTGGACTAACACTGTTTTGCAGAAATAATCCTCAAAGTATATATGAGTTTTCCTTACGGGTTTTAAATTCGCAAATGCATCGAGGGTTTTGTCACCATCAAAAAGCGGGAGATTGTTGAAGAAAAATCCTTTGGAGTTTTGAAGTTGACAAAACAGCCTCTACAGTTTGGTCTGAAGATTCCAAGACTCAATCGGTTAAGTTTGAAGATTTCAAAGTCTAATGGTTTTTCGTCTGAACACAGTCAGACCCAAAGTTCAGTCTGAAGTTTTTCCATCTGAAGACAGTCAAGACTCAGTTTTAGTTTGAAGACCTTCAAGACCCAAATCTAAGTTTGAAGACAGTTTGCGATTTTGATAGGCTGGCTATAGGTTATTTTTATGGTTAAGGAAAGTAAGATATTTGATTTTATATTTCCTAATCTTAATCATGGAATATCTTTGGCTGTGATCGTGAGCTTGGAAGATTTATTCTTCGGATTTTATCCGTTGAAGATCAAGCTTATTTTTGGAAAAATCTAATTTTGGGAACTCAAGATCCTGATTGTATGGGCGAACAGGATTGACGAGCTGCTGTCTACTTACATTTTTGGCAACAAGAAGATCACTTAAATTGATTCAGTCCAACGGGTTGATTGGATGAATTCTTGGAAAGTACCAACGGGTATGGAGGCACGGAGGCTATTTAAGGTGGATCAGTGTTGCTTAGAAATAAGGAGAGACTTGGTAGAAAAATCTCAATGTTAGAATCTCTAAAATCTCTCGATCTCTAAAATCTCTCATGTTCAAATTGTGTATTAAAGAGAGTTACACATAGTGCGAAAAACAACAAGAAGCTGTAGGAGAGACTGTCTATTGAAGAAGTCTAGTTTGTGAATTGTAACAGCTCGAATTTGCTACATAGTGATTACAGCCAGTTGGCTGCCGGCGTGGAGAGTGGACGTAGGCTTGGAATAGGCCGAACCACTATAATCCTTGTGTCAATTCTCTTTTACCCTACTCTATTTACTTATGAATACGTGTTTTATTTGTTATTGATATATCCTTGATATTAACGTATTCTATCGCAAAAGATTCCAAAAGAATTCCGCAATAACCTATTCACCCCCCTCTAGGTTGATTCACTAGCCTATTTCACTCTCGACTCTTAATTGAGTTTTCTAGCCGATCCCCAGAAACAAAGCTAACAATGACTCCTAACCTTCTTCTAGGTTGTGTTAAACAACTCATAAATAATAGATTGATTCTCGTAGACTTACTGTGGTTTAGTATACTCGATATGGTAGTAGTCCAAAAGAACGAAGTGATGCCATTCTTTTAGTTGAAGAGAACGATTGAGAGGGTTACCGCGGTAAAAAAAAAAAAAAAAAAAACCCTCAATTCGTCATTCACATACGATCTTCTTTTCAAGGGATATCGTAAGTGTGAGTGTGAGTCATAACAAATCCTGCTATCATGTGAGGCATGAGTTTGGGAGAACTCATGATTGTGATTGACCAAACTCACATGGTTGATCCCCAAATATGGGAAATAACATCTTTTGAGACACCTACCATGAGGGAGTTCCCATGATCAAGTACTCATAAACCCGAGCTTTTCCTATGACTGAGGTGAGGATGCGACACATACTTGCTAAATCAAGTCATGAACTTCAAACATAATTCAATTGTCTATATGGTCGAATTATTTCATGAAATACATACATACATACATACATGCATACATACATACATACATACAAAAGAGACGTATCTCATGTGATATGTGACATCTTGAATTTCAGGTTCTATTTTCAATCGAATGAATTGGGCTTTTTATCGAGACGTCTATAGTTTTATTCTTTGAGTTGATTACTCATGAGATAACTAGTCTATCAGAATAAGCCGTTAAGAGATTATAATGCAATAAACTTGAAAATTCGACCAGGAATCGACTGCTCGATCATGCTAGTCTACAAGGGTCATTATGGCATAGTTAAAAATCAATAAGAGATCAGAGATATGTCAATTTGACTGAGATATGTGATTAAAGTGTGGATGATTCCACTTGATTGCAAAATTCTCGTTGATCGGCACTAGACCGATTGTTTTGTCGTTTTGGTACCTTGTGCTTGTATTTGAAATCTCGAGATTTTCACGACAATTGAGAGTCGCCAATATGTTAAAGATGTACATTGTGGCAAATAATCGACCACGAGTCAATTGTGCTAAAAATTCCTAAAAGCTACCCAATAGGCTAGGTCATGCTAAAATCACGCCAGATAGAAATTAACAGCGAATTTAAACTCGATTTCAGAAATTGAAAGTTCTGTCATGTCATGATTCATTTTAGGAATGTCGACTTATCCTCCGAAGATTTTTCTGCAAACTGAGATTTTTGGCAAAAATTCAAAGTAGGGCCGTTTTTGATTGGAAAAATCAAATGGCCGTTTTTTTTATCACATTTTTGGGATTCAAGTGAGTTCAATTGGCGAGGAAAAATGTGAATTGAAGTGTGGGCACCTTGGTGGGATTTATTGACATGATATTGGATCCAATTGGAAGAGAATTGAAGAGGAATTGAAGTGGATTTGGGGGAATTGGTCCAAAATTCGTAGGCCAAGGGTTGTGCAACATTTGAGGCATTAATGAAGCTTCAAGGGGAAGATTGTGGGCTGCAAATTGGCTTGGATGACAGCCAAGACAAGTGGGGGCCAAGCAATGATCAATTGAGATAGAAATGTGGACTTTGTGGCCTAATGGTGGTCCCCCTTCAGCTAGCAACTTCTTCTTCTTCCCAAGGCCACTTTACCCATTGTTAGAGCCTTGAGAGAGCTTGAGAGAACCAGAGAGTGATTGGTAGCCCTCCCCCTTGTGGCATCCCGGAATTTCATAAAATTTTTGTAGCCGTAATTAGTGACCATTTGCCCATAATTCATGGCGAGGCTCGGCCATGAGCTTGTAAGGTGTGTAATTTGATGGAAAGAAATTTTGGCCATAAGGATTATAGGGTTAAAAAAAAAAAAAAAAAAAATTTGTACGACCCTAGACTCAAGTGTGCGGATTATTAAATCTTTTAAATTAACCTAATTGAGGAATAGTTATTAATTTAATTAATTTAGGTTTTTAAAAAGGCTTGGGCCGAATTTGAGTGGGCCTATGACGGGCCAAGTGGGCCGGCCACAAGCCCACAAGGCCACCAGCCCACAACCCACAAACCGTGGGCGGTCGACCAAGCTCAAAGGAAGGAGCTGGCCGGTTTTGCATGCAGATTTTTGCATGCAAAACAAGTGTTCAATGGCATGATTGCAAGTAATGATGAGAAAAGGGGTATATAAGTGAGGAGTGACCGGTTTAGAGGGGCTTGGACGCACAAAGAGAGAGAGAGGGAGAGAAAGAAAGAAGAAAAAGAAGGAGGAGGAGAGAAAGGAAGGAAAGCCGCCGGTTTGCTCGCCCGTGTCCGCCCGTTTTTGTGCTCGTTTTCTTGAGATTAAGGCAAGATTGATTCCCTTATCTACTCATGCATGTCTTGTTGTGAATCTAGTGTTGTTTTGTGGTGAAAATCGTGGAAGGTATGAGCTGAAAGTGAGATCTTGAGCTGGATTTGCTTGAGGGTGTTTTCTGTTTTGAGTAAAACTTCATGCGCCAGAAACTTGTAGGGATTTGTATGTGGTCTTGGAGTGAGAATTTGATCTCGACTTCTTCATGAGATTTAAAGAGCACATTCTGAATTGTAACATACTAAAAATTGAGATAAAAAGGACAAGATTTGAGGGGTGAACTTTATTTTATAAGAAAATGTTCAGATCTGGTGATGCATGTTGAGTCTTAGTGATTTTGGTTGCTGTATCTGAATTTCTATTGAGAATCTTGCTTCGATGTCTTCATGGAAACCGTAAAGAACATGAAGAGGAACGACATACTCAAATTTGGGACCAAATGAACAAGAATAGCCTAGGGAATGGTCATTTTTCCTGAGGACGTGAGTATCGGGTGACCCATACTGGACATCAGTAGCTTCGACAGCCTATAAGAGGGTTTTTCTTTGGGTTTTTCACTTCGATGTCTAAATGAAAGTTGGAGAGTACACTTTAAACAAGAACATATCCAAAATTTAGAGGAAAATAAGCACAATAGGTCAGTCATACGTAATATTTTCGGAGGTAGGACGTGCTGGGAATGTCGTTTTATGGGCAGAAGTTCTCTTTAGTTATAATAAATTTTCTATAATGAAATTGGCCTAAGTGTCTTCATGAGAAACTTATATTAGAGTCTTGTGGATCATATGGTAAAGTATCATAAATTTTGAAAGCCAATTGGGCGTTTAATTTTGAGGAAAGGTAAACGTTATCACCAGGCGTCAAATATAATGTAACGATGTTAGGAGCAGTAGCTTGTAATTGCTATACTTAATTATTTAAAATGAATCTGACCTAGATGTCTTAATGGAAAACATACCTTAGCATCTTGGCTAGATCGTGGTAAAGTTTTGTATTTTTTGAAGCTTGTTTGAATATTTAATTAAAAGAAATGGTAAAATGGTGCAAACTGTGTAACCGAGAATAATTTGCTGGATTGTTTAATTTATATCTTTTTTCGTGGTGATCGTTTGGGCTTGAGTTCTTCATGAAAGTTGTGCCTCTATGTCTTGTCTGTGTTGTGGTTAAATTTTATAATTTTTAGAGGTCATTTAGTAATTTAATTGAGGTGAATTCTGAACCGGTGTAAGCTATGGAATCCGAAATTTGTCTGCTGTGAAGTTAAAATTATATCTTTTTATGTAATAACTTTTAAGACTTGAATTCTTCATGGAAAATGTGTTATTGTGCTTTGGCTATCACTTGTACAAATCCCAAAATTTTTGAAGGTTAATTGAGTATCCAATTTGGGTATTTTCATGAAACATGTATGCTGGAATTTGCAAGATTTCAAAAAAAAAAAAAAAAAAGAGATTTATGGGAAAATTTAAATGGCATGAATTAGATGATTGATATAGCTCCAAGTGTTTTACCATGTTACACGAATGATGATCTTTGGCATATCATGTTGATGTTGGTTATGTGCATCACGTTATATGCCATGTGAGATTGAGCCATGCATGAAATTATATCTCATGAAAAATGAGAAGGCTGTCGGATGGTGTGAGCCGACAATGCCCCGGGAGTGTCGGGATGCCCGGCTAGGGGAGTATAATGTCGGATGCCCAGTGGCCTTGGGGGCGTAATTCTGGATGTCCTCGGGAGTTTCGAGATGCCCGGTGGTATACGGTACGTAATTCCAGGGGGAGATGCCTGGTGGTATGTCGGTACATAATTCCGGAAGCCCGGTTGTATTTTGAATACATGCCCGGGGGGATTCCTCGTGATGCTAGGTGAGATGCGAGATGCCCGGCCAGGGAGTGTAAATGCCGGAAGCCCGGATGGTGTGTGCCGTGGATTCCTCGTGATGCCAGTTGGGATACGAGATGCCCGGGATGTGGGGGTGCCGGAAGCCCGGATGGTGTGTGCCGGGGGAATATTAAAAGCCAATTGAAATTGTGAAAACATGGCATGGTATATGTGAATATGCATATGGTGGTATGTATGCATGGACATGGCATGGTATATGTGAATATGCATATGGTGGTATGTATGCATGGACATGGCATGGTATATGTGAATATGCATATGGTGACATGTATGCATGAGTATGGATTGATGTATATGGCTATATATATATATATATACATGGGCATGGATGGATGTATATGCCTATGGTGATATGTATGAATGGGCATGGCATGATGTGTATGGTGACATGTATGCATGAGCTTGAATTGATGCATATGGTGATATGTATGCATGAGTATTGGATTTGAATATATAGATGAATGGATCCTTATGGCGAAATGTGACACATATGTGGAAGTGTGATGATGTATTCCTATATGATGCAATTTCATGTATATGGACTCTAATTGTGATGTCTTGTGTGATGCTTGAGTAGCCATAGGGAATCATTTATTTGCTGAGTGGTTGTACTCACCCCTTTTTGGGGACTAACATTTCAGCTTAGAGATGCCGATTCCACATCCGTCACGCGGGGCACCTTTTATGGTATACCTTCGACGTGGATATAGAGGTGACGGTGATCGACTGTCCCTATGTTCTGGATCGACTTTTCTTCGAGTTCGTGCGATAGTATCTTATGAGGTGGGTCTACCGATGGCCCGGTTACCCGGGAGTTCATCTCCATCCATGTGCGCGGGATGGGATGATGCGAGGATGTTGCCACCTCCACCACACGATGCGCCTGGATGGGTGTAGGCTGGCTGCGTGAGGGGGAAAGGCTAGAAGCTGAAGGTCTTTTTGGACACGACCGACACCAAGGAGGGATGGGTCGCTCTTTTGAGATCCGTGAGGAAGGGGTAGAGGTGTCCCTTTTTGAGTATAAGCCACACTAGTTGTGCGATGGCTTACTTTTGTATGTACCTACCCTGAGATTAACCCATCCTGTAAATACAAAAATAAAATGGTTCGGTTTTCTTTCCTTGATGTCTAGCTGGTGTGCAATTGTCTCATGTTTGTGTGAAGGGAGAGTTGGTAAGATTATGCTTTCGCAAATTAAATATTTGGGACCTAGTATTTTTTTTAAAAAAAAAAATTTCGTCCAAGTATTTATTGGCTTAATTAAAAAGGAGATGAATGACTGTAATGATCCCTTTGGGTTAAGGGGTTCACACCCCTAGCCCATCGCATGCCCACCAAGTTGCCGAACCGCCGCTTGAGCCTGTTGCTGCCGCCCCCCCTCGCGTGCTGCTTCGCGCATCTCGTGCGCTCGTCTCGCTCTTGCTCATGCCTAGCAAGCCGTCAAGGCCACCTAGAAGCTTCGCTAGCCACCGTTCGCCACCGTCTGCCTCTGTCGTCGCCTGCCTAGGCCGCCGCTACCCTTGCCATTTCGCCTTGCCCCTTTCCCCGAGCCGAGCGGCCCCTCGGCCCAACGGCGCGAAGCAAAGGCCTAGCCAACCGTGAGGCTTCAAGGCCCGTTTTTAGGCCCGTCTGTCTCCGTTTGGTGTCTCACCCGGATTGCTAAACCGGTGAGTTTACTTGCTAAACTCTACTTAGGGAGTTAATGATACTTAAGGAGTGATTAGTATATGCTAAGTATGGTTTAGGTGGTTAGTTAGAACAGTTAACGATTTGATTATTCGATTTTGCATGTTAGGTGGTTATAATGGCTTAATTATAGACTAGATAAGTTGTACTATTTATCTAGATTGATTCGGAAATTTTCCTAGCCTGTTTCGATGTTTAATTAAGCATTTCAGATCAAGTTTCTATTTTTGGTAATTAATTGCATTTATTTAATTATTTTTGTATTTATTTAATTATTTATTATTTTAGAAAATAATACCGAGATAGTTGGTGATCGGAATTTCGTGCTGGTTGCAATGGTGTGCTTGATTTATTTAATTGAGTGTTAATTTATGCAAATTGTGTGGTAATTGTAATTTTAGGTATTTATTCCAAAATTATGGAATTTCGGTATTTTAATTAGAAAATACCGGGCATCAGTTTTCAACATTGAAAATGTGTTTATGCACTATGTAAATAGTGGGATTTTCAAAAAGAAAGATATTGCATTTTTTTGCTTAGGCCGACTGTGTACCCACACACGATTATTTTTATTGGGTATTTTTAACACCGTGAATCGTCAGCTTGTGAGAGCATTTATGGTCAGCTTCTAAGAGTAGTATACTATATCAGCCTATGTGTGCATTGATATGTCAGCTTGTGAGAGAAGTATATTATATCAGCTTGGGTGTGCTATAATATATATATTAGCTTGTGCGAGTTACCATTTATATAGTAGCTTGTGCAAGCTACCATCTATATATTAACTTGTGAGAGCTATAACCATCTATTTCAACTTGTATAAGCAGTGATCATATCGATGAATTGATATATGGTATTGATTGATAGATGGTATTGATAGTATCAAATTGAATTGAATGAATTGATTGGTTGAGATTATGAACTGTACAGATGTGTAGGAGGGAACTGAGGCAAGGTAAGTCTTCTGACTTGTGTGCATAGATTGCTTTTAGGCGTATTTCCTTCTTAGTCGAACTTTAAGGGGTGAACTTGTTGAGATATCGTCTCACCTTGTCGTGGGCTCAACCTTTTCAGGTCATTAGATGGCGGTTCCTTCGGAACGTTTTGGCTAGCCCAAGAGGGTCATCGAGCAGGTCACCAATATCTTTGTTCTTGGGGGCCATGGGTTCTAGGTCTATGAACTTGTGAAGACCATTGTCTGGGTCGATGAGGATCTACCTCAGAGGGTACCCCATCAGTTCAGAGCATGGTATAGTTGCAGGCGCAATGGACCCAGAGAAGGTCCCCTGCAGGATGGTGAGGTTTCAGCTTCAGTGCTAGAGATCGCTTTTGGCGAGGGTATAGCTGACCCTCCTGGGGGTGCAATGTTGGACCCAAGTTCCTAGGAGACCTCGAAGTCTTTGGTTGGGGGTTTGTGTGCCTAGAAGGACTTGTAGACTTTTCTGCTTGTGTAGACTTTTGTCTATAGACTAGTATTGTATATTAACTAGTCGGCTATGTATAAAGGCTTGTTTTGGTTGTGAAATTGTGGCCTTGCTTTCCTATCTCATCTTTGTGCTGTCTGGGGATTTATTTATACGCTTCCGCATGTGCATTAAAATGAATGGGTCAGTAACGTATCCTGGGACGTCGCAATTTAATCAACCACTGAGGGATGGGCACGTGCTCGAGGATCGGGGCGTGACATGATATAATGCATGAGAATTTGAAGCAACGGTGGGTACTAATGACGTTCTAAATCACATAGTCTTTATATTTTCTTTATTAAAAGTTTTATCACTCTAATGATGACAGGACACAATATGAGGGACAAATTTTTCAGCTAGAATCAGAAGGGACAAATAATTTAAATATTATTGAAAACAAAAGTAACTGCGCCTTTCATTTGGATTGGAGACTAGTCTGCGACATTGGCGCAATCGCTTCACACTAATGACATATTTCTTTTTATCTGCGCTTCTAATTAACTCTAACCAATTCGTTAAAAAATTAAATATATATTTGCAAGAAAACTTTTGTTCGGCTATGAAAAAAGATTAGCGGTGTAAGGTTGATTAAGTTGCAAAATAAGGAGAACCGTCGTCGTGTGGCCTCTTGCGCGATAAGGAGGATCTATAGACTTGCTTGCTGGAAGTAGTAAGGAGATTCGCTGTCGGCTGGCCTCTTAACTTTATTGAACTTTGCACAAAAGAGAGCTTAAAAGTAAGAAAACATGAAGAATCAATGGACTTTGCAATTTCGAAGCCCACCCGAAACTTTTGGAGTTCAAATTGATTTAATTGCAAGACATTTGTGGTGTCTCACATGGCCGTTGTGTTTGAACTGTGGAAAGGGTATAACATTTATAGAATCATGTTAACGTGCAAATTCCAAGACACTGGTTAAGAATGCTGAAATTAACAACTATCTTCTTAGACAAAATACATGCAAATTGAACAGAAAATAGGATTTATATATGCTCCTACTAGCATGTAAATATAACCTCAATTGAATGGCTATTTTATCATTCTAGAAAGATATTTAAAATCCTAATTGATACATTCTAATGAACTTTTTAATGTCTAATACTTGAAGAAATTGTATTAAAATGCCAACCATTCGCCTAAAAGAAAGTTAGAGCGAGGCTATATAACCCTTTTTGAGTCTTGAGCATCTCTTTGGTGCTTTGAGGCATGGTGCCCTGAGTGGTCAATTTGTTTCTAATGCAATTGTTCTTCTTGGCTTTTAGTGATTTATTGACAAAAGAAAGATGTCCATCATGACTTGTGGATGTTGGAGAAAACTCCTTTATTGTTTTGAAGCTGACAAAACGTTTCCAAAAGTATAGTCTGAAGACTCAAGACTCTATTGTCAAAGTTTGAATACTGCCAGACTTAAGTTTCAAAGTCTACCCTCATTGATAGTTTCCAGACCGAAGAATGAAGACTTATCCAAATGACAGATTATATTCAAGGATTTGATTCGTATGGTTATTGGATGGAAGACTTTATGGCTGGATATAACATCTACTTGTTTGATTATTCTTATTGAAACCTATTATGATATGAAGATCTTTGAAAGGCGAGCAAACTTGGAAGGTTCTACTTATGGAAACCAAAGATCCTGATTATATGGGCGAACAGGATTGATGGGCTTTCATCACCAATCACTCAACGACTCGAGATCACCCTAATTGATTTTGTCCAATGGGTTGGTTGGAAGAATTCCTTTGGAAAGTGCCAATAGTTGTGAAGGCATGAGGGAGTATTTAGGGATGACTCTCTAGTTGTTCGAGGTAGTGCATGAAAGAAGAATTTCAAAGTCTGAATCTCCGTAATTCCTTGCTTTTTCATTCATCAAGCTCAAAAGTTGTATACAAAAGAGAGACACATAGCTAGACTTTGTGAGAGACTAGTAGAGACTTTTACTGAGAAAGCCGAAGATCACAAGTTGTAAAATCTCTTTTGATTTATAGTGAAATCCACCCAGTGGGTTGTCAGCGTGAGAGAGTGGACGTAGGCTTGCTCTAAACTGAACCACTATAAACCTTGTGCTTCAATTCTTTTTCCTTAACTCCTTATTTTTATTCGTTGCTTTATATAATCCTTTAAAGCTGTTTACGTTCTTAGTCAATTATCTTCAAAAGCAATTTACCACTATTAAGTCTTGCGAGAAAATTTTATTTACACCTATTCACCTTCCTCTAGGTGTATGCACTAGCCCTTTCAATTGGTATCAAAGCTCGTGTGGTTATTTATTGAAGTATTTTACTTCTAAGCTAAAGATCCTTTATGGCTAGTATTTTGGCTCCAAGATTGGTTGAAGGCCAAAGTAACACCAGACCTCCTTACTTTGATGGGAAGGAGTACAATGTTTGGAAAAAATAAGATGAAGGCATTCCCGAGATCAAAAGATCCACTGGAATGGGATGTGGTCGAAAAAAGGGATCATTCCCAAACCAACATGAAAGGAAGTTGCAGATGTTGGAGAATTGACACAAGCGGAAATAACCAAGAGACAAGCTCTTGATGCTAAAGCCATCTATTCCTTATATTGCGCTTTATCTCCTACAAAGTATAACAGAATTTCATCTTGTGAAAGAGCCAAATAAGTCTGGGACAGGTTGCATGTTACTTATGAAGGAATTGATTGAGTTAAAGAAACAAAAATCAATATTCTACTCGTATAGTATGAAGCCTTCAAAATGAAGCCAAGAGAATCCATCACTAACATGTTCAGTCGTTTCACAGAAATTGTAAACGGTCTAGTATATTAAGGACAGCCAATCTCAAGACCAATGAAGGTTAACAAATTGCTGTGTGGACTCTCCAAAGACTGGAATCACGTGAAGAGTATAAGAGAAACATAGAGGATCATGCCTCTTTCAGTAGATGAATTAGCTGACACACTTCAATCATATGAAGTGGAGCAAATCAATGAGGATGAAGATCCCAAAGGTAAGAAGTCGATTGCCTTGAAATCTAACGTTGATTCTGATGATACAGATTTTGAAGAAGATATGAACAACGAAGAGCTAGCGCTTATGATTAGGAAGTTTAGAAGGTTGGACAGGAAATCAAAAATGTTTAACTGGAAGAAGCAGGGCACTCAAAGATTTGGAAGAAATCAACTGAGGATAATGAGACCATTAGAGAAGTAATTTGTATTGAATGAAAGAAAAAGGGGCACATCAGACCCAACTCTCCCCTGCTGAAGAAAAAGAAGGACAAAACAAAGAAATTCAAAAAGGCTCTCAAAGCTTAAATATGGAGTTATACAGAATGCGAAGAAAGTGATGAAGAATATGCCAATATCTATCTAATGGAAAATTTTGAATCAGGAATCAGACTTAGACTCAGATTTAGGCTCGGACTCGTGTCAGATTAAGATAAGGAAATCGAGGTAAGTAATTTGAAAATTCATGTTAAAGTCTCAAAGTATATTAATGAACTTTGTCTTAGTCTTAAAGTTTCTCTTAAGAAAATTTCTGAACTAAAAAGGGAAAATTCCAAACTCAAGCAACAGGAAGCTCTTTGGAAAGAAAAATTTGAAACTCTAGACAAGACTCCCTTACAAAGGAAAACGCTCTTTTAAAGGAGTACCTCGTTGCACTTACTTTTATACCATCGAAACTCCTCTTCTCCGTTTTCACTCATGAACCCTATAATACAGAAATCCACTTTCTCACACTTTTTCTCTAGTTTAATCCAAAAAAGATTTTACCTTTTTCATGAATCGAGTTCGTGAAATGCCCCAAAAGAAAGTGACAATGTCTTCCCAAAGAAAGTCTTCTAGAATTGCGAGCAGGGGACCATAACATATGAGTGAGGGTCCTACGCACTTTGATCTGACCGAGGAAGATGAATCTTCTCAGCAGCAGCAACAAATTCAACAACAACATTCTCAACCGCGTCATCCTTCTCAACATAGGACACAAGATCCTTCACAGCATCAAGCCGAAGAAGAAATTATGGAAGATGTGGAACCAGTAAGAACGCCGACTCCTGAAGTTCTTTTCAAACATTATTCTAAATTGAAAGAATGTGGCACTGCAATGACTCTCATTGATGAGTTTTTGAGAGAGTGGGGTTACAAGAACGAAACTTTATTCTTGCAATCCATGGAAAGGATGGGCATTGCGCCTAAAGAGTTGGCTATAAGGACTTTTGCCAACTTTCCAAGTGATCAACGGTTCGGTACCTTTAATCAGCCAGAAGGAAAGGAGGATGATGAAAGGATGTTTATGAATTTTTAGCCTAGGATGGGCGTTGTTGCAAGTATTTGTGAAGATGGAGCAAATTTATTCCGTTTCAAAGATCACAAAAAGACCTACTCAAAACTGCTGAAGCGAGGGGTTATGATCCCTAGAAGTGTGGATTTCAATTTTCTTGATTCATTGGGAGTAAAGTTGAGGGAGAAGTTTGCACTCCTTCAACTGGAACGCTTTTGCTCTGAGACGACTATCGCCTATCCAAAACTCACAGCATACTTCTATTCAAATCTATCCTTTTTAGATGTGAATAAATTTCCTTTTATGGTTAGGGATAAAGAATTTGTGGTTGATGTGGACACCTTGGTTGACGCGATTGGTGTGGAAAGAGGGAGCTACCAACCAATCAGTGTGTTCATTGCTCACGCTACATTAGAACTTGTTCGGGACAGATTTGCTAAAGGTAAGATTTCTTATTCTAGAATGAATGCCTCCAATATCTTACTTCACAAGATCATGATAAACTGCATCAGGCCCAAATCAATGTCAAAGACTGATGTCTCTCACTCGGAAGCGAAGTTGATGTACACTATCAATATTGGTTACAAGTTCTCTCTGCCTCACACTATCCTAATGCATATGTATAAGACAGTGGTGAAGGATAAGGGGCAACTCCCTTACTCTGCTCTTATCACACGACTCTTCAGACACTTCAAAATTCATTTTCCCGCTACTCTGTGTGTTAAAACCATTAATTCAATGGTGATTGGATTGAAAATGGTTTCAAAGATGCGTCTAAAGGAGCTGAACAAGGTTTTAGAGCGCATAAAGGAGAAGTCTCCTGTCAAGGTGAAACAAGACTCTACGGTAGGAAAAAGAAAAGGCATGGAGCCCATGAAGCAACCTACCAAAAAGAGGAGAGCCCTTATCTTGTACGATGAAGAAGATGAGAATCATGTCACGCTCTTCACCTTTGCCTTAGGAAATTTATGGATTTTTGTTAGCTTTCAAGAGCAAAAGGAAGGAGAGAATAGAGAAAGAGAAGAGACAAAGTAGAGAGATGAAGAAAGAGAAGAAAGGAGAACAGAGGAAGAGGAAGGAAGAATAGAGGAAGAAGAGAGAGGAAGATAACAAGAGGAAGAAGAGGGTCAAGATGACTCTTTTGAGCCAACATTTGCTGTATCCTTATCAGATGACTCGGAGAAGACAGAGTGGAATTGCAGGAGATGGAAGGAGAAAACATCACTCGGGTGTTGAAGAAGAACAAGAAGAGGAATTCTTTTCTCCACCTGAAGGTACAGAAACAAGGGGAGCTATTGACAAAAGAGGTACTTCTTCACTTGTCTTTACTAGTGATGTTAGTAGATCTCTAGTAGATCCAGAAAATGTCTATGCCTGTCACTACCCTGAAGCAGACTTTGAGGCATCCACTCCTAGTCCTGGTGATCGAACTACTGATGTTCCCTCACATCTTGAATCTCCTGGACCCAGTGCTACAATAGCCCAAACAACAGACTTTCAAAGACTGCTGGATGTTCTTCTGGATTGGAAGAAATAACAATATGGTTTGGAATTTGAGATGAGGGACCTCAAGAAAGCTTTCCTATCCACTTCAGTTTCTCTGCAAGAACAATTACAAGCCTTGAAGACTCAAATGCAAAACACTGTCAAGGGTGAAGATTTGGAGCAGCTGAAGGAGACCCTAAATAAGCTAAAGGAGACTATCAAGTCTATGGGAGATTTCCAAATCGTTCGAATTCCCAAACAGCCATGACCTTTTCCTAAACACTTTTTCTAGTCTTTCTCCACTTTTTGTTGCTGACAAAAAGGGGAAGAGATTTTGCAGATTTGATTGATCTATCCTTTTGGTTTGTTTGGTTTATTTTGGTTTGTTTTTGGACTGTATATTTTGAACTTATGACTGCTGTTTGAGACTTTGATGCCTACAGTAATTAAGTTTATAATATTGATTATGACTGGATTGTTGCTCATCCTTTAAGGATTAACATGTAGTCTGTGGTTGCAGAATCAATGTTATCCAGGTCATAATCAACTTATTTCTTTAAGATATTATGTATTGCGTAAGTGTTATTTTGCAAGTCAAAGTTTTTAAATCTGCAGGAAAGTTTTATCACCATAAAAAAGGGGGAGATTGTTAGAGAAAACTCCTTCATTGTTTTGAAGTTGACAATACATTTCCGAAAGTATAGTCTGAAGACTCAAGACTCTACTGTCAAAGTTTAAAGACTGCCAGACTTAAGTTTCAAAGTTTGCCCTCACTGACAGTTTCCGGACCGAAGAATGAAGACTTATCCAAATGACAGATTATCTTCAAGCATTTGATTTGTATGGTTCTTGGAAGACCTTATGGCTGGATATAGCATCTACTTGTTTGATTATTTTTATTGGAACCTATTTCGATATGAGGATCTTTGAAAGGCGAGCAAACTTGGAAGGTTCTACTTATGGAAACCAAAGATCCTGATTGTATGGGCAAACATGATTGACGAGCTTTCATCACCAATCACTCAAGGACTTGAGATCACCCTAATTGATTCTGTCCAACAGGTTGATTGGAAGAATTCCTTTAGAAAGTGCCAACGGTTGTGAAGGCATGAAGGAGTATTTAAGGATGACTCTCTAGTTGTTCAAGGTAGTGCGTGAAAGAAGAATTTCAAAGTTTGAATATCTATAGTTCCTTGCTCTTTCATTCATCAAGCTCAAAAGTTGTATACAAAAGAGAGAAACACACAACTAGACTTTGTGAGAGACCAGTAGGGACTTTTATTGAGAAAGTCGAAGATCACAAGTTGTAAAATCTCTTTTGATTCATAGTGAAATCTAGCCAGTGGACTGTTAGCGTGGGAGAGTGGACATAGGTTTGATCTAAGCCGAATCATTGTAAACCTTGTATTCCAATTCTCTTTCCTTAACTCCTTATTTTTATTAGTTGCTATATATAATTGTTTAAAGCTATTTATGTTCTTAGTTAATTATCTTCAAAGGCAATTTACCATTATTAAGTCTTGCGAGAAAATTTATTTAGACCTATTCAGCCCCCTCTAGGTGTATGCATTAGCCCTTTCAATGGGTGCTTATCACTAGGAGCATCATGCCCATGATGGGGTGGGCAACCCACTGAATCTTGACCATTCCCTAACATCCAGAATTTTCATATTTGTTATCATGTGACATTCAGGATTTTTCCCGTATCTGATTGTAATAATAGTTAGATTTTAAAGCTAAGTATTGTTTAATTAGATTTTGGGCAGACATGTAGAAATTTTAGTTCAGTCATAAAATCTTGTGAGGCGCAAAGGATGATTTTATGTAATTGTAATCGCCTCACGTCCGCCATATTGAATGAAATTGATAAACGTCCATATGTGTGTTAATAGCTCAATCACTATCGATTTAGCTGTTAATGGATAGTATTATTAGTTTAAAATCTAGATATTTAGTATTAATGGTTACTTTATTACACTAGTGGTGCAGAGGATAAAGATTATGCCTATTACCTAATTGTCCACAAGATTCTCTCATTACGCCACCCATATGCCACATGTGCTCGTGACATCTCATGCACGACCAAGTGTTCTCCTAGAATGAGGTCTTATGGAAAATTTTGACACCTAAGATTTTGTGATGATTTCCTCTCAAATGAGTCATTCCCTCTTGCATCTCATGTGGCCATGTACTATATTATTCTTAGTACTTGTGGTACATCAAATGGGTAATTGGCATGCATAGCTTCAACTAGCATTTGGGTTAATTTTCTTTCTAAAAACTTCACTTGCCTTTGCGGTAGAACTTCTTTACCTGCCAAAAATCTTAGAGGAAACTTGCATGTGTGATTCTTATATTTCAATCCTAGAATTAGAGAACTAAACTTTTCTATTCAAGAGCTACAAGGTGATTATGGTAATTGCTGGTTCACGTTCGTTCGAAGTAAGTAAAATTTCTAGGCATTAAGTTAGTTTAATCTACTTGGCACTTTTATCTTGGTGGGTTGGTTGAGTGTGCAATAATGTTGAGGATATATTGTTTTTTAAATTTGTTTTGCTGATCTTGTGCATGTCTAAAGGTGTGGTCAATTTACTTAAGAAGTGGCATAATTGGTAAGTAGGAATGATGGATCAAAGCTTGGAAGAATTACGTTACTAGTTTAGACCTAGTTGTTGTTAGTGATATATACCTTTTATCCTCTCGAAATTGATGAATTTGATTTGAAAATGTTTTTTTTTAGAGTTTTAGACTCGACCGTCGTTGGTACTATCTACCTAGTGTTCGTTCGTTTTACTAAAGTTTATTGAGCCAAAATCTGTTCATTAATTCTACCGGAATTTATTGAGTCATGACTGTTTGTTTGTTCCACCAGAGTTTACCAAATCAGAATTTGTTCCTTTGATCTACCAGAATATATTTTGTCAAAATCTGTCATTCGTTCTATCAGATTTTACTAAATCAGAATCTATTCATTCGTTCTATCACAATATATTGAGTCAGAATCTGTTCGTTTGTTCAACCAGATTTTACGGAGTTAAAATCCGTTTATTTGTTCTACCAGAATTTATTGAGTCAGAATATGTTCGTTCTTTCGTTCTACTAGATTTACTAAGTCAAAATCTGTTCGTTTGTTCAACTAGATTTCACGGAGTTAGAATCTGTTAATTTGTTCTACTAGAATTTATTGAGTCAGAATCTGTTCGTTCATTCATTCTACTAGGTTTACTAAGTCAAAATCTATTCATTCATTCTACCAGAGTTCATTGAGTCAGAATCTATTAATTCATTTTACCATATCGTACAAAGTCAAAATTTGCTCATTTGTTGAATGTATCAATTTGTAAATTTGTTCATTTGTTGAGTTTGTTCGTTTATTCTATCAGATTCTTATTGGGTCTAAATTTGTTCATTTGTTGAATTTGTCCATTTGTTCAACCAAATTTTATTGAGTTTAAGTGTACTTATTTATCCAGACTCAGAATGTACCCATTTGATTATGCAGACTTTGATGACCAGAACACGCTTATTGTTCAGACTCAAAAAATGCCTATTTGATTGTCTAGACTTTGATGACCGGAACATGCTCATTGTTTAAACTCAAAATGTACGCATAAGATTGTCCAGACATTAACGACCATAACTTGCTCATTGTTCACACTCAAAATGTGCCCATATGTTTGTTCAGACGTTAACAACTAGAATGTGACTATAGGTTATATCTTGGTTATTTGACTAGCACTTCAAATTTGAGTTGAGAAATATGGACTATGCTTACAAGTGTGCATATGTCATGATATGCATGAGAATAATATACTTCCATCACCCAAAAATTAATAGTGATGATGCTTTAGGAGTCGAGATGCCCCATAGGTTGAGATGCCCTGGAGTGTATGTTGAGATGCCTTAGAGTGGAGATGCCTCATAGGTTGGGATGTCTCGGAGGGTGTGCTGGGATGCCTTGGGAGTTGAGATATCCCATAGGTTGGGATGTCTCAGAGTTGGGATGCCCCATGTATCAGGGTATCCTGAAAGTGCTCGGGAGGAGAAGTAATAATAATTATGATGCATGATGTGACATCCTGATTTTCCCAACTATATTTTCAGTCAATCAAGTCGGGCAATTCATTTGTGCATGTAGTTCGTCTCTCTGAGTTGACCACTCATGAGGGAACCAGTCTATTGGGTGAAGCAATTAAATGATTTTAACGCGTCAGAATTAGGGACTGATCATCCTCAGGTCGAATGCAAGAAAATTTCCCTAAAAGCTACTTAGTGGATTAGGCGCGTTGGAATCGCACCAGATTGAATTTAACCATGAAAATTGAGATTGAATTCAGAAGTTGGAAGTCCGGTTATGTCACAAACCTTATTAGGATCATGGGATAATTTTATGGACTTTAATTGGACTCAATTGGAAGATAATTGATTAGAAATTGAAGACTTCAATGTACAAAGAATTGGACCCCGGCGGAAATTGAATTGGACCCATTGAAATTTGTTGTGGAGGAATTAAGATAGTGGAGTATGACATCACATCACATGGTGATGTCATGGTGTGGGGCAAGATGGGCTAAATTGGTGACACTTAGAGGGTGGGGATGCAATCCCAAAAAGGTGGGATGTCACCTCCCCATCCCCATCATCTTCTTCTTCTCCATTTGGGTTTTGAACTGTGCAAAGGGGGGGGAATCGTGGAGCTCGACTAGAGGAAGACTAGCACGTCGACGTTGTTCCTTCGCCGTTTGTTGCCGCCGTGCAGCGCTGTCATCGCTGCCATGCAACGCCGTCATTGCCGTCTTGCGCGATCGCGCGTCGCCTCGCGCCCGTGCTCCACTTGATGCCGCCTTAGCCGTGCCTCCATCCCGTTGGCCTAGCCACCCTAGCCGCTGTTCGACTTCGCCGGAGCCACCTTCGCCGTCGCTGTCGAGCCAGCCGTGCCGTCGCCCCTCTCCTTCGCCTCTATCGCCTCTAGCCGTTGCCTTCGTCACCCTTCTTAGCCCCAAAATCGTGTCTTGAAATTTGGGTAATCCAGCCCGGTTTTGGCCCGCTTTGGTTGCCTTCCCGATCCCGAAAGCTTGGCCCGCCTTGAGGAAAGTCGATCTTCGTTGCGTCCCCGTCGCGTGGAACTGCTCAGCTCGTCATTTGGGTGAGTTTAGCTCACTAAATCTTGATTAGAGGGTTAATGATGCCCTAAGTGTGCTTAGTCTAAGCTAAGTAAGCTTAGGAAGTTAGTTTAATTTATTTAATTGTGAATTAGATTAAGAGATTGATTTAATTTAGAGTATGTTTAGTTAAGGTTAAATTGATGTTTATATTAGTATAATGGTGATTTGACCTAAATGAATTAATTTTGGATTAAATAAATATTACGAAATTGTTTAATAATTTAATAATATTTTATTATCTGAAATTATTAAAATATTTATTTAATTAATTTCCGAATAAAATTAATTATTTATTAAATTCCAAAAATTTTGTCGGGACCTTATTTTCTCAGAATTTCGCGCTAATCACTGCTGCGTATTCAGATTTAGAATTTGGTATTTGGTTATTGCAAATTGAATGTTGATTGTGAAAGATAAGGATTTCTTTCATAAAATCCAAAGTGTCGAGAATTTGATAGAAAAATAAGCTGTGAAGTGGTTATGAGTGAACTTAGAAAGTTGCCAAAGTATGGTTGTGCCGGTTGGACCGAAAGTTGCCACCAACTTAGATTTGGTCGCTCTCAATTGGGCCGTGATTCGCCACCTCATAGAGGTCACGCCTAATCGAGCCGTGATTTACCACTTGACAGAGGTCGTGCCCATTGAGCCGTGATCTACCACCTTTTAAAGGTTGTGCTGAGTGGGGCCATGATTACCACTAAATTTTAGACTTGCCTGTAGGGTTGTGATTGAGAGTCGAGACTGAATAGTCAGAATGACCGTGTATTGATCTCGATGACATGTAATCGACTGAGTCGATTGATCGCTGAGATGATCTGAGTAATTGAATTGTTTGGATGATGTGATTGTGCTACAATTGCTTGGTTCTTAAAATTGCACGTAATTGAATCATATAAATTGTACTAACCTGCACGTAAGGACTAAGACAAGGTAAGTTTTCTTGATGTTGTGGCTAGGCCACCTTTGGACGTATTCTCTTTCTACTAGGGGTTTAGAGGGTTGAACTTGTTGAGACAATGTCTCACCCCGTTGCGAGCCAACATTTTTAGGTCCCCTGTGGACGAAGCGACCATATCGCTTGGGTCGGCCTTGAGGAGTTGCAGAGGTGAAGTCAGGAGGATTGGAGAATGTGTCCGACTTGTAAGTCGTAAGACAGTTCATTTTTAAGAGCCAGTCTTTTGCAGACTTTTGGCTGTAGGCATTCGTTTGTAACTCCATTGATTTATTAAAGTATATTGTTGTGAAATTGCTTTATGCTTTTCTATCCCATATTTTATTGTCAGGGGTTTTATAATATGCTTCCGCATGTGCATTAAAGAACTTATTGGGTCGGCGACTTAACCTGGGAACGTCGCATTTACATGACCATGGTGGGTTGTTCACATGTCTCGGGACTCGGGGCGTGACACATGATCATGTGATGTTTAGATTTAAATATGGTTTAATTGTTACCTCATATTAGAACTTGTTATGCCATATGTACGAGTCTAGATTGAAATATTGTTAAATAATGATTCCTGTGGTATATGAAAATGAGAAAGGTGGAGTCTACTCATTTTCTTGTCACACATTCTCTCCGAATACTAGGTAAATAATCAGTGTAGTTCGATTGGCAACTCAAGTCAAGCGGGAGTCAACCATTTCAAAGGTTACGATCAAGCAATCTCTGCTTCATAAAGCCATATTGGACCCAACAAATCTTCAGGTTCAGGGATCTTGGAAAGAATGTTGCTCAATTCATAATTTTACTGTTTAGGCTCTTAAATCTTCAGTCTATTGACAATGCGAAACCAAAAATACCTACCCATACCATCCACTGATTATGGCATCGTGATTTTAATCTACTTGAGTATCAAAAACACATTAAAAAAATTGCAGATAAGAAGGAGAATCCTTTCCATCCTCAGACATTTATTTCTAACCCAAAAGACAAATCTGTGGATTTATATGACGAGCAACGAAATTATTGCTCCATTCAGTTTTTCAAATTCAAGAACTTTCTTACTATTGTACTTTATTAGTACGTCCATGATGGGGTGCGATTAGAACACATCGTTTCGTCTTGATATGTTATGATGAAAAGACACCCTTTGAAAGGGTATGAGAGAGCCGTATAAAAAAATTCTGTAGATAACCTTTGGGATAGTTTTGGCAGTACATGTTGGAGAAAACTCCTTCATTGTTTTGAAGCTGACAAAATGTTTCCAAAAGTATAGTCTGAAGACTCAAGACTCTACTATCAAAGTTGAAGACTACCAGACTTAAGTTTCAAAGTCTGCCCTCACTGACAGTTTCTAGACCGAAGAATGAAGACTTATCCAGATGACGGATTATCTTCAAGGATTTGATTCGTATGTTTATTGGAAGACCTTATGGCTGGATATAGCATCTACTTGTTTGGTTATTCTTATTGGAACCTATTCTGATATGAAGATGTCACGCCCTGAACCCCGAGTACGCGAACATCCCACCATGGTCATGCAAATGCGACGTTCCCAGGGGTGTCGCCGACCCATTGATTTTTATTGCACAAGCGAAACGTATTATAAAACCTCTGACAAATAATTACAAAATAGGAAAGCGGGAACCAAACTCATACAAAACCAAACATACTCTTATTATATATATATATATATATATATATATATATATATGCATTCACACCAGAGTTTATATACACCAAAAAGAGTCAGCCTACAAAAAGATCGGTCCACCAAAAAGAAGGAACGGTCCTAAGACTACTAGTCAGACTCGTTCGTCGATCCCACATCCGACTCATCAGCCTCCGGAGACGCCGAGTCCTCATCCATGACCACCGGGGGCTCCGAATCTATCACGACACCATCAGGGGTCTCCAGGTCCATAGGGTGTGCAGCCTCCCACTCCCTAGTCCTGACAGGAGGTCCATCAAAACCTCGCAATGGACCTTCCCGACCCCCTTGTTGGAAGCCAATGAACCATGCCTTGAATTGGTGAGGGACCAATTCAGTTGTCGTGGACACAAAGTACATCTTCGACACATTGGTCGATTGTTTTCGAGCCACAAAGTATATCTTTGACACATTGGCGACTCTCAGTTGTCATGGAAATCTCAAGGTTTCAAATGCAGACATAGGGTACTAAAACGACAGAAGAATTGGTCTAGTGCCAATCGACAAGAATTTTGCAATTTGGTGGAATCACTCACATTTGATCACATGCCTTTGTCAAGTCGACCTATCTCCGACCTCTAATCGATTTTTTTTAACTGTGCCATAATGACCATTGCATATTAGCTCGGTCGAGAAGTCGTTTCCTAGTCGATTTCTCAAGTCTGATGTGTTAGAATCCCTTAACGGCTTCACTTGATAGACCAATTTTCTCGTGAGTGGCCAACTCAGAGAAATGAACTATAAGCGCGTAGATGGAATGCCTGACTCATTCTGATGAAAAAAAATTAGAAAATCAGGATGTCACAGAAGATCTTTGAAAGGCGAGCAAACTTGGAAGGTTCTACTTATGGAAACTAAAGATCTTGATTGTATGGGCGAATAGGATTGACGGGCTTTCATCACCAATCACTCAACGACTCAAGATCACCCTAATTGATTCTGTCCAATGGGTTGATTGGAGGAATTTATTTGAAAAGTGCTAACAGTTGTGAAGGCATGAATGAGTACTTAAGGATGACTCTCTAGTTGTTCAAAGCAGTGCGTGAAAGAAGAATTTCAAAATATGAATCTCCGTAGTTCCTTGCTCTTTCATTCATCAAGCTCAAAAGTTTTATAGAAAAGAGAGAAACACACAGCTAGACTTTGTGAGAGACCAGTAGAGACTCTTGCTAAGAAAGTCGAAGATCACAAGTTGTAAAATCTCTTTTGATTCATAGTGAAATCCACTATTAAGTCTTGCGAAAAAATTTTATTTCCTATTCCCCCTCTCTAGGTGTACGCACTAGCCTTTTCAATTGGTATTAGAGCTCGTGTGCTTATGTATTGAAGTGTTTTACTTATAAGCTAAAGATCCTTTATGGCTAGTATTTTGGCTCCAAGATTAATTGAAGGCCAAAGTAACACCGAACCTCCTTACTTTGATGGGAAGGAGTACAATGTTTGGAAAAACAAGACGAAGGCATTCCTGAGATCGAAATATCCACTAAAATGAGATGTCGTTGAAAATGGGATCATTCCCAAAGCTACTTCAAAGGAAGTTGTAGATGCTAGAGAATTGACACAAGCGGAAATAACCAAGAGACAAACTCTTGATGCTAAAGCTATCTATTCTTTATACTGTGTTTTATCTCCTATAAAGTATAACAGAATTTTATCTTGTGAAACAGCCAAAGAAGTCTGGGACAAGTTACATATTACTTATGCATGAACTGATCGAGTTAAAGAAACAAAAATCAATATTCTACTCGGACGGTATGAAGCCTTCAAAATGAAGCCAGGAGAATCAATCACTAACATGTTTAGTCGTTTCATATAAAATGTAAATGGTCTAGCATATCAAGGACAGCCAATCTCAAGACCAATGAAGGTCAACAAATTGTTGCGTGGACCCTCCAAAGATTGGAATCACGTCAAGACTTCTATAAAAGAAACACAGAGGATCATGCCTCTTTCAGTAGATGAATTAGCTGGCACACTTCAATCATATGAAGTGGAGCAAATCAATGAGGATGAAAATCCCAAAGGTATGAAGTCGATTGCATTGAAATCTAATGTTGATTCTGATGATACAGGTTCTGAAGAAGATATGAACGACGAAGAGCTAGCACTCATGATAAGGAAGTTCAGAAAGTTGAACAGGAAAGGAAAAATGTTTAACTAGAAGAAGCAAGGCACTCAAAGATTTCGGAAGAAATCAACTGAGGATAATGAGAACAACAGAGAAGTAATTTGTTTTGAATGCAAAAAAAATGGGGCACATCGAACCCAACTGCCCCCTGCTGAAGAAAAAGAAGGACAATACTAAGAAATTCAAAAAGGCTCTCAAAGCGAAAATGTGGAATGATACAGAATATGAAGAAGGTGATGAAGAATATGTCAATATCTATCTAATGACAAATTCTGAATCAGAATCAAACTTTGACTCATATTTAGACTTAGACTCAGATTTAGATTTAGATAAGGAAATCGAGGTAAGTAATTTGAAAATTCCAATTAAAGTCTCAAAGTATATTAATGAACTCTATCTTAGTCTTAAAGTCTCTCTTAAGAATATTTCCAAACTTAAAAAGGAAAAAGTTCCAAACTCAAGCAACAAGAAGCTCTTTGGAAAGAAAAATTTCAAAATCTAGACAAAAGTTTTATTTTTTTTTTAAAAACAAATTTTGACTCCCTTAAAAAGGAAAACACTCTTTTAAAAGAGGATATTACAAACATTACAAAAAGGTTTTCAATAGGATCCGAGAAGTTAGAGAAAATTCTTTCTGTACAAAAACTTACTTTAACAAGTCTGGTCTGAGAATGACTTTAGAAACCATTTCTTTAATTGATTTTTCTATAGTCAAAGAAAGAATCAAACAAAGACCTACCAAGGAATTTTATAAAAATAACTTTCAAAAGGTTTTTGTAGAACCTGTTAGCAGGATTGCTCTCAAATGTTCAAAGTGTAATAGCTCAGAACATTTTAAAAATGAATGTCCTAAGGTTTAGAGACTTGTTAAGAGGGATTGGGCAAATACAGTATTTAAAACTAGCTCACTTCGACCCAAGAAGGTATGGGTACCAAAGAAAGCTTGAGTTCTTTTTATAATTGCAGGTCACTATCAAGAAAATGATCAAGTGGTACTTGGATAGTGGCTACTTGAGACACATGACAGGAGATTCAAGTTGTTTTATAAAACTTATGCAAATAAACGACGAAAAAGTTTCATTTGGAGGAAACAGCAAAGGAAGAATGGTTGGATGTGGAACTGTGAAGATTGAAAATCTCACAATCAACAATGTTTCCTTGGTGGAAGGTTTGAATTACAATCTACTCAACATTAGTCAACTCTGTGACACTGGATTCAAAATAAAGTTCCAAGAAGGCATTTGTTTGGGAACTAGTAAAGATTTCTCTCAATCCTTCATTGGATGTAGACATGGGAATATTTATTTTCTGGACATAAAACCAAAAAGTTCTCAGCGTCTAATATCCATCCAAGACAAAGTAAACCTTTGGCATCAAAAACTTGGTCATGTTAACATGATGCAGATTGCCAAGATCTCATCCAAGAGGCTTGTTCATGGACTACCCAACCTGACCTATCAAAAGTCTGGATCATGCATGCCTTGCATTTTGGGTAAACATTGTTGAAGAAAATTCCCTTGGAGTTTTGAAGTTGACAAAACAGCCTCAACAGTGTGGTCTAAGGAGTCTAAGACTCAGTCGGCTACGTCTGAAGTTGTCAAGGTCTAAAGATTTTCAAAGACAGTTAGACCCAGAATTTCGGTCTGAAGTTTTTCCGTCTGAAGTCAGTCAAGACTCAGTTTCCGTCTGAAGACCTTCAAGACTCGGTTTGATCGATGACCCTCAAGACCCAAATCTAAGTCTGAAGACAGTTCGCGATTTTTTACAGGCTAGCGACAGATTATTCCTATGGCTACGGAAAGATAGATATTGGATTTCGTATTTCCTAATCTTAACCATGGAATATCTCTTTGTGATCAAGAGCTTGGAAGATTTGATTCTTCGGATTTTATCCGTTGAAGATCAAGATTATTTTGGAAGAATCTAATTTTGGGAACTCAAGATCCCGATTGTATGGGCGAACGGGATTGATGAGCTGCTGTCTACTTACGTTTTCGGGACAAGGAGATCACTTAAATTGATTCAGTCCAACGGGTTGATTGGATGAATGTTTTGGTAAGTGCCAACGGGTATGATGGCACGGAGACTATTTAAGGTGGATCGACGTTGCTTGGAAACAAGGAGAGCGGTAGAAATATCTTGATGTTAGAATCTCCAAAATCACTTGTTCTCTAAAGTCTTTCGTATTCAAATTGTGTATCAAAAGAGTGAGATATAGTGCGAAAGCAGTGAAGGCTGTAGGAGAGACTGTCAATTGAAGAAGTCTAATCCGTCTACTATAAAGGCACTCTTTTGCTACATAGTGATTACGGACCGGGTTGGCTGCCGGCGTGGAGAGTGGACGTAGGCTTGGTCTAAGCCGAACCACTATAATCCTTGTGTCAATTCTCTCTTACCATACTCTATTTACTTTGTGAATACGTAATCTGTTTATTATTGATATATCTTTGATATCAACGTATTGCATCGCAAAAGATTCCAAAAGAATTCCGCAACAACCTATTCATCCCCCCTCTAGGTTGATTCACTAGCCCATTTCAAACATGTTAGAAGTTCTTTTAAACTTATAAATCAAGTTTCTACCAATCGAGTTTTGCAGCTTCTCCATATGGACCTCTTTGGACCAATCAGAACTCAAAGCATTGGTGGAAAGAAATACTACCTGGTAATCGTGGATGATTACTCTCGCTTTACTTGTGTATATTTCTTGGCAAGTAAGTCTGAGGCATTCTCATACTTTTCAAAATTTGCCAAAATGTTTTAGAATGAAAAAGGATATACTATTTCAAGCATACGCACAGACCATGGAGGTGAGTTTGAAAATCATGACTTTGCAAAATTTTGTGATGAATCTGGCTTTCAGCATGTCTTTTCTTCTCCATACACTCCAATGCAAAATGGGGTTATGGAAAGAAAGAATAGATCTTTGCAGAAGATGGCAAGAACACTCTTAATGGTGAGTAATATTCCCTCTTGGGCTGAAGCAGTCTTTACGGCTTGCTATATTATTAACAGAGTATCCTTGAGGCTTATTCTAGAGAAAACTCCTTATGAGATATTTAAAAGGAAAAAGCCAAATATTTCTTATTTTCATGTATTTGGTTGTAAATGTTTTGTTTTGAAGAATGCAAATGATCGAACTGGTAAGTTTGAAGAAAAATTAGACGAAGGAATTTTTCTTGGCTACTCAACTTCAAGCAAAGCCTATAGAGTATTCAACAAAAAAACACAGTCTGTGGAAGAATCTGTGAACGTCAAGTTTCAATACTCTATACAGAATCAACTAGATCAAACTCAACTCGAAGAATCTGAACCTGCTTAGATGTTACAATGTCTACTTCCCCCGAAGTGGTTCAGACTTCTAAAAATCAACAACAAGAAGAACCAGTAGATTCAATTAAAGCAGAGGATCAGCAGACTCACAAACCAACCAGCAACTGGAAGCACAAGTCAAGTCATCCCAAAGAACTCATCATTGGCAACATTGATGAAGCAGTTCGCACTAGATCCAAAAGGCGAGAAAAGTCTAGTGCCTTAGCACTCGATTCTAAATTTGAACCCAAAAGTATAAAAGAAGCCTTAGCTAATGAAAGCTGGATTGAAGCTATGCAAGAAGAACTCAGATAATTCAGCATCAATGATGTTTGAGAATTAATTCCTAAATCTAAAGGTAAATCTATTATTGGAACTAAATGGGTTTTCAGGAATAGGGTGGACAGAAAGGAAAAGTAGTCAGGAATAAAGCAAGACTCGTGGCCAAAGGATATGCACAAAAAAAAAAAGGAACTATGACGAAACCTATGCACCAGTAGTGAGTTTAGAAGCAATTAGATTATTACTTGCTTTTGCTTGCTATAAAAATTTCAAGTTATTCCAAATGGATGTAAAAAGTGCATTTCTAAATGGATTTATCAAAGAAGAAGTCTATGTGGAACAACCACCTGATTTTGAAGATCCAAGAAAGCTAGACTTAGTTTACAAACTGACTAAGGCCCTATATAGATTGAAGCAAGTACCTCGAGCTTGGTATGAAAAGTTAAGTAAATTCCTAACTCAAAATGATTTTGTTAAAGGAAAGGTAGATACTACTTTATTTATTAAAAGAGAAGGTAAAGATTTTTTACTTGTTCAAATTTATGTTAATGATATTATATTTGAATCACCTAATGAAAATCTATGTAAGAAGTTCTCCAGATGCATGCATGATGAATTCGAGATGAGCACAATGGGTGAGTTCACCTTCTTCCTGGGATTACAAGTTAAACAATCAAAGGATGGTATCTTCATTCACCAAGAGAAGTATGCAAAGGATCTCATCAAGAAGTTTGGATTGAAAAATTGCAAAAAGACAGAGACACCTATGTCAAGTTCTTCAAAGCTGGATAAAGATGAATGAGGAAAGAGTGTAGACCAGAAGATTTACAGAAGCATTATCAGTTCACTTCTTTACCTTACTGCATCTAGACTTGACATTTTGTTTAGTGTTTGTATTTGTGCTAGATTCCAATCAAATCCCAAAGAATCTCACTTAACTGCTGCAAAGCTGTAACGACCCGGGCCCCACTATATAATATTGTCCGCTTTGGATGGGATTGCACGAAGCCATTTCCCTCCCTCACGGCTTTAAAACGCGTCATACAGGTTAAGAAGGGCCCAAGCCATTATATACTGGCCCAAGACTTCCTCCCTAGGCGATGTGGGACAGGGACTCCTTCCTTGCGCACGTCCGAGGACAGAGGCGCGGACGCACCGCCATCCCTCCTCCCCGCGCACCGCCGCTCGGGCTGTCACACTCTCCCCTCCTTGGGAGGACAGCACCCTCGCTGTGGCCCCACACGCGGTCGGGAGTCGGCTCTGATACCATTTGTAACGACCCGGGCCCCACTGTATAATATTGTCCGCTTTGGATGGGATTGCACGAAGCCATTTCCCTCCCTCACGGCTTTAAAACGCGTCATACAGGTTAAGAAGGGCCCAAGCCATTATATACGGCCCAAGACTTCCTCCCTAGGCGATGTGGGACAGGGACTCCTTCCTTGCGCACGTCCGAGGACAGAGGCGCGGACGCACCGCCATCCCTCCTCCCCGCGCACCGCCGCTCGGGCCGTCACACTCTCCCCTCCTTGGGAGGACAGCGCCCTCGCTGTGGCCCCACACGCGGTCGGGAGTCGGCTCTGATATCATTTGTAACGACCCGGGCCCCACTGTATAATATTGTCCGCTTTGGATGGGATTGCACGAAGCCATTTCCCTCCCTCACGGCTTTAAAACGCGTCGTACAGGTTAAGAAGGGCCCAAGCCATTATATACTGGCCCAAGACTTCCTCCCTAGGCGATGTGGGACAGGGACTCCTTCCTTGCGCACGTCCGAGGACAGAGGCGCGGACACACCGCCATCCCTCCTCCCCGCGCACCGCCGCTCGGGCCGTCACATAAGCGCATCATTAAATATGTTGCAACTACTCCAAAGCTAGGTTTGTGGTATCCCAAAGAAGGAGACTTTACTCTACTTGGATAATCAGATGCAGGTTTAGCAGGATCAAAGTTGATAGAAAGACTACTTCCGGTACATGTCAACTGCTTGGCAACAAGCTGGTATCCTGATTTTCAAGAAAACAGAGTACCGTAGCCTTTTTAATAACTAAAGCAGAACATGTAGCTCTTGGAAGTTGCTGCTCTCAAATTTTGTGGATAAGGCAATTGCGAAAAGACTTTGATATTGAAGAATCGTACACCGAGATCAAATGTGACAACACCAGCGCTATCAATCTTATAAAGAATCCAATTCTTCATTCAAAGGCAAAGCATATAGAGATTCGACATTATTTCATTAGAGATCATGTTCAAAATGGAGAAGTTATGATCCATTTTATTGACTCGAAGAATCAGTTGGCAGACATATTTACAAAGCCACTAGAGAAAAGTCCATTTAAGTTTATTCACACCAGATTGAACATCATATCCTTTACCAGGTAAAGTCTGAAGGTGTTCACTGAAGGTGTTCAAACTCTTGGCATCAATTCAATCCTTTACAAAAGTTACAATTGTAAATCAATCCTTTCTAAATGTATGTGATTTTATTTTAGGATAATATTTTTGAAAAGGTACGATTTTTTTTAATTGCTACTTGCCTATTTTATTTTTATAAATTATCTTTTTCGAGTTTTGAATTAATAGCAATTTTTCATTATTGAAAAAGACAATTTGTATTGTTTCCTTTTGACGGTTCGTATTCCTCGTCTCACTTACTTTTTATACCATTGAAACTCCTCTTCTCCGTTTTCACTCACAAACCCTAGAATACAGAAATCCACTTTCTCACACCTTCCCTCTAGTTTAATTCAAAAAGATTTCACCTTTTTCACGAATCGAGTTCGTGAAATTCCCCAAAAGAAAGTGACAATGTATTCCCAAAGAAAATCTTCTAGAATTGCAACTAGGGGACCACAGCATATGTGTGAGGGTCTTATGCACTTTGATTTGACCGAGGAAGACCACTCTTCTCAGTAGCAGCAACAAAATCAACAAAAACATTCTTAATCGCGTCATCCTTCTCAACATAGAACACAAGATCCTCCACAACATCAAGCCAAAAAAGAAATTGTGGAAGATGTGGAACTAGTAAGAATGCTGACTCTTGAAGTTCTTTTCAAACTTTATTCTAAATTGAAAGAAGGTGGTACTACAATGACTCTCATTGATGAGTTTTTGAGAGAGAGGGGTTACAAGAATGCAACTTTATTCTTGCAATCCATGTAAAGGATGGGCATTGCGCCTGAAGGGCTGGCTGCAAGTACTTTTGCCAACTTTCCAAGTGATCCACGGTTCGGTACCTTTAATCAGCCGGAAGGAAAGGACGATGATGAAAGGATGTTTACGAATTTTCAGCCTAGGATGGGCATTGTTGCAAGTATTCGTGGAGATGGAGGGAATTTATTCTGTTCCAAAGATCACAAAAAGACCTACTCGAAACTGCTGAAGCAAGGGGTTATGAACTCTAGAAGTGTGGATTTCGATTTTCTTGATTTGTTGGGAGTACAGCTGAGGGAGAAGTTTGTACTCCGTCAACTGGAACGCTCTTGCTCTAAGGCGTCTATCGCCTATCCAGAACTCATAGCTTACTTCTATTCAAATCTATCATTTTGAGATGCGAATAGATTTTCTTTTATGGTTAGGGATAAAGAATTTGCGGTTGATGTGGACACCTTGGCTGACGTGATTGGTGTGGAAAGAGGGAGCTTTCAACCAATCAGTGTGTCTGTTGCTCACGTTACATTAGAACTTGCTCAGGACAGATTTGTTGAAGGCAAGATTTCTTATTCTAGAATGAATGCCTCCAATATCTTGCTTCACAAGATCGTGATAAACTGCATTAGGCCCAAATCAACGTCAAAGACTAATGTCTCTCACTTGGAAGCGAAGTTGATGTTGATATTGGCTAGTGAATTCACCTAGAGGGGGGTGAATAGGTTATTGTGGAATTCTTTTGGAATCTTTAATTGAAGAATACTTTAATATAACGAATACATCAACAATAAATAGATCATGCATTCACAAAGTAAATAGAGTAGGGTAAAAGAGAATTGACATAAGGATTATAGTGATTTGGCTTGTTCAAAGCCTACGTCCACTCTCCACACTGGAAGCCAACTGGCTGTAATCACTATGTAGCAAATGAGAGCTGTTACAATTCACGAACTAGACTTCTTCAGTAGACAGTCTCTCCTACAGCTTCTTGCTGTTTTCGCACTATAAGTGACTCTCTTTGATACACAAATTGAACACGAGAGATTTTAGAGAACAAGTTATTTCAGAGGTTCTAACATCGAGATTTTTCTATCAAGTCTCTCTCTCCTTTCGAGCAACACTGATCCACCTTAAATAGTCTCCGTGCCTCCATACCCGTTGGCACTTTCCAAGAATTCATCCAATCAACCCGTTGGACTGAATCAATTTAAGTGATCTTCACGTCGCCGAAAATGTAAGTAGACAATAACTCGTCAATCCTGCTCGCCCATACAATCAGGATCTTGAGTTCCCAAAATTAGATCCTTCCAAAAATACGCTTGATCTTCAACGGATAAAATCCGAAGAATAAATCTCCCGAGCTCATGATCACAGCCAAAGATATTCCATGGATAAGTTAGGAAATATAATATCCAAATCTTACTTTCCTTAACCATAAAAATAACCTGTTGCCAGCTCGTCAAAATCGCAAACTATCTTCAGACTTAGATTTGGGTCTTGAAGGTCTTCAGACTGAAACTGAGTCTTGACTGTCTTCAGACGGAAAAACTTCAGATCAGACTTTGGGTCTGACTGTCTTCAGATGGAAAACCTTTGGGACTTGAATTCTTCAGACTTAACCGACTGAGTCTTGGATTCTTCAGACCTTACTCTCGAGGCTGTTTTGTCAACTTCAAAACTCCAAGGGATTTTTCTTCAACAATCTCCCCCTTTTTGAAGGTGACAAAACCCTTGGCAGATTTGCGAATTGAAAACCTGCAAGGAAGACTCATATATACTTTGAGGATTATTTTTGCAAAACAGAGTGTTAGTCCAATAACAATTATCCTCACAAATATAATGATCCTGCAATGCAAATTCACAAGTCTAGAAATCCAAACATCAAATCATCAGGATAAAGTCATAGAGATTCAAATAAACAGTCCAATCCAAATCAAAAAATGAAAACAGTTCAAGCAAACAAATGAAATAAAAGTTCAAGTTCAAAATAAAAAACAAGCTTCAAAAAGCTTCAAATCTGCAAAATCTCCCCCTTTTTGTCCTATCAAAGGAGGTAGAGTGAATAAGAGATGGTTTTGAAAATGATTTAGGGCTCTCCAGGGAAACGAACAAGCTGAAATTTGCTGAGCTCCTGTACTATCTTCTCGAGATTTGTAAGAGCTTCCTTCATTGAAATCAATTCTGCACTATTCTGATTTGATTCCACTTGAGCTCTCAGTGCGTTGATATGATTTTACATATTCACAGAAGTACTCAGCAGCGCTTTCTTTAAATCCCTTAGTTCGAAGTCCATTCCAAACACCTGCTTCTTAAGGTCCAACATAATATCCAACAGTTGTGTAAAAGTTGTCGAATTAGCGTTACCTCCACTAGGACCAGTAGATTCAGTTCTAGGAGTTTGGAAACTCGGAGCATCCTTCTCAGCCCTTTCCTTCTCTATTGGTGAGGATTCTTCATGTTCTGGAAAATGAGATGCATAAACCTCCTCAGGATCAGCACCTGACCTACTCACATCACTAAAATGTAAAGGCAAAATTGTTTCTTGCTCTGCAGCAACTCCCCCTGTGTTGATGCCAATGGGTGGAGTAGAATATTCCTCGCCTACATCTATATCAGCACTGTGATGTTTCTCGGTCTCTTCCCCAAATTGAGCAAATGATGGCTCTAATCCTGCAGCCAAATCCTCCTACATTCTGCTCTCCTCTTCATCCTTCTTCCTTCTTTCTTCTTCTTCTCTTCTCATTTCTTCCTCTTCTTCTTTCCTTCTTCTTTCTTCTTCTTCTTCTGCTTTCCTCTGTCTTTCCTCTTCTTCTTTCTGTTCTTCTTCTCTTCTTCTCTGCTCCTCTTCTATTCTTTTTCTTTCTTCCTCTCTTCTTTTCCTTTCATCTTCTCTCTTCCTCTTTCCTCTACTTCTCAGCTTCCTTCTCCTCTGCTTCTTTTCTTGCCCTCTCTCCAGCCTCTGTTCTCAAACTAATAGGGCTCCTCAATTTTGAGAGAGCAAATAAAGTCATGGCATCATCCTCATCCTCTTCGTCTTGCAGGATGATTTTTCGACGCTTTTTCTTAGCTATGGGCTCTTTGCCCTTTCTCTTTGATGAAGCAGTGGGGATCTCCTTGGAAGGTGTCTCTTTCCTCAACCTTTCTAGTGCAGCATTTAGCTCTGGAAACTTCATCTTCATCACCATCTTGTGACCAATAAGCATTAGACTTAAATTGGTCAGGCATAGAGGTGCAGGAATCTGAATATCGAAATGCCTGAACAGCTTGGTGCTGATCGATGAATAAGGCAATTGACCCTTATCCTTAACCATAGTTCTGTACATGTGGAAAAGAATAACATGTGGGAGAGAAAAGGGTCTACCTTGGTTGATGGCAAATATCAGCTTGGCTTCGGTCTTGGAGACATCAGTCTTCGAGGTTGTCTTGGGCCAGATACAGTTGATGACGATTTTGTGGAGCAATACATTTGTGGCATTCATCCTAGTATAGGATATTTTGCCCTCTACTGTTCTGTCTCGCACAATCTCCAAAGTTGCATATGTTGTAGAGACTTTTATTGGTTGGAAACTTATTCTCTCCACCCCAATAACGTCAGCCAAAGTATCAACATCAACTATATAATCCTTATCCATAAAAGAAAAGGATAATCGATTCGCATCCAAAAACGACAAATTCGAATAAAAATATGCCGTAAGTTCAGAATAGGCATTTGTCGTATCTGTGCAGAATCTCTCCAATTGTAGCCTAGCAAACCTCCCTCTAAGATTTATCTTCAACGAATCAAGGAAGTCGAAATACACACTTCTTGGATTTACTACACCCCTCTTCAACAACTTCGTGTATACTCGCTCATGCTCTTTAGATTGAAACAAACTTCCTGAAGGACAAACAGAGTTAGCAGCCACACCAAATCGCGGCTGGAAGTGAGAGAAAAGTCTCTCATCATCATCTAGGGTCTCGGTTGGAGTATTGTCAAGCGGATTACTCGAAATGTTTTCAAACGCCCTTTGTGCAGTTCCTTTACCAACAACTTTCATCTTCTCCATTTCACGCAAGAAAATATACTCGCTTTTAAATCCTCATTCTTTCCAAAAATCCTCAATCGTCTTTAGGCTTACTCCTCCATCTTTAAGCATTTTGTAAAGATCAAAAGTAGTATTTGGTTTAAGAGTTCTTACCGGCTCTGCTTTAGTGATCCCTTCCTCAAAATGCTGACTTTCCGCTTCCCTTTGAGGAGACTCTTCTCCTGTGAGGTCCACCCTTGTAGGACCCTCTGGATGTCTCTATGGTCCCCTGCTTGCGATTTTGGAAGACTTCCGAGACGACATTTTTGGAACAAGGCGAAAGTTCAACTTGTTCGCTAAAAAGATGGGATTTTTATTGAAAAAGATGATGAAACAAGAACGGCAAATGGAGCTTTAGGGTTTTGAAAGCGAATGAGTATGGAGATGAATTTCAAAAGAGTAGTAGCGGATGAAAGTGATGATTCGAGTGTATAAATAGTAAGAGAAAATAAAAATAAAACCGGGATACTGAATTGTCGCCAAAAAGTAAAGATAAAAACTGCTAAAAATAAACCATAATTTCGAAAAGAAGAAAACTACCTTTTTGAAAATGTAAACTGCCATAATTGCATGTCAGAAATTGAGTAAAAAGAGATTTTGAAAATTCGAAAAGTAATTATCAAAAATAATATAATGCCGAGAATACGAAGAAATACGTAAAAGGACTTTAAAATAGAGTCGGATAGTTGTTCGGACTTTACCTCAGAGTTTGAACTCTTTTCAGACTTTACCTTTGAGTTTGAGCGCCATCAGACTTTACGTTGAGTCTGAACACCTTTAGACCTTGCGTTGAATCTGAAACGCCTTCAGACCTTGCGTTGAGTCTGAACTTTTCAAGACTTTAATTTTGAGTCTGAACATCTTCAAATCTTACGATACTCAGTCTAGAGCGAATTGATTCAAAGTGAGCCTTTTCTAGGGGCTTTGTGAATATATTTGCTAATTGATTCTTTGAATCAACATGCTGAATCACCACTTCACCACTTTGAACATGATCTCGAATGAAATGATGCTTGATTTCAATGTGCTTTGCTCTTGAATGTAGTATTGGATTCTTTGTGAGGTTGATTGCGCTTGTGTTGTTACATTTGATTTCTGTACTTGTTTCCTCAACTCCAAAGTCTCTCAATTGTTGTTGCATCCATAGAATTTGAGAGGAGCAACTTCCAAGAGCTATGTACTCTGCTTCAGCGGTTGAAAGAGCCACAGTACCCTGTTTTCTTGAGAACCAAGACACCATCCTGTTTCCCAATAGTTGACATGTACCTATAATGCTTTTTCTATCCACTCTACAACCAGCAAGGTCAGCATCAGAATATCCAAGGGGAGTAAAATCTCCTTATTTGGAATACCACAGACTTAACTTAGATGTATTTGCAACATATTTAATAATGCGCTTAATAACAATCATATGAAATTCTTTAGGATCAGATTGAAATCTAGCACATATGCAAACACTAAATAGAATATCAGGTTTAGATGTTGTAAGGTAAAGAAGTGACCCAATTATACTTCTGTATAGCTTTTGGTCTACACTCTTTCCTTCTTCATCTTTATCTAGCTTTGATGAGCTTGACATATGAGTTTCTGTTTTTTTGCAATTCTCCATTCCAAACTTTTTGATAAGGTCTTTTGCATACTTCTCTTGGTGGATAAAAGTTCCTTCACTTGATTGTTTAACTTGAAGTCCCAAAAAGAAGTTCAATTCACCCATCATGCTCATCTCAAATTCATTCTGCATACAATTTGAAAAATTCTTGCAAAGCTTTTCATTAGAAGAACCAAATATTATATCATCAACATAAATTTGAACAAGTATGAAATCCTTGCCTTTTCTTTTTATAAATAAAGTAGTATCAACTTTACCTTTAGAGAAACCATTTTGAATTAAGAAATTACTTAACCTTTCATACCATGCTCGAGGTGCCTGTTTTAAGCCATATAAAGCTTTCTTCAGCTTGAAAACAAGGTTTGGTCTTCTAGGATCTTCAAATCCTAGTAGTTGTTCCACATAGATTTTTTCTTGGATAATTCCATTTAGGAATGCACTTTTCACGTCCATTTGGAATAACCTGAAATTTTTAAAACAAGCAAAAGCAAGAAGTAATCTTATAGCTTCTAACCTTGCCACCGGAGGATAGGTTTCATGATAGTCGATGCCTTCTTCTTGTGCGTAACCTTTTGCCACAAGTCTTGCTTTGTTCCTTACCACTTTTCCTTGTTGATCAAGCTTGTTCCTGAAAACCCATTTGGTACCAATAATTGATTTACCTTTTGGTTTAGGAACTAGCTCCCAAACATTGTTGATTTTGAATTGATTCAATTCTTCTTGCATTGCTTCAATCCAGCTTTCATCTTTCAATGCATCTTCTATGTTTTTAGGTTCGATCTTAGAAATGAGTGCAAGAGCACTAGATTCTTCACGTCTTTTAGATCTTGTACGAACTCCTTCATCAATATTGCCTATAATGAGATCTGCGGGGTGACTTGATTTGTGCTTCCAATTTGTAGTTGGTTTATCATTTTGATGAAGCTCTTCTTCGATTGGAACTACTGAATTGGTTTGTGGCTGAGTGTCTGAGATTTGATTTTCTTCAAGAGAATTTGTAGACACTTGGCCAGACTCATAATCTTCAGGTTAAGTCTGATTTTGTACCAAGTCTTCAAACTTCACGTTCATGGATTCTTCCACAGTTTGAGTTCGTTTGTTGAAAACTCTGAAAGCTTTGCTTGTCATAGAGTAGCCAAGGAAGATTCCTTCATCTGATTTTTCTTCAAACTTACCAATTCGATCACTAGAATTCTTTAGGGTAAAACATTTACAACCAAATACATGAAAATAAGAAACAATAGGTTTCTTACCTTTAAGCACTTCGTAAGGTTTTTTTTCTCTAAAATAGGTCTTAGAAAAATTCTATTTATAATATAGCAAGCAGTTGAAGTAGCTTCAGCCCAAAAATGAGGAGAAATATTACTTTCAATCAAAAGAGTTTTTGCCATTTCTTGCAAAGAACGATTTTTCCTTTCTACAACTCCATTTTGTTGTGGAGTGTATGGGGATGAAAAATTATGTTGAATACCATAGTCATCACCATATTTAGCAAAATCATGATTCTCAAATTCTCCACCATGGTCAGTTCTAATACTTGAAATTGCATACCCTTTCTCAATTTGGATTTTCTTTGCAAACTTAGTAAAATAAGTCAATGCATCAGATTTATTTGCAAGAAAGAATACCCAAGTAAAACGAGAATAATCATCAACTCTAACCAAACAATATCTTTTACCTCAAATACTTTGAGTTCTTGTTGGCCCGAACAAATCCATGTGTAATAGCTGTAAAACACGATTAGTGGATACCTGATCTATAGATTTATAGGAATTTCTAACCTGTTTTCCAAGTACACAAGGAGTGCATAATTCATGCTTTTGAAACTTTAGGTTAGGAAGTCCCTGAACAAGCTTTTTGGAAGAAACTTTTGCAATTTGCTTCAAATTGACATGTCCAAGCTTCCTATACCAAAGAATGGCTTCATCTTGAATTGATATCAAGCATTGTGGACTGTCGACATTACATCCAGCAAATAAATGTTTCCATGTCTTCGTCCGGTAAAGTAAAGGATTGTGAGAGATCTTTGCTTGTTCCAGAACATGTATCTTCTTGAAAGTTGATTTTGTATCCAGTATCGCATAGTTGACTAATACTCAATAGATTGTAGTTCAATCATTCAACAAGAGAAACATTGTTGATTATGAGGTTTCTTATCTTCACGGTTCCTTGACCAACGATTTTTCCTTTGTTGTTGCCACCGAAAGAAACATTTCCTCCTTTTACATGAGAGAGTTTTGTAAAACAATTTGAGTCTCCCGTCATGTGTCTTGAACAGCCACTATCCAAATACCACTTGATTTTCTTCTTGATAGTGACCTGCATTTAAATGAAAGACTCAAGTCTTCTTTGATACCCAAACTTTCTTGGGTCCATCATTGTTAGTAGCATAAACAGTCTTTGCCCACTCTTCTTAACAGGTCTCCAAACTTTGGGACATTCCTTCTCAAAATGTTCTACACTTTTGCATTTTGAACATGCAAGAGCATTTCTACCAACAGGTTTTACAAAAACCTTTTGGAAATGATTCTTATAAAACGATTTTGTTTGCCTATTTTTGATTCTTTCCTTTACCTTTGGGAAATCAATCAAAGGAACGGTTTCATGTGTCATTCCTAGATCAGATTTATTAAAATAAGGTCTTTGAATATAAAGAATTTTATCCAATTTTTCAAAACCCATTAAAAATTTCTTTGTAACTTTCAACAAATCTTCTTTCAAGCAAGTATTTTCTTTTGAAAGTTCATTCTCATTTTCTTTTGAAACAGCAAGAGACTTGTCTAGACTTTCAACTTTATCAATTAAGATCTTTTCTTGTTGTTTCAGTTTGGAATTCTCCATTTTCAGTTCAAAAATCCTTTTAAGAGAGCCTTTAAGGCGAGACAAAGTTCATCAATGTATTTTGATACTTTGGTAGGAATTTTTAAATTTCTAACCTTGATATCGTTGTTTGAGTCTCGAGTCCGAGTCCGAGTCTGAGTCTGAGCTTGAATTCGCCATAAGACAGATATTTGCATACTCTTCATCATTTTCCTCACATTCAGTGTCACTCCAAGTTTCAGCTTTAAGTGCTTTCTTGAACCTTTCAGGTTTTCCTTTCTTTTTCTTCAATAAGGGACAGTTGGGTCTAATGTGTCCATTCTTTTTGCATTCAAAGCAAACAACCTCTTTGCTGGTATCTTCTTCTTCATTTGATTTCTTTTGAAATCTCTGATTGTTTTGTCTCTTTCCATTGAACCTTCTACCTTTTCTATTTAACCTTCTGAACTTTCTAATCAAAAGTGCCAACTCCTCATCATCCAAGTCTTCTTCTGAATCTGTAGCATCAGAGTCATCGTTAGATTTTAAAGCAATTGACTTCTTACCTTTTGTGTCAAATTCCTCATTGAATTGCTCGACTTCATAAGATTGAAGTGTGCCAACTAATTTATCTACTGAAAGAGGCATGATCCTTTGTATTTCTCTTATAGATGTCTTGACGTGATTCTAATCTTTGGAGAGTCCTCTCAACAGTTTATTGACCTTCATAGGTCCTGAGATTGGTTGTCCTTGGTATGCCAAGCCGTTTACAATTTCGTAAATCGACCGAACATATCCGTGATGGATTCTCCTGGCTTCATTTTGAAGGCTTCATATTGTCCAAGAAGGATGTTGATCTTGGTTTCTTTGACTCGATCTGTTCCTTCATAAGTGATGTGCAATCTGTCCCAAACTTCTTTGGATGTTTCACAAGATGAAATTCTATTATACTCAGTAGGAGATAATGCACAATATAGAGAGTAGATAGCCTTTGCATCAAGGGCTTGTCTCTTTGGAATATCAGTTCGTGACATTCCCACTCCATTAGGTAATTCTTTCCCTGTAATTGATGCAACATTAGGAGCAATTCCATTTTCCATTACATTCCATTCCAGAGGATCTTTGGATCTTAGGAATGCCTTCATCTTGTTTTTCCATACGTTGTACTCCTTTCCATCGAAGTAGGGAGGTCGGTATTGCTTTGCCCTTCAATTAAACCGGAGCCAAAACACTAGCCATAGATCTTTTGCTTTAGAAATAATAAACACTTCCAACAAATAAGCAACCAAGCTCTGATACCAATTGATATTGGCTAGTGAATTCACCTAGAGGGGGGGTGAATAGGTTTTTGCGGAATTCTTTTGGAATCTTTAATTGAAGAATACTTTAATATAACGAATACATCAACAATAAATAGATCATGCATTCACAAAGTAAATAGAGTAGGGTAAAAGAGAATTGACACAAGGATTATAGTGGTTCGGCTTGTTCAAAGCCTACATCCACTCTCCACGCTAGCAGCCAACTGGCTGTAATCATTATGTAGCAAATGAGAGCTGTTACAATTCACGAACTAGACTTCTTCAGTAGACAGTCTCTCCTACAGCTTCTTGTTGTTTTCGCACTATAAGTGACTCTCTTTGATACACAAATTGAACACGAGAGATTTTAGAGAACAAGTGATTTCAGAGGTTCTAACATCGAGATTTTTCTATCAAGTCTCTCTCTCTCTCTTCGAGCAACACCGATCCACCTTAAATAGTCTCTGTGCCTCCATACTCGTTGGCACTTTCCAAGAATTCATCCAATCAACCCGTTGGACTAAATCAATTTAAGTGATCTTCACGTCGCCGAAAATGTAAGTAGACAATAGCTTGTCAATCCTGCTCACCCATACAATCAGGATCTTGAGTTCCCAAAATTAGATCTTCCAAAAATACGCTTGATCTTCAACGGATAAAATCCGAAGAATAAATCTCCCGAGCTCATGATCACAGACAGAGATATTCCATGGATAAGTTAGGAAATATAATATCAAAATCTTACTTTCCTTAACCATAAAAATAACTTGTTGCCAGCCCGTCAAAATCGCAAACTGTCTTCAGACTTAGATTTGGGTCTTGAAGGTCTTTAGATTGAAACTGAGTCTTGACTGTCTTCAGACGGAAAAACTTCAGACTGAACTTTGGGTCTGACTGTCTTCAGATAGAAAACCTTTGGGACTTGAATTCTTTAGACTTAACCGATTGAGTCTTGGATTCTTCAGACCTTACTCTCGAGGCTGTTTTGTCAACTTCAAAACTCCAAGGGATTTTTCTTCAACAGATGTACGCTATCAACATTGGTTACAAGTTCTCTCTGTCTCACACTATCCTAATGCACATGTATAGGACAGTGGTGAAGGACAAGAGGCAACTCCCTTACTTTGCTCTTATCACACGACTCTTCAAACACTTTAAAATTCATTTTCCATCTACTCTGTGTGCTAGAACCATTGCTCCAATGGTGATTAGATTGAAAATGATTTCAAAGATACATCCGAAGGAACTGAACAAGGTTTTAGAGCACATAAAGGAGAAGTTCCCTGTCAAGGTAAAACAAGACTCTGTGGCAGGAAAAAAAAAAGGCAAGGAGCCCATGAAGGAACCTACCAAAAAGAGGAGAGCCCTTATCTTGCAGGACGAAGAAGATGAGGATGACGTCACTCTCTCCGCCTTTGCCTTAAGAAATTTACGGAGTTTTGTTAGCTTTCAAGAGCAAGAGGAAGGAGAGAACAGAGAAAGAGAAGAGACAGAGCGGAGAGATGAAGAAAGAGAAGAAAGGAGAACAGAGGAAGAGGAAGGAAGAACATAGGAAGAAGTGAGAGGAAGAGAACAAGAGAAAGAAAAGGGTCAAGATGACTCTTTTGAGCCAACACTTGTTGTATCCTTATTAGATGACTCGGAGAAGACAAGGAGTGGAACTGTAGGAGAAGGAAGGAGAAAACATCACTCAGGTGTTGAAGAAGAACAAAAAAAGGAATTCTTTTCTCCACCTAAAGGTACGGAAACAAGGGGAGCTACTGACAAAAGAGGTACTTCTTCACCTGTCTTTACTAGTGATGTTAGTAGATCTCTAGTAGATCTAGAAAATGTTTATGCCTCTCACTACCTTGAAGCAGACTTTGAGGCATCCACTCCAAGTCCAAGTGATCAAACTACTGATGTTCCCTCACATCTCAAATCTCCTAGACCCAGCACTACAACAGCCCAAACAGCAGACTTTCAAAGACTGCCGAATGTTCTTCTAGATTTGAAGAAACAATAATATGGTTTGGAATTTGAGATGAAGGACCTCAAGAAAGCTTTCCTATCCACTTCAGTTTCTCCGCAAGAACAGCTACAAGCCCTGAAGGCTCAAATGCAAAACACTGTCAAGGGTGAAGATTTGGAGCAGTTGAAGGAGACCCTAAGGAAGCTATAGGAGACTGGCAAGTCATGGGAGATTTTCAAATTGTTTGAATTCCCAAATAGCCATGACCTTTTCCCAAACACTTTTTCTAGTCTTCCTCCACTTTTTGCTGCTGACAAAAAGGGGGAGAGATTTTGTAAATTTGATCGATCTATCCTTTTGGTTTATTTGGTTTATTTTGGTTTGTCAATCACCATCTACTTCAGAGATACCTCTTGAAACATTTTTTGGACTGCATATTTTGAACTTATGACTACTGTTTGAGACTTGGACACCTGTAGTAATTAAGTTTCTGATATTGATAATGACTGCGTTGTTGCTTATCCTTTACAGATTAAAATGTTTTCTGTCGTTGCATAATTGATGCTATCCAGGTTCTAATCAACTTATTTATTTAAGATATTATGTATTGCTTAAGTGTTATTTTACATGTCAAAGTTTTCAAAACTGCAAGAAAGTTTTATTACCATAAAAAAGGGGGAGATTGTTGGAGAAAACTCCTTTATTGTTTTGAAGCTAACAAAATGTTTCCAAAAATATAGTCTGAAGACTCAAGATTCTACTGTCAAAGTTTGAAGACTGCCAGACTTAAGTTTCAAAGTCTGCCCTCACTGACAGTTTCACGAGCGAAGAATGAAGACTTATCCAGATGACGGATTATCATGAAGGATTTGATTCGTATGGTTATCAAAAGACCTTATAGCTGGATATAGCATCTACTTGTTTGATTATTCTTATTGGAACCTATCCTGATATGAAGATCTTTGAAAGGCGAGCAAACTTGGAAGGTTATACTTATGGAAACCAAAGATTCTGATTGTATGGGTGAATAGGATTGACGGGCTTTCATCACCAATCACTTAACGACTCGAGATCACCCTAATTGATTCTGTCCAATGAGTTGATTGGAAGAATTCCTTTGGAAAGTGCCAACGGTTGTGAAGGCATGAGGGAGTATTTAAGGGTGACTCTCTAGTTGTTCGAAATAGTGCGTGAAAGAAGAATTTCAAAGTTTGAATCTCTGTAGTTCCTCACTCTTTCGTTCATTAAGCTCAAAAGTTGTATACAAAAGAGAGAAACACACAGTTAGACTCCGTGAGAGATCTGTAGAGACTCTTACTTAGAAAGTCAAAGATCAAAAGTTGTAAAATATCTTTTGATTCGTAGTGAAATCTAGCTAGTGGGCTGTTAGCACGGGAGAGTGTACGTAGGCTTGATCTAAGCCGAACCACTATAAACCCTGTGTTCCAATTCTCTTTCCTTAACTCCTTATTTTTATTTGTTGCTTTATATAATCATTTAAAGCTGTTTACGTTCTTATTCAATTATCTTCAAAGGTAATTTACCACTATTAAGTCTTGCGAGAAAATTTTATTTACACCTATTCACTCCCCTCTAGGTGTATGCACTAGCCCTTTTAGTACATACATTTAGAAAAGAATTGTTTTCTTTTCTCTCCCCTTTCCATCAAAAAAAAAAAAAAAGGTGTTCAATTTCTCTTATAAGACAACAATTGGCATTTACACTGTGGAAATTGGATGTTTTCCTTATGACTACATTCAGACCAACGTGTTGATCATCCGTAATTCAACATTCGTTCCCGAGGTAAATTGTTCATTGTGCATCAAAAAGAGGTAAGCCGTATTTCGCTAACTTTCTTCCAACATTGGTATCAGAGCAGGGATGTGATTTCTACCTTGTTTTTTGTTCATCGATTTTTTCTCGTTTATCTTTTGATATTGAGATCAAGAAAATGAAATTTACATTGTCTGGATGTTATTGCTCGGAATTGCCATCTGAATTGTCAAAAACAAACCAAAGCGAAGAACAGGTTTCGGGGCCGCATCTACGTACTATTTTTGGCATTATTTGGAATATTTTTTCGGCCAAAATCAAATTTTAAATATATAGGGTCAAAGTACTCATCAAGACGAGTCAAACGGCAGGTCAAACGCTGTTGGAGGACATCGAACGCGCTCAAATGCGCGGCCAAAAGTGGTGGCACGTGGGCGCCACGCGCTATACACACTAGGCATGCTTAGCATGTGAGTGACGTGCGCGTCGGCGAACCAATGTATGCTGACATCATCGTGACGTCATCCAACGGTCGATAATTGCAGGATGACGTCATCGATGACGTCACCGCTAACGGCAGTTGGCTAGCTGGTTGCCGATCAGCGACCCGACCCAACCCGTTAACTAGTCAATCAGTCAGATCGATCGGAATGATCGCCAGTTGGACCGGTCGGACCGGTCAGATCAGCCAAGAGCTTTCTGGCTCACTATCACGTGAGGTGTCCAATTGGAACATGGTTAGTGGTGTTTGGTTCGTATGAATGTTCTTTACACTGTGGTATGGTTATTTTGTATGTTTGAGTTTTATAAATGTATAAAAATGTATACGGAACCCTATGTACGCGTATTTTTGGGGTATAAATGCACCGTTTATTCCTTTTTTTAGCTTGTATTTTCTTATGGTTTTGGAAATACAAGAGCTAGCCTACAAGAATATGGAAACATATATGTTATGTAGGGTTTTGTTCGATGATAGCATGTATATAGTTTAATATGCTTGCAATTTTCTAATTCCAAGAAAATTCGAATAATGGTTGGAAATTCTTGATTTTTTCATTACATGTTGAATTACAGTCTTGATTATAGTTGCTGCATGATACTTTTCTTGTACACTAGTTCACATTGGGCTACGCAGCTCTTTTATGTGGATCATTATGCCATGTCATTTGTATTAATGGAAAAATGTCAAAATTACATGAGGTCATGTAATTATTTTTTCTAGTGAGAGTTCGTGGGTTGGTAAAATTCGAAAGAGTTCTCACCTAGAACTTAAAATTTGCGCAAATTAAACTAGTTAATGATAGTAGAACAATCGTACATAAGAGCTAATTAGGAACATAGTGAATTTTCGTTTTTGTGTCTTTTGTTGAATTATCCTTAATTTAGTTTGTTTTTGTTGTAAATTTAATATCTGTGTCACTCTAAAAAAATGTGCTAGTATTGATTTTGTGTTTATTATGTCAATGTGTTATAGAAATTGATTATGGCTTCGACATCCAAAACTATTGTGGCTAACCTCAATAAGGGTGAAAAGCTTAATGGTAACAATTATGATATTTGGCACCGAAAGGTTCAATACATTCTTAAGGAGCAAGAGGTTTTGGAAACCCTCAACCACACCATGGATGAACCTAAGTATGGAATTTCAGCTCAACATAAGAGAGATCTAGAAGTTTATCAAGCTTGGGAAAAGAAAAATAGCATTGCTAACATCACGTTGCTGAGTTGTATGCAAGATGATCTCATGTGTGAGTTTGAAAATTATGATAAAGCTCAAACAATGTGGGTTGCCTTAAAAGATAAGTTTGGGGGTTCATCTGCCACTAAGTTGATGAGACTCACCATTAAGGTTGACACATACTGAAAGCGTCTAAATGTAACAATAAGGCTACATTTTTTGGAGATGTCAAACATGATTTGTAAGCTGAAGTCGGCAAGTCATTCTCTTACTGATGAATAGCAAGTTCAAGCTGTTATAAGGTCTCTTCCCGACAATTGGGAGCATATGAAGATCAAAAGATGCATAATGAGAATATTGTCACTTTTGATGATATAGTGCATCATTTGGAATTAGAGGATGAGTGTCTAGAAGCTGCAAAATCCTCTACCTATGCTTATGTTGCAAAATCAAGTGTTGAAGAAAAATCCCTTAAGTGTTTTGAAGCTAACAAAACATTTTCGTTAGTTAAGTCTGAAGAGTCCAAGACTCAATCGCTTAAGTTTGAAGAGTCCAAGACTCAATCGCTTAAGTTTGAAGAGTTCAAGACCTAGATGTTTCAGTTTGAAGATCTTTAGACTTAACTACCAAAGTCTGAAGACAGTTAGATTCAAATTTCAGAGTCTGCCAAAGTTGACAGCTTTTCAATCTAACGGTTTAGGATTTCAAAGATTGGATAATATCTTCTATGATTCGTTTTATTTCATGGATGATCTCTGGTTGGACTTAGCTCGAAGATTATTTAGTTATTCTCATCAAGATTTATCTCGATTTGAATATCCGTGGAAGAACAAGCAAGATTTGGAAGGTTCTACTTATGGAAACTCAAGATCTTGATTGTATGTGCGAACATGATTGACGAGCTATCTTCCACATATATTCAACAGCTTGAAGATCACCTTAATTGATTCATTCCAACGGGTAGATTAGATGAATTCCTTTGGAAAGTGCTAACGGCTATGAATGCACGAAGGAGTATTTAAAGGTGGAGTCATTGTTGTTCGAAGAGAGTGCGCTAATAGAAAATTTCAAAGTCTGAAGCTCTGAAGCTCCTTGTTCTCAAATTTCTTAAGCTATAGTTGTGTACAAAAGGAGAGATACATACAGTGAGGATTTGTGTGATCAATAGCCAAGACTTTCTATTGAAGAAGTCTAGATCATAAGCTGTACAAATCTCGTTTGCTACATAGTGAATTCAACTAGAGAGCTGTCAGCGTGGAGAGTGGACGTAGGCTTACATTAAGCCGAACCACTATAAACTTCTGTGTTCAAATCTTCCTACCTTAATCTCTTTATTTTATTGTTGCACGATTTAAAATTGCTTAAGTGTTTAGTTTCAAGTCTTTTTACTCTAATTTTATTTCAAGTTGAGTGATTCGGGTTAAAGGTTTCAAAAGAAAATTATAAACATCTATTCACCTCCCCTCTAGGTGTGCTTACTAGCCTTTATCAATTGGTATCAGAGCTTGTGTGCTTAATTGTTGGAAGTGTTTATACTTCCTAAGCTAAAGATCTATGGCTAATTTTTTGGCTTTAGGTTTGATTGAAGGCCAAAGCAACATCAGACCATCTTACTTCGATGGGAAGGAATATAACGTATGGAAGAACAAGATGAAGGCATTCCTAAGATCAAAAGATCCTCTGGAATGGGATGTAGTAGAAAAAGGAATTATTCCTAAAGCTACATCATTCACTGGGAAAGAAATAGTAGATGGAGTGGGACTGTCACAAACCGAAATAACAAAGAGACAAGCCCTTGATGCTAAAGCTATTTATTCTTTGTATTGTGATTTATCTCCTACTAAGTGTAACAGAATCTCATCTTGTGAAACAGCTAAAGAAGTTTGGGATAGGTTGCATGTCACTTATGAAGGAACGGATCGAGTTAAAGAAACCAGGATAAATATTCTTCTTGGACAGTATGAAGCCTTCAAGATGAAGCCAGGAGAATCCATTATTGACATGTTTAGTTGTTTTACAGAAATTGTAAATGGCTTAGCATATTAGGGTTAGCCAATCTTAGGACCAATGAAGGTCAATAAGCTGTTGAGAGGACTCTCCAATGATTGGAATCACGTAAGGACTTCTATGAGAGAAACATAAAGGATCATGCCTCTTTTTGTAGACGAATTGGTTGGCACACTTCAATCATATGAAGTCGAGCTATTCAATGAGGATATATATCCAAAGGTGAGAAGTCAATTGCTTTAAAATCTAATGATGATTCTAATATTACAGATTCAGAAGATGACTTGGATGATGAAGAGTTAGCACTCTTGATAAAAAAAAGTTCAGAAAGTTAAACAGAAAAGGAAGAAGGTTCAATGGGAAGAGACAAAGCAATCAAAGATTTCAAAAGAAATCAAATGAAGAAGATGAAACCAACAATGATGTTGTTTGCTTCGAATGTAAGAAAAAGGGACACATCAGACCCAACTGCCCCTTGTTAAAGAAAAAGAAAGGAAAATCAGAAAAATTCAAGAAGGCACTCAAAGCTGAAACATGGAGTGACACAGAATGTGAAGACAGTGATGAAGATTATGCCAACATCTGTCTTATGGAAAAGTCAGACTCAGATTCAGACTTAGAATCAGAATCAGACTCAGATAATAAGGTCAAGATTAGAAATTTAAAAATTTCTACAAAAGTCTCGAATTATATAGATGAACTTTGTCTTAGCCTTAAAGCCTCTCTTAAAAGGATTTTCGAATTAAAAAAGGAGAATTCCAAACTAAAACAACAAGAAAAGATTTTGATTGAAAAAGTTGAAAACTTAAACAAATGTTTTGCTGAATCAAAAAAAAAAAAATGAAACTACTTTTTCAAAAGAAAAAACTTCCTTGAAAGAAGACATTTTGAAAGTTACTAAAAAAGTTTTCAATGGGATCTGAAAAGTTAGATAAAATTCTTTCAATCCAAATACCATATTTTAACAAGTCTGGCCTGGGAATGACATCAGAAACTGTTCTTTTGATTGATTTTCCAAAGATAAAAGAAAGAATAAAAAACAGACCTAGAAAGTCTTTTTATAAGAATCATTTTCAAAAGGTTTTTGTAAAACCTGTTGAACGAAGTGCTCTCAAGTGCTCAAAGTGTAACAGCTTAGAACATTTTAAGAAAGAATGTCCCAAAGTTTGGAAACCTATTAAGAGAGATTGGGCAAAGACTGTGTTTGGCACTAATAATGTTGGACCCAAGAAAATATGAGTATCAAAGAAAGCTTGAGTTCTTCATTTAATTGCAGGTTACTATCAAGAAGAAAATCAAATGGTATTTGGATAGTGGCTACTCAAAACACATGATAGGAGATTCAACTTGTTTCACAAATCTCTTACAAGTGAAAGGAGGAAATGTTTCCTTTGCACACCCTGTGTGCTGGGAAAACAAGTTTGAAACTCTTTCAAATCAATAAATCAGGTATCTACTAAACGTATTTTATAGCTTTTGCACATGGATTTGTTCGGACCAACGAGAACACAAAGCATTGGAGGAAAAAAGGTATTGTTTGGTAATAGTAGATGACTACTCTCGTTTTACTTGGATATTCTTTCTTTCAAACAAATCTGAAGCATTGTCTTATTTCACTAAGTTTGCTAAGAAAGTTCAAAATGAAAAAGGTTATGCTATAACAAGTATTCGTACTGATCATGGAGGTGAATTTGAAAATCAAGATTTTGCTAATTTCTGTGATGATTCTGGCTTTCACCATAACTTTTCATCGCCATACACTCCACAACGAAATGGAGTTATGGATAGAAAAAATCGTTCTTTACAAGAAATAGCAAGAACTCTTTTAATTGAAAGTAATGCTTCTCCTTGTTTTTGGGCTGAATCAACTTCAACTGTTTGTTCTATTATTAACAGAATTGTTCAAAGGAAAGAAACCAATTGTCTTTTACTTGTATTTGGTTGCAAATGCTTTATTTTAAAGAATGCAAATGATCGAATTGGTAAGTTTGAAGAAAAATCAGATGAACGAATTTTCCTTGATTACTCAATGTCAAGCTAAGCTTACAGAGTATTCAACAAAAGAACTTAGACTGTGGAAGAATCCTTGAATGTGAAGTTTGAAGACTCAATACAGAATCATGCCAATCAGACTCAACCTGAAGATTATGAATCTGTGCAAGTTCCTACAAATTCCCCTGAAGGAAATTAAACTTCTGATGTTCAACAACAGACTAAATCAGTAACTCCAACTGAAACAGAGACTCAGTAAAGTGACAAACCAATCAGCAATTGGAAGCATAAATCTAGTCACCCTGCAGATCTCATCATTGGTAACATTGATGAAGGAATTTGTACAAGATCCAAAAGGCGTGAAGAGTCTAGTGCTCTAGCACTTCTTTAAGAAATCGAGTCGAAGACAATAGAAGAAGCTTTGATTGATGAAAGCTGGATTGAAGCTATGCAAGAAGAATTGAATGAATTCATAATCAATAATGTTTGGGAACTTGTTCCTAAACCAAAAGGTAAGTCAATTATTGAAACTAAATGGGTTTTCAAGAACAAGCTGGATCAACAAGGAAAGGTGGTGAGAAACAAAGCAAGACTCATGGCAAAAGGTTGCACATAAGAAGAAGAAATTGACTATGATGAAACCTATGCTCCAGTGGCAAGGTTAGAAGCAATCAGATTACTTCTTGCTTTTGCTTGTTTAAAAAATTTCAGGTTATTCCAAATGGACGTGAAGAGTGCATTTTTAAATGGAATTATCCAAGAAGAAGTCTATGTGGAACAACCACCTGGTTTTGAAGATCCAAGGAAACCAAATTTTGTTTTCAAGCTAAAGAAGGCATTATATGGATTAAAGCAAGCACCCCGAGCATGGTATGAAAGATTGAGTAATTTTTTAATTCAAAATGGCTTTGCTAAAGGTAAAGTAGACACTACTTTATTCATTAAAAGAGAAGGAAAAGATTTTATATTTGTTCAGATTTATGTTGATGACATAATTTTTGGCTCTTCTAATGAAAATCTATGTAAGAAATTTTCAAGATGTCTACAGGATGAATTTGAAATGAGTATTATGGGTGAGTTAAACTTCTTTCTGGGACTACAAGTCAAACAATCCAAAGAAGGAACTTTCATTCACCAAGAAAAATATGCAAGAGATCTCATCAAGAAATATGGAATGGAGAATTGCAAGAAGATAGAAACTCCAATGTCAAATTCATTGAAGCTGGACAAAGATGAAGAATGAAAAAGTGTAGACCAGAAGCTATACAGGAGTATAATTAGTTTACTTCTTTACCTTACTGTATCTAGGCCTGCTATTTTGTTTAGCGTTTGTATTTGTGCTAGATTTCAATCAAATCCTAAAGAATCTCACATGACTGCTATGAAGTGTATTATCAAATATGTTGCAACTACCTCTAAGCTAGGTCTATGTATTCCAAAGAAGGAGACTTTACTCTCCTTGAATATTATGATGTTGACTTAGTTGGCTGCAAAGTGGACAGGAAGAGTACTTTAGGTACATGTCAATTGTTGGGAAATAGGTTGGTATCTTGGTTCTCACGAAAATAGAGTATCGTAGCTCTTTCAACAGTTGAAGCGGAGTATATAGCTCTTGGGAGTTGCTGTTCTCAAATATTGTGGATGCAACAACTTAAAGATTTTTGAGTTGAAAAATCTTGCATAGAAATCAAATGCGATAATACTAGTGCCATCAATCTTACAAAGAACCCAATACTTCATTTAAGAGCAAAGCACATTGAAATTAAGCATCATTTTATTAGAGATCATGTTCAAAATGGAGAAGTGGTGATTCAATTCGTTGATTCAAAGAACCAACTAGTGGACATATTTACAAAGCCATTAGAGAAAAGTCACTTTGAATTTATTTGCTCAAGATTGAACATCGTAAAGTCTGAAGATGTTTAGACTCTAAGGTAAAGTCTTGAGATGTTCAGACTCAAAGGTAAGGTCTGAAAGTGTTCAAACTCTGAGGTAAAGTCTTGAAACACTCAGACTCTGACGTAAAGTCTAAATATGTTTTATTTCATAATTATGTTTGTAAGTTTTTATATATGCTATAATAGATTTATATTTATTTTTGGAATATCGAAGATCTGCCTTTTATTCAAATTCTGACATATTTATGGAAGTTTTCTTTTTCAAAAATTTGCAGTTTTTCTTTTGGCAGTTTCCACTTACCGTTGCGACGGTTCAGTATCCCCTCTTTATTCCTACTATTTATACCTTTGGATTGTCGTCTTCGTCTTTCACTCTAAACAGTCGTCTTTTTCACTCCTTTTCAAAACCCTAGAAGTTAAAAAACTTCCACTTGCGATCTTGTTCCTTTTGTTTACTCCATAAAAATCTCATCTTTTTGTGGACAACTTGTCTTTTCTCCCTCAAGTTAATCATGTCTTCGAGAAAATCATTGAGGCTTGCTGGAAAGGGACCACAAAAGAGATTCGAGGGACTTACCCGAGTGGACCTCACCGAAGAAGACTCTCCGCAAACGGAACAAGCAAGTCAACAACGACACGAAGAAGAAGTCATTGAGGAAGTTGAACCAATAAGAACCCTTAGACCAAAACTCGCTTAATCTCTCTACAAGAAATTGAAGGAGGGAGGAATAGAGTTGAACTAAATCGATAGTTTTCTAAAAGAAAGGGGTTATCGAAACAAAACTATTTTATTGCGTTAGATGGAGAAGTTGGGAGTTGTTAAAGAAGGAGTTGCGGAGAGTACTTTTGAGAACATACCAAGCGATCCACAGTTTAGAACCGCAAATCAGCCTTTAGATGATGATGAGAGACTGTTCACTCAATTCTAACCAAGGATGGGGATTGCTGTTAACTTTGTTTGTCTCGAGGGAAGCATTTTTCGCTCTAAAGAACAGGAGCGAGTTTATTCAAAACTGCTGAAGAGAGGGGTTATGAATCCCATAAGCGTGGATTTTGACTTTTTTGATTCGATCAAGATCAATCTGAGAGAAAAATTTTCTTGACTACAGCTTGTGACTTTTTGCACTGATTCGACAATTGCCTATCCTGAATTAACTGTCTATTTCTATTCGAATCTATCATTTTTTGATGCAAATAGATTTTCATTTACTTTTAAGGTAGAGAGTATGTTGTGGATGTTGATACTCTTGCTGACATAATCGGGGTGGAAAGATCAGGTTTCCAACCGTTTAAGGTGTTTATTGCACATGCCACTTTGGAGATAGTTCGTGACAGAAGCCTAGATGGCAAGATATCCTATACAAGGATGAATGCCTCTAATGTATTGTTCCACAAGATTGTCATAAATTGTCTCAGGTCCATGTCGACATCGAAAACTGATGTTTCGAAGACAGAGGTAAAGCTCATGCTTGCTCTCAATCAAGGAGTTAGATTATCTCTTCCACACACAATCTTGTTTCACATGTACAGGACTGTGGTGAAGGACAAGGGTCAACTGCCTTACTCCTCTCTGGTCACTCGTCTATTCAAGCACTTTAAGATTCAAATTCTTGCTCCCCTGTGTCTGACTCATTCTGCTCTCCTGCTTGTGTTGAAGAAAAATCCTTTGGAGTTTTGAAGTTGACAAAACAGCCTCAACAGTATGGTCTAAGGACTCCAAGACTCAGTCGGTTATGTCTGAAGTTGTCAAGGTCTAAAGGTTTTCAAAGACAGTCAGACCCAGAATTTCGATCTGAAGTTTTTCCGTCTGAAGTTAGTCAAGACTTAGTTTCCGTCTGAAGACCTTCAAGACTCAGTTTCAGTCTGATGACCCTCAAGATCCAAATCTAAGTCTGAAGATAGTTCGCGATTTTTACAGGCTGGCCACAAGATATTCTTATGGCTATGGAAAGAAAGATATTGGATTTCGTATTTCCTAATCTTAACCATGAAATATCTCTGGCTATGATCAAGAGCTTGGAAGACTTGATTCTTCAGATTTTATCCGTTGAAGATCAAGATTATTTTTGGAAGAATCTAATTTTGGGAACTCAAGATCCTGATTGTATCGGCGAACATGATTGATGAGCTGCTGTCTACTTACGTTTTCGGGACAAGGAAATCACTTAAATTGATTCAGTCCAACGGGTTGATTGGATGAATGTTTTGGTAAGTGCCAACGGGTATGATGGCACGGAGACTATTTAAGGTGGATCGACGTTGCTTGGAAACAAGGAGAGGGCGGTAGAAAACTCTTGATGTTAGAATCTCCAAAATCACTTGTTCTCTAAAATCTTTCATATTCAAATTGTGTATCAAAGAGAGTGAGATATAGTGCGAAAGCGTGAGAAGGTTGTAGGAGAGACCTGTCAATTGAAGAAGTCTAATCCGTCTACCGTAAAGGCACTCTTTTGCTACATAGTGATTACCCCGGTTGGCTGCCAGCGTGGAGAGTGGACGTAGGCTTGATCTAAGTCGAACCACTATAATCCTTGCGTCAATTCTCTCTTACCCTACTCTATTTACTTTGTGAATACGTAATCTGTTTATTATCGATATATCTTTAATATTAACGTATTACATTGCAAAAGATTCCAAAAGAATTCCGCAACAACCTATTCACCCCCCTCTAGGTTGATTCACTAGCTCATTTCAATTGGTATCAGAGCAGGTTGCTTATTTGTTAGAAGTGTTATTACTTCTAAAGCTAAAGATCTATGGCTAGTGTTTTGGCTCCAGGGTTAATTGAAGGGCAAAGCAATACCAGACCTCCCTACTTAGATGGCAAGGATTACAACGTATGGAAAAACAAGATGAAGGCGTTCCTAAGATCTAAAGATCCTATGGAATGGGATGTAGTGGAGAATGGGATTATTCCTAAAGCTACATCAAGTACAGGAAAAGAAATAGCTGATGGAGCAGGATTACCACAAGCAGAAATTTCTAAGAGACATGCTCTTGATGCAAAGGCTATTTACTTTCTCTATTGTGCATTATCTCCTACTGAGTATAATAGAATTTCATCTTATGATACAGCTAGAGAAGTTTGGGACAGATTACACGTCACCTATGAAGGAACAGATCGAGTCAAAGAAACCAACATCAACATCCTTCTTGGTCAATATGAAGCCTTCAAAATGAAGCCAGGAGAAACTATCACGGATATGTTTAGTCGATTTACAGAAATTGTAAACGGCTTGGCATACCAAGGACAGCCAATCTCAGGACCTATGAAGGTCAATAAATTGTTGAGAGGGCTCTCCAAAGATTGGAATCATGTCAAAACATCTATAAGAGAAACACAGAGGATCATGCCTCTTTCAGTGGATGAATTGGTCGGCACACTTCAATCCTATGAAGTCGAGCAATTCAATGAAGAATTTGACACAAAAGGTAAGAAGTCAATTGCTTTGAATTTAATGATGATTCTGATGTTACAGATTCAGAAGAAGACTTGGATGATGAAGAATTGGCACTTTTGATTAGAAAGTTTAGAAGGTTGAATAGAAAAGGTAGAAGATTCAACGGTAAGAAACAAAACAATCAAAGATTTCAAAGGAGATCAAATGAAGAAGAAGATACCAGCAAAGAAGTTGTTTGCTTTGAATGTAAGAAAAAGGGACACATCGGACCCAATTGTCCCTTATTGAAGAAAAAGAAAGGAAAACCTGAAAAGTTCAAGAAAGCACTCAAAGCTGAAACGTGGAGTGACACCGAATGTGAGGAGAGTGATGAAGAATATGCAAATATATGTCTTATGGCAAACTCGGACTCGGACTCGGACTCGGATTCGACTCGGACTCGGACTCGAGATTTAGACTCGAGACTCAAACAATGGTATCAAGGTTAGAAATCTAAATATTCCTACCAAAGTATCAAAATATATTGATGAACTTTGTCTCAGTCTTAAAGGCTCTCTTAAAAGGATTTCTGAACTGAAAAGGGAGAATTCCAAACTGAAACAACAAGAAAAAATTTTACACGAAAAAGTTGAAAGTCTAGACAAGTCCCTTGCTGTTTCGAAAGAAAATGAGAATGATCTTTCAAAAGAGAATGCTTGCTTGAAAGAAGACTTATTGAAAGTCTCAAAGAAATTTTCAATAGGTTCTGAAAAGTTGGATAAGATTCTTTCTATTCAAAGACCTTACTTTAATAAATCCGGTTTAGGAATGACACAAGAAACCGTTCCTTTGATCGATTTCCCAAAAGTAAAGGAAAGAGTTAGGAATAGGCCAACAAAAACTTTTTATAAAAATCATTTCCAAAAGGTTTTTGTAAAGCCTGTTGGTAGACATGCTCTTACTTGTTCAAGATGTAAAAGTGTAGATCATTTTGAAAATGAATGTCCCAAAGTTTGGAGACCTATTAAGAAGAGCTGGGCAAAGACTGTTTATACTACTAACAATGATGGACCCAAGAAGATCTGTGTTCCAAAGAAGACATGAGTCTTTCTTTTAATTGCAGGTTACCTTCAAGAAGAAAGTCAAGTGGTATTTGGACAAGTGGATGTTCAAGACACATGAATAGGAGACTCAAGTTGTTTTACAAAATTATCTCATATAAAAGGAGGAAATGTCTCTTTTGGTGGTAACAACAAGGGTAAGATTGTTGGTCAAGGAACTGTGATGATTGAAAATCTCACAATCAACAATGTCTCTCTTGTTGAAGGATTGAACTACAATCTACTGAGTATTAGTCAATTATGCGATTCTGAATACAAAATCAATTTTCAAGAAGATACATGTTCTGGATCAAGCAAGGATCTCTCACAGTCCTTTACTGGTCGAAGAAATGGGAATATCTATCTGCTAGATATAAAGTCTGACAGTCCTCAATGCTTGATATCAATTCAAGATGAAGTCATCCTCTGGCATAGAAAGCTTGGACATGTCAATCTGAAGCAAATTGCAAAAGTATCATAAAAAAAGCTTGTTCGAGGACTTCCTAACTTCAAGTATCAAAAGCATGAATTATGCACTCCCTGTGTACTTGGTAAACAGGTTAGAAATTCCTTTAAATCTATAAATCAAGTATCCACTAATCGTGTTTTGCAGCTATTACACATGGATTTATTTGGGCCAACAAGAGTTCAAAGTATTGGAGGTAAAAGATATTGCTTGGTTATAGTTGATGATTATTCTCGCTTTACTTGGGTTTTCTTTCTTGCAAATAAATCGATGCATTGATTCATTTTACTAAGTTTGCAAAGAAAATTCAAATTGAAAAATGATATGCAATTTCGAGTATTAAAACAGACCATGGTGGAGAATTTGAAAATCATGATTTTGCCAAATATTGTGATGACAATGGTATTCAACATAATTTTTCATCCCCATACACTCCACAACAAAATGGAGTTGTAGAAAGGAAAAATCGTTCTTTGTAAGAAATGGCAAGAACTCTCTTAATTGAAAGTAATATATCACCTCATTTTTGGGCTGAAGCTATTTCTACTGCTTGTTATATTATAAATAGAATTTTTCTAAGACCTATAATGGAAAAGACGCCTTATGAACTGCTCAAAGGTAAGAAACCAATTGTTTCATACTTTTATGTATTCAGTTGCAAATGTTTTATCCTAAAGAATTCAAGTGATCGAATTGGTAAGTTTGAAGAAAAATCAGATGAAGGAATTTTCCTTGGCTACTCCATGACAAACAAAGCTTTCAGAGTCTTCAACAAACGCACTCAAACTGTGGAAGAATCCATGAATGTGAAGTTCGAAGATTTGTTACAAAATCAGACTCAACCTGAAGATTTAGAGTCTGGGCAAGTGTCTACAAATTCTCATGAAGAAAATCAAGCCTCGAATATCGAGCCTCAAGCAAATTCAGAAATTCCAACTGAAGAAGAGCTTCACCAAATTGACAAATCAACTACAAATTGGAAGCAAAAGTCAAGTCATCCCCCAGACCTCATCATTGGCAATATTGATGAAGGAGTTTGTACTAGGTCTAAAAGACGAGAAGCTTCTAGTGCTCTTGCACTAATTTCTGAGATTGAACCAAAAAATATAGAAGATGCATTGAGAGATGAAAGTTGGATTGAAGCAATGCAAGAAGAACTAAACCAATTCAAAATCAACAACGTTTGGGAGATAGTTCCTAAACCAAAAGGAAAATCAATCATTGGCACCAAATGGGTTTTCAGGAACAAGCTTGATCAACAAGGAAAAGTGGTAAGGAATAAGGCAAGACTTGTAGCAAAAGGCTACATACAAGAAGAAGGCATCGACTATGACGAAACCTATGCTCCTGTGGCAAGGTTAGAAGCTATAAGATTACTTCTTGCTTTTGCTTGCTTTAAAAATTTCAGGTTATTCCAAATGGACGTGAAAAGCGCATTCCTAAATGGATCATTCAAGAAGAAGTCTATGTGGAACAACCACCAGGATTTGAAGATCCTAAAAGACCAAACCTTGTTTTCAAGCTGAAGAAAGCCTTATATGGTTTAAAACAAGCACCCGAGCATGGTATGAAAGGTTAAGCAATTTTTTAATTCAAAATGGCTTCTCTAAGGTAAAGTAGATACTACCTTATTTATAAAGAGAGAAGGCAAGGATTTCATACTTGTTCAAATTTATGTTGATGACATCATTTTTGGTTCTTCTAATGAAAAACTTTGCAAGAATTTTTCAAAGTGTATGCAGAATGAATTTGAGATGAGTATGATGGGAGAACTACACTTCTTTTTGGGACTTCAAGTCAATCAATCAAGTGAAGGAACTTTCATCCATCAAGAGAAGTATGCAAAAGACCTTATCAAGAAGTTTGGAATGGAGAATTGCAAGAAAACAGAAACTCCTATGTCAAGCTCATCAAAGCTGGATAAAGACGAACAAGGGAAGAGTGTAGACCAAAAGCTATACAGAAGTATAACCGGGTCACTTCTTTACCTTAGAGCTTCTAGACCTGATATCTTGTTTAGTGTCTGCATTTGTGCTAAATTTCAATCTGATCCTAAAGAATCTCATATGTCTGCTGTTAAGCGTATCATTAAATATGTTGCAACTACATCTAAGCTAGGTCTATGGTATTCTAAAAAAGGAGATTTTATTCTTCTTGGATATTCTGATGCTGACCTTGTTGGTTGTAGAGTGGATAGAGTTGTAGAGTGGATAGAAAAAGCACTACAAGTACATGTCAATTATTGGGAAACAAGATGGTGTCTTGGTTCTCAAGAAAACAGGGTACCGTGGCTCTTTCAACCGCTGAAGCAGAGTACATGGCTCTTGGAAGTTGCTGCCTTCAAATTCTATGGATGCAACAGCAATTGAGAGACTTTGGAGTTGATGAAACACATACGGAAATCAAATGTGACAATACCAGCGCAATCAACCTCACAAAGAATCCAATACTTCATTCAAGAGCAAAGCACATTGAAATCAAGCATCATTTCATTCGAGATCATGTTCAAAGTGGAGATGTAATTCAGCATGTAGATTCAAAGAATTAATTGGCGGATATATTCACAAAACCCCTAGAGAAGGCTCACTTTGAATCAATTTGTTCAAGACTGGGAATTGTGAATTTTGAAGATATTCAGCTCATCGCTAAAGTCTGAAGGTGGTTCAGACTCATCGCTAAAGTCTGAAGGTGGTTCAGACTCATCGCTAAGTCTGGAAGTGGTTCAGACTCAACGCTAGGTCTGAAGACGGCTCAGACTCAAAGCAAGGTCTGAAAGCGTTTCAGACTCTACGTAAAATCTGATTGTGCTCAGACGCAAAGGTAAGGTCCGAAAAGGGTTCGAGACTCAAAGGTAAAGTCCGAACATCCGTAGACTCGTACTATTTTATCTCTTCACGAATTTCTTTTTCGTATTCTCTCTTTAACATATTTTTGGTAATTACTTTTTAATATTTCAAAATCTCTTTTCGCTCTTTTTCTGACATGCATTAATGGTAGTTTATATTTTCAAAAAGGCAGTTTTCTTTTTACGGTTTATTTTTTGCAGTTCTTTTCTTTCACTTTTTGGCGACGATTCGTATTCCGGTGATTTTTCTCTCACTATTTATACTCTCGAACCGTCACTTTTACTCTCAGCTACTCCATTGCGATTCATCTTCATACTCCTTCACTCTCAAAACCCTAAAAATCTCCTTTTGCCGTTTTCGTTTCGTCCCTTTTTCGCCTCAAAGTTTCCAGTTTTCCTCACGTACAAGTTGAAACTTTGCTTGCTCTACAAGAATGTCATCTCGCAAGTCCTCCAGAATTGCAAGCAGGGGACCACAGAGACAACAAGAGGGTCCTACAAGGGTGGACCTAACGGAGGAAGATTCGCCTCAACGAGAAGCAGAGAGTCAACATTCTGAGGAAGTTGTTACCAAAGCAGAACCGGTAAGAACTCTTAAGCCAAATGTTGCTTATGATCTCTATAAAAGGCTTAAAGAAGGGAAGGTTAGCCTTAAGATGATCGAGGAGTATTTGAAGGAGAGGGGATTTAGGAGTGAGTATGCGTTTCTGAAGGAGATGGAAAAGCTGAAGGTTGTTGGTGAAGGCACTGCACAAAGGACGCTGGAAAATATTCCGAGTGATCCATTTGAGAATGCTCTTGCTGAAACTTTAGATGATGATGATGAGAGACTTTTCTCTCATTTTGAGCCTCGTTTTGGTGTGGTTGCCAACACTGTTTGTCCTCTGGGGAGCTTATTTCGGTCGAGGGAGCATGAACGAGTTTATATCAAGCTGTTAAAAAGGGGTGTGGTCAATCCAAGGAGTGTGGATTTTGACTTCCTAGATTCAATAAGGATTAATTTAAGAGGGAAGTTTGCTAGATTGCAATTGGAAAATTTCTGCACGGATATGACTGTGGCCCACTCTGAGTTGACGGCTTATTTTTACTCTAATATATCCTTTTTGGATGCAAACCATTTGTCCTTTTCTTTCATGGACAAAGATTATGTTGTTGATGTTAACTTGCTGGCTGACATCATTGGTGTGGAAAGAAGGAGTTTCCAGCCAATCAAAGTCTCAATAGCCTATGCAACATTGGATATTGTACGAGATTTAACCTGTTGAAGGCAAGATATCCTACACTAGGATGAATGCCACCAATGTTTTGTTGCATAAAGTTGTCATCAAGCGCATCCGGCCAAAATCGACCTCGAAGACCGATGTTTCCAAAATAGAGGCAAAGCTGATGTTTGCCATCAACCAGGCAGACCTTTCTCACTTCCACATGTCATACTTTTCCATATGTATAGGACAGTGGTGAAGGATAAGGGTCAGCTGCCTTATTCATCAATCATCACCAAATTGTTTAGGCATTTTGATATTCAAGTCCCTACATCTTTGTGCCTAACAAAGTTGAATTCGATGCTCGTTGGTGAGAAGATGGTGATGAAGATGAAATTTCCAGAACTGACTGCAGCACTGGAAAGGTTGAGGAGGGAAACACCTTCAAGGGAGATCCCCCCTGCTTCATCGAAAAGGAAGGGCAAAGAGCCCATGGCTGAAAAGAAAAGAAGAAAGATCATCCTGCAAGACGAGGAGGATGAAAAAGATGCCATGACTTTGTCCACTTTCTCTAGGTTGAGGAGCCCTGTAATCCTGAGAACAGAGGCTGAAGAGAGAGCGAGAAAAGAAGTAGAGGAGAAGGAAGCAAAGAAACAAAGGAAAGAGAAGGAAGAGAAGGAAGAGAAAGAAAGGAGAAGAGAAGAGGAAAGGAAGAGAAGAGAAGAGGAGAGGAAGAGAAGAGAAGAGGAAAGACAGAGAAGAGAAGAGGAATGAAGAAGAAGAGAAGAAAGAGGAGAAGAAGAAGAAGAAGAAAGAAAGAAGAAGAGCGAAGAACGAGAGAAGAGAAGAAGAGAGACAGAGGAAAGCTGAAGAAGAAGAAAGAAAAGGGAAGGCTGAGGAAGAAAGCAAAATGCAGGAGGATATGGCTGCTGCATTTGAGCCATCTTTTGCTGGGAAAGAGATCGAGAAACATCCTCGTGCTGATGTGGATGTTGGCGATGAATTTTCCACTCCACCCACTGGCATTCATTCAGGGGGAGTTGCTGTAGAACAAGGAACAATATCACCACTACATTTTAGTGATGTGAGTAGGTCCGGTGCTGACCCTGAGGAGGTTTATGCATCACACTTCCCAAAGCATGAAGAATCCTCACCTGCTGAGAAGGAAATAGCTGAAAGGGAAGCTCCTAGTTTTCAAACCCATTTTGCTGGTCCAAGTGGAAGCAATGCCAATTCCACAGCATTTTCACAGCTGTTGGATGTTATGCTGGACTTGAAAAAGCATATTTTTGGGATGGACTTCGAAATGAGAGACTTGAAAAAGGCACTGCCGAGTACTTCGGTGAACATGCAAGAACAGATCAATGCACCGAGAGCACAAGTGGAGTCAAATCAAACCGGTGCAGAATTGGCTTCGGTGAAGGAAAATCTTGCCAAACTTGATAAGTCGTCCGGGAGCTTAGCAAGTTTCAGCTTGTTCGTTTCCCTGCAGCCCCTAAAAATTTTCAAAACTTTATCTCAATTTCACTCTACCTCTTTGATGGGACAAAAAGGGGAGAGTTGCGCATATTTGATTGCAGGTTTTGAAGATTTGATTGAAGTTTTTGAAGCTGAGGAAGCTTGGAGAATTTTTATTTTGATTTATTTTGAAGTTTGATTTTATTTTATTTAGACTGTTTTTATTTTGGATTTCGATTGGGTTGTTTGAACTTCTATGACCTTATGCTGATGTGATGATTTGGATTTAGACTTGTGAATTTGATTGTAGGATTACTATATTTTGTGAGGATAATTGTTATTGGACTAACACTCTATTTTACAGATACAATCCTCAAAATATATATGAGTTTTTCCTTGCAGGTTTTTAATTCACAAATCTGTCGAGGGTTTTGTCACCATAAAAAATGGGGAGATTGTTAAAGAAAAATCCCTTGGAGTTTTGAAGTTGACAAAACAGCCTTAACAGTATGGTCTAAGGACTCCGAGACTCAGTCGGCTACGTTTGAAATTGTCAAGGTCTAAAGGTTTTCAAAGACAGTTAGACCCAGAATTTCGGTCTGAAGTTTTTCTGTCTGAAGTCAGTCAAGACTCAGTTTCCATCTGAAGACCTTCAAGACTCAGTTTCAGTCTGATGACCCTCAAGACCCAAATCTAAGTCTGAAGATAGTTCGCGATTTTTACAAGCTGGCCATAGGATATTCTTATGGCTACGGAAAGAAAGATATTGGATTTCGTATTTCCTAATCTTAGCCATGGAATATCTCTGGCTGTGATCAAGAGCTTGGAAGATTTGATTCTTCGGATTTTATACGTTGAAGATCAAGATTATTTTTGGAAGAATCTAATTTTGGGAACTCAAGATCCTGATTGTATGGGCGAACAGGATTGATGAGCTGCTGTCTACTTACGTTTTCCGGACAAGGAGATCACTTAAATTGATTCAGTCCAACGGGTTGATTGGATGAATGTTTTGGTAAGTGCCAACGGGTATGATGGCACGGAGACTATTTAAGGTGGATCGACGTTGCTTGGAAACAAGGAGAGCGGTAGAAAACTCTTGATGTTAGAATCTCCAAAATCACTTGTTCTCTAAAATCTTTCATATTCAAATTGTGTATCAAAGAGAGTGAGATATAGTGCGAAAGCAGCAGAAGGCTGTAGGAGAGACTGTCAATTGAAGAAGTCTAATTCGTCTACTGTAAAGGCACTCTTTTGCTACATAGTGATTATAGCCAGTTGGCTGCCAGCGTGGAGAGTGGACGTAGGCTTGGTCTAAGCCGAACCACTATAATCCTTGTGTCAATTCTCTCTTACCCTACTCTATTTACTTTGTGAATACGTAATCTGTTTATTATCGATATATCTTTGATATTAATGTATTGCATTGCAAAAGATTCCAAAAGAATTCCGCAACAACCTATTCACCCCCCTCTAGGTTGATTCACTAGCCCATTTCAGCTTGTTGGCCATAAGATGGTTATGAAGATGAAGCTAAGAGAACTGAATAAGGCTCTTGAGGGATTGAAAGAGAAAAGCCCCTCAAAAGAATCTGTTGCTGCTGCTAAGAAGAAAGGCAAGGAGCCCATGGCTGCTCCTGAAAAGAAAAGAAGAAAAATCATCTTACAGGATGAAGATGATGAAGAAGTTGGTGATGCCATGACCCTTGCAGCTCTAAGAGGATTAAAGAGCTTTGTTAGTTTTCGAGACAGCAGAGAAGAGCAAGTGACAAGGGAAGGAGAGACAGAGAGAAGAGAGGAGAGAAGAAGAGAAGAGGAAGCAAGAGAAGAAGAGGAAATGATGAGAAGAGAAGAACAGGAGAAGGAAAGAAAGGCACAAGAGGAATTTGAAGAATCCCTTGAGCCATCCACTACAGTACCACCATCTGGAGAAGAGGCTGAACAACATTACTCTGTAGAAGAAGAAGCAGAGCATGGCGAAGAATACTCCACTCCACCTACTGGCACCAAGACAGGGGGAGTAGCTGAAGCAAAAGATACTTCATCGCCATTCATTATAGGTGATGTTGGTAGATCTGGTGCAAATGCGGAAGATGTGTATGCATCACACTTTCCAGAAGTCAAAGTATCTTATCCTACAACAGGAAAAAGGGCTGGAAATGAACCCCCAAGCTTCCAGACTCAGAGAACAGAGTCTACGAGTCCAAGTACTGGAAATGATCATTCAGCTGATTTTGCAAAGCTGATGGATATTTTGATGGATCTTAAGAAGCAGGTCTATGGGATGGACTACGAAATGCGGGATTTGAAGAAAGCATTCTTGGCTACTTCTGTATCTATGTAGGATCAAATTAACGCACTCAAACTTCAAGTTCAATCAAACGTGAAGGGTGCTGATTTGGAATCTTTGAAGGAAGCATTTGCTAGCCTCAAGAAGACAATTAACTCGTTGGGTGAATATTAGCTTGTTTGAATCCCCAAACAGCCCTGATTTTTATAATCTCTTTCATTAATTTTCCACCTCCTTTTGATGAGACAAAAATGGGGAGAGTGCTACAGATTTGATCTTCTCGTTTCTTATTTGGACTTATTTCGTTTTCATTTGGACATTTGGATTTTTCACTTGGATTTTTTTCATTGTTTTGTCTTAAGACTTTAGACTGGTGGTATGTTTGAACTCTTAATACTGATGCTATTAATGATTAGGTTTGGACTTGTGAACTTGCAAGTTTATATTATACTTTCGAGGATAATCATTTACAGGACTAACATTTTTTGTGGTTGTAGAAGTAATATAAATTATTCCTCAAATTACGTATAAGTTTTCTTTGCAGGTTAAGAGTTTTCAAATCTGCCGAGATGTTTTGTCACCATCAAAAAGGGGGAGATTGTTGAGGAAAAATCCCTTAAGCGTTTTGAAGCTAACAAAACATCTTCATCAATTAAGTCTGAAGAGTCCAAGACTCAATCGCTTTAGTCTGAAGAGTTCAAGACCCAGATGTTTCAATCTGAAGATCTCTAGACTCAACTACCAAAGTCTGAAGACAGTTAGACTCAAATTTCAAAGTCTGCCCAAGTTGACAACTTTTCAATCTAACGGTTTAGGATTTCAAAGATTGGATAATATCTTCTATGATTCGTTCTATTTCATAGAAGATCTCTAGCTAGACTTAGCTCGAAGATTATTTGGTTATTCTCATCAAGATTTATCTCGATTTGAATATCCATTGAAGAACAAGCAAGATTTGGAAAGTTCTACTTATGGAAACTCAAGATCCTGATTGTATGGGTGCATAGGATTGACGAGCTATCTTCCACATATATTCGACAGCTTGAAGATCACCTTAATTGATTCATTCCAATGGGTAGATTGGATGAATTCCTTTGGAAAGTGCTAACGGCTATGAAGGCATGAAGGAGTATTTAAAGGTGGAGTCGTTGTTGTTCGAAGAGAGTGCGCTAATAGAAAAATGTCAAAGTCTGAACCTCTGAAGCTCCTTGTTCTCAAATTTCTTGAGCTATAGTTATGTACAAAAGGAGAGATACATACAGTGAGGATTTGTGTGATCAATAGACAAGACTTTCTACTGAAGAAGTCTAGATCATAAGCTGTACAAATCTCGTTTGCTACATAGTGAATTCAACCAATGGGTTGTCAGCGTGGAGAGTGGACGTAGGCTTACATTAAGCCGAACCACTATAAACTTCTATGTTCAAATCTTCTTACCTTAATCTCTTTATTTTATTGCTGCACGATTTAAAATTGCTTATGTGTTTAGTTTCAAGTCTTTTTACTCTGATTTTATTTCAAGTCAAGTGATTCGGGTTAAAGGTTTCAAAATAAAATTATAAACACCTATTCACCCCCTCTAGGTGTGCTTACTAGCTTTTATCATCAAGTTCACACAAAGTTTCGGACTTCAAGCGTGAAAGGAATCATCAATTCAACAACAAAGGGAAAAAGACTGATCATGCACCTAAGAGGGCTAAGACATTCCAATGCAAAAAGTGTGATGGAAAGAAGGACAATGCCAAGATGAAGTGCTACAATTGTGGCCAGATGGATCACTTTGCTTGTGAATACACTAAGTCAAAAATGACTCATGAGCAATAGACCACATAGCTAGAGATCGAGAAGCATTTGTGGAGCATCGTTGGATACAGCCTGGAAGAAGATGGTTATATGTTGGGAATAACTCAAGAGTTGAAGTAAATGGTATCAATGCATGTGAATCAATTTTACGTGGTGGTCGAAGCCTATTCTTACATGATGTCTTATATGCTCTAGATATTCAACAAAACTTGGTCTTTGTAGTTATTCTTCTTAGCCTAGGTTATGTATTGAATTTTCATGGTGATTGTGTTGACATTTTGTTTGGAATAGATCATTATGGTTCATGTCATGTATAAATGGTTTTATGGTGTTAGACATTGACTATAATTAGTACAATGTTAATGGTTATGATTGTTTTCCTTTAATTGCATCTTCTAGTAATATTGAGATTGATGCAATTACTTGGCATGCTAGATTAGGTCACATTGAGTTACAAAGAATGCAAAGATTAGCTAGAGAATGCCTTTTTGGGTCACTCACTAATGTTAATCTACCAGTATGTGAATATTGTCTAGCGGGAAAAGCAACTAAAAAACCATTTGGTAAAGAAACTAGAGTCGAATTTTCATTGCAACTCATACATTCTGACATTTGTGACCCTTTGATCATAAGGGTGAGGCATAGAGCCTCATATTTCATCATTTTCATAGATGACTTCACACATTTCAGTTATGTCTTTCTAATCTCCCATAAGTCAGAAGCATTAGACCGCTTTAAACGATATATAGCAATGGTAGAGAATCAGTTGAACAAAACAATGAAGGTATTGAGAATTGATCTTGGGCATGAGTATTTATCTTAGCAATATAAAGCTGTTTGTGATGAAAAGGGAATTGCATGACAATTAACTATTGCTAGTACTCCGTAACAAAATGAAGTTGCTGAAAGAAGGAATAAAACCCTATTGGAAATGGTTAGGTGTATGATGGTGCAAGTAAATTTGCCTATCTCCTATTGGGGAGATACGCTATTGATTGTTGCCTATGTACTTAATCGAGTGCCATCAAAATCAATCACTTCCACCCCTTATGAATTGTGGACTCGTAGGAAACCATACTTAAGTAATCTACATCAATAGGGGTGCGCAGCTCATGTTTATAATTATTCTCATAATTATGGCAATTAGACCATAGAGGGAAGAAATGTATCTTTATAAGATATTTTGAACACTCCAAAATGTATGTGTTCATAAGTGAATAAGCTGATGGAAGCATGACAAAAATGGAGTCATGAGATGTCACGTTCTTGCAGAACGATTTTCCTAGTAGAGGTAAGATTGATAAGGATTTCTAATTATATGAGATGGAAGATCCTAATAACACACCCATTAATGTTGTAGAGGGAAATGAAGATTTACCTCAACATACAAGACCTAGTGGGAGTGTTGCATCGCCTAGTGAACTAAATTCAAGAGAAATTCACCTATGTAAAAGTAATCATAAAAGTATTTCTCATTGTCATTTTGATATTGAAGGAAAATCATTTATGATTGTTCGAAAAGATGATGCCGACCCTAAGACTGTTCAAGAGGCTCTCTCATCCTCTAATAAGGAAGAATGGAGAAAAATTTTGAAAGATGAGATGGAATCAATGAGGGCAAATCACGTATGAAACTTGGTTGATCTACCACCCAATCGTAGGGTTATTGGAAACAAATAGGTTTTTAAAATTAAGCAAAATACAGATGGATCCATTGAAAAATATAAGGCTCATCTTGTGGTGAAAGGTTATACTCAATAATAGGGTATAGACTATGATGAAACATTTTCACCAGTTATAAGGTTTGCCTCAATATGCTTTATCCTAGCCATCGTTGCAAATTTGGACTTTGAATTACATCAAATGTGTTAACACCTAATTTTGGCAACCCTAAGGAAATAAAAGATAAAAATTGCATCAAAACAAATAAAAGGAAAAAAAAAGAGGGAAAATTAATCTAATTGATTATGCATGGAAGATGGAAATTTCAAATCTTGGTAAATGCGGAAGCAATTCTCGGTCGAGGATCAAGATTTAGAGAATCAGGTAAATAAAGCGTAAGAATATTGATAAAATGGAAGGAATCGAAGCAAAATCGAGCTGATCGTGAAATCACGTCCTGATTTGTAGCCACGAATTAATGCAACAGAAGATAGAAACTCAAAAATTGCCATAGAAAGCAATCATCTGAAATCACTATAAAAGAGAACCACAATTTTCGTGACAAGGGGGAGCAAAAAAATTTCATGTAAAAAATTTCTTGAAGAAAAGAGGAGGGCCACACAATAGAAACACATGGCCACTGGAGAGAAAATAGTCAAAGGAGGAGAAGAAATTCACACAAGCGCTCAAAATCCCAAGAGAAGCAGAACTTTGCTCTAGTTCTCGGTTGCTCTCCGGTGGTGCTCTTCCATTTCGATGATCCAACAAAGTCCCTTGGCAATCATCAAGCAGTCCAGGTGTCAAGCAATTCCACCAGCATATCTACGTGGTCTCTTGGTCAACATTCTACAGTCAAGCAGCAGCCAACCAAGCTCTTGGTCGAAATGGGTACCCTCTTGATACTTTTTGTAGGTTTCCCGGCAAATTTTCGAGCGCCCAATAGTAATTCCAATTTTGTTGCGCTGCCGTCCAATCGCTGCTTAGTCCACCGCCATGCATCTCAGCACAACTCATTTGTGCTCAGAGCTCGGCACTCTTCACAGAGAACCCTGCTCCATCGACAATTCTTGATCGATCCATTGTCGACCACCAACCATTAAGCCTAGCCGTGGCAATTAATTGTTCGTTGCTCTATTTTTCACTTTACTTTGCAGGCTAGTTTGTGCACAAACAGCCCAGCAACGAAGCTGTAAATCACCGACGTCTCCTGCTTTGCTACTCCAAGACCGCAAGCAGCCACCGAGGAACCCCCATCGTGAGCAACCAACCAACATCGGCCACACTCAGTCCACTGCGGACCATCTGTTCGAGCCGAACCGTCTGTCAGTCCAAGTTTGCAAACTCAATATTCAAATAGATTTTTCAGTAAGGCACCAATTTTGAACCATGCTATCTGTCCGAGAGTCGTAAAGACCCAATCCTCATTGCACCATCAACCAAGGCCAAGCACCACCACACACCGCAGGTCACCCGTTGAGAGAATTCCACTTGGTCCAAATTTGGTAATATCATTTGCAGAATTAGGTAATTATCATATCTTAATTTGATTTAGATATTTTATTGCCTAAAACATGCTTTTCAGTATCTTACGTGCATATTTGAATGATAAGCACATTCCCAATTACGATTTATTGCCTAATCCGCAACCGCATGTCAATTTTTTATTCCATCTATAAGGCTTTAGATGGAATAATTAATCACGTGGGAATAAAATTAATATCTTGATCTTTAAGTCTTAAGATCAATTTATCGATCTTATTAGCGAAATATTCAAATTGATTAGATATATTTTTTTAATACAAACAATAGATAATGTCTTTGATGACCGTGAATGATTTGGTGCTTATCTTTTAATTGCTTTAGTTATCCCAAAAATACAAAAAAAGATTGCATTTACATATCATGTAGATTAGATTTGATTTCCTAGATAGAATTGCATGATAGAATAGTTAGATTCTTTTCTAATTATATTAAAATGCATGTTTAGATGGTATCTAGGTTTGATAATATTTTTGAATTAAATTACATGTTGAGATAGATTTCTAAGTTAAGATAGGATTCAAATTAGTTTATTTCCTAACTTAAAGTTGATAATATCTCACTTTAGTTAGAATTTTATTATTAGTAATTTTTAATTACGAATTTTTATAAAAATACAAAAATACCATGTGCATGCGATATAAAATTAGGTTCATGAAATGCATGTCATTTAGAGATTGTTGCTAGGTTCATTTAATTAGAAATTGCCTGTAATTAGGATTAGGTCATTAGGTTAATTTAAATTGCACATTTAATTATTGGCCAAATTTTAATTTCGAATTTCATGAAAAATACTAAAAAGAATTGTCTTAGAATTATTTTTATTCTCTAGGATAGATTGCATGCTCATTAAGAAAATGCAAAAAAAATCACTTTGTTCATATCATATAGTTTAGGTCATATTGTTGTCATGTCATTTCATGTTAGATTAGTAGCATGCATTGCATAAAGCATTATTCTCATTAAATAAGCGAAAACAAAAAATTGAGTGATTGCATGTTAATTAGAAATCATATCTAGGATTGTTGACGTGAATTTTAAGTTAACATTACAGATGCTTTCATTGTTATGAGGTAAGTCCTGTAAATTATTTAGTGCTTTATTTGGGTGTTAAATTGATGGTTTGCGCATCTGCATAATAACCTCACATGTTAGGGAGGTAAATTAAAATCAATTCAAGCTGTTTGCAAAACATTTTTTTTTTTCAAAATAAAATGGAAAGGTACCGAGAATGTGTTAGAGAAATCTAACGTAAACAAGTCCACAAACTCACAATCTCTGATTCGTAGGAGTAAAGTTAACCTCCCGTTACTTTACTTGGATTTCTAATTGACCCACAAAAAATAAATTAGTGGCGACTCCCAATTGAAAAATCATTTACATATCTAAGTCGCAAATTGGTATGGGCTTAAGAGAGCCCGAGTTAAGTTTAGGTTTAACAATCCATTAACCAAACCCTAGGTGGTTTACCCGAAAGTTGGTTGCAACAAAATGAATGTAAAGATGGCATTTCTCAATGGAGAACTAGATGAGGAAATCTATATGAAGTAGCCAATAGATTTCATAGCTAAAGGTCAATAGCATAAAGTTTGCAAGCTTCATCGCTTAATATATGGCATAAAGCAATCATCTAGACACTGGTATCTTTGTTTTCATCGAGCTATAATAACTTTTGGATTCACAATGATCGAAGAAGATCACTGCGTATATGTCAAGTGGTCCGAAGATAAATTTGTGATTTTATTACTTTATGTGAACGATCTTCTATTAGCTGGAAATGACAAGGTTTTGGTTATTACTAATAAAAGAATGGTTGTCCTCCAATTTTGAAATGAAGGGCATAGGAGAAGCTACTTATATATTGGGAGTTAAGATCAAAAGAGATCAATTAAGGAAATTATTTACTTTATCACAAGAGTTTTATATAATTAAGATTCTTGAATGTTTCAACATCCAGCATTATAATCCCATCGATACCCCTGTCTTGCAAGGTGAGCGCCTAAGTACTAAGATCTGTTCTAAGACTCCAAAAGAAAATAAGGAAATGGAAACTGTTCCTTACGCTAGTGCAGTCGGAAGTTTGATGTATGCTATGATGTGTACTCGACCCGACATATGTTACGCCATGGGATTGGTGAGCCGATATCAATTAAATCCTCGTCAAGCACACTGGAAAGCAGTGAAGAGGATATTGAGATACTTAAAAAGCACCATACACTATTGACTTTGTTACCAAGGGAATGATTTACGCCTATTAGGCTATTCCGATGCTAATTTGGGTGGAGACCTAGATGAGCGTAAATCGACTTCTAAATATGTATTATTGTTCCATGGATGTGTAATTTTTTGGAATAGCAAGAAACAGACATGCATGTCATTGTTTACGATGGAGGCAGAATTTAATGCATATTATGACGTAGTACAAGAAGCAGTATGACTAAAACATTTCTTGGAAAATTTAGCCATTGTCTCCGAGGTTCCAAGACCGGTGATAGTTTATTGCGATATCAAGCGGTCATTGCTTTTGTGAAATATCCCAAGTATTAAGGAAGGACGAAGTACATTGACATAAATAACAACTTCATCAGAGATATAATAGGGCAGAAAGAAGTAATCCTACAATACATTTCAACTAATAAAATGGTTGCTAATCCATTTATGAAGACTGTTCCTAAAGACGTATTCTTGACCCACAGGATATCATTAGGATTATATAGAATGTGATATGTGTTAATGAAAAGGATCATTGGTTTATGTATATGTGGACATATATATTGTAGTTGTTTGTTTATTATGACTTGATGTTTTATCAAATAAGAACAAATCCATTATGAACCACCGACTGCGGTGGCCGCGATGGTTTGGGCTCTCTCTCCCTAACGCAAGGGGAGGAGTTCAAATACCCTCATGGTCACTAGGGATTCTTAAGTGTGGCGTCGGGGTGGTGGGTCCTCTGCTAGCGTCACCCCAGGGTTTACTCTCCAGCTGTCGACCGTGCGGGGGTTCCTTGGGTCACCACAAAAAAAAAAAAAAAAAAAAAAAAACAAATCCATTATGACTAGCCCATACACACATATATTATTGAAAAATATGTCAGTAGATAATAATTGGATCACTCACGCGAGCAATCACTTCAAGTACTATAGTTAGTACGTTGAGATACAAATAAATGCTGAAGAGCAAGTTTAGTACATAAAATAATATGTCGCCTTGATTGGAGTCAATATAAGGTCTGTGATTTGTTTATAATAAGACCGAACATGATAGTCCGACAATCATGTATGCTTGAAAGATGTCGGATATGAGTGCTTAATTGGGCTCTGTAGAAAGCGAGTTGATGTAACACTTGAGCTAAACTTGAGTACATGAGTAGCACGTGACTATGTTTAGGCAAAGATTCATATAGTAGATATATTTAATAAATGACAGACACTGTTATAAAAAAAGAAATCCACTATAGCATGTAATTCATGCTACATGTGCATTGTACAACTGACAAGGGAATTTGTGTAAAATTATCCATATTGATTCATCATGTGAGTCTTTGAGGTAATTTATAATTTACCTCATTTTGTGCCCTATGTTACTTCTGATTATGTTCTCGAAGTGAAATATCAATGTTACCACTTTAGCATATTACCGGGGGTCATGAATAAATATGGCTTTATGGGATGTGTCTAGGAAAGTAGTTGTTTTGAAACGAAGAGAGACATGAGTGTGAAGGAAGACTATTGTTGTTTTACATCTATCACATATACTTACTAGTTGACTAATTATATCATCTTCTGTGGTTTTGGATATAATTGTAAATACAAGATGTTATGAGAATAGTCAAGTATAACCTTTAAGGGTTAAGTATACTTGGATTGATGTAACAAAATATGTCTGGGGCACTATGAGACATCAATTATTTATTTATTTTTAGTGTTGTAACCATTATGTCATCCCTCATAGGTGCATAATTTGAGCTCCCAAATACAGGTATACTCACTGGTCACACGGCTTTATTGCCAGTATGAATTGTTTCTAAAGTTGATGAATATTGAATGTCATATATTCTTAGTAGAGCGCTATCAAGCTCATCATGTCTGAGTGGGAGATGTTGTACTTTATTAGTACGTCTATGATGGAGTACGATTAGAACACACCATTTCGTCTTGATATGTTATGATGGAAAGACACCCTTTGAAAGGGTATGAAAGAGTTATATAAAGAACTTATGTAGATAAACTTTGGGATAGTTTTGGCAATACGTACATTCAGAAAAGAAATTGTTTTATTTTCTCTCCCCTTTCCATCAAAAGAAAAAAAAAAAGGCATTCCATTTCTCCTTTATGACAACAATTAGCATTTAGTGGAAATTTAATGTTTTCCTCGTGACTGCATTTAGACCAATGTGAAGTAATATTGTTCGTTGATCATTTGTAATTCAACATTCGTTCCCGGGTAAATTATTCATTGCGTATCAGAAAGAGGTAAGTCGTCTTCCGCTAACGTTCTTCCAATACTTATATTAGCAAAGAACATGCAATTCCGTGAAGCGCACTATGATACGAATAATTGTAGACATCCTTTGATTTGACAAGTCCACAACGAAAAGAGGAGTGGACATCACCTCCACATGAATTGTTTTGTAGCAGCTGGATTTTCCTCGTGTTCAGGGATCCCATCTCCTACTGCCTTAGAATGGTAATTGCTCTTTTCCAGAGCCATTGCGTGACCCCAAAAAATAAAATTGAGGTCAAAATTTGCATGACTGGGAGTTACCATCACAAGTGACGCCCTCTTAACCGAACACTGAAAAAAGAATTAGTCTCTTCATCATTAGAATCGTATTGAAACAGAGGGATCGTGTGTTATATTAGGAATAATTAACATTTGCTCTCTTTTCTACCCAAATTCTGATGGCATTTTGAACAGGCAAAGTCCGAAATTGATTAAAAGAACTCTATCTCCAATTTTTTTTTTCAAAGAAAAAAACGAAAGTCAATATCTAGTATAAATCTAACATCTTATGACTTGATGTGCAATGAACGGCATTGTTATAGCACAGATTGATGACATGTTTCAGCTCTACTTTTTCCTCTTACCACGAGACGAAGCAGATGGGGCTGGGATATACGAAATCTTGGGGTGGATTGCGTTTCTCCTACGAGGCAAATTGACTTCTTTAATCCTCACCCGTTTGACCATGACCTCCACTGTAGAGATTTTAAGGATATATTGCCCCTTCCCCTTGTAGTTGGACCACGTGCCCACGCAAATCGAAGTGAAGAGGATATTTAAAACGGGAACAGAACTAGCACGTACGCGGTTCCCGTAAATTGATACGTTTTCCTCAAGACCCTTCCCATCTAATAAATAAAGCAATGTTGTAAGAAGCAATAATTCACATGAGCTCGCCGTTAGATTTATGTTAAACATCAAATATCATACATAAACCACTTAAAAGGTTAGTTTGCAACCATTGTTTCGCCGAGCATATCGTTCCATCATCTTTAGAAAAATTATCAAGGGGACTTTGTAAAGACATGTTCTCCTTGTGACTCGCTAACAAATTGAAAATTTTAATTGATATTGTTAAGCAATTAGACTAAGAGATGATGGTCACGTAAGATTTGAATAAATAAAAAAGATCTTGTGACATTTCTGTTTCTTAAAACTAATGAAATAAGCGAAAGGACTCAAGTGTTAGACGCAAATTGCGTAATCCCAGGATCTCCATAATTAGAACAAGAACATGCATAATTAAATAGAAAGATTAACGCACCTGGGATCCATTATTCTTGAAGCGGAAGTGGAAACACAATGTTCCTTGCGCAAATCCTTCTCCTCTATTGCCCTCTATAATACTAGCTCAATAAGGCGGCCCCTCACCTTTAATGTTAGGTAAACGCTTCTTATGTGAGGATACGTGAGAATTAGGGTTAGAGGAAAGACTTGAGCACTATTTATAGATTTTCCAGCCAGTCCCCCTCATTACGGGTCAGGCTCAACTTAGCCCACACTAGCCAGCCTCATATTAGACTAATTAAGAAACCTTCTATCTTACCTTAGACCAAACCCCGTAAAACAGTAAATTACAATGTCAATTAATTTAGTCAACATTAAGGAAAACTCTTACATTCTCTCACTTGGACTATATTAATTGAAATTGTATTGTATGTGCGCACATTAGTCTAGAGATAATTCTTAATAGTCAATCCTATCCCATAAAGTCTCAAACATCGAATCATGGCAGTAACTACATGTATACACACAGAGCCTTCCATGGTTATAAGTGCTTTCAACTTTATTGATATGGATTCATTATGGTAGTGTGGCAAATGGCTAACATCCCTCATAGAGTGATCCCATTTGTCAATCACCATTCTCTTACCTTAGGTGACACAAAAGCTTGTGCCACAAGAGAATGACATTATGGTTCCAATGAACCCACATATGTCTTGGCCTTATGGTTAACCTTTCTTTATGTATCAAAAGAACATATGCACAAGGCTAATAATCGGATGCCCCTAGCCTTCTCTCAAGATTTAAGCAATACCTTGAGACTTTATCAATATGTATTCAACATAACAACACATTCAGAAATATCTTATTGAATGCAAAAGTTGATTCATATCAAACCGTTACCAAATGTAACGAACACAGATGTGAACTTTATCAGAATAAAGCCAAAATAGCTCCCACTAAACAGCAGTATCCGAAGATACTCCTAGGCCCATGCTAATGACATATCACTCAAATATACATGGGCGTAGACCTTTAGTTAGGGCCCGTTTGGTTCGGCTTTTAGGGAATACATTTGCAGAAATGCAAATACCTTTGGCTGAAGGGGGTTTTCCAAAATGCAAATGTCGTTTGGTAAAATTTGCATTGAGAAATAATTTTGGCCAAAATACCGTTTGGTAAAATTTGCATTTGTAATTAACTTTTATTAAATTAAAAAAGCAAAAATATGTTCATATTTTTTTTTAAGTCCGGCCACCGGACCGCCGAATCCGACGGCCGAACCACCTATATAAAAAATATAAAAATATAAACATAAAATATATTTATTAAACATAAAAATATATAAAAAATAGATATGTTTATATCTATATAAAATATATATAAATATATAAATATTATATATATTTTATAAATGTATATTTATTAAACATAAAATATAGAAAAATAGATATGTTTATATTTTTTATAAAAAAGATATGTTTATATTTTTATATAAAAATATAAACATATATAAACATATAAAATATATGTTTATATTTATTTTTATTCAGACAGCCGATCGGCTTCTCTACCGGAGATATGAACAATATCGAAAGTTGCACTCCGAAGATGCAACTTCCCAAAGGACCTCAAGAGCTGCATTGGGCTAAAGGCCCTTAGAGCCACTTGGAGATGCAATTGCATCTCGTCAAAGTCGTGCAAAAAAATAACCAAACACCTTTGCATTTGGCCAAGGGACTTTAGAGCCCAAATGAGCATTCCAAATGCTGAACCAAACAGGGCCTTAGTGGATCTATAACCATACCATCTATGAAAATATGTTAACGTCACCTTTTTGTACCGTTTTTTTATGGTAATAAAATATTTGACCGCCACATATTTAGACCCATTGAGACATTTGTTATTAAATAATATTAATAAAAGTACAACAAATTTATTGTCTCAATACAACCGTATGAGTCTATCTATAAAGTCAAAACAGTCAACTCCTTCATAAGATTCCAAAGCATAATAGCTCAAGTAACAGTTTAAAGGAATGTTACATACTTTACTTCCATAGTAGAAAATGACATAGAACTTTATTTATTACACTTCCTACTAACATAAATATGTATTCCGTTATTGATCACATATCATCCTAATAGCCAGCAATGTTAACATCTAAATACCCTACTAACTGCAAGAATTAAACATGTCTGTAAATTAGCATATAATCTCTTATCCTTTTTAACTACCTTAAAACTTTCTTGGCAGTAACCCAATGATCGCGCCATGAATTCAACTTATATCTGCCTAGAAGTCTCGTCATAAAGACGATACTTAATCTAGTGCAAATTCAAGCATATATTATACTTTTAAGTGCACTAACACAAGGTACACCATTTAACTAGATTTTCTCAATATCTAAATAAGGAAAATGTGATAGATTCAGTCCATCACCCTTAACAATAGGAGTATTTCCTGACTTGCAATGATGTACATTGAATATTTCCAAAAAATACAATTAGCAAATGTCCTCTGAGAAAATCTAATAAAATCCAATATATGTGACAAAAATAATCCTTACGGACCTTAGTACAAAAGACAAAAGATGCCTCAAGGTCACTACTTGTAAACATAATATCATGTACATAGAGTATGAGAAAAATAACTTTTCTCCCACTGACCTTACAGTATATTGAATAACTTTGTTCCCAATTGAACAAAACAACAACACTATGAAACATTATTAATATTGTCTGGAAACTTGCATAAAACTATTAATAAGACTTTCCAGTATACACACAAGTTTACTTAAATCTGTTGTAAAATCCTCCAGTTGCACTATATAGATTTTGTATCTATTTGGCGTAACCCCAAATAAATAAACTATTAATGCCACATTCACTCTGAAAAAATCTTTTAAAGAAATAATTATTTCTTCACTATTAACAATCCACCCCTCTTTCAGAGTGAAAACTTTAACTACAAGTTTAGCTTTAAACTCCACAATCTTTCTTTGAAATCCTTTTAGTTTTGTATGCCAATTTACAACTAATGAACTTGTGATCTTTAGGCAAGTCAGTAAGTTTTCAAGCATGTTTCATAGATTGCATATCGCCTTTTATGGAATCTAATCACATACTTGATTGAGGATAAGAAACAATATTTATTTATGTCGCTAAATCAACCATTTCATTCTATACTTGAGAGGTTTGAAAAAAAAAAATTCATCATAAACTATATCAAGAATAGTACCTTGAACCTCATCAAGTTTAGTCTATGGTTAAGGAGATTCCACAAATGTCTACACCACAATTATCTGTATAGGCAAAGACAAAAACACAGTGATTTTTCATCGTACTATTATCCTTAATAGTCTGAGAGCAGCTATCATCTACAATTATGTCAAACTGTAAAAACTTTACGGTATGTGATACCATAATTTTTGTATCTTCTTTAGGTTCATAAAATTGACACCCTTTCTTAACAATCTGGGTAAGATACAAAATAATTTCGAATGGATCTAAATTCCAATACATTTAATATTGGCAGTAAATAACCACCTTTAAATTTAATAAGATTCAAGTAATTTACGTCCAGCTCATAACTTAAAAGAAGTTTATGAAACGACATTGATAAGGAATACGTTTTGTGTGTGAAAAGGTTGTTTTCAAAATATTAGCCCATAGAAGACCAAATAAATTAGTCTTACCAATCATACTCATCACCATGTACATTATGGTGCATTTATGCATTTTGGCCAAATCTTTTGTCAGGATATTCGGGCATAGTAATTAAGTTACCACTCCAGAATCTACCAAGTATTTGACAAATGTCCCTTTAAGCTATTTCGCATTGTCATACTTGACAAAATACTCATGGCTACTATTATTCCTGACAACCTTTTAAGACTAATTGTAACTGTTTTATTCTTTATCTCGGTCATTTTCCCTAAATAGAAACTTTTGGAAACAACCTTTTAACCATATACCAGATGTATGTCATTAAGACTTAAACGCAATCTTTGCAAATGTGTCCTAATTTTGATATTAGACAAGACATAACTACAAGCCACTAAGGCTTACATCATCTTTTAGTAGTGTAGTTAGCAGGTAGATCACTTTTCAAGTGTTCCAGAATGGAACGCTTCATGGACAATAAGCATATTCTATTACTCTTTTCTCAAGCAACAAATCATATGTCCACAACTTAAAATTTGAAACAGTAAAAACCTCAATAATATTGGAGTTATCAATTACAGAAAATGTGACTGAAAAACAAGCAATGTATATAATTAGCATCATGTGAGCACTGTGTAATTTGACGTACAAGTACACATCCAGAGAGTTACACGCATAATCATATAATCATTTTTGGACAAAATACATGACATGCAGTTGTACACTCCCCACATGATAGCGGTTATGAGAATATATTCCAGTCTTCGTGAATTCATCACCTTTGGGCATATGAATCACTAGGATCAATCACGCCTCCACCATACAATCATGTATCCCTCTATGAACTAATACACAATCACCTCCTTTGGGAGTATGACCACGCATTAGACCAGGAGACATCCTAATTAGCATACAAGATCGAAATTTCTCAAACCCAATCAAGCGTGCCACTTTGGCGGTCACTACTCAATTGAATCCTTGAAACTCTCTCATACTAGGGATATAAAATCCACATCTCACACACACCATATACATGTGATTTTAACTTTAGTGATAGGGGCACATATCACTGAAATCATATATCATGCTAATTACATTATCTTATTCATTAATAAAATTAATCATACACACATATATATATATATATATATATATATATATATATATATATATAGAACCTGAAAGACAGATTCTAATGAGATCATCGATCACAGCAACACAAGAAACTTCTCATAAAATAGAAAAAAAAAAAACATCTCTTGTGCACCCCAATTACTGATTACCAAAACAACATAAAAAGAATGCTAATCTAGAGGATCTATCACAAGTTAACATCAATAGCAATATAGGGTACACCGGATCGATAAGCCTGACAACCGATCCATTATAGCTCAAAAGTTTCATAAGGCAAAAATGACTCCAAGGCCAACAATTGATTTATTAGCCAATTTGTGGCCTATAACTGAGTCAAACCACTGAATAAAATATCTAAACTATAACAGTAGATACTATTGCTCTACGCGAATATTGTCATACTCCTTAACCATAAAAATATTCAATTTGATGGATATTAACTAGTGACCAGATGATTTTCTTTAGTACAATGTGCAATAACTTAACTAATATGCATTACCCATGTACAACAAATGTGTAAATCAATATAATCAGTTTGGTCACGAGTTCTTAAGACGTCCATCATTCAAAAATTACTAGCATGTAAAAGAGTATGCATGAGCAACAAAAGTTTTATGATTTTTATTGTTTCTCATTACCTCAATACATAGTTCAATTACTATCTCATATCATAATACCTCATTAAGCTAGCTTCAGTTCATAATAAAGTTTGAGTTTTTATTAATGAATCACACATTTATAATGTTTATCTAATAACATACCTGTAACCCAACAATTGTATTTCAAAAATCGCAGAAAATACAAGAAAAATATGTAAAAATACACTAAAATACACGTATTTAGGGTTACATATGTATTTTCACATCCATAAAATCATCAAACATGTAAAATAAATATACCACAAGATACAAGAGAATCATACTAATCCAACACCACTAGCCACGCACCGATCCGATGCTCCACGCGCCCGCACGTGCCGTTTGAGTGCACGGCGCGTGGAGCTCACACGCGGACAGCAAGACCGGTCAAAATCGGTCTGACTGGTAGCGGTCAGACCGGTTTCGGGCTTGACCGCTCGGTCCAGTCACCCGGTCCGACCGGCTGACCAGTCCGGTCAACAATTGACCGGGTCGGGTCAACTCAACGGGTCAGGTCAATAGTAGGGTCAGGTTGGCCGCCAATCGGGTCGGTCAACGGGTCGGGTTGGTCAACGAGCCGGGTCAATGGACTCGGTTGCTGACATCACCGACGTCATTAAGTCGGATCGATGATGTCAGTGTGATGTCATCTCCGCGTGCGTGGCATGCGCGAGTCATGCCTCGCGCGTGGGGCGCGTGTTCGATGCCCTAGCGGCGCATGGCCGTGCGTGCGGCCTTCCCCGCCGACGCACCGTCCATGATTTCGCTCGTCTCAACGAGCCCACTCCGAATTTGTGATTTAATTTTATTTTTATTGAACAAAAAATCACAAAAATCACAAATTAGGGCAAAATCCTTACAAATTAGGGCAAAATTAATTGTGTTCAAGTTCTAAGGTTATGGAGGCTCTGATACCACATGTTAAATGCAAATTGCGTAATCCCAGGATCTCCATAACTAGAACAAAAATATGCATAATTAAATAGAAAGATTAACGCATATGGGATCCATTGTTCTTGAAGCGGTAGCGGAAACACAATGTTCCTTACGCAAATCCTTCACCTCTATTGCCCTCTGTATCTTTGGCTCAATGAGGCAACCCCTCACCTTTAGCGTTAGGTAAATGCTCATTATGTGAGGATACGTGGGAATTAGGGTTAGAGGAGAGACTTGAGCACTATTTATAGAGTTTCTAGCCAATCCCCCTCATTACGGGCTAGGCTCAACTCGGCCCACACTAGCCAGCCTCATATTAGACTAATTAAGAAACCTTCTATCACATCTTAGACCAAATCCCGTAAAACGGTAAATTACAATGTCAATTAATTTAGTCCACATTAAGGAAAACTCTTACATCAAGCACATCAAAGTTGTATGTTTTAAGACTTAAATGTACAAAATGAAAGTTTTAAGACTCCATTCATTGCGTTGACAAGTTTTGGGACTTACTCGTAACTATTCCTTTTTCCTTTGATATTTTGGATTGGAGATTACATAATCTTGAAGACCATATGATAGCCCCATCATTATTTTCTCAAAAGATTGATCACCTCATGATCAAAGTAAATCAATTGCAAGAAATAAATAAATAAATAAATAAATAATTGCTGCAAATGGTGGATGAAAGGTTTCAATCTCCGCTAGCAAAATGCTGAGTGACTTCTAAATGTAATAACCACAAATAAAAACTACTTACGGGCTGAGTGTCGTGCGAGGAAAGAAGAGAGATTCATGCTGGAGTCAAAGAGGAAACTCGCAAGTATCGCAGCCCTCTCTGGTGAATATTCTATAGATAATGAGTGATTTAACTAATTGATGATTAACTGGATTAGTTAGAATTCACATAGGATGAACATACAGATTAAGCTTCCCAAAGAAGGTTATTATATGAACCTACAGAGATGCCCCCGTCTGGGGTCCAAGCTTAAGAAGGGTTACAATATGGTTTTCTTAACGAACAAGATGGTATATCAATTGGAAGTAATCCACATAAATTCTAAGTTAAGTAACGTTTTTGTTAATCAAAGATGGGAGACGAAAAAGTGTATCTGATGGGTTTTATAAAAAGATGTTGGGCCGCCCATGTTGGGCCAAACCTAGCCCATAAATGCAAAAAAGGGCCCATAAGAGAAGGCATTTATTTTTTGTGTAAAAGAAACTATAATATAAAAAAAATGTTAAAAGAAAGACAACATTCTATAAGTTAGTGTTTTGTGGATTCTCTCTCTCTCAAGTAAAAGAGCTCTCTTACTCAAGAATTGAAAGAGGCTTCAATTGACAATCAAAGGATCAATCCTTCTCAAGACTACAATAGCATTTAATCTATGGAAAACAAGGAATGTCTGTTTTGGTAATGTGCTTTACTATTAGTGATATAAGAATTCTCGGGCACGTTTGCATTTGTGTTTTAGTGTTGCTCCATAGTTTGAGTATCCATTTTTATTAAGAATTTGTTTCATATATTAGCATTAAAGTGTAGGTTTGTTGTTTCCCCTACTGTTGTTTATAAATGGATTAATGGCCGAAATTTGTGAAGCGACGTTGACGATTGCTTAGGCGCGAAAAACCCAACGCCCGTCGTTCTGTTCGACGCCCTTTCTCGAAGTTCCATGCAACAAATTTTTTTTTGAAAGTGTAGGGTTGAAGTTCTCATCAAGACGAAAAAATCGATAGGTGACATGCCACTAGAGGTCACTAGACGCGCCTCCACACGTGGTCGAAAGTAGTTAGGGTCATCGGCGTGTGCACGACACGCACATGGGACTCCCTAGGTGCATGCTTGGAACACACGTGTAGGAACCGCTTAGGCATGCACGACATGCGTTGGCAACCGATAGCGTGTGCACAGCATGTGCCTACCTCTGCAATTATGGTTTTGTCCCTCATTTTTGGCAAAATTGCGGTTTTGCCCCTATTAGCATTTTTGTGATTGTCTTCTTTTTTTGCTGATGTTACCATTTTACCCCTTGGCTGACCTAGCCCAACTGACCCGTTGACTCGACCTGATCATTTGTTGACCGTTGACCAATGATGACCTCCATTGACCATTGACTGAACCAAAGCAAAAAAAAAACGTAATGTTGATGAATTGCTTTTTAGATTATGTGTAATTCTTTTTTTGTTCTGTATTTGTTGTAGGAACAATGATGCATTTTGTGTGCATGCCTATATTCATAAGAACGAATGAACAGAATGGGAGATTTCAAGGGCTAAGAGGGGAATTAACTAATTATCTATGGAATAACAGTAATACAGTGACACATGTGGTTAGGGTCGACGAGATGATACAATGAATCATTTGGAATGGTTACCCTATGTCGGATTTTGAGAAGGTGTCAACTCTAAGAAACACTCTTCCATTTGAATGACAAGTGGTGTTAGATAGCCTATGGGAGGCCAACAATGTTTCAGCTTATAAAAAACTTGCAATAGATTTTTTAAGAGAATACTATAAGATTGAGGCAACAAAGACTTCAATCCTCAGGTTGAATAGAACTTGGCATAGAATAAATGTGCCTTGGAAGAGTCATAAGGGATTTCCAAGGGCCTTTCCGTGATTGTCCAATGTGCCTTCAAAATTCTCAAACGAATTTTCTATCAAATTTGAAAAGTCTTTCCTTGCTTATGAGATTTTTTAGTATCGCTGTATTTACTTATTTATTATTTTTCTTATGTTGGTTTGAGGTATCTTAAGGGTAAATATTTCTTTCCAGGTTGATATTGATATCATTCTACTAGACATGTTACTTCATGGAAATGGCATGTTTAGTTAATGAAAGTTTCATGTTATTTGTTATTATAAATTTTTATTTTTATTTATAATTATTTGTGGGAAGTTCAAGAAAGTTTTAATAATTTTGGAGAATTTATTTTTGCATAAATAATTATATTAATGATAATTTCAAATTAGGAATTTTGGATGATGATTGAAAACAGAGTGACCTTTTGACTCTAAAGCCTTATTTGAGCTTGTTCATTGATGTGATTAGTTTATGGAAAATAGATACATATAATAATTTATGAAAATATCTCTAAAATGTTCAAATACAATGACTTTAGCTTCTAAGAGTATAGTGGTTGAACTGAACAAATGAGAGAAATTTAACAACAAATTATGAGATATTGAATATAAAAATTTAATATGTGCTAGAAAAACAAGAAACACTAGAAGCTCTTAATCAAGTTATGGCAGAAGACCGCCTCTTAGCGGCTAAGCTGAAAATAAATATTTATTATGCTAGTTCCAACTCACAAAGGGTTTCAAGTTCCAAGCGCAAGCGTTTTAATTCATTCAAAAGGTCGAAATTTAAGGAAGCAAGCTCTTTAGGCAATGAACTAAGACTTGAACAACATGAGAGAGGAAAACGTTCTCATGTGAAGAAAATGTCAAGGGTGAAATGTTACAATTATAGTAAGAAGGGTCACTTCTCTCGTGACTATGGCGAGCCAAATAATGTAGACACCTTATGTGTTCTTAAGTGCACTTTCTTTTTTTTTTTTTGTATTAAATTCAGTTTTTCTAACTAAATCTAATCATTTATGGATTATAAATTCGAGAGCAATAGACCATGTAGTGAAGGATAAATATGCTTTCATGAAGTTCCAACAAGTTTCGACTAGAACAAAATGGATCTATATACGGAATAACTCGTAAAATGGATTGTCACCTGCCAACTAAATATGCGTGATGGATGTACTTTGTTCCTATATGATCTACTACATACTCAAGAAATTCGTTGGAATTCAATGTCTGTATTAGTGTTGGTTAAACTTGATTTCAGTTTGAACTTCCATAATAGTAATGAGGATTGTATTTGGGTACAAATTACTATGTTTATGGATACTTTCTAGATGGTTTTATTGTGTTGGATGTTAACTATGGTAACGTCAATATTTGTTATTTCTTCTTCACGTCTTCTAATTCATATGATAATTATATGAATGTATGGTATGCTAAACTTAGTCAAATTGGCTTGCAACGAATGAATAGATTAGCCAAAGAAAGCTTATTAGACAATATTGAAAAAGTCGATTTGTCCATATGCAAGCATTGTATAACAGGAAAAATAACAAAGGAACCATTTGGAAAAGGAACAAGAGCTGAATTTCCTTTGTATTTAATCTATTTTGACATCGGTGGTCCAATGAATGTGACAACAAGGTATGGAGCTATATTTTTATCATGTTTATAGATGATTATACTCGATTCAAACATGTATATTTGATTTCTCATAAATCTGACGCATTAAGTTGTTTCAAGAAGTTTATGAGTTTGGTAAAAAAAATTAACTAGATAAGAAAATAAAAGCATTGAGATTTGATCGAGATCGAGAATATCTATCTGATGAGCTTAGAAATTTTTGTGATGAAAAAAATAGAAAGACAATTGTCTATTCCTTATACTCTTCAAAAAAATGGTATTGCAAAAAGGAGAAACATAATCCTACTGAAAACGGTTAGGTCCATGTGTGACATCCTTAAAATTCAGGTTCCGATTTCAATTGGATAAGTCGGGATTTTCGTTGATATAACTATAGTGCTTTTCTCTGAGATGGCCACTTACGAGATAACTAGGCTACTAGGTGAAGCCATTAAGGAATATAAATGTAATAGTGTGGCATCCTCAATTTCATGGTGAGAGGATGGTGATCAATTGAATCATTTAGTAGACATGACAGCTATGAGGTGTAATTTTATTAGTGAGGATGGTTTATGTGTGGCTAATGTTGCGAATGGAATTTGTTGCACTTGGGTGTGTGTGATTATAAAATGTGTGGCCAAGTGTTATATTGTGGGATTAAGAATTGATTTAATTATGTTAGTGGTTAAGTAAGTAAATTAATTAAACTTAAGTGAAATGAATTAATTAAATGTAAGAAAAGAGAGTATACGGCCAAGAGGGGGAGAAGTGCCGAAATTGTGTGATTAAGAAAGTGAAGTGTGTGCTGTGGTGAGGTGGCACAAGGTGGCAGCAAATTAGAGAGGGTAAGAGAGAGAGAGAGAGAGTTGGCCGAGAGTTTAAGTGGGGTGAGTCGGTGAAATGGAGAGAGAAAGTGAAAGAGAAAAACAAGAGAAAAAGAGAGAGAGAAGGGGAAGACGGGCGTGTGCGCGAGCGAAGGAGGACCGCCGGTTTGCCGAGGATTCTTGCTCATTTCTTCATCAAAACTCATGGAACCAAAGGCAAGATAGTGTTCTCTAGTTTTCTTGTGATCTTGTGTTGCTTGTAGAGGTAGAATTTGGGCAATTCGTCGGCTGGGTTGAGAGAAATTAGTTGAAGACTAGACTTGGGCAGTTCGGGTTCCTTTGGCGCAGCTTAACCCGGTTTACTTGCATGAATTTTTAGAGGATGTTAGAGGTGGAATTGAGGCCTGAACCCTTCATGGAAATTGTTGAGCACACTCTGAGGTAGAACATAGTCGAAAATGAGCTTTGTTGGAGCAGATTTGAGGGGTAAAAGTTGTATCCTACGGAGAGGAGGCGTCCTCGGGTGGAACAGTGCGTCGGGTTGGATTGTGGTTCAATTATCTTGTGATTACAGTGAGAATTTTGAGTCGACCTCTCCTAGGGAAATGTTGTAGACATCTTGGGTAATAACATAGTAAAAATTGAGCTGATTTCACCTATGATAGCTAGGTCAATTTCGTGTTACTTGCTGCTGTTGAAAACTGGGTGACACTGGAGTAAGGGTCAGTGGATCTATTGGCTTGATGTGCGATTTTCATGTGGTTCTGTTGAGAAATTCAACTTGATTTCTCCTAGTGAATTGTTCAGGACTTGATGAGGTATCTTGTGGTAAAAATTGAGCTCATTTTAGTAAGTGGAACTAGAGATTTCGAATTTTACATATGAGTTGGTGTGCTGTGAACGTTACCAGACTAGAGTCAGTAACTTGATGGTTTGTAAACCTTATGTTCCTTGATGAATTGGCTGTTGATCATTGAAGAGAAGTTGTAGATAATTGACTTGTGTATCACATATCCAAAAATGAGGTTAAAAGAGTGAGTATAGGTGGGTCATTTTGCGTGATTCTGTTAACTCTGTAAACTGTATATAACCGAGTGACCATCAGGGTTGTTGATTTTTAAACTGCCATTTATAGGTCGAATTTGAAGATGGTTTATTCTAAGAAAATTCTTATTTACTTCTTGTTTATGATGTGGTAATTTTTGGGAATTTTTGGAGGTAGAGTACTATTTTAATTTTGTGAAAAACCAAAGGTACTGCAAACTGGGAAATTTCTGTGAATATGCTGAGTGTGGCCGAATGGTGAAGGGTATGGTATTTTGTGTTTAAACATGATTTTAGTAATGTGATTGGCCATTCTACTTGCTGTATTGGATGTGGACTTAAGCAATGTTTGATATTAGTCTATAAAAGACATTGAAGGTATTGTTATTTGATTTGATGTTGGATATAGGGATATCTATATCTTGATTTCTTTGTATCAATGGTAATGTGAGTTGTGCTGGATGCATAATGCATGCTGAAACCTCAATGTGCATGCTGAATTGATGGAGTGTCATCTTGAGATGCATGTACACATGCCCTGTAGAATTTATAAAGGGACATTCATCATGAAATTGACATGATTCATGTGCTGCACATGCTGCATTGATGATGAGGTCCTTTGTTGAGCATGTAGACTTTCAGCATGTGAATGTGAGTAAGAGTATGCATTGTTGTCATGCTTGTGTTCCATGGGCATGTTTGTGAATCATGCATGGAAAAAAAAAAAGATTGTTGCATGACATGCATTGATGTTGCCTCGGGAGTATCGAGATGCCCGGCCAGGGAGTGTAAATGCCGGAAGCACGGATGGTGTGTGCCGTGATACCTCACGATGCCAGTGTTGGGTGTGAGATGCCCGGAATGTGGGGGGGGCCAGAAGCCGGTTGGTTCTTACCGAGGTTTACATGTGAAATTGCATGGACTTGATATATATATGTGTGTGCCTGATACATTGAGACACAGTGGCATGAGGTATGGTGAAAATTGTGCACGACTTTACTGAGTCATGTATTTGCACTTAAGCAGAAATGGGACGGGTAAGTTTGCATATGACTCGGAGACATTGTTATGTGCATGTCATTGCTGCTATGTCGAGTTGTCATGTGCATGGGCGATGTATCGAATGAGCGTCATGAATGAGCTGCATCCCGATTTCCAAGTTGGATGTACATATACTATACTTGAGTGTGGGGCTTTTGAATATGAGAAATTTATAGCTTGATGATTGAATGCTTGATTATGATGTTGTGTGAATGTGGTGGTTTAGTTGCAATGCCGACATGAGCATTCTAGAAACTTTATCTTTGCTGAGTGGTTGTACTCACCCCTTTGGGGACTTATCTTTTCAGCTTAGAAGATATGTCGGTACTGCCAAAGGGCCCCTGGGGATGTTTTATGGAATCCCTTACGATTTTGAGGTTAGAGTCATCCAGTTCCCAAGTCCGGTGATACCGGGACGTTGTTACTTCCGTGTTACGGTCGTGGTACGTTATGAAGTGGGCTCGCTCGGTGGCCCAATCTTTCAAGAATACGTTTCGATCTTCCCTTGCCAAGATGGGGAGATGGGAAGCATGCTGCCGCCGCCGCCTAGCCCTCCAGGTGGCGATAGACCGTGAGGGCATCCGGGGAGGTTGGCGGGTTTTTGAAGCCGGACCAATCTTGCTAACGGATGGATAGTTTCTTTGCTTTCTTTTGACTAGTCACATGTATAGGCTACATTTTTGATGAGCTTATCAGGGTAGTGTAGAGCCATTTCAGTGTTATGATGATGATGTTTCCTACCCCAATGATCAGGAAAAACTATCCATTTTTCAGTAAATAATAGCAGGGCTGTTTCATGGTATATGTCTTTGTTATAGTATGTGCATTGATCCCTCATATTCTCGTGTTTGGGGTGGCTGTGAGTTTTGCTTCCGCTATTTTCACATAATGCGCAGGGACCATTGTTTCAATAAAAAAAAAAAAAAAAAAAAAATGATATGAGCTTAAAAGTTATAACTCTTTTGGAAATTTAAAAGGATGGTTAATAGGTCTGTGGCAGCCTCAAGGGTAGTTGGGGTGTTACAAATAGACTTGAGAATTCGATCATGAATCAACTGCTTGACTGTGCTAGTTTGCAAGGGTCATTACGGCATAGTCGAAAATCGATCAGAGATCAGAGATAAGTCGGTTCGACTGAGATGTGTGGCTAAACGTGGGTGATTCCACTAATTTGCAAAATTCTCATCGATCGGTACTAGATTGATTTTTTCTGTCATTTTGGTGCACTATGTCCGTATTTGAAATCTCGAGATTTTCACAATGACCGAGAGTCGCTAATGTGTCGAAGAGGTACGTGTGACTCGAAAAAAATCGACCACGGGTTAATTGCACCAAAAATTCCTAAAAGCTACCTAGCAGGTTAAGTCACGCTAAAATCGCGTCAGATTGAAATTAACCGCGAATTTGAACTCGATTTCAAAAATTGAAGGTCCTGTCATGTCACAAGATATTTTAGGAACGTCGACTCATCTTTCGAGGAATTTTCAGAGAGTTCGGAATTTTTATAGAAAATCGATTCAAATGATTTGGAAAACGAACAGAAATTTGGATTAGCCCATTTGAAGGGACTTTTGGCATCTGGTGTAATCAAATTAGTGACAGGAAATTACGTGGGCTTTTTTCGCATCAAATTGGACCTCAATCAAAGAAGTTTGTTCAAAAAATCCGAAAAAGGAAATAAAATTCGGAATTGAAGGAAATTACCGTTTTTGTTGCCCGAGACTTGTTGTTTAGGGGAATTTTGGTGCGAGAAAGCGAGATCAAGTGCTTTAGTATGGGCACTTTCTAGGACTAAATTGGACTAAAAAGAGCAAGTGGGACCAAAAATTTTCGGTTTTAGGAAATTTCTTTTAATTCACTTTTTATTTATCTACCCCCCCCACTTGGCCACACGTTTTCCCCCTCACTTTAATCACTCACCCGCACTTCCTCTCTCTCTCTCTCTCTCTCTCTCTCTCTCTCTCTCTCTTTCTCTCTCTCTCACTCTCGTGCGAAACCCCCCACCAACAGCCCTCTCTGCCGTGTTCTTCTTTCCTTCCCCATTTCATTGACTTTTTGTCAATCTTATCCTCTCTCATCCCTTCCTTGCTTGACCGACATGCCCTCATCCCCTTTTCTTTTCCTTCTCTCTTGCTCGGTTCTCCTCCATTGTCCCGTCTCTTCTTTATTTTTTCTGTTCTTCATTTGCCAGATTGAAGACCGAGCCTTCCCCCCTCGATTTCCTCCTCCCTTGCGGCCTTTTTGTTACACCGAAACAGCCCGTTGAAGCTGCAAAACCAGCCCTTCTCTCCACACGAAATTAGTTGCTCAAATCTGCCCTTTAGCCGAGGAACTCGAGCAGAAAATCGGAAGCTTTGCAGGCCATTTTTCGGGCCCGAGCCGTGATCTGTTGGTGTTGCCGCTTTGGAGAAGATCGAGCCTCGCCACGTCCCCGTCGATTTGATTCGAGCGGATCGATAAACAAGTAAGTTTTACTCACTAAACCTCGCTCAATAAGTTAATGATGCTTAGGGGTTGATTAGATTTAATTAAGTGTGATTAGGTGGATATATTAGATTAGGATAATTAATTTAATGCCTTAATGATGCATGTTAGGCGGTTAGTTGTAGCAATTAGCGAGCAGATAGATTCTAGTATTTATTTAACGAACCTTGGAATTTTTCCGGGTCCGTCTCAGCTTCCAATTAGGCATTACGAGCCTAAGTTGGATTTATTGGCATTTATTTAATATTTTCCGCAATTATTTAATTATATAATTATTTTCCGAAAATTCAACCGGGATGGCCGGTGATTGGAATTTTATGCTGATTGTTGTAGTGTGATTTGTTTACTTATTTGAGCTCTAATTTGGGCCAAATTGATTTGATTTTAGGATTTTATTCCTAAATTAATTAATTTCCGTAATTGATTGGAAAATAACCGAGTGTTGGTTTACAACGCCAAAAATATTTTGGTGGACCATATAAATGGTGGGATTTTCAAGAGTGAAAATACTATATTTTGGCTAAGGCCAACCGTGTACCCACATACGATATTTTATCGGGTTGATAAAAATAATGAATTGATGGTATTGTGGGAGGGGTATACTATTTTGGCCAGAGGGCCCTATCAGCTTTGGGCGAGCATATATATAGCATACCATATTATCAGTTTTGGGCGAGCATATATATTATCAGCTTTAGGCGAGCATATATATTATCAGCTTTGGGTGAGCATATATTATATTAGCTTTGGGCGATCATATATATAGTGTACTATATTATCAGCTTTGGGCGAGCTATACTATCTATATTTCCAGCTTTGGGCAAGTAGTCCTAATTTGATAGGACATTATAGATAGTATTGAATATACCGGCTAGGGGAAGGTCGTGGTGACATGTAATCGACTAAGTCGATTGATCAATGATTTCATCTAAATTGTCAAGTTGTTGTGATTTGTGTATATTTAAGATATACTGACTTGCAAGAAGGAATAGAGGCCAAGCTTCTCAGACCCATGTTGTGTTTAAGCAGCCCTTGGGGCATAATGGCTTCCTAATCGGGTCTTAAGGGATAGAACTTGCTAAGACGTAGTCTTACCCCGTTGTGGATAACATTTTGAGATACCTAAATGGCGGTCGTGGAGGATCGGAAGCCCTGGAGTTTGGAAGGTGGAGGCTGAAAAATCGGCGAATGTACCTGACTAGTGGGTGTTAGGACAGTTCCCTTTTTAGTTAAGTCGATACTCTTGTAAACAGCCTAGTTTGTAAATACACCCGTTTGTCTATAAAAGGTTTATTTTGGTTGTGAAACAACCTACTTCTCTATCCCATTGTGTTATTGTCTGGGGATTATTATCTGCTTCCGCATGTTTATAAAAATGAATAGGTCAGCGACCTTCCTGGAATGTCGCTATTAATCGACCAAATCAACCAAGGAGGGATGGGCACGCGCTCGGAGGATCTGGGTGTGACATCCCCTTTTAAGTGGTATCAAAGCATGGTCGTTAGTTGGAGTGATAAGGTGCGATGAATCATGGGATAGTTAGTAGGAATGGCCTTTAATTCATGCTGGTGCATATCTATGATATCTGATTACTAGCTTGTTTGTGGATCACTTAAATTCTAATATGGTATTGGAATTAGAAAACAGGTTTCTATAAAGATCCTTTAGTACAAGTGATCAGGAGTTAAGAACTCCTAGTAAGAAGGCAGTAGCCTTTATGACTCGGGGTAGAATGCCGATGAGGATCGGCGCCCGAGGCGGTTATGACAGAGCGTAGGCCCAAGCTAGCACGAGTGTAAGAGTACCGCTATAGGCCGGTACTAATGTAGTAGCATCGAGCGATCCTAGGTTCAATGGGATCGTTCAGGCACTAGGGTTCCTTGAGAACTTATTGAGTTAGCAAAAAAGGACCGAGCCGCTGTTGTTGCCACCTTTGTTGAGGTCCAACCTGGATTGGTGATCAGGAAACAGATTTCAGTATATGAGTCAAGATTCAGCTCAGGCAGAATTGGAAATTGGTCAGGGAAAAGATCGATGTCGAGAGAAAAGTATTCTATTCCACCCAATAGGAAGGGTGGGATAGTCAGGTTAGCACCGAGTCAAAATGGAACATGTTGTTTCCATGGGAGGTGATATGGATCAGTCTCATGTTTTTCGAGGAGAAGAAATTTTGGCAGATGTCATCAACACAACCATTGGGTTATGGATTGTCCGCGTAGGCAGATGGAACCTTGGTAGCAGTTACTGCTGTCACCATCGATAGAACATACCAGAGGGAGTGCGCCACAAAACGCACCATGGAGTTTTTCGAACAGGCCTCCAGTACAAGAAAGAGTGCACGTTGTCACCTGACTGGAGATGAAAGACTCACCAGATGGGTGCGAAAATTATAAAATAAAGCATGGTTAAATCCAATGTCCGGGTATGGCTAGAACGTGCTGTGATTGTGACCAGCATGGCCGTTAGGTGAGGGACTGTCAGTGAGTATCCAAGGGAGCACAGACGCTGCTACTACAAGTAGGACACCACTAGGAGGGCGAAAGGGACAGGAATGGAACTGACCCCACACCAATCAGAGGAAGAATGTTCTTGAGGAGATTTTATCAAAGTAGCACGGCAGAGCTTTGGACTAAGTTTGTAGAACTTCAATTCGTTGAAATAAAATGGAAGAAAGGGGAATCTCTAGCTATAGTTATCCTCGACTAGTTGCTGAGATATAACTTTGATGTCACATATGAATAGAGTTGACTCAAGGAGCCTCTCGTAGTAGTGGATTATTGTTGGGAAATAATCAAGTCTAATCCATTAGCATGGGAAAGTGTCGAGTTTGTTGGGAGTCGAAAAGAATCTTCGATTTCATTAATCTCATTAGTTGAAGGCAACCCATTTGTTAGAATAAGGTTTTCAAGGTTATTTGACAATGGTCATAGATAAGACAGGTTGGAGAACTAAAGATTGAGGACATCTCAGTAGTCTAAGAATTTCTAGATGTGTTGTCACTAGAATTGTTGGGCCGTCGGCAGAGAAAGAGATAGAATTTCCGATCGAGCTAGCGCCAGGATAGAGCCACTCTCTAAGACTTCTTACCAAATGTCGTTGTTTGAGTTGAAAGAATTGATGGTATAGATGCGGGAATTACTGATTAAAGAATTTATACATGCTAGTGCATCACTTTAGGAAACATCAATTTGTTTGTGAGAGAAAGAAAGATGGTTCGTTGCAAGTATGCATCAACTATCGTCAACTTAATTAGGTGATGATCAAGGACAAGTGTTCATTGATGAAGATCGATGAATTTTGTGACCAGTTATAAAGAGTGTCGATGTTTTGAAGGATCGACTTGAGGATAGGTTATTGTCAGTCGAGAATCAGGAAGAAGGTTATACTGAAGATAGCATTTCATACTCGAAATGGCCCTTGTGAGAGTACTGTAATGCCAGTGGGCCTGGTGAACTCTCCAACTACTGTCATGGATTTGGTAAACCGAGTGTTCGAAGAATATCTAGATCAATTGTGATCGTGTCTTTCAATGATATTTTGGTCTATTCGAGGATTGCTAAGGAGGACAAGAGACATTTGAGAATGGTGAAGGAATCTCCGTGGGCTCAACCAAGATCGAAGCGGTTATCAGTGGACCAAGACCGACAACAATATCAGAGATTAGAAGCCATATGGGTTGGGCAAGTCACTATAGAAGTTCGTGGAAGGAATTTCAGCATCAGTGTCACCATAGACTCGACTCCTAAAGAAAGAAGAGAAATTCATATGGATAAATAAGTGTGAGAATAGTTTACAAGAGCTTAAGTAGAAGCTGGCCACCACACTTGTGTTGACCATTCCTTATGGTTGTGGAGGATGCGAAATCTATAGTGACGTGTCGCTTAGAAGACTTGGTTGCATGCTGATGCAACATGATAGGATTGTTGCATACGCATCCCGCCAGTTGAGACCTCATGCGTTGAATGACCCAACGCATGACTTGGAACTCATAATATTAATTTTCGCACTGAAGGTTTATAGACGTTTGTTGTGTGGAGAAAGATTATGGATCTTCACTGACCAACAAAGTCTCCAGTATTAATTTTCTCATAAGGAATTGAATGTGAGATATCATTGTGAATCAAAACCTTGGAAGGACTAGAATGGTGATATCTAGTATTACCTTGGAAGAACGAAAGAAGTCACTGAGGCGTTGAGTCGAGAATCTTCAATTATGCATATACTGGTTAAGGTATGGACCTTACTTGAGAAAGTTCAATATTCGATTTTCAAATTTGAGGTAGGTCACCTTTCGAATCTTATGGCCACCATCAAAATTGAATCGGATATTCAGGTTAGAATCAAACATTTCAGTTGACAGACCGGGATGTTAAGAAGATCTTGCAAAAGGATACTGATAAGAGAGAGACTGACTTTTAGATTTTTGAAGATGGAACACTCAAGTTCCGAGAGTGAGTGGGAGTACCTGACAATGTGGCACTCAAGGAAGAGACCTTGTCAGGAATTCACTGTAACAATTGCAATATTTGACCAAACAATACCAGTAGGTCAGAATTGGCATCAACTCAATTAGTAGACCGATATAAAGATAGATACTGCCGGACAGGTTATAAGTGCTAGGTGTGCTAGTAAGTGGAAGTTCAATAATGCAAATAGGGAAGACTTTTACAATCACTTGAGAGTCCTATCATGATGGAACATTATGACGGGCTTACTAAGGAGTCGTGGGAGTACTGATTCCATTTGGAGTTGTGGTCAATGGATGGATGGAGCCGACTCACTTCTGTACAGTATGAAAAGATCTCGATTTGAATAGGCATACATAAATGTATGTGTGAAAGAAAGTTTGTCTACATGGAATGCCAGTGACAAATTTATTTTAAATCTAGATCAGAGGTTCCCAGTTTTGGCAGAGCTTTTAGATTGTTCCTATTAAAGCTTGCATAGCAGAGTGTGCAGAATTTTAGTGGTGAGAAGAAAAGAAAGATAATAGGCCGGAGTCAATTTAGTTATCAGTGATTGCAATTGTTGTAATCAGTGTCAAAGTAAAGATAGTGTTGAACCGCCTGAAAAGTTGAATCGTTGAGCATTGAAGGCCCTTAGAGTTCCAAATTGGTGATTGCATCTTTTTGAAGGTGTCACCAACAAGGGATACCTTGCGCTTCGGCAAGAAGGGAAAGATGAGACCGAGGTACGTAGGTTCCTTTGAGATTCTAGAGAAAGAATCAAGATCCTAACGTATCATCTTGCATTGTCGCCAAAATAGGCGCAAGTGCATGACATCTCTCACGTGTCGATGTTGAGGACATGTGAGCCTAACTCAACCCACAGGCTAAATCTTGAAGAATTAGACGTGGACAACAGAGTGTCGTATGTAGGAAGCCCGGCTCAGACTATGGATCAGAAATATCGAAATTCTGTGAACCAAGATGGTCCCCTTGGTCAAAGTGGTCTAGCATACCATAAGACTGAAGAAGCAACCGGGGAAAGTCAGGATTCGATGAGATGACGATACCTCCACTTTTTTGTTCAGGATTGGTAAAGGTTTAAATTTCGAGGCCAAAATTTTTATAAAAGGGGAAGAGTTGTGACATCCTGAAAATTCAGGTTTTGATTTTGATCAAATAAGTCGGGATTTTCGTCGACGCAACTATAGTGCTTTTCTCTGAGATGGCTACTCATGAGATAACTAGCCTATTAGGTGAAGCCGTTAAGGAATATAAACGCAATAGACTTGAGAATTCGACCAAGAATTGATTGCTTGACCGTGCTAGTTTGCAAGGGTCATTACGGCATTGTCGAAAATCAATTAGAGATCAGAGATAGGTCAGTTCAACTAAGATGTGTGGCTAAACGTGGGTGATTCCACTAATTTGCAAAATTCTCATCGATCGGTACTAAACTGATTTTTCTGTCATTTTGGCGCCCTGTGTCCGTATTTGAAATCTCGAGATTTTCACAACAATCGAGAGTTGCCAATGTGTGGAAAAGGTATGTGTGGCTCGAAGAAAATCAACCACGGGTCAATTGCACCAAAAATTCATAAAAGCTACCTGGTAGGTTAGATCACACTAAAATCGCGTCAGATTGAAATTAACCGCGAATTTGAACCCGATTTCAGAAATTGAAAGTCTTCTCATATCACAAGTTATTTTAGAAACGTCGACTCATCTTTCAAGAAATTTTCAGAGAGTTCGAGATTTCTACAGAAATCGATTCGAACGATTCGGAAAATGAACAGAAATTCGGATTGGCCAATTTGAATGGACTTTTGGCATCTGGTGTAATCGAATTGGTGACAGGAAATTTCGTGGGCTTTTTCCACATCAAATCAGACCTCAATAGGAGAAGTTTGTTCAGAAAATTGGATTTCCTAGAAAAAGGAAATAAAATTCGGAATTGAAGGAAATGACCGTTTTTGTAGCCTGAGACTTCTTGTTTAGGGAAATTTTGGTGCGAGAAAGCAAGTGAGGATCAAGTGCTTTAGTATGGGGATTTTTGGGAACTAATTGGACTAAACATGAGCAAGTGGGACTAAGAATTTTCGGTTTTTGGAAATTTCTTTTAATTTCCTTTTTATTTCTCCCCCCCACTTGGCCGCACGTTTTCCCCCTCACTTTGGTCACTCACCCTCTCTCTCTCTCTCTCTCTCTCTCTCTCTCTCTCTCGTGCGCGCGAAACCCCCCACCGACAGCCCTCTCTGCCGTGTTCTTCTTTCCTTCCCCATTTTATTGACTTTTTGTCAATCTTATTCTCTCTCATCCCTTCCTGTCTTGACCGACACGCCCCCATCCCCTTTTCTTTTCCTTTTCTCTCGCTCAGTTCTCCTCCATTGTCCCGTCTCTTCTTTATTTTTTCTGTTCTTCATTTGCCCGATCGAGACCGAACCTTCCCCCCTCGATTTCCTCCTCCTTGTTGCCTTTTTGTTACACCGAAATAGCCCATTAAAGCCACAAAACCAGCCCTTCTCTCCGAGCGAAATCAGCTGCTCAAATCAGCCCTTTAGCCAAGGAACCCAAGCAAAAAATCGAAAGCTTTGTGGGCCTTTTTTTGAGCCCGAGCTGTGCTTGTTGGTGTCGCCGCTTTGGAGAAGATCGAGCCTTGCCGCGTCCCCATCAATTTGATATGAGCGGATTGACAAACAAGTGAGTTTTATTCACTAAACCTCACTTAGTAGGTTAATAACACTTGGGGGTTGATTAGATTTAATTAAGTGTGTTTAGGTGGATAGATTATATTAGAATAATTAATTTAATGCCTTACTTATGCATGTTAGGTGGTTAGTAGTAGCAATTAGCAAGCAGATAGGTTCTAATATTTATTTAACGAACCTCGGAATTTTTCCGAGTCCGTCTTGGCATCCAATTAGGTATTATAGGTTTAAGTTGGATTTATTGGCATTTATTTAATATTTTCCGTAATTATTTAATTATTTTCCGGAAATTCAACCGAGATGGCCGATGAACAGAATTTTATGCTGATTGTTGTAGTGTGTTTCGTTTATTTATTTGAGCTCTAATTTGGGCCAAATTGATTTTATGGTGATTTTAGGATTTTATTCCTAAATTAATTAATTTCCGTAATTGATTGGAAAATAACCGAGTGTTGGTTTACAACACCAAAAATATTTTGGTGGACCATATAAATGGTGGGATTTTCAAGGGTGAAAATACTATATTTTGGCTAAGGCCAACCGTGTATCCACACACGATATCTTATTGGGTTGATAAAAATAATGAGTTGATGGTATTGTGGGAGGGGTATACTATTTTGGCCAGGGGGCCCTAAATTATCAGCTTTGGGCGAGCATATATATAGTATACTATATTATCAGTTTTGGGTAAGCATATATATTATCAACTTTGGGCGAGCTATACTATTTATATTTTTAGCTTTGGGTAAGTAGTCATGATTTGATAGGACATTATAGATAGTATTGAATATATCGATTAGGAGAAGATCGTGGTGACATGTAATCGACTAACTTTATTGATCAATGGTTTGATCTAAATTGTCAAGTTGTTGTGATCTATGTATATTTAATATATAATGACTTGCAAGAAGGAACAAAAGTCAAGGTAAGTCCTCAGACCCATGTTGTGCTTAGGCAGCCCTTGGAGCATATTGGCTTCCTAAACGGGTCTTAGAGGGTAGAACTTACTGAGACTGTCTCACCCCATTTTGGGACAACATTTTCAGGTCACTACATAGCGGTCGTGGAGGATCGAAAGCCCTGGAGTTTGGAAGGTGAAGGCTGAAGAATCAGCAAACATACTTGACTAGTGGGTGTTAGGACAGTTCCCTTTTTAGTTAAGCCGATACTCTTGTGAATAGCCTAGTTTGTAAATACACCCGCCTGTCTATAAAAGGTTTATTTTGGTTGTGAAAAATTGGCCTACTTCTCTATCCCATTGTATTATTGTTTAGGGATTATTATATGCTTCCGCATGTACATAAAAATGAATGGGTTGGCAACCTTCGTGGGACGTCGCTATTAATCGACCAAGAGGGATGGGCACGCGCTCGGAAAATCGGGGTATGACACCATGATGGTGCAATTTAACTCATCAATCATCTTTTGGGGTGATGTTTCATTAACTGCTACTTATATGCTTAATCATGTGCCTTCTAAATCAGTCACTTTTACTCTATTTGAGTTTTTGAGTTTCTTTAAACTTTGGGGGTGTGCTGCCTATACTTACTAACCCTCTTATAAGAATGAGAAATTGTGTCCTAGAGGTAAGAAGAGTATTTTTATAAGATACTCATAGTACTCAAAAAAATGTGTTTATAGGAGAACAAAAATGTATGAGTATAATTAAATTTGAGTAACAAGATATCACATTCTTAAGGAATGAATTTTCTAAGAAGGACGAAATAAGTGATGACTACTGTCTATTTGAAATCTTAGATCAAGATAATGAACTTAATAGAGTTCGTCTAAGTGGGAGCAATGTGAGAAGTGAGAAAATAAATTGGCTCAGTCTCCATTATAATCGCTTGATGAGTTGATATTGTTGTTATTTAATTCAAGTGAGAGCATAATTAAGAATAATATGCAAAGTGTATAATCTCTCGTGGACGAATAAGTTGCAAAAGTATTGCCAGTCGACGTTTTGACATTGAAGAGGAAACTTTCATGGTTGCTCTTTGTAGAGGAGTCAATAAATGTTAATGAAGCTCTAAATTACCCTAATAAGGAAAAATGGATGTGTGTAATGAAAGAGAAAATTGGGTTAATGACGTCAAATCACTTTTGGGAATTGGTTGATCTTCCAAATGTCGCAAAGTCATTGGAAATGAGTGGGTTCCTAAAATAAAATGTAAAGCCGATGGCTCAAATAGAGAGATATAATGCTTACCTTATGGCGAATGGGTATAATTAATAGAAATGAATTGATTATGAGGAAAGCTTTTATGCTGTAATGAAATATATCTCAATTCATCTTATTGTAACAATAGTGGCTAATATGGATTTTGAATTATATCAAATGGATGTAAATATTGCTTTTCTCAATGGAGAATTAGAAGAAGAAATTTATATGGAACAATCCATTAGTTTCATTTCAAAATTGTTATGTCAGCTTTTGATATCAATATATAGTCTTAAGTAATCATTGAGACAATAGTATATATCTTTTCATAATGCCATAATGGCATGTGATTTTATAAAAATTGATGAGAATCATTATATATATATATATATATATTAAAAGATCTAAAGATCAATTTGTGACCATATTATTATACATTGATGATATACTAATTGCTGGAAACAATATGGTGTATGTTAATACTGTTAAAAGTTGATTATTCTAACTTTGAGATGAAAGACATAAGTGAGGCAATATATATTATTGGAGTTAAGATTTCAAAAGATCGTTTGAAGATATCATTGTCTTTTTCACAAGAAACTTATATAAACAAGATTCTTGAATGATTTTGTATGCAAGATTGCAAACCAATAGATACTTCAATTGCAAAAGATGAAAGAGTGAGCCATAAACAGTGTACAAAGATTCTACAAGAGAATGAAAAAACGCACCGTGTTCTTTATGCTTGTGCTATTGGAACAAATAAACTAAGGAAAATTTTGTGAGGTTAGGGTAAGTTCTTTTATAAATTATTTAAGAACAAGTTATTGCAGCTTACCTAGTAGGGCTGTAAGACCTAAAGTTGTCCAAAAGGTAAGAAACTGCGTACCTGTGGTAGGAACAAAGGATGTGAAGAGGAATTGAAGAGAAATTAAAGGAAAAGAAATATGGAAAACAAAATTCATGAGAAAAGAGAGTAGTAGCAAGCTACTTTGTACAAGCTTAACATTAACCAAAAGAATATAAGAAGCGGGATGCGTGCATTTGCAAATAATGGAAATAATAAGCATCGTTTCCCTAGACAATAGCAGTCAACAAATAAAGAGAAAGTGAATGTCATTTTTAATTAATAATTTTCTTCCTCATATCAATACATGAATACAATTTTTTTAAGTTAACAAGCGTCCCTTGAATGGTTAGATATGTGACTAATTAAGGAACTAATTAAGGAAATAAGAAAATCCAAACCCTATGCCAACGAAAAACTAGTCACAATCTAGGCACATGTATATGTGTAGCTGATAATGGGTCTCTTTGGGATGACTTCCACGGTCGCTGTTTTAAATCTCGTTGAATCTTGCAACTCCTATAATTTGATTTTAATATGTATCACGAAGCTCCTAAAACCTTTCGAATACACAAATATTAATACTAACATGTGCAAGTTGTCATAATTTTCTTGGATTTTAAATATCTCATTCATTTTCCAGTTTAGAAGAGAAAGTAGCAAGTGAAGGAGTGTGCAAAATCATGCAAAATTGCGGTAAAATTTCCTTGCCAACTGATGCTTACCATCGTAGTAGAAAAAGGAATGACAACACGGATAGCCTTTGAAAATGCTATAGAAATAAAAGAAGCAGAGGACAATTTTCTTCCCTATATGTTGAGGAAAGACGAGAACAAATCCATCGGCAATGATGTTATGGATTATCTCGTAATTGTAGGAGCTCCGGTCAATGTTGACTTCACTCCTAAAATAATATGTCCACCCCAGCCCTTAATGGTGCAAAAATCCCTAACATCTAATGCTCTTGGATCAACCAAAGCATACGAGTTCCAATTTGATGATGTGTTGAAATAGTACGATCCCTCAATGCATGGTCCAATATTAATGTCGAATGGAGAACTAACGGGCTTTGAGCAGTTCACAATGACCAATATTCTTCCAATATCTATGCCGTATGGGCTGTAACTTCCATTGAAGTTATACATTGACCATGAATGACCGGGGGAGAGATGAGCAATTGTCCTTTTGCAACCCATCATCGACCAATCTAATTAGTTTTCTAGTACAATCAATAGATTGTACATAGATCGGCCATTAAGGACATATTGAACAGTGCGATTATATTCACAAGCCAATTCGAGATACGAGTTATCACATCCTTTTGAGTCACTCTTTAGTCAAAACGGGTAACTTATATCGCGAATATCACTGCAAGATGAAGTGCACTACTGGGTAATCGACTCGACATTGCTAGCCACCGTTATAAATAGAACAAGAGTGAGTAGCAACACTTGACAGATATTCATAGAGTTGAGAGCATTAACCATGCCTTTGTTTGTCTTTGGGCAAAGAGTAAGGTCGTCAAATGGATAGGTTGTGTCGGGTTTGGATTAGGTTGAAAATGGTTTGACCCATATTGATCAATTTAAACTTTTTTTGACCAATTTTCATATAATGTAAATTTGATTATCCATACTCGACTCAATCTATATTATCGAAACACATTAATATTTAACTCAATTTATATTAATCCACTCCCACCCATTTAATTCACTTTAAGCTTTTCACATATATGTTACTTGAATAAAAACTTCACATCAAACTTTAAAGGTAAATTAAGCAATAAAAAAATTAATAAATAAAAAAAGGTGAAAAACCTTTAATTAAACCTAAGAAAACTTATTTCTTATGATATTTTTTAAAAAATGGTGTTGCTAAAACACTTTATACAATACTAATTTAATGGACAATTTTTATTTTTTTAAATTCTATTTTTAAAAAATAGATTTTTTTATTTTTTATTCATTAAAATCTAATTTTTAATTATTTTTTCTTTTTTTTTTCTTCTTTAGCCGGTCGTCATTGATTGGCCACAGATTAGCTCAAGTTCACTCGACGTCGGCGAGCTCAAGGCTCAATAAATTAGTGAGGTTTGAGCCTCGCCGATTAACGAGATCGAGTTTGCTCGACGCCATTGAGCTCGAGTCTTGCTAGATCAATGAGGCTCAAGCCTTGCCAGTTGTCAGTAAGGCCTTCGTCTCACCAGATCAGCAAGGTCGAGCTTGCTCAACATTGGCAAGCTCGAGTCTTGCTAGATTGATGAGGCTCAAGTCTCACTAGATAGGCAAGGCCAAGGCCTTGCCCATCATCGGAGACCTTAAGCTTGCTTGAGGCTAGCGAGCTTGAGCCTCGCCTAGTCGATTGTCGCTATCGCCATGCCAACCATTAGCGAAGAAAGGAGGAAGAAGAAAGCAAAAAAAAAAAAAAAAAAAAAGGAAAGGAAAAAGAAAAAGAAAAGAAAAAAGAAATAAAAATAATTATAATTTCAATTTTTATAAAAAAAATAAAAAAAAAGTTGAAGGGAGAAAGAGAGAGTGAGGCTTGGGTTGGAAATGGATTATAAGCCCAACTCATTTAAGATCCATTTTCCACTCGTTTATCTTAAGTTGTTAATTTTTAAATCTATTTAACTAATATCTTCAAAATATAAGTGACTCATACATAACCCATTTATAATTTTAATAGATCATAAATGGGTTTAAAACTCATTTTGACACCTCTAGCAAAGAGATACTGGTAAAGAATTGCTAGATGTGTGAGGAGGCGTGAAAAAAAAAAGACCGAAAGAAGATAGGGACGATCCTTGTTTGATCGGGGACTTCAAATCGACTGGTCTTATAGAGAAGCTCAAGTCAGTCAAGAAAACAAATGGATGGAAAGTCAAGAAATTAAAGAAGTGGACCCAAACTGAGGTTTCATCATCGTTTTTCTTTCATTGTTAGTGGAGTCCCGGGCATGGCTTAGTGGCCGACCTAGTCAAGCCCTCTTTTAGTCGCTATTAGATACGGTGCGTCTAGAAAATTTACACCCACCGGATCTACATTCACATATGATCTTTCTTTCTCGACTTTTAATCTCCAATTTTCTTCCGCAGTCTCCGCGTGATGGTTGGGTCCGCACCACATCACATCAACAGACAACTCCATCTCTCTCCCCCGCCCAATCACTTCCCATCTGATACACGAAACAATCTTTTTAAATTCTTCTTCGTTTTTTTTTTCCCTCCCCTCCTTTCCATCTTCTTTCTTCACGCCTAGGTTACGATCAAAGAAAAAATGGATGTGTAGTTTTGAGGAAAAAAAATCGAGAAAAAAAAAAAAAGGGAAAAAACTAAGCTTGCCTTGAAACTATTACTTCTCCATCTTCTTTGAACCTTTTCTGTTTGGTCTTCGGTACTTAATCACTTTATATGTACCTTATACTTGCTAAATCAAGCCACGGACTTCAAACATAATTCAATTGTTTACATGGTCCAATTATTTCATGAAATATATATAAGAGATGTCTCCCATGTGATATAATGCATGAGAATTTGAAGCAACTGTGGGTCCTCCTAGTGACTTTCTAAATCACATAGAGACTCCACATTTTCTTTATTTAAAGTTTTGTCACTCTAATGATGATGGGACACGTACGTGGAATGACTTTCTTAGCTAGAATCAGAAGGGACAAATACTTTAAATATTATTGAAGATAAAGGTAACCCTGATGGCTTTTCATGTGAATTGGATATTAGTGGGCAACATTGATATGATTGCTTCACACTAATGACCTTTCTCTTTTGATCTGTGCTTCACACTAATGACCTTTCTCTTTTGATCTGTGCTTCCAATTAACTCTAACCAATTCGTTAAAAGATAAATATAGATATGTGAGAAAAGTTTGGATTGGCTATGAAAATAGATTAGCGGTGTGAGGTTGATTAAGGTGCTAAATAAGGAGAATTGCCGTCGTGTGGCCTCTTGCACAAAGGAGAGTTCAACAGTAAGAAAACATGAAGAATCTATAGACTTGCTTTTTGGAAGCACTAAAGACACTTGCTGTCGGGCGGCCTCTTTACTTTATTGAAAATTTGCGCAAAAGAGAGTTTTTTTTTGGTCGAAACGCAAAAGAGAGTTTTTTTTTTTTTTTGACGGAAAAAGGAGAAATGACATTAACTGGTAAGAGGAATACAAGCATTTAACGCATCAGTACATAAAAGGTCAAACAGCATTAATTGGAAGACTTTTGTCATGTCTTTACACCATCGTTGTTTTTCAACTGGAAAAAGGGTCTAATATTAATGGAATATGTTGGAGCGTAATTCCATGACACTTATTAAGAATGCTGAAAATAACAACTATCGTTCTGCACAAAATACATGTAAATTGAACAGGAAATAGGACTTATATATGTACCTACCAGCACATAAAAATTACCTTAATCAAACAGCTATTCTCATTCTCGAAAAATATTTAAAATCCTGATCAATACATTCTAAAAATCTTTTTAATGTCTACCACATTGAAACTGTACCAATACGCTGATTTTTTGCCTAAAAATTAGCTAGAGCGAGACCATATTACCTTTTCTAAGTGTTGAGCATCTCATTGGCGCTTTGAGGTATGGTGCCCTGAGTGGTAAATCCGTTTCAAATGTGATTGCTTTTCTTGTTGGCTTTAAAGTGATTTACCAACGATAGAAAGATGTTCATGATGTTGAAGAAAAATCCCTTGGAGTTTTGAAGTTGACAAAACAGCCTCAACAGTGTGGTCTAAGGACTCCAAGACTTAGTCGGCTACGTCTGAAGTTGTCAAGGTCTAAAGGTTTTCAAAGACAGTCAGACCCAGAATTTCTGTCTGAAGTCTTTTCGTCTGAAGTCAATCAAGACTCAGTTTCCGTCTGAAGACCTTCAAGACACGGTTTCAGTCTGATGACCCTCAAGACCCAAATCTAAGTCTGAAGACAGTTCGCGATTTTTACAGGCTGGCGATAGGTTATTCTTATGGCTACGGAAATATAGATATTAGATTTCGTATTTCCTAATCTTAACCATGGAATATCTCTGGCTGTGATCAAGAGCTTGGAAGATTTGATTCTTCGGATTTTATCCGTTGAAGATCAAGATTATTTTTGGAAGAATCTAATTTTGGGAACTCAAGATCCTGATTGTATGGGCGAATAGGATTGATGAGCTGCTGTCTACTTACGTTTTCGGGACAAGGAGATCACTTAAATTGATTTAGTCCAACGGGTTGATTGGATGAATGTTTTGGTAAGTGCCAATGGGTATGATGGCACAGAGACTATTTAAGGTGGATCGACGTTGCTTGGTAACAAGGAGAGACTGGTAGAAATATCTTGATGTTAGAATCTCCAAAATTACTTGTTTTCTAAAGTCTTTCATATTCAAATTGTGTATCAAAGAGAGTGAGATATAATGCGAAAGCAGCAGAAGGCTGTAGGAGAGACTGTCAATTGAAGAAGTCTAATCCGTCTACTGTAAAGGCACTCTTTTGCTACATAGTGATTACAGCCAGTTGGCTGCCAGCGTGGAGAGTGGACGTAGGCTTGGTCTAAGCCGAACCACTATAATCCCTGTGTCAATTCTCTCTTACCCTACTCTATTTACTTTGTGAATACGTAATATGTTTATTATTGATATATCTTTGATATCAACGTATTGCATCACAAAAGATTCCGAAAGAATTCCGCAACAACCTATTCACCACCCTCTAGGTTGATTCACTAGCCAATTTCAATTGGTATCAGAGCAGGTTGCTTATTTGTTAGAAGTGTTATTACTTCTTAAGCTAAAGATCTATGGCTAGTGTTTTGGCTCCAGGGTTAATTGAAGGTCAGAGCAATACCAGACTTCCCTACTTCGATGGCAAGGATTACAACGTATGGAAAAACAAGATGAAGGCGTTCCTAAGATCTAAAGATCCTATGGAATGGGATGTAGTGGAGAATGGGATTATTCCTAAAGCTACATCAAGCACAGGAAAAGAAATAGCTGATGGAGCAGGATTACCACAAGCAGAAATCTCTAAGAGACATGCTCTTGATGCAAAGGCTATTTACTCTCTCTATTGTGCATTATCTCCTACTGAGTATAATAGAATTTCATCTTGTGATACAGCCAAAGAAGTTTGGGACAGATTGCACGTTACCTATGAAGGAACAGATCGAGTTAAAGAAACCAAGATCAACATCCTTCTTGGTCAATATGAAGCCTTCAAAATGAAGCCGGGAGAAACCATCACGGATATGTTCGTCGATTTACGAAATTGTAAACGGCTTGGCATACCAAGGATAGCCAATCTCAAGACCTATGAAGGTCAATAAATTGTTGAGAGGGCTCTCCAAAGATTGGAATTATGTCAAAACATCTATAAGAGAAACACAAAGGATCATGCCTCTTTCAGTGGATGAATTGGTCGGCACACTTCAATCCTATGAAGTCGAGCAATTCAATGAGAAATTTAACACAAAAGGTAAAAAGTCAATTGCTTTAAAATCTAATGATGATTCTGATGTTACAGATTTAAAAGAAGACTTGGATGATGAAGAATTGGCACTTCGATTAGAAAGTTCGAAGGTTGAATAGAAAAGGTAGAAGATTCAATGGTAAGAAACAAAACAATCAAAGATTTCAAAGAAGATCAAATGAAGAAGAAAATACCAGCAAAGAAGTTGTTTGCTTTGAATGCAAGAAAAAAGGGACACATCAGACCCAACTGTCCCTTATTGAAGAAAAAGAAAGGAAAACCTGAAAAGTTCAAGAAAGCACTCAAAGCTGAAACGTGGAGTGACACTGAATGTGAGGAGAGTGATGAAGAATATGCAAATATATGTCTTATGGCAGACTCAGACTCAGATTCAGACTCAGACTCAGACTCAGATTCAGACTCAGACTCAAACAATGGTATCAAGGTTAGAAATCTAAAAATTCCTACCAAAGTATCAAAATATATTGATGAACTTTGTCTCAGTCTTAAAGGCTCTCTTAAAAGGATTTCTGAACTGAAAAGGGAGAATTCCAAACTGAAACAACAAGAAAAAAATCTTACATGAAAAAGTTGAAAGTCTAGACAAGTCCCTTGCTGTTTCGAAAGAAAATGAGAATGATCTTTCAAAAGAGAATGCTTGCTTGAAAGAAGACTTATTAAAAGTCTCAAAGAAATTTTCGATAGGTTCTGAAAAGTTGGATAAGATTCTTTCTATCCAAAGACCTTACTTTAATAAATCCGGTTTAGGAATGACACAAGAAACCGTTCCTTTGATCGATTTCCCAAAAGTAAAGGAAAGAATTAGGAATAGGCCAACAAAAACTTTTATAAAAATCATTTCCAAAAGGTTTTTGTAAAGCCTGTTGGTAGACATGCTCTTACTTGTTCAAGATGTAAAAGTGTATATCATTTTGAAAAGGAGTGTCCCAAAGTTTGGAGACCTGTTAAGAAGAGCTGGGCAAAGACTGTTTATACTACTAACAATGATGGACCCAAGAAAATCTAGGTACCAAAGAAGACATGAGTCTTTCTTTTAATTGCAGGTTACCTTCAAGAAGAAAGTCAAGTGGTATTTGGACAGTGGATGTTCAAGACACATGACAGGAGACTCAAGTTGTTTTACAAAATTATCTCATATAAAAGGAGGAAATGTCTCTTTTGGTGGTAACAACAAGGGTAAGATTGTTGGTCAAGGAACTGTGATGATTGGAAATCTCACAATCAACAATGTCTCTCTTGTTGAAGGATTGAACTACAATCTACCGAGTATTAGTCAATTATGCGATTCGGATACAAAATCAATTTTCAAGAAGATACATGTTCGGATCAAACAAGGATCTTTCACAGTCCCATCGGTCGAAGACATGGGAATATCTATTTGCTAGATATAAGGTCGACAGTCCTCAATACTTGATATCAATTCAAGATGAAGTCATCCTCTGGCATAGGAAGCTTGGACATGTCAATCTAAAGCAAATTGCAAAAGTATCATCCAAAAAGCTTGTTCGAGGACTTCCTAATCTCAAGTATCAAAAGCATGAATTATGCACACCCTGTGTACTTGGTAAACAGGTTAGAAATTCCTTTAAATCTATAAATCAAGTATCCACTAATCGTGTTTTGCAGCTATTACACATGGATTTATTCGGGCCAACAAGAGTACAAAGTATTGGAGGTAAAAGATATTGCTTGGTTATAGTTGATGATTATTCTCGTTTTACTTGGGTTTTCTTTCTTGCAAATAAATCTGATGCATTAATTCATTTTACTAAGTTTGCAAAGAAGATTCAAATTGAAAAAGGATATGCAATTTCGAGTATTAAAACTGACCACGGTGGAGAATTTGAAAATCAAGATTTTGCCAAATATTGTGATGACAATGGTATTCAACATAATTTTTCATCCCCATACACTCCACAACAAAATGGAGTTGTAGAAAAGAAAAATCGTTCTTTGCAAGAAATGGCAAGAACTCTCTTAATTGAAAGTAATATATCATCTCATTTTTGGGCTGAAGCCACTTCTATTGCATGTTATATTATAAATAGAATTTTTCTAAGACCTATATTAGAAAAGACACCTTATGAACTGCTCAAAGGTAAGAAACCAATTGTTTCATACTTTCATGTATTCGGTTGCAAATGTTTTATCCTAAAGAATTCAAATGATCAAATTGGTAAGTTTGAAGAAAAATCAGATGAAGGAATTTTCCTTAACTACTCCATGACAAGCAAAGCCTTTAGAGTCTTCAACAAACGCACTCAAACCGTGGAAGAATCCATGAATGTGAAGTTTGAAGATTCATTACAAAATCAGACTCAACCTGAAGATTTAGAGTCTCGGGCAAGTGTCTACAAATTTTCATGAAGAAAATCAAGCCTCAGACGCTGAGCCTCAAACAAATTCAGAATTTCCAACTGAAGAAGAGATGCACCAAATTGACAAATCAACTACAAATTGAAAGCAAAAGTCAAGTCATCCCCCAGACCTCATCATTGGCAATATTGATGAAGGAGTTCGTACTAGGTCTAAAAGACAAGAAGCTTCTAGTGCTCTTGCACTAATTTCTGAGATTGAACCAAAAATATAGAAGATGCATTGAAAGATGAAAGCTGGATCGAAGCAATGCAAGAAGAACTAAACCAATTCAAGATCAACAACGTTTGGGAGCTAGTTCCTAAACCAAAAGGAAAATCAATCATTGGCACCAAATGGGTTTTCAGGAACAAGCTTGATCAACAAGGAAAAGTGGTAAGGATTAAAGCAAGACTTGTAGCAAAAGGCTACACAAGAAGAAGGGATCGACTATGATGAAACCTATGCTCCTGTGGCAAGGTTAGAAGCTATAAGATTACTTCTTGCTTTTGCTTGCTTTAAAAATTTCAGGTTATTCCAAATGGACGTGAAAAGCGCATTCCTAAATGGAGTCATTCAAGAAGAAGTCTATGTGGAACAACCACCAGGATTTGAAGATCCTAAAAGACCAAACCTTGTTTTCAAGCTGAAGAAAGCCTTATATGGTTTAAAACAAGCACCCCGAGCATGGTATGAAAGGTTAAGCAATTTTTTAATTCAAAATGGCTTCTCTAAAGGTAAAGTAGATACTACCTTATTTATAAAGAGAGAAGGCAAGGATTTCATACTTGTTCAAATTTATGTTGATGACATCATTTTTGGTTCGTCTAATGAGAAACTTTGCAAGAATTTTTCAAAGTGTATGCAGAACTAATTTGAGATGAGCATGATGGGAGAACTAAACTTCTTTTTGGGACTTCAAGTCAATCAATCAAGTGAAGGAACTTTCATCCATCAAGAGAAGTATGCAAAAGACCTTATCAAGAAGTTTGGAATGGAGAATTGCAAGAAAATAGAAACTCCTATGTCAAGCTCATCAAAGCTGGATAAAGACGAACAAGGGAAGAGTGTAGACCAAAAGCTATACAGAAGTATAATCGGGTCACTTCTTTACTTTACAGCTTCTAGACCTGATATTTTGTTTAGTGTCTGCATATGTGCTAGATTTCAATTTGATCCTAAAGAATCTCATATGTCTGCTGTTAAGCGTATCATTAAATATGTTGCAACTACATCTAAGCTAGGTCTATGGTATTATAAGAAAGGAGATTTTACTCTTCTTGGATATTCTGATGCTGACCTTGCTAGTTGTAGAGTGGATAGAAAAAACACTACAGGTACATGTCAATTATTGGGAAACAAGATGGTGTCTTGGTTCTCAAGAAAACAGGGTACTGTGGCTCTTTCAATCGCTGAAGCAGAGTACATTACTCTTGGAAGTTGCTGCTCTCAAATTCTATGGATGCAACAGCAATTGAGAGACTTTGGAGTTGATGAAACACATACGGAGATCAAATGTGACAATACCAGCGTAATCAACCTCACAAAGAATCCAATACTTCATTCAAGAGCAAAGCACATTGAAATCAAGCATCATTTCATTCGAGATCATGTTCAAAGTGGAGATGTTGTAATTCAGCATGTAGATTCAAAGAATCAATTGGCGGATATATTCACAAAACCCCTAGAGAAGGCTCACTTTGAATCAATTTGTTCAAGACTGGGAATTATCAATTTTGAAGATATTCAAACTCATCGCTAAAGTCTGAAGGTGGTTCAGACTCATCGCTAAAGTCCGAAAGTGGTTCGACTCAACGCTAGGTCCGAAGACGGCTCGGACTCAAAGCAAGGTCTCGAAAGCGTTTCGGACTCTACGTAAAGTCCGATTGTGCTCGAAGCAAAGGTAAGGTCCGGAAAGGGTTCGACTCAAAGGTAAAGTCCGAACATCCGTCGACTCTGTACTATTTTATCTCTTTACGAATTTCTCTTTCGTATTCTCTCTTTAACATATTTTTGGTAATTACTTTTCAGTATTTCAAAATCTCTTTTCGCTCTTTTTTCTGACATGCATTAATGGCAGTTTACATTTTCAAAAATGGCAGTTTCTTTTTACGGTTTATTTTTGGCAGTTCTTTTCTTTCACTTTTTGGCGACCATTCGTATTCCAGTGATTTTTCTCCCAATATTTATACTCTCGAACCGTCACTTTTACTCTCAGCTACTCCATTGCGATTTATCTTCATACTCTTTCACTCTCAAAACCCTAAAAATCTCCTTTTGCCATTTCCATTTCGTGCCTTTTTTCGCCTCAAAGTTTCCATTTTTCCTCACGTACAAGTTGAAACTTTGCTTGCTCTACAAGAATGTCGTCTCGCAAGTCCTCCAGAATTGCAAACAGGGGACCACAAAGACAGCAAGAGGGTCCTACAAGGGTGGACCTAACGGATGAAGATTCACTTCAACGAGAAGCAAAGAGTCAACATTCTGAGGAAGTTGTTACCGAAGTAGAACCGGTAAGAACTCTTAAGCCAAATGTTGCTTACAATCTCTATAAAAGGCTCAAAGAAGGGAAGGTTAGCCTTAAGACGATCGAGGAGTATTTGAAGGAGAGGGGATTTAGGAGTGAGTATGCGTTTCTGAAGGAGATGGAAAAGCTTAAGGTTGTTGGTGAAGGCACTGCACAAAGGACGCTGGAAAATATTCCGAGCGATCCATTTGAGAATGCTCCTGCTGAAACTTTAGATGATGATGAGAGACTTTTCTCTCATTTTGAGCCTCGTTTTGGTGTGGTTGCCAATACTGTTTGTCCTCCGGGGAGCTTATTTCGGTCGAGGGAGCACGAACGAGTTTATGCGAAGCTGTTAAAAAGGGAAGTGGTCAATCCAAGGAGTGTGGATTTTGACTTCCTAGATTCAATAAGGATTAATTTAAGAGGGAAGTTTGCTAGGTTGCAATTGGAAAATTTCTGCATGGATATGAATGTGGCCCACTCTGAATTGACAGCTTACTTTTACTCGAATCTATCCTTTTTGGATTCAAATCATTTGTCCTTTTCTTTCATAGACAAAGATTATGTTGTTGATGTTGACTTGCTGGCTGACATCAATGGTGTGGAAAGAAGGAGTTTGCAGCCAATCAAAGTCTCAACAGCCTATGCAACATTGGATATTGTACGAGACAGATCTGTTGAAGGCAAGATATCCTACACTAGGATGAATGCCACCAATGTTTTGTTGCATAAAGTTGTCATCAACTACATCCGGCCAAAATCGACCTCGAAGACCGATGTTTCCAAAACAGAGGCAAAGTTGATGTTTGCCATCAACCAGGGTAGACCTTTCTCACTTCCACATGTCATACTTTTCCATATGTATAGGACAGTGGTGAAGGATAAGGGTCAGCTGCCTTATTCATCAATCATCACCAAATTGTTTAGGCATTTTGATATTCAAGTCCCTGCATCTTTGTGCCTAACAAAGTTGAATTCGATGCTCGTTGGTGAGAAGATGGTGATGAAGATGAAATTTCCAGAACTGACTGCAGCACTATAAAGGTTGAGGAGGGAAACACCTTCAAGAGAGATCCCCACTGCTTCATCCTGCAAGACGAGGAGGATGAAGAAGATGCCATGACTTTGTCCACTCTCTCTAGGTTGAGGAGCCCTGTAATCCTGAGAACAGAGGCTGAAGAGAGAGCGAGAAAAGAAGCAGAGGAGAAGGAAGCAGAGAAACAGAGGAAAGAGAAGGAAGAGAAAGAAAGGAGAAGAGAAGAGGAGAGAAAGAGAAAAGAAGAGGAAAGGAAGAGAAAAGAAGAGGAGAGGCAGAGAAGAGAAGAGGAAAGGCAAAGAAAAGAAGAGGAAAGAAGAAGAAGAGAAGAAGAGGAGAGAAAAAGAGAAGAAGAAAGAAGAAGAGAAGAAGAGAGACAGAGGAAAGCTGAAGAAGAAGAAAGAAGAAGGAAGGCTGAGGAAGAAAGCAAAATGCAGGAGGATATGACTGCTGCATTTGAGCCATCTTTTGCTGGGAAAGAAACCGAGAAACATCCTCGTGCTGATGTGGATGTTGGCGATGAATTTTCCACTCCACCCACTGGCATTCATTCAGGGGGAGTTACTGCAGAACAAGGAACAATATTGCCACTACATTTTAGTGATGTGAGTAGGTCTGGTGCTGACCTTGAGGAGGTCTTTGCATCACACTTCCCAGAGCATGAAGAATCCTCACCTACTGAGAAGGAAAGGGCTAAAAGGGAGGCTCCTAGCTTTCAAACCCATTCTGCTAGTCCAAGTGGAAGCAATGCCAATTCCACAGCATTTTCACAGCTGTTGGATGTTATGCTGGACTTAAAAAGGCAGGTTTTTGGGATGGACTTTGAAATGAGAGACTTGAAGAAGGCACCGCGAGTACTTCAAAGTGAACATGCAAGAACAGATCAATGCACCGAGAGCACAAGTGGAGTCAAATCGACCAAAGTGCAAAATTGGCTTCAGTGAAGGAAAATCTTGCCAAACTTGACAAGTCAGTCCAGGAGCTTAGCAAGTTTCAGCTTGTTCATTTCCCTGTAGGCCCCTAAAAATTTTCAAAACTTTGTCTCAATTTCACTCTACCTCTTTGATGGGACAAAAGGGGGAGAGTTGCGCAGATTTGATTGCAGGTTTTGAAGATTTGATTGAAGTTTTTGAAGCTGAGGAAGCTTGGAGAATTTTTATTTTATTTTGATCTGTTTTGAAGTTTGATTTTATTTTATTTAGACTGTTTTTATTTCGGATTTCGATTGGGTTGTTTGAACTTCTATGACTTATGCTGATGTGATGATTTGGATTTAGACTTGTGAAATCGATTGCAGGATTACTATATTTTGTGAGGATAATTGTTATTGGACTAACACTCTGTTTTGCAGATATAATCCTCAGAATATATATGAGTTTTTCCTTGCAGGTTTGAAGTTGACAAAACAGCCTCAACAGTGTGGTCTAAGGACTCCAAGACTCAGTCGGCTACGTCTGAAGTTGTCAAGGTCTAAAGGTTTTTAAAGACAGTCGGACCCAAAATTTCGGTCTGAAGTTTTTCTCCTCGAAGTCGGGCCAAGACTCGTTTCCTTCGAAGACCTTCAAGACTCGCCGTTTGATGACCCTCAAGACCCAAATCTAAGTCTGAAGACAGTTCGCGATTTTTTACAGGCTGGAGACAGATTATTCCTATGGCTACGGAAAGATAGATATTGGATTTCGTATTTCCTAATCTTAACCATGGAATATCTCTGGCTGTGATCAAGAGCTTGAAGATTTGATTCTTCGGATTTTATCCGTTGAAGATCAAGATTATTTTTGGAAGAATCTAATTTTGGGAACTCAAGATCCTGATTGTATGGGCGAACAGGATTGATGAGCTGCTGTCTACTTACGTTTTCGGGACAAGGAGATCACTTAAATTGATTCAGTCCAACGGGTTGATTGGATGAATGTTTTGGTAAGTGCCAACGGGTATGATGGCACGGAGACTATTTAAGGTGGATCGACGTTGCTTGGAAACAATGAGAGACTGGTAGAAATATCTTGATGTTAGAATCTCCAAAATCACTTGTTCTCTAAAGTCTTTCATATTCAAATTGTGTATCAAAGAGAGTGAGATATAGTACGAAAGCGGCAGAAGGCTGTAGGAGAGATTGTCAATTGAAGAAGTCTAATCCGTCTACTGTAAAGGCACTCTTTTGCTACATAGTGATTACAGCCAGTTGGCTGCCAGCGTGGAGAGTGGACGTAGGCTTGGTCTATGCCGAACCACTATAATCCCTGTGTCAATTCTCTCTTACCCTACTCTATTTACTTTGTGAATACGTAATCTGTTTATTATTGATATATCTTTGATATCAACGTATTGCATCGCAAAAGATTCTGAAAGAATTCTGCAACAACCTATTCACCCCCCTCTAGGTTGATTCACTAGCCAATTTCACATGACGACTTATGGGTGTTTATCATTAGGAGCATCCGACACGGTGGACAGCCCACTGAATCTCGGCTGTTCAATCCCAATACCGGGTAAATAAACAATGCGGTTCAGTGGGCAACTGAAGTCAATCCAAAGTCAACGACTTCAATGGTTGAAATCAAGCAAGCTCTGCTTCACAAAACGATGTCGGACCCAACAAATATTCAGGTTTAGGATCTCGAAAAGAATGCTAGTTGATTCATAATTGCACTCTTTGGGCTCTTAAAACTTCGGTCTATCGGCAGTGCAAAACCAAAAATACCATCCGCGGATTATTGCATCATGATTTTAATCTATTCCAGTGTCGAAAACATATAACAAATCATTGCAGATGAGAAGGAGAATTCTTTCCATTCTTGACATTTATTTTTACCTACAAAACACAAATTAGTGAATTTATCTAACAAGCAACGAAATTGTTGCTTCATTCAGTTTTTCAACTCAAGAACTTGCTTGCACTAGCAAAGAACATGCAAGTCCATTAGGCGCAAGATGACACAAATAATTTTAGATGAATTGTTTTGTAGCTGCTGAATCTTCCTCGTGTTTAGGGATCTCATGTCCATGACCACCACTGGAGACTTTAAGGATGTTTTGCTAGTTCTCTTTGTAATTGGACTATGTGACCACGCAAATCGAAGTGAAGAGTGTCACACCCCGATTTATAAGAAAAAGGGCATGACACGGCCGTCCTTTCACCAAAAGACGCAGCCTCATCATAACCAAAATTCAACCCGATATCAACATATATACATCCACACACACACACACACATATATATATGACAAAATGGGTATTTGGTTATAATATCAGAGTATTTCTACAATCCACTGAACCAAAACATATACAAAGACTAACTTATAAACTTATCAAGTATGCACAAGTCATACCAAAAAGTTTCCACCACAAAAGTTTTCCCCAAACGAACGCTCACACCTACTCGCGACTTGCTGAAGAACCTGAAAAACAAGTATAAGAGAGGAGTGAGTTATTATGGCTCAGTGAATAACACATTTCTTTCAAGCAGATTGAGAAATCACTATGCACATTTAAAGCACAATCGTAACTCACTTTATCAAAATATATAAGCATAATTCAAATACCAAAGATACCAATGGTCTAGTCCATTAGTAAATCTCATAAAACATATATCAATGGTCTATTCTATTGATTAATCTCATCAAATCACATCGATGGTCCATTTTATCGACCAAACTCAAATCACACGTCAATGGTCTACTCCATTGACCAATTTATACTCAAATGTCTAACTATGGTCACGCGTAACGCCCGTGACAAAATGACCAAGATTCCCCCCTTGGCAAGGTCTCCACCTTTTATTAGCCGGGGGCTTCGCCCACAAGAATATCCTAGATTACTATGCGCATACCCACACACCCCTCAGGGTCCACAGAGACATTGAGTATCAACCACCAATCACAATATCCAATAATCCAACATCAGAATAAAAGTCACATCACAACTAAAAATTTGATAAATAAATATCAAGCATTCTCCAAAACATTCCAAGATTCATTTATAAAGAATTTCACAAATTATTCTGCAAACAACCATTCAAATCGAATTTGAAATATAACTCAGTCTTTCAAATAATGAAATGGAAGTAATAACTCGATCCCGTTTTATGCAACAAAAGATACATTTTATTAACTCATAGAGTACATAATCCGCCATGTTTCTCAAAATAAGAGTTTAAAATACAAAAAAAAAAAAAAAAATTAGTGTCACTCACCTGGGAAAAGCCAAAAATCAACTATGACGCTCACTCGAACCAACACACTCAGATCCCTAACAATTAATGGAAAAACAATATCAAAAGGCTAAGTAAAAAGGGATATTCTTATAACGACTCGCCTATGATAAAACGATACCTATGCGCCACGAAAGCTCACATTTAGCGGAAACCCATTGTTTTCCGCTAAGCACAGCCCATGCGCCAACTTTGACACGCCATAACTTCCTCCACAAAATTCCGTTTCAAGCTATCTTATAGTCTTTAGAAAGGTCTCTTAACATACAACAACAACCCCAATTCAGCCGCCCCAAAACAGTACCGAAAAGAAAAAAAAAAAAAAAAAGGCTTGAAGTTACTGTTCGCTACACTCCAGATTGCGCCCCCAAATTCAAAATTTCATTCCGGACAAACCACAAGCTCAAATCACGATCCGTAAGATGCTATAGCTTCACAACATCCCAAAGTACCATTTCAACAAAAATATACAGCTCAACGATTCAAAAATTGGGCTTCGCCACACAAATATCCAAGAAATCCGAATTCCGAGCCCTAATTGTGGCGATTACTTCAAGTAGATGATTAAAGGCTTCAATTTCTTAACAGCGCTGGAAAACACACTTGAGTCGGCTTGATGAGGCGTCTGGATCACGTGCTCACCAAAATTTTTTCCTTTTTCCCTTTTTCTTTTCTCTTCTTTTCTCTCTTCTCCCCTGTTTCTCTCGCTTCTGCCCATGCTCCTCTTTCTCTCCCTCTTTCTCTCTTTTTAAAAACCCAGCCAATGGTTCCACAGTTCTCCTTCAGCTTTCATTTTTTTGACTTTTCAAACTCGTTCTTTTCCTTTTATTTTATTTTCTTATTTAAAGCCCATATATTACAAAGAGGATGCTGAGAAGTGAGGAGCACACAACTCATCACGTACGTGGTTCCGTTCACGTCGTCCCAGATCCATAATTGCAAGGGACCATCGAACAAAGACAAAATGAAACAAGGTAACCAGTATGGTGAGATGTGGATTCCTAAATTGATACGTTTTCCTCAAATCCCTTCCCATCTCATAAGCAATAATTCGCACGAGCTCGCCGTAAGATTTGTGTTAAACGTCAGATGTCACATACGAAAGGTTAGTTTGTAAACATAATTTATCGTTCCACCGAGCCTATCGTCCTATCTTCTTTAGACAAATTTTTGAACGGTCTTTGTAAAGACATTTCTCCTTATGGCTTACTGACAAACTAAAAATTTTAATAGATATTAGTGAGCAGTCAGACTAAGAAATGACAGCAAAAATTACAATCACTCAGTAAGTCAGGAGGTGTTTTTTTTTTTTTTCCTATTAACATTCGCGTAGGATGTATTAAAAAAAAAAAAAAAAGACCACATGACATTTCTACCTCTTACAACTTACAAGCTGAGCGGAAGGATTCGAGGGTACTAAAGTTGCAAGCTTTTAAGATTTAAATGCACGAAAATGAAAGTTTCAAAACAGTAGTTCATTATGGTGACAAGCTTGTTGACTTGCCCCATAATTATTCCTTATTTTTTGATCTTTTGGATTATAACTAACGTAACATTGAGGACCATATGATAGCTCCGTCAATATTTTCTCAAGATACCGATCAATTTTCAGTCAAAGTAAATCAATTGCAAGAAAACAATTTTTTATTTTTTATTTTTGGTCATTGGTGAATAAAGGGGTGGTGCCAAAACTTCGCATAGGAAGATACTTAAGTATCAAAAGTTCCAAGATCTACTTAAGTGTTAAAATCGAGAAAGAATGGAACACTTAAGTGTCAACAGCGAGAAATTCCGGCCAAACGGCTGACATGGCATTTTCTGGCTACTTTTTTTTTTTGTTTATTGATGTGGTAATTTTTTAAAAAAATTATCCGCATAGGAATTTTTTTAGGAAAACTATCCGCATGGTGCTATGAAGTATGGAGTACCAACACTCTCCAAGAGCTTTCGTGTCGTGTCGGACTTTCGACATGTGTCCGACAATCTTCGACACTCTCGGATACTCTTCGACACTCGGTCAACACGTGTTGGAAAATCCGACACCTAGTCAACTTTCCTGACACTTGAGTCGGAATTCCGACATAGGAATTTCCGACATGTAATTCCCCGACATCGAGGTCAATTTGAAAAATTTTCAATAAACAAGAGGTCAAAATGTACATATGTGAATCTTTACCAAAAAATAAAAATGTACATATGTGAAAAAATAAACATAATAATAAAAATAATAAATGGAGAAAGAAGAAAAACTAATTTTCTCTTGTGTTCTAACTCTTACTTTCCGTGACACATAACTCACCCCTTAGTTTTTTTTCTCCTCTTCCGACATATCTAAAATGCAAGTCTAGAATGTAACTTACTTGTTTTTTTCTCATAGAATTGAATTTGTCAAATTAAAACAATGAGTGATTAAATGGTGGATTAATATTTTTATTGTAAATTCATTTTAGGATTTTTTAATTATTTATTTATTTGTGAATTTGAATGAAATTAATTTCATCAAAATAATCATATTATATATAAAAATATATATTTAATATACAACGTGTCCCAATGTATCGAAATTCTTTATTTTTTGAGAAACAATGTGTCGGCGTGTCGTGTTGTGTCATGTCGCGTCGCATGTCGCATGTCAACGTTGGTGCAACTTAGGCTATGAGTCCCCAAAATTAGATTTTAATATAAATATTAATTAAATATAAATTAAAAAATAAATTATTTGAAAAAGAGGGAATTACAAGTTCAACGAGGGCCTCCATAGCCCCCGTTGCCGTCGTCCCACCATCGCTGGAAAGGGCTTGCGGTTAGCCGAGGTCGCCAGCCACTACCTCTGGCTCGGTGACCTCGGCCGACCCTCACCCCACCATTGCTAGCCCTTTTCAACGATGGTGAGACGGGGCAATGACGAGGGCTGTGGAGGCCCCTACCGAACCTATTGTTCCCTCTTTTTTAATAATAATTTGGTTTTTACATTTAATTTATAGTTATTTTTAATTAATATTAAATTAATAAATTTATGGCAAAACAATGTTGTTTTATACGTTCATTGCTGCATAAACATTCAGGCAAGCCACGTAGACCATTTATATTATTAAAATAAGTCACGTCAGATTTCCAATTATCCTTGCCAGTTTTGGCATTTAACCATCCTGATTTTTTTTTTTTTAAAAATGACATTTAAATGTACCTTTTGAAAGTGTTAGCACTAAAATGTCAACCCATATTAAGTTTTAGCACTTGTGATGTACTTTCCCTGATGAAAAAAATATTTGAATTCTGGGGAGCCAATGCTGAGTGACTTCTAAATGCAATAACCACAAACCAAAACTGTTCTGCGATCTGAGAGTCGATCGAGGAAAAAAGAGTGATTCATGATACTAGCAATTATATGAAAGGCAAAATGAAAACATGATCAAGCAAAACATTGAGAAAAGGATTAAAAAAAAAAAGTTGATGATTAGTATGCGAATCGGGTTTTGAGTTTCAGAATATCCGTCCAAATACATTCCGACCCGAGTTCAATAGGGTTTTGCACGTCTTCTTACCAGTCACAGCATAGATGGTGATCGATTCAATCAGGGAAGCATTCAGAAGTTATGCATTGCCCAACGAGGGTCCAAGCTTAAGAAAATGTGTCGTATGAACCTACTCATACGTCCCATCAACCATCAAAGGTCCAAGCTAAGGAAAGTGCTATATGGACTCCACATATACACGGTTTTCTTGGTGATCAAGATGGGTTTAGTTATGTGATATATCAAATTATAGTGAAGTCAAAAGTAATCCCCGCTAAATTCCAAGTCAAATGAAGTTTTTCCTAATCAGACATGGGAGATGAAAAAGTTTATCAAGTTAACCTAATAAAACGTGGACTAATATCAAATGAAACAAAGAAAACTTCATAGAATTTGGAGAACACTTTATAGAATTACTTGTCAGTAAATTTCAAGTTTTTTAAAACGGAATACGAGTTTTTTCAAGCGTAAACTTCATAGAATTGTTTCATGTGAGACCTTCTATTACATGTTGATGAGAGTTGTTTCTCGCGTAGACATATGATGTATACTTTGTATAATGTATGCATGGATATTTTCTCTAAAAAGGAATTCATAAGCCAAAATTAGCAGTTTTTGATATCGAGAAATCATGTGCCGGCAGTAGCACGTTAAGTAGCAAGATCGCTTGTTAACATCAGCTTTCCAATTGGCGTTACCCTAAATCATGCATTGAGGGAGTAAAATTCTCAATGTCCGTCGCCTTCCCCTACCGTTTGTGTCCTTGCTCTCTTACCAATCTGTTTATCCTTCTGAAGGAGAATAGATGAGAGCAATTTATGAGAGTAAAACTATATGAAAAAAAATAACACAACATTAACTTAAGAGCTAGAAAAAGAAAATCTTGAAAGCAATCACTGTCCAGCTAAACTAGCCAAGTCCCTCCCAACATAATACTAGATTGTGGGGACATATAACAAATACACAAACTTTTCCAGTCAAACTATGCATGAGCCTTTAAACATCATCACTATCTTTGAGAGGAAAACTAGCAGAAACTATGAGTGCTAGAAGAAGTTGAGAATGTTTCTAGTTCCATCTTGGCTTCGTCATTGTTGACTGGCTCATCCGGTGGGTAAATAAGTGGTTTTGGAGGCATTTGAAGTTTATCAATATCTCCTTCAAGCATTTCTAGGACTTTGTTCATTGGAGGTCGATGATCAAGGTAAAATTGTATACACCAAAGTGCAACTATTATCATCTTTTTTATCACATTCCTTTCCTCTTCTGCAACTTCTTCCATTTCAACACTTTCTCCTTCATTGACTTGATGGTACACCCACAAGGGAAAATAAATTGGCTTGAGCGTTCTGCATGTGCATTTATGTTCTTCCTTCTCCTTGCCATTTCCATAAGCAACATCCCGAAGCTATAGACATCTGCTTTATAAGATACACCGCCAATGTTTTTGTAGAACAATTCAGGTGCCATATATCCCAAGGTTCCTCTTGCAGCAGTCAATGAGACTATGCTATGATCAATAGGATAAAGTCTCGCGAGTCCAAAGTCAGAAACTTTCGGAGTGAAATTTTCATCTAAAAGAATGTTGTGAGGTTTGATATCAAAGTGTAATATTTGCATGTCACACCCACGATGTAAGTACTCAATCCCCCTCACCACCCCAAGTGCGATCTCATATATTTTCCTATAATCAAGAAACTTATTACCTTCATCAGCGAAAATGTGCTTAATCAAGAAACTTAAGCCTTCAAAGCAAAACCCAATAAGTTGCACTACATTAACATGGTGAATTCTTCCAATAGTAGCCACTTCACTGATAAAATCTTGGCCATCGGCCTTGGATTGCTTTAAAATCTTGATGGCCACTTCGTTCCCGCTTCTGAGCATTCCTTTATACACAGAACCATATCCCCCTTCACCAAGTTTATGCTTCAAATTCTTGGTGATCTTCTTAATGTTTGAGTAAGAATATCTTATGGGCAAAAAATTGTTATGAGCTTGCAAGAATTCTTCGATGTTTTTGTCCATTGCTAAGTGTCTTCCTCTGTACTTGTAGATTAGAAATATCGCAACAAATGGGGCCCCAATTACCAATTTTGCTGCATAGAAATATGCTGACAAAAATTTTGTAGGTTAGATTAATTTTCTTTAAAATTATTTTAAGGACAAATCACTGCTGCTTACCTAGTAATGATATAAAGTCTAGAGATGGCCACAATAATAACTCCCCAAGACCTGTGGAAGGAACGAAGGACGTGAAAAAGAATTGAAGGAAAAGAAGTAAGGAAAATAGAAGTCACGTGGAAAGAGAGTTGTGGCAAGCTATGTTGCACAAGTTAAAATTTTGTCCAAAAGAATAGAAGAAGCAGGATGCGTGCATTTGCAAATAAATGGAAATAATAAGTTTCAATCACATTAATGATAGACGACATAAGAAACACCTTTTGCTTTGTTAGCAGTCTACAAATATAGAGAAACAACAAATAAATACAAATTTTTAATGAATTTGTTAAACAAGCTATCTTGAAATATTGGCTAAGTGTCCGGCAAAAAAAAAAAATTATTGGCTAAGTGACTAGTTAAGGAATGAATCAAGAAAATTTACTCTCTATGCCAACAAAGAACTAGTCATCTGGCTACTTGCACGACAACCCCTTCTTCTTCTTCTTCTTCTTCTTTTCACAAATCTTCCAACCCTAATAATTTGATTTTAAAATGTAACTCAAAGCTTGCGAAACCTTTCTGTAACACAAACATTGACGTATATTTTGTCATAATTTTCTTAGATTTCAAAAAATTGTTTCATTTTTTAGTGTTGAAGAGAAAGCAGCAAGTGAAAGAGCGTCCAAAATTATGCAAAATTGTGGTAAAACTTCAAAGCAGTCGATGCTTATCGTAGAAGTCAACGGATCTGCAACCCACAAGACCTTCATGGACGTTAGAGAAATCAAAGAAGCACAAGAAATGCTGTGAAGCTCGACGATAGAAAAGAACGAATCCATCGGCCATGATGTCATGAATACGCTCATAGTTGGCGCTACTATTAGTAAGTCCTTCAACCTGAGAACCATGGGATGTCCGCGTCCAACTGTGGATTGTGCAAAAATCCCAAACATCCAATACTTTTCTATTGACCAAAGCATACAATGTTGAAGAAAAATCCCTTGTAAGTTTTGAAGTCAACAGAACAGCCTCGACAGTAAAGTTTGAAGATTCCAAGACTCAGTCAATTAAGTCTGAAGAGTTTAAGACCCAAGCGTTTCCGTCTGAAGACAGTCAAACCCAAAGTTACGGTCTGAAGTTTTCCGTCTAAAGACAGTCAGACTCAGAGTTACGGTCTAAAGATCTCTAGACCCAAATCAAAGTCTGAAGACAGTTTGCGATTTTGCCAAGCTGACAGCAGGTTATTTTTATGGTTAAGGAAATTAAGATTTGGATATTATATTCCCTAACTTATCCATAGAATATCTCTAGCTGTGATTGTAAGCTCAAAAGATTTTTTCTTCGGATTTTATCCGTTGAAGATCAAGCGAATTTTTGGAATGATCTAATTTTGGAAACTCAAGATCCTGATTGTATGGGCGAACAGGATTGACGAGCTATTTTCTACTTATATATTCGACAACGTGAAGATCACTTAAATTGATTTAGTCCAACGGGTTGATTGGATGAATTCTTGAAAAGTGCTAACGGCTACTGTGGCACGAAGGATATTTAAGGTGGGTCGGAGTTATTCGAAAGTATGAGAGAACCGATATAAAAATTTCGAAGTTAGAACCTCTGAAATCTCTTATGCTCAAAATTGTGTATCAAAGAGAGTCGCTTATAGTGTGAAATAGCTGGAAGCTGTAGAAAAGACTTTCTATTGAAGAAGTCTTGCTGGTGAATTGTAAAAGCTCTCATTTGCTACATAGTGATTACAGCCAGTTGGCTGCCAGCGTGGAGAGTGGACGCAGGCTTACCATAAGCCGAACCACTATAATCCTTGTGCCATCCTTCTCTTACCCTACCTTATTTATTTTATGGATGCATGAGTTATTTAATTTCAACGTGATTCTCATACCAAAGGAGATTTCGGGCAAATAAATAAAAAGAATTTTATAGACACCTATTCACCCCCCTCTAGGTGTATTTACTAGCCTTTATCAATTAATATCAGAGCAAGGTTGCTTATTTATTGGAAGTATTTATTATTTATAAAGCTAAAGATCTATGGCTAGTATTTTGGCTTCAGATTTGATTGAAGGCCAAAACAATACCAGACCTCCTTACTTCGATAGAAAGGAACACAATGTTTGGAAAAATAAGATGAAGGCATTCCTAAGATCCAAGGATCCTCAGGAATGGGATGTAGTGGAGAAAGGAATTATTCCTAAAGCTGCATCAACCACAGGGAAAGATTTAGCTGATGGAGTGGGATTGTCACAAACTGAAATATAAAAAAGACAAGCCCTTAATGCAAAAGTTATCTATTCTCTATATTGTGCATTATCTCCTACTGAGTATAATAGAATTTCATCTTGTGAAACAGCCAAAGAAGTTTGGGACAGATTGCACGTCACTTATGAAGGAACAGATTGAGTCAAAGAAACCAAGATCAATATCCTTCTTAGACAATATGAAGCTTTCAAAATGAAGCCAGGAGAATCCATCGCGGATATGTTCAGTCGATTTACAGAAATTGTAAATAGCTTAGCATACCAAGGACAACCAATCTCAAGACCAATGAAGGTTAATAAACTGTTGAGAGGACTCTCCAAAGATTGGAATCACATCAAGACATCCATAAGAGAAACACAGAGGATTATGCCTCTTTTAGTAGATAAGTTGGTCGGCACACTTCAATCATATGAAGTCGAGCAATTCATGAGGACTTTGACACCAAAGGTAAGAAGTCAATTGCTTTAAAATCTAATGATGATTATGATGTTATAGATTCAGAAGAAGACTTGGATGATGAGGAATTAGAAAGTTCAGTAGGTTAAATAGAAGAGGAAGAAGGTTCAATGGAAAGAGACAAAACAATCAAAGATTTCAAAAGAAGTCAAATGAAGAAGAAGACACCAATAAGGACGTTGTTTTCTTTGAATGCAAAAAAAAGGGACACATCAGACCCAACTGTCCCTTATTAAAGAAAAAGAAAGGAAAACAAAAAAAGTTCAAGAAAGCACTCAAAGCTGAAATGTGGAGCGACACCGAATGTGAAGAAAGTGAAGAGGAGTATGCAAATATTTGTCTTATGGCTGACTCAGACTCAAACTCAGACTTAGACTCAAACGGCGATGTCAAGGTTAGAAATTCAAAAATTCCTGCCAAAGTGTCAAATTATATTGATGAATTTTGCCTCAGTCTTAAAAGCTCTCTTAAAAGGATTTCTGAACTGAAAAGGAGAATTCAAAATTGAAACAACAAGAAAAGACTTTGATTGAAAAAATTGAATATCTAGATAAAAGTCTTGCTGTTTCAAAAGAAAATGAAACTATGCTTTCAAAAGATAATGCCTGCTTGAAAGAAGATCTATTGAAAGTCACAAAGAAATTTTCAATGGATTCAGAAAAATTGGATAAAATTCTTTCTATTCAAAGACCCTACTTTAATAAATCTGGTCTAGGAATGACGGATGAAACCATTCCTTTAATTGATTTTCCAAAGGTAAAAGAAAGGATCAAGAATAGGCCTACAAAATCTTTTTACAATGATCATTTTCAAAAAGTCTTTGTAAAGCCTGTTGGAAGAAATGCTCTTAGATGTTCAAAGTGCAAAAGCTTAGAACATTTTAAGAAGGATTGTCCCAAAGTTTGGAGACCTGTTAAGAAGAGTTGGGCAAAGACTATTTATGGTACTAACAATGATGGACCCAAGAAAGTTTAGGTACCAAAGAAAACTTGAGTGTTTCATTTAAATGCAGGTCACTATCAAGAAGAAAATCAAGTGGTATTTGGATAGTGGCTGTTCAAGACACATGACGGGAGATTCAAATTGTTTCACAAAATTCTCTCATGTAAGAGGAGGAAATGTCTCCTTCGGTAGCAACAACAAAGGAAAAATTGTTGGTTGAGGAACCGTGAAGATTGGAAACCTCACAATCAACAATGTTTCTTTGGTTGAAGGATTGAACTATAATCTTTTGAGTATTAGTCAACTATGTGACACTGGATACAAGATCATCTTTCAAGAAGATACTTGTTCTAGAACAAGCAAAGATCTTTCACAATCTTTTACTGGACGAAGACATGGAAACATTTATTTGCTGGATATAAAGTCTGACAGTTCTCAATGCTTGATATCAATTCAAGATGAAGCCATTCTTTGGCATAGAAAGCTTGGACACGTCAACTTGAAGCAAATTGCAAAAGTTTCATCCAAAAAGCTTGTTCGGAGACTTCCTAATCTGAAGTATCAAAAGCATGAATTATGTACCCCTTGCGTACTTGGAAAACAGGTTAGAAATTCTTATAAATCTATAAATCAAGTGTAATAGGCTAGTGAATCAACCTAGAGGGGGGTGAATAGGTTATTGCGGAATTCTTTTGGAATCTTTTGCGGTAGAATACGTTAATATCAAAGATATATCAATAACAAATAAAGCACGTATTCATAAAGTAAATAGAGTAGGGTAAAGGAGAATTGACACAAGAATTATAGTGGTTCGGCTTATTCCAAGCCTACGTCCACTCTCCACGCTAACAGCCAACTGGCTGTAATTACTATGTAGCAATTGAGAGTTGTTACAGTTCACGAACTAGACTTCTTCAATAGACAGTCTCTCCTATAGCTTGCTGCTATTTTCGCACTATATGAAACTCTCTTTGTTACACAATAAGAACATGAAAGATTTCAGAGATCAAGAGATTTTTAGAGATTCTAACATTGAGATTTTTCTACCAAGTCTCTCCTTGTTTCCAAGCAACACCGATCCACCTTAAATAGCCTCCGTGCTTCCATACCCGTTGGCACTTACCAAAAATTCATCCAATCAACCTGTTGGACTGAATCAATTTAAGTGATCTCTTTGTCACAGAAAACGTAAGTAGATAGCAGCTCGTCAATCCTGTTCGCCCATACAATCAGGATCTGGAGTTCCCAAAATTAAATTCTTCCAAAAATAATTTTGATCTTCAACGGATAAAATCCGAAGAATAAATCTTCCAAGCTCACGATCATAGCCAGAGATATTCCATGGTTAAGATTAGGAAATATAGAATCCAATATCTTACTTTCCTTAACCATAAAAATAACCTGTGACCAGCCTGTCAAAATCGCGAACTGTCTTCAGACTTAGATTTGGGTCTTGAAGGTCTTCAGACTGAGACTGAGTTTTGACTGTCTTTAGATGGAGAAACTTCAGACCAAACTTTGGGTCTGGCTGTCTTCAGACGGAAAACCTTTAGACTTTGAAACCTTCAGACTTAACCGACTGAGTCTTGGATTCTTCAGACCGAACTGTAGAGGCTGTTTTGTCAACTTCAAAACTCGAAGGGATTTTTCTTCAACAATCTCCCCCCTTTTGATGGTGACAAAACCCTCGACAGATTTGCGAATTTAAAAACCTGCAAGGAAAAACTCATATATACTTTGAGGAATATTTCTGCAAAACAGAGTGTTAGTCCAATAACAATTATCCTCACAAATATTATGATCCTACAATACAAAATTCACAAGTCTAGAAGTCCAACCATCAAATCAACATAGATCATAGAAGTTCAATTAAACAACCAAATCAAAATCCAAAATAAAATCAAAAACAGTTCAATAAAATAAACTTCAAATAAAAAACTCTCAAAGCTTCAAAACTTCAAATCTTCAAAACCTGCAATGAAATCTGCAACTCTCCCCCTTTTTGTCCTATCAAAGAGGTAGAGTGAATGTGAAAAAGTTTTGAAAAAGATTTAAGGGCCTGCAGGGAAACGAACAAGTTGAAACTTGCTGAGCTCTTGGATTGACTTCTCGAGTTTGGCAAGTTTTTCCTTCACTTAAGCTAACTCTGCACTGGTCTGATTCGATTCCATTTGAGCTCTCAGTGCATTGATCTGGTCTTGCATGTTCACTGAAGTACTCAGTAGAGCCTTTTTCAAATCTCTCTGCTCGAAGTCCATCCCAAAAACCTGCTTTTTCAGGTCCAGCATGATATCCAACAGCTGTGTAAAGGCTGTGGAATTTGCATTACTTCCACTTGGACCAGCAGAATGAGTTTGGAAACTAGGAGCTTCCCTCTCAGCCCTTTCCTTCTCGATAGGTGAGGATTCTTCATGTTTTGGGAAGTGGGATGCATAAACCTCCTCAGGGTCAGCACCAGACCTACTCACATCACTAAAGTGTAGTGGCGATATTGTCCCATGTTCTGCAGCAACTCCCCCTATGTTGATGCCAGTGGGTGGAGTAGAAAATTCATCGCCAACATCCATTTCAGCACTTGGATGTTTCTCGGTCTCTTCCCCAGCAAATGATGGCTCTAATCCTCCAGCCATATCCTCCTTCAATTTGCTTTCTTCCTCATCCTTCCTTCTTCTTTCCTCTTCTTCAGCTTTCCTCTGTCTCTCTTCTTCTTCTCTCTGTTCCTCTGCTCTTCTTCTCTCCTCCTCTTCTCTTCTTCTTCTTTCTTCCTCTCTTTTCTTCCCGTCCTCTTCTCTTTTCCTCTATTTTTCTTCTTCTTTCCTCTGTTTCTCTGCTTCCTTCTCCTCTGCTTCTTTTCTCGCTCTCTCTTCAACCTCTGTTCTCGAAATAACAGGGCTTCTCAATCTAGAGAGAGTGGACAGAGTCATGGCATCTTCTTCATCATCCTCATTTTGCAGGATGATTTTCCGTCGCTTCTTTTCAGCGATGGGCTCTTTGCCCTTTCTTTTCGAAGAAATAGTAGGGATCTCCTTTGAATGTGTTTCCCTCCTCAACCTTTCAAGTGCTGCATTTAGTTCTGGAAATTTCATCTTCATCACCATCTTTTGACCAACAAGCATTGGATTCAACTTGGTAAGGCATAAAAATGCAGGGACTCGAATATCGAAATGCCTAAAGAGCTTGGTGATGATTGACGAATAAGGCAATTGACCCTTATCCTTTACCACAGTTTTATACATATGGAAAAGAATGATATGCGGGAGAGAGAAGGGTCTGCCCTGGTTGTTGGCAAACATCAGCTTTGCCTCTGTTTTGGAAACATCGGTTTTCGAAGTCGTCTTTGGCCGGATGTAGTTGATGACTATTTTATGCAACAAAACATTCGTGGCATTCATCCTAGTGTAGGATATCTTGCCTTCAACCGTTTTGTCTCACACGATCTCTAAAGTTGCATAGGCTGTTGAGACTTTGATTGGTTGGAAACTCCTCCTTTCCACACCAATGATGTCAGCCAGCAAGTCAATCCATGAAAGAAAAGGACAACCGATTTGCATCCAAAAAAACGACAGGTTAGACTAAAAGTAAGCAATGAGTTCAGAGTGGGCCTCAGTCATATCCATGCAGAATTTCTCAAGCTGCAACCTAGCAAACTTCCCTCTTAAATTAATCTTCAACGAATCTAGGAAGTCAAAATCCACACTCCTTGGATTGACCACATCCCTCTTTAACAGCTTCACATACACTCGCTCATGCTCCTTTGACCTAAACAGACTTCCCGAAGGACAAACAGAATTTGCAGCCACACCAAATCTCGGTTCAAAGTGAGAGAAAAGTCTCTCATCATTATCTAGGGTCTCAGCAGGAGTATTCTCAACTGGATTACTCGAAATATTCTCCAGCGCCCTTTGTGCAGTACCTTTCCCAATAACATTCAGCTTCTCCATCTCCATCAAAAACAAATACTCGCTCTTAAACCCTCTCTCCTTCAAATATTCCTCAATCATCTTAAGGCTAACATTTCCATCCTTAAGCCTTTTATAAAGATTGTAAACAACATTCGGTTTGAGTGTTCTTACCGGTTCTGCTTCCGTAACCACTTCCTCAAAGTGCCGACTTTCTGCTTCTTGTTGAGGAGAATCTTCTTCGGTGAGGTTCACCCTTGTAGGACCCTCTGGTTGTCTCTGTGGTCCCCTGCTAGCGATTCTAGAAGACTTGCGAGACGACATTCTTGGAGAGCAAGCAAGGATTCAACTTGATCTTGAAGAAAAATGGAAACTTTGTGACGAGAAAGGAATGAAACAAGAACGGCAAATGGAATCGTTTTAGGGTTTTGAAAGTGAAAGAGTATGAGGATGAATCGTAAAAGAGTAGTTGTGAGTGAAAAGTGACGATTCGAAAGTATAAATAGTGAGAGAGAAAATCACGGGAATACGAATCGTCGCCAAAAAGTAAAGGTAAAAACTGCCAAAAATAAACCGTAATTCGAAAAAGAAAACTGGCTTTTTGAAAATGTAAACTGCCATAATTACATGTCAGAAAATGAGTAAGAAGAGATTTTCAAATATCAAAAAGTAATTACCAAAAATAAAATAGAGAGAGAAAATTAAAATACGTGAAAATACATAAAAAGACTAAAAATACAGAATCTGATAGTTGTTCAGACTTTACCTCTGAGTCTGAACCCTTTTCAGACTTTCTTTGCGTTTGAGCACCATCAGACTTTACGTTGAGTCTGAAACACTTTCAGACCTAGTGTTGAGTCTAAGCCGCCTTCAGACCTAGCGATGAGTCTAAATTTCTTCAAATTTCACGATACTCAATCTTGAACATATTGATTGAAAGAGAGCCTTTTCTAGGGGCTTTGTGAATATATCTGCTAATTGATTCTTTGAATCTACATGCTGAATCACAACTTCACCATTTTGAACATGGTCTCGAATGAAATGGTGCTTGATTTCAATGTGCTTTGCTCTTGAATGAAGTATTGGATTCTTTGTGAGGTTGATTGCGCTTGTGTTGTCACATTTGATTTCCGTATTTGATTCATCAACTCCAAAGTCTCTCAATTGCTATTGCATCCATAAAATTTGAGAGCGGCAACTTTCAAGAGCTATGTACTCTGCTTCAGCGGTTGAAAGAGTCACGGTACCCTGTTTTCTTGAGAACCAAGAAACCATCCTGTTTCTCAATAGTTGACATGTACCTGTAGTGCTTTTTCTATCCACTCCATAACCAGCAAGGTCAACATCAGAATATCCAAGGAGAGTAAAATCTCCTTGCTTGGAATACGATAGACCTAGCTTAGATGTAGTTGCAACATATTTAATAATACGCTTAACAGCAGTCATATGAGATTCTTTAGGATTAGATTGAAATATAGCACATATGCAAACACTAAAGAGAATATCAGGTCTAGATGCTGTAACGTAAAGAAGTGACTCGATTATACTCCTATATAGTTTTTGGTCTACACTCTTTCCTTCTTCATCTTTATCCAGCTTTGATGAGCTTGACATAGGAGTTTCTGTTTTCTTGCAATTCTCCATTTCGAACTTCTTGATAAGGTCTTTTGCATACTTCTCTTGGTAAATAAAAGTTCCTTCACTTGATTGTTTGACTTGAAGTCCCAAAAAGAAGTTTAATTCTCCCATCATGCTCATCTCAAATTCATTCTGCATACACTTTGAAAAATTCTTGCAAAGCTTTTCATTAGAAGAACCAAATATAATATCATCAACATAAATTTGAACAAGTATGAAATCCTTTCCTTCTCTTTTGATAAACAAAGTAATATCTACTTTACCTTTACAGAAATCATTTTGAAGTAAGAAATTACTTAGCCTTTCATACCATGCTCGGGGTGCTTGTTTTAAGCCATATAAGGCTTTCTTCAGCTTGAAAACAAGGTTTAGTCTTTTAGGATCTTCAAATCCTGGTGGTTGTTCTACATAGACTTCTTATTGGATAATTCCATTTAGGAATGCACTTTTCACGTCCATTTGGAATAACCTGAAATTTTTAAAGCAAGCAAAAGCAAGAAGTAATCTTATAGCTTCTAACCTTGCCACCGGAGCATAGGTTTTATCATAGTCGATGCATTCTTCTTGTGTATAGCCTTTTGCCACGAGTCTTGCTTTATTCCTTACCACTTTTCCTTGTTGATCAAGCTTGTTCCTGAAAACCCATTTGGTACCAATAATTGATTTACCTTTTGGTTTAGGAACTAGCTCCCAAACATTGTTGATTTTGAATTGATTCAATTCTTCTTGCATTGCTTCAATTCAGCTTTCATCTTTCAATGCATCTTCTATGTTTTTCGGTTTGATTTCATAATCGAGTGCAAGAGCACTAGAAGCTTCACGCCTTTTAGATCTCGTACGAACCCCTTCATCAATATTACCAATGATGAGGTTTGCAAGATGACTTGATTTCTGCTTCCAATTTGTAGTTGGTTTGTCAGTTTGATGAAGTTTTTCTTCAGTTAGAACTACTGAATTGGTTTGTGGCTCAGCGTCTGAGGTTTGATTTTCTTCAAGAGAATTTGTAGACACTTGGCCAGACTCAAAATCTTCAGGTTGAGTCTAATTTTGTACTGAGTCTTCAAACTTCACATTCATGGATTCTTCCACAGTTTGAGTTCGTTTGTTGAAGACTTTGAAAGCTTTGCTTGTCATAGAGTAGCCAAGGAAGATTCCTTCATCTGATTTTTCTTCAAAGTTACCAATTCGATCGCTGGAATTCTTTAGGATAAAACATTTGCAACCGAATTTATGAAAATATGAAACAATTGGTTTCTTACCTTTGAGCAGTTCATAGGGTGTCTTTTCTAATATAGGTCTTAGAAAGATTCTATTTATAATATAGCAAGCAGTTGAAGTAGCTTCAGCCCAAAAATGAGGAGAAATATTGCTTTCTATCAAAAGAGTTCTTACCATTTCTTACAAAGAATGATTTTTCCTTTCTACAACTCCATTTTGTAGTGGAGTGTATGGGGATGAAAAATTATGTTGAATACCATAGTCATCGCAATGTTTAGCAAAATCATGATTCTCAAATTCTCCACCATGGTCAGTTCTAATACTTGAAATTGCATAACATTTTTTAGTTTGGATTTTCTTTGCAAACTTAGTAAAATAAGTTAATGCATTAGATTTATTTGCAAGAAAGAATACCCAAGTAAAACGAGAATAATCATCTACTATAACTGTCACGACCCGAACTCCGAGTACATGCACATCCCTCCGTGGTCGATATAATTTTGCGACGTCCCAGGGAGTGTCGCCGACCCATTGATTATTATGCACATGCGGAAACGTAAAACAATCTCCATACAACATAACAGTGGGATAGAAACGTAGGATAGTATTTTCACAACCACACCTACAATAAAGTAGTACTTAAATACAAACCAGTTTAACACTCCAAGGTCTAATACAAAAAGTGAAGCTGTTTGATTTCTTATAAGTTAAGCTTCTATTTACAAAACCGAGGTTCGTTAATATATTATCATACTCCTCAACCCTTCTAGGGTGAACTGTCACCCATTCCCAGCCTCGACGGAAGACCCGTCATCACCTGGGTGAAGGTAGAAAGACTTCTATTTTTCCTTCCCTGCAAACCACTGTACACGACCTGGCCTTCCTTTGTCTAGGGACCTGAAAATGTTAGCCCACTAAGGGGTGAGATCACATCTCAGCAAGTCAATCTACTAAACTCAGATTAGGAGAAGGGCACATATAACATGCAATCTAGTCACCCTTCTTACCCTTTCTCGTCACTTGCACTTTCCTGCACGTTAGTGGCATTCAATCATACAATATCACATTGACATTTATAGCAGTTGAATAATTCAATGCACATACAGATAGGGATGCAGATGTCAGATCATTGACCGTGGCCAATTTTTAACAGATAATAGTCATCCGGTATAACCGGGCTTCGCCTCACACCATTGACCGCGGCAACGTCTACATCTAGACGGCATTCCAATTAAGGAGCATCGGCCCAGCATCCACTGCGACCGGCATCCGTTGACGTGGGGCATTCCCGAAGGAGCATCGTCCGGCCCCAAAGGCACGTGACGGAATCATGTCGTGAATGCATATGATAGATGCCACATTTCAATAATCAATTATACACAGCATCCACAGCATCAATTGATCAATTTCATAGTAAGAATTCTTCAAAACAAGCATATACTCTTATTCACCCAAATTTACAGAAAGCTGTCCAATAACGTTCTTCCAGTGTCACAGTCAGAAATTCACTCAAATGATCTCGAAAAATTCTCAAATTCAGACACGTGCTAGAAAAATATAAAAAAACATTTTTCATGAAGACACCGAGATCCAGATCCCTCTGGATTCGGCCCAGAAATTTCTTCCATCCAGCACAAAAATCGGGTCCAGTTCCAGAGAGTCTAACTCATCAAAATCAGTTCGGTTTTGGTCGAAATCTTGTTTATTTAATTTGAAATTCGAGTATGTTATATTAGAAGTTGTAAGGAACAACTTTCATGAAGGAACCAATTGGAAATTCGACCTCTAAAGGTAGGTAACAACCCTTGGAATCATGGTAGGTCACGGGTTACTGGACTGTCCGAAATACTGTTCCGAGGATGACGTCATTAAAATCGTCACCTATTTAATTTCTAAAAATTCTGAGAAAAATATATGTTATTATTTAGGATATCCAAAACATTTCTTCAGAAGGAAATTTCTTCAAAATCACATCACAAATTTGTCCACGAAATTAGCAAAACATACATGTCCTGGAAACTGTTTCAGAAAACAGCCTCTGTTCTATTCCGAATCTCTCTCCACGACTTTTATTTTGCTCCATAAATCCTATCTAAACTTTTCTATGGCCATTATAACATCCCTAAGTAATATTCATCCACATATCACTTCATCCACATAGTTCCTCCACATAAAAATCCCTAAAGAATGTACTCAGCCCCTAATCTACGTTTAGGAGACGACTTACCGATAAATCTAATGGCGATCCTCACTTGTGGCCGGACGGCAACACAAGGACAGCCCTGGAGGTGTTTTGACGATGATTTGGACCCGGCACAACGGCTGGAGGTGTCGTTGAGCGACCACCACAGCAGCACACAAAGTCCTGGATTTTCTTGAGGAGGGAGGAATGCTCGAGACCTTGCTGTTCAGTTGCTGTTTTGTCGTCCAAAGAGGGAGCAAGAATGGCTGAATAAACTAACTTAAAGGAGAAGAAGACAAGGCTTTTTATGGCTGTGAAAGGGAAAGGAAATTGTTGTAAGGCTAGATAAGGGAAAGAGAGAGACAAGTGCACGGCAGCAGGGGAGAAGAAATGAGTGCAGAAGAAAAGAGGGTAAAGCAGAAGTAATTGCAAATAAATTACTCAGCATTCACTCAGCCATTTGCTGCTGCATTTCGGTTTCCTACGGCAAGAAGAGGAGAGGGAAAAGGAGAAGTAATTGCAGATACATTACTTAGCATTCACTCAGCCATTTGCTCAGCATTTGGCCTAATTTTCCATGGAAAAATGGCTCTCCATTACTACCTTAGGTCCCCCTATCTTTTCCAAGTCTATCTCCATTAAATAACAAGGAAATTGAGGTGAAATTGTAGGAGAGAGGGATTCCTACGAATTTCATTTTGAGGAGACTTCTTTTTTTTTTTTCTTTAATTACCAATCTAACATCTAAATCAATAGGGTCAAGTCCCTTAGTAACAACTTATAATACCTCTTTTACACTTCTATAACTCTTTTTCCAATTGTCTCATATTAAATGCCCAAAACCTATTTAAAAAGTGGCATTTCCTTTTTATTCTTTTAATTTGTTATTCTTGCCTCTTTTCCGTTAATAATTCCTGTCGTCCATAAAATTTGGAAAGATGCAACAACATTCCCGGGATTAATTGTGACACGTGAAAATTCTTAATTTCTGTAATCGACATCATTTCCTCGATTAATTTCAGTCAAATGTGATTTTAGCGTAACTTAAACTATCAGTTAGTTTTTTGGGAATTTTTGGTGCACTAACCTGTGGTCGAAATCTCAAGTTGGTTGCATCAAAATTCTTTAATAACTTTCCTGATTAGTCTAATTATCTCATGAGTGATCAGCTCAGAGAATAACGCTATAGGCACATCGATGAAAAGCCCGATTCATTTCATTGAAAACAGAAGTGGAAAAATCAGACTGTCACAATAACCAAACAATATCTTTTACCTCCAATACTTTGAATTCTTGTTGGCCCGAACAAATCCATGTGTAATAGCTGTAAAGCACGATTAGTGGATACCTTATTTATGGATTTATAGAAATTTCTAACCTTTTTTCCAAGTACACACGGAGTGCATAACTCATGATTTTGATACTTGAGGTTAGGAAGTCCTCGAACAAGCTTTTTGGATGATACTTTTGCAATTTGCTTCAAGTTAACATGTCCAAGTTTCCTATGCCAGAGAATGACTTCATCTTGAATCGATATCAAGCATTGTGGACTGTTAGACCTTACATCTAGCAAATAAATATTTCCATGTCTTCGTCCAATAAAGGACTGTGAGAGATCCTTGCTTATTCCAGAACATGTATCTTCTTGAAAGTTGATTTTGTATCCAGAATCGAATAGTTGACTAATACTCAAATATTGTAGTTCAGTCCTTCAACAAGAGAAACATTATTGATTGTGAGGTTTCCTATCTTCACGGTTCCTTGACCAACAATTTTTCCTTTGTTGTTGCCACTGAAAGAAACATTTCCTCCTTTTACTTGAGAGAGATTTGTAAAGCAATTTGAGTCTCCCGTCATGTGTCTTGAACAGCCACTATCCAAATACTACTTGATTTTCCTCTTGATAGTGACCTACATTTAAATGAAAGACTCAAGTCTTCTTTGGTACCCAAACCTCCTTGGGTCCATCATTGTTAGTAGCAAAAACAGTCTTTGCCCAGCTCTTCTTAATAGGTCTCCAAACTTCGAGGCATTCCTTTTCAAAATGTTCTACACTTTTGCATTTTGACCAAGTAAGAGCATTTCTTCCAACAGGTTTTACAAAAATCTTTTGGTAATGATTCTTATAAAAAGTCTTTGTTGGCCTGTTCTTGATTCTTTCTTTTACCTTTGGAAAGTCAATCAAAGGAACAATTTCATGTGACATCCCTAGACCAGATTTATTAAAATAAAGTCTTTGAATAAAAAGAATTTTATCCAACTTTTCCGAACCAATTGAAAATTTCTTCGTGACTTTCAATAAATCTTCTTTCAAGCAAGCATTTTCTTTTGAAAGTTCATTCTCATTTTCTTTTGAAACATCAAGAGACTTGTCTAGACTTTCAACTTTTTCAATTAAAATCTTTTCTTGTTGTTTCAGTTTGGAATTCTCCTTTTCAGTTCAGAAATCCTTTTAAGAGAGCCTTTAAGATCGAGACAAAGTTCATCAATGTATTTTGATACTTTGGTAGGAATTTTTAAATTTCTAACCTTGATACCGCTGTTTGAGTCTGAGTCTGAATTCGCCATAAGACAAATGTTTGCATACTTTTCGTCACTCTCCTCACATTCGAGTGTCACTCCAAGTTTTAGCTTTGAGTGCTTTCTTGAACCTTTTAGGATTTCCTTTCTTTTTCTTCAATAAGGGACAATTGGGTCTAATGTATCCCTTCTTCTTGCATTCAAAGCAAACGACTTCTTTGCTGGTATCTTCTTCTTCATTTGATCTCTTTTGAAATCTTTGATTGTTTTGTCTCTTTCCATTGAACCTTCTGCCTTTTCTATTTAACCTTCTGAATTTTCTAATCAGAAGTGCCAACTCCTCATCATCCAAGTCTTCTTCTGAATCTGTAGCATCATAATCATCATTAGATTTTAAAGTAATTGACTTCTTACCTTTTGTGTCAATTTCCTCATTGAATTGCTCGACTTCATAAGATTAAAGTGTGCCGACCAATTCATCTACTGAAAGAGGCATGATCCTTTGTGTTTCTCTTATAGATGTCTTGACGTGATTCCAATCTTTGGAGAGTCCTCTCAACAGTTTGTTGACCTTCATAGGTCCTGAGAATGGCTGCCCTTGGTATGCCAAGCCATTTACAATTTCTGTAAATCGGCTGAACATATCCGAGACGGATTCTCCTAGCTTCATTTTGAAGGCTTCATATTGTCCAAGAAGGATGTTGATCTTGGTTTCTTTGACTCGATCTGTTCCTTCATAGGTAATATGTAATCTGTCCCAAACTTCTTTGTCTGTTTCACAAGATGAAATTCTATTATACTCAGTAGGAGATAAAGCACAATAGAGAGAATAAATAGCCTTAGCATCAAGGGCTTGTCTTTTTGGAATATCAATTCGAGACATTCCCACTCCTTCAGGTAATTCTTTCCCTGTAATTGATGCAACTTTAGGAGCAATTCCATTTTCGACCACATCCCATTCTAGAGGATCTTTGGATCTTAGGAATGCCTTCATCTTGTTTTTCCATACGTTATACTCATTTTCATCGAAGTAGGGAGGTCTTGTATTACTTTGCCCTTCAATTAAACCTGGAGCCAAAACACTAGCCATAGATCTTTTGCTTTAGAAATAATAACACTTCTAATAAATAAGCAGTCGGGCTCTGATACCAATTGTAATAGGCTAGTGAATCAACCTAGAAGGGGGTGAATAGGTTATTGCGGAATTCTTTTGGAATCTTTTGCGGTAGAATACTTTAATATCAAAGATATATCAATAACAAATAAAGCACGTATTCATAAAGTAAATAGAGTAGGGTAAAGGAGAATTGACACAAGAATTATAGTAGTTCGGCTTATTCCAAGCCTACGTCCACTCTCCACGCTGGCAGCCAACTAGCTGTAATCACTATGTAGCAATTGAGAGCTGTTACAGTTCACGAACTAGACTTCTTCAATAGACAGTCTCTCCTACAGCTTGCTACTGTTTTCGCACTATACGAAACTCTCTTTGTTACACAATAAGAACGTGAAAGATTTTAGAGATCAAGAGATTTTTAAAGATTCTAACATCGAGATTTTTCTACCAAGTCTCTCCTTGTTTCCAAGCAACACCAATCCACCTTAAATAGCCTCCGTGCCTCCATACCCGTTGGCACTTACCAAAAATTCATCCAATCAACCCGTTGAACTGAATCAATTTAAGTGATTTCTTTGTCACAGAAAACGTAAGTAGACAGCAGCTCGTCAATCCTGTTCGCCCATACAATTAGGATCTTGAGTTTCCAAAATTAGATTCTTCCAAAAATAATTTTGATCTTCAACGGATAAAATCCAAAGAATAAATCTTCCAAGCTCACAATCACAGCCAGAGATATTCCATGGTTAAGATTAGGTAATATAGAATCCAATATCTTACTTTCCTTAACCATAAAAATAACCTGTGACCAGCTTGTCAAAATCGCGAACTGTCTTCAGACTTAGATTTGGGTCTTGAAGATCTTCAGACTGAAACTGAGTCTTGATTGTCTTTAGACGGAGAAACTTCAGACCGAACTTTGGGTCTGACTGTCTTCAGACGAAAAACCTTTAGACTTCGAAACCTTTAGACTTAACCGACTGAGTCTTGGATTCTTCAGATCGAACTGTAGAGGCTGTTTTGTCAACTTCAAAACTCCAAGGGATTTTTCTTCAACATCAAGTATCCACTAAATGTGTCTTACAGCTATTACACATGGATTTGTTCGGTCCAACAAGAACTCAAAGCATTGGAGGTAAAAGATATTGTTTGGTAATAGTAGATGATTATTCACGTTTTACTTGGGTATTCTTTCTTGCAAATAAATCTGAAGCTTTATCTTATTTTACTAAATTTGCAAAGAAAATTCAAATTGAGAAAGGATATGCAATTTCAAGTATTCAAACTGATCATGGTGGTGAATTTGAGAATCATGATTTTGCTAAATATTGTGATGACTCTGGTATTCAACATAATTTTTCATCCCCTTACACTCCACAACAAAATGGAGTAGTAGAGAGGAAAAATCGTTCTTTGCAACAAATGGCAAGAACTCTTTTGATTGAAAGTAATATTTCTCCTCATTTTTGGGCTGAAGCTACTTCAACTGCTTGCTACATTATAAACAGAGTTTTTCTAAGATCTATTTTAGAGAAAACACCTTATGAACTATTTATAGGTAAGAAACCTATTGTCTCTTATTTTCATGTATTTGGTTGTAAATGCTTTATCTTAAAGAATTCTAGTGATCAAATTGGTAAGTTTGAAGAAAAATCAGATGAAGGAATTTTCCTTGGCTATTCAATGACAAGTAAAGCCTTCAGAGTTTTCAACAAACGTACTCAGACTGTGGAAGAATCCATGAATGTGAAGTTTGAAGATTCAGTTCAAATTCAGACTCAACCTGAAGAGTATGAGTTTGGCCAAGCGTCTACAAATTCTCTTGAAGAAAATCAAATTTCAGACACTCAGCCGCAAGCCAAATCAGCAGCTTCAACTGAAACAGAATCTTATTAAAGTGACAAACCAATTACAAATTAGAAGCATAAATCCAGTCACCTAGCTGAACTCATCATTGGCAACATTGATGAAGGAGTTCGCACAAGATCCATAAGGCGTGAAGAATCTAGTGCTCTAGTGTAGCACCCTAAAACCCCCTTAAGGTCGCCACAGTTATCCTTCTTACTTCACATTTCAGATTGAGTCGTGAATTCTTAGGCTCTTTTTTTTTTTTTTCTTTCAAACGGTCCCAGCGCAACTTAATAGCGGAAGCATAACCACATCTCTCCAATTCTCCCTTCACATAACCAAAAGGGCAATGCACACTAACTAAGCATCATAGGATAGCGAAACCGAGTCATTTTTATTTACATATCTACAAGATGGATTCTTTTAGGGTAGGTACATATCAAAAGAAAGCCATCTCATAGCTAACATGGCTTATACTCAAAAAGACAAAACCATCTACCCCTCTAACCGATCATACACAGGCAAATCCATCTATCGGTCTCGGCTATGTCAAAAATATTCCAGCTCCTAGCTTCCCCCGCAGGCTCTACACCAACCCCGGTGCATCGGGTGGCGGTGGTGGTAGCATGCCTCGCATGATCCCATCTCGGCGCACGTGGACAGAAATAAACTCTTGAAACACTGGGCCATCCTCCAAGCCTACCTCATAACGTACCAATACCCGCACCTGGAAGAACGTCAACCCAGGGATGGATGGACAGTCGATCTTAGACACCTCCACCTCTAAGTCTGATGGAATACCATAAAAAGTGCCTGGCGGGACTGGCTAGAGCGGCATTGCTAGGCTGAAAGTTAGTCCCCAAAAAGGGGTGAGTATAACAACTCAGCAAATACATGATCCCTTTAGCTACTCAAGCAACACACCAAACAATCAAATATTACATTGCATTCACATAACATCATCACATATGTCATCTCATCATAAAATATCAATTGGTAGATCTTTGCATCATATATCATTGTGAAATGCTCATGCATATGCCAACAATTAAGCCATAGGTATTCAATCGTTCATGCACTTACTATCCAATGCTCATGCATGTACCATGCATACATATCATTCAATACTCAGGCATATACCATGCATTCATATCTTTCAATACTCAGGCATACACCATACATTCATATCTTTCAATGCCCATGCATACATATCACCATATGCATAACTCATTTCCAATTCTTTTCACAATTTTAATTTGCCTTTAATATACCCCCGGCACACACCTCCGGGCTTCCGGCACCCCCACATTCCGGGCATCTCGCACCCCAACTGGCATCACGAGGAATCCACGGCACACACCATCCGGGCTTCCGGCATTTACACTCCCTAGCCGGGCATCTCGCACCCCAACTGGCATCACGAGGAATTCACGGCACACATCATCTGTGCTTCCTGCATCCCCTACGCTCCGGGCATCTCAACTCCGAGGCCATCCAGATTTATGCCCCCAGGGCCACTGGGCATCCGGCATTCACTCCCTGGCCGGGCATCCCGACACTCCCGGGGCATCATCGGCTCACACCATCCGATGGCTTTCTCATTTATCATGATTTACAGACACATGCATGGTTCATGGCATACCATATGATGTTCACTCTCTATAACTATATGCAATGCCAAACATCATCACTCATGTGGCATGAAAATCACATAGGACAACTCAATTCATTTAGTTCCCATCCTTTTCTTTAAAACTCATAGAATTCAGCATGTATAGTTTTCTGAAAATGTTTCAAATAAATACCAAATGACTCTCAAAAATTGTGAAACTCACACACGTGACAGTCAAGACAAAATGGCACACTTTCCATGAAGAATGTATGTTCTAAATGTCAACACATAAAGAGATACAACTCAGTCATTGCAACACAAAAATTTCGGACATCATAGCTTACACGGTTGCAGAATATCCCTAAATTAAATATCCAAATGACGTCTAAAAATCATGAAATTTTACCACATTACCATTAAGACATAAAAGCACAACTTTCATGAAGAACTCAAGTCCAAACAATCCTCACACGAAAAGATACAAGTTTGACAATACAATTCACAGTTTGGGGCATTCCAGATTGTACAGCTTTGGAAATTCTTCAAATTATACTCAAAAAACATTCAAAAATTATGAAATTTCACCATGTGATAGCCAAGAGTCTAAAGTAGATTTCTCATGAAGACATTAACACCAAATTCGTCCTAGATGATTTATTACAACAATTGAAATCTTCTGTTTACAATAACGAACCATCCAGAATCAACCATCAGCGAAAATTCACCATTTGAGCTACTTATCCTCCTCCTTTTCTTCTGAAGTTTGGATATGTTTTACTTTAACATGTTTTCTTCAACTTTCATTTATAAGTCAAAGTAAGATTCCCAAAAGAAAGTCGCCTTATGATCCCCGTGACCTACTGACGTTCCACAAGACAGTCCGGATTCCATGTCTTTGAGAAAATATGTGTTTCACTAGGCTATACTTGTTAGATTGGTCTCAATTTTTAGTATGTTGTTCTTCAAGATGTTCTCTACAATTCTTATGGGGGAGTCGAAAAGAAATTTCCAGTAGAAAGTCATGTACAGCAACCAAATTCACCAGAGGTCGACATGCAAACCCAGAGTTAGTCGGTTTTGTATAAAATAGGTTTCACCCCTCAAAATTCATCCATTTTGCTTCAAATTTGAGTATGTTACAATTCAATATGTGGGCTACAACTTTTGTTTAGAAATCAAAGTCAGAATCTCACTCTAAAGTCACCTACAAATCATCACAAAATTCGGGCACAGAGAATCTACTCGAGACAGAATGCACCCCCAACAAATTCACTTCAAAAACCTCAATTTCTACCCTCAAAAACTCACAAATTCAGCCACTAGACAACACTACATCAACATCACAGCAAGCATGAGTAGTTGAGAGACCAATTCTTGCCTTAAATCTCAGCTAGACGCGCGAAGAAACGGACGGCAATCGCAGGCGACGTCGGCTTCCTTCCTCTCTTCTTCTTTTTCTTTTCTCCTTTCTCTCTCTCTCTCTCTCTCTCTCCCTCTTAAGCACGGTCGAAACCCCTCAAGAACCAGCCATTCCCTTTTTATATCCCTAATTAATCATCATTACTTGTATAATGATGATTTTCTCATGCATATGGACACCTAGCACTTCATGTGGACACATGGACAGCCACATGGACACTCGGCCACTCCCTCTCTCTCTTCTTGTTTTGGTCGACCGTGGCCTCTTCTTGGGCTTGTTGGCCGGCCCACCTAGCTGGCCATGAGCCCATTTTACTCGGCCCAAATTCCTCAAGTCCATTTCCCAAATTTAATTTCTAATCCTAGCTTATACATGTTTAACTACAAGTACAATCCTAGCCGTATAACATTACTACAATATCAATCAAGGGTGGTTGAATTTCGTAGAATACACAGCTAGGTATAAGAAATTCCTCTCAATCCACTTTTCAATCCAAGCTTAGTCACACATGAGCACACAAAACAATCTATTCGTTAAATGCTTGGCCTTTGCTCAATTGTAGCTCGTTAGTCCAAAGACTAAAATCTGACAATACTTCCATCGATCGACCACAGTCATCGCATCCTCAAGGATTGTCAAAATTCTTGGGTGCCACATCTAGCACTTGTTTATGAGATTGAACCCAAAACTGTAGAAGATGCATTGAAAGATGAAAGCTGGATTGAAGCTATACAAGAAGAATTGAATCAATTCAAAATCAACAATGTTTGGGAACTCGTTCCTAAACCAAAAGGTAAATCAATTATTAGCACCAAATGGGTTTTCAGGAACAAGCTTGATCAACAAGGAAAAGTGGTGAGGAACAAAGCAAGACCTGTGGCAAAAGGTTACACACAAGAAGAAGGAATCGACTATGATGAAACCTATGCTCCGGTAGCAAGGTTAGAAGCTATAAGATTACTTCTTGCTTTTGCTTGCTTTAATAATTTCAGGTTATTCCAAATGAACATGAAAAGTGTATTCCTAAACGGAATTATCCAAGGAGAAGTCTATGTGGAAAAATCGCCTGGATTTGAAGATCCAAGAAGACTAAACTTTGTTCTCAAGCTGAAGAAAGCTTTGTATGGCTTAAAACAAGCACCTCGAGCTTGGTATGAAAGGTTAAGTAATTTCTTAATTCAAAGTGGTTTCTTTAAAGGTAAAGTAGATACTACCTTATTTATCAAAAGAGAAGGTAAAGATTTCATACTTGTTCAAATTTATGTTAATGATATAATATCTGGTTATTCTAATGAAAATCTTTGCAAGAATTTTTCGAGTTGTTTGCAAAATGAATTTGAAATGAGCATTATGGGTGAATTGAACTTCTTTTTGGGACTTCAAGTCAAACAATCAAGAGAAGGAACTTTTATCCACCAAGAAAAGTATGCAAAAGACCTCATCAACAAGTTTGGAATGGAGAATTGCAAGAAAATAGAAACTCCTATGTCAAGCTCATCAAAGCTGGATAAAGATGAAGAAGGAAAGAGTGTAGACCAAAAACTATACAGGAGTATAATCGGTTCACTTCTTTACCTTACAGCATCTAGACCTAATATTTTATTTAGTGTTTGTATTTGTGCTAGATTTCAATCTAATCCTAAAGAATCTCACATGACTGCTGTGAAGCGTATCATTCAAGCTTGGTCTGTGGTATTCCAAAAGGGAAGACTTTACTCTCCTTGGATATTCTGATGCTGACCTTGCTGGCTGTAGAGTGGATAGAAAAAGCACTACAGGTACTTGTCAACTATTGGGAAACAGGTTGATATCTTGGTTCTCAAGAAAACAAGGCTCCGTAGCTCTCTCAACCGCTGAAGTAGAATACATAGTTCTTGGGAGTTGTTGTTCTCAAATTCTATGGATGCAACAACAATTGAGAGATTTTGGAATTGAGGAATCGTGCACAGAAATCAAATGCGACAACACAAGCGCAGTCAACCTCACAAAGAATCCAATACTTCATTCAAGAGCAAAGGACATTGAAATCAAGCATCATTTCATTAGAGATCATGTTCAAAATGGTGAAGTGGTGATTTAGTTCATTGATTCAAAGAGCCAATTGGCAGAAATATTCACAAAGCCCCTAGAAAAGGCTCACTTTGAATCAATTCGCTCAAGACTGAATATCGCAAGACTTGAAGATATTCAGACTCAAAACTAAAGTCTTGAAAAGTTCAGACTCAATGCAAGGTCTGAAAGCGTTCAGATTCAACGTAAGGTCTAATGGTGCTCAGACTCAAAGGTAAGGTCTGAAAGAGTTTAGACTCTGAGGTAAAGTCTAAACACTCTCAGACTCTGACTTAAAGTCTGTTTACGTATTTTAATATTTTGTATTTTATGCATTAAATTTTTGTTAATTGTTTTTTGAAATTTCGAAATCTCTTTTTATTCGAAGTCTAACATATATTTATGGCAGTTTACTTTTTCAAAATTGGCAGTTTTTCTCTTTTCTTTATTTGCGACGGTTCAGTATCTCCTTTTTATCTTTTCTTACTATTTATACTTTCGAATCGTCATCTTCATCCGCTACAACGTTTTTAAAATCCATCTCTTTTACTCTCGCTTTCAAAACCCTAAAAAGCTTCATTACCATCCCTGTTCCATTACTTTACTCGGCAAAAATTCATCTTTTGTTTGCGAACAAGTTGAGCTTTTGCTTGGGATTCAAGAATGTCGTCTCGAAAATCTTCAAGACTCGCTAGTAGGCGACCACAAAGACAACAAGAGGGTCCTACAAGGGTAGACCTCATAGGTGAAGAATCTCCACAAAGGGAGACTCAAAGTCAGTATTTTGAAGAAGAAATTACTGAAGCAGCGCCGATAAGAACCCTAAAACCAAAGCTTGCATTTGATCTTTATAATAGGCTGAAGGTTGTGGGTACAGACCTAAAGATGATCGAGGATTTTCTTAAAGAAAGGGGATATAAGAGTGAGTATATCATCTTGCGAGAGATGGAGGACTTAAAAATTGTTGAGAAAGGGACTGCTCAAAGAACTCTTGAGAATATTCCGAGTGATCCGCTTTATAGTACCACAAACCAACCACTAGATGATGATGAGAGACTTTTCTCTCAATTCTAGCCACGACTGGGTGTGGCTGTGAACTCAGTTTGTCCTCAAGGTAGTCTTTTTCGGTCTAGAGAACATGAACGGATGTACACCAAGTTGCTGAAGAGAGGTGTTATAAATCCGAGGAGTGTGGACTTCGATTTCCTTGATTCATTGAAGGTCAATCTTAGGGAGAAATTTGCTAGGCTACAATTGGAGAAGTTTTGCACATATACGACAAATGCCTACCCTGAACTGACGGCATACTTTTATTCGAATTTGTCGTTTCCGGATGCAAATAGGTTGTCCTTTACTTATATGGACAAAGAGTATATTGTTGATGTTAATACACAGGATGATGTTATTGGGGTGGAAAAAGGAGTTTCCAACTAATAAAAGTGTCCATAGCCTTTGCTACCCTTGAAATTGTGCGTGATCGAAATGTGGAAGGAAAAATATCCTACACAAGGATGAATGCCTCAAATGTGTTGCTGCACAAGATCATCATCAACTGTATCAGGCCAAGACAACCTCAAAAACCAATGTCTCCAAAACTGAAGCCAAGCTAATGTTTGCTCTCAATCAAGGCAGGCCCTTTTCACTCCCTCATGTTATTCTATTCCACATGTACTAAACTGTGGTTAAGGATAAGGGTCAATTGTCTTATTCATTTATCATCACCAAATTGTTTAGGCATTTCGAAATTCAGATCCCTGCACTTTTATGCCTGACCAATTTAAATTTGATGCTTGTGGGATACAAGATGGTGATGAAGATGAAGATTCCAGAACTAAATACTGCACTGGAAAGGTTAAAGGTGAAGACACCCTCAAAGGAGATTGCCACTGCTTCTACAAAGAGAAAGGGCAAAGAGCCCATGGCTGAGAAAAAGCGAAGGAAAGTCATCATACAGGACGAGGATGATGAAGAAGATTTTGAAGACACCATGACTTTGTCTGCTCTCTCAAAGTTGAGAAGCACAGTTAGCTTGAGAACTGATGCTGGAGAAAGGGTAAGGAGAGAAGCAGAGGAAAAAGAAGAAGCTGAGAGAGTGAGAAGAGAAGAAGAAGAACAGAGGAAGAAAGAAGAGGAAAGGAAGAGGAAAGAAGAAGAAGATGAAAGACAGAGGAGAGAAGAGGAACAAAGGAGAGAAGAAGAGAGACAGAGGAAGGAAGAAGAGGAAGCACGGAGAAGAGAAAAAGAAGAGGTGAGAAGAGAAGAGGAAGAGAGAAGAAAGAGAGATGAAGAGGAGAGTAAAGCTCAAGAGGATATGGCTGAAGGATTTGAGCCATCTTTTGCTTACTCTAGGAAAGAGACCAAGAAACATCAAAGTGCTAAATTGGAGTTTGGCGAAGAATATTCGATTCCACCCATTGGAATCAAAACAGGGGGAGTTGCTGCTGATCAGGGAACGATATCCGCCATTACATTATAGTGATGTGAGCAAGTTATGTGCTGATGCTAAGGATATCTATGCATCTCATTTCCTAGAAATTGAAGAATCCTCTCCATCAGGAAGGGAAAGGGCTGAGAAGGATGCGCCAAGTTTTCAATCTCCAAGAACTAACTCTGCTGGTCCAAGTATAGGTAATGCTAACTCAACAGCATTTTCATAACTGTTGGATGTTATGCTGGACCTCAAGAAGCAGGTTTTTGGAATGGACTATGAGCTGAGGGATCTTAAGAAGGCAATGCTGAGTACTTCCGTGTCCATGCAAGATCAAATCAATGCACTTAGAGTTCAAGTGGAATCAAATGAGAAGGGTGCTGAGTTGATTTCAGTGAAGAAAGCCCTTGCAAATCTTGAGAAGACCGTGTAGATGCTCAGCAAATTTCATCTTGTTCGCATCCCTGAAGAGTCCTGAATCTTTTTCAAACCCACTCTTAACCACTCTACCTCCTTTGATGGGACAAAAAGGAGGAGAGTTTTGCAGATTTGAGATCGTTTTTCATTTTGAACTCTTATTTCGCTTACTTTTATTTCGTTTGTTTTAGACTGTTTTTACTTTGAACTTTTGGTTTGGATTTGGTTTGGGTTGTCTATTTGAACCAGACTTTATGCTGATTTGATGTTTGGATCCTTAGACTTGTGAATTTGCAGGATCATTATATTTGTGAGGATAATTGCTATTGGATTAACATTTTTCTATTTTGCAGAAGTAATCCTCAAAATATACGTGAGCTTTCTTTGCAGGTTATAAATTTGCAAATCTGCCTAGGTATTTTGTCACCATCAAAAAGGGGGAGATTGTTGAAGAAAAATCCCTTGTAAGTTTTGAAGTTAACAAAATAGCCTCGACAGTAAAGTCTGAAGATTCCAAGACCCAGTCAGTTAAGTCTGAAGAGTTCAAGACCCAAGCGTTTCCGTCTGAAGACAGTCAGACCCAAAGTTACGGTCTAAAGTTTTCCGTCTAAAGACAGTCAGACCCAGAGTTACGGTCTAAAGATCTCCAGACCCAAATCAAAGTCTAAAGACAGTTTGCGATTTTGCTAGGCTGACAGCAGGTTATTTTTATGGTTAAGGAAATTAAGATTTGGATATCATATTCCCTAACTTATCCATGGAATATCTCTAGCTGTGATTGTGAGCTCGGAAGATTTTTTCTTCGGATTTTATCCGTTGAAGATCAAGCGAATTTTTGGAAGGATCTAATTTTGGAAACTCAAGATCCTGATTGTATGGGCGAGCAGGATTGACGAGCTATTTTCTACTTATATATTCGACAACATGAAGATCACTTAAATTGATTTAGTCCAATGAGTTGATTGGATGAATTATTGGAAAGTGCTAACGGCTACTGTGGCATGAAGGATATTTAAGGTGGGTCGGAGTTGTTCGAAAGTATGAGAAAACCGATAGAAAGATTTTGAAGTTAGAACCTCTGAAATCTCTTGTGCTCAAAATTGTGTATCAAAGAGAGTTGCTCTGTAGAAAAGACTTCTACTGAAGAAGTCTTGCTGGTGAATTGTAAAAGCTCTCATTTGCTACATAGTGATTACAGCCAGTTGGCTACCAGCGTGGAGAGTGGATGTAGGCTTACAATAAGCCGAACCACTATAATCCTTGTGTCATCCTTTTCTTACCCTACCTTATTTATTTTATGGATGCATGAGTTATTTAATTTCAACATGATTCTCATCCCAAGGAGATTTCGAGCAAAGAATTGAAAAGAATTTTATAAACACCTATCGCCCCCTCTAGGTGTATTTACTAGCCTTTATCATACAAGTACGGATACGATGATGTGTTGGGAGAGTAAGACGCCTCAATGCATGGACTTATAGCGATGTAGCATGGAGAACTTACCGGCTTTGAGCAGTTCACAAAAACCAATCTATCAATGTTTGTATAGTATGAATTGTCGTGAAAATTCTCCCAGGTCACCAATAATGAATGATGGGGGAGAGATGAGCAATTATCCTTTTGCAACCCATCTTCAATGACATCAATGTAGCCAATGTAATAATCAATATCCTTTACATAGTATCGGCCACCTTGCAAGTACACAACAGTGTGATTATCTTCACAAGCAAGGTCGTACATCGAGTTACCCCATTTTTTTGGGTTACTCGTCCATCGAAATGGGTATCTAATATCACCGCAAGATGAAGAACTCTGCGAAATACTTGGTTTGACATTTCTAGTTGTCGCTAGAAATAGAACGAGGGTGAGTAGCAAGACTTGACAAATATTCATGGAGCCGAGAGCATTAATCATGCCTCTATTTGTCTTTGGGCAAAAGAGAAATTGGTAAAGAATTGTCCGTGAGGGGGGAGGGAGTTGTTGTTTGTGGAGGAGGTGCAATATAAAAAGATAACAAGGGGTGAGGGAGTTGTTGTTGATGGAGGAGGTGCAAAATAAAAAGATAAGAAGAGATTGGATGATCCTTGTTTGATGGGAGACGTGGGAGTCACCTCGTCCTTTATAGAGAAGCCCAAGTCAGTCAACGGAACAAATGGAGGCAAGTCAAGAAATGTTGATCTTTCTTTTTCCTCTCTCTCCACGGAATCATTGTGTCCACATCTCCTCGACAAAAATCCATCACTTCCTTCTGATGCACCATCTTTCTTCTTAGTTTCTTTTTTGTTCTTTCCTCCTCCCTTCTTCTTCTCCGTCTTCTTTCTTCACTGGTCCGTGATCTAGTTAAATTGATGTAAAGTTTCTAGGAAGAAGATCAAAAATCGGAGACTAGAATAACGAATGATGCTAGGTACATAGGTGTGGAATTGAGGGGAAAAATCACGTCCCTCTCATCCTGTGAGCAATGGAAAATTGGGGCGGTAGAGAATCAACAAGGATATGAAAAAGATAAAACAAATTCAATCAAGTCGAAAATGTTATAATCATCATTTCTTGCTGGCGAGATAACATCATGATTGCCAACTCATATAATTAGTCATGAATGATATCGTTTCATATTTTTGGAGAATTTTTCTTAAATAAGTAAGGTTTTCATACTTTTGGAGACATTTGTGATGTTGATGGGTTTTTGTTTTCAAAATGACATGGAAGCCATCTAAAAAATTAGTGCAGATTTTAAATCGACGTAAATTCATTTGAATTTTCGGATGATTAAAGATCGCACGCATTCAATTTGAAGTAAAAAGAAATATTAAGAAATCAAAATAATTATCTGCTCTATGCTGTTATTATTGAAGAAATTTCTCAAGAGGCGTTAGAGTAAAAGATTGAACTTTATCATTATCTTTGAAGAACTCAAAGTCGACAACAATAAAAGTTGGTGGGGGCTCACCGGGTAGGGAGCATAGTTTGATTGATGCGACAATTTTTGCCGCTTTATTGACGTGAAAAATGATAGTCAATAGAGCGAAGGCTTAGATTGTTTTGGCGAAATATGTAGCTTTTTTTTTTTTTTTTTAATGAGAATTTTGAGTGAATTTATTTTATATGAAAATATTATAAATCAATTATTGACCTATTATACAGATACTATTTAAATTATAAACCTTTTAAAACTGTCAATATAATTTTAAACTTCTATGTGAAGTTTCAATTTAATATACGGTACAATCATTTTCGAACTTCTATCATCTTATATAACATAATCAGCATATGAGTTGGAAAAAGTTTAAGGAAATGTCATTGTTTTGAGTAAATTTTGTGATTTTTATTCCAGTTTCTTTTTCTTTTTCTTTTTTTATCATTTCCTTGCTTCCGATCATCTTCTTTTGGGTATTATACAGATACTATTTAAATTATAAACCTTTTAAAACTGTCAATATAATTTTAAACTTCTATGTGAAGTTTCAATTTAATATACGGTACAATCATTTTCGAACTTCTATCATCTTATATAACATAATCAGCATATGAGTTGGAAAAAGTTTAAGGAAATGTCATTGTTTTGAGTAAATTTTGTGATTTTTATTCCTTTTTTTTTTTTTTTTTTTTATCATTTCCTTGCTTCCGATCATCTTCTTTTGGGTATTCATCCGATTTTTGCTATTAATTCTATGCTCTTAACAGTTTTGGCTTTCAGTCAAGCGTGGTCGCTTCTCAAGCCTTGCTCTGTTGATTTCGTAACGGTCCACCAATTTTTGTAATTTCATGTCAATTCGTGCCTACGGTGCCATGCTTTGTGTGTTCTCTAATCCCACCATATCACACCACCATTTGCTGAATTGATTGGGCGGTTTGAAGGGCAATTACTTTGCCATGGTCTTAGCTTGAAGATATTGAATACGAGATTAATTATTTATTTCGTCGAGTCACTCTTCAATCAAAACGGATGATTTATAATGCAAATACCACCACAGGATGAAGGGACACGATGCAAATTAGTTGGCTTAATATCACTAGTCATAGCCTGCAATAGAAGAAGAATAAGCAGTAACACTGGATGGATATTCATGAAACTGAGAGCTTCAATGATGTCTCTGTATATTCTTGGACAAAGAGAAAAGGGTGAAGAGTTGCTTGGCGTCTCTGGAGGAGGGCCAATGTAAAAGGATTGAATGGATGATCCTAGTTTGATTGGAGATTAGGAGTCGCCTTGTACCGTAGAAAGCCCAAGTCAGTGAACCTAATAAATACATGAAGTTGAGAAAATTGAAAGATCACCTACGGATACAGCGGATCTAGGACATTTTTACATGCCATAGAAAATTCGAAAGACATTAATTCACATCTAGGATCTCTCTTTGTCCTCTTATCTCCACGTTTCTTCCACTCTCTCCACATGATTGTTTGGTACACATCCCATCAAACCAACGAATCCGTCTCTCCATCTCTCCCCATCGCTTCGTTCTGAAACACCGTCTTTCTTCTTCATTTTTTGCTTCTCCTCTCTGTTCTTCATCATCTCCTTTCTTTTACCACAAATCATGATCATAAGCAAACCACCAGCACCAGCCGCTCATCTATCAAACCTTAGCCGCACCACCACCACCACATCACCGACCTAGCACACCACCTGTTGCAAAATAACTTGAAAAATGAGTCTTGTAATTTAAGTCTAACACCAAAAGAAATAAATTACGAGATTTGAGTGTCAATTTCTATTGCACGGGAAGAACCAGCATCAAGAAATTTTTTATAGATGCAAAGATAACTCATAAAAAGAAAATCCACTGGCATCTAAATAATAATTTGCGAAAGTTAGCATCTAATGTGACTATAACCTATCTATTAACATCGATAATTCCATTTGTGAAACTAAACCAATAACACCCAATAGATTTTTTGAAGAAGGTTTAGACAGTGTTCGGATCTACCTCACTATCAGCTATAATGTTCAATTTAAGGAGTCAATGAAGCACCAACTATCTATTTGAGTGCTACTGGGGGGAGCTCAAGATCCACAATACATGTCAACCTAGATACATCCATTCACAAACTAATCTAGGTTTCTTGATGCCGATGAGGGAAATCAAACCTGTGACTTTCGGCTTGCAAGACAAATTTTAAACCACTTGACCAACCACCAAACTGATAATCATATCCAGTAGTTAGTTTTGAGGCATATCACCAAACAATTTTGTTTTCCATTATCTGCTCTTAAGATTTTTACCCAACAACTCCCCTTTTCCACGAAAACTCATGTTTCAATGATGTCTCTATCCCGGGACCATTTGCGGATAATCGGATCAGTATGGATAAAAGTCCTCAAGATTAGCCTCGGACAATTATATTAGATACCGACATTTCAAATGCATTATAAAAGAAAAAATCAAAATTTGTTTTTCTTTCCATTCCAAGATTTAAATGCCAGATCCGGGGGATAGATAAGCAGTTTCGAAGAGATTTGTAGTTTATCGATGTATCTCCATTCAAGCATTTCTAAGGCTTTGTCCATTCAACATTGATGATCAAGATCCGATCGTGTATCATCTAGATTGGAACTCCCATCATCTTCCTCGAGGCTACTGTTTCCTCACCCATTTCAAAGTTTCTCCCGTCATTGACTCGGTTGTATGACATAGCTAGAAACGAATTTGCCTCAAACTTTCTAAAATTGCATCAAGGTTATCATACTTCCCACAAATTTTATTAGCAACACGGCAAAACTGTAGACATCAACTTTACAAGAGAAGCCACCAATGCTCTTGTAGAGCAACTGTCATGCCCCGATCCTCCGAGCACGTGTCCATCCCTGCTTGGTTGATATTAAAAGAGCTACTAAAAACACTTAGAAGGGGGTGAATAGGTGTAAATAAAATTTTTCTCGCAAGACTTGATATATGTAAATTGCCTTTTTAATATAATTGACTAAGGATGTAATCAGTTTTAAAACAATTATATAAAGCAACGAATGAAGTAAGGAGTTAAGGAAAGAGAATTGGAATGCAAGGTTTATAGTGGTTCAGCTTAAACCAAGCTTACGTCCACTCTCCCGCACTGACAACCCACTGGCTAGATTCCACTATGAATCAAAAGAGATAATACAACTTGTGATCTTCAACTTTCTCAGTTAAGGGTCTCTCTTGTTCTCTCACACAAAGTCTCACTATGTGTCTCTCTCTTTTGTATACAATTTTAGCTCAATGAATGAAGGAGCAAGGAACTATAGAGATTTAGACTTTGAAATTATTCTTTCACGCATTACATCAAACAACTGGAGAGTCTGCCTTAAATACTTCTTCATGCCTTCACGACCGTTGGCACTTTCCAAATGAATTTTTCCAATCTACCCGTTGGACAGAATCAATTAAGGTGTTCTTGAGTCATTGAATGATTGATGATGAAAGCCCGTCAATCCTGTTTGCCCATACAATTGGGATCTTTGATTTTCATAAGTAGAACCTTCCAAGTTTACTCGCCTTTCAAAAAGATCTTCAAATCGGAGTAGATTCCAATAAGAATAATCAATCATGTAGATGCTATATCTAGCCATAAGGTCTTCAAAAACCATACGAATCGAATCCTTGAAGATAATCCGTCATCTGGATAAGTCTTCTTCTTCGTCTGGAAACTATCAGTTTGGGCAGACTTTGAGTCTTGAGTCTGGCGGTCTTCAGACTTTGATGGTAGAGTCTGGAATTCTTCAGACTTTAACACTTGAGTTTGGAAGTCTTCAGACTAGACTGATGGAAACGTTTTGTCAGCTTCAAAACAACAATGGAGTTTTCTCCAACAATCTCCTCCTTTTTGATGGTGACAAAACTTTCCTGTAGATTTGAAAACTTTTGTCTTGCAAAACAACACTTAAGTAATACATGATATCTTATAAAAATAAGTGGATTAGGACCTGGATAGTATCAATTCTGCAATCACAGAAAACATGTTAATCCTGCAAGATAAGATAACTATCCATCCACAATCAGTATCACAGGCTTAGTTACTACACGCATCAAAAGCTTCAAATCAAGGTAGTTGTCAAAGGTCCAAAGTCAAAAGTCCAAAACCAAACAAAAATTACCAAAGTCTAAGTCAAACCAAAAAGTACTTTAAAATGTGCTAAAAAAGATAAAGTCAGGTCAAATCTGCACAACTTCTCCCCTTTTTTGTCAACAGCAAAAAGTGGAGAACAAATAAAAAGAGTTGAGTGAAAAGAGTTGTGTGAGAATCATGGTTGTTTTGGGATCTGAACGAGCTGAAATTCTCCCATTGATTTGACTATCCCTTCAAGCTTTCCAATAGTCTTCTTCAGTTGCTGTAAATCTTCACCCTTCACATTATCTTGCACTTGAGTCGTCAAGGTGAGTAATTGTTCTTGCAGAGAAACTGAAGTAGTCATGAAAGCTTTCTTGAGATCCTTTATCTCAAACTCCAAGCCATATTGCTATCTCCTTAAATCCAAAAGGATATCCAGCAGTCTTGAAAAGTCTGCTGTTTGTTCTAGTGCAGCACTGGGTCTAGCTGAGTCAGTTCCATGAGTTTTGAAATTGGAGGGATCATCAACAATCGTCCACCATGACTAGGAGTGGATACCTCAATGTCTGCTTCAAAGTAGTGAGAGGCATACACATCCTCTAGATCTGCTACAGATCGACTAACATCACTAGTAAGAGTAGGTGAAAAAATACCTCGTTTATCAGCAGCTCCTCCTATTTGTGTACCTTTAGGTGGAGAAATTAATTCTTCTTCTTGTTTTGCTTCAGCTTCAGCACTTGAGTGATATGTCCCTTTTCCTTTTTCTCCAGCAGTTCCACTCCTTATCTTCTCAGAGTCACTTGACAAGGATACAGCCAATGTAGGCTCGAATGAGTCGTCTTGACCCTCTTCTTCCTCTTCTTCTCTTCTTCCTTCCTCCATTCTCCCTTCCTCCTCCTCTGTTCTCCTCTCTTCACTTCTTCTTCCTTCTCTTTCTTCATCTCTCTTCTCTGTCTCTTCTCTTTCTTTGGTTTCTCTATCCTTTGGCTCTTGAAAGCTAACAAAACTCTGTAAATTTCGTAAGGCAAAGGCAAAGAGAATGATTTCATCCTCATCTTCTTTATCTTCCAAGATAAGGGCTCTCCTCTTATTGATAGGTTCCTTCATTTGTTCCTTGCCTTTCTGCTTTATTGCTGTAGAGTCTTGCTTTGCCTTGATAGGAGACTTCTCCTTCATGCTCTCTAAGACCTTGTTGAGCTCCTTCAGACACATCTTTGTGACCATCTTCAATCCAATCACCATTAAAGCAATGCTTCATGCACACAAAGAAGTAGGAATATGAATTTTGAAGTGTCTGAAGTCTTGTGATAAGAGCAAAGTAAGGGAGTTATCCCTTGTCCTTCACCACTATCTTGTACATTTGCATAAGCATAGTGTGAGGCAGAGAGAACTTGTAACTAGTGTTGATGGCGTACATAAACTTCGCTTCCGAGTGAGAGAAATAAGTCTTTGACGTTGATTTGGGCCGAATGCAGCTGATCACGATCTTATGAAGCAAGATGTTGGAGGCATTCATCCTTGTGTATGAAATTTTGCCTTTAGCAAATCTGTCTCGCATAAGTTCCAATGTAGCGTGAGCAACCGACACATTGATTGGTTGGAAATACCTTCTTTTCACCCCTAGTCAAGTTAGCTAATGTGTCTACATCAACCACAAATTCATTGTCCCTAACCATAAAGGAATATCTATTCGCATCCAAAAATGATAGATTTGAATATAAGTACGCTGTGAGTTCTAGGTAGGCAACTGTTGTCTCGAAGCAAAATCGTTCCAGTTGAAAGAGTGCAAACTTCTCCCTCAGATTCACATTCACTGAATCAAGAAAATCAAAATCAATGCTTCTAGGGTCATAACCTCTCGCTTCAGCAATTTTGAGTAGGTCTTTTTTTGGTCCTTGGAGCAAAAAACACTCACTCCCTCACCACGAACATTTGCAGCCACTCTCATCCTAGGCTGAAAATGTGTGAACATCCTTTCACCATCGTCTTTTCCTTTAGGCTGATTGAAAGTACCAAACCTCGGGTCACTTGGAAAGTTGGCAAATGTCCTATCAGCCAACCCTTTAGGCGCAATGCCCATCTTTTCCATCACTTGCAAGAATAAAGCTTCATTCTTGCAACCCCTCGCTCTAAGGAATTCATCAATCAAAGTCATAGTAGGACCACCGTCTTTCAACTTAGAATAAAGTTTGAAAATAACTTCAGGTTTCAGCATTCTTACAGGTTCCACATGTAACGACCCGGGCCCCACTGTATAATATTGTCCGCTTTGGATGGGATTGCACGAAGCCATTTCCCTCCCTCACGGCGTTAAAACGCGTCACACATACTTAGGAACCCAAGCCTTATAAAGGCTCCCAAGGCTCCCTCCCTAAGCGATATGGGACAGGAGAAATGCCCTTAGCCTCGCCCGCGTACTGCCGAGGCGATCTTAATCCGTCCCTCCGTACTGTTCGGGGTCTGGGTCGTCACATTCTCCCCCCCTTAAGGCACAGCGCCATCGCTGTGGCCCCACACGCTGCGGGAGTCGGCTCTGATACCATTTATAACGACCCGGGCCCCACTGTATAATATTGTCCGCTTTGGATGGGATTGCACGAAGCCATTTCCCTCCCTCACGGCTTTAAAACGCGTCATCTAGGGACAAGGTTGCACTCGGCCATTCCTTTCCCCAAACTGATATTGTCCTCTTTGGATGGGATTGCACGAAGCCATTTCCCTCCCTCAAGGCTTTGTTTTTAGCGCAGCGGAAGTGTACATAAAACGCGTCATCTAGGGACAAGGTTGCACTCGGCCATTCCTTTCCCCAAACTGATATTGTCCTCTTTGGATGGGATTGCACGAAGCCATTTCCCTCCCTCAAGGCTTTGTTTTCAGCGCAGCGGAAGCGTACGTGAAACGCGTTATGCGGGCGAGAGGGCCATCCCTCGAGCCTTCCCCCTCCCAAGCCATAATATTGTCCTCTTTGGACGGGATTGCACAAAGCCATTTCCCTCCCTCAAGGCTTTGTTTTCAACGCAGCGGAAGCGTACGTGAAACGCGTCATCTGGGGACAAGGTTGCACTCGGCCATTCCTTTCCCCAAACTGATATTGTACTCTTTGGATGGGATTGCATGAAGCCATTTCCCTCCCTCAAGGCTTTGTTTTTAGCGTAGCGGAAGCGTACGTAAAATGCGTCATCTAGGGACAAGGTTGCACTCGGCCATTCCTTTCCCCAAACTGATATTGTCCTCTTTGGATGGGATTGCACGAAGCCATTTCCCTCCCTCAAGGCTTTGTTTTTAGCGCAGCGGAAGCGTACGTAAACGCGTCATCTGGGGACAAGGTTGCACTCGGCCATTCCTTTCCCCAAAGGGATATTGTCCGCTTTGGAGGCACGGCCCACCGGCCCGACCTTCCTCACGGGTTTGTTTTCAGTGCAGCGAAAGCGTACGTGAAACGCGTTATGCAGGGGCCGACCCGAGCCCCACTGTATAATATTGTCCGCTTTGGATGGGATTGCACGAAGCCATTTCCCTCCCTCAAGGCTTTGTTTTTAGCGCAGCGGAAGTGTACGTAAAACGCGTCATCTAGGGACAAGGTTGCACTCGGCCATTCCTTTCCCCAAACTGATATTGTCCTCTTTGGATGGGATTGCACGAAGCCATTTCCCTCCCTCAAGGCTTTGTTTTTAGCGCAGCGGAAGCGTACGTAAAACGCGTCATCTGGGGACAAGGTTGCACTCGGCCATTCCTTTCCCCAAAGGGATATTGTCCGCTTTGGAGGCACGGCCCACCGGCCCGTCCTTCCTCACGTGTTTGTTTTCAGCGCAGCGGAAGCGTACGTGAAAACAAACCCGTGAGGAGGGATGGCGGTGCGTCCGCGCCTCAAGTCCCCGGACGTGCGCAAGGAAGGAGTCCCTGTCCCACATCGCCTAGGGAGGAAGTCTTGGGCCAGTATATAATGGCTTGGGCCCCTCTTAACCTGTATGACGCTTTTTACGTACGCTTCCGCTGCGCTAAAAACAAAGCCTTGAGGGAGGGAAATGGCTTCGTGCAATCCCATCCAAAGAGGACAATATCAGTTTGGGGAAAGGAATGGCCGAGTGAAACCTTGTCCCTAGATGACGCGTTTTAAAAACGTGAGGGAAAAGACTGTGGCTGGGATGGCGGTTCGTCCGCGCCAGGGCGGGTGACCCAAAGCGGACAATATCACACAGTGGGGGCCCGGGTCCTTACAAACTCCGAGTACATGCACATCCCTCCGTGGTCGATATAATTTTGCGACGTCCGAGGGAGTGTCGCCGACCCATTGATTATTATGCACATGCGGAAACGTAAAACAATCTCCATACAACATAACAGTGGGATAGAAACGTAGGATAGTATTTTCACAACCACACCTACAATAAAGTAGTACTTAAATACAAACCAGTTTAACACTTCAAGGTCTAATACAAAAAGTGAAGCTGTTTGATTTCTTATAAGTTAAGCTTCTATTTACAAAACCGAGGTTCGTTAATATATTATCATACTCCTCAACCCTTCTAGGGTGAACTGTCACCCATTCCCAGCCTCGACGGAACACCCGTCATCACCTCCGGGTGAAGGTAGAAAGACTTCTATTTTTCCTTCCCCGCAAACCACCGTACACGACCTGGCCTTCCTTTGTCTAGGGACCTGAAAATGTTAGCCCACTAAGGGGTGAGATCACATCTCAGCAAGTCAATCTACTAAACCCAGATTAGGAGAAGGGTACATATAACATGCAATCTAGTCACCCTTCTTACCCTTTCTCATCACTTGCACTTTCCTGCACGTTAGTGGCATTCAATCATACAATATCACATTGACATTTATAGCAGTTGAATAATTCAATGCACATACAGATAGGGATACAGATGTCAGATCATTGACCGTGGCAAATTTTTAACAAATAACAGTCGTCCGGTATAATCGGGCTTCGCCTCACACCGTTGAGCGCGGCAACGTCTACATCTAGATGGCATTCCAATTAAGGAGCATCGGTCCAGCATCCACTGCGATCGGCATCCGTTAACTTGGGGCCGGGCATTCCCGAAGGAGCATCGTCCGACCCCAAAGGCATGTGACGGAATCATATCGTGAATGCACATAATCAATGTTACATTTCAATAATCAATTATACACAGCATCCACAGCATCAATTGAGCAATTTCATAGCAAGAATTCTTCAAAACAAGCATATACTCTTATTCACCCAAATTTACAGAAAGCTGTCCATTAACGTTCTTCCAGTGTCACAGTCAGAAATTCACTCAAATGATCTCGAAAAATTCTTAAATTCAGATACGTGCTAGAAAACATATAAAAAAACATTTTTCATGAAGACACCGAGATCCATATCCCTCTAGATTCGGCCCAGAAATTTCTTCCATCCAGCACAAAAATCGGGTCCAGTTCCAGAGAGTCTAACTCATCAAAATCAGTTCGGTTTTGGGTCGAAATCTTGTTCATTTAATTTGAAATTCGAGTATGTTATATTAGAAGTTGTAAGGAACAACTTTCATGAAGGAACTGATTGGAAATTATACCTCTAAAGGTAGGTAACAACCCTTGGAATCATGGCAGGTCACGGGTTACTGGACTGTCCGAAATACTGTTCCGAGGGTGACGTCATTAAAATCGTCACCTTTTTAATTTCTAAAAATTCTGAGAAAAATATATGTTATTATTTAGGATGTCCAAAACATTTTTCAGAAGGGAATTTCTTCAAAATCACATCACAAAGTTGTCCACGAAATTAGTAAAACATACATGTCATGGAAACTGTTTCAGAAAACAGCCTCTGCTCGAGACCTTGCTGTTCAGTTGCTGTTTTGTCGTCCAAAGAGGGAGCAAGAATGGCTGAATAAACTAACTTAAAGGAGAAGAAGACAAGGCTTTTTATGGCTGTGAAAGGGAAAGGAAATTGTTGTAAGGCTAGATAAGGGAAAGAGAGAGACAAGTGCACGGCAGCAGGGGAGAAGAAATGAGTGCAGAAGAAAAGAGGGTAAAGCAGAAGTAATTGCAAATAAATTACTCAGCATTCACTCAGCCATTTGCTGCTGCATTTCGGTTTCCTACGGCAAGAAGAGGAGAGGGAAAAGGAGAAGTAATTGCAGATACATTACTTAGCATTCACTCAGCCATTTGCTGCTGCATTTCAGTTTCCTACGGCAAGAAGAGGAGAGGGAAAAGGAGAAGTAATTGCAGATACATTACTTAGCATTCACTCAGCCATTTGCTGCTGCATTTCGGTTTCCTACGGCAAGAAGAGGTGAGGGAAAAGGAGAAGTAATTACAGAGAAGTTATTCAGCCTTTACTCAGCCATTTGCTCAGCATTTGGCCTAATTTTCCATGGAAAAATGGCTCTCCATTACTACCTTAGGTCCCCCTATCTTTTCCAAGTCTATCTCCATTAAATAACAAGGAAATTGAGGTGAAATTGTAGGAGAGAGGGATTCCTACGAATTTCATTTTGAGGAGACTTTTTTTTTTTTTTGCTTTAATTACCAATCTAACATCTAAATCACTAGGGTCAAGTCCCTTAGTAACAACTTATAATACCTCTTTTACACTTCTATAACTCTTTTTCCAATTGTCTCATATTAAATGCCCAAAACCTATTTAAAAAGTGGCATTTCCTTTTTATTCTTTTAATTTGTTATTCTTGCCTCTTTTCCGTTAATAATTCCTGTCGTCCATAAAATTTGGAAAGATGCAACAACATTCCCGGGATTAATTGTGAAACGTGAAAATTCTTAATTTCTGTAATCGACATCATTTCCTCGGTTAATTTCAGTCAAATGTGATTTTAGCGTAACTTAAACTATCAGTTAGTTTTTTGGGAATTTTTGGTGCACTAACCTGTGGTCGAAATCTCAAGTCGGTTGCATCAAAATTCTTTAATAACTTTCCTGATTAGTCTAATTATCTCATGAGTGATCAGCTCAGAGAATAACGCTATAGGCACATCGATGAAAAGCCCGATTCATTTCATTGAAAACAGAAGTGGAAAAATCAGACTGTCACAACTCTTCCCCTCTTATATAAATTTCGTCCTCGAAATTTAAGTCGTTACATCATTCAAGTCAAAAAGGTAAGGATATTTTTCTTTCATGGCATCTTCTCTTTCCCAGGTTGCTCCTTCTGTACCGTGGTGTTGCCATACCACTTTGACTAACGGAATCGTCTTGGTTCGAAGAACTTGTTCTTTTCGATCCACAATTTGAATTGGTCTTTCTTCGTACGATACCCTATCATCCACATCCAATTCTTCAAAATTCAAAACGTGAGTTGGGTCAGGTTCATACTTCCTTAGCATCGACACGTGGAAGACATTGTGAATTTGGGCAAGTCTCGGCAGCAATGCAAGACGATATGCTAAAGTCCCTATTCTTTCTAGAATTTCAAAGGGACCTACATACCTTGGACTTAATTTTCCTTTCTTACCGAAGCGTGAGGTACCCCTCATTGGCGATACCTTCAAGAAGACGTGTTCACCCACTTGGAATTCTAATGGCTTTCGCCGCTTGTCAGCATAGCTTTTCTGGCGACTTTGGGCAGTCTTTAATCTATTTCGATGATGGTCACCGCATCCACCGACTGCTGGACTAATTGGGCCCGTGATCTTCCGTTCCCCGACTTCATCCCAACACACCGGCGTCCTACATGCTCGGCCATACAATGCTTCAAAAGGAGCCATCTGGATGCTCGTTGGTAAGCTGTTGTTGTAGGCGAATTCCACTAAGTGAAGTTGATCCTCCCAACTTCCCTTGAAATCTATAACACACGCTCTCAGCATGTCCTCGAGAGTCTGAATTGTCCTCTCAGACTGGCCATCCGTCTGAGGATGATATGCCGTCTTGTATCTTGAAGTTTGGTACCAAGAGCACTCTGCAAGCTCTTCCAAAAAGCAGCAGTAAATCTCGGATCTCTGTCTGATGTTATCATAACCGGCACTCCATGCATTCGAACCACTTGGCGCACATATAGGTCTGTGTGCCTATCCAAACTGAGGTCTTTTCGAACTGCAATGAAGTGTGCTGACTTTGTCGGCCCCGTCGACTATCACCCAAATTGAATCATTTCCTCGTTGACTCCTCGGTAGTCCGGTCACGAAATCCATCGTGATATGCTCCCATTTCCACTCGGAATCTCTAGAGGTTGTAGAAGTCCTCCCGGCCTACAATGTTGGGCTTTTACTTGCTGACAAGTCAAACACTTGGCGACGTGCTTGGCAATGTCCGCCTTCATACCATACCACCAATAGTGTTGACGTAAATTTTGATACATTTTTGTGTTCCCTGGGTGGATGCTGTAATTACTACGATGTGCCTCAGACAAAATTTCTTCTCGAGTTCAATATCGTCGGTACCACCAAACGTCCTCGGCACCTTAGTGTTCCATCTTCAGAGATCTGAAAGTCCGCCTTTCTTTTCTCAACATCTGCTTGTAGGATTTTCTATACGTCAGGGTCTGTCAATTGGAGTATCTTGATTCTGGCCTGGATATCCGGTTCAACCCGAGGGTGGCCATAAGACTAGAGAGGTGACCTACCTCAAATTTGAACACCGAATCTCGCGCCCTTTCAATTAAGTTCCACTCCTTTATTAATATATGAGCTACTGAAGACTTTCGGCTTAAGGCATCGGCGACTTTATTTGCCCTTCCTGGATGGTATAAGATATCACAGTCGTAGTCTTTCAACAATTCCATCCATCTGCGCTGTCTCATGTTCAACTCCTTCTGAGAGAACAAATACTTGAGACTTTGATGGTCAGTGAAGATCTGGAATCTTTCTCCGCACAAGTAGTGTCTCCAAATCTTCAGAGCAAAAATAATTGCCGCAAGTTCTAAGTCATGCGTTGGGTAATTTAGTTCATGAGGTCTCAATTGATGTGACGCGTATGCAACTACTCGGCCATGTTGCATTAACACGCAACCCAGTCCTCTGAACGACGCATCACTATAGATCTCGAATCCTCCTGGACCAGATGGTATGGTCAGTACAGGTGCGGTAGTAAGCTTTTCTTTAAGCTCTTTAAAACTACGCTCACACTTGTCTGTCCACACAAATTTTTCCTCCTTTTTCAGAAGTCGTGTCATAGGTGATGCTATAGCTGAAAATCCTTCCACAAATCGTCTGTAATACCCAGCTAAGCCTAGGAAACTTCGATTTCCGTCACCGTAGTTGGTCTCGGCCAATTAATTCTTGCTTCAATCTTGGATGGATCCACAGAAATTCCTTCTCCCGATATTACATGTCCTAAGAAAGTCACACGAGTCAACCAAAACTCACACTTGCTGAACTTGGCATACAGCTCATGAGCCCTTAGAGTCTGTAGTACCATTCTTAAGTGTTCTTCATGTTCCTTTGGATTTCTTGAGTATACCAGGATATCATCGATAAACACAATTACGAGGCGATCCGGGTATTCCTTGAAAACTCGATTCATTAGATCCATAAAAGCAGCTGGAGCATTTGTTAACCCGAACGGCATCACTTTGTGAATTCGTAATGGCCATATCGAGTACGAAATGCTGACTTTGGAATGTCCTCTTTTCTAATCCTCAGCTGATGGTATCCCGTCCTCAGGTCGATTTTTGAAAATATTGACGCACCTTGCAGTTGGTCAAACAAGTTGTCAATCCTCGGGAGTGGGTACTTGTTCTTAATTGTTACCTGATTGAGTTGTCGATAATCAATACACAAACGCAGTGTACCATCTTTCTTCTTGACAAAGAGAACTGGTGCTCCCCATGGTGATGCACTGGGACGTATAAATCCTTTATCTAACAAATCCTGCATCGTACCTTCAATTCTTTCGGTTCGAGACAAAGCCATCCGGTAAGGAGCCTTAGAGATGGGTTCCGTTCAGGGGCTAACTCAATCACAAATTCGATTTCTCTTTCGGTGGTAGGCCTGGTAGTTCTTTTGGAAAGACGTCCGGAAACTCTTTTACCACGCAATATCTTCAACTTTCAGTTCTTCCACCGTCGTGTCCATGACCATCACCAAGTAACTCAGACAACCCTTATTTAATAACTGGGTCGCCTCAAGTGAGGAAATTAGGGTAATCGAAGGTCCTCCTCGACTTCCATTGAACTCGAAACTTTTACTTTCTAGCGGGCTGAACTGGATCATTTTACGATAACAATCCATCTTAGCTCGATGCTTGGTGAGCAGTCCATGCCAATTATTACATCGAAATCATACATGGCTAGAACTATCAAATCTATCTTTCCCTCTTGCCCACCAATTACCAATTTGCAATCCGGACAACCCATCATGGACAACACATTATCTTTTAATGGTGTTGATATACTAACAGCTGATTTCAACCGTTCAAGACTCAATTCTATTAACTTTATAAATTGTTCGGCTACAAATGAATGAGTCGCACGGGGTCAAATAAAGCGTATCTTTGGATGATCATTTAGGGAAACGGTACTGCGATCACATTCGGTGCGTCCCTGCCCGATCTCTGGTGATGGCGTACGTCCTTCCTCCGACAGAGGCCTAAGCGGTTCACCTTGCTTTGTGCATTTGGGGGTGCATATCCCCTGATCTGGACCATCGGTGGTGGCGGTGGCAACTGTTGTCCTCCCCGTCGACTGGGACACTCTCTGACCTGATGGCCTTGTTGTCCACAACCAAAACAAGCTCCCGTTCTAAGGTGACATGGTGCAGCTCCATGTCGTTTCCCACAGAAGCGACAAGTTCCATTATTATTCACTACTGGCTTACTCACTCCACCTTTTCTGTTGGGTGGAATAGGATATCTTCTACTGACCATGGGTTTCTTTCCAAACTTGATACTGCTCCTATTCACATTGAACCTCGATCCTGATGCGGCAGTTTGCTCATTCAGATCTCTTTCTATCAGCTGGGCTCGACGATAAACCTCTCGGTAGTCATTCAAATCAAAAGGCACCAGTGGTTGCTTCAGCTCTAATCGGAGGCCATTCCCGAACCTTCTAGCCTTTTCTTCGGGATCCTCTACCAATCTTGGGGCATACCGCGAAAGCTCGCAAACTTGACCTCATACTTGGTCAACAGTCATGGATCCTCGGCGAAGACGTTGGAACTCTTCCATTTTCTGTTCTCTAGCACTCTTCGTGAAATCTTGCTCATTAAATGCCCTGAGGAAAACACCCCATGACGGCACTACCCCTTCTGGAAACACGGTCTCTCGAGTAGCTCTCCACCATATATCGACATTGTCCTCTAGCTGATAAACTGCTAGAGTTACTTTCTCTTCCTCATTGCATCTTAAAAGTGCAAATGCCTTTTCTATAGCCAGAATCCAACGGGAAGCAGTCTCAGGGTCTCCAGTACCAGTGAACTTTGGCGGATTCAGCTTCAAAAAGTGTTCCACTAGCTTGTATACAGGTCTGTCTGCAACCACGTTCCCTGGTGGAACTTCAACAGGTAGGGCGACAGGTACACCAGCGGCGGCGGCATTGGCAGCAACAGTAGCGGCAGCTGTAACGACGGCATTAATGGCAGCAGTTTGATTTTGAGCTTGCTGTCCCATCAAATCTCTCATGGCCTCTAGCGCCTGCATGATCCCAACTGATCCTGGATCACCAGATGCTGCTACCCCAGCACCAACCGGCGGAACCGGTGGCGGTGCTACACCACTAGCACTAGCCTGAGCCGGCGCTTTACCCCTATTAGCTCGAGCACCACCTCTAGTCGGTGCCCTAGCCCGAGTAACTAGTCCAATCGCGCTTTTCCTGGGCGTCCTCTGGTCTTGCTCACTCATGGTGCAGATTCTATATAGACACCTGCTTCCTATTCCAACACTAGGTTAGAATTTGAGTGGGCTCACAAACAAACTATCAATCAACTATCACACACATGCGACAGCATATTCAATGTCTTTCCTACTAACTATCCCATGACTCATCGCACCTTATCACTCCAGACACAACCTCGCTCTGATACCACTAAATGGGGATGTCACGACCCGAACTCCGAGTACATGCACATCCCTCCGTGGTCGATATAATTTTGCGACGTCCCAGGGAGTGTCGCCAACCCATTGATTATTATGCACATGCGGAAACGTAAAACAATCTCCATACAACCTAACAGTGGGATAGAAACGTAGGATAGTATTTTCACAACCACACCTACAATAAAGTAGTACTTAAGGCGGTTCGTCCGCGCCAGGGCGGGTGACCCAAAGCGGACAATATCACACAGTGGGGGCCCGGGTCCTTACAAATGGTATCAGAGCCGACTCCCGACCGCGTGTGGGGCCACAGCGAGGGCGCTGTGCTCCCAAGGAGGGGAGAGTGTGACAGCCCGAGCGGCGGTGCGCGGGGAGGAGGGATGGCGGTGCGTCCGCGCCTCAATCTCTGGACGTGCGCAAGGAAGGGGTCTCTGTCCCACATCTCCTAGGGAGGGAGTTCTGGGCTAGTTTATAACGGCTTGGGTCCCTTTAATCTGTATAACGCGTTTTAAAGCCGTGAGGGAGGGAAATGGCTTCGTGCAATCCCATCCAAAGCGGACAATATTATACAGTGGGGCCCGGGTCGTTACAAGTGACAGCCCGAGCGGCGGTGCGTGGGGAGGAGGGATGGCGGTGCGTCCGCGCCTCAATCTCTGGACGTGCGCAAGGAAGGGGTCTCTGTCCCACATCGCCTAGGGAGGGAGTTCTGGGCTAGTTTATAATGGCTTGGGTCCCTTTAATCGTATAACGCGTTTTAAAGCCATGAGGGAGGGAAATGGCTTCGTGCAATCCCATCCAAAGCGGACAATATTATACGGTGGGGCCCGGGTCGTTACAAATGGTATCGAGCCGACTCCCCCGCGTGTGGGGCCACGGGCGAGGGCGCTGTGCTCCCAAGGAGGGGAGAGTGTGACGGCCCGAGCGGCGGTGCGCGGGGAGGAGGGATGGCGGTGCGTCCGCGCCTCAAGTCCTCGGACGTGCGCAAGGAAGGAGTCCCTGTCCCACATCGCCTAGGGAGGAAGTCTTGGGCCAGTATATAATGGCTTGGGCCCCTCTTAACCTGTATGACGCGTTTTACGTACGCTTCCGCTGCGCTAAAAACAAAGCCTTGAGGGAGGGAAATGGCTTCGTGCAATCCCATCCAAAGAGGACAATATCAGTTTGGGGAAAGGAATGGCCGAGTGCAACCTTGTCCCTAGATGACGCGTTTTAAAAACGTGAGGGAAAAGACTGTGGCTGGGATGGCGGTTCGTACGCGCCAGGGCGGGTGACCCAAAGCGGACAATATCACACAGTGGGGGCCCAGGTCCTTACACCACATCTTCCACAAATTCTTCTTCTAGTTGTTGCTGTGAAGGATCTTGTGTCCTGTGTTGAGAAGATTGACACGATTGAGAATGTTGTTGTTTGCCCATACAATCAAGATCTTTGGTTTCCATAAGTAGAACCTTCCAAGTTTGCATGCGTTTTAAAAATATCTTCAAATCGGAGTAGATTCCAATAAGAATAATCAATCATGTAGATGCTATATCCAACTATGTAGATGCTATATCCAGCTATAAGGTCTTCAAAAACCATACAAACCGAATCCTTAAAGATAATCCGTCATCTAGATAAGTCTTCTTCCTTTGTCTAGAAACTGTTAGTTTGGGCAGACTTTGAGTCTTAAGTCTAGCGGTCTTCAGACTTTGACGGTAGAGTCTGGAATTCTTCAGATTTTAACACTTGAGTCTGGAAATCTTCAGATTAGACTGATGGAAACATTTTGTCAGCTTCAAAACAACAAAGGAGTTTTCTCCAATAGATATAATAGCGATGTCCCAGGACGCATCACCAACCCATTCATCTTAATACACATGCGGAAGCAAATAAATAAATCCCCAAAAAACAACAAGATGGAATAGAAAAGTAGGGCCATAATTTTTCTAGCAAACCAGGCCATACTTTTATACAAAGCAGACTTATGTCGTACACATGTTAGCTGATATTTACAAGGTCTACAAAAAGTCGATCCTTAAGACAAGCTACTCCATGACTAGCTAGTCTGACTCGTTCGCTAATTTGGCAGTCTCCACAGGGTCAGGATGAGATGGCGGGTTCTCCACTAGCCGTAGGGTCAGCTGGATCTTCGTCCAAGGTAGCATCAATCACCGCAGTAGGGATATCAAATGTCCTAAGGGGACCTAGCCAAACGTTGGGAGCATAGCGGTACCACGCCCTGAATCGATTAGGTATTTCTTGATGTGGAACCTCTTCGACCTAAATAGTGGACATAACTAGCTCATAGACCCAAAAACTTTCGGGATCGGGGAAACTAGAAACTCGCTAGGTAACCCTCATGGGACGACCCTGACGCCCGAGGGGAGTTGCCATCTAAGATCCTAAAAAGATAAGCCCACGACGGGGTGAGATAATGTCTCAGCAAGTTCACCCCCATGACCCGACTAGGAAGAAAATATGCCCCAAGGGCTGCCTAAGCACAAACACGAGTCAGAGGACTTACCTTGGCCTCAGTCCCTTCTTGCAAGTCAATACAATTTATAATTTATTGAATCACACCAACAAAACAATTCATCACATTGGGTCGAACCATCGATTAATCTACCTAGTCAATTCCATGTCATCGGGACCATCATACGGTCACTTTAATCAATACTATTTATAAATCTGATCTCATCCAGGACTGCTCACCTAAGCTGAAGATAGATAGTATAGCTTGCCTCCAAGGCTAATAAATAGTATATTATTCTCGCTAAGCTGACATATCGAGCCATCGGGCTGATATTGTATACTAATAATGCTCACCGAAGCTGTGCGATCCTTAATTGCTCACCGAAGCTATGCGATACTTAATTGCTCACCGAAACTGTGCGATACTTCATTACTCACCAAAGTTGTGCGAATCTTAATGCTCACCAAAGCTATGCGATACTTAGGGTATACTACTCATTCTAAGCTGAGGTATCAAGCCCGCAAGCTGATATAGTATACCATTCTAATCAACCAATGGTTTCTCCACTTTTATCTTACCCGATAAAAATATTCGTGTGTGAGTACACGGTCAGTCTTAGCCAAAATACAATATTTTCCTTTCCATAAATCCCACCATTTTATATGGCCCACCAAAATATTTTTGGCATTGTAAACCAACGCTCGATTATTTTCTAATTAAATACTGAAAGTAATAAATTTTGGGATAAATGCCCCAAAATTGCAATTCACACTCAATTTGCACAAAATAACAGTCAAATTAATAAATCAATCACACCATTGAAATCAGCACAAAATTCCGGGCACTGGCTATTCCGATCTAATTTACAGAAAATAATAATTAATTAAATAATTACGGAAATTAATTATTAAAAGCCAATAAATAGGACTTAGGCCCGTAAAGCCTAATTAAATGTCGATTCGGGTTCGAAAAATTCTTGAACCTCACTAAATAAATATTATTGCCTATTTACTTGCTAATTGTGATAATCTAACCATCTAACATGCGTCAGGATTAAATAAATCACTAATCCATTTTAACTAGCCACCTAATCCTAGCTTAGCTTAAACTAACCAATCCTTAAGCGTCATTAACTTACTAAGCAGGGATTAGTGAGTTAAACTTACTGGATTTGCGCGAAAACTAGTTCACGGCAACGGCGACGCGACGGCGGCCGATAAACTCCAAAGTGGCGGCGCCAACGAGAGCCCAGACTCGGCCGAAATTGGCCACAAAGCCCATGGCTGAGTTGAACGGGCTACTACAGTTCGGTGAAGAGAAAAACAGTGGCTGATCAGGTGTGGTTTGGATTGGTTTCAACGGCCGTGGGTGATGGTGCGGGCTCAGCTTGGCGGGTCGAAGCTCACGGCTGGGAGACTGAGGAAACGATGGACTGTTTCGGTGGGCTAGCCGAGCAAATGCAAACACGAGGGGCACTGCTGCTAAGGACCACAGCGTCAACACTGGGGAAGAATTCGTTGGAGTGTTGACTGAGCGGGATGGAGGCACGGACAAATGGCGTGAGACAGAAAGGGATCGGTGCTGGTGGGGTCGGGCTGTCGGTCCACGAAGGTTAGGAAAATGAAACAAAAAGCAAAATAGAGGGAGAGGATAAGAATAAATGAAAACTCAATGAGAGAAAAGTAAAGAGGAGACTAGTTGCAGGGGACCATCCGCTAGGGGGGAGGACGCAAGAGAGAGAGAGAGAGAGACGGGCAGTCGAAGGGTGAAACTCACGAGGGAAATGAAAACAAGGCCAAAAGTGAAAGAAAATATCTTGAATTCAACACTTCTTGGTCCCACAAGCTCTAAATCAATCCAATTTGGTCCCCAAAAATCCCCTTGCTAGGATACTTGATCTTCACTTGCTTTCTTGCACCAAATTTCCCCCAAAGAACAAGTTTTGGGTAGCAAAAATTATCATTTCCCTCAATTCCGAATTCTATTTCTTTTTTTCTCGGAATACAATTTCTTAACAAACTTCTCCGATTGAAACCCAATTTTGTTGAAGAAAAAGCCCACACAATTTCCTTTCATCAAGTAGCTCACATAGGAGGCCAAAAATCCATTCAAATTGGCCAATCCAAATTTCCGTTCGTCTTCCAACTCATCTGAATCGATTTTCTGTAAAAATCTCGAACTCACCGAAAAGTCCTCCAAAGATAAGTTGACGTTCCTAAAATAACTTGTGACATGACAGAACTTTCAATTCCTAAAATCGAGTTCAAATTTGAGGTTAATTTCAATCAAACGCGATTTTAGCGTGACCTAACCTACCGAGTAGCTTTTAGGAATTTTTTTGGTGCAATTGACCCGTGGTCAATTTTCTTCGAACCACAACATACCTTTTCGACACATTAGCGACTCTCGGTAGTCGTAAAAATCTCAAAGTTTCAAATACGGACACAAGGTACCCAAAATGACAGAAAATCAGTCTAGTGCCGATCAACGAGAATTTTACAATTAGATGGAATCACCCACACTTTGATCACACATCTCAATCGAGTCGACCTATCCCCGGTCTCTAATCGATTTTTAAATGTGCCATAATGACCTTTGTAGACTAACAAGATCGAGCGGTCGATTTCTAGTCGAATTCTCCAGTCTATTGCATTAAAATTTCTTAACGGCTTCACCTAATAAGCTAGTTATCTCATGAGTGGTCATCTCAGAGAAAAGCACTATAGTTCCGTTGATGAAAGGCCCAACTTATCCAATTGAAATCAAAACATGAAATTTAGAATGTCACAGCAACTTTGACGTTGTACATTCAAAAGTCTCTCTTCCCTGCAGTCAAGGAAAGTGTCCTAATTTGAGAGTTAGAATTTTGCAAGTCCAAAGTTGGATACTTCAAGCATATAATTCTCTATCTAAATGGATGGTGATGATGTGTTGGAAGAGTGTGACCCCTCAATGCATGATCCAGTATTGATGTTGAATGGAGAACTAACTGGCTTTGAGCAATTCACAGTGACCAATATTCTTCCGATATCTATGTCGTATGGGCTGTAACTGCTATTGAGGATATACATTGACCATGAATGAAGGGGGAGAGATGAGCAATTGTCCTTTTGCAGCCCATCATCGACCAATCTAATTAGCTTTCTTGTATAATCAAAGGACTGTACATAGAATCGGCCATTAGGGACATATTGAAAAGTGTGATTATATCCACAAGCCAACTCAAGATACGAGTTATCACATCCTTTCAAGTCAACATCCTTTCAAGTCACTCTTTAGTCGAAATAGATAACTTATGTCGCGAATATCATCGCAAGATGAAATGCACTGCTGAGTAATCGGCTCAACATTGCTAGCCATCATTATGAATAGAACAAGAGCGAGTAGCAACACTTAACAGATATTCATAGAGTTGAGAGCATTGACCATGCCTTTGTTTGTCTTTGGGCAAAGCGTAAGGTTGTCAAATGGATGGTTCACGTCGAGTTTGGATTGGGTCGAAAATGGTTCGACCCATATTGATCAATTTAACCTGTTTCGACCAATTTTCATAGAATGTAAATTTGATGACCCATACCAAACTCAACCCATATTATCGAAACACATTAATATTTAAGTCAATTTATATTAATTCACTTTCACCCATTTAATTCACTTTAAGCTCTTCAAACATATGTTACTATAATAAAAACTTCAAATCAAACTTAAAAGGTAAATTAAGCAATAAAAAGATTAGTAAATAAAATAAAAAGGTGAAAAACCTTTAAATAAACCTAAGAAAGCTTATTTTTTATGATATTTCTTTTTTAAAAAATGGTATTACTGAAACACTTTATACAATATAAATTTAATGGACAATTTTTATTTTTTTAAATAGAATTTTTTTATTCCTTAAAATTGAATTTTTAATTATTTTTATTTTTAAAATATATAATTTTTAATTATTTTTCTCTTTTCTTTTCTTCTTTTTTTTTTTTCCTCTTTAGCTGGCCGTCGTTGATCGGCCACAAGTGAGCTCAAGTTCACTCGATGCCGGCGAGCTCAAGGCTCACCAAATTAGCGAGGCTCAAGCCTCGCCAAATTGACGAGATCGAGCTTACTTGATGCCGTTGAGCTCAAGTCTTGCTAGATCGGTGAGGCTCAAGCCACGCCGGATCGCAAGGTCGAGCTCGCTTGACGTCGGCAAGCTCGAGTCTTGCTAGATTGGCGAGGCTCAAGGCTCACTAGATCGGCGAGGCCAAGGCCTTGCCAATCATTGGAGACCTCAAGCTCGCTTGAGGTCGGTGAGCTTGAGCCTCGCCTAGTCAATTGCCATCTATCATCATGCCAACAATTAGCAAAGGAGAAAGAAGAAAGCAAAAAAAAAAAAAAAAAGGAAAGGGAAAAGAAAAAGAAAAATGAAATATAAAAATAATTATAATTTCAATTTTTATATAAAAATAAAAAGTTAAAGGGAGAAAGAGAGAGTGAGGCTTGGGTTGGAAATGGATTCTAAGCCCAACTCGTTTAAGATTCATTTCTCACTCGTTTATCTTAAGTTTTCAATTTTTAAATCCATTTAACTAATATCATTAAAATGTAAGTGGTTCATATATGATCCATTGATAATATGAATGGATCATAAATAGGTTTAAGGCTCATTTCAACACCTCTAGCAAAGAGATACTAATAAAGAATTGCTAGATGTGTGAGGAGGCGTGAAATAAAAAAGACTGAAAGAAGATAGGGACGAACCTTGTTTGATCGGGGACTTTGTGTGGCATCCTGGAATTTTTACTAAGAATCTCTGGGATATGGATAGGCGAGGAAAATTTTGTGATTGTAATTAGCAATAAAATTGCCCATGACTCGTCGAGGCTCGGCCATAAGCTTGTAAGGAATATATTTTAATGGCAAAAGACTTTGGCCATGTGATTAGAAGTTGTGCCTCTTTAAAGGTTGATTTAATTTTTAATCAACCTAATTAAGAAATTGTTTATTTAATTATTTTATTTAGTTAAAAAAATTATTTAATTAAATTGAGGGCTTTGGGCCGAAATTTAGTGGCCCTATGACGGGCCAAGTGGGCCGGCCACAAGCCCACAAGGCCACCAGCCCACCAACCCACAAACCGTGGGCGGTCGAACCAAGGGAGGATGGCCGGTTTGCATGCAAATTTTTGCATGCAAACCAAGTGTGAAAAATCATCATTACTAGTAATGATGGTGTGAAGGGATATATAAGTGAGGAGTAGCCGGTTTAGAGGGGTTGGATGCACAAAAAGAGAGAGAGGGAGAGAAAGAAAGAAGAAAAAGAAGAAGGAGGAGAGGAGGAGGAGAGAGCTGCCGACCGTACTCACCCACCGCCCGTGTCCGCCCGTTTTTGTGCTCGTTTTCTTGAGATTAAGGCAATATTGATTCCCTTATCTACTCATGCATGTCTTGTTGTGAATCTAGTGTTGTTTGGTGGTGAAAATCGTGGAAGGTATGAGCTGAAAGTGAGATCTTGAGCTGGATTTGCTTGAGGGTGTTTTCTGTTTTGAGTAAAACTTCATGCGCCAGAAACTTGTAGGGATTTGCATGTGGTCTTGGAGTGAGAATTTGATCTCGACTTCTTCATAACATTTAAAGAGCACATTCTGAATTGTAACATACTAAAAATTTAGATAAAAAGGACAAGATTTGAGGGGTGAACTTTATTTTCTAAGAAAATGTTCAGATCTGGTGATGCATGTTGAGTCTTAGTGATTTTGGTTGCTGTATCTGAATTTTTATTGAGAATCTTGCTTCGATGTCTTCATGGAAACCGTAAAGAACATGAAGAGGAACGACATACTCAAATTTGGGACCAAATGAACAAGAATAGCCTAGGGAATGGTCGTTTCTCCTGAAGACGTGAGTATCGGGTGACCCATACTGGACATCAGTAGCTTCGACAGCCTATAAGAGGGTTTTTCTTTGGGTTTTTCACTTTGATGTCTAAATAAAAGTTGGAGAGTACACTTTAAATAAGAACATATCCAAAATTTAGAGGAAAAGAAGCACAATAGGTCGGTCATACGTAATATTTTCGGAGGTAGGACGTGCTGGGAATGTTGTTTTATGGGCAGAAGTTCTTTTTAGATATAATAAATTTTCTATAATGAAATTGGCCTAAGTGTCTTCATGAGAAACTTATATTAGAGTCTTGTGGATCATATGGTAAAGTATCATAAATTTTGAAAGCCAATTGGGCGTTTAATTTTGAGGAAAGGTGAACGTTATCACCAGGCGTCAAATATAATGTAACGATGTTAGGAGCAGTAGCTTGTAATTGCTATACTTAATTATTTAAAATGAATCTGACCTAGATGTCTTAATGGAAAACATACCTTAGCATCTTGGCTAGATCGTGGTAAAGTTTTGTAATTTTTGAAGCTTGTTTGAATATTTAATTAAAAGAAATGGTAAAATGGTGCAAACTGTGTAACCGAGAATAATTTGCTGGATTGTTTAATTTATATCTTTTTGTGTGGTGATCTTTTGGGCTTGAGTTCTTCATGAAAGTTGTGCCTCTATGTCTTGCCTGTGTTGTGGTTAAATTTTATAATTTTTAGAGGTCATTTAGTAATTTAATTGAGGTGAATTCTGAACCGGTGTAAGCTGTGGAATCCGAAATTTGTCTGCTGTGAAGTTAAAATTATATCTTTTTATGTAATGACTTTTAAGACTTGAATTCTTCATGGAAAATGTGTTATTGTGCTTTGGCTATCACTTGTACAAATCCCAAAATTTTTGAAGGTTAATTGAGTATCCAATTTGGGTATTTTCATGAAACATGTATGCTGGAATTTGCAAGATTTCAAAAAAAAAAAAAAAAAAAAAAAAAGAAGAGAGATTTATGGGCAAATTTAAATGGCATGAATTAGATGATTGATATAGCTCCAAGTGTTTTACCATGTTACACGAATGATGATCTTTGGCATATCATGTTGATGTTGGTTATGTGCATCACGTTATATGCCATGTGAGATTGAGCCATGCATGAAATTATATCTCATGAAAAATGAGGAGGCTGTCGGATGGTGTGAGCCGACAATGCCCCGGGAGTGTCGGGATGCCCGGCTAGGGGAGTATAATGCCGGATGCCCAGTGGCCCTGGGGGCGTAATTCTGGATGTCCTCGGGAGTTTCGAGATGCCCGGTGGTATACGGTACGTAATTCCAGGGGGAGATGCCTGGTGGTATGTCGGTACATAATTCCGGAAGCCCGGTTGTATTTTGAATACATGCCCGGGGGGATTCCTCGTGATGCTAGGTGAGATGCGAGATGCCCGGCCAGGGAGTGTAAATGCCGGAAGCCCGGATGGTGTGTGCTTTGTGGATTCCTCGTGATGCCAGTTGGGATACGAGATGCCCGGGATGTGGGGGTGCCGGAAGCCCGGATGGTGTGTGCCGGGGGAATATTAAAAGCCAATTGAAATTGTGAAAACATGGCATGGTATATGTGAATATGCATATGGTGGTATGTATGCATGGACATGGCATGGTATATGTGAATATGCATATGGTGGTATGTATGCATGGACATGGCATGGTATATGTGAATATGCATATGGTGACATGTATGCATGAGTATGGATTGATGTATATGGCTATATATATATATATATATATATATACATGGGCATGGATGGATGTATATGCCTATGGTGGTATGTATGAATGGGCATGGCATGATGTGTATGGTGACATGTATGCATGAGCTTGAATTGATGCATATGGTGATATGTATGCATGAGTATTGGATTTGAATATATAGATGAATGGATCCTTATGGCGATATGTGACACATATGTGGAAGTGTGATGATGTATTCCTATATGATGCAATTTCATGTATATGGACTCTAATTGTGATGTCTTGTGTGATGCTTGAGTAGCCATAGGGAATCATTTATTTGCTGAATGGTTGTACTCACCCCTTTTTGGGGACTAACATTTCAGCTTAGAGATGCCGATTTCACCTGTCACGCGGGGCACCTTTTATGGTATACCTTCTGACGTGGATATAGAGGTGACGGTGATCGACTGTCCCTATGTTCCTGGATTGACTTTTCTTCGAGTTCGTGCGATAGTATCATATGAGGTGGGCCTACCTGATGGCCCAGTCACCCAGGAGTTCATCTCCATTCATGTGCGCCGGGATGGGATGATGCGAGGGATGTTACCACCTCCACACCACCTGATGCACCGGGATGGCTGTAGCTGCTGCGTGAGGGGGAAAGGCTAGAAGCTGAAGGTCTTTTTTGGACACGACCGACACCAAGGAGGGATGGGTCGCTCTTTTGAGATCCGTGAGGAAGGGGGTAGAGGTGTCCCTTTTTGAGTATAAGCCACACTAGTTGTGCGATGGCTTACTTTTGTATGTACCTACCCCGAGATTAACCCATCCTGTAAATACGTAAATAAAATGGTTCGGTTTTCTTTCCTTGATGTATAGCTGGTGTGCAATTGTCTCATGTTTGTGTGAAGGGAGAATTGTTAAGATTATGCTTCCGCAAATTAAACTGCGCTGGGACCGTATATAAAAAAAAAAAAATTCGTCCAAGTATTTATTGGCTTAGTTAAAAAGGAGATGAATGACTGTAATGATCCCTTTGGGTCAAGGGGTGTTACACTTTGAATCGCCTGCTCTTATGGAGAAGCTCAAGTCAGTCAAGAAAACAAATGGATGGAAAGTCAAGAAATTAAAGAAGAGGACCCAAACTGAGGTTTCATCATCATTTTTCTTTCGTTGTTAGTGGAGTCCCGGGCATGGCTTAGTGGCCGACCTAATCAAGCCCTCTTTCAGTCACTAACAGATACAGTGCATCTAGAAAATTTACACCCACCGGATCTTCTTTCACATATGATCTTTCTTTCTCGACTTTTACTTTCCAATTTTCTTCCACAGTCTCCGCGTGATGGTTGGGTCCGCACCACATCACATCAATAGACAAATCCATCTCTCTCCTCCGCCCAATCACTTACCATCTGATACACAAATCAATCTTATTAATTTATTCTTCGGTTTTTTTGCCCTCCCCCTCCTTTCCATCTTCTTTCTTCACCGCCTGGGTCACGATCAAAGGAAAAATGGATGTGTAGTTTTGAGGAGAAAAGATAGAGAGAGAGAGAGAAAAAAAAAAAAAAAGACTTAAGCTTGCCTTGAAACTATTACTTTTCCATCTTCTTTGAACCTTTTCTGTTTGGTCTTCGGTACTTAATCACTTTATATGTGCCTTTTACTTGCTAAATCAAGCCACGGACTTCAAACATAATTCAATTGTTTACATGGTCCAATTATTTCATGAAATATATATAAGAGATGTCTGCAATGTGATATAATGCACAAGAATTTGAAGCAACTGTGGGTCCTCCTAATGACTTTCTAAATCACATAGAGACTCCACATTTTCTTTATTTAAAGTTTTGTCACTCTAATGATGATGGGAAACGTACGTGGAAGGACTTTCTTGGCTAGAATCAGAAGGGACAAATACTTCAAATATTATTGAAGATAAAGGTTACCCGATGGCTTTTCATGTGGATTGGCTATTAGTGTGCAACATTGATATGATCGCTTCATTCTAATGACCTTTCTCTTTTCATCTGCGCTTCTAATTAACTCTAACCAATTTGTTAAAAAATAAATATAGATATGCGAGAAAACTTTGGATTGGCTATGAAAATAGATTACCGGTGTGAGGTTGATTAAGGTGCTAAATAAGGAGAATTGTCGTCGTGTGGCCTCTTGCACAAAGGAGAGTTCAACAGTAAGAAAGCATGAAATATCTGTAGACTTGCTTTTTGGAAGCACTAAGGAGACCTTCTGTCGGGCGGCCTCTTTACTTTATAGAAAATTTGCGCAAAAGAGAGTTTGAAAAGCAAGAAAACATGAAGAATCAATAGAGTTGGCATTTGGAAGCCCACGAGAAACTTCCTGCGTTCAAATTGAATTAGTTGGAAGACTTTTGTCGTGTCTTTACACCATCGTTGTTTTTGAACAGGAAAAAAGGTCTAATATTAATGGAATCACGTCAGTGCGTAATCTCCACGACACTTATTAAGAATGCTGAAAATAACAACTATCGTTCTGCACAAAATACATGTAAATTGAACAGATAATAGGACTTATATATGTTCCTACCAGCCCATAAAAATTACCCTAATGAAACAGCTATTCTCATTCTCGAAAAGTACTTAAAATCCTGATCAATACATTTTGAGAATCTTTTTAATGTCTACCACATTGAAACTGTACTAATATGCTGATTTTTTGCCTAAAAATTAGTTAGAGCGAGGCCATATTACCCTTTATGAGTCTTGAGCATCTCTTTGGCGCTTTGAGGCATGGTGCCCTGAGTGGTAAATCCGTTTCAAATGTGATTGCTTTTCTTGTTGGCTTTAAAGTGATTTACCAACAATAGAAAGATGTTCATCACGACTTATGGGTGTTTATCATTAAGAGTATCATGTTGAAGAAAAATCCTTTAAGTGTTTTGAAGCTAACAAAATATCTTCGTCAGTTAAGTCTAAAGAGTCCAAGACTCAATCACTTAAGTCTGAAGAGTTCAAGACCCAGATGTTTCAATTTGAAAATCTCTAAACTTAACTATCAAAGTCTGAAGACAATTAGACTCAAATTTCAGAGTTTGCGCAAGTTGACAGTTTTTCAATCTAACGGTTTAGGATTTCAAAGATTGGATAATATCTTCTATGATTCGTTCTATTTCATGGAAGATCTTTGGCTGAACTAAGCTCGAAGATTATTTGGTTATTCTCATCAAAATTTATCTCGATTTGAATATCCGTTGAAGAACAAGCAAGATTTGGAAGGTTCTACTTATGGAAACTCAAGATCCTGATTGTATGGGTGAACAGGATTGACGAGCTATCTTGCACATATATTCGACAGCTTGAAGATCACCTTAATTGATTCATTCCAACGGGTAGATTGGATGAATTCCTGTGGAAAGTGCTAACGGCTATGAAGGCACGAAGGAGTATTTAAAGGTGGAGTCATTATTGTTCGAAGATAGTGTGCCGATAGAAAATTTCAAAGTCTGAACCTCTGAAGCTCCTTGTTCTCAATTTCTTGAGCTATAGTTGTGTACAAAAGGAGAGATACATACAATGAGGATTTGTGGGAGCAATAGCCAAGACTTTCTACTGAAGAAGTCTAGATCATAAGCTGTACAAATCTCATTTGCTACATAGTGAATTCAGCCAATGGGCTATCAGCGTGGAGAGTGGACGTAGGCTTACATTAAGCTGAACCACTAGAAATTTCTGTGTTCAAATCTTCTTACCTTAATCTCTTTATTTTATTGCTGCTCGATTTAAAATTGCTTAAGTGTTTAGTTTTAAGTCTTTTTACTCTGATTTTATTTCAAGTCATGTGATTCGGGTTAAATGTTTCAAAAAAAAATTATAAACACCTATTCACCCCCTCTAGGTGTGCTTACTAGCCTTTATCAATTGGTATCAAAGCCTGTGTGCTTAATTGTTGGAAGTGTTTATACTTCCTAAGCTAAAGATCTATGGCTAGTATTTTCGCTCCAGGTTTGATTGAAGGCCAAAGTAACACCAGACCACCTTACTTCGATGGGAATGGATATTACGTATGGAAAAACAAGATGAAGGCATTCCTAAGATCAAAAGATCCTCTGGAATGGGATGTAGTAGAAAAAGGAATTATTCCTAAAGCTACATCATCCACTGGGAAAGAAATAGTAGATGGAGTAAGACTGTCACAAATCGAAATAACAAAGAGACAAGCCCTTGATACTAAAGCTATTTATTCTCTTTATTATGATTTATCTCCTACTGAGTATAACAAAATCTCATCTTGTGAAACAGCTAAAGAAGCCTGGGACAGGTTGCATGTCACTTATGAAGGAATGGATCGAGTTAAAGAAAGCAATATCAATATCCTTCTTGGACAATACGAAGCCTTCAAGATGAAGCTAGGAGAACCCATTACTGACATGTTTAGTCATTTTACAGAAATTGTAAATGCCTTAGCATATCAGGGTCAGCCAATCTCAAGACCAATGAAGGTCAATAAGCTACCGAGAGGACTCTCCAAAGATTGGAATCACGTAAAGATTACCATAAGAGAAACACAAAGGATCATGCCTCTTTCTGTAGACGAATTGGTTGGCACACTTCAATCTTATGAAGTCGAGCAATTCAATGAGGATATAGATCCCAAAAGTAAGAAGTCAATTGCTTTAAAATCTAATGATGATTCTGATGATACCGATTCAGAAGATGACTTGGATGATAAAGAGTTAGCACTCTTGATAAGAAAATTCAGAAAGTTGAACAGAAAAGGAAGAAGGTTCAATGAGAAGAGACAGAGCAATCAAAGATTTCCAAAGAAATCAAATGAAGAAAATGAAACCAACAAGGATGTTGTTTGCTTAGAATGTAAGAAAAAGGGAAACATCAAATCTAATTGTCCCTTGTTAAAGAAAAAGAAAGGAAAACCAGATAAATTCAAGAATGTACTCAATGCTGAATCATGGAGTGACACAGAATGTGAAGAAAGTGATAAAGATTATTCCAATATCTATCTTCTGGCAAAGTCAGACTCAAATTCAAACTCAAACTCAGAATCAGACTCAGATTCAAATTCAGACTCAGAATTAGACTCAGACTCAGACAGTGAGGTCAAGGTTAGAAATTTAAAAATTCCTACAAAAGTCTTGAAATATATAGATGAACTTTGTCTTAGCCTTAAAGCCTCTCTTAAAAGGATTTCTGAATTGAAAAAAATGAGAATTCCAAACTAAAACAACAGGAAAAGGTTTTGATTGAAAAAGTTGAAAACTTAAACAAATGTTTTGCTAAATCAAAAGAAAATGAAACTGCTCTTTCAAAAGAAAATACTTGCCTGAAAGAAAACATTTTGAAAGTTACTAAAATGTTTTCAATAAGATATGAAAAGTTAGATAAAATTCTTTCAATGCAAAGACCATATTTTAACAAGTCTGGCTTGGGAATGACATCAGAAACTATTCCTTTGATTGATTTTCCAAAGGTAAAGGAAAGAATAAAAAATAGACCTACAAAGTCTTTTTATAAGAATCATTTCAAAAGGTCTTTGTAAAACCTGTTGGGCGAAGTGCTCTCAAATGCTCAAAGTATAGCGGCTTAGAACATTTTGAGAATGAATGTCCCAAAGTTTGGAAACCTGTTAAGAGAGATTGGGCAAAGACTGTGTTTGTTACTAACAATGTTGGACCCAAGAAAATATGGGTACCAAAGAAAGCCTGAGTTCTTCATTTTACTGCAGGTTACTATCAATAAGAAAATCAAATGGTATTTGGATATTGGCTGCTCAAGACACATGACAGGAGATTCAACTTGTTTCACAAATCTTTCACAAGTGAAAGAAGGAAGTGTATCCTTTGGTGGCAACAACAAAGGAAAAATTGTTGATTGTGGAACCGTAAAGATAGGAAATCTCACAATCAACAATGTATCTTTAGTTGAAGGTTTAAATTATAATCTTCTCAGTATCAGTCAGCTGTGTGACACTGGATACAAGATCAACTTTCAAGAAGATACATGTTCTGGAATAAGCAAAAATCTCTCTCAATCATTCACTGGACAAAGACATGAAAATATCTATTTATTAGATATAAAGTCTGATAGTTTCAATACTTGATATCCATTCAAGACGAAGCTATTCTCTGGCACAGAAAGCTTGGATATATCAACATGAAGCAAATTACAAAAGTATCATCCAAGAAGCTGGTCCGAGGACTACCTAACCTGAAGTATCAAAAACATGATCTTTGCATACCCTGCGTGCTAGGAAAACAGGTTAGAAATTATTTCAAATCAATAAATCGGGTATCTACCAAACGTGTCTTACAGCTTTTGCACATGGACTTGTTCGGACCAACGAGAACACAAAGCATTGGAGGAAAAATGTATTGTTTGGTAATAGTAGATGACTACTCTCGTTTTACTTGGGTATTCTTTCTTTCAAATAAATCTGAAGCATTGTCTTATTTCACAAAGTTTGCTAAGAAAGTTCAAAATGAAAAAGGTTATGCTATAACAAGTATTTGTACTGATCATGGAGGTGAATTTGAAAATCAAGATTTTGCTAATTTTTGTGATGATTCTGGCTTTCAGCATAACTTTTCATCTCAATACACTCATCAACAAAATGGAGTTGTGGAAAGAAAAAATCGTTCTTTACAAGAAATGGCAAGAAATCTTTTAATTGAAAGTAATATTTCTCCTCATTTTTGGGCTGAAGCAACTTCAATTGCTTGTTATATTATTAAAAGAATTTTTCTAAGACCTATTTTGGAGAAAACTCCCTATGAATTGTTGAAAGGAAAGAAACCAATTGTCTCTTACTTTCATGTATTTGGTTGCAAATGCTTTATTTTAAAGAATGCAAATGATCGAATTGGTAAGTTTGAAGAAAAATCAGATGAAAGAATTTTCTTTGGTTATTCAATGTCAAGCAAAGCTTATAGAGTATTCAACAAAAGAACTAAGATTGTGGAAGAATCCTTGAATGTGAAGTTTGAAGACTCAATACATAATCATGCCAATCAGACTCAACCTGAAGATTATGAATCTGTGCAAGTTCCTACAATTTCTCCCAAAGAAAATCAAACTTTCGATGTTCAACAACAGACTAAATCAGTAGCTCTAACTGAAATAAAGACTCAACAAAGTGACAAACCAATCAGCAATTGGAAGTATAAATCTAGTCATCCTGCAAATCTCATCATTGGTAACATTGATGAAGGGATTCGCACAAGATCCAAAAGGTGTGAAGAGTTTAGTGCTCTAGCACTTGTTTCAGAAATCGAGCCTAAGACAATAGAAGAAGCCTTGATTGATGAAAGCTGGATTGAAGCTATGCAAAAAGAATTGAATTAATTTAGAATGAATAATGTTTGGGAACTTGTTCCTAAATCAAAAGGTAAGTCAATTATTAGAACTAAATGGGTTTTCAGGAACAAGCTAGATCAACAAGGAAAGGTAGTGAGAAACAAAGCAAGACTCGTGGCAAAAGGTTACATACAAGAAGAAGGAATCGATTATGATGAAACCTACGCTCCAGTGGCAAGGTTAGAAGCAATCAAATTATTTCTTGCTTTTGCTTGTTTCAAAGATTTTAGGTTATTCCAAATGGACGTGAAAAGTGCATTTTTAAATGGAATTATCTAAGAAGAAGTCTATGTGGAACAACCACCTGATTTTGAAGATCCAAGGAAACCAAATTTTGTTTTCAAGCTAAAGAAGGCGTTATATGGATTAAAGCAAGCACCCCGAGCATGGTATATGATAAAGGCTAGTAACTACACCTTGAGAAGGGGTGAATAGGTGTTTATAAAATTCTTTTCAAACCTTTAACCGAGATTCTTTGGCTTGAAATAAAAATCAGATATAAATGAATCACGCAGTAATTAAAATAAAGAGAGTAGGGTAAGAGAATTTTTGACACCGATGTTTATAGTGGTTCGGCTTGTTGTAAGCTTACGTTCACTCTCCACGCTGACAGCCAACTGGCTGTTATTACTATGTAGCAAATGAGAGCTTTACAGCTTATGATCTAGACTTCTTTTGATGAAAGTCTATTCTACAGCTCTTCGCAATTTCACAATGTAAGTATCTCTCTTTAGTACACAATTTGAGCTCAAGAGATTTTGAGAACAAGAACTTTCAGAGGTTCTAACTTCGAAATTTTCTATCGGTTCACCCTCATAATTTGAACAACTTTGACACGCCTTAAATATTCCTTTGTGCCTCCATAGCCGTTAGCACTTTCCAAGAATTCCTCCAATCTACCCGTTGGAATGAATCAATTAAAGTGATCTTCACGTTGTCGAATAAAAGTGGAAGATAGCTCGTCAATCCTGCTCGCCCATACAATCAGGATCTTGAGTTTCCAAAAGTGGATCCTTCCAAAACTTACTTGATCTTCAATCGGATCAAATCCAAAAATCTTTCGAGCTTAGATTCACAGCTAGAAATCTTTCACGGATAAATTAAGGAAGATAATATCCAATTCTTGATTTCCTTAACCGTAAGAATAAACTGCAAATAGCCTGGCAAAATCACAAAACAGAGTCTGACTGACTTTAGACTTTGATAGGGTCTAGAGATCGTCAAACCGTAACTTCTGAGTCTGGTAGCCTTCAGACGAAAACGCTTGGCTCTTGAACTCTTCAGACTTAAGCGATTGAGTCTTGGATTCTTCAGACTTAACTGACGAGGATGTTTTGTTAACTTCAAAACTCACAAGGGATTTTTCTTCAACAATCTCCCTCTTTTTTATGGTGACAAAATACCTCGGCAGATTTATAAAACACTTAACCTGCAACAAAAATTCATACATATTTTGAGGAATACTTCTGCAAACACAGTAAGATGTTAGTTTCTTAAAAAAATCCTCACAAGTATAAGTGATTCTGCAAGTTCACAAATCTACAGATCCAATCATCAAACCAGTGCATAAAGTCATAGGTTCAAATATTTAAAAAACCCAAGTGTTCAAAGTCATATACATAGACAGTCCAACAGCAAATGAAAAGATAAAATCAAATTAAGTAAAATCTCAAATCTGCAAAACTCTCCCCCTTTTTGTCCCATCAAAAGGAGGTAAAGGAATCAAGAGTGAGGTTGAGAAAATTCAGGGCTCCTTGGGAAAGCGAACAAGATGGTATTCACTGAGTGAGTTCACTGTCTTCTCAAGGCTGGATAAGGCTTCCTTGACTGATTACAACTCAGTATCCTTTACATTCGATTCAACTTGAAGTTTTAGGGCAGTGATTTGGTCTTGCATTGACGAGGAAGTAGCCAGCATTGCTCGTTTCAAGTCTCTCAGCTCATAATCCATCCTAAAAACCTGCTTTTTAAGGTCCAACATAATATCCAATAGTTGTGAAAATGCTGTTGAATTAGCATTACCTGAACTAGGACCAGCAGACTCTGTTCTTTGAGTCTGAAAGCTAGGTGCTTCCTTTTTAGCCCTTTGCCTTTCTGATGGAGAGGATTCTTCAAACTCAGGAAAGTGTGATGCATAAATGTCTTCTGCATTAACACCGGACCTACTAACATCACTGTAATGAAGTGGCGATAAAGTACCTTGATCAACAGCAGCTCCCCCTGTCATGTTCCCAGTGGGTGAAGTAGAGTAATCTTCGCCAAATTCCATCTCATTTCCAGCAATGTGATGTAGGTCAGTCTCCTTTCGAGAGTGTTCTTGAGCAGAGGATGGGTCAAATTCTTCAGTAAAATCTTCATGAGCCTTGCTTTCCTCTTCATCTCTCCTTTTTCGTTCTTCCTCTTCTTTTCTCATTTCCTCTTCTTCTCGTCTTCTTTCTTCTTCTTCTTCTTCTTCTTCTTCTCTTTTCTGTCTCTCCTCTTCTCTTCTCTGTTGCTCCTCTTCTCTCTTGTGTCTCACTTCTTCTTCTCTTCTTCTCTTCCTTTCATCTTCTCTCTTTCTCTGTTCTTCCTCTCTTCTCATTCTCTCTGCTTCTTCTTTTGCTTCTGCTTCTCTCCTTACTCTCTCTTGATTGTCGACTCTCAAACTGACTGTGCTCTTTAACTTTGTCAGAGCAGAAAGAGTCATGGCATCAAAATCTTCTTCATCATCCTCATCTTGTAAGATGATTTTTCTTCTCTTTTTCTCAGGAACGGCCATGGGCTCTTTGCCCTTTCTTTTGGTAGTAGCAGTAGCCAACTCTTTTGAAGGTGTCTTCTTTTTCAGTCCTTCCAGTGCAGTGTTCAACTCTTGAAGCTTCATCTTCAACACCATCTTGTAACCCACAAGCATCAGACTTAAGTTGGTCAGGCATAAAGGTGCAGGAATTTGTATCTTAAAGTGCCTGAACAACCCGGTAACAAGAGATGAGTAAGGCAACTAGCCTTTATCCTTCACCATTGTCCTGTACATGTGGAATAAGATAACATGAGGAAGTGAAAAGGGCCTGCCTTCATTTAGAGCGAACATGAGCTTGACTTATGTTTTTGAGACATCAGTTTTAGAGGTAGCCTTCGGTCTAAGACAATTTATGATAATTTTGTGAAGCAGGACATTTTTGGCATTCATCCTGGTGTAGGATATTTTGTCCTCCAAACTCTTGTCCCGCACAATCTCAAGAGTAGCATATGCTATGGATACTCCAATTGGTTGTAAACAACCTCTTTCCACCCCAATTATATCAGCGAGAGTATCAACATCCACAACAAATTCTTTATCCATAAAAGTGAAGGACAACCAGTTTACACCTAAAAACGACGGGTTTCAGTAAAAATATGCTGTCAATTCAAGATGTCCGCTTGTCTCATCCGTACATAACCTTTCAAGCTTCAACTTAGAGAATTTCTCCCTGAAGTTTATCTTGATTGAATCAAGGAAATCAAAATCCACACTTCTAGGGTTCATTACTCCCCTCTTCAGCAACTTAGTATAGATTCCCTCGTGTTCTCTTGAGCGAAATAAACTTCCTTGGGGACAGATGGTGTTCACTGCAACACCCATCCATGGTTGGAATTGAGAGAACAGCCTCTCATCATCATCCATTGGCTGATTGGCGGTTCCATACAGCGGATCACTAGGTATATTCTCGGCTGTGCTTTTTGCGAGCCCTTTGTCAACAATACCTAAATCTTCCATTTCTTGCAAGAAAATATATTCATTTTTATATCCTCTCTCCTTCAAAAATTCATCGATCAACCTTAACTTTGTACCCCCATCTTTCAACTTTTTGTATAGCGAATAAGCAAGCTTAGGTCTCAAGGTTCTTACCGGTGCAACCTCAGTAATCACTTCTTCTTCAACATGTTGTTGACTCGGAGTTTCCCATTGTGAAGAATCTCCTTCGCTCGTAAGCTCAACTCTGGTAGGACCCTCTTGTCGCCTTTGGGGTCCCTTTCCAGCAAGTTTTGAAGACTTTCTCAAAGACATGCTTGAATCGTGAGTGAATATTCAACTTGTTCGCAAAAAGGTTGGATTTTTACTGAGTAAAGAAATCAAACAGGGACGCTAGTGGAGAATTTTTTAGGGTTTTAAGAAGGAGAGTAAACGAGATGACGTTTGAACGTTGTGACGGATGAAGATGACGATTCGGAAGTATAAATAGCAAGAAAAGATAAAAAAGAGATACTGAACCGTCGCAGGAAAGAAAAAGAAAAACTGCCAATTTTGAAAAAGAAAACTGCCATCATTATGTCAGAAATCGAATAAAAAGCATATTTGAATATTTCAAAAGCAATTATTAATATAATATGTCATAAAAGAATAACGAAACACGTAATCAGACTTTACATCAGAGTCTGAGAATGTTCAGAATTTACCTCAAAGTCTGAACTCTTTCAGACCTTACCTTGAGTCTAAACGCCTTTAGACCTTACCTTGAGTTTGAAGCTCTCAAGACTTTAGCTTAGAGTCTGAACCTCTTCAAATCTTATGATATTCAGTCTTGAGTAAATTGATTCAAAGTGAGCTTTCTCTAGAGGTTTTGTGAATATATCCGCCAATTGGTTCTTTGAATCAATGAACTGAATCACAACTTCACCATTTTGAACATGGTTTCTAATGAAATGATGCTTGATTTCAATGTGCTTTGCTCTTGAGTGAAGTATTGGATTTTTTGTAAGATTGATTGTGGTGGTGTTGTCACACTTGATTTCTATGCAAGATTCTTCAACTCCAAAATCTTTCAATTGTTGTTGCATCCATAGTATTTGAGAACAGCAACTTCCAAGAGCTATGTATTCTGCTTCAACGATTAAAAGAGCTACGGTACCCTGTTTTCTTGAGAACCAAGATACCAACCTGTTTCCCAATAATTGACATGTACCTGTAGTGTTTTTCCTATCCACTTTACAGCCAACCAAGTCAGCATCAGAATATCGAAGGAGATAAAATCTCTTTCTTTGGAATACTAGAGACTTAGCTTAGATGTGGTTGTAACATATTTGATAATACGCTTCGCAGCAGTCATGTGAGATTCTTTAGGATTAGATTGAAATCTAGCATAGATACAAACACTAAATAAAATGTCAGGTCTAGATGCAGTAAGGTAAAGAAGTGAACCAATTATACTCCCGTATAGCATTTGGTCTACACTCTTTCCTTCTTCATCTTTGTCCAGCTTTAATGAACTTGACATAGGAGTTTCTGTCTTCTTGCAATTCTCCATACCAAACTTCTTGGTAAGGTCTTTTGCATATTTTTCTTGGTGAATAAAAGTTTCTTCTTTTGATTGTTTGACTTGAAGTCCCAAAAACACCTATCATGCTCATTTCAAATTCATTCTGCATACATCTCGAAAAATTATTGCAAAGATTTTCATTAGAAGAACCAAATATTATATCATCAACATAAATTTGAACAAGTATGAAATTCTCCCCTTTCTTTTTGATAAATAAAGTAGTGTCAACTTTACCTTTGGAAAAGCCACTTTGAATTAAAAAATTACTTAACCTTTCGTACCAAGCTCGGGGTACCTGTTTTAAACCATACAAAGCTTTCTTCAGCTTGAAGACAAGATTTGGTTTTCTTGGATCTTCAAATCCTGGTGATTGTTCTACATAAACTTCTTCTTGGATAATTCCATTTAGGAATGCACTCTTCACGTCCATTTGGAATAACCTGAAATTTTTAAAGCAAGCAAAAGCAAGAAGTAATCTTATTGCTTCTAACCTTGCTACTGAAGCATAGGTTTCATCATAGTCGATTCCTTCTTCTTGTGTGTAACCTTTTTGCCACAAGTCTTGCTTTGTTCCTCACCATCTTTCCTTGTTGATCCAGCTTGTTCCTGAAAACCTATTTGATTCCAATAATTGACTTACCTTTTGGCTTAGGAACGAGTTCCCAAATATTGTTGATCTTGAATTGATTAAGTTCTTCTTGCATAGCTTCAATCCAGCTTTCATCTTTCAATGCATCTTCTACAGTCTTGGGTTCAATCTCAGAAACAAGTACTAGAACACTAGATTCTTCACGCCTTTTTAATTTTGTACAAATTCCTTCATCAATATTGCCAATGATGAGATCTGCAGGGTGACTGGATTTATGCTTCCAATTTGTAATTGGTTTTTCACTTTGCTGAGTCTTTGTTTCAGTTTGAGTTACTAATTTGATTTGCGGTTGAACTTCTGAGACTTGCTTTTCTTCAAGGGAATTTGTAGACACTTGGCCAGATTCATAATCTTCAGGTTGAGTCTGATTTTGAAATGAGTCTTCAAACTTCATATTCATGAATTCTTTCACAGCCTGAGTTCTTTTGTTGAAAACTTTGAAGGCCTTACTTGACATTGAGTAGCCAAGGAAAATTCTTTCATCTGATTTTTCTTCAAACTTACCAATTCGATTACTTGAATTTTTTAAGATAAAACATTTGCAACCAAATACATGAAAATAAGAGACAATAGGTTTCTTACCTTTGAACAATTCATAAGGTGTTTTCTCTAAAATAGGTCTTAGAAAAATTCTGTTTATAATATAGCATGCAGTTGACGTTGCTTCAGCCCAAAAATGAGGAGAAATATTACTTTCAATCAAAAAAGTTCTTGCCATTTCTTGCAAAGAATGATTTTTCCTTTCTACAACTCTATTTGTTGTGGAGTGTATGGGGATGAAAAATTATGTTCAATTCCAGAATCATCACAAAATTTAGCAAAATCTTGATTTTCAAATTCACCACCATGATCAATTCAAATACTTGAAATTGTATAACTTATCTCAATTTGAATTTTCTTAGCAAACTTAATAAAATAGGATAAAGCTTCAGATTTATTTGAAAGAAAGAATACCCAAGTAAAACGAGAATAATCATCTACAATTACTAAACAATATCTTTTACCTCCAATGCTTTGTGTTCTTGTTGGACCGAACAAATCCAAGTGTAATAGTTGCAAAACACGTTTAGTAGAAACCTGATTTATTGATTTATAAGAATTTATAACCTGTTTCCCAAGTACTCCAGGTGTGCATAATTCATGCTTTTGATACTTCAGGTTAGGCAGTCCTCGGACAAGCTTTTTAGATAAAACTTTTGCAATTTGCTTCAAGTTGACATGTCCAAGCTTTCTGTGCCGAAGATTGGCTTCATCTTGAATCGATATCAAACATTGAGAACTATCAAACTTTATATCCAGCAAATAGATGTTTCCATGTCTTTGTCCAGTAAAAGTTTGTGAGAGATCTTTGCTTGTTCCAGAACATGTATCTTCTTGAAAGTTGATCTTGTATCCAGTGTCGCACAACTGACTGATACTTAGAAGATTATAATTTAAACCTTCAACTAGAGAAACATTGTTCATAGTGAGGTTTCCTATCTTCATAGTTCCTCGACTAACAATTCTTCCTTTTTTATTGTCACCAAAGGAAACATTTCCTCCTTTTACTTGAAAGAGTTTTTTGAAGCAAGTTGAATCTCCCGTCATGTGTCTTGAACAGCCACCTTCCAAATACCATTTGATTTTCTTCTTGATAGTGACCTGCATTTAAATAAAGAACTCAAGTTTTCTTTGGTACCCAAACATTCTTGGGTCCAACATTGTTAGTACCATAAACAGTCTTTACCCAACTTTTCTTAACAAGTTTCCAAACTTTGGGACAATCCTTTTCAAAATGTTCTAAGCTTTTATACTTTGAGCATTTAAGAGCATTTCTTCCAACAGGCTTAACAAAAACCTTTTGAAAATGATTCTTGTAAAAAGATTTTGAGGGCCTATTCTTGATTCTTTCTTTTACTCTTGAAAAATCAACCAAGGGAATAGTTTCAGAAGTCATTCCTAGACTGGATTTATTGAAATAAGGTCTTTGTATTGAAAGAATTTTGTTCAATTTTTCAGATCCCATTGAAAATTTCTTTGTAACTTTCAAAAGATCTTCTTTCAAACAAACATTTTCTTTTGAAAGAGTAATTTCATTTTCCTTTGAGACAGCAAGACATTTATCTAGATGTCCAACATTTTCAACCAAAGTTTTTCTTGTTGTTTCAATTTGGAATTCTCCTTTTTCAATTCAGAAATCCTTTTAAGAGAAGCTTTAAGACTGAGACAAAGTTCATCAATGTAGTTCGAAACTTTGGTAGAAATTTTTAAATTTCTAACCTTGACATCTAAGTTTGAGTCTGAGTTTGAGTTTGAGTCTGAGTTTGAGTCTGAGTCTGAGTCTGCCATAAGACAGATATTGGCATACTCTTCATCATTCTCTTCACATTCTATGTCACTCCATGTTTCAGCTTTGAGTGCCTTCTTGAACCTTTTTGATTTTCCTTTCTTTTTCTTCAATAAGGGGCAGTTGGGTCTAATGTGTCCCTTTTTATTACATTCAAAGAAAATGATATCCTTGTTGGTATTATCTTTTTCATTTGATTTCTTTTGAAATATTTGATTGTTCTGTCTCTTCCCATTGAATATTCTTCCTTTTCGATTTAATTTTCTAAACTTTCTGATTAGAAGTGCTAACTCTTTGTCATCCAAATCTTCTTCTGAATCTGTAGAATCATCATTAGATTTTAAAGTAATTGACTTCTTACCTTTGGTGTCAAAGTCCTCATTGAATTGTTCGACTTCATATGATTGAAGTGTGCCAACCAATTCATCCACAGAAAGAGACATAATCCTTTGTGTTTCTCTTATGGAAGTTTTAACGTGATTCCAACTTTGGAGAGTCCTCTCAACAGCTTATTGACTTTCATTGGTCTTGAGATTGGCTGTCCTTGGTATGCTAAGCCATTTACGATTTCTGTAAACCGACTAAACATATCTGTGATGGATTTTCCTAGCTTCATCTTGAAGGCTTCTTACTGTCCAAGAAGGATATTGATCTTGGTTTCTTTAACTCGATCCGCTCTTTCATAAGTGACGTGCAATCTATCCCAAACTTCTTTAGCGGTTTCACAATATGAAATTCTATTATACTCAATAGGAGATAAAGCACAATAAAGAGAATAAATAGCTTTTGCGTCAAGGGCTTGTCTCTTTGAAATTTCGGCTTGTAGCAGTCCCATTCCATCAGCTATTTCTTTCCCTGTAGTTGATGCAGCTTTTGGAATAATTTCTTTTTCTACTACATTCCATTCCTGAGGATCTTTGGATCTTAGGAATGCCTTCATCTTATTTTTCCATACGTTGTATTCCTTCCCATCGAAGTAAGGAGGTCTGGTATTGCTTTGGCCTTCAATCAAACCTGGAGCCAAAATACTAGCCATAGATCTTTCGCTTTAGAAAGTATAAACACTTCCAATAAATAAGCAACCCGCTCTAATACCAATTGATAAAGGCTAGTAAATACACCTAGAGGGGGTTGAATAGGTGTTTATAAAATTCTTTTCAAACCTTTAACCAAGATTCTTTGGCTTGAAATAAAAATCAGATATAAATGAATCACGCAACAGTTAAAATAAAGAGAGTAGGGTAAGAGAATTTTTGACACCGATGTTTATAGTGGTTCGGCTTGTTGTAAGCCTACGTCCACTTTCGACGCTGGCAGCCAACTGGCTGTTATCACTATGTAGCAAATGAGAGCTTTACAGCTTATGATATAGACTTCTTTTGATGAAAGTTTATTCTACAGCTCTTCGCAATTTCACACTATAAGTATCTCTCTTTAGTACACAATTTGAGCTCAAGAGATTTTGAGAACAAGAAGTTTCAGAGGTTCTAACTTCGAAATTTTCTATCGGTTCACCCTCATAATTCGAACAACTTCGACACGCCTTAAATATTCCTTTGTGCCTCCATAGCTGTTAGCACTTTCCAAGAATTCATCCAATCTACCCATTGGAATGAATCAATTAAAGTAGACACTGCTATATTCATTAAAAGAGAAGGAAAAGATTTTATACTTGTTCAGATTTATGTTGATGACATAATTTTTGGCTCTTTTAATGAAAATCTATGCAAGAAATTTTCAAGATGCATGCAAGATAAATTTGAGATGAGCATGATGGGTGAGTTAAAATTCTTTCTGGGACTACAAGTTAAACAATCCAAAGAAGGAACTTTCATTCACCAAGAAAAATACGCAAGAGATCTCATCAAGAAATATGGATTGGAGAATTGCAAGAAGATAGAAACTCCAACGTCAAATTCATCGAAGCTGGACAAAGATGAAGAAAGAAAAAGTGTAGACTAGAAGCTATACAGGAGTATAATTGGTTAACTTCTTTACCTTACTACATCTAGGCCTGATATTTTGTTTAGCGTTTGTATTTGTGCTAGATTTCAATCAAATCCTAAAGAATCTCACATGACTGTTGTGAAGCGTATTATCAAATATGTTGCAACTACCTCTAAGCTAGGTCTATGGTATTCCAAAGAATGATACTTTACTCTCCTTGGATATTCTGATGCTGACTTAGCTAATTGCAAAGTGGATAGTGTCGCGCCTAACTTTTTCATTTTTTAACAACATGCAAACCCGAGCTCTCCCAAGCTAATCGTTAGGCACAACAAAATTTTATGATTGAATTTATCTAACAACCTAAACAAAACAGGAGTCGCCACTAGCTTATTCTTGGAGGTTAGCTAGAAACCTAATCGAGGGTTGGGAGATTCCCTCGATTCCTACGCAACAAGAGATCTAAGCTCGGGGACCTGGATTACGTTAGTATTTTTACTAACGCCCTTTCGGTACCTAATGGTATGTTGTGTCTTTTTATTGTTTCCATGCATCTTTTTAAATTTTCCAGGATCGTCAATCCTACACTAGGTAACCATGCGTGATGGGTTTGTTTTCATTTCATTCTATTCCTAAAAAAAAAGAAAGAGAAACAATCAATAAACACGCCATCGCAAGACAAGTAAACAACCTAAAGAAAAAGACGGACCTAAACATGCAATTCTAGAAGAAGGTATCAAAGGAAAAAGCCAATCGAAGCACAATTGAAAAGCAGAAATGAGCAATCATGATAAAGCAGAGCATTTAAACATGCAATTCTAAAAAAGGTATAAAGGAAAGCATGGTAAAGGAAAAGTAAAAGACCCGCAACTCGTCGGGTTTTATACAATCTCAAGAACCCGAAACATGTATCGGAAAAAAAATAAAGAAAGGAAAAGAAAATTACACTTTTTAACGGTCGGAATGGACATCGACCTTTCCTCCATCCTCTTCGTGTCTTCTTCATCTTCAAAATCCTATTCTAAGTCTAGACTAAAGAATTGAAACTAAATGCATAAAAAGTAAAATTAGGCGTCACAAAATGTCAACAAAATAGTCAAGCTAAGAACTTATATATAATCGGATTCTAAAGAAAGTGTGTATTATTTGCAGCACATCAATCATTCATTTCAAAACAAAGAGCAGCTAATCATAGGAAGACAGCAAAAGGCATAGCAAAAACAACAAGACGATGACAATAAAAACGACAATGTGGTGAAGCTAAAATGATGAAACAACAAAAATATAGCAATGCCAGCAAGGACAACAATGAGACATGGCATTTAGTGGAATTATTATCTCAATCTTAGGTTGCAAAGCAAATGAGATGAACGGTTAGAGAAGAGATCAAACTAGATTTTCAAGGTTCGGGCTTGCTTTTTCTTCTTTTTTTTTTTTTATCATTTATTCACTGAACTTTGAGCTTAATCTCCCCATTGAACAATTACTTTTACAGTAACTTTTAAAGAAAACAGAGTTCTTGAACAAGCGGAATATGAGCAAACTCATGCAACTAAATATTTCGAAAGGCCTTTAGGCATGATGGCATAAAATAGACCAAGTCAGTTTTACGTGGCTTAAGTAAGTCATACTGAATCTTGGGAAAGTAACCCTTCAAAACTCCATGAAGTTTAGTCAAATGTCTAGAGCGCTTGTTAAATTTTAGTTGCTGAATTTTAGCTCCTTTGCAATCTTAGATCGGTAGAAGCAAAGAACCTCAGAATCAAATAAAAGCAAACACAGTCATGGACAATTGGGGAAATCTAATAGACTAATCCTCAACAAAGTGAAGCAGCAAACCCAAATTTTCTTTCCACAACGACTCAATTTAATTTCCGCAACATGAACTGAATTAACAATAACAAAACAAAATTGGAGAAGAGTATTAGCTTTCACAATGCATCAGATGTTCAGTTCAAACACACAAAAATTCGATCAAACAATACCCAGGGGAACCATCTCAACAACAAAATTCTTTCAAAGTTTAGTTATCAAAGCAAATAGGCCATAATCTGGAATATTCATGACGACCATTTCAAGATATCAAAAGGAAACATGCGGTGTTGACAAATCCAGAAACAAATATGATCGTCAGATTGAAACACAAGCATCGTAGATCCTCTAACAATGGCATAGCAAGATATGTAAAGCGAATTTGTGCAATGCGATTTCAAGTACTGATTGTTGAATAATGCAATAAAAGATCAGCTTAGACATCATCAAAAATTCATTCACAGCATGTTCTACCAACAGTAAGTAGCATTGTATCAATTAAATGATAATGATGACAACAGCAACATTACATCAGTAAAGAACTTTTTCAGACCAAATCAAAGTATTCAACAAGGGAAACTCATTCTAAACTGAATATCATGAAGGATCACAGAACTGCAGCAATCGCCATTATCAAAATTATGGATTTTGGAATAATGAGAGTAAAAAAAAAAAAACAAGAATAAACTTTCATTGTCAGTTATGAGTGATTCAAGAAAAACTCACATTATATCACATTGAATAGTGATAACAAGTAAGACAGGAATGAAGGAGAAGGTCGACATATCCAAAACTCAAGCTCAGTCTAAAAATCCGCAAGCAATGAACCGGCAAAACTCGGCTTCAATGGGGACGACTCATTTACGCTCAGTACAAACGTGAAAATCAACAAGTATCGGCCATCAACAAAGAACACGAACAAGCATCTAACGTAGGCCATTCATCAAGCAGGTGGCGTGCACAGTCTGAGTAACCGCAAGGGATAAACCAGGGCCTAACAGCAACAAAGCATAACAGAGTCGAGCTCGGAATTTGCACGAACCGAACAACCGTAGCCCGGTCCGGCAAGTCCAAATTAGGGCACCAAAACAGAACGACATTCGGTCACCTCACGCATCTCCGAGCCAGAATCCGCAGGAACTTGACGCACCAGAAAGAAGAACAAACAAGACTCGAACCAAGACCTACCGTGGGTTCGGCTCGGGAAGGGGACTGACGTCGGTCGCGAATGGGATCGCTTGGCGTCTTGCGAGAGGAGTCGTAGCGACAGTCGGCCTTGAATGAGACGTCGATCCGTTGAGCTGCTGATCCGTGACCTCCGAATCGATTGTCACCTCTCCTCGGGTAGAGCAGATCCGAGGGAACCGTGAGGTGATCTGGATGGGTGTTCGAGTCGGCCGAAGGAGGTGGAGATGGATCCTCCGGGCTTCGATTTACCAGAAATTCCTCGAAAACCTCCCTTCTCACGCCTCAAATCAAGGCCACGATTTAGGGTTCCTCGGGTTATCCGCAGCTGGTGCGCTCGGAAGTCCTCGGGCGAGGCGCCGTAGGCCTTCGACAACGTGCGCGACTTGGAATCGGCCAACTCCAAGCTCAGCGTCCAGCCAGAGCCGGAGCCGGCGCTCCCTTCTTTGATCGGGTCGACGGCGGCGGCGTCCTCGCGGGGCCCCAGAGATTAGAGGGCCGGTCCGATCGCAAGAGGGGGGTCGATGGCCGGAGAGCCCCGAGAGAGAGTGAGCCGGCACGGCGGAAGAGAGCCGAGAGGGAGGAGATGGAAACCCCCAGAGAGAGACGCCCGAGCGGGGGAGGGCCCGAGAGCGAGAGAGCTCGCGCGCGCGCGCCGGGGGGGGCCGAAGAGAGAGAGGGGGTCTTTTTTTTTTTTTTTTTTTTTCTCTTTTTTTCTCTTTTCCGTTTTCTTTTTCTTTCTTTGCTATTTTCTCTATTTTTTTTAACTCAATTTTAAAAAAAAAAAATTTATTTTTCAGGTGTCAACAGATAGGAAAAGTACTTCGGGTACATTTCAATTATTGAGAGACAAGTTGGTATCTTGGTTCTCACAAAAACAGAGTATCGTAGCTCTTTCAACGGTTGAAGCAGAGTATATAGCTCTTGGGAGTTGCTGTTCTCAAATGTTATGGATGCAACAACAACTCAAAGATTTTGGAGTTAAAGAATCTTGCACAGAAATCAAATGCGACAATACTAGTGCCATCAATCTTACAAAGAATCCAATACTTCATTCAAGAGCAAATCACATTGAAATTAAGCATCATTTTATTAGAGAACATGTTCAAAATGGAGAAGTTGTGATTCAATTCGTCGATTCAAAGAACCAACTGGCGGACATATTTACAAAGCCATTAGAGAAAAGTCACTTTGAATCTATTCGCTCAAGACTGAACATCATAAAGTCTGAAGATGTTCAGATTCTAAAATAAAGTCTTGAGATGTTCAGACTCAAAGGTAAGGTCTGAAAGTGTTCGGACTCTAAGGTAAAGTCTTGAAACACTCAGACTCTAACGTAAAGTCTGAAAGCGTTTTATTTCATAATTAAGTTTGTAAGTTTTTATATATGCTATGATAGATTTATATTTATTTTTTGGAATATCGAGATCTGCCTTTTATTCAAATTCTGACATATTTATGGATGTTTTCTTTTTAAAAAATTAGCAGTTTTTCTTTTGGCAGTTTTTACTTTCCTTTGCGACAGTTCAGTATCCCCTTTTTATTCCTACTATTTATACCTCTGGATCGTCGTCTTCGTCTTTCACTCTCAACAGTCGTCTCTTTTTCACTCCTTTTCGAAACCCTAGAAGTTAAAAAACTTCCACTTGCAATCCTGCTCCTTTTGTTTACTCCATAAAAATCCCATCTTTTTGTGGACAACTTGTCTTTTCTCCCTCAACTTAAACATGTCTTCGAGGAAATCGTCAAGACTTGTTGGAAAGGGACCACAAAAGAGATTTGAGGGACCTACCCGAGTGGACCTCTCTGAGGAAGAAGACTCTCCGCAAAAGGAACAAGCAAGTCAACAACAACACGAAGAAGTCATTGAGGAAGTTGAACTGGTAAGAACCCTTAGACCAAAACTCACTTACTCTCTCTACAAGAAATTGAAGGAGGGAGGAACAGATTTGAACTTAATCGATAGTTTTCTAAAAGAAAGGGGTTATTGGAATGAAACCATTTTTCTACGTGAGATGGAGAAGTTGAGAGTTGTTAAAGAAGGAGTTGCGAAGAGTACTTTTGAGAACATACCAAGTGATCCGCGGTTTGGAATCACAAATCAACCTTTAGATGATGATGAGACGTTGTTTACTCAGTTCCAACCAAGGATGGGGATTGCTGTTAACTCTGTTTGTCCTGAGGGAAGCATTTTTCGCTCTAAGGAACAAGAGCGAGTTTATTCAAAACTGTTGAAGAGAGGGGTAATGAACCCCAGAAGCATGGATTTTGACTTCTTTGATTCAATCAAGATCAATCTGAGAGAAAAGTTTTCTCGACTACAGCTTGAGACTTTTTGTACTGATTCAACAATCACCTATCCTGAATTAACTGCCTATTTCTATTCGAATCTATCATTTTTGGATGGGAATAGATTTTCATTCACTTTTAAGGATGGAGAATATGTTGTGGATGTTGACACTCTTGCTGACATAATCAGGGTGGAAAGATTGGGATTCCAACCGATTAAAGTGTCCATTGCATATGCCACTTTAGAGATAGTTCGTGACAGAAGCCTGGAGGGCAAGATATCCTATATCAGGATGAATGCCTCTAATGTTTTGCTCCATAAGATTGTCATTAATTGTCTTAGGCCCAAGTCGACATCGAAAACTAATGTTTCGAAGACAGAGGAAAAGCTAATGTTTGCTCTCAATCAGGAAGTTAAATTCTCTCTTCCACACACAATCCTGTTTCACATGTACAAGACTGTGGTGAAGGACAAGGGTCAACTGCCTTACTTCTCTCTGGTCACTCGTCTGTTCAGGCACTTTAAGATTCAAATTCCTGCTCCCCTGTGTCTGACTAATTCTGGTCTCATGCTTGTTGGCTATAAAATGGTTATGAAAATGAAGCTTAGAGAACTAAATAAAGCTCTTGAGGGATTGAAAGAGAAAACCCCCTCAAAAGAATCTACTGCTGCTACTAAGAAGAAAGGCAAGGAGCCCATGGCTGCTCCTGAAAAGAAAAGAAGAAAAATCATCTTACAAGATGAAGATGATGAAGAAGTTGATGATGCCATGACCCTTGCATCTCTAAGAGGATTAAAGAGCTTTGCTCATTTTCGAGATAGTAGAGAAAAGCAAGTGAGAAGAGAATGAGAGACAGAGACGAGATGAGAGAAGAAGAGAAGAGGAAGCAAGACAAGAAGAGGAAAGGATGAGAAGAGAAGAATAGGAGAAAGAAAGAAAGGCATAAGAGGAATTCGAAGAATCCCTTGAGCCATCCACTGTAGTAACACCATATGGAGAAGAGGCTGAACAACATCACTCCGCAGAAGAAGAAGCATAGCATCGCGAAGAATACTCCACTCCACCTACTGGCACCAAGACATGGGGAGTAACTGAAGCAAAAGATACTTCATCACCTTTCATTACAAGTGATGTTAGTAGGTCTGGTGCAGATACAGAAATGAACAAAGGGTTAGAAATGAACCCCAAGCTTCCAAACTTAGAGAACAGAGTCTGTAGATCCAAGTACTGGAAATAATCATTAAGCTAATTTTGCAGAGCTGATGGATATTATGATGGATCTTAAGAAGCAGGTCTGTGGGATGGACTACAAAATGCGGGATTTGAAGAAAGCACTCTTGGCTACTTCTGTATCTATGCAGGACCAAATTAATGCACTCAAACTTCAAGTTCAATCAAACGTGAAGGGTGCTGATTTGGAATCTTTGAAGGAAGCATTTGCTAGCCTCGAGAAGACAGTTAACTTGTTGGGAGAATATCAGCTTGTTCGATTCCCCAAACAGCCCTGATTTTTATCATCTCTTTTATCAATTTTCTACCTCCTTTTGATGTGACAAAAAGGGAGAGAGTGCTGCAGATTTGATCTTCTCGTTTCTTATTCTTATTTGGACTTATTTTGTTTTCGTTTAGACATTTGGATTTTTGGTTTGGATTTGTTGGATTTTTGGACTTCTCATTTGTTGTTTTGTCTTAAGACTTTGGATTGGTGGTGTGTTTGAACTCTTATTACTGATGTTATTAGTGAGTTTGGACTTGTGAACTTGCAGGTTTATATTATACTTTTGAGGATAATTTTTTATAGGACTAACATTTTTTTGTGCGGTTGCAAAAGTATTATAAATTATTCCTCAAATTATGTATAAGTTTTCTTTGCAGGTTAAGAGTTTTCAAATCTGCCGAGATGTTTTGTCACTATCAAAAAGGGGGAGACATCGCACCCCCAACACAGTGGACAGCCCACTGAATCTATGCCTTTCAATCCCAATACTAGATAAATAAACAATGCGGTTCGGTGGGCAACTAAAGTCAATCCAGAGTCAACGATTTCAATGGTTGAAATCAAGCAAGCTCTGCTTCACAAAACGATGTCGGACGCAACAAATATTCAGGTTTAGTATGTCAAAAAGAATGCTAGTCGATTCATAATTGCACTCTTTAGACTCTTAAAACTTCAGTCTATCGGCAGTGCAAAACCAAAAATACCTGCCCATACCATCCGCAGATTATTGCATCGTGATTTTAATCTATTCGAGTATCAAAAACATATAAGAAATCATTGCACATGAGAAGGAGAATTCTTTCCATTCTTGACATTTATTTCTACCCACAAAACACAAATTAGTGGATTTATCTAACAAGCAACGAAATTTTGCTCCATTCAGTTTTTCAACTCAAGAACTTGCTTGCACTAGCAAAGAACATGCAATTCCATTAGGCACAAGATGACACGAATAATTTTAGACATCCTTTGATTCAACAAGACCACAACAATTAGAGGAGACGACATCACCTGTAGATGAATTGTTCTGTAGCCTCTGAATCTTCCTCGTGTTCAGCGATCTCATGTCCGTGACCACCACTGGAGACTTTAAGGATGTTTTGCTAGTTCTCTTTGTAATTGGACCATGTGGCCACGCAAATCGAAGTGAAAAGGATATTGAGAAGTGATGAGGACACAACTCATCACGTACGTGGTTCCCTTCAACTCGTCCCAGATCCATAATTGCAAGGGACCATCGGACAAAGACAAAATGAAACAAGGTAAACAGTATGGTGAGATGTGGATTCCTAAAGTGATACGTTTTCCTCAAAACCCTTCCCATCTAATAAGGCCATATTACTGACTCATAAGCAATAATTCGCACAAGGTCGCCGTAAGATTTGGGTTAAACGTCAAATGTCACATACAAACAGCTCAAAAGATTAGTTTGTAACCATCGTTTATCGTTCCACCAAGCTTATCATCCTATCTTCTTTAGATAAATTTTCGAGCGATCTTTGCAAAGAAATTTTTTTTTTTTTTTTGGTGAAATGCAACGACATGTTCTCCTCATGGCTTATTGACAAACTAAAAATTTTAATAAATATTAGTGAGCAGTCAGACTAAGAAATGACTGTAAAATTTACAATCACTCGGTACGTTACAACGTGTTTTTTTTTTTTTTTTTTTACTAACATTTGCGTAGGATGTATTAAAAAAAAGGAAAAAAAAAAAGACCACGTGCCATTTCTACCTCTTACAACTTACAAGCTAAGCGGAAGGATTCGGGTGTACTAAAGTTGCAAGCTTTTAAGATTTAAATGCACAAAAATGAAAGTTTTAAAACTCTAGTTCATTACGGTGACAAGTTTTTTTACTTGCCTCATAATTTTTCCTTATTTTTTAGGGTAAGTATACTATCAGTGCCAAAAGTTGTATACGATGCTCACTTTGGTGCCAAAAGTTTATTTTGGATCACTTTAGTGCCAAAAAGTTTGAAAAATGATCATTTTAGTGTCAACTCCAATCAGATTGAATGGAAATTTGACATTGCACTTTTTTTATTAATTTTTTAAGCTGATGTGGTTCATCGGAAAGTACAGTCAACATCTAAACCACCAAATGACGCCATTTGGCATCTTTCCCCCAACTTCGAAACCTAAATCCCCAAATTGAGAGAGAGAGAGAGAGAGAGAGAGAGAAGACATGTCGTCTTCTTCTTCCTCGAAGAACAACACCAGTAACGGCACTAGTAATGGCACCAATGGCACCAGTAGCACACCAACAGTAGCACCAACAACGGCCCCAGCAGCACCAACAGCAGTGCACCAACAACGGCACCTTCAACCGCTCTTCTTCCTTCTCCTCCTCCACCCTTGCCTCGTATTCTTCCTGCCACTTCTTACTTGAGCAACAATCTCAGTCTCTCCTCGCTCATTTGGTCGAGCAACTACGATGGTGGCCGAGTGACGGTGGCCAAGCGATGGCTGGTGAACGACGGTGGCTGAGTGGCAAACGACAAAAAAAAAAAACCCTAATTTCAATCCCCATATGAGTTATACAGCCTTGTTTCTTTGAAAATGTCCACGTATAATGGCAAAACGACGTTGTTTCTTGAGGAGGATGGAAAACGACGTCCTTTTAAAGCCACTCATTTTTGTTTTTAATATAAAAGCCACGTAATTAATCTAGTTGGAATCTCTTGTTGGTGGCACTAAAGTGATCATTTTTTCTCCGATTTGACACTTAAGTGATCCAACGGAAACTTTTGACACAAAAGTGAGCGCCATACACAACTTTTGGCACTGATAGTGTACTTAACCATTTTTTTTTTTTTATCTTTTGGATTAGAGCTAACGTAACATTGAGGACCATATGATAGCTCCATCAATATTTTTTTTTCAAAATATCAATCAATTTTCAATCAAAGTAAATCAATTGCAAGAGAACAATTTTTTTTTTTTTTTGCCATTGGTGAATAACGAGATGGTGCCAAAATATAACATGGGGTGACACTTATGTGACATCCTGGATTTTCAATTCTGTCTTCAATTGAATAAATCAGGCCTTTCATCGACGCGCCTAAAGTGCTATTCTCAGACCTGATCACTCTTGAGCTAACTAGACTATCTGGGGAAGTCATTAAGAGATTTCCATGCAATAGACTTGGGAATTCAACTAAGAATCGACTACTCAACCATGTTCATCTGCAGAGATCATTTCAGCATAGTAAAGATCGATTAGAAATCAAAGATAGATCAGTTCGACTGAGATATGTGGTTAAACGTGGGCGATTCCACTAAATTGCAAAATTCTCGTCGATTGGCACTAGACTGATTTTTCTGTCGTTTTGGTATCCTGTGTCCATATTTGAAATATCGAGACTTTCACAACCATCGAAGTCGCCAATGTGTTAAAGAGGTTCATTGTGGCTCAAAGAAAATCGACCATGCGTCAATTGCACTAAAATTTTTTGAAAGCAACCCGGTCGCCTAAGACACGCTAAAATCGCGCCAGATTGAAATTAACCATGAATTTGAATCCGATTTCAGAAATTGAAATTTCTGTTATGTCACAAGTCATTTTAGGAACATTGACTCAGTCTTCAAAGATTTTTTTGCAAATTGGGATTTTTAGCGAAAAGTTGAGATAAGGTCGTTTTCGATCAGGATATTCAGAGGACCATTTTTTATCATGAAATTTGGATGTAAGTGGGTTCAATTGGCGAGGAAAAATGTCAATTTGTTCGATGATATGATGGTTGGATTTTTTAGGGCCAAATTGAGTTGACTCAAAAAGGAATTGAATCTAATTTGAGCCAAATGTTGTGCAAATTCGTATGCCCCCCTTGCCCACAACCTTTGGACAACTTCAAGGCTTCTAGAAGGTGTGTTAGTTGCTAAAAATTGCTGAGGAAGCCAGCTGGGTGGTGGAGCCAAGTCAAGGAACCGAAGGATGAGGTTGAAGACCAAAGGTAGCCCCCTCCAAGCCAAATGGTCTCCTTCCCTTTCCTCTCCTCCATACCATAGACCAGCCCCCCATCTTCAACCCTTGAAGCCTAAAATATTCCAGACAAGTACCAACAGCCAGGCCCAAGGCGCCACGCCACTCGTCTGCCTGCCTGATCGCCGCCGGACCGCTCCTCGCACGCCATTAATCGCTATCGCGCCCCATGCACGTCTCTGCCATCCCAAGCCATCATTTCTACTTGTTTGCACATCCAAAGGCCTCATCCAGCTTCACTAGCCATCATACCCCTTCACCGGAGCCACCTAGAAGCCCGCCAAGCTCTGCCAAGGCCACTGCAGCCCGTCTGCCAGCTGCTGTGCCTGTTTCAGCCTCAACCAGTGTCGGTTTAGCCCTGTCTTGGCCCTAACCAGAACCGAACAGCCTGGGTTTTCCAACCACTGTTTGGCCCGTTTTTGTGGCCTTCCGGACCTCGTTGGGTGGTCCTGCTTTGAAGTTTATCACTCCTCTCCGCGTCCCCGTCATTTTCATTCTAGCGGATCGTCAATCAAGTGAGTTTAACTCACTAATCCTTGCTTATTAAGTTAATGACGCTTAAGGGTTGATTAGATTAAGTTAAGGTAGGATTAGGTGGTTAGTTACGATGGATTGGTGAATTAGTTAATCCTTGATGCATTTTAGGTGATTAGATTAGTGTAATTAGCAAGTAAATAAGCCGTAATATTTATTTAGATGGGCTCGGGAATTTTTCGAACCCGTCTCGGCTTTTAATTAGGCTTTACGGACCTAAGTTCTATTTATTTGTATATAATAATTATTTTTCGTAATTATTTAATTAATTATTTAATTTCTGGAAATTAGACCGGAATAGCCATTGACCGAAATTTTATGCTGATTGTAGTGGTGTGATTGTGATTGATTTATTTAATTGACTGTTATTTTATGCAAATTAGGTGTGATTGGCAATTTTGGGGTATTTATCCCAAAATTTATTATTTTTAGTATTTAATTAGAAAATAACCGAGTGTAGATTTACAGCGCCAAAAATGTTTTTATCGACTATATAAATTGTGGGAGTTTTGAAAGTAAAGATATTATATTTTTGGCTGAGGCCGACCATGTACCCACACACGATTATTTTTATCGGGTATCCTTAACCCAAGGAAAATAGGCCAAAATATTATGTAAATTGAGGAATTTATTTGTGAAGTATAATGTCGTTGGCCGTGGGTGAATAACCATGTGATGTTATGGGTTGGACTAGGAAAAATCGCCGAAGTATGGCCGTGCCCGTTGGGTCGTAGCCAACTGTTGAAGCACGGCCGAGCCCATTGGGCCATAATTAATCGCTGGAATATGGTTGTTCTTGGGAAGGGCACAGCAGATCCTCTAGAGGGTTCGGTGGTAAATCTGGATCTTTCCGATCCAAGGACCCCTGTGTATTCAAATGGAGGCTCCAATGAGGATGAGATCAAGGATGAGGACCTATAGTTTTTTAAACCCTCCCCCCTTGTTCTGCAGACCCTGTTTTTATAGACTGGATTTGTGTATGACCTAGCTTGGTATATGTAAATATAGGTGACCAAGTAGGGATAGGCACGTGTTCGGAGGATCGGGACGTGACATCCCCGTTTAATGGTATTAGAGCAGGTTTATAGATTAGAGTGATAAGGTGCAATGGTCTTTGGGATAGTTAGTGGGAAAGGCCTTTAATTTCATGCTGATGCATGTCTATGATAGATGATTGGTAGAATTGTTAGTTGTGTGGGTCACTCGACTTCTAATTCCATTCGGAATTGGAAGCAAGTTTCAGTAGAACACTGAGCCATGAGTGATCAGGAGCAAAGGACTCCTAGTAAGAGGACCGTCAGACTTGCAACTCAAGGTAGGACGTTGACGAGGGTCAATACTTGAGGAGGCTGTGGTAGAGCACCAATTGAGGCTAGCGCGAGTGGAGTAGCACCGTCTACAGTTGGTGCTGGGGTAGCAGCCCCAGGTGATCCAGGAACCGTCGGGATCACGTAAGCGTTGGATGTAATGAGGGAGATGATGGGGCAACAGGCCCAGAATCAAGCTGCCGCCTTTACCGTCATCATTGCACCAACCACTCAAGTTGTTGCCAATGCTGTTGTTGCTGCCACACCCGTCGCCGCACCTACCAAAGTTCTAGCTTAGAACATAGTCATGGATAGCAAGAGGCCGATCTACAAGTTGGTAGAGCAATTCCTAAAGTTGAACCCGCCGAGGTTCACTTGTACTGGAGATCCCAAGACTGCATCTCTTTGGATTTAGGATCTTGATAAGGCGTTGCACTCCTGAGGTGCAATGAGGAGGAGAAAGTTGAACCCGCCGAGGTTCACCTATCAAATGCAAGGTAACGCCAATACCTGGTGCAGAGCCGCCAGAGACACAATGTTTCCAGGAGGAGTAGTCCTCAGAGCATTCAATGATAAGTACTTTTCGGGAAGTGCCCGAGAGCAGAAAATGGAGGAGTTTCAACGTCTCTGCCAATGGACTATGGCTGTTGACCAGTATGAGGTCAAGTTTGCAGAGATTTCTCAATATGCTCCGAGGTTGATTGAGGATTCAGAAGACAAAGCTCGAAGGTTCAAGAATGGCCTTCAACTGGAGTTTAAACAACCGCTGGTGCCATTTGATTTGAAGGACTATCGTGAGGTGTAGATGTGACATCCAGAATTTCGTGTGCTATTTTCTATTAAATTGAGCGGGCATTTCATTGACGCGTCTATAGGGTTGTTCTTAGAGCTGATCACTCTTGAGATAACTAGACTAGCTGGGCAAGCCATTAAAGACTTTTAAGGCAATAGATTTGAGAATTCGACCAGGAATCGGCTTCTCGGCCGTGTTCATCTTTAGAGGTCATTACAGCACAGTTAAAAATCGAATTGAGATCAAAAATAGGTTGGTTCGACTGAGATGTATGGCCGATCGTGGGTGACTCCACTAAATTGGAAAATTCTCGTCGACCGGCACTAATTTGATTTTTCTATCGTTTTGGTACCCTGTGTCTGTAATTGAGCCCTCGAGGTTTTCACGACAATCGAGAGTCGCCAATGTGTCGAGTGGGTTCATTGTGGCTCGAAGAAAATCGACCACGAGTCAATTGCCTTGAAAACTATTGAAAACTACCCGGTAGTCTAGGTCACGCTAAAAGCGCGCCGGAATGAAATTAACCGCCAATTTGAGTTAGATTTCAGAAATTGAAAGTCCTGTGATGTCACGAGCTATTTATGGAACATCGGCTCAGTCTTAGAAGATTTTTTAGAGGTCCCGAGATTTTTACGGAAAACCGGGTCAGAAAATTCGGAAAATGAACGGAAACTCAGATTGGCCATTTTGAAGAGACAGTTGACATCTGGGATATGTGATTTGGCGAATGAAAGTTATTTGGGCTTTTTCTGACTTCGATTTGGACCCCAACGGATTTGATTTGTTCGGAAAATCGGATACCGGAGGAAAATAAATGAAATTCGGATGTAAAGAAGGGCAGCCATAATCTAGACTTTAAATTGATTTATTAGTGGAATTTTGTGCTTGAAAGTGATGGGGAGACATAAGAGATAAGGTTGTAAGAGAGTGGGGCCATTGCATTGAATGTAATGGCTAAGGGTTGTCTAAATTCACTCTCCTCTTAGCTGGCTTTCCCCCATCCGCACGCCATTCTCCGCCACGTTTTCATTTCCCTCGGCCAGAAATCCTCCACGACTCTTTTCTCTCTTTGACGCTAACAAGAAAATCCAACAGCAAGCTTCGGTTTTGTTGATCCCACAGCGCCAACGAGGAAGCCCAATAGCCATCTTCTTCTCCACGAGCGCGTCCACCGAAAGCCACTCCACGCGTCCAAGAGCCACACGCCTTGAGTCAACAAGACCATTGCCCAGCGTAGCCCGTGAAGACCAAAGCCGCCCCAACTCCACTCAAGATTGTCGACCATCCAAACGCCCATGAAGCTGCTTCCTTTTCAACCTTGAAGACCGAAGATCTCTGAAAGAAATAGAAGAAGCTGACCCCCTCAGCCGCATCTCTCTCACTCTCTCTGCCCACCCACCGAAGCCCATTTGCATCGAGTTGTTCATGCCAGCTGCCTTGCACGCTCGCATGGTCATCTCCAAATTCGGTCATCAGTTCGTGGAGAAGACCGCGTGCCAGCTGCCGCGAGTTTCTTCCCCAGCTCAGTCAAGTGAAACCGAAGCTGCCCCATTCGACGTGGTCTTCTCCAACGAGTTTTAGCCCATCAGTTAGGCCCATGTCTTCAGCCCACAACCCATTCTCAGTCTATTGAAGCTTATATTTGAAGCCCATCGAAATTCTTGAAGCCCAGATCAAGCACAGTCCGAGATTTAATTCTCAGTTGGGCTGAGAATTGTTAGGCCAAGGTTGAGGCCCGGCCCTAGCCCGTGGGTGTCGTCACAAGTCTGTGTTCGGCCGCCATTGCGTCGTCGTCGAGTTGTGCAAGTGAGTTTTACTCACTAAAGCTTTCTTAGTGATCTAATTATGCCTAAGGGTTGATTAGATTTATTTAATTGCAATTAGGTGGTTAGATTAAATTACAATAATTAAATTAGAGACTCATTGATGCATGTTAGCTAAATTGATGATGCAATTAGCAAGTAGACGTGTCCTAATAATTATTGGATGCTTCTTGGGATTTTTCCCGTCCCTTATCGGGTGTTAATTTAATAATTCTAGCCTAAAATGAATTTTTAGGAATTTATTATTAATTATCGAAATTAATTTAATAATTAATTATTTCCCGAAATTTCAATAAGGTTGGCCAGGGACCGAAATTTTATGCTGATGATGGTGGCGTAGACCATTTATTTAATTGAGCTTTATATTGTGCTAAATTGAATTTATTGTATTTATCTATTTATTTAATTTTCGAAATTAATTATTTAATTATTTATTTTCCGGAAATTCAACTGGGATGGCCAGTGACCGAAATTTCGTGCTGATTGTCGTGGTGCAGTCCGTTTATTTATTTGAGCTATACATTGTGTGAAATTGAAATGATTATGCAAGTTAGGGATTTATCCCAAATTGAAAGAATTTGAGTAATGAATTGGTTGATGGCCGAGCATGACTACTTAACATTGATGAGCTGTAAAGCAGAGAGAACTGTGAAAGGGAATTGGGGAAATTCTCGGCCGAAACCAATCAGAAATGATGTAATGAGACATTCGTGGTTCGGTGGTTAAAGGATATCACTAGTGAAAACGGTGCCTTAAAGAACGCACGAGTGCTGTCTATTACATGCAGCAGTATGGACATACGGTGATGGAGGATATCACTGGTGAAAACGGCGCCTTAAAGAACGCACGAGTGCTGTTCATTATACACGTCACCTTGGCTGAAACAGTGCCCGAGAGCATTAATGAGGCTCTGTGACTAAGTGTACTGCTGGCAGTGTGATGATGGGAAGTGAAGTGACCCAGAGATGGTCTGACTAACTTGTGAATCGACTAGGTCGATTGATCAATGAGTAGAGCTAGTGGTTGTAAGTAGATTGATTGTTCTAATGCAATATATGTGCATAACCTTAAATGCAGGTTGGAAACTGATGCCAAGGTAAGTCATCTGACTGATGTTGTGCTAGGTAACCTGATGGTGTATTGGTTCCCTAATCGAGTCTTAGGGGTAGAACTCATTTGAGACATAGTCTCATTGGTTGTTGTAAAAACCAATTTCAGGCCCTTAGGTGGAAGATCTTCAAGAGGAGGATTCCAAGAAAAGCCTAGCGAGGAATCAGAGGAGGGTGAAGAGGATGATTTTGAGTACGACCTGCAGAAGGATTAAGACCTCCCTTATTTTGAAAATCTTGTGAATATTTGTAGATATGTTGAATCTTACCTTGGAGAACAGTACTGTGAAGTTCAATGAAAGTCTGTTATGCTATGTATAAAAGTGTGGTTATGAATTTTCAATATGAAAATGCGGCCTTGCTTTTCTATTCCATTGTTTTATTGTCTGGGGATTTATAACTGTTTCCGCATGTGCTTAATTAATGAATGGGTCGTCGATACTTAGTCCTGGGATATCACATTCTAAAATCGACCAAGTGAAAGGATGTGTGCGTGCCCGAGGATCGGGACGTGACAGTAGAATTGAGCCCAATTGCTAGAGAGAAGTTTAAACGAGCAAGCCGACTCGTTTGGATCGAGGTTTAGTTCGCATAGAGAAGGGATCCAACATGGGAAGAGGCTGATGACTGGAGGGAGATTTCAAGTTCCGCCTAACTGGATGGGTGGAATTGGAATGGCAGAGCCTAGCCAGACTGGTGTGTGTCGCTTGTGTGGAAGGCGACACGGATCAACTCCATGCCAATCTAGGCCGAGTACTTGTTTTGGGTGTGGCTAGCCAGGTCACATAGCCAGGAACTTTCCTAGAAGACAAAGGGGACCACAGTAGTTATCGTTGCTGCCACCATTAGGTCAGATCAAAGAATACGCACCGTAGAACGCACCACAGGGCGGACAGATCAGACCTCCAACCCAAGGAACAATTTATGCCATCACCAGAGGTCAAGCTCAGGATGCACCTGATGTGATCACAAGTACGGTTTCACTGAACGACCATGCTACTAATGCTTTGTTTGACCCTGGTGTGACTCATTCTTTTATTGCCAAGCAATTCGTTAAGTTGATAGGATTAAGTCCTGAGTTGCTAGAGTCTGTAATTAACATTTCTACACCATTAAAGGATAAGGTGTTATCTACATTGGGTTGTATTGGTTGCAAGTTAGCGATTGGTGAGCGAAAGGGGAAAATAGACTTATTAGTCCTAGCCATGTATGACTTTGATTTGATAATTGGCATGGACTAGCTCACCAAGCAACGAGCTAAAATGGACTGCTATTGTAAAGCGATTTAGTTTAACCCACTAGAGGGTGAGAGCTTCAAGTTTGTCGAAAATCGAGGAGGACCCTCGATTACCCTAATCTTGTTGCTGGGGGCAACTCGTTTGTTAGACAAGAGTTGTCAAGGTTACTTGGCGACTGTCGTGGATACGACAATTGAGGATCTGAGGATCGAAGATATTTTAGTTGTGCAAGAATTTCTAGGTGTATTTCCAAAGGAATTGCCAGGATTGCCACCACAAAGAGAGATTGACTTCGTGATTGAGTTAACACTCAGGACAGAGCTAATTTCTAAGGCTCTTTACAGGATGGCGCTATTGGAGTTGAAGGAATTGAAGGTGTAGATGCAAGAGTTGTTGGGTAAAGGATTCATACGTCCTAATGCATCACCTTGGGGAGCACTAGTTTTGTTCGTAAAAAAGAAGGATGGTTCATTGCACTTATACATCAACTATCGACAACTCAATCAAGTGATGATCAAGAACAAGTATCCACTACCGAGGATTGACGACTTGTTTGATCAGTTACAAGGAGTGTCGATATTTTCAAAAATCAACTTGATGACAAGTTAACATCAGCTGAGAATCAGGAAGGAGGATATTCCAAAGTCAACATTTCATACTCGATATGGTCATTATGAGTTCACTGTAATGCCGTTCGGGTTGACGAATGCTCCAGCTGTGTTCATGGATTTTGATGAATCGTGTATTCAAGGAAATCTGGATCAGTTTGTAATTGTGTTCATTGATGATATTCTGGTGTATTCGAGGAGTGTGGAGGAGCATGAGAGTCATTAGAGATTAGTGCTTCAGACCCTAAGAATTCATCAGTTGTACGCTAAGTTTAGCAAATGCAAGTTTTGGCTGACTTGTGTTGCGTTCCTAGGTCAGGTGATTTCAAGTGAAGGAATCTCTGTAAACCCGTCCAAGATCGAAGTAGTTATCAATTGGCCAAGACCGACTACCATGATAGAGATCAGAAGTTTTCTGGGTTTAGCAGAGTACTAAAGATGGTTCATGGAAGGATTTTCAGCCTTGGTATTGCCGTTGACTAGACTTCTGAAGAAAGAAGAAAAGTTTATGTGGACAAACAAGTGCAAGTGTAGTTTCCAAGAGCTTAAGCAGAAGCTGACTACTGCACCTGTGCTCACCATTCCATCTGGTCCTGGAGGGTACGAGATCTATAGTGATGCGTCATTCTGAGGACTGGGTTGCGTGCTGATGCAATATGATAAAGTTGTTGCATACGTCTCCCGTCAATTAAGACCTCATGAATTGAACTACTCGACACATGACTTGAAACTCACAGCAATCATTTTCGCGTTAAAGATTTGGAGACATTATTTGTGTGGAGAAAGATTCTAGATCTTCATGGACCATCAAAGTCTCAAGTACCTATTCTCTCAGAAGGAGTTGAATATGTGATAGCGCTATTGGATGGAACTTCTGAAGGACTATGATTGTGATATTCTATATCACCCAGGAAAAGCAAACAAGGTCATCGACGCTTTGAGCCAGAAGTCTTCAATCGCCCATATGCTGGTTAAGGAGTGGAATTTACTCGAGAAAGCTCGATATTCGATTTTCAAATTTGAGGTAGGCCACCTGTCGAATCTTATGGCCACCCTCAGAATTGAGTCGGATGTGCAGATCAGGATCAAATTACTTCAGCCGACAGACTCGAATGTTCAAAAGATTTTGCAAGAGGATACTAATAAGAGAAAAGCTGACTTTCAGATTTCTTAGGATGAAACACTAAAGTTTCGAGGACGATTATGTGTACCTGGCGATGTGAAGCTTAGAGAGGATATTTTATCAGAAGCTCATCGTAGTAGTTACAACATTCATCCTGGCAGTATGAAGATGTATCAAAATCTGCATCAACAATATTGGGGGTTTGGTATGAAGGCAAACATCGCTAAGCATGTCGCCAAGTGTCTGACGTGTCAACAGGTCAAAGCACAACATTGTAAGCCGGGAGGACTTCTGCAACCTTTCGAGATCCCAAGGTGGAAATGGGAGCACATCACGATGGTTTTTGTGACCGGATTACCGAGGAGTCAGAGAGGTAACAATTCTATTTGGATAGTGGTCGATAGATTGACCAAGTCAACTCACTTTATTGCAGTGCGAAAGGATCTTGATTTGGATAGGCACGCAAAGTTGTATGTGCATCAGTAGTTCGACTGCATAGAGTGCCGGTTATGATTACCGCAGACCAAGACTTGCGGTTTATAGTTGCTTTTTGGAAAAGCTTATAGAGTGCTTTAGGTACAAAGCTATAGTATATTACGGTATATCATCCTCAGACGGATGGCCAATCTGAGAGGACGATTCAGACCCTCGAAGACATGCTGCGAGCTTGTGTACTGGATTTTAAAGGAAGTTGGGAGGAATAGCTTCATCTTGTGGAGTTTGCCTACAACAACAGTCTAGCAAACCATCCAAATGGCTCCTTTTGAAGTGTTGTATAGCAGAGCGTGCAGAACACCTATGTGTTGGAATGAAGTCGGGGAGAGGAAGATCACAGGCACGGAGTTGGTTTAGCAATTAGTGGATATAGTCGCAGTTATCAAAAACAAATTAAAGACCGCTTAGAGACGCCAGAAATGTTATGCAGATAAGCGTCGAAGACTTTTGGAATTTCGAGTTAGTGATCACGTTTTTCTGAAAGTGTCACCGATGAGGGGAACTTCGCGCTTTGGCAAGAAAGGAAAACTGAGCCCGAGGTACGTAGGTCCATTTGAGATTCCTGAGAGAATCGAGACCCTAGCATATCGTCTTGCGTTGCCGCTGAGATTGGCGCAAGTGCACGACATCTTTCACGTGTCGATGTTGAGGAAGTATGAGCCTGACTCGATCCATGTGCTTAATTTTGAGGAATTGGACGTGGACGACCGAGTGTCGTATGTTAAAAGCCCAGTTCAAATCGTGGATCAAAAAGAACAAATTCTGCATTAAAAAACCATCCCATTGGTCAAAGTGATTTGGCAACACCATGATACTGAAGGAGCAACCTAGGAGAGTGAAGAGTTGATGAGACATTTGTACCCCCACATTTTTGTTTAAAGATTGCAATGATTTAAATTTCGAGAACGGAATTTTTATAAGAGAACAAGAGTTGTGACATCATGGATTTTCAGTCCTATATTCAATTGAATAAATCCTTTCATCATTGCGCCTATAGTACTATTCTCAAAACTGATTACTCTTGAGATAACTAGACTATCCGGGGAAGTCATTAAGAGATTTTCGTGTAATAGACTTGGGAATTTGATCAGGAATCAACTACTCGACCACACTCATCTGTAGAGATCATTTTGGCATAGTAAAGATCGTTCAGAAATCGAAGATAGGTCAATTTGACTGAGATATGTGATTAAATGTGGGTGATTCCACTAAATTGCAAAATTCTCGTCGATCGACACTAGACTGATTTTTCTATCATTTTGGTACCCTAGAGGGGGCTAAATAGGTATAATAAACATTTTCTTTTTTGCAAGACTTAATAAAATAGAGTGCCTTTGGATGATGGTAATAAACTCAGGATGTAAACAGCTTTGAACAATTCTATAAAGCAATTGAGTAAAGCAACGAATAAGATAAAGAGGTTAGGGTAAGAGAATTTAAACACAAGGTTTATAGTGGTTCGGCTTAATCCAAGCCTACGTCCACTCTCTCGCACTGACAGCTCACTGACTGGATTCCACTAATAATCAAAAGAGATTATAAAGCTCGTGATCTTTGACTTCCTCGATGTAGAGTCTCAGCTAGTCTTTTCACGAAGTCTCACTATATGCTTCTCTCTTTTGAGTACAATTTGAGCTCAATGAATGAAAGAGCAAGAAACTACAAAGATTCAGACTTTGAAATTCTTCTTTCATACACTACTTCGAACAACTAAGAGTCCGCCTTAAATACTCCTTCATGCCTTCACAACCGTTGGCACTTTCCAAATGAATTGTTCCAATCTACCCGTTGGACATAATCAATTAAGGTGATCTCGAGTTATTGAATGATTGGTGATGAAAGCACGTCAATCATGTTCGCCCATACAAGTTTGCTCGTTTTTCAAATGATCTTCAAATCGAAGTAGATTCTAATAAGAATAATCAATCATGTTGATGCTTCATCCAGCCATAAGGTCTTCAAAAACCATACAAACCAAATCCTTGAAGATAGACCGTCATCTGGATAAGTCTTCTTTCTTCGTTTGGAAACTGTCGGTGATGGCAGACTTTGAGTCTTGAGTCTGGCGGTCTTCAAATTTTAACACTTGGGTCTGGAAGTCTTCAAACTAGACTGATGAAAACGTTTTGTCAGCTTCAAAATAATAAAGGAGTTTTTTCCAACAATCTCCCCCATTTTGATTGTGACAAAACTTTCCTGCAAATTTGAAATCTTTTGTCCTGCAATACAACACTTAAGCAAAACAAGATATCTTATAAAGGATAAGTAGATTAGGACTTGGATAGTATCGATTCTGCAACCACAGAAAACATGTTAATGCTATAAGATAACTATTTTTCCATAATCAATATCACGGCCTAAGTTACTACAAGCATCAAAAGATCAAATCAAATTACTTTAACAGTCAAGCAGTCCAAAGTCAAAAGTCCAACCAAACAAAAGATAGGTCCAAAAATAAATTAAACCAAAAGTAAAGCAATCCAAAGTAAAAGTCAAATATGCATCAAACTTCTCCCCCTTTTTGTCAACAGTAAAAAGTGGAGAACAAATAAAAAGAGCTGTTTGAAAAGAGTGGGGTCAGAGTCATGGCTATTTTGGCAGGCGAACAAGGTGGAATTCTCCCATAAAATTCACTATCTTCTCAAGCTTTGCAAGAGTCTTCTTCAATGGTTATAAATCTTCCTTCACATTAGTCTGCACTTGAGTCTTCAGGGCGAGTAGTTGTTCTTGCAATGACACTGAATTAGCCAAGAAAGCTGTCTTGAGATCCTTTATCTCACACTCCATACCATATTGCTGTCTCCTTAAATCCAACAGGTTGTCCAACAGTCTTGAAAAGTCTGCTGATTGTTATGGTGCAGCATTAGGTCCAACCGATTCTGTTCCAGGAGTTTTGAGAATGGATGGATCTTCAGCAATTCGTCCACCACAACTAGGAGTGGATGCCTCAAAGTCTGCTTTTGGATAATGAGAGGCATACACATCCTCTGGATTTACTGCAGAACGACTCACATCACTAGTAAAGATAGGTGAAGAAATACCTCTTTTTTCAGCAGCTTTCCCTATTTGTGTGCCTTCAGGTGGAGTAGTGAATTCTTCTTCCTATTGAATTTTAGCTTCATAGTGATGTTTTTCTTTGTCTTGCGCTCCAGTAGTTCCATTCCCTATCTTCTCAGAGTTGCTCGACAAGGATATAGCCAAAGTTGGCTCAAAAGAGTCTTCTTGACCCTTTTCTTCCTCTTCTTCTCTTTCTTTTTCTCCTGCTTCTCTTCTTTCTTTCTCTTCCTCTGTCTTCCTCTGTTCTTCATCTTCCTTCTCTATTTTTTCTCTTTCTCTTCTCTCTCTTTCCTCTGGCTCTTCTCTTGTCTTCTTGAAAGCTAACAAAACTCTTCAAGTTCCTTAAGGCTGAAAGAGTCATCTCGTCCTCATCTTCTTCATCCTGCAAGATGAGTGTTCTCTTCTTCTTCACTGGAGCATCCATGGGCTCCTTGCCTTTCCTCTTAGCTGTTGTAGAGTCTTATTTTGCCTTGACGTGAGACTTCTACTTCATGTGCTCAATCACCTTGTTACGCTCCTTTAGACGCATTTTTCTGACCATTTTAAATCCACTGACCATCGTAGCAATGCTTGTCAAACACAAAGTTGCAAGAATGTGAATTTTGAAATATCTGAAAAGGCGCGTGATAAGAGCAGAATAAGGGAGTTGCCCCTTGTCTTTTACCAAAGTCCTATACGTGTGAAACAAGATTGTGTGAGGCAGAGAGAATTTGTAGCCAGCATTGATGGCATACATCAGCTTTGCTTCGGAATGAGAGACATCAGTTTTTTATGTTGATTTTGGACAGATGCAGTTGATTACAATTTTGTGCAGCAAGACGTTCGAGGCATTCATCTTTGTGTAGGAAATATTGCCATCAACACGTTTGTCTCGTACCAATTCCAGTGTAGCATGAGCAACAGACATACTAATTGGTTGGAAACATGCTCTTTCCACCCCAATTAAGTCAGCCAAAGTGTCCATATCAACTAAAAACTCCTTATCCTTAACTATAAAAGAGAATCCAAGAATGATATATTCGAATAGAAGTAGGCTGTGAGTTCCGGATAAGCAATTGTTGACTTAGAACAAAAATGCTCCAATTGAAGAAGTGCAAACTTCTCTTGCAAATTTACTTGCACTAAATCAAGAAAATCAAAGTCAACACTCCTAGGGTTCATCACCCCTCTTTCCAGCAATTTTGAATAAGCTTTCTTATGGTCCTTAGAGCGGAAAATTTTCGCTCCATCACCATCAGCATTAGCAACCACTCCCATCGTGGGCTGAAGATGTGTAAACATTCGTTCGTCGTCGTCCTGTCCTTGTGGCTGATTAGCAGTGCCAAAACGCAGGTCACTAGGAAAATTGGCAAAGGTCTTTTCAACTGACCCTTTTTCTGCAACTCCTAACTTTTTCATCTCTCGCAAGAATAAAGTTTCATTCTTGAATCCTCTCTCTCTCTCTCTCAGAAACTCATCGATCATAGACATAGCAGTACCTCCTTCTTTCAACTTAGAATAAAGCGAGAAAGCAACTTTAGGTCTCAACATTCTTACAGGTTCAATATCTTCCACTATTTCTTCTTCTGGTTGAGGCGGTGGAGGAGACTAACACTGTTGAGAATGTTGTTATTGCTGACTTGGTTGCTACTATTGAGGAGAGTCATCTTCCTTGGTCAGATCGAAATGAGTAGGACCCTCAAGCATGTGTTGTGGTCCCCTGCTTGCCATTCTTGAAGACTTTCTTGAAGACATTGTTGCTTTAAGGGAGAAATTCTCAAACTTGCTCGAAAAAGGTGAAATATTTTGGATTAAACAAGAGTGAAAGTGAAAGCTAGTGGGAGTTTTGTATTCTAGGGTTTGAGAGTGAAAACAAAGAAGAAGACAATCGATAGTATTTATAGCAAGTAAATTGGGGTATACGAAGCATTACAAAGGAAAAAGTAAAAACTGCCTTTTAAAAAATAATGAAAAACTATCTTTTCAAAAAATGAAAAACTATCATCAATTTAAATCTTGAAAAGATAAATTCTAAAAATAAAATAGGCAAGAGATGATTTGAAATATCAATATACCAATTCGAAAAGAAAACATCCGAAAATAAAATCACTTTTATTTTGAAGGGATTAACTTACAGTCGTAACTCTTTGTCATTATGAGTCTAAACACCTTCAGACTTTACCTCTGAGTCTAAACACCTTCAGAAATTATCCGATAGAAAATATGATATTCAGTCTGGTGCGAATAGACTCAAAAAGGCTTTTCTCTTATGGCTTTGTAAATATGTCTGCCAGCTAATTCTTTGAGTCAATGAACTGAATCATAACTTCTCCATTCTGAACATGATCTCTAATAAAATGATGTCAAATCTCTATATGATTTGTCCTTGTATGTAGAATTGGATTTTTTGTTAGATTGATGGCGCTGGTGTTATCACATTTGATCTCGGTGCATGATTCTTCAATTCCAAAGTCTCTTAGTTTTTGCCGTATCCATAAGATTTAAGAGCAACAACTTGCAAGAGCCACATATTCTGTTTTAGCTATTGAAAGAGCTATGATACTCTGTTTTCTTGAAAGCCATGATACCAGCTTGTTATCAAGCAGTTGACATGTACCAGAAGTACTTTTTCTATCCACTTTGCACCCTACTAAATCTACGTCTGAATATCCAAGGAGTAAGGTCTCCTTTTTTGGGATACCATAAACCTAGCTTTGGAGTTGTTGCAATGTATTTGGTGATGCGCTTTGCAGCAGTTAAGTGAGATTCTTCGGGATTTGATTGGAATATGGCACATATACAAACACTAAACAATATGTCAGGTCTAGATGTAGTAAGATAAATAAGAGAACCAATTATGCTCATGTATAACTTCTGGTCTACACTCTTCCCTTCTTCATATTTATCCAGCTTCGAAGAACTTGACATAGGCGTCTATGTCTTTTTGCAATTTTCTAATCCAAACTTCTTGATGATGTCCTTTGCATACTTCTCTTGGTGAATGAAAATTCCTTCCTTTGATTGTTTAACTTGTAATCCCAGAAAGAAGGTTAACTCACCCATCATGTTCATCTTGAATTCATCCTGCATGCATCTAGAGAATTTTTTGCAAAGATTTTCATTGGGTGATTCGAAAATGACATCATCAACAAAAATCTAAACAAGTATAAAAACTTTACCTACTCTTTTTATAAATAAGGTAGTATCTACTTTTCCTTTGATTGTTTAACCTCGCTACTGGTGCATAGGTTTCATCATAGTCTATCCCTTCTTCTTGCATATATCCTTTGGTCACAAGTCTTGCTTTGTTTCTGACCGCTTTTCCTTTCTCGTCCACCTTGTTCCTGCAAACCCATTTGGTTCCAATAATTTGGTATATGAATTAACTCCCAAACATTGGTGATATTGAATTGTCTGAGCTCTTCTTGCATAGCTTCAATCCAGCTTTCATTAGCCAAAGCTTCATCTACAGCTTTGGGTTCAATCTCATAAACAAGAGCTAAAGTACTAGACTCTTCACGTCTTTTAGATCTGGTGCGAATTCCTTCATCAATGTTACCAATGATGAGTTCCTTGGGATGACTTGACTTATGCTTCCAGTTGCTGGTTGGTTTGTTAGTTTGCTGATCCTTTATTTTAGTTGAATCTTCTAGTTCATCATGTTGTTGAACTTCAAAAGTCTGAACCACTTCGGGGGAATTAGATTTTGCAACATCTAGAGTAGGTTCGGGTTCTTCAAGTTGAGTCTGATCCAGTTGATTTTGCATTCAATCTTGAAACTTGACATTCATGGATTCTTCCACAAACTGAGTGTTCTTGTTGAATACTCTGTAGGCTTTGCTTGAGGTTAAGTAGCCAAGAAAAATTCCTTCGTTTGATCTTTCTTCAAACTTACTAGTACGATCATTTGCATTCTTTAAAATAAAACACTTACTACTAAACACATGAAAGTAAGAAACAATTGACTTCTTTCCTTTGAATAGCTCATAATGAGTTTTCTCCAGAATGGGCCTTAAGAATACTCTGTTAATAATATAACAAGATGTTGCAATTGTTTCAGCTCAAAATCAAGAGGAAATATTACTCTCTATTAAGAGTGTTATAGCCATTTCCTACAAAGATCTATTATTTGATAAAGGCTAATAAGCACACGTAGAGGGGGGTGAATAGGTGTTTATAATTTTCTTTTGAAACCTTTAACCCGAATCACACAACTTGAAATAAAATCAGAGTAAAAAGACTTAAAACTAAACACTTAAGCAATTTTAAATCGAGCAGCAATAAAATAAAGAGATTAAGGTAAGAAGATATGAACACAAAAGTTTATAGTGGTTCTGCTTAATGTAAGTCTATATCCACTCTTCACGCTGACAGTCCACTAGCTGAATTCACTATGTAGCAAACAAGATTTGTACAGCTTATGATCTGGACTTCTTCAGTAGAAAGTCTTGGTTATTGCTCACACAAATCCTCACTGTATGTATCTCTCCTTTTGTACACAACTATAGCTCAAGAAATTTGGGAACAAAGAGCTTCAGAGGTTCAGACTTTGAAATTTTCTATCAGCGCACTATCTTCGAACAACAATGACTCCACCTTTAAATACTCCTTCGTGCCTTCATACCCGTTAGCACTTTCCAAAGGAATTCATCCAATCTACCCGTTTGAATGAATCAATTAAGGTGTAGCATCCCTGAACCAACTGAGGTCGCCACAGTTACCCATCTCCATGAAGTTAAGCCACAAATTCTTGGGCTTTTTTTTTTTTAATGGTCCCAACGCAGCTTAATTGCGGAAGCATAATCAAATCTCTCCAATTCTCCCTCCAAACAACCATGAGGCAATGCACACCAACTAAAGCATCATAAGATAAAAACCGAACCATTTTTATTTACATATTTACAGGATGGATTTTCTAGGGTAGGTACAATCAAAAGAAAAGCCAACTCATTACTAGCTTGGCTCATGCTCAAAAGAAAAACCTCTACCCTCCTAACCGATCACATATAGATCAATCCATCCACCGGTATCGGCTATGTCCAAAAATCTCAACTCCTAGCTCCTCACGCAGGTCTCTACACCCATCCCGGCGCATCGGGTGGTGGCGGTGGTAACATTCCCCGCATTATTCCGTCCCGATGAACATGAACTGAGATAAACTCCTGAACGACTAGACCATCAGCCAGGCCCACCTCGTAGGATACCAGCGCCCGAACCCGGAAGAAAGTCAAATCAGGGACAGAAGGACAGTCAATCTCCATCACCTCAACCTCTACATCGGACGGAATGCTATAGTAGGTGCCCCGCGTGACAGGTAGGAGCGGCATCTCTAAGCTGAAAAGTTAGTCCCCAAAAGGGGTGAGTACAACTACTTAGCAGATAATTGATCCCTTTAGCTACTCACGCATCACGCAAAACAATCAAGGTATCACAATGTAACACATATCATTTCATGCATGCAATGCACTACTTACCTTGCAGCCATTTACATGTCATTGCACCATATATGAGTACATCATCAAATGCTCATGCATATGCCAACATCATGCCATAGGTATTCATTCATCCAAGCACTTATTATCAAATGCCCACGCATATACCATGCACACATATCTTTGAATACCCATGCACACACCATGCACACATATCACCTATGCATGACTCAATTTCAATTTCACAACTTTTTAATTGGCATTTATTGCTTGCACCCAGTCCTGGCGATGCAAAAGAAAACAAACACCCCTGGGCATGTATTCAAAATACAACCGGGCTTCCGGCATCCCCTACGCTCCGAGCATCTCGCACCCCAACTGGCATCACGAGGAATCCCCCGGCACACACCATCCAGGCTTCCGGCATCCCCTACACTCCGGGCATCTCATGTGGCATCCAAGAATTTCGACAATCTTCAAGGAGGTGATGACTGTGGCCGATCGATAGAGACGCTGATGGATTTTAGTCAATGATTTTATAAGTCACAATTGAGCCAAGGGCTGGACATTTGATGGATTATAGTTTTGTATGTTCATGTATAACCATGATGTGTATTAGAGAATAAATTGACGAACCGTGAGACCATGAGGACTAGTGAGCTACAATCGAACTAACCTTGACTGACATTTGTAGTCTTGTGATGTGGCCGAAGATTGTAAGGCATTCATTTCGAGGAAAAGGTTATGTTTATGTGAGGTATGAAGCTGGAATTTAAAGTTCAAGCTAGACTTAAGTTATTGATTATTTAGGCTTATGACTTACTAAACTAAAATTTAATTAATTAGAGGATTTAAATTAGGAACTTTGGGCTTGAAGACTTGGGCCAAGCCAAGCCAAGATGGACCGGCCAAGCCCAAAGGAGGGTCGGCTAAGCTTCTTGAGGAAGCCATGGTGGCCGAGAGAGTGAGATGAGAGGGTCCAAGTGGCATTTGCTCTTGCCAAATGTCCAAAATGCATGAAAATTAATCATTACCCCTAATTAATAATTAAAGACACATATAAATGGAGCAACCGGTTTATTTGAGAGGGTTGTCGACGGCTAAGTGAGAGAGAGAAAGTGAGAAACACAAGAAGAAAGGAAGAAGGAAGAGAAACCGAGCGCCGACCGTGAGCTAGCCGAAGGAATTGCTACCGTTTTCTTCGCATTTTCTGCTCAATCTTAAGGCAAGATTGATCTCTTGATTGCTCATGCATGCTGTGGTTTTGTTGTTGTGCTGATTGCTGGTCGAAATTTTGTGTTTGATGGATGAAAATTGAAGTCTTGAGGCCGTTCTTGCTGTAGTTGTGATTCTGGCCGATTGAACCTGCATGTACCCGAATCTTGTTTGAGTTTGTGGATGAACTTAGGGTTAGAATTTAGCTTTGAGTTCTGAATAAAAGTTGTACAGAATGTCTGGAACTACAACATATCCAAAATTGAAGTAAAATGATCAAGGTTTGAGGGGTGAAATGAATTTCCTAAGGAACCAGGTGAAAATCGGCTTGCATGTCGACCTTCATTGCTTGTGGGTTGCTGCATGTGGTTTTTGGTTGGATATTTGTCTTCTACCTCTTCATATGAAATGTTAAGGACATCCTAATGAACAACATACTAAAATTTGAGGCAAATCTAACCAGTATAACCTAGGGAAATGCTTGATTTCTTACAGACATGAATTCTGGAGTGTTTCTGTGGAACGTCAGTAGATTGCATGGGTTATAAGGTGACTTTTTCTTGAGAATATTGCTTCAACCTCTAAAGGAAAGTTGTAGAAAACATACTAAAATATAACATATCCAAAAATCAGGGAAAAAGAAGGAGGTTAAGTTGCTCAATTGAGGAGATTTCGTTGGTAGTTGATTCTGTACGGTTCGGGAACTGAACCAGAAGCTTGTGATTTCTGTAGTAAATTATGTAAGATAAATTTGGTGATTATGTCTTCATGAGAAATGTTCTTTAGAATCTTGGCTTTGACACACTGAAATTTTGTAATTTTTGAATGAGTTTTAGATATTTAATTTCATGAAATTCGAGAGCAGTGCAAACTGGGAAGTTCTATTGACCCTGTACGGTTCGGTAATTGAGACAGCAGCTTGCGATTTTTATAGAAAATTATGTAGGACGAATTTGATGATTATGTATACATGAGAAATTTTCTGTAGGATCTTGGCTATAATATAGTGAAATTTCGTAATTTTTGAGTGACGTTTGAATATTTAATTTCATAAAATTTGCAAACTGTGCAAACTGGGAAATCCTAAACTCTAATCTGTCTTGCTGAGTTTATATCTTTTTATGTGAGAATTTTTTTAACATAGTTGCTGAATGAAAGTTGTACTTTAACGTCTCCGTGGTGTTGTGGTGAAATTTCAGGATTTTTAGTGGCCAATTGGATGGTCAATTTAGATTTCGTTTGTGATTGTGCAAACTGTTTTGTTTGGAATTTGCTGCGTTGACATGGCTGAACAATATCTTTTTGTATAATGACATCCAGCATATACTTTCTTCATGAAACATGTGTCATTTTGTCTTGAATGTTATGTGGGTGAGTTTTATAATTTTTGGAAATTATTTGGCATTTAATTTAGACGTTTCTTTGGAATTGTGTGTGCTGAATTTTATGCACGTATGAGGAAGTGATGGAAATTTGTTGAAAGAAGTAATCATGTGAATTCCATGCCATATGAATGAGAATGTTGGCATTGCATGATGTTATGAGTGATGAATATTATGTTGTATGCCATGAATCATGCATGTGAGAAGGCCATCGGATGGTGTGAGCCGATAATGCCCCGGGAGTTTTCGGGATGCCCGGCCAGGGAGTGAAAATGCCGGATGCCCAGTAGCCCTGTGTGCGTAAATATGGATGGCCTCGGAGTTGAGATCCCTGGATCGTAGGGGATGCTGGAAGCACGGATGGTGTGTGCCATGAATTCCTCGTGATGCCAGTTGGGGTGCGAGATGCCCGGCCAGGGAGTGTAAATGTCGGAAGCACGGATGGTGTGTGCCGTGATTCCTCGTGATGCCAGTTGGGGTGCGAGATGCCCGGAATATGGGGGGCCGGAAGCCCGGATGGTGTGTGCCGGGATTGCATTAAAAGCTCACTAATACTGTGAAAATTGAAAATAAGATGTGCACATGGTGAAATATATGCATGGCATTGGATGATACATGGATGTGCACATGGTTTTGCATGGTATATGTGTACATGGTGAAATATATGCATGGCATTGGATGATACATGGATGTGCACATGGTTTTGCATGGTATATGTGTACATGGTGCAATATATGCATGGCATTGGATGATATATGTATGTGCATATGATGAGATGTATGCATGAGTGCTGAGGATGTATGCATAGGGTATGAGCATGAGTACTGGCTAAAGAGTGCATGAATGATTGAGTGTCTATGGCTGAATGGTTGCCATATGCATGGCTGTATCTATTGATGTTGTTTGATGTTATGTTATGTCTAATACTGTTGTGTGATGATGTGATTTGTCTGACTGTTTGTGTGTTGTATGAGTAGTCATAGAGATTATATCTTTGCTGAGTCGATATACTCACCCCTTTTTGGAGAAACACTTTCAGACTAGATATGCCGCTTGCTCCAGTTTCTCCTGGTGCTTTCTACGGTATCCCTTCCGATGTGGAGGTGGGGATCACTCAGATAAATTGCCCGATCGTCGCCGGGTTGATCTTCTTCCGTGTTCGTGTGCTTGTAAGATTTGAGGTAGAGCTGGAGGACGGCCCTGTATTTTAGGAGTTTATCTCTGTTTTCGTACAGCGAGACGGAGTGATGAGAGGTATGCTGCCACAACCACCGTCTGGCGGACCATGGAGGAGGAGGTAGGGCCCAAGAGAGAAGCTGGGAGCACAGGACTGACATTTTTTGACAGAACAGGATCAAGAGATGGACTAAGCCAGTTTTTGAGGGTTTTCTTTTGAGGGGTAGTGGAGTTTACTTGTTCTTTTTGATGTTTAAGCCACGTCTGTATGAGTGGGCTTTCTGTTAGTATGTACCTACCCCGAAGGGATCCATCTCATAGTTATATAAATAAAAGAGGTCCGGTTTTATTATCCTTTGATTGTTAGTGTGTGCATTGCCCTACTCTAGTTGTTGGAAGGGAAATTTGAAGGGAAATGATTTCGCTTCCGCATGTTGAACGCGCTGGGACCGTTTGTATAAAAAAAAAAAAAAAAAAAAAGAGCCTAAGAATTCACTGCCAAAGGAGTTATGGGATGACTGTAGCGACCTCAAGGGGGATTATAGGAGTGTTACATCTCAACTCCGAGGCCATCCAGAATTACGCCCCTAGGGCCACTGGGCATCCGGCATTTACACTCCCTGGCCGGGCATCCCGACACTCCCGGGGCATCGTCGGCTCACACCATCCGGCGGCCTTCTCATTTAACATGATTTATATTCACATGCATGGTCCAATTTCATATGGCATATGATATGATGCTCACTTTTCATAACTATATAAAGTGCCGAATACCATCACTCGTGCGGCATGACAAAATCACTTAGGACAACACCATCCATTTGGTTCATGCAATTCAAAATAGCTCACATATCCTCTTCTTTGAAGTTTACAAAATCCAGCATGCATGATTTCTGAAAATGTCTAAATTGAATGCCCAAATGATTCTAAAAAATTATGAGATTTATACACGTGATAGTCAAGATATAAAAACACACTTTTCATGAAGAATGCATGTTCTAGAAATCATCACATAAAAAGATACAACTCAAACTCCACAGTATACAGATCTCGGACATATCAGTTTGCACGGTTTCAGAATTTTCCCAAATTAAATATCCAAATCACCTTTAAAAATGGTGAAATTTTACCAAATAACAATTAAGACATAAAGGTGCAACTTTCATGAAGAACTCATATCCAAAAGATCTTCACACGAAAAGATACAACTTAGGCAATACAACTAACACTTTCGGACACACCAGATTTCACAGCTTTGGAATCACTTCAAATTAAATACCCAAAAAACTTTCAAAAATTATGAAATTTTACCACATGATATTCAAGATTCTAAAGTATATTTTTCATGAAGACATTAAGATCAAATTCATCCTAGACAATTAGTTACAGCCAATGAAAACTTCTGTTCATTGTACCGTAATATCCAGATCAACCCATCACCGAAAATTCGCCATTTTACTTACTTATTCTCCTTCTTTTCTTCTGGATTTTTGATATGTTCTAGCTTAAAGTGTTCACTTCAACTTTTGTTTAGGAGTCAAGGTGAAATTTCGGAAAGAAATTCTTCTTATGATCCCCAAGATCACTGATGTTCCACAAAGCTTGTCCAGGTTCCACATCTTTGAGAAAGAATACATCTCACTAAGCTATACTTGTTAGATTTATCTCAATTTTGAGTATGTTGAGTTTCATGATATTCCCTACAACTCTTATGGAGAAGTCGAAGAAAGATTCCCAATAAAAAGTCGCGTACAACAACTAATATCACCAAAGGTCAACATGCAATTCCAGATTTAACCGGTTTCGTAGAAGATGGGTTTCACCCCTCAAAACTCATCCATTTTACTTCAAAGTTTAGTATGTTTTAGTTTAAGATGTGATCTACAACTTTCATGAAGAAGTCGGAGTCAAAATCTAACTCTAAAGTCACCTATAAACCCTCACAACATTCGGGTACACATAGTCCTACTCGAGAACAGTTTGTATCCTCAAACCAAAACACCACAAGACTTCGGTTTCTATACCCAAATCACATGAAATCAACCACCACACAGCAATACATTCACAGCACAGCATGCAAGAGTAGTTCAAGGATCAGAGCTTGCCTCTAATTTCAGCAAAACACACGCAAAACAGGCGAGCAAAGCAGCGGCGACGGACGGTTCCTTCTTCTTCCTCTCCTTCCTTCTTCTTTCTCTTTCCCTTTCTCTCTTTCTCTCTCTCTCTCACGGTCAACAATTCTCTCTAAACCGGCCAACATTTCTTTTATTTCCCTTAATTCTCATCATTAGATGTAATGATGATTTTTCCCATGCAAATGACACCTTGCACATGTTAAAGACACATGGACATGCAAATTGACACCTCTCTTCTCCCTCCTTGCTCGCTCGTCCGTGGCTTGCTCGGCCGAAGCTCTCCTCTCCATGGGCTCATGGGCCAGCCCAATTGGCTTGCCTTAGGCCCACACCATTTTGGACCCAAATTCCAAGCCCAACTAATTAAATTTTAATCCCACTTATGTATACATAATTACGATTACTAGTATGGCCATATAATACTACAACATAAATCAAGGGTAGTTCAATTCGTAGGGTACACGGCTAAGTATAGAAAATTCTTTTCAATCCATCTTTTAGTCCAAGCTTGGTCACACATAAGTATATGATACATTTCCAATAAAACAATAGTTCATTCAATGCTCGGCCTTTGTTTAATTGTAACTCATTGGTCTAATGACTATAATATAGTCTGACAGTACTTCCATCACTTAGTTGTGGACTGCTGTGTATCTAGGGGTCGTCATGCAAATTTTAGGATGCAACATAAGGTGATCTTCAAGCTGTCAAATATATGTGCAAGATAGCTCGGCAATCCTGTTCCCCCATACAATCAAGATCTTGAGTTTCCATAAGTAGAACCTTCCAAATCTTGCTTGTTCTTCAATGGATATTCAAATCGAGATAAATTTTGATGAGAATAACCAAATGATCTTCGAGTTAAGTTCAGCCAGAGATCTTCCATGAAATAGAACGAATCATAGAAGATATTATCCAATCTTTGAAATCCTAAACCATTAGATTGAAAAGCTGTCAACTTGGGCAGACTCTGAAATTTGAGTCTAACTGTCTTCAAACTTTAATAGTTAAGTCTAGAGATCTTTAGACTAAAACATCTAGGTCTTGAACTCTTCAGACTTAAGCGATTGAGTCTGGGACTCTTCAGACTTAACTGACGAAGATGTTTTGTTAGCTTCAATCCATATAACGCCTTCTTTAGCTTGAAAACAAATTTTGGTTTCCTTGGATCTTCAAAACCAAGTGGTTGTTCCACATAGACTTCTTCTTGGATATTTCCATTTAAAAATGCACTTTTCACGTCCATTTGGAATAACATGAAATCTTTGAAACAAGCAAAAGCAAGAAGTAATTTGATTGCTTCTAACCTTGCCGCTGGAGCGTAAGTTTCATTATAATCGATTCCTTCTTCTTGTGTGTAACCTTTTGCCACGAGTCTTGCTTTGTTTCTCACTACCTTTCCTTGTTGATTCAGCTTGTTCCTGAAAACCCATTTAGTTCCAATAATTGACTTACCTTTTGGTTTAGGAACAAGTTCCCAAACATTATTGATTCTAAATTGATTCAATACTTCTTGCATAGCTTCAATCCAGCTTTCATCAATCAAGGCTTCTTCTATTGTCTTGGGCCCGATTTATGAAACAAGTACTAGAGCACTAGACTCTTCACGCCTTTTGGATCTTGTACGAATCCCTTCATCAATGTTAACAATGATGAGATCTACAGGATGACTAGATTTAGGCTTCCAATTGTTGATTGGTTTGTCACTTTGCTAAGTCTCTGTTTCAATTGGAGCTACTGATTTAGTCTGCTGTTAAACATTAGAAGTTTGATTTTCTTCGGGGGAATTTGTAGGAACTTGCACAGATTCATAATCTTCAGGTTGAGTCTGATTGGTATGATTCTGTATTGAGTCTTCAAACTTCACATTCAAGAATTCTTCCACAGTCTAAATTCTTTTATTGAATACCCTGTAAGCTTTGCTTGACATTGAGTAACCAAGGAAAATTCCTTCATCTGATTTTCTTCAAACTTATCAATTTGATCATTTGCATTCTTTAAAATAAAGCATTTGCAACCAAATACATGAAAGTAAGAGACAATTGGTTTCTTTCCTTTGAACAATTCATAGGAAGTTTTCTCCAGAATAGGTCTTAGAAAAATTTTGTTAATAATATAACAAGCAATTGAAGTCGCTTCAGCCCAAAACGAGGAGAAATATTACTTTCAATTAAAAGAGTTCTTGTCATTTCTTGTAAAGAGCGATTTTTTCTTTCCATAACTCCATTTTGTTGAGGAGTGTATGGGGATGAAAAGTTATGCTGAAAGCTAGAATCATCACAGAAATTAGCAAAATCTTGATTTTCAAATTCACCTCCATGATCAGTACAAATACTTGTTATAGCATAACCTTTTTCATTTTGAACTTTCTTAGCAAACTTAGTGAAATAAGACAATGCTTCAGATTTGTTTGAAAGAAGGAATACCCAAGTAAAACGAGAGTAGTCATCTACTATTATCAAACAATACATTTTTCCTCCAATGCTGTGTTCTTGTTGGTCTGAACAAGTCCATGTGCAAAAGCTGTAAGACACGTTTGGTAGATGCTTGATTTATTGATTTGAAAGAATTTCGAACCTGTTTTCCTAGCACACAGGGTATGCAAAGATCATGTTTTTGGATACTTCAGGTTAGATAGTCCTCGAACCAGCTTCTTGGATGATACTTTTGCAATTTGCTTCATGTTGATATGTCCAAGCTTTCTATGCCTGAGAATAGCTTCGTCTTGAATGGATATCAAGCATTGAAAACTATTAGACTTTATATCTAATAAATAGATATTTCCATGTCTTCCTCCAGTGAATGATTGAGAGAGATCTTTGCTTATTCCAGAACATGTATCTTCTTGAAAGTTGATCTTGTATCCAGTGTCACACAGCTGACTAATACTGAGAAGATTATAATTTAAACCTTCAACTAAAGATACATTGTTGATTGTGAGATTTCCTATCTTCACGGTTCCACAGCCAACAATTTTTCCTTTGTTGTTGCCACAAAAGGATACACTTCCTCCTTTAACTTGTGAAAGATTTGTGAAACAAGTTGAATCTCCTGTCATGTGTCTTGAGCAGCCATAATCCAAATACCATTTGATTTGCTTCTTGATAGTAACCTGTAGTTAAATAAAGAACTCAAGCTTTCTTTGGTACCCATATTTTCTTGGGTCCAGCATTGTTATTACCAAACATAGTCTTTGCCCAATCTCTCTTAACAGGTTTCCAAACTTTTGGACATTCCTTCTCAAAATGTTCTAAGCTGTTATACTTTGAGCACTTGAGAGCACTTCGCCCAACAAGTTTTACAAAGACCTTTTGAAAATTATTCTTATAAAAAGACTTTGTAGGTCTATTTTTTATTCTTTCCTTTACCTTTGGAAAATCAATCAAAGGAACAGTTTCTGATGTCATTCCCAGGCCAGACTTGTTAAAATATGGTCTTTGGATTGAAAGAATTTTATCTAACTGAAAGAATTTTATCTAACTTTTCAAATCCTATTGAAAACTTTTTAGTAAATTTCAAAATGTCTTCTTTCAAGCAAGTATTTTCTTTTGAAAGAGCAGTTTCATTTTCTTTTGATTCAGCAAAACATTTGTTTAAGTTTTCAACTTTTTCAAACAAAACCTTTTTCCAGTTGTTTTAGTTTGGAATTCTCCTTTTTAAATTCAGAAATCTTTTTAAGAGGGGCTTTAAGGCTAAGGCAAAGTTCATCTATATATTTCAAGACTTTTGTAGGAATTTTTAAATTTCTAACCTTGACCTCACTGTCTGAGTTTGAGTCTGATTTTGAATCTGAGTCTGAATCTGAATCTAACTTTGCCATTAGACAGATGTTGGCATAATCTTCATTAATGTCTTCACATTCTGTGTCGCTCTATGTTTTAGCTTTGAGTGCCTTTTTGAATTTTTCTGGTTTTCCTTTCTTTTTCTTTAACAAGGGGCAGTTGGGTCTAATGTCTAATGTGTCCCTTTTTCTTACATTCGAAGCAAACAACATCCTTGTTGGTTTCATCTTCTTCATTTGATTTCCTTTGAAATCTTTGATTGCTGTGTCTATTCCCATTGAACCTTTTTCCTTTTCTGTTTAACTTTCTGAACTTTCTTATCAAGAGTGCTAACTCTTCATCATCCAAGTCATCTTCTGAGTCTGTATCATCAGAATCATCATTAGATTTTAAAGCAATTGACTTCTTACCTTTGGGATCTATATCCTCATTGAATTGCTTGACTTCATATGATAGAAGTGTGTCAACCAATTCTTCTATAGTAAGAGGCATGATCCTTTGTGTTTCTCTTATGGAAGTCTTTACCAAATTCCAATCTTTAGAGAGTCCTCTCAGCAGCTTATTGACCTTCATTGGTCCTGAGATTGGCTGACCCTGATATACTAAGCCATTTACAATTTCTGTAAAATGACTAAACATGTGAGTAATGGATTCTCCTGGCTTCATCTTAAAGGCTTCGTATTGTCCAGGAAGGATATTGATCTTGGTTTCTTTAACTCGATCCGTTCTTTCATAAGTGACATGCAACCTGTCCCAGACTTATTTAGCTGTTTCACAAGATGAGATTTCGTTATATTCAATAGGAGATAAAGCACAATAAAGAGAATAAATAGCTTTAGCATCAAGGGCTTTTCTCTTTGTTATTTCGGTTTGTGACAATCCTACTCCATTTGCTATTTCTTTCCCAATGGATGATGTAGCTTTATGAATAATTCTTTTTTCTACTACATCACATTCCAGAGGATCTTTTAATCTTAGGAATGTCTTCATATTGTTCTTCCATACGTTACATTCCTTCACATCGAAGTAAGGTGGTCTGGTGTTGCTTTGGCCTTCAATCAAATCTAGAGCCAAAGTACTAACCATAGATCTTTAGCTTAGGAAGTATAAACACTTCCAACAATTAAGCACACGGGCTTTGATTCCAATTGATAAAGGCTAGTAAGCACACCTAAAGGGGGCGAATAGGTGTTTATAATTTCTTTTGAAATCTTTAACCCGAATCACATGACTCGAAATAAAATCAGAGTAAAAAGACTTAAAACTAAACACTTAAGCAATTTTAAATCGAACAGCAAAAAAATAAAGAGATTAAGGTAAAAAGATTTGAACACAGAAGTTTATAGTGGTTCAGCTTAATGTAAGCCTACGTCCACTCTCCACACTGACAGCCCACTAGCTGAATACACTATGTAGCAAACGAGATTTGTACAACTTATGATCTAGACTTCTTCAATAGAAAGTCTTGGCTATTGCTCACACAAATCCTCACTGCATGTATCTCTCCTTTTGTACACAACTATAGCTTAAGAAATTTGAGAACAAAGAGCTTCAGAGGTTCAGACTTTGAAATTTCCTATCAACGCACTATCTTCGAACAAGAATGACTCCACCTTTAAATTATCCTTTGTGCCTTCATAGCCGTTAGCACTTTCCAAAGGAATTCATCCAATCTACCCATTGAAATGAATCAATTAAGGTGATCTTCAAGCTGTTGAATATATGTGCAGGATAGCTCGGCAATCCTGTTCCCCCATACAATTAGGATCTTGAGTTTCCATAAGTAGAACCTTCCAAATCTTGCTTGTTCTTCAACGGATATTCAAATCGAGATAAATTTTGATGAGAATAACCAAATAATCTTTGAGCTAAGTTCAACCAGAGATCTTCCATGAAATAGAACGAATCATAGAAGATATTATCCAATCTTTGAAATCCTAAACCGTTAGATTGAAAAGTTGTCAACTTGGGCAGACTCTGAAATTTGAGTCTTACTATCTTCAGACTTTGATAGTTGAGTCTAAAGATCTTCAGACTAAAACATCTGGGTCTTGAACTCTTCAGACTTATGCGATTGAGTTTAGACTCTTTAGACTTAACTGACGAAGATGTTTTGTTAGCTTCAAAACACTTAAGGGATTTTTCTTCAACATTATTTCTTTCCACAACCCCATTTTGCTTTGGAGTGTATGGAGAAGAGAAAACATGCTGAAAACCAGAGTCATCATAGAATTTTGCAAAGTCTTGGCTTTCAAACTCACCTCAATGATCTGTACGTATTCTGGTAATAGCATAACCCTTTTTATTTTGAATCTTCTTGCCAAATTTTGAAAAGTAAGAGAATGTTTCAGACTTACTTGCCGAGAAGTATACCCATGTAAACCGAGAATAGTCATCCATGATTACTAAGCAGTATCTCTTTCCACCAATGCTTTGAGTTCTGGTTGGTCCAAAGAGATCCATATACAAAAGTTGCAAAACACAATCAGTAGAAACCTGATTTATTGGTTTAAAAGAACTTCTATCATGTTTTCCCAATACACATGGTGTGCATAATTAAGATTTTTGAAACTTCAGGTTGCATAGTCCGCGAACAAGCTTCTTGGAAGAGATTTTGGCAATTTGCTTCATGTTGGTATAGCCAAGCTTTCTATGCCAAAGGTTTGCGTCATCTTGAGTGGATATTAGACACTGAGAGCTTTCAGATTTTATATGCAGAAGATAAATATTCTCATGTCTTTGTCCAGTGAAGGATTGAGAGAGATCTTTACTCGTTCCCGAACATATGTCTTCTTGGAAATTAATCTTAAATCCAGTGTCACACAATTGACTAATGCTTAGAAGATTATAATTCAAACCTTCAACCAAGGAGACATTGTTGATTGTGAGACTTCCAATTCTCACAGTTCCACTTCCAATAATCCTTCCTCTGTTGTTTCCACCAAAAGAAACTTTTCCTTCTTTTATTTGCACAAGCTTTATAAAACAGGTTGAATCTCCTATCATATGTCTTAAGCAGCCACTATTCAAATATCATTTAATCTTTTTCTTGATAGTGACCTGCAATCATAAAAGAACTCAAACTTTCTTTGATACCCACATTTTCTTGGGTTCAGAGGAGTTAGTACGAAACACAATCTTTGCCACTCTCTCTTAACAGGTTTCCAACCTTAGGACATTCCTTTTCGAAATGTTTAAAGCCGTTACACTTTGAACATTTGAGAGCACTTATGCCAATAGGTTTTACAAAAGCCTTTTGAAAATGGTTCCTGTAAAAGGTTTTTGTAGGACTTTGTTTGATTCTTTCCTTCACCTTTGGAAAATTGATTAAAGGAATGGTTTCTGATGTCAATCTCAAACCAGATTTGTTGAAAACAGGTCTTTAAATTGAAAGAATCTTTTCCAACTTCTCAGATCCAATTGACATTTTTTTTTTGTGATATTTGAAATGTTTTCTTTTAAAAAGTTATTTTCCTTTGAGAGAGAATCTGCATTTTCTTTCAAATCAACAAAACTTTTGTCTAGATTTTCAAACTTTTCTTTCCAAGAAGTTTCTTATTGCTTTAGTTTGGAATTCTCCTTCTTTAGCTCGGAAATCCTCTTAAGAGATGCTTTGAGGCTAAGACAGAGCTCATATATATATTTGGGAAAAAAGTCACGAAAAACCCTGAACTTTGCCCAGAGTGACACATTTACCCCAAATTTTTTTTTATGACGTGAAAAATCCCAAACTTTTCAAACCGTGACACATTTACCCCAAACTTTTTTTTTTGTGACACCAAAAACCTTGCACTTTTGTCGTGTGACACATTTACCCTAAAATTATAGGGCATTTCGGTCCTTTCATTTTTTTAAATTTTTTTCTTTTTTTCTTCTATCTTCCCTCCGTCGACGTCAGGCGAGGGTCGCCCTCGCCAGCGTCGGGCGAGGGCCGCCCTCGCCAGCGTCGGGCGAGGGCCGCCCTCACCTGCATTGGCATCAGCCGCCCTCACCTGCATTGGCGTTAGGCCCCCCTCGCCAGATTTGGCGAGGGCACCCCTCACCTGCGTCGAGTGAGGGGTGCCCTCACCAGATCTAGCGAGGGCCGCCCACGCCTACGTTGGCATCAAGCACCCCTCGCCAGATCTGGCGAGGGGTGCCCGACACTGGCGAGGGCATCCCTTGCCAGATATAGCGAGGGTCATCCTTACCCGACCTTGGCGAGGACCGCCCTCACCTGCGTTGGCATCGACGTCGACGTCAGGCACCCCTCTCCCAACGCAGGTGAGGGCGGCCTCGCCTACGTTGGGCGAGGGGTGCCCTCGCCAGATCTGGCGAGGGCCGTCCTTCCCGACGCCGGCGAGGGCCACCCTTGCCTACATCAGCGTCAAGCACCCCTCAATCCTGTTCGACCATACAATTAAGGTGATCTCGAGTCGTTGAATGATTGGTGATGAAAGCCCATCAATCATGTTCGCCTATACAATCAAGATCTTTGGTTTTCATAAGTAGAACCTTCCAAGTTTGCTCGTCTTTCAAACGATCTTCAAATTAGAGTAGATTCCAATAAGAATAATCAATCATGTTGATGTTGCATCCAGCCATAAGGTGTTCTAAAAACCATACAAATCGAATCTTTGAAGATTAACCGTCATCTGGATAAGTCTCTTTCTTCGTTTGGAAACTGTCAGTGAGGGCAGACTTTGAGTCTTGAGTCTGGCGGTCTTCAAAATTTAACACTTGGGTCTAGAAGTTTTCAGACTAGACTGATGAAAATGTTTTGTCAGCTTCAAAACAATAAAGGAGTTTTCTCCAACACGTACTTGAAACCTTGAGATTTTCACGACCACCGAGAGTCGCCAATGTGTCGAAGAGGTTCGTTGTGGCTTGAAGAAAACGACCACGAGTCAATTACACTAAAAATTTCTGAAAACTACCCGATCTCCTAGGTCACGCTAAAATCACGCCATATTGAAATTAATCATAAATTTGAGTCCGATTTTAGAAATTGAAAGTTTTTTCATGTCACAAGTCATTTTAGGAACGTCGACTCAACCTCCGAAGATTTTTCTGCAAAATGGGATTTCTAGCAAAAAGTTGAGATAGGGTCATTTTCAATCGGGATATTCAGAGAACCATTTTTTATTGTGAAATTAGGATGCAAGTGAGTTCAATTGTCGTGGAAAAATGCCAATTTGTTCGATGATATGATGGCTAGAGTTTTTAGGACCAAATTGAGTTGATTCAAGAAGGAATTAAATCCAATTTGAGCCAAATGTTGTGCAAATTCGTATGCCCCCTCTCTCACAACCTTTGGACCACTTCAAGGCTTCTAGAAGGTGTGTTGGTTGTTGAAAATTGCTGAGGAAGCCAACTGGGTGGTGGGGCCAAGTCAAGGGAACCAAAGGATGTGGTTGAAGACCAAATGTGGCCCCCTTCACGCCAAATGGTCGGCTTCCCCTTCCTTTCCTTCATAACGTTGACCAACCCCCCATCTTTAGCCCTTGAAGCCTAAAAAATTCCAGAGAAGAACCAACAACCAGCCCCAAGCCGCTGCACCACCCGTCCGCTCACCTAAATGCCATCGAACCGCGCTTCGCGTGCCGTTGCTCGCCATTGTGCCCCCCGCACGTCTCCGTTGCCCCAAGGCATCGTTCCTGCTTGTTCGCACATCAAGGGGGCCTGTCCAGCTTCACCAGCCACCATACACCGGAGCCAGAGCCGCCTAGAAGCCTACCGAGCTCTGCCAAGGCCGCTGCAACTCATCCGCTAGCTACCATGCCCGTTCCAGCCTCAACCAGCCCCTGTTCAACCCTATTTTGGCCCCAACCAGAACCGAACAGCCTAGGTTTTCCAACCACTGTTTAGCCCATTTTTGTGGCCTTCTGGACCTCGTTGGGTGGTCCTGCTTTGGAGTTTATCGCTCCTCTCCGCGTCCCCATCGTTTTCATCCGAGCAAATCAGTAATCAAGTGAGTTAAACTCACTAATCCCTGCTTAATAAGTTAATAACGCTTAAGGGTTCATTAAATTAAGTTAAGCTAGGATTAGGTGGTTAGTTAGGATGGATTAGTGAATTATTTAATCCTTGATGCATATTAGGTGGTTAGATTAATGTAATTAGCAAGTAAATAGGTGGTAGTATTTATTTAGATGGGTTCAGGAATTTTCCAAACCCGTCTCGACTTTTAATTAGGCTTTACGAACATAAGTTCTATTTATTTGCATTTAATAAGTATTTTCCGTAATTATTTAATTATTTATTTATTTTCCGAAAATTAGACCGGAATAGCCGGTATCCTGAAATTTATGCCAATTGCAGTGGTGTGATTGATTTATATAATTGACTGTTTGTGGCATCCAAGAATTTCTATAACCCTCGAGGATGTGATGACTATGGCCGATCGATAGAGACATTGATGGACTTTAGTCAGTGGATTAATAAGTTATAATTGAGCCAAAGGCCGAGCATTCGATGAACTATAGTTTTGTATGCTTACTTATGACCACGATGTGTACTAGAGAATAAATTGATGAATCGTGAGACCATGAGGACTAATGAGCTACAATTGAATTACTTTTGATTGACCTTGTAGTCATGTGATATGGCCGAAGGTTGTGAGGCATTTATTTGAAGGAAAAGATTATGTTTATGTGAGGTACAAAGTTGAAACTTAAAGTTCAAGCTCGACTTAAGCTTATAGGTTATTTAAGCTTATGATTTACTTAACCAAGATTTAATTATTTAGAGGATTAAACTTAGGAATTTTGGGCTTGAAGACTTGGGCCAAGCCAAGCCCATGATGGACCGGCCAAGCCCGAGGAGAGCTGGCCAAGGCTTCCCACGCACGCCCAAGGGAGCCAAGCTGTCCAAGGAGTCTTGCCAAGTGTCCTTCGGTTTTTGCCAAGTGTCAATTGCATGTCCCTTAATTATTTCTTCTAATTATAATTAGAGAGACATATAAAAGGGAGTGGCTGGTGATTTAGAGGGGTCTTCGACGGGGGCTAAGTGAGAGAGAGAGAGAGAAAAACACAAAAAGAAAGGAAGAAGAAGGAGAAGCAGCGCCGTCCGTGAGCTGTGCCGAGGGAGTGCTGCTGTTTTCTTCTCACATTTAGCTCAATTCTAAGGCAAGATTAATCTCTCAACTGGTCATGCATGCTGTGGTCTTGTTGTTGAGTTGTTTGCTGGTCGAAATTGTGGGATTATTGGGTAGAAATTGAGATTTTGAAGCTGTTCTTGCTGTGGATGTGATTCTGCTCGAGTGAACATGCATGCATCCGAAACTTGTGTGAGTTGGTAGATGATCTTAGGGACTGAATATTACTTCGAGTTCTAAACAAAAGTTGTAGAGAATGTCTGGAATTACAACATATCCAAATTTGAAGTAAAACGAACAAGTTTTGTGGGGTGAAATCAATTTTCTAATGAACCGGGTGAAAATCGGCTTGTATGTCGACCTTTGTTGCTTGTGGGTTGCTGCATGTGATTTTCTGTTGGATATTTATCTTTGACTTCTTCATATGAAATGTTGAGAATATCCTAATGAACAACATACTAAAATTTTAGACAAATCTAACCTGTATAACCTAGGGAAATGCTTGACTTCTTACGGACATGAATTCTGGATTGTTTTTGTGGAACGTCAGCAGATTGTGTGGGTCATAAGGTGATTTCTTCTTGAGAATCTTGCTTTTACCTCTAAAGGAAAGTTGAAGAAAACATGCTAAACTAGAACATACCCAAAAATCAGGGGAAAAGAAGGAGGTTAAGTTGCTCAATTGATGAGATTTTCGTTGATGATTGTTCCTGTACGGTTCGATGATTGAGACTGAAGTTTGTGATTTTTATAGTAAATTATGTAGGACGAATTTGATAATTATGTCCCCATGAGAAATGTTCTTTAGACTCTTGGCTATAACATAGTGAAATCTCATAATTTTTGAGTGACGTTTGTGTATTGAATTAAATGAAATTCGAGAACTGTGTAAACTGGGAAGTCCTAAACTCTAATCTGTCTTGCCGAGCTTATATCTTTTTATGTGAGAACTGTTTGAACATGGTTTCTTAATGAAAGTTGTACTTTTATGTCTTAATATTGATGTGGTAAAATTTTATGATTTTTAATGGCCAATTGGATGGTCAATTTAGTTTTCTTCTGTGATCGCGCAAGCTGTGTTACTTGGAATTTGCTGTGTTGTAATGGCCGAATATTATCTCTTTGTATGATGACATCCAGAACATACTTTCTTCATGAAACATGTGCCATTTTGCCTTGACTGTCATATGTGTGAGTTTTATAATTTTTGGAAATTATTTGGTATTTAATTGATACGTTTTCTTGAAACGGTGTGTGCTGAATTTTCCTGCACTTATGAGAAAGGGATGTAAATTGGTTAAATGAAGTTGTTTCATGTGAATTCCATGCCATATGAATGAGAATGTTGGCATTACATGTTGTTATGAGTGATGAGTATCATGTTGTGTGCCATGAACCATGCATGTGAGAAGGCCATCGGATGGTGTGAGCCAATGATGCCCCGGGAGTTATCGGGATGCCCGGCCAGGGAGTGAAAATGCCGGATGCCCAGTAGCCCTGTGTGCGTAAATCTGGATGGCCTCGGAGTTGAGATGCCCGGAGCGTAGGGGATGCTGGAAGCACGGATGGTGTGTGCCGTGAATTCCTCGTGATGCCAGTTAGGGTGCGAGATGCCCGGCCAGGGAGTGTAAATGCCGGAAGCACGGATGGTGTGTGCCGTGAATTCCTCGTGATGCCAGTTGGGGTGTGAGATGCCCGGAATGTGGGGGGCCGGAAGCCCGGATGGTGTGTGCCGAGAATGCATTAAAAGCTCACTAAAATTGTGAAAATTGAAAATGTGATGTGCATCTGATGAAAATTTGATATGCATGGACATTGAATGGTATATGTGCACATGGTGAAATGTATGCATGGCATTAGATGATATATGTATGTGCATACGATGAGATGTATGCCTGAGTGCTGATGATTTATATACATGGTACGAGCATGAGCACTGGATAAAAGTGCATGAATGATTGAGTGTCTATGGCTGAATGGTTGGCATATGCATGACTTTACCTGTTGATACTGTTTGATGTTACTGTTATGTGATGATGTGACTTGTTTGACTGCCTTGTGTGTTGTATGAGTAGCCATAGAGACTATGTCTTTGCTGAGTTGGCATACTCACCCCTTTTTGGGGAAATACTTTCAGACTAGATATGTCGCTCGCTTCAGTCTCTCCGGGTACCTTCTACGGGATCCCTTTGGATGTGGAGGTGGGGATAACCCAGATAGACAGCCCGATCATTTCAGGACTAATATTTTTCCATGTACGAGTGATTGTATGGTTTGAGGTAGGGCTTGAGGATGGCCCTGTATTTCAAGAGTTCATCTTTGTATTTGTGCAGCGAGACGGAGTTATGAGAGGTATGCTGCCGCCACCACCGTCTGGCGGACCAGGGAGGAGGAGGTAGGGCCCGAGAGAGGAGCTGGGAAAGAGCTGAGGACTGATATTTTTTGACAGACCAGGACCGAGAGATGGGTTTAGCCAGTTTTTGAGGTTTCTTTGAGGGGTATTTAAGTTTACTCTTTTTTGAGTTTAAGCCATGTCAGCATGAGTTGGCTTTCTGATGTACCTACCCCGATAAAATCCATCTTTTAATTATATAAATAAAAGAGGTCCGGTTCTACTATTCTATGATTTCTTTTAGTGTGTGCATTGCCCATCTTGAATTTTTATGAAAGGAGAATTGAAGGGAGATGCTTTCACTTCCGCAAAAGTCGAGTGCGCTGGGACCATTCGTTTGTTTTTTTTAAAAAAAAAAAAAAGCCTAAGGGTTTACAGCTCAAAGTTGAATTCAAAGGATTTATGGGATGACTATAGCGACCTCAAGGGGGTTATAGGGGCATTACACTGTTATTTTGGGCAAATTGGGTGTGATTGGCAATTTTGGGGTACTTATCCCAAAATTTATTATTTGCAGTATCTAATTAGAAAATAACCAAGTGTTGGTTTACAGCACCAAAATTTTTTTTATCAACCATATAAATGATGAGAGTTTTGAAAGTAAAGATATTATATTTTTGGCTGAGGCCGACCGTGTACCCACATACGATTATTTTTATCGGGTATCCTTAACCCGAGCAAAATAGGCCAAGATATTATGTAAATTGAGGAATTTATTTGTGAAGTATAATTCGTTGGTCGTCGGTGAATAACCGTGTGATGTTATGGGTTGGATTAGGAAAAATCGCCAAATTATGGCCATGCCCATTGGGCCGTAATCAACCGCTGAAGTATGGCCGTGCCTATTGGGCCGTAATCAACTGCCAGAATATGGCTGTGCCCGTTGGGCCGTAATTTACCGTCGAACTTGGAACCAGCTGTGCCCTTTTGGGCCATAATTCACTGATGAACATTTAGTAAGCCGTGTCCATTGGGCCATAAACATTAGTTGGAGTGAGTAATTGAAATGACCGTGTGATGGTCTTGCTAACATGAAATCAACTGACTCGATCGATCGATGATTTAATCAGAGTTAATGATTTAATTGTGATGTGATTCGATGAATTGCATATTGTATTGACTTGCAGGAAGAGATTGAGGCCAAGGCAAGTCCACTGACTTGTGTTTGTGCTTAGGGAGCCCTTAGGGCAATATTTCTTCCTAGTCGAGTCTTAGGAGGTGAACTGCTGAGATGTCATCTCACCTCGTTGTGGGATAACATTTTCAGGTCCTTAGATGGCAGCTCCCCTTGAGCGTTTTGGTCGACCTAAGAAGGTCACAGAGCATAAGTGTTTCATCCCTCTGCATGGAGACCCAATGGGATGGGTGTATGAGTTGGTGAAGACTGTGGCCTGGGTGGATGAGGTTTTACCCCATAATGTACCTCATCAATACAGATCATGGTATCACCGGGAACGAGTTGGACAGAGAGAAGGTCCCATACCTAAATCTGAGGTCCCTAGGTATGTTTCGGAGATTGCTCTTGGGAAGGGCACAAGAGATCCTTCGAACGGTTCGATGGTAGATTCGGATCTTTCCGATCCAGGGACCCTGGTGTATTCAGATGGAGGCTCCAATGAGGATGAGATCAAGGAAGAGGACCTATAGTTTTTGAAACCCTCCCCCCTTGTTCTGCAGACCTTGTTTTTATAGACTAGATTTGTGTATGACCTAGCTTGGTATATGTAAATATAAGTGTGTTGTGGTTTGAAAAATCATGGCCCTACTTTTCTATCACATTTTATTGTTGTTTGGGGATTTATTTATTCGTTTCTACATACGTATTAAAATGAATGGGTCGGCGATGCGTCCTGGGATGTCACTATTTTATCGACCAAGTAGGGATGGGCACGTGCTCGGAGGATCGGGACGTGACAACTTAAGTGCTAAAAGTTCCAAAAGATCTACGTTAGTGCCAAAATCAAGAAAGAATGGAACACTTAAGTATCGACAGAGAGAAATTCCAGCCGAACAGCTGATGACATAATATTTTCCAAGGACTTTTTTTTTAATTGAAGTGGCAAATTTTTTTTTAAAAAAATTATCCATGTGGCAATTCTTTAAAAAAAAAAAATTATCTGCATGGGAATTTTTTTCGAAAAACTATCCACGTGGTGCTATGAGTCCCCGAAATTAATTTTTTTTTTTGGTAAAGAAAGAAAAAACGAAATTAATTTTTAATAGAACTATTAATTAAGTAAAAATTAAAAATAAATTATTTTTAAAAAGGGGGGAACACTAGATTCAACGAGGGCTTCTGCAGCCCTTGCTATCATCGTCCCACCATCACTACAATGGCTTGTCGACGATCAGCGAAGCACGCTAGCCACTGCATAGGGTCTAATGATCTCGATCTACCCTTGCCCCACCATTGCTAACCCTTTCCAATGATGGTGGGACAGTGGCAACAAGGGCTGTAAAGCCCCTCGCTGAACCTAATGTTCCCTCTTTTTTAATAATAATTTATTTTATAAATTTAATTTAAATTTATTTTAATTAATATTACATTAATAAATTTACGGGCAAAACGATGTCATTTCATATGTTCATTGCTAAGTAAACATTCTACCAACCTCGTAGACCACTTATATTATTAAAATAAGTCACATTAGATTTCCAGTTATCCTTGCCTATATTGGTACTTAAACGTCCTAATTTAAAAAAAAAAAAAAAAAACTTAAATGTACCTTTTGAAAGTGTTGCCACTTAAATTTCAACCCATACTAAGTTATGTCACTTGTGATATACGTTCCCTAGTGAACAAAGGCTTTGAATTCCAGGGAGTCAATGCTGAGTGAGTTCTAAATGCAATAACCCAAACAACAACTGCTCTACGATCTGAGAGTCAGTCGAGGAAAAAAGAGTGATTCACGATGCTGGCAATTATATGCGAGGCAAAACGAAAACATGATCAAGCAAAACATTGAAAAAAAAAAAAAAAAAAAAAGAGTTGATGATTAGTATGCGAATCGGGTTTCGAGTTTCGGAATACCCATCCAAATACATTCCGACCTGAGTTCAATAGGGTTTTACATGTCTTCTTACCAGTCACAACATAGATGGTAATCGATTCAATCAGGGAAGCATTCAGAAGTTATGAACCGCCCAACGAGGGTCCAAGCTTAACAAAATGTTTCATATGAACCTACTCATACGTCCCATCAACCATCTATGGTCCGAGCTAAAGAAAGTGCTATATGGACTCCACATATACACGGTTTTCTTGGTGATCAAGATGGGTTTAGTCATGTGATATATCAAATTATAGTGAAGTCAAAAGTAATCCCCACTAAATTCTAAGTCAAATGAAGTTTTTCCTAATCAGACATGGGAGATGAAAAGGTTTATCAAGTTAAACTAATAAAACGTGGTCGAATATCAAAAGAAACAAAGAAAACTTCATAGAATTTGGTGAACACTTAATAGAACTACTTGCCAGTAAATTTCAAGTTTTTAAAAACGGAATACGAGTTCTTTCAAACATAAACTTCATAGAATCGTTTCATGTAAGACCTTCTTTTCCATGTTGATGAGAGTTGTTTCTCATGTAGACATATGATGTATACTTTGTATAATGTATACATGGATATTTTCTCTAAAAAAGAATTCATAAGCCAAAATTAGCAATTTATGATATCGAGAAATCATGTGCCGGCAGTTGCACGTTAAGTAGCCAGATCGCTTGTTAACATCAGCTTTTCAATTGGCATTACCCTAAATCATGTATTGAGGGAGTAAATTGCTCAATGTCCGTCGCCTTCCCCTACTGTTTGTGTCCTTGCTCTCTTAACAGTTTGTTTATCCTTCTAAAGGAGGATGGATGAGAGTAATTTATGAGAGTAAAACTATATGAAAAACAATAACACAACATTAACCTAAGAAAATCTTGAAAGTAATCACTGTCGAGCTAAACTAACTGATAACTCTATAAAAATAGAGTTATTTTACCTATTTTAGGCAACAATTAATGCAATATCTTAGAGCAAATATTTGGATTTCCTTCTGATTATTTGAATTTTCCTTATTTATGCAGAATAATGAGATATGGAGGAGATAAGGAAAAGAATGGCAACTATCAGGAATTAAAATAAAAGCAGCAGTGGAAGATGGATATCAAATAAGGAAATTCTTGATTTTGTTCCCTAATGTTATCTGCAAGCGTTGGGAGATAGATATTTTGGAACTCATATAAATAGAAAAGAGAGAGAGTAGCTAGGTTTTGAGGGGGCTTAGATCGTTTTTCATTCTTTTGAGAGTTTTTCAAGTATTTTGAAGAGAAGACAAAAGTCATGACAGAATTCTTGTTCTTTGATTCAAGATGCTGGGTTTGATTTATATTTTTATTTATTCTTCTACCATGTTCTAATTTTCTTTTGTTAGGGCTACGATGTAGCCTAACCATGATGATGTGAATTTCATGATTTTTATGTTTTACAATTGATTTCATTCATGTGAGTTATATATTATTGTGTTTAATGCTTTTGAGTGACTGGCCACCACTTAGATGATTTGATGTGCATGTTTGAGACTGAGAAGTGATAATATGCAATTGTTCATTATAATATATAGCCATGAATAAACGTGGATAGAAATATACCGTGTTATTTGTGTAGCTTTCGGTGATAAAGTGATCCAAAAGACTCATTATAAGCCAGGAATATTCATAGTTTTTAATGCACTCATGTTTATTTTAATTCACATAGAGATATAGTGGATTAATAAGCTGAGTAGGTTTGCTATGCCTAAAGATAGGATAGTAAATAGGTTAGGAAATTCCGCTATCACATGTTTGATATCGTTCTTGTATTCATAATAATCTGAAATTCATATCTAGTGGTTATGGTGAAATCAGATGCTCTAACATATTTATCTGAACGATTTACTGCATCTAGTCTACAATTTTCGTTTTTAATTTATTCTTAATTATACTTTGATTTGTTAGATAAATTTTAGAATTAGTCTATTTTAGTATTTCATTGGTTTATTAATCATCGATCTCCGTGGGACGATACTTTTTCTCATCATTATATTACTTGTTCGACACGTGCACTTGCGTTTAGAATTTCACAAACAAGTTTTTGGCATCGTTGCCGGGGATCGTTTGTTTAATACTAATTAATATTGATACCAGACAATTCTAAGTTTAATCTAGCTTTCATTTTGTTTTATTTTTCAGGGTGTACATCGGTTTATGACACGTAGCCAACAAGGGAAACTTGTTGAGCTTGATCTAGAAATCGAGCGTACATTCAAAAGGCGACTGAGAGAACAAATAAATCACGCTAAGAAGATGGCAGACGGTGAGAATGAAAATCCACGTAGACTTTAAGAGATTATGCTGCGTTAACAATTCAAGGAACCACATCAAGTATCAGAAGTCCTGCAATTCAAGCAAACAACTTTGAGATCAAGCCATCACTCATTCAGATGCTTCAACAATCAGTGCAATTTAGCGGGCTACCAAGCGATGATCCAAACGCTCACATCAATGCTTTTCTTGAAATCTGTGACACCAGATGATGCTAATTATTTCCATTCTCTCTTAGAGATAAAGCTAAGAGTTGGCTTTCTTCTCTTCCTGCAGGATCAATCACTACATGGAATGATATGGCTAAGAAATTTCTTGGTAAGTTCTTTCCACCTGCAAAGTCTGCGAAGATGCGTAACAATATTACTAATTTTATGCAGATGGATAATGAATCATTATATGAAGCATGGGAAAGATTCAAATAATTTCTTAGGAGATGCCCACATTATGGACTACCCATATGGATACAGGTACAAACTTTTTATAATGGCTCTAGTACAAATCTTCGTTCTATGATTGATGCAGCTACAGGAGGAACTCTATATAATAAAACACCAGAAGAAGCCTACAATTTATTAGAGGAGATGGCATCCAATAGTTATCAGTGGCCTACTGAGAGATTACCAATGCGAAAATTTAATGGAGTTCATGAAGTGGATGCTTTTGCTGCAATTGCTGCACAATTTGAAGCACTCAACAAAGAGCTAGATAATATGAGTGTTTCAGCCATGAAAATTCAGACTGTGACAAGACCATCGGGATTCAAACAATTAGAAGAGACAAAGTCAAATTTGGAAGATATAGTCAGCAAACTTGCTAATACGACTCATGACTTCATCAAAAGCACGAATGTGAGATTTCAAAACCAAGAGGCTTCAATCAGAAATCTGGAGATGTAAGTTGGTCAGTTAGCAAGCATGATGTCAGGAAGACAACAGGGTTCTTTGCCGAGCAACACGGAGAAAAATCCAATTGAAAGCATAAAGGCTATTACCCTGAGAAGTGGTAAACAAGTTGGAGAGGAAGAGATTTTCAAAGACAAGGAAGAGGTGATCAATAAACAATCAAAGGGGATAAGCAAGAGTAAACTTTTTCCAGATAATCCCAAGCCATATGTGTCGCCAATTCCATTCCCTCAGCGACTCCAGCAACACAAAATAGATAAGCAATTTTCTAAATTTCTTGACGTATTTAAAAAATTGCACATTAACATTCCTTTTGCAGATGCTTTAGCGCAAATGCCTAGTTATGCAAAGTTTTTGAAGGAAATTTTGGCAAACAAAAGGAAACTGGAGGATTATGAAACTGTGAAGTTAAATAAGGAGTGTTCAGCCATCCTACAAAATAAATTGCCTCCGAATTAAAAGATCTAGGGAATTTTACTATTCTTTGCACTATTGGAGATTCTTACTTTGAAAAAGCATTATGTGATTTAGGTGCAAGTATTAATCTGATGCCTTATTCTGTTTTCAAGAAATTAGGATTGGACGAGGTACAAGCAACCACAGTGTCACTTCAACTGGATCGATCAATTAAATATCCGAGAGGTATTGTGGAAGATGTTTTGGTAAAAGTTGACAAATTCATCTTTCCTGCAGATTTCATAGTTCTTGACATGGAGGAAGATTTTGAGGCACCACTTATCTTAGGTCGACCTTTTCTAGCAACAGGAAGAGCTCTTATTGATGTACAACAAGGGAAGTTGATTCTTAGAGTTCAAGATGATCTTGTGTCATTTAATGTTTTTAAAGCAATGAAATATCCATCTTATGATAATTCTTGTTTTAGACTTGAGATGGTTGACAAGTTGGTGAATAAGGTTTTTCAAGAAAATATTTTTAAAGATCCACTTGAAGCATGTCTGATTCAACCAATGGACAAAAATATTCAGAATGAGGAGATAAAAGAGTATACAAATTTCATGGAGGCAATTCTACCATATTCAAGGCAAAAGGCAATTAAATTTGAAGAGTTGGGACAACACATTACAAAGCCTAAACCATCAATTGAAGAGCCTCCAATTCTTGAACTTCAACCCTTATCTTCTCATTTGAAATATGCTTATTTAGATGGAGTTTCTTCTTTACCGATAATTATATCTTCTTCTTTGACAGATTTGATGGAGGAGAAATTGCTCAGAGTATTAAGAGAGCATAAAGGTGCAATTGGATGGAAAATAGTTGATATCAAGGGAATTAGTCCTTCAATTTGCATGCACAAAATTTTGATGGAGGAACAATATAAACCCACTATCCAACCTCAGAGGTGGTTGAACCCGAAGATGCAAGAAGTAGTAAAAGCTGAGGTAATTAAGCTACTTGATGCAGGTATCATCTATCCTATCTCTGATAGTTCTTCGGTAAGTCCTGTACAAGTTGTGCCAAAGAAATGTGATATGACTGTTCAGAAAAATGACAACAATGAATTGATTTCAACTAGAACAGTTACTGGGTGGCGTGTGTGTGGATTACAGAAAATTGAATGATGCCACTAGAAAAGATCACTTTCCTTTACCATTTATTGATCAAATATTAGAAAGACTTGCAGGACATGAGTTTTATTGCTTTCTTGATGGATATTCAGGGTATAATCAGATTCCTATTACACCAGAAGATCAAGAGAAAACTACTTTCACTTGTCCCTATGGTACTTTTGCTTTTAGAAGAATGCCCTTTGGTCTTTGTAATGCACCGGCTACTTTTCAGAGATGCATGAGGGCTATTTTTTCTGATATGGTTGAAAAATATATTGAGATTTTCATGGATGATTTTTCCATTTTTGGCTTATCATTTGATTCTTGTTTAAATAATTTGGCTTTGGTCTTACAAAGATGTGAGGAGACTAACCTTGTGTTGAATTGGGAGAAGTGTCACTTTATGGTGCAAGAAGGAATAGTGCCCGGGCATAAAATTTCTCAAAACGGAATAGAAGTTGATCGAGCCAAAGTTGAGGTCATTGCAAAATTGCCTCCACCAACATATGTAAAACTTATCAGAGGATTTTTGGGGCATGTAGGATTTTACAGGCGATTTATAAAAGATTTTTCAAAAATTGCTAAACCTCTTTCTAATCTTTTGGGAAAAGATGCTCCTTTTAATTTTTCTGTTGAATGCATGCAGGCTTTTAACACTTTAAAGGAGAAGTTAATATCAACACCAATTATGGCGGCAACAAATTGGGATTTACCTTTGAGCTGATGTGTAATGCTAGCGATTTTGCGGTAGGAGCTGTTTTGGGACAAAGGAAGAATAAAATTTTCCAAACCATATACTATGCTAGTCGAACCTTGTCAGGTGCACAATTAAATTATTCAACAACAGAAAATGAACTTTTGGCGGTAGTATTTGCTTTTGATAAATTTCGTTCTTATTTAATTGGCTCAAAAGTTATAGTTTATTCGACCACTCGCTCTTAAGTATCTCGCTTGAAAAGAAAGAATCAAAACCCAGGTTGATCGGGTGGATTCTTTTTATCGCAAGAATTTGATTTGGAAATCAAAGATAAGAAGGGGACTGAAAATCTAATTGCAGACCACTTATCAAGAATTCCAAATTCAAAGGAAGAGGTAAAACCAATTTTGGAAGAGTTCCCTGATGAGAAAATATTTTCCATTAGGTCCACAAAAATTCCCTAGTACGCAGATTTTGTAAATTATTTGGTAAGTAATGTTCTTCCTCCTGAATTATCATATCAACAAAAGAAAAAATTCTTTTCTGATGTTAAAAATTATTTTTGGGAAGAATCTTTCTTGTTTAAAGTATGTGCAGACCAAGTCATAAGGAGATGTGTTCTAGACGAAGAGAAGGTAAACATTTTACATCATTGTCATGATGGAGAGACAAGTGGCCATTTTGGTGCCACCAAAACAGCAGCTAAGATTTTGCAATCTGGATTTCATTGGCCTACACTTTTTAAAAATGCATACTCCTATGTAGTTTCATGTGATAGATGTCAAAGAACTGGAAATATTTCAAAAAAAAATGAGATGCCTTTAAACAACATTATTGTGTGTGAATTATTTGATGTTTGGGGTATTGATTTCATGGGACCCTTTACACCTTCTTATGAAAATTTATACATTTTAGTGGTTGTGTAGTATGTGTCTAAGTGGGTAGAAGCTGTAGCATTGCCAACTAATAATGCTAAGGTTGTGGTCAAATTTTTGAAAACAAATATTTTTACCCGATTCGGCACTCCTAAGGCAATCATAAGTGATAGGGGGACGCATTTTTATAACAAACAATTTGAGGAACTTTTGAGTAAGTATGGAGTCACACATAAGGTTGCAACCCCTTATCATCCTCAGACTAGTGGTCAAGTAGAGATTTCAAATAGGTAAATCAAGAGAATTTTAGAAAAAAACAGTGAATGCCTCTAGAAAAGATTGGTCAATAAAACTTGATGACGCACTTTGGGCCTATAGGACAGTGTTCAAACTCCAATTGGGATGTCTCCTTTTAGGCTAGTGTTTGGAAAAGCTTGTCACTTACTAGTGGAATTAGAGCATAAAGCATATTTGGCATTAAAATTTCTGAATTTTGACATGCAGTCTGCAGGTGAAGAAAGATTATTGCAACTGAATGAATTGGAGGAATTTCGCAATAAGGCCTATAAAAATTCTAAGTTGTACAAGGAGCGTACAAAAAGATGGCATGACAAGCACATATTCAGAGGAGAGTTTAAAATTGGTCAAAAAGTCTTACTTTATAACTCTCGTCTTAAACTTTTTCCAGGAAAGTTGCGGTCTCGATGGTCTGGTCCTTTTACAGTTACACAGGTATTCCCATATGGAACAATTGAAGTTGCGCATGACACTGAGGGCACATTCAAAGTGAACGGTCAACATTTGAAGCCCTACTTCGAAGGTGGTTACAACAAGCAGAAGACCACCATTGAATTTCATCCTCCAGAATAGCGACATCCGAGATAGTTTGGCTGAAAACTATAAAGCAAGCGCTTCTTGGGAGGCAACCCAAGCATTTTAATTTTGTTGTTTTTATTAATTTATTGTTAAGTTTATGTTTGCAAAAAAAAAAAAAAAAAAAATTAATTTTCTCTGTTTTATCCAGGTTAATTTTTTAGGGAGCACCTTTCAAGAGTTTAATCATTAAGGTCATCTATAGACTTATCCTACAACCAAGGGAGTTTTCTTCTTCCTATTCTATTTTTCGCATTGAGGACACTACTTCATTCAAGTTTGGGGGGGAGATAAAAAAAAATTTTGGCTAAATCTATTTTCTATCATGATTGCTGTCCTGATTGTGAATTTTTACGATTCTCAGGAAAACTTAAATTTTATTTAAACTTGCAATTGATGTGTGAGTTAATCTTAATTCTGATTACGTTGATCCATTTACTGAGCACTAAAAGTCCTTAATTTTTGAATTGTGTGTAAATTTAGAGAACATTCATGTGAAGTATGTGATTTTTTTTAAATTTCGCCCAAATCTTAGAATTTGTTTGATTTTCTCTTGAGGCGAAATCCTAAGCTAAATCTAAGTGAGAAAATGATTTAGGCAATTTTTGGATCGATTGAGCCTTTCAAGCTAACCCTGTTCATTCATCCCTAGTGACCCCGTTGAGCTTTAATTATTACCCAATTTTTCATTGGCACCCATATAAATTTAGCCTAGCTATTATCAAATTATATCCTTATCCCATGTCCTATGAACATGTTGATTTCCTTTTGGGCTAAAAAAAAAAATTATTTGAGCTTGATAGAAATTTGGGAGGAATGATGGAGTATGAAAAAAAAAATGATTGCTATGGTTGTTTGGGGTGTATAAAAAAAATTGCTTTTATGGTTCCGAGTTTGGGACACCTGGAGTGTCATAACTTGGCACGGGGGGACACTTAAGTGCCATAACTTTAAAACGGTACACTTAAGTGCCACTTTTTTTCAAATGGGACACTTAAGTGCCACCTCCAGCGACCTTGCCGGAAATCCTACGTGGCACGTGTTTATTATTTTTTAATGCTTGCGTGGCTCGCCGGAGAGCTAAGTCGGCGCTAACTCAGCGAAAACGACACCGTTTCATAATAAAAAAATTAATTAAATTAAATTAAAACTTAATTTTAATTAAAAATACTCTAAAAATTAATTAATTAATTAAAAAAAAAAGGGGGACGAAGGGGGCGGGCGGCTGAGGGCTGAGCCCTTGCCGCCGGTCGACCGGGGCCGGCGACCCCGGCCGACCCTCCCCCTTCGTCGCCGGCCCTTCCCGGCGACGGCGGGGAGGCGGCGAGGGCCCGCGGCCCTCGCCGGATCGCGGCGAGGGCTCGCGGCCCTCACCGCCGGTCGGCCGGGGGCTGGCAACCCCGGCCGACCCTCCCCCTCCGTCGCCGGCCCTTCCCGGTGACGGCGGGAGGCGGCGGCGGCGAGGGCTCAGCCCTCAACCGCCCGCCCCCTTTGTCCCCCCCACCCTTTTTTTAAAAAATTTTAGAGTATTTTTAATTAAAATTAAGTTTTAATTTTTTTATTATTTTTACACGTCGTCAGACGCGAAACGGCGTCGTTTTTGCATTTTTTCGCCATGTCGCATGCAAAAACGACACCGTTTTGGACTTCCATCGCCGGAAAATTGCCACGTCAGCCGTTTGGCCGGATTTTCGCCGGAGTGGCACTTAAGTGTTCCATTTTACTCCGATATTGGCACTTAAGTGTTCCATTTGAAAAAAAAGTGGCACTTAAGTGTCCCCCCTGCCAAGTTATGGCACTTGCGCTGTTCTTTACTCTATGGTTCCCTATCCAACTTTCAATTGAGTGAGCCTTTTGGATACTGAATGGGTTGGAAATTTTCATGTTATATTAGGAGGGACTTTGGGAGAAACTCCACCATAAAGCAATTCAAAAAAAAGGAGAGAAAGAAAAAAAAAAAAAGAAGGAAAGAAAAAAAAAAGGAATGGTGATATATGGTGGCAGAAAAATTATCTTGAAGGAGTGAAATTGGAACGTGACCTTGGCTCTAATTAGATCCTAGAAATCAACGTGTTGATGGGTGATTTGAGCTTAAAATTCCCGTTATCTCACCTTTAATCCAGCCTTACATTACAACCCGAGAAAAGTCCTATTGATTTTTGGTTGGATGATTAACTTACATTAGTGGAGAGAGGAATGAAAAGCAAACTTATGAGATTTGGTCATAATTATTGAGAATTTTTTAGAGGTTACATATTAATGTGAATTTATCTGGATTGCATATAATTCGAAAAAGATGAGGACTCTCTCACACACACACTTGGATCATATAGTTAGAATTGGTCTTAACTTATAAATCGATTTCAATGTTTGGATGAAATTTGTGTTTTTCTTTGAATTGCGAATTTGAGCAATTATGGAAAGATGTCATGGAGGAGGTTGCTAGCTTGATTATGTGTTATGTCTTGATTTTGCTCGAGGACTAGCAAAATGTTAAGTTTGGGGGTTTGATAACTCTATAAAAATAGAGTTATTTTACCTATTTTAGGCAACAATTAATGCAATATCTTAGAGCAAATATTTGGATTTCCTTCTAATTATTTGAATTTTCCTTATTTATGCAGAATAATGAGATATGGAGGAAATAAGGAAAAGAATGGCAACTATCAGGAATTCAAATAAAAGCAGCAGTGGAAGATGGATATCAAATAAGGAAATTCTTGATTTTGTTCCCTAATGTTATCTGCAAGCGTTGGGAGATAGATATTTTGGAACTCATATAAATAGAAAAGAGAGAGAGTAGCTAGGTTTTGAAGGGGGTTAGATCGTTTTTCATTCTTTTGAGAGTTTTTCAAGTATTTTGAAGAGAAGACAAAAGTGGTGACAGAATTCTTGTTCTTTGATTCAAGATGCTAGGTTTGATTTATATTTTTATTTATTCTTCTACCATGTTCTAATTTTCTTTTGTTAGGCTACGATGTAGCCTAACCATGATGATGTGAATTTCATGATTTTTATGTTTTACAATTGATTTCATTCATGTGAGTTATATATTATTGTGTTTAATGCTTTTGAGTGACTGGCCACCACTTAGATGATCTGATGTGCATGTTTGAGACAGAGAAGTGATAATATGCAATTGCTCATTATAATATATAGCCATGAATTAAACGTGGATAGAAATATACTGCGTTATTTGTGTAGCTTTCGGTGATAAAGTGATCCAAAAGACTCATTGTAAGCCGGGAATATTCATAGTTTTTAATGCACTCATGTTTATTTTAATTCATATAGAGATATAGTGGATTAATAAGCTGAGTAGGTTTGCTATGCCTAGAGATAGGATAGTAAATAGATTAGAAAATTCCGCTATCACATGTTTGATATCGTTCTTGTATTCATAATAATCTGAAATTCATATCTAGTGGTTATGGTGAAATCAGATGCTCTAACATATTTATCTGAACGATTTACTGCATTTAGTTTACAATTTTCATTTTTAATTTATTTTAGTTATATTTTGATTTGTTAGATAAATTTTAGAATTAGTCTATTTTAGTATTTAATTGGTTTATTAATCATCGATCTTCGTGGGACAATACTTTTTCTCATCATTATATTACTTGTTTGACACATGCACTTGCGTTTAAAATTTCACGAACACTAACCAAGCCCCTCCCAACATAATACTAGATTGTGGGGACATATAACAAATACACAAACTTTTCCAATCAAACTATGCATGAGCCTTTAAACATCATCACTATCTCCGAAAGGAAAACCAGCGAAAACTATCTGAGCACTTGATGAAGTTGAGGATGTTTCTAGTTCCATCTTAGATTTGTCATTGTTGACTGGCTCATCCGGTGGGTAAATAAGTGGCTTTGGAGGCATATGAAGTTTACAAATATGTCCTTCGAGCATTTCCAAGACTTTGCTCATTGGAGGTCGATGGTTTGGGTTTAATTGTATACACCAAAGTGCAACTATTATCATCTTTTTCATCACATTCCTTTCCTCTTCTACAACTTCTTCCATTTCAACAATTTCTCGTTCATCGATTTGGTCATACACCCACAAGGGAAAATAAATTTGGCTTGATCATTCCGCATTTGCCTTTATATTCTTCCTTCTACCTGCCATTTCCATGAGCAACATCCCAAAGCTATAGACATCTGCTTTATGAGATACACTGCCAATGTTTTTATAGAATAGCTCAGGCGCCATATATCCTAAGGTTCCTCTTGCTGCAGTCAAAGAGACTATGCTATGATCAGTAGGATAAAGTCTCACTAGTCCAAAGTCAGAAACTTTTGGAGTGAAATGTTGGTCTAAAAGAATGTTGTGAGGCTTGATATCAAAGTGTAGTATTTGCATGTCACACCCACGATGTAAGTACTCAATCCCTCTCGCCACCCCAAGCGCGATCTCATATATTTTCCTATGATCGAGAGACTTAGTACCTTCATCAGTGAAAATGTGCTTATCCAAAGATCCATTTGACATGAAATCATACACGAGAGCTTGTTTCGAGCCTTCACAGCAAAACCCAATAAGTTGCACTACATTAACATGGTGAATTCTTCCAATAGTAGCCACTTCATTGATAAAATCTTGGCCATCGGCCTTGGATTGCTTTAAAATCTTGATGGCCACTTCATTGCCGCTTCTGAGCGTTCCTTTATA